>AYKW01000001.1:831684-2074465 GCA_002760635.1 Ganoderma sinense ZZ0214-1
GTCAGGCTGGAGACAAGATGTATTGAGCGAGTATTCTGGGGCATCGCGGACATAACGATCGTAGTATTCCTTCATTCGTTCTGCCGCCAAAGTTAAAGCAGAGGTCGCATCCTCCCTTGCCTGATGCAACTCCTCTCTCTGTTCATCTGCAGAGGGTACCGCCGTAGACAGCATTGGAATGTGGAACTGGGGTTCAAAGCCGTACATGAGGTAAAACGGCGAGTACCCAGTAGCCGAATGGACATGCGAGTTAAAGGCAAACTCTGCAATTGGCAGCCATTTGACCCAGTCATCGCGGTGCCGTGAGCAGTACATTCGGAGGTATGCCTCTATCTCCTGGTTCCACCGTTCCGATTGCCCATCTGTCTGAGGGTGGTAGGCTGTGGACATTGCGCTTTCTATGCCGAGACCTTTAAGAACCGCATGGAAGAGCTTGCTAGAGAACTGGGGCCTACGATCAGAGATGATCTTGCGTGGGAGCCCATGAAGACGGAACCATTCTCTAATGAAGTTGTCTGCAGTTCCTTCTGCATCGATCTCCTTGGTGCATGGGATAAGATGTATAATCTTTCCATGCCGGTCAGCAATGAGCTGCAGCACATTGTACCCGTCCACGTCAGGCAGACCAGTGATGAAGTCGCAGGTTACTACTTGGCCTGGGCCATCAGGGACTTCGTTGGGTTGAAGCGGACCATGTGGCTTAGCATGTGAGGTCTTGCCACGGCGACAGGTGTCGCAGGTCTCAACGTAGTCCTTAATGAATTTAACCATGCCCGGCCACCAGTAGTTTCGCGTTACCAACTCCACTGTCTTTGCCTGCCCAGGGTGTCCTGCCGGCGGAAGGTCATGGTGGATGCGCACAATCTCAGCCCTTAATGCATCGTCTTTGGGGACATAAACTCGGCCGCGGTACAGTAGCAGGCCTTGTTCAGTGTTCCAGTCCACCAAGTCGTTCTGAAGACGTGCAGGGCCAAGCTTGTCAAGCTTGCTAAGCGCGTCTGCCACCTCTTGCTCGCGTTCTCCGCATTCACGGATACGTCGAAGCAAGGCCTTCTCAGGTACTACCGACATGTGCCCTCTCTTGGCTGCCAGTACTCGGAAGCGATCGGGTTGCAACAAGACACGGTCGAGGTTGTCATCTGCATCGTCTGTCTGGTGATCAGGCCTGCGCGATAGTGCGTCTGCCCGGCCATTAGATGTGCCTGGTTTATGCAAGATGACAAACTCAAACCGCGACAAGTAAAGAGCCCATCGTGCCTGCCTGCGTGTGAGGTTCTGAGCGGTCTTCCAGTACTCGAGGTTCTTGTGGTCCGATTGGATTTCGAACACACTAGGAAGACCTTCAAGATAATGGCGCCAGGCCTGCAGGGCACGAATGATAGCGAGCATCTCCTTGTCGTAGATCTCATAGTTGCGTTCCGCATCGCTCATAGACTCGGAGTGAAAAGCAACAGGGTGCCATTTACCGTCCTCCCCCTCCTGAGACAGAACTGCACCGGTAGCGTACCCGGATGCATCGACTTCAATGCGGGTTTTGCAGTCTGGATCGTACATGCTCAGGACAGAACTTTCGGTAAAGTGACGTTTGAGCTCGTCGAAGGCTTCCTGCTCTTCGGCTTCCCATTTCCATGGAGCATTGCCCGTGAGGCGATCTAAAGGTTTGCAGATGGCACTAAAGTCCTTGATGAAACGCCGGTAGAAGTTTGCAAAGCCGCGGAAAGCCATGGAACTTCCGTACATCTGAGGCGTTCTGAGGGACAGGCCACGCTGCGATACCCTTAACCTTCACCGGGTCCATCTCTACACGGTTCTCCGATACGAGTACCCCCAGGTATTCAACCTTGGGCTGTTCGAATTCGCACTTCTCTGGTTTGCAGAACAAGTCGCGCTCTGCTAGACGCTTCAAGACCTCACGCACTAATGTGCGATGTTCCTCGATGTCGTTGGTGAATATGAGGATGTCGTCGAGGTAGATAGTGACTTTGCCTAGTATGATGAGGTCCTTGAAGATGTCGTTCATAAGCGCAGAGAATGTGCTGGGCGAATTGGCTAACCCAAAGAACATTACGTTCGGCTCGAACAGCCCTCGATTGGTAACAAAGGCAGCCTTCCACTCGTCACCGGTTTTAATCCGCACATTGTTGTACCCCCAATGACTGTCAAGCTTTGTGAAGTACTTGGCTTTCTTGAGTCGATCCATCAAGTCAGACACCAGCGGCAGCGGGTATCGGTTCTTAATGGTGATGTCATTCAACCGCCGGTAGTCCTGTACAGGACGTAGGCTGCCATCCTTCTTTTTAATGAAGAAGAACGGTGAAGACATCGGTGATTTCGACTCCTGAATATAGCCTTTGGCCAAGTTCTCGTTAATGAACTTGTCAAGCTCGACCTGCTCGCTGGGCGACAGGGGGTACACCTTGGAATGGAACATCCTGGCATCTGGCACGAGTTCAATAGCGTGGTCGTATGGTCCATGATCAGGTAGGCGTTCAGATGCCTCCTTCGAGAACACGTGCAGATACTCGTGGTACTGTTTAGGTACAATCTCTTCGACAGGGCGAATCTCCTTCTTCTGGTACTCTTGCTCAGCGAGTTGTTGAGAGTATGTGTAGGTCGCTGAGACAAAGAGTTTAGGAGCATTGTGAAGGGTTCGCCCAGTAGCTAAAGCGTCGAGGAGAGATTCCTCAGTGCCATCCCATTCCGGCAGAAAACCTGGTGGTGGAGGTTTATCCTCCTCCTCCTCGACCATCACGGCTGCACGTATCCTACCCACCGTCTTTGCCTTCCTTACCCTACGAGGACCATTGCGCGCCGTAAGCCGTACCTCCGTATCACGCGCTTTGGTCTCGACAGGTTTGGATGCCTTCTGGTGAGCTGGACATGCCTCTGGACATCTCGATAGGCGTAGCGAGCCACGTTCCCAATCTACTTCAGGGTTGTGCTCGCGCAGCCAGTCCAGGCCAATGATCACATCCTCATCTCCTATATCCATCACCACAAACACCACTTTCTCTCTGTGGTCTCCAATCGCCATATCCAATACGGCGACCTCCGTGATCGTCCCATCACGGTTCTCAGTACCATCTATGTTATACAGAGGAATCGGCTTTGCCAACTTCCTCGTTGTAACATGGTTCTGATCTACGAAACGTCTATGTAAAAACTTGGTAGTAGCTCCACTATCTACCATTGCTACAATATCCTTATGTCGCTGCTTGCCGATTAACCGTACTGGTATGTGAAAGTGTTGACTATCATGATTCACTTCATATACGAACGCGGAACTTAGTACAGAAAATCGACTACTACTACAAGAGCCGGCACGCGCAGCGTCCAGTGCGGCTCTGATCAGAAACCCTCCTTCGTCTCGTTCACCGATACGGCACTGAGCCGTTCCTTTATCTCCTTGAGCTCAGCCCGGAGCGCAGCCAGATCCGTCGTCTCGCCAGACGAGGAGGCTGCTTGCTGCTCCTGTTTGGGCAGCTTGCACTCAAAGGAACGGTGGCCTGGCTTGCCACAGTTGAAGCAGTTCCCTGTGAATGGCTTCTTACCAGTGGCAGCGGCCTTCTCGCCCTTCTTTCTCCACCCGCCACCAAACTGCTTGGGCCGTTCTTCTTCGCGCACTAACAAATTCTGATCCATGGTCAGTGCGACCGCCTGGATCTTCGTGATCGATGAAGTATCGTGGCCTGAGGTAGCGAGGATGTCCTTGATCTTGTAAGGCAGGCCGGTGCGGTACCGCTCGCGCTTGTCCTCGGCACTGAAGCTGGTACGAGCCGCAATCGCGTTGAACTTCACCGTGTAGTCCTGCACGGTGCCGATCTTGTGCTGCCCTTTACAGAGCTTAACGAGCTCTGCGATGGCTGCTTCCTTGTCATCTGCAGCGCAGAAGTGGGCTTTGAAGGCCGTCTCAAAAGCCGCGAAGTCTGCCCACGGCTGAGTACCGCTCGCGAGCGTCACAATATGGGGGCCTGCCCACTCTGCCGCTCCTTCCGTAAGCTTATTGAGGAGGGTGATCCAGAGGATCGTCTCTGGAAAGCTTGGCGAAAAGGTGGTAATGTTCGAGTGGTAGATGCTGGCCGCAGAAACGAAGCGGAGGCCATCCTGAGCCATCTTTCCATCGTATTCGTGAGGGGCGAGTTGGGTGACCAGCTTAGAGACGTTATAACCAGCCGGCAGTTGCGGAGGTGCAGGTGTGGTGCCAGCGTTGCTCATGGTCGATGAGGGCGTTGGTGACTGTGAGCGCGAGGAAGCTGCCGATGAGTGGTGCGATGAAGAGTGATGTGATGAGGGAGGAGTGGGACTGTTGAGGTTGACAGTGGGTCAGTTTGGGTCAACCGGAGGGGTGATTGGTTGGAGACCTTGGAGTCGTTCTTGTACTAGTTCAATGGTCCAATCAAGGATTGGAGAACCTGTAGATCGAGGTGGAGTAGGAACACGGCTTGGAGCGTGGCTCCGAGGTCGAGAGGCAGGTCGGGATGAGGGGTTCCTGGCTGCAGCTTGATGAACAGGGGGTCGTTCTGGGTCTCGGGGAGGTGGCTCTGGAGGGTTGGCAAGGTGGTTGTGGATTACGTCTACGTGTGCTGGTGTGGGATAGAGGTGAGGTGCAACCGCACGACGATTCTCCTCAGTATCCGCAAAGATCCAGTGCCAATTGGGACACGGTTGTTCTACACAGACACCCCAGTCACCGAGCTCGTTAAGCAGGTGTTCATGCTGAACTTCAGTCGGGTGAAAGACGTGTGGTCTTCTTTCACAAGCCAGGGTGGATGGGGTAGGGATAGCTCGCTTCCTATCCCAGGAATGAAAACGGCAGGTGCACGATCCAACACTGTCTGCTCAGCCTCCTCGGCCTATTGCTGTGTCTTAGCCTCAAGGG
The DNA here is from genome assembly GCA_002760635.1 of Ganoderma sinense ZZ0214-1. Taxonomy (NCBI): domain Eukaryota; kingdom Fungi; phylum Basidiomycota; class Agaricomycetes; order Polyporales; family Polyporaceae; genus Ganoderma; species Ganoderma sinense. Next base: position 836,564 of record AYKW01000001.1, read on the forward strand.
ACACGAGCCCAAGGGTGTTCTGCCTTGGCTTTGTTTCGCCGCCTTTCTCTAGCCTCCCACGCCGTGAGGCGGACCACTTCTGTCAGTACCGGGGTCTCGGGTTAGGAGCTTTCCGTGTACTGTACCACTAAGTGGCAAGCCTCGGGTTGAACCAAGACCACGTCCGATGGTGTGACTAGAGTGCGTACTACGCGAGGCCAACACAGAGGATCAAGTGCGTACCGTACGAGAGGAAGGGAGTAAGGAGTACGCCGGTGCTCGTGAAGAAGTTTTGACCTAATGTTACGACTGGCTGTCGAGTAAGATCAGGGAGGCTTACGAAGACGAGCAAGGGCGTCGACGAGCACTTGTGCAGCGAGAGCGGAGCAGGGCTCGACAGTCAGGCTGGAGACAAGATGTATTGAGCGAGTATGTACGAGCGAGAATACAGAGTGGCTTACCTGGAGACAAGAGGTCGAAACTGAAGTCTCCAGGCAGCAAGGTACAGGTCTTATATACATGTACAGAACAATGGGGTCCAAGGACAATAGGTAACTATGGACGCGGGAGTGGAAGGGAGAACAATGGAATGTAGGACAATAGCGACTAGGGAACAACAGGGACAATAGGAGCTATTGTACTACGAGACAAGGAGACGGGTTACGATGCAACAAAGGACCATAGGGATGACATGGGAAGTAAACCGTCCAGAAAAGGAAACAGAGACGTCAAGGTAGGCGCCAAACGGAACGTTCGTGACAATCCGGACCAAGAGACCCAACCTGATCCGGAGCCTGTGTGGTGCATTAGTTCACCCAGCGATAGCACTCAAGTAGTCATCAGCAAAATGCACTGCCTGTGTGTGGGGAGGGCCGCTTTGGTCCACTTCGGAAGCGCTTCCAGCTGCTTGACCAGACTGCTGCGGAAGCGGCGTCGCTGAAGCACCAGGGGACGCGTTCAGGCCAAGAGACCCAGCCTTATTCAGTACAGGACTGTCAGCTCAAGGACCGGGGAGGCAGTAGGCGAGAAAACATACATTTTTTTGGTTGCATGTCACAGCGCATCATAGCAGAATATCTTTGACTCGTCTCTCAAAGACTTGCGCCACCTCCGGCGTAGAGAATATGATGCGCATTCTCTCAGGACCATGACCCGACCCTCTAGATGTGATCATGTTGGCCTGGATGCCAAGTGTCTTAGAAGTGGCTTTGTGGATGGATTCGCCGATAGTACACACCCACAATGTTTGTGAGAAACGTGCTCTACTATCAGGAGACAGACTAAAAGCATGTTGGATGAGGGGAATGCAGCAAGCGATGAACGAAACATGCCTTTGCTAATGGTACCTAAAGTGTCTATTTGCGCTACAAGAATATCCGCACGCAATGCTGAGAACAGCTTCACTCCGGGAACGTCCCAGACAAACACGCTGCTAGCATCTACTGAAAAGCTTCAAATATCATGAGTCAAGGGACTGAACAGCAGGGTAACAACAACACTTATACTTATGCAATATTCGCAACATAGTTTGAGCCTTGTATTATTCTAGGTTCGGCGACTGCTGGCATAGCGACAGGTCAATGAGGAGCGGAGGGTTGGAGTGGCATGAGAAATATGTAAGGGAGTGTGTCCAAGTGAGCATCCGATCTCATGTTTACTAATATGCAGGCCGTTTGAATGAACCTTTGTCCTTTCCTTCATGATCACTAACCCTGTTCCGCCCGCTGCCAGTCGTCTCATGTCTCTCCAAGGGAAAGATTGCCGTTGACGCATGGCAGAATGTTGCAACCAGAGTGAGAGCTACATCAAGGAGGACACGGTTAGTGGACAATGTGTACCGCAGGTAGTGTCGAGGGCAGCTGCCAGTGTACGGCTTGATCAAGGTCTCGATTCCAGATATGGCACATGACAATCACATGATGAGCTTGGTATGTTTCATGATCGAACCTTCCCCCGCGGAGCAGAGCCAGAGTTCCTCTAGAGTGTCGGCTATCAACTCCAATCAACTCTGAGGTGCTCCGGAGTCCTCTGGAGTGACCAGCGCCTGTATACACTGGTGCGGCTCTGCATGGAGGGAGAGTTGACTACCTTCGAAAGGTTTAAGTTATCTGTGACCAAAGTGGAGGGCTCAGCCAACATAGTGTGGGGAGGAGGTGGGGAAGACTTCAGTTGCGAAGGAACTCGCAATTGGCGGCGCTTGCGCTCGAATTGAATCGGCGCGCCTCACACGCTGGCGACCACCAACATTGAGGACTGGTACCAATCCCACCGCCCTCCGCGCATCCGACGAGTGCATTTTAAAAATGTCCCGCCCAGCCCTGAGCCCTATCCTTGCATGGCGCGGACAAAGCATAGACAATGAGGGGGCGAGTACTAGTTACAGTGCGTGCCAGGAAAGCTTCCTGCTCACGCCGCCCAACACCACCCCGCGATGGTCACGCATAAATGGCTATGGCACGAAGTGGTTGTGCGCGAGGTCCTCCTGACGAGTAAAGCCTGCTTGAATAATCCACACCCAAGTCACGCCCTGGTCCGCGTACAGGTCCCTTTCCCTCTATAGCAGGTTGCTCGTAACCGAGGCCATAGACGCTCACTCCAGAGGAACTCCAAATCACTCCAGAGAATCCTGGAGTGACCTGCCAAGATGCCATTTGGAGCAGAGTGGTCTGGAGTTCAGAGTAGACCGACTGTGCGGCAGCACTACCAACCTCATCCCGACTGTCAGGAACTATGAGTTCGGGTAACGGAATTTCAGTCAACTGGAGACATATCGGTTTGAGGCCGCCCTGGACTGTCGCGGTGCAAGATACACATGCCTCAAATGCCCTTGGGTGGTTAAACAGCCACATCGTTCAGAGACACTATAGAAGATAGTAAGCAATATCACAGTCGTGTGAGGCACAGCGGATAACAATTCGGCAGAAATAGGCACACAGGATAGTACAATGGGGAATGATAGAATGGTCGGGGGAGTAGAGTTGGAATCAGAACCAGAACGACTCTGGCGAGGACAAGATAACACGGAAGATCAGGCATGATGAAGGACAGGTTTACGAATTGGCCGCCTACGCAAATCAGTAAAGACTGGCCCCCTAACAGATGGACATAATGCATAAGACTCACGGCAGGTGACACAGGCTCTACTTCGAAGTTGAAATCGAAGTCTTCTTCGATAATCTCCAGCTCTCGAAGGAGATGCGGTTCTAGAGACTTGATCCATTCCTGGTCATAGCAGTTACGCCAAAGACCGATAGGAGTGATACCGTCCTCAACTGAATTCTGAGGCAATACGCGATCCTGGAGTGGATTGCCTCTTGTGGCACGTTCATGGGTCGGATTGCTGTAATGAGTGCGATACTCGGCATCGAGGGACCACCAGTAGTTGCAGAGTTCCTGGCTCGCCCATTTTGGACGGAGGATGTTGAACACCACGGGGAACTTCTTCGCCAGCTTCACTGACCTCCAGCAACTCCCTCCCTACATCCCTAACTACGCCATACCCGATAATGACGACTACCCCCTACCCGACGACAAGTGACTCCCGCCGTCGTTCGTCGGAGGTTTGCCTCAAAAGGTGCCCACATTCCGTTCCTATATTATGTAATAAGCATGTACTGTAAAGTCCGAAAACAACGACCGACAAGCACACAAAAAACCATAACACACAACCTCAGCTAACAAAAATAAAATTAAACAAACAAACGAATCAACCATTATGAAACCAACAAGGCGCCTAAGAAAGGACCCAAACTAGGAAATATGAGCGCTAAGACCTGAAACAGATAAACCAACTCGACTCTAGAACAGCCTGGACAACAGGACCCTATGCCTTAACAAATCCGATGGAACACTAAAAATGACTAGACTGCCACTGGACCCTGCGCCTAGTAAGGAAAGAGGCTAGGTCCACGAAAGCGAGGCCCTAGCTGCAGTAGGACCCTGTCCTAAGAAAGGACAAATAGCATTTAACCCTATATTGGCAAAGGACCCTGACTGTGGCAACAGGCCAGACACGACCTAAACAAGCCAACCGCAGCATAAGCGACTTAAAAATGGTGAGGAGAAGGAAGACACACCCCTCACCACCTACCCACATTATCCACTCCCAACATTTGCCCACAGCTACTCCTCCTTAGTTGCTTGGTCCTGGGCAACCTGCTCCTATGCCACTTCACCCCTCACCATCATGCCCAAAGACACCGGTCCAAGTATCATGCTGTGACGGAACCCACTACGACAAGTTAGCAACCTCTATGCTAACCGACTGGTACAACAAACCCCTGTCATCACCCAGTCCCTTCCACTGGTCAACTACAATCACCTTCCACGCCTGCCAGTATCCCCCAACAATGACAGAACACAGTCAGACCGCATTGGCTGGGTCTTAACCCACCCGGACTTACAGGACCAGGTTCGTCGCTGCACGATCAGAATACCCTACTTCTTTGTGTTCTCAGACATCTACTGAGACCGTGCACGGCTGGGCACATATCTCGCAAACCTGCAAAGTCACTGTCACCGAGCAGCGGCCCCAGCCATCGAGGAGAGACTGGAAGCGGGGGAACCATAGAGAGAGGTGCAGGAAAGAGGAGCAAGCTAGGTTGGAGCGGACTGGTGAGGCCGATGGGAAGGACATCCAACTGGTGCCTAGTCTCCTTCGCATTCACTATCACCCTGCGCCACTGTCCCAGCTCCCAGGCAATCGCCATGGCTGACCCTTTTAATCTCCATCGCTTTCTCTATGAAACCAATTCTCAATCAGACCGTGCGTATCGCCTACTCATCTGCCAATTGGGGTTCTAATATATTTACGTTCAGTGAGCAACAACATAGCCATTGCAGGGGCTCCGACCTCCAAGCCCACTCAAGACCGCTCTGCCCTCTACCCGCCGTCGGATCCACCTACCAGAACCGTTCCACAGCCAGACATAGAGATGCAACCCATACAACCGCATGACAAGCCTATAAGTGCCACTGACAAGTGCACCGGCTCCCTTTCAGGCTGCCACACCATTTTCATGACTCTTTGCATCGTCTTGATCGCCATTTTGTGCTACTTTGGCATCCATGCTCTCGAACACTTTCTACAACCTACTCCCATCGCCAGTCTTTTGCCCAATGTGCAAGCATATGTCGATCAGGCTATTCTCCAGATGGCCTGGGACCCCGTTGGATGGCCAGACTTTGCGTTGTATGCTAACGGAGGCAGAGTCATTCCAGAATTGACGGGGATAGTTCGCAATGATGGCCTTGTCTTACCGTATACGGATAATTCCTCCAACCTCTCCCTCAGCGACGACACGCGCATCGGTAGTTGTTGGAAATTTCTCCAAGATGATGGACAGCTCGGGTTCTGAACTTCAGAGATCCTGTTCCCAACGCACATAACGATTGACCACATCCCTATCGAAGTTGCTGTAGACATTGGCCAGGCTCCCCAATTGATGATACTTTGGGGGGCGGTTAATAGAAGAAGCAACCTCAGAACCCTTCACAACATAATAGGGCACGCGTCTCTCAATATTCTACCCCATATCCCGTATGCTGTGCCTCCTTTTACCACCAACCTGACGTTCATCATTTTGGCCACCTTCGAGTACGACATCTACTTCCCAAACAATACACAGACCTTCGCCCTTCTTCCTCTCATTGTCCAAGCACACATGTTGTTTGGTGTCTTTATCCTAGACATCTTCGGTAATTGGGGTAGAGATGCAATGTGCTTGTATCGTATCCGTGTGCACGGAGAATCTACCCTCCAATAAATCATTTTTGGGTGTCGGATTCTGACTGCTCATGCATTGTTAAATACCGTATGTGTAACTTAAATCCGGCGTAGTATGGCCGGATCATCGCATGATACATAATGGTGTGATATTGTGACATGGTTACTTTGGAAACGGCATTCATGTTGCAACTTACAAGATATTTGTCTTGCGATCGACAGACCTACAACTACAGTAGGTCATCAGACTTTGACATGCACTTGCTCACCCTTTGGCTGCAAGGGGTTGTCAAAGGACAGAACTGGGTATCCAAATGACTTTGTTTGCTATACGCGTAGACTATATCATCTCGTCGATGATCAGTCTTCATCGTCCTCACCACCCCCCGCCATGGAGAAAGAAGTGCCTCGGGATAGCCTCCAAGCTACCCCTCCTTCACATTCTCCCAACGCCACCCCCACACCCATCCACCCTGCTTCTCCTGCGACCGCTCTTCTGGTCTCTCTGGAGGCTGCTCTTCCGATCCCTCCTGTGGCCGCTCTTCCTACCCCTCTCGAGGCCGTCACCCAATCATGCCGTCCCAAACGACCTCTCGGAGGTAAACTGGCCCATCGACTAGAAAACGTGAAGGTGCCTAGAGTCGATGAGTTCCAAGTAAGTTTCCGAGTGCTGTAGCCCCTGCTTAGCTTACACGTTCTAGAAATACCCACCTCATCTTCGGGTTACAGAGGACTATGAAGTAAGTCAGACGTCTCGCTACCTGAAAGCTATGTTCTCATATATTATCAGCTCTCATTTCAAGATGGCCGGACACTCCCTCAGAACGACGTTTCTCCTCAGGACGACACTTCCCCTCAGGACGACACTTCCCCTCAGGACGACACTTCCTCTCAGGATGATGCTTCCAGCCAGTCAAACAGCAAGGTAACGCACTGTGATTGTGTGATAAATCTTTGAGACTTACATTCTACAGCGTGTAATTCACAAATTTCTTAGAATTGAAGGTGTCCCAGCTTACAATGGCTTTCGGGTGGAAAGCATTCTCCAGCAAGATTTGGATCGACACATGAAAGCAACATCTCAGAGCCTGACAAATGCGGTATGTTTGTCCTCGTTGATGATGGAGGGCGATATTCTGACATGTCTCCTTGGGGTGCACTAGCTGCAGGGAGTCATGGCCGCCCTAGCAAGAATAGTTAGCTGGATATGGCCTTCTCCTAAGCCTCGGATCGTTCCAGCTAGTCAAGAAGTCCTTCACCTCCTCAAGCTCATTCGGCAACATCACTGGCAAGAAGCCAAACTAATGGTGCATAGACAACTTTCAAAATATTCATTTGTCACCACTCATCATCTGCTAGAGTGATGAGGAGGCCAGCGTGATGTGGTTTGACATTACCGACGAGGAGTGCTTCAATGTCCTCCAGATGTACTTGAAGTGCACTGCGCAAGCCCAGATCGCTGCAAGTGAAGCAGCGTTCAAATCACTCCCCACGAACCACATTCTCGCACTGCAGAATATGACGGCTTCACAAGCACGCCAACTCACCCCCGTTTCTCGGCAACCATCCCCGGTGGTTCAAGGGCTCAATCATCCCGGTGGTAGCGCAATTATCGCTGAATCCTACCAACCACCACTTGATGCAGAGCTCACCAACCCACCCGATGTCGGAATAGGCAGCTCGTCTCCTGCCGGTGCCTCTCCGGCGTCAATGGAGTCCTGTTCTGAAGGACCATCCTTGCTACCAGGACCGTCTCAAGTGTCGACAGGATCCTCTGTGCAAGGACCATCGGTGCCACAAGGCCCACCACCCAAGAACTGGCACATGGAGTGTGATGACCACATGTCCGATGACGGCCCCCCCAATGCTAGCAATGGAAATATGCAGGCGGTGCCTCCACCTGTGCAAGTGTCGCCATTGACCGACACACAGCTTACGGGCTTGAATATCAATGTTCTGCCATTCGCGAACGACCGGTTCATGAGTGGTCTTTGAGGGGAGGGTCTTTTTATGCATCAATCTAACGCATGGCTTACAGGCCTTCGAGCATGAGCGCGAGGACTATTCGACGCCATATCAAGATAAAGGGAAGATACGGCCTCCCATTATTTGACCTTCTTCACGGCTGTATTGAAGATATCTTTCAGGCGCGAGCCGTCGATAGTTTGGATACATCGAGTGAAGCTCGCTTCATGCCACCTGAGTTGCCACCCATCCACCCACACACAAGCGTGAGCAATTCTCAAGTCATTGGGTTGCTTGTCTTTACACGTCTGATCGTTTTTAGCCCCCACCCGCAGCTTATGAGCCGCCCATGCCGGCGGGACTTACACCCGCACCCCAGACTAGTACTGGATTGGGGGATCAGTCTGGTAACTTGACGGGAGGGATCATTACACTCCTTTTCAATGAGCTGCGAGCCTTCAATGCTAATGTGCGAGAAAACTCGAAGCTGCAGTGAGTCAATTCTTCCACCGTTTTTGACGTACGCATATAATTCTGGTCGTAGGCGGGAAGCAATCAACACCATTTTGGGATTGCGGGCAGACAACGTTAAATCAACCACGCCGCCCGGCTCTCCAGGACCTTCAGGAAGTCCTCAGAAGACCAAACACCGCATCTGCACTCCGGTCCAGACTGTGCACGATCGGAAGCTGAACAACCCATCCTTGCATGCTCGGAAGAAGCAAATATGCGTCACTGAGAGAGTATCTCGTTGGCAGGGCGAAGAAGGCGAATTGTCCATTGACGAGGATATAGTAGAAAGCAAGGATCTCACTAGATTGAAGGTACATTGTTGTTGTTGTCATCGTCCTAAATGGGATCTTCATGGTTGTATAGGCCCAGGTCAGAAATTTGCTCCAGAGCATGCTAGAGATCGATGACTGGGCACATTCAGCCGCTTTATTCTCCACATTGACAGACAAACAGATCAAGCAATTCGACGAGGGTGAGTTGGAGTGTACGGCCCAGAAATTCTTCATCGATTTTGACCACTCTTGGTCAAAGTTCAAGTCCAACTGGGTCGCTCGCAAGGTTTTCCTCGACCACTACTTCGGCAGAGTCGCGGGAGGGGCGTACATCCAGAACCCAACTCCTAAACATCTTTTGACTCGGGAAGTGGTTGGACGAGTGCTTAATAATCACATGCCCTATTGCAGGAGGCGTTGGCACCAGTCGGACCATCCTCTCAGCAAGGAGAAGAAGGATGCCATCAAAGCATGGGCTGCAAAGAATTCAAGGAAGTGCTCAGTGAGATTTTTGGGGTGTTGTGCAACCGGTGTTTACTTACTTGCCTCAGATACATCTTTCTCGTAGTATCATCGTTCGTCGGCACAGCAATCTTTGTCATGTTCAGCTGTGGTTGTTACTCGAGCCGGGTAACATGGACAGGGATGAACCGGAGAGAGGACAGAAGTCATCTTCGTTGAGGCCCGCAAGTGTGTCATATGGGTATAGGGGGCCTCCATCCCAGAACAGGCCCAGCGCATTGTCGGGCTGGGCATCGTCCTCCTCCTTGCGCTCCGCGTCCTGCTCTCCCCCTCTTTGCTCCTTAGCCGTCTCCTCTACTCGTTCCCCCATCCCCAATTGGCTGTTGTGTTTTTCTGTTTGTTAGCTGGCGGTTCACGGGGGAGAGCCTTGGCGACTTCCCTGACCGCCAGGATGAGGGCCCCAGCGGCAATGGCCTGGGCAATGAGGAAGGCGATGAGGATGGTGATGAGGATGGCGATCATGGTGGTGTTGTCTTGGGGGGTGTTAGAGCAATGGAATGGACACCCTTTCCTTTTAGTGGGAGGACCGGTTGTGCAGGGCCGGGTGGCCCCATTTGGCCCTCACCTTTTTGGCTACCTCAGCAAGGTCTGGATACTCCCGGAATGGGAAGAAGGGCTCCCCACTAAGGTAAGAGTCATATGCGTCAGGGAATGCCTGCATTAGCTTTGCGTGCACTTGGCTGTCCACCCATCCGCTATAGTCGGTGCGAATTAACTGAAAGATGCATTCGTTAGCCTTGTAGTCTGAGGTAAAGGTGAAACTAGGTGGGGTCTCAATGTCTTCCAAATAGGTAGTGATGGTGACTGTATGGGCATAGAGGCAGATTTCAACCATGTCGTCGGTGTTGGGTATGGAGTTGCTTGGTGGTGATCATCTTGAGGCAATGTTTCCTTTTGTATGCTTTTAAAATGTCAGGGGCATGTTTGAGGTTCGACTCTGGTTCCCACGAGTTTTTAAAAGATTCCCACCCTTTCCAGGCCACTAGGTTTTGTCAGACCTTCCTTTTGTGGCCGGTGGTCTGATGATTGATAATAGCCTCGACCTCGTGTTCTTCCTCTCCTTTGACTTCTTCTGGAGGGGCCTAGGAAGGTCTGGCCCATGTTCCTTAGTTGTCCGATAGGGGGTCAGTAGTGCTGCATGGAACACTGGGTGGATCTTCCATTTCTTTGGCACGTTCAGCCAAAAGGTGACTGGGCCTAGTACCTCTGCAATGGTGAACGGCCCTTCCCTTTTGGGGGCCAGTTTTCTGTAGGGATAGGGAAGCTTCAGGTTCGTGGCTTCTAGCAAAACTTTGTCCCCTTTTTCAAGGGTTAGTGGGGCTGTTGCTGAGTGTCGGGCCATTGCAATTGCAGCCTGTGCATGGGAAGCGATTGTGTTTTCTCGATCTCGTCGTAATTGCTCTAATCATTCTTCCGTTGCCGGATGTTTGACTTTGGTTTGGACCGTTTCTACCCCTTCTGGCTGGTACCCGTAGAGAAGTTTGAATGGAGATTTGCCTGTAGAGGAGTGGACCTGCTGGTTGTGTGCAAATTCCCATGCTGGCAAGAATTCTGCCCACTTCTCCGGATTGTTGGCGCAGTATATTCGAAGATCTAAGTCGACCTCTTGATTCACTTGTTCGGTCTGTCCATCTGTCTGAGGGTGGTAGGCGGTGCTAAGAGCTGTTTCAATTCCCAATGCCTGATGTAGTTCTCGGAATGCTTCTGCAGCGAATTGTGGTCCTCGGTCCGAGATTATCTTTTGTGGTAGTCCATATCGGCTGAAGGTGTCTTTCCATAAAAGGTTAGCTGCCCCTATCACTGTGATTTGTTTGGTACATGGGCTGAGTACACTGCCTTAGTAATGTCGTGGTCTACCACTACTTGAATGGCATCATACCCATCTGAGGTTGGGGGCAAGTCCGTGATATAGTCCATGGTGATGATCTGGAAGGGGCGCGTGTTCCCACTGTGCAGAATAGGCATGAGTGGTGCCTTGGTTGGGTGTGTTCATACCTTTGTGGTCTGACAGATTGCACAGCCTTATACGTATTGGGTTATGAATTGGTCCATTCCTTCCCAATAGTATTCCCGTTTTATCAGGTCCTTGGTTTTCTGGATACCTGGGTGTGCCATATGGACTGGTTCGTGATACATTTGAATTATGTCCCGATGCAGATCATCGTCCGGAGGGACATAGACTTTGTCCTTGAATAGCAGGAGTCCCTCATCGTCTGTCCAGTCGGCCGGTCTTCCATAATCAGGTCAGTCCATGGACTGTCCTCCCTTGGTTAGAAATTCAATTATCTTAGCCGGGCGTGCTGCATTTTCTCGAATCCGTTCCCTGAGCCTCACATTGACTGCTTTAACGAAAAGTTCCTCCCTGAGCAAAACAACATCCTTGTTGTCATCACCCCCCCTTCGTGGTCTGACCTCCTGGACAGAGCATCCGCTTGTATTAGTGTTTTGCCAGGGTTATGTTTCAGTATGTAGTTGAAACTGTCCAAAAAGATGTGCCATCTGGCTTGTCGACGGTTGAGTTTTTGAGCAGATTTGAAGTACGTAAGGTTTTTGTGATCTGTTAGGATTTCCACTTGATGCGGGGAACCTTGCAAGAAGTGTCGCCATGCTTCGAATGCGCGTACTATTGCAAGTAGTTCTCGATCGTAAATTTGGTAATTGTGTTCCGCCTCCGTGAATGACTTAGATAAGAAGGCACAAGGGTGCCAGAAGTTGTCAGGTCCTTGTTGGCATAGTACGGCTCCTGTTGCTACATTTGACACATCACATTCTACCTGGAAGAGCTTTAGCGGATCTGGAATGCGAAGAATGGGCTCGCTCGTGAAGTGTCTTTTGAGTTCTTGGAATGCCATCTCACAAGCTTCTGTCCAGACGAAAGCTTGACCTTTCTTGGTTAATTCCGTAAGCGGGCGTACAATCTGGAAATAGTCCTGAATAAACTGTCTGTAGAAGTTTCCAAATTCTAGGAAGGCTTGTACTTGCTTTACTGTTTTCAGTGTTTGCCATTCGAGGATGGCTTTTAGCTTAACTGGGTCCATCAGAACTTGTCCTGGTTTCAGGATTACTCCCAGGTACTCCACTTCTGTGACTTCGAACTCCGACTTTTCTGCCTTGAGGTATAGGTCATGTTCTTGGAGTCTCTTGAGTACCTTTTTGGTTCGAATTCTGTGGGTTTCCAGGTCATTGGATATGATTAGCATGTCATCCATGTAGATAATGAGCCATCCTTCTCTGATCATGTCTGCGAAGATATGATTCATCATGCTCTGGAATGTTGCTGGTGCATTGCATAGCCCAAAGAACATGACCATGGGTTCGTATAATCCTAGGGGCATATTGAAGGCTGCCTTCCATTGGTCCCCATCTTTAATGCGGACATTATTGTATCCCGCCCGTATGTCGAATTTGGTAAATACAGTCGCACCTTGCACCTTATTGATTAGGTCGTCGATGAGTGGTAGGGGGTAGACATTTTTGACTGTGCCTTCATTGAGTGCTTGGTAGTCTTGTACTGGTCTGAGGCTGCCATCTTTCTTTGAGACAAAAAAGAATGGTGACGCCAGGGGTGATGAGGACTTCCGTATGAACCCCTTTGCCTCATTTTCATCGATGAATTTTTACAACTCTTGTCATTCCACAACTGTTAGTGGATATATCTTGTGCGATGTGCGATGTTTGTGGGGGTCGAAGTCCTTCTTAAAGTCAATCGCGTGATCCCAGGGGGTTGACGGTGGGAAGTGTTCCACCACTTTCTTTTCGAATACTCATTTGTATTCCAGAGCGTAGTCCAGTAGTAGTTCCTCCAGTGATTTTTCAATCTTACCCTGTTTTGCCGTGATTGCGATTTCTGTGGACTTGTTCATCTTGTTGACTTGCTGGTTGGCTTCCAGCAGTTGTGTAATAACTTTTATCGGGTTGTGGGTGAGTCTTTTTTCCTCTATGTAGTTGTATTAAGGCTGAACGTAGGTCAGTGATTCATACAGGTTGACCTGGCTTGAACCTGGATATAAACCTGTAGGTTGTGACCTGTAGGTTCTAGGTACCTGTGCTATGAATCAGATATGAATCTGAGTCAGCCATCTTGGAGAAAGTGACCTGGATTTGTAGGTTTGAAAATAGGTAACCTACAGGTTGATTCACATCTCAACAGCCAAAAAAGGTATGTATTGAGGGTTTTAGTAGGTAATATGTCTCTATATAGCTTAATACTGTATCTATCAGCACACTTCTAGCATGGATAATACTAATAACACTCAATACTAGCCTAGAACCTTCAATAGAAGCTGAAAGACTACTATAGTCTATATTTGGTATCTAAATCAAATCAATGATTTGACCTGTGATTTACAGGTTTACCACCTACAGGTTGCAGGTCAAAAGTTGATTTGATTTACACAGATCCCAATCAGACCTCTGGAAGTGGCTCAACCTACAGGTTTAGATCCCAATCACCTATAGGTCGACCTACGTTCAGCCTTAAGTCGTATTGTGCTTCTATGAAGGACAGCGCTAGATGTTGCAAGGTTTGTGGTGGGGGAAGCCCCCACAGGGTTCCTGTTGGGGGTTCATGTTTGTCTTGGTATTGTTGTATTTTCAGTTGCTGGGCGATGATTTTGTCATTGATCGTCAGCTGTCCTGTTTGCCAATTTATTTCCGGGTTGTATTTCTGGATCCATGGCATACCAAGGATGGCGTCGTCTCGCCCAATGTTGGCCACATAGAAACGTGTGGGTAGTAATTTCCCCTTGACCCGAAACATCCCTTCAACCCGATGTGTAATGTGCCCCTGACTATTAACTGTGTCATCAGCGTTGCGGAACGTCATTGCTCTGGGTAGTTTGACTATGGGTAGTTTGTACTTCGCTACTAGTTTGGCATTGACGATAACCGCACTGCTCCGCTGTCGAATAGGGCTTTGATTCCAATGGCTTTATCCCCCACCTGTAAATAACCTGGTATAAGAAGAGCATGTCATCTCTTCATGGTATTAGTTATTATTGATATACAGGGGTCTGTGTAGTACGACGGTTCAGGCATTGGGGCTGACTGTCCTCCTAAAAATCCATGTCCTCAAAGTCCATTTGCATCGCATTTGCTTGCAGCGGTTCCTCGGCTTCTTCCTCCATGTCCTCTCCATCTGCCTCGTCTGCTGACGATTCCGAGCCTTCTTCTATGACTTGTCGGATCTTTCGTTTGGGTTTCCGTTCTGGTTTCCTTCTCTTCGGTTTCTTCGGGCAATTTTGGGCAACGTGACCAGGATTATGGCAGATGAAACACAACTCTTTCTCCAGATGGCGCAGGTGCTCTTCTTTACTGAGTCGGTTAACTTCCACCTCCGTCTCTTCTGCTTCCTCTAGCTGGTTTCGTTGTACTTTCTTTTGCAGGGTACGGCGGAAACTTCCGAATCCTTTCCTTCGTCAGCTGATTGCTTGGTCATACGCATCTGCTTCATAGATATCTGTAGCTCGTTCAATCCACTGTTCAATGGTCTTGGGTACTGAGTAAGAGGTAGAGATCTTGGTTCTAAGCCAGGTAGGAAGGGCATTCCTACAGTAGGATAGCCTTGCCTGGTCATCGAAGATTCGGGATTTCCGGATGAGTTCGTTGTATTTTCCATTGAATTCGTGGATTGTGCTGTCACTCTTAAGGTTGAGCTGTTCCAGGGCGAGTATGGCATTTTCTGCCTCATTAAGTGGGGCAAAGACAAGTGTGAAATCACGAATGAAGTCGTACCATGTTCCTAATCCCAGGTATTGGGCGGACTCGATCTTGTTTCTGACCCAATAGTCGACATTCTCACCACTGATGTAGGATAAGGCGGTGGTGATCTTGACGTTGTCGGAAGTGAATCTCATAGGGTCTCCAGTGAAGAGGAGCCATAGTGAGTCAATGAAGGCTTGGGACTTGTGACGGTCTCCTGTGAAGATATCAGGTGGTCGTACCTTCCTCTTGCCTCCCGGAGGTGGTATCCCACCACCATATCGTCCAGGTATTCCTCCCGGAAGGCCTCCTCCAGGATTTCCTCCACCTCGACCGCCTCCTCCTCCTCCTCCACCTCCTCCATTTCCTCCTCCAGGAGGAGGGCCTCCAGGCATTCCTCCTCCTGATCCCATTCCAGGATCCTCATCTCCAGGGGGTCTGGGGGGAGGAGAATTGCGTCTATCAGGCAACTTGCCTTTATCTTCAGGGTTACCATGCGGCAGTCCGAATGCCGTTCCAGAGGACTGTCCAGCGACCATTCCAAAAGGATTATGTCCGGCCGATGATGCCGAACAACCTGTACCAAAGCTTGGCTTTGCGCCCCAGCCAAGATTTCCTCCACCTCGTCCGAAGTCGGTGCCTCCGAATAGAGTAGACCAATATCCAGCTCTTGCACTAGTTGCCGGGGTAACATCGAGGTTGATGGCTCTAATTCGCGCAGGTTCGTCCACCCCGGCCCCTTCCTTGTGGTCCACAGGCTTGAAGGTACGTATGACGTCTTTGGCAAAGTCGTGGAGGGTGTCAAGGTCCTCAGACTCGTGGACTCGCTGTATAATACAAAGAAAGCTGTCTGTCCTTGGATCAAAATCTCCCGACCATGTAGTGTTGGTGCCCTCTATGTGAAAGTGTCCTGCAGTTGTCAGTAGTAGAATACCTTCCTTACGGAGTCGTTCCTCAAAGGCTCATTCCTCCTCATTTCGTTGCATGACTGGTTGTTCGACTGGTGTGGGGCTTCGGGATGGAAATCATTCCCACTCGCATTCGTAGATAGGGGAGGGAGATCTCGAGGGATAGAGGAAGCGGGGCCTGGGGCTGAGAATTGGAGCGGGGAGAGATTGTTCTGTAGGTTGCTGATTGGTGTCAGCAGGGGGATCGTCTCGAATAGCTTCTTGCGTATCTTTCTCAGGTTTCTCTGTCGTTTCCACTGGTAGTAATGGCTGTGTAGGTAGTCTAGTGGATGGTACCCGGCTGTGGAGGATGCTGGGGCTTCGCGTGGTGGGTCTGGGTGCTGGCTTGACTCTGCTGGTTTGGAGTCCGTGCTTGTCGTGGATGAGTTTCTCTTGGTTCTTATTGGTAGTGACTCTCGGGCCTTCAAGAGCCACCGGTGTAGGAACTGGTTGATACCTTTCTGGACACCGATGATGCGTGCAGTCCTTCTAGATGGCTCTTCTGGGGTCGATAACTCTGTGCTGATCTCTTGAAAGTGTAACATTGTAAGTGTGTTGTAGGCCAAGACAAAGGATACTCTCCGTACTCATTTGTTCACTGCTGTCGACGATATTGCTTGTGCAACTCCTTGCTGAACAGGAGACCTCGGAGTCGTTTTACTCTTTGTGGGTAAGCTGGGTCAAGGAAGTTGTTGGGGGTGTAGATGAAATTCTGTTCGTCGATGAAGCAGTTCTCGATGAATTGTTCAAATTGGTCCTTTCAAGTGATGTACGGAATGTTACTCCTAGTTCTCCAGATTCCCAAGGTAATGTGGATTGAGATTAGTTCATTGAGGATTTCTTCGACCACCTTTGGCGAGAACCCTTGTAAGATGTCCCTGTTCTTCTGCACCGCTCGTAGGTTGTCTGTTACCACTTGTAGTAGGTCTTCGAGGTGAACTGGTACTTGTAGTCGGAGCTGGTGTACTCCTCGTAGCGAAGTGTAGGTGTCTGCAGTCGTTGATGGTCCCGAGGTGTTTGCACTTCCTGACAGGGCTGGTGGCAAGGGGATTTCAATTTGTGACCTCCTAAGGATGTCTTTCTCTGCTGCTGACAAGCAATGTTGTTGCCACGCGTGGCCGGCGGGGAGGACGTCTGGGATGTAGGGTTCTGGTATGACCCTAGGGATGTTGCCTAACTGTTGGATATTCCTGATAGGTGGTATTCCTAGGCTACTTAATAGCCCACTTGACGTCTCAGATAGGAAGTTCGGAGAGATTTGCCTGGTGGTTTGGTGAGGTGGCTTTAGCGAGGTGCTGGAGTGTTCCTTGAAAGAGAATCTTCCTCCGTCTGAGAAGCTTACTTGTAGCCTATCAGCCTTTCGTACCCAGTGTGGAGACCTTTCTGGTCTCAGAGGTATAACAGGGGGTGGGGTTGCCTGGTTGACTATAACCGGTATTACTGGTGCTACCGAATCCTTTGGTGGTACTCGGGGAGCAATGTCTCGCACAACACTCCTGGGGTAGTCTGCCCAGATATTGATTACCCGTGGAACTCCTGACTGCAGGGACTGACCTGTGGGATGGTTCGCCGTATTGTCCTATTGCTCCTACTTGGTTCAAAGTAGGCCATTACTGGCAGATAATGATTGATAAGGAACAGCAAACTTAGTACTAGTATAACTATCATATATTTAAACATATGCATATAGTCATATGAAATATTGATGTAACTAAGATTGTGTCTACTTATACTAGATGCACTAAGGTTTTCTACTGTACTACTTAATGCTAGTAACCAGTTAAAGAGCTACATTCCAGCATATTTACATCAAAGATAACAAATATGTGATTTCAAATGAGGCTATATAGCTCCGTAAGTACCACCATTGAATAGAGCTCGAAGTTCTGATTCCGGTGATATATAATATGTCTATATTTGGTTGGATATTAGATGAGCTATGAATAAAACATTCAAAATGGGCCATTTGGAACCAAAGTCACATGTCACAAGCACGTGACATTACCATGTGACTAGTCACGTGACTTTGATGTCATGTGACTTGTGTGATGGGAATGTCATCGGGTAGGTTGTGGAGCCAAGGGCGGGACCAACATTGGTCCTAGGCGCCCGAGGATCGGTCCTGATTGGTGCGCGCGGCGAGGCTAGGTGCTTAATTTGGTCGACCAATCCAGCGGCACGTGCCGTCTGGAGGGCTCGCCAGGGGGCTTGAAGCTAGATGTGGCCTTTATGGACCCTCGCAAAGATCCTCTCGAGAGGTGAAAAATATATACATTGCAGTGCACAAGAGCACAGGATAGAAATGGTGGTCCAGAAGTGGGAGGGATGAGACCTACAGGAGGATGAGACTACAAGGGAACAAAATCAAACTTCTGAGGGATCAGGGACACCCGGAGAGACGATTTTGGGCTCGCCTGAAAGGTACAGTCCTCCACTTCAAAATGAGGCCAATATCAAGAGAATTGGCTCAGAACTGAGGTCGGAATCATCGACGCGAGATGATCATAAGCGCCCAAACAGGAGCACATGGACCCTGATTGCGAACATGGCAATAGACTCTCGTTGGAGGGGACAGAAATTATAGAAATATATTGATAAAAAGGGAAGGGTCAAAGCTGAATGACAGAGAAACAAACGTAAAAAAGCAATCAAAAGTGAAGTAGATATTTTGCAAGCACCGGCAGACATGCGGCAGGGGCATGATAAGCTTCAAGGAGGTCCGGTACATACCTGACAGCAACACATAAGACCCCATATATTGAATCATGCTTTGATTCTTGGATCGCGCTAGTTTAGTGTGTCGAAAGCTCGGAATGGGAGGAGGGGAAAGCAGGAGGAGGGATGCTGAAATGTTGAATAAAGAAAAACCTATAGATAGAGACGCGGCGGCGCGTGCGCCGCCGCGAGATGGAAAATCAGATTAGAAACCATTAAATAGCTAAATAAGTCAGTTCAGTGGCCATAGAGAAGGACACGACAGAGGGAGAGATATTGGTCATGGAGGAGGAGAGTGCGCCTTCGGCGCGCGTGCACCCTTGGCACCTTTTCGGCGCTTTTGCGCGGCTCCGCGGCCCCAGCCCACCCTTGGCATGACCAACTTGCCATGTCATCTGAGAAAATCATGTGACTCACAATGTCACATGACTTGTCACATGTTATATATCATGTGACTGCTGACTACTTTTGGTCATGTGATATCGCCGAACAGTGTTGTATTTGGTCGTCGTGCGCTCGGGCATGACGTACGAGGACGGTTTTCAACACTGTTCCTCCTATTATGTAATCACAGCCCAAAAAGGAAGAAGGGCCGGTACATAGTATTTCGCCTGTATCTCAGCCAATACTGGGCCAAATCACATGATTGTACTACTATTAGAAAGCTGTTGATCATCTCTATCTAATGGGACTATCGGCGTAAGCATTACATAAGCACCTGAATGTCGAAAGAGGCATTTGTGTGTTTTTTGTTTGGCTTATAACTCGGTCAATACTGGGTCAAATGGCATGAAACTAGTACCATTAGAATGCATTTTTGAAGGCCTTTCTAATGGTATACATAGCGCCCTAATTCTAAAATAAGCGCCCATAGTGAGGCATTTGTGCGTTTTTTTGTTTTGCTTATATCTCCATCAATATTGACTTTTAGAACATGAAACCAGTGTCATTTGAAAGCCTGAAGAGAGGGCTTTCATATGAGGTACACCACTACCACACTACTTATAGTATAAACACAAGTTGTACTTAGGTACGGTACCCCCAGTGGCTAAGCGCTCCATCAGTGGGTGTAAGTAGCTGGTATAACAGGTGAGTTAAGCACTGGTAACAAAAAGAAGCACAGCCACCATTCAAATCCTGACCCTAACCCTGAAGCTGTGCTGCCAAAGTAACAAATTTTGTAGTTGAGCGTCTAATTTTTTGTAGTCACAGCTTTTCTGGGTCTGAAAGTTTTTTCCCACGTCAACGACAAGCGTTACGCTGCGGTGGCAGGAAGTCCACCTCATTATAAATGATTGATTTCGTTCCTCATCAATCGTAATTGAGGCACTATTGCCTTAATCACTTCTTGACCCTCTTCTCGGGTCGTTCTTCTGATATCGCCCTTCCTGGCGATAGCTCTTCTGCGGGTCTTGAGTGGGTTCTCTACACCTAGGTAGGTGGAGCTGAAAAGCTTTTGGCCTAATGTTACGTCCCGGACTTAGAAGTGCTGTTCTAAGGGACGATGTTGAGTCTGCTCACTAACCGGTGCTTGGTGAACAGATACTAGGACGGGGTGTCCTAGGGGACGTATAGGGAAGGACATGGGTGGCACAAACCCGTGTGGGTACACATGGGTTTTACACGTGGGTATGGGTGTGGGTCCATGCTTGCCTGACCCGGGCATAACCCGTCACCCGAGTGCTCGGGTACAGCCACCCGAGCTATAGGCACTGCCACCTGACATATGCTGCATCCAAGGCGGCTTGAAGCGCTCGAAGGAAGGTGGCTGGCGCCACCAACACCATATATATCTCGAACTGTACAGTTTAAGGCCAAAATACAATGTCCGAATCACTGGCTGACAGAAGTGCAGCAACATATTGAATTGTAAATGAAACTCCGATTATTCTAAGTAACATGCAGGCTACGGATTTAACGATGGAGGCGCTGTTCAAAAATCAACAAACCACCACTCCACCCCACATCCTTCTACTCTTCTTCAGAATCACCTTTTCGTCATGGGAAAGTCCAAAGCTAACAACCGGAAACGTACCCGGAGCACTTCCAGCCACAAGGCTGCGAACAAAAAGAAGCATGGCAACAGTGCGCCGAAGAAGCCCTCGAAAGGCGCTGTAACCCGCGCTCGTGGGGCCACCACCACCACGGCCAAGTCGTCCTCGGGCGCATCTTCTTCGCGCCGCTGTACAACTGTTCAGACTGAAGAGGAGGAGCTTGCGGCTTTCGAGCGCGATGGGATCATGGTTGTTGACAGCTCGGATGATGAAGGCACCGACCGTGAGAAGGAGGTTGGGTCGGGGACTGAGGACGAGGAGGAGCCTATGGTGCTGGATGAGGATGAGGAGCTCAGTGCGTACATTTGCCAGCTTATTCTGCGAGCATTGCATTGACTTGCTTGATGGTCCGGGGTAGAAATGATGATGGCGAAGTGGGACTCGCCCATCTATGCGTTCTTCGAGCCCGTTCCAGAGATCGAGTACGTCGATGATCGTCACTCCCACGTCTTCACGTGCTCGGCGCGTAAGTGTGGCACTCGCATCCGCCGTTTCCTGGACAGCAAGGACCGCTCGTCCACCAGAAACCTTCGGCGCCATGCTCGTTCTTGCTGGGGCGAGGAGGCTGTCGACACGGCATGCGAGGCGGTCGATATTGAGGAGGCCCGGGAGAAGGTAATCGGGGCATTGCTGAGAGATGGTTCCATCACCGCCGCGTTCAAGCGCAAGAAGGGAGATGGCAAGATTATGTACAGCCACCGCCCCCATACTTGTGCTGAAACCCGCACGGAGATCGTTCGATGGGTTGCTGAGAGCCAGCGACCATTCAACATTGTTCGCGACCGAGGCTTCCAGTGCTTGATGAAGACGGGACGTCCGGGGTACTTCATCCCATCTCCGAAGACCGTCTCGCACGATGCCAAAACAATCTTCGCCCGGACGCACCGTCAGATCGCTAAAATGTTGCAAGTAAGTGCACACATTCCATCGCAGCATCGGGGTAGGAGACTTACTGGGTATGTGCCGGGTGCAGGAGTATGATGGCGACCTCCACTTCGCGACAGACGCCTGGACGTCTCCGAACCACCGTGCCTTCGTCGCGGTGACTGTCCACTTGGAGGTCGAAGGAAACCCGCTTGCCCTTCTCCTCGACCTGGTCGAGGTTCCTCGTTCGCATAGCGGCGTCAATCTTGCAGCCGAATTTGCCACAATCCTGAAAGAATTCGACATCGCCGATAAGGTGAGCATGTCAGCACTGGAGTAATGCACAGAAGCTCACCATGATGTTGCCCAGATCCTCACAGTTACATGTGACAATGCCTCGAACAACAAGACCATGATCGAGAAGCTCGTCGACCTCCTCCCCGACTTCCCAGGCGAAGTGAACCACGTCCGATGCTTCGCCCACGTCCTCAACCTCGTGGCGAAGAGTCTCATCAAACAGTTCGACGCCGAGGCTGAGCATGAGCAAGCCGAGGTGGGCGCTGACGAGCAGGAGCTGCTCGAGCTCACGCGGGACTTGGAGGATGAAGAGCGAACCACGCTCGCGGAGGAGGCGGTAGCAAACGCGGGTGCCGAGGGTGAGAACACTGCGGACAACACAGACGATGAAGTGGACGCGATGGCGGAGATGTCAGATGAAGAACGTGAGAAGTTTGCGCGGGATGTGCGGCCGGTGAAGTTGGTTATGGCTAAGGTATGTTAGCCAAGATTCCGTGTCCGTAAGTGAGTACTGAAGACACTCACCCGTTGGGGGCCCAGATCTGCAAGATCAGCTTCAAGATCATCCACTCGACGACACTCCTGCTACCCGCGTGGTATGCCTCCTGTGCTGCGGAGGGCCTGCCCGAGAAACTGCTCCCGCGCGACGTACGCACTCGATGGAACTCGACCTTTGATATGTTGGACGGGGCGCTGAAGGCCAGAGTCGTCGTCGACAAGATGACGGGTGAGAAGGCGCACGGCCTCCGGGCATACGAGCTGTCGGAGGATGAGTGGGAGATCGCAAGGCAGTTGCGCCACGTCCTGAAGGTTCGTCGTTAGCGCCGTGCCAAACATTCGCCAAACTGACACCCACAATCTTCGTTTCGGTGCTGCAGCAACGATCCGCCCGTCCGACTTGCTGCCATGACCTGTGTGTGTTCTGTCCCCTCTCAGGTCTTCAAAGACGCGACGCTCTTCTTCTCTCGTGGCACTCCCAACTTGGCGACTGTGATTCCCGCCATGGACCATATTGATCAAGTCCTCACCACTGCGAGCCTCAACGAGGACGAGTACGACGACGCCATTCGCGTCGCCTGCGGCTTAGCCAAGACGACCCTCAACGCGTATTATTCGCTCACGGATGCGTCCTCAGCATACCGCATCGCCATGAGTACGTCCCCGACTCATCTCTTCTACTCAGCTGCGTGTGTGAACGCCGTTGACGAGCCTGCCCAGTCCTCCATCCCCGCCACAAGACGGAGTACTTCCACAAGCTCCGGTGGAGTGAGTCTTGGCGTCGCACGGCGATCAAACTCGTCACGGACGAGTATCGCTCCTCGTATGAAAACCGCGTCCCAAAGGACAACGCCTCGAGCGCGAAAGACACAGGTTCAGCGGGGGCAACCGGAGTCGGGCCCGGACGTGCGAAGGGGAAGGCCAAGGCCACTGTCGAGGTACGTCGTCGAATGCACGATCACCTATCTCACCCGTGTCGGGTTCTCAACAAGTTTGGTGTCACAGGATGATGAAAAAAACATCTTCGATACCTTGGACACGCTCACATCCAAGGTACCGGACGTACGCGATGAGCTCAAGCGTTACCTGAGCACCGACGTCGAGCCTGTCTCAGATGCTCTCCAGTGGTGGAACGACCGTCGCGCTACCTTCCCGAACCTCTCCCGCATGGCCCTCGACTACCTGACTATTCCAGGTCAGTCCCCTCTCGCTCTCTTGCTAACCATGGCACAAATTGATCTGATCAAATCTTTGAATATATACAGCAACCTCCATCGAGGTCGAGCGCATCTTCAGCCGTGGTCGACTCCTCCTCACCCATGTTCGCAATCGTCTTAGCGCACAGACCTGCCACGCTCTTCTCTGCCTCGGCAACTGGAGCCTGCTCGGTCTCATCAAGGCCGAGGATGAAAAGGCGGTGGCCAGACTCGACGAGCTTGAGGGTGACGAGTCCGACTACGAGATGGAGGATGGTTGGGATGCGATAAATGTGTAAGAACGTCCACGGTGTCTATTAGTATGTCTGATTCGTATGGCCTGTGTCTTGTACGTTGAGAGTTAGTGATTGTACTTAAACTTCGAAGTCCTGTATCCGAAACTGCTTAGTACACGGCATATATTTGATCCTGCTGACGATGCGTCCCGAACTACATGTACTCCTCATATGTCATGCCATCCGCTGCTGTATTCCAATCAAGTTCTTGCTGCTCTGCCTTAATACGCGAGTCCCCCATGGGCGTTAATGAGCTAAACAGGGAAAGACTCAACGAGCAGCCAACGAGTTGAGAGGAGGTTGCACCCAACGACGACCACTTCGGCGCTCTCGCGGACGCCTCGTCTCAACTTCCACTGGCCCGCCGCTCGTCATGCTCCTCTCTCCAGACACCAGCTCTCTGTCTCTCGCCACATCTCCCGCCATCCTCTCCCCCAACTCTGCCAGTCCACAAGTTGACGAGTCCGCAGAATTGCGCTCGCACATCGAGGCTCCAATCTCCGAGTCACTTTCAAACACCACACAGTCCTCTGACTCGGACTCCGAGTCTGCATCTTCAATCTCAACCTCATCAATTCCCTCACTTGTCACTGTCCTCTCTTACACTCAGGCTCATGTGGAGTCTGATGATGATGGTCAGGAGCATGTCTCTCTCGGCGACTGGCAGGACAGCAACGAGTCTTCCGAAGATGAGTACCTTGCCAGTGCACCCCTCGCTCAGCGAACTCCGGGAGATCCACTGCCGCCCCGCCCCACACGTGTCCACATCCGATTTTATTACACGTTCCCGGAGTTCTACCCGGCCGGGCTCCGTCACAGTGTGGAGATGGAAGAAAAATTTCTTTTGCACGTCTACAGTGCTACTGGGGCGAGTGGGGAGGTTGTACGTACAACCATCCTATTGCAAATTTGTCCGTGCATTGCTGAACTAATGTATATATTCTAGGTCGACCTTCCACTCGTTTTGGCAACACATCAAGCTCGCTCACCCGCTGTGTGGAACACATACTGGGCCAACATTGTCAACAGCCAACTCTATGCCGAGCTCAAGCCTGAGCAACGTGAGTTCCTCCATGGTGCCACGAAAATCCTCCAGTTCTACGCTACACCGAGCCCTCAAGCTATGGAGACTTGGGATGAGTTCTCTCGCATGCTTTGCACTGCCGGACTGCTCCAGTTCAGGTACCCACACATCTCTGGCGACGTGTTACTTGCCGTCCTCATAGAATGGGCACACGCTGGTATTCCGGTATGAATTATCCTCTCCGCTTCTGTGCTGAGCTGACCAGATACCTGACTATCTTTCAGGATGCATTTCTAGCCTGAGTCGTATACTACATTCTAGTAACTGTGTAACACATGAATACGTGCGGTACTACTGAACGAGCCTTCTAATGATTGTACGTGACAATAACCTAGTAGGCTGTAGCAAAAGCTGCAAAATAGTAGCACATATATTACATACCTGTACTGTCGGACTTCGTACCATTACGCTCTTACGCCGTAGTATCCAAAATACAGCATAATCTGTCCTAAACCCTTGGGTACCCATCAAATGACCCATACCCAAGAAACCCGAATGACCCGGCGCTTTGACCCACACCCTAGCCTTACCTGTGGGTGATGGGTATGGGTGGACAATGGGTATGGGTGCAGGTCATAGCTTGAACACCCATGGGTTCACCCATGTCCTTCCCTAGGGACGTAGCGGGTGCACAAGTATAATGCTGTTGAAGCAGTATATTGGGTTGTACAACAGTTGAGCATGTAGTGGTATAGGGGATGAGCGTAGCGATATCCACAAGAGGCCAAAAGCTGGGGTGCCCCTACAGGGAGGTCGGCCCTTTATATACTTGTACGAGGTGTGGGAACCTAGTGCGGAGCCAAGGTGTTGGCTCCGGTATTGGGTTATTTATAGTATGGGTCCGGTACCAAGAGAGCGGAGCCGAGTCCTCGGTGCCGAAGCGTCGGGACCAAGTGTGAGCTATTTATAGTACAACTAGGTCATAGCGGTCTGGGCAAAGGGGAACGTGATGTCATACATGCTAGAAGGAAAAAGATAGTCCCTACCGCGCTCCTCCCTGAGGCTGGTTGCCTCAGGCCGTAACAATATTTAGGAGTCGAAGTCACTGATGTCTTCACCGTTCTTCTTTGTTAAAAAGAAGGATGGTAGCCTACATCCTATACAGGACTACCGGCAGTTGAATGACATCACTATTAAGAACCGATACCCGCTGCCGCTGGTGTCAGACTTGATAGATCGACTCAAAAAAGCCAAGTACTTCACAAAGCTTGACATTCATTGGGGGTACAACAATGTGCGGATTAAAACCAGTGATGAATGGAAGGCTGCCTTTGTTACCAATCGAGGGCTGTTCGAGCCGAACGTAATGTTCTTTGGGTTAGCCAATTCACCCAGCACATTCTCTGCGCTTATGAACGACATCTTCAAAGACCTCATCATACTAGGCAAAGTCACTATCTACCTCGACGACATCCTCATATTCACCAATGACATCGAGGAACATCACACATTAGTGTGTGAGGTCTTGAAGCATCTAGCAGAGCGCGACTTGTTCTGCAAACCAGAGAAGTGCGAATTCAAACAGCCCAAGGTTGAGTACCTGGGTGTACTTGTATCGGAGAACCATGTAGAGATGGACCTAGTGAAGGTTAAGGGTATCGCAGAGTGGCCTGTCTCTCAGAACACCTTAGACGTATGGAAGTTCTGCAGCTTTGCAAACTTCTACCGGTGTTTTATCAAGGACTTTAGTGCTGTCTGCAAACCCTTAGATCGCCTCACGGGCAATGCTCCATGGAAATGGGAAGCCGAAGAGCAGGAAGCCTTTGACGAGCCCAAACGTCGCTTTACCGAAAGTCCTGTCCTGAGCATGTACAATCCAGACTGCAAAACCCGCATTGAAGTCAATGCGTCCGGGTATGCTACCAGTGCAGTTCTGTCTCAGGAGGGGGAGGACAGTAAATGACACCCTGTTGCTTTTCACTCCGAGTCTATGAGCGATGCGGAACGCAACTATGAGATCTACGACAAGGAGATGCTTGCTATCATTCGTGCCCTGCAGGCCTGGCGCCATTATCTTGAAGGTCTTCCTAGTGTGTTCAAAATCCAATCGGACCACAAGAACCTTGAGTACTAGAAGACCACTCAGAACCTCACACACAGGCAGGCACAATGGGCTCTTTACTTGTCGTGGTTTGAGTTTGTCATCCTGCATAAACCAGGCACATCTAATGGCCGAGCAGATGCACTATCGCACAGGCCTGATCACCAGACAGATGATGCAGATGACAACCTCGACCGTGTCTTGTTGCAACCCAATCGCTTCCGAGTACTGGCAGCTAAGAGAGGGCACATGTCAGTAGTACCTGAGAAGGCCTTGCTTCAACGTATCTGTGAATGCGGAGAACGCGAGCAAGAGGTGGCGGATGCGCTTAGCAAGCTTGACAAGCTTGGCCCTGCACATCTTTAGAACGATTTGGTGGACTGGAACACTGAACAAGGCCTGCTACTGTACCGTGGCTGAGTTTATATCTCCAAAGATGATGCATTAAGGGCTGAGATTGTGTGCATCCACCATGACCTTCCACCGGCAGGACACCCTGGGCAGGCAAAGACAGTGGAGTTGGTAACGTGAAACTACTGGTGGCCGGGCATGGTTAAATTCATTAAGGACTACGTTGAGACCTGCAACACCTGTCACCATGGCAAGACCTCACATGCTAAGCCACATGGTCCACTTCAACCCAATGAAGTCCCTGATGGCCCAGGCCAAGTAGTAATCTGTGACTTCATCACCGGTCTGCCCGACGTGGATGGGTACAATGCGCTTCAGCTCATTGCTGATCAACATGGAAAGATTATACATCTTATTCCGTGCACCGAGGAGATCAATGCAGAAGGGACTGCAGACAACTTCATTAGAGAATGGTTCCACATTCCAATGCTGTCTACCACGGTACCCTCTGCAGATGAATGGAAAGAGGAGTTGCATCAGGCAAGGGAGGATGCGACCTCTGCTTTAACTTTGGCGGCAGAACGGATGAAGGAATATTACGATTGTTATGTCCGCAATGCTCCAGAGTTTAAAGACGGTCAAAAGGTGTGGCTCGACACAAGGAACTTCCGAGTTCCAGGAGTCTCTAGGAAACTGGTAGACCGGTATGCTGGCCTGTACCTGGTCAAGTGCAAAGTGGGCAACTTGGCTTATGAGCTGAAGCTCCCCAATGTCACGAATGTTCTGTTTGGCGCCTACCTCAGTGTCTCTGTTTCCTTTTCTGGACGGTTTACTTCCCGTGTCGTCCCTATGGTCCATTGTTGCATTGTAACCTGTCTCCTTGTCTCGTAGTACAATAGCTCCTATTGTTCCTATTGTTTCCCAGTCGCTATTGTCCTACATCCCATTGTTTTCCCTTCCGCTCCTGCGTCCATAGTTACCTATTGTTCTTGGACCCCATTGTTCTGTACATGTATATAAGACCTGTACCTTGCTGCCTGGAGACTTCAGTTTTGACCTCTTGTCTCCAGGTAAGCCACTCTGTATTCTCACTCGTACATACTCACTCAATACATCTTGTCTCCAGCCTGACTGTCAAGCCCTGCTCTGCTCTCGCTGCACAAGTGCTCATTGACGCCCTTGCTCATCTTCGTAAGCCTCCCTGATCTTACTCGACAGCCAGTTGTAACATTTACCACAGTTGTTATATTGAGGGAAAACATGAGGCAAAAATCAATGTCACCTAAAGATGTCAAGCTCCGTAAATGTCTGGAAAACCTTAGATATAGGGCATGTACACCTGATGATATTGCATTGTTGGAAACTAGAATTGCAGGGAGGGGACCTGGTAGACCCAAGTTGAACCAGCCTAGGTTTCGCAATGTGTCTATTATTACAAGGTTCAACTCCTACTATGATGAACTCAACAGGCTGGGATCTGAACAGTTTGCAAAAGACACCAACCAGGAGCTGGTGGACTTCTACTCCATAGACAAGTTTGGTGGTGAAGTGGATGATGATGCTTTAAGGGCTGTTAAGAAAAAGGCAGTCAATCCTAGAAGAAAGACTAACTTGATTAACCCCGCATTGCAAGAACAGCTATGGGCACTAGACCACTACCTGACAGACAACAGGCCTGGCAGACTGTCTCTCTGTGTTGGTATGCCAGTAATGATCAAGTACAATGAGGCAACAGAATGTTGTGTGACCACTGTAAGCAAGCAATATATGTGTCGCAGTTGTCGCCACAAAGGCCCTGATGTTAGACATAGCACTGTTACTTGGACATTTGACAAGTTTATGTGGAAGAACCAGCTCAACAAGATGGGCTCGTACAAGGACAGATTGGTGCATCTATGGCTCAAGGCGTGCTCTGTGCAAAAGTCAGACAAAATTTGCCCCAACTGTGCTAGGCCTATGATCAAGCAGCTGACTTATACAGAGGCTCCCAACTTTATAAGCTGTGTAGTGTACAAGCTCAAGATAGAAGTAGAGAATCAGATAACAATACCAGGCCATGTTCAACTATACAGGTTATATGGCATTGTATACTTTTCTCCAAACCACTTTGTGTTGAACGCGCATAGCCTAGCATAGCATGCATGGCATAGCTGCGTACATGGACATCGGCACAGCCCGATATCTCATCCATCTACACAGGCGCTGTATAGCCGCCCCACATGATCATCTCATGTGCCGCACTGCCCATCTATCCAGATGTTCCAGGCAGTGCATCCTTGTACTGTATAGCATTACTAATCCAGTACATCCTGTAGTATATATACGGCCCTCATTGGCCCTAATATACAGATCTCTTCTCGCTCTTCTCCTCACTCGATATACAAGCCTCTACCTCTCACTAGCCAGGTGAGTATGTGTGCACACTGCGTGTAGTGCGCCCCCCATAGTGGGCATCCCCCACTATGTTCAACAGGTTATGAGCCCTGGTCGACGTTGTGGATACTGCGCTGCTCGTTGCTGGCTGCGTTCCACTCCGCACCAGCTCACCTGGCCAACCTCTTGTCGCCGTGATGGCAGACACTCCGTGTATTGGATCTGGCGCGATCATACGCTGCCGACCATGCACGATGGTGGCTTGGATGTGGCGCGATCTTGTTGATCGCTGCCTGCCATGCCACAGAGGGGGAACCTATGCCAGTATACGCTTCCGGCATTCTCTCCTCATCATTGTCGCTGTGAATGGTGACTGACCGGCTCTTCTGGTCAGACTTCAATCACCTTATCGATCACCATGTCGAACGGCTTGACAAGCTTCGTCCCTGTCCTCACCGGCCCCAACTACCTTCAATGGGCACCGAAGATGCAGGCGTTCCTTCAGACCACAGGCCGCTGGATGCAGCCTATGACGAAGACCTGCCCGACACTGGTCGCTACCCCTTCGAACCAGGACAAGGTCGATGCATGGAACGAGGACGACACTGCTGCTCGCGGCAGCATTCGCCTCCGTGTCGATGACAGCATTGGCACTGCAATCGACTCCAAGACCACCGCTAAGCAGGTCTGGGACTACCTCAAGGACACCTACGGGAAGCCCGGCATTCCGGTCGTCTACCAGGACTTCCGCGCCGCCATGGGCATCTCTATCCCCAGCGACCCTAACCCCATTCCTGCGATGGACAAGCTCCACGCTCACTTCCAAACCCTCGAGACCAATCAGTTCACCGTCGCTGAGCACATCAAGGGGATGAGCCTCCTCTCGAAGCTCCCATCAGCGATGGACCCGATCATCCAGGTTTACACCTCGGGCCTCACGGCGACGCAGACTACCCCTGCCGTCCAACTGGTTACCTTCGACGAGGTGCGCAACCGCGTCATCATGTACTAGGAGCAGCGCCAGGGGCGCCACCAGCAGAAGCCGCGCGACAGCGCGAACAAGATCAGTGCGGTCAAGTGCAAGACGCAAGACCCCACTTTCCGCCAGCAGCAGCAGCGCCCGCAAGGGCAGCAGCAGCACCAGCAGCGCCCGTATGGGCAGCACCACCAGCAGCAGCGCCCTCAGGGGCAGCAGCAGCAAGGCCATCATGGCAGGCGCGGAGGACGCGGCCGTTCCCAGCAGCACCAAGGTGCGCACCAGCACACCCACATCGCCCACGTCGCTGACACATTCCCTGTGATCACCAAGGGCGAGATGGACACGCTGCCACAGTCGCGGGACCCCCGCGCCCTCCTGCACAAGCCCGTCCGTGCGGAAACCAGCGCGAACCACCAGTACCCTGCGCTCAGGCGTGCCTTCACCCTCGCGAAGGAGCTGGGCGTCGAGCCAACGACCG
Organism: Ganoderma sinense ZZ0214-1; assembly: GCA_002760635.1. Classification (NCBI taxonomy): domain Eukaryota; kingdom Fungi; phylum Basidiomycota; class Agaricomycetes; order Polyporales; family Polyporaceae; genus Ganoderma; species Ganoderma sinense. Next base: position 867,413 of record AYKW01000001.1, read on the forward strand.
AGCGCATCCGCAAGCTCGAGATGCTCGTCGGGGCCGACAACCGCAGCAAGGACCCCGTCCTAACGCCGACGACAGAGATGATAGTATCTGGATGCTGGACTCAGGAGCATCAATGCACTTCACCTATTCTATGGGTGACTTTGCTGATTTTCGCTATTACAAGGCCAAACACCCGCTCAACACTGCAGATGGCATGACTTATATGACTGGCGAAGGCACTGTCTTCCTGCTATTGGAGACAGGCGGAACTTTAAGGCTGACAAATGTCGCCTTAGTCCCAAATCTCACCAACAAACTCATATCTATGGGTGCTCTTTTGCGAAGTGGGATGTCAGCGCGTGCTACTACTGCCAAGATCTCGCTCTACAGCAACCATGAACGTGTTGTTTCTTTCGAACCACGTGAAGTTGGTGACACTATCTATGTGATTTATGCGCAGCCTGTACGGGCGCAAAACATGGTTGCGCTCACAGGCGTAGACCATGAAACTCTCCACCGTCGCTTAGGTCATCCTTCGGACGATGTGTTGAGACATCTTCGGAAACACACTGAGAAGTGTCCGATCGTCGAGACTCCCAAAAAGGACTCGATTTGCCGTGGATGTGCTGAAGGCAAAATGCCATCGCAATCTCACCCGATTGACTATCGGCGTGCATCCAAACCTTTTGAGCTGATCCATGTTGATCTGAAAAGTTTCCCTGTGCCGTCGTACCACAAGTACCAGCATGAAATCCTACTCTATGATGACTACTCGTCATATGCGTGGTCGATTAGCCTTCGCACCAAAGACAATGCACTGCAGTCTACGCGACAATGGTTCTCATATGTCGAGACGCAGTATGGTGCGAAAGTAATCAAGTGGAAATCAGATTCTGGAGGCGAACTCAAAGCGCACGCCTTCACCAACATGCTCAAAGACAAAGGCATCGAGATCATTCCTAGCGCGCCTCATATTCACCAACAGAATGGCCGCGCAGAGCGAATCATTCGTACGCTCATGGACAAGAGTGAGGCCATGCGGCATGATGCCTGCATCCCTCAATCTTGGTGGGAATTCTCCTGCGAACATGCAGCGCACCTGCACAACAGGACCCCCACGCGCCGCCTTGAATGGCGGACGCCATACGAACTTTTGAATGGGACCAAGCCAGACATCAGTCACCTACGCGTTTTCGGCTGTGGAGCATATGTCTTTTTGCCACCCGAAGTTCGCAAGAACAAATTATCGCCCAAGTCGGAGCTGATGATTTATCTTGGTGTCGGTGCCGGTAACCACAACCATAAGTTTATGCGCTTGCCAAACAACGTCATCTTTACTGCTGCACAAGCATTATTTGACGAAAGTTTGTTTCCAAAATGCTCACATGAAAAGAAGCGACAAGGGCAGCAGAGTGCACCCGAACCAGTTGAACCTGTGGACCAGGCAACTACTCCTTCTTTACTCCCTGATGACGGCGATGAGCCACGCCGTCCTCCCACAAAACCTTCCACAAAGGGCAAGGGTAAGGTGCGAGACGTCGCACCTGCACCAGCTCCGGCTGTACCCCCTGTACCTCCTCAACCTCGTGCACAGCACAGAGAGGACGTACCAGAAGTGCAACACCCTATGCCGCCGCAACCTCCTCCGGTTGACAGGCCAGGCACGGAAGAACCGCGACGGTCTGCGAGAGAGCGGAAAGTACCAGTTCACGAAGGCAATGTCTATGGTGAAGCACGACACCCTACAGACATTTCTAAGGACATTGAGAAACGGGGATCGTGGAAGCAAATGGTTGGTGAGAAACCGAGTCGCTCTCGGACTGCACCTCCATCAAGAGATGAACAGGTTCCCGGACCTAGTTATACCCGATCACTTCCACAATCACACCAGAGATCTGCTGAACACGATCCACCTGTTCCAATTCCACCTTCGATGCGCACGCACAGGGAACCAACCCCTGTAATCTCGTCTAGTAGTAGCGATGATGAGGAAGAGGAGGACATGGGTTCAGACCCAATACCTGCATTTGTCCTACCTCAACCTGAGTCTCCCGCTCCTAGTCCTGATCGCTCAGACCCCGACGATGACGATGATGACGATGACGACGAGGAAGAAGAAGACTCATCAGATGATGAAGATGAATCTAAAGAAGAGTCGTCAGGTTAATCATCAGATGAAGTTGAAGGTGTCTTGCGTGCTGCTAGAGCTGATCTGGCACAACTATGCTGGGAAGGGGGAGCTAGTCTCATCCAATTCCTAATCGCGAAAGCGATCCCACCAGATGAGGGGGAGAAAGTACCACCTGCCAATGTGCATGAGTGGACTTACTGTGACATTGCCAGCCTACCAAATGCTGAGCGAAAGGAGTGGTTTACCGCTTGCCGCGAAGAACTAGAGGCCCTTCGCAGGCGCGAAGTCTACAACTTGGTCAACCATCCAAAAGGACATAAGGTCGTGAAAAACCGCTGGGTATTCGACGTCAAAACTGACGGTCGTAGGAAAGCCAGACTTGTAGCGAAAGGCTTCTCCCAGGTCGAAGGCGAAGACTTCGACAAGATATTCTCTCCAGTTGTACGCTTTGAGACAGTCCGTCTCATCATGCCCTTGCAGCACTCGAGGACTGGCACATCTCAGGACTCGATGTGCGCAGCGCCTACCTGTATGGCAAACTGGATGAGGAGATCTACCTGGAGCAGCCAGAAGGATTTCACATCTCTGGCTCTGAGCACAAAGTCTTCAGATTGAAGCGTGCTCTATATGGGCTTAAGCAGGCAGGATTAGCGTGGTGGCGCACCTTGTCTGAGTCCATGAAGTTGATGGGTTACAAACGACTCACCAACGATGCAGGATTGTACATCTACAAACGCCACTCTGATGGTGAACTCGTAGTTGTAATCGTCTACGTCGACGATGCGCTTTTCTGTGGGCGTGACAAGAAGCTTGTAGCTCTACTCAAAGCTCGCTTCATGAAGAAATGGGAATGCCGCGATCTTGGCGATGCCAAAGAGTTTCTGCGCATGTGCATTACTTGTATAGGTCGAAAGATCTTTTTAGATCAGCGCGCATATTTGGAGAAAGTATTGGACCGCTGCGGCATGACGAACGCGCGACCAGCTTTAACTCCACTCCCTGCGGGTTACATACCTGCACCCAACACAGGACAAGCTACACCAGAGCTTCGCTCTAGGTACCAGAAAGTCATTGGCTCTCTACTCTACCTCATGTTGGGTATGAGACCGGATTTGGCTTTCGCTGTGACCAAACTGGCACAGTATGCCGCGAACCCGACCGAGGATCACCTTAGCAAGGCACTTCACATCTGCCGCTACCTCGTCGGAACCAAGAACTATGCCTTGGTTTATAACGGCGATTCTCAGCTCGGCTTAATAGCTGGGACTGATAGTGATTGGGCTTCAGACCCATACACTCGATGCTCGCAAACCGGCTTTATGCTGAAGTTAGCGAACTGTGCATTCTCGTGGGTTTCACGTGCACAGAAGACCATTGCCCTCTCCTCCACCGAGGCTGAGTATATGGCAATGAGCGACTGTAGTCGCCAAGTAGTCTGGGTTCACAACTTGCTTGCTGAACTCGGCTATCATATCGGTCGCGTACCACTGTCTGGAGACAATCAAGGCTCCATTCACATCGGACAAAACCCTGTCACGGAGTCAAGGTCCAAGCACATTGACATCCGCTACCTAAGGCTGAACGTAGGTCGACCTGTAGGTGATTGGGATCTGAACCTGTAGGTTTGGCCCCTTCCAGAGGTCTGATTGGGATCTGTATGAATCAAATCAACTTTTGACCTGCAACCTGTAGGTGGTAAACCTGTAAATCACAGGTCAAATCATTGATTTGATTTAGATACCAAATATAGTAGTCTTTCAGCTTCTATTGAAGGTTCTAGGCTAGTATTGAGTGTTATTAGCATTATCCATGCTAGAAGTGTGCTGATAGATACAGTATTAAGTGATATAACAACATATTATCTAGTAAAACCTTCAACATATACCTGTTTTGGCTGTTAAAATGTGAATCAACCTGTAGGTTACCTGTATTCAAACCTACAAATCTAGGTCACTTTCTCCAAGATGGCTGATTCAGATTCATATATGATTCATAGCACAGGTACCTGTAACCTACAGGTTACAACCTACAGGTTTATATCCAGGTTCAAGCCAGGTCAACCTGTATGAATCACTGACCTACGTTCAGCCTTACCGCTACCATTATGTCCGTGAAGTGTACGATCGAGGCATTACCGACATATTCTATGTCGAAGGGACTAATAATCCCGCTGATATCTTTACCAAGAATTTGGGCACTGTGAAGTTCCACCACTTCCGTCCCTATCTTGGCTTGCATTTCCCTAAGGCTGCTTAGAGCGCCATGTCCGCTTGCGTACTTGCGAGTGCGTACTTAGCGAGGGGGAGTGTTGAACGCGCATAGCCTAGCATAGCATGCATGGCATAGCTGCGTACATGGACATCGGCACAGCCCGATATCTCATCCATCTACACAGGCGCTGTATAGCCGCCCCACATGATCATCTCATGTGCCGCACTGCCCATCTATCCAGATGTTCCAGGCAGTGCATCCTTGTACTGTATAGCATTACTAATCCAGTACATCCTGTAGTATATATACGGCCCTCATTGGCCCTAATATACAGATCTCTTCTCGCTCTTCTCCTCACTCGATATACAAGCCTCTACCTCTCACTAGCCAGGTGAGTATGTGTGCACACTGCGTGTAGTGCGCCCCCCATAGTGGGCATCCCCCACTATGTTCAACACTTTGTAGCTAGAATTGTTGACAAGTCAGGAGGAGTGTGGTACAGTGATGGATATGAAATGGGTGAAGATGTGGAATATCTAGGAAATATTGTAAATATGACTTCTAAAGATCTTTTGAAGCACAAAAAGTATACAGCCAGTCTATTAATCTATTACAAAGCTGTAATTTTTTGTAAGGCTATATTGTAGTAATAAAAACAGCTAGTATAATCTCGTAGTAACAAGAATATATATAAACCAATCTAATTAATTACAAATAAGTAATTAATCAGTGTGTGAGAAATAAGTCAAATAAAGATTAGGCAATATTAATAAATTAGCTACCAAACAACAATCAACTATAGTGTACCAATACAACAATCAATACAAGCCATCAATAATCCTGTTCCTTATCAATCGTCACCTGCCAGAAATGGCCCACTTCTAACCAAGTCCAAACCATTGGTTGGGTAAATCACGATCATGCATAGATCACAAGGAATAAATACGGGAGGGTCCAATAGTGAGAGATTGCGAGAGAGTTCAACGAGTACAAGCATGAACATAGTAAAGTAGCCCATCTTGCTAGCCCTAGTCGGAAGGATAGCGATGAGGTCCACACCGTCAAGCATCTTGCAGACGCCTTCAAGCTGTCTTCAAGCTGCCAGTCATGAGGTTGGTATGAAATGTGTTTAGAAAGAATTTCTCAAATGAGACTCCGCAGGGCTACTGAATAGAAACCGTGCACCGGCGGAGGACAACATAGAGCTTGTGAGACCCAAGAACAATGCTAGGCACTTGGTTCGGAAAATGTATTGTGTGGTCATGTTGATGCATAGACATCTGCACATGATGGGGCAATTTCATCATCCTGATGGTGGGGTAATCGCTCTGGGTGAATCAAGACTACATCATACCCGAGAGCACAATGACTGAATACAACACTGTTCGGCAATATCATGTAACCAAAAGTAGTAAGCAGTCATATGATATACAACATGTGACAAGCTATGTGATATTGTAAGTCACATAATTTTCTTAGATGACATTTCTATCACACAAGTCACATGACATCAAAGTCATGTGACATATCACGTTGGTTACATTATGTGACTAGTCACATGCTTGTGACCAGGCCTATTTCCAATGTTTTATTCATAGCTCAACTAATATCCAACCAAATATAGACATATTATATATCACCAGATTCAAAATTTCAAGCTCTATTCAATGGTGGTACTTATGGAGTTATACACCTTCATTTGAAATCACATATTCATTATCTTTAATATAAATCTGCTTTAATGAAGTTTTTGAACTAGCTACTAGCATTAATTAGTACAGCAGAAAACTTTGCTAGTGCCTATAATATAAGTAGACACAATCTTAGCTATATCAATGTTTCATATGACTATATGCATATGTTTAAATATATAATAGTTATACTAGTACTAAGTTTGCTGTTCCTCATCAATTGTTATCTGCCAGCAATGGTAAATCTTACCCCATCATTTACTTTGTGAGTTCTTGCTTTCATTGAAGTTGATAGCATAGTTCCATGTTCTTATTGGTGGAAACCTGGTTGCAGCTTGTTTCTCAAAGACCTTTTTGAATTGTTGTGCATAATCTGGTACTAGTTGTTCTAATGGAATTTCTTGTTTACCTTGGTTTGCCACAATAGCAATCTCTGTGGATATGTTCATTTTGTGTATGTGTGTTGCGGTGTTCCAACGGTGTTGAATAGCTTTGGAAAGATTATGAGTAAGTTGATCTTCTTCGACTTCCTTCAGATTTGACACTATAAAGGAAACAACCATTCCTATGGGGTCAATCTTGGTTGGTAGACCCCATAGGGTTCCTTCTGGTGGTTGGTGTGTCTGTTGATATTCATAGACTTGTTGTTGTCTTCAGACAGTTTTAGGGTCAAAGGTAGTTTGACCCTTCTGCCAGTCAATTCGAGGGTTATATTTTCAGATCCATGGCATGCCTAATATAATGTCATTTCTTCCTAGGTCTGCAACATACCATCGAGTAGGTAGGGCTTGCAATTTGATCCTGAAATGACCTTTAACTCAATGTGTAATACTTCCTTTCTTGTTTATACTATTGTCTGTATTGCTTGTGAAGTATTTGGTAGGGTCTCCCAGGAAGAGAAGAAACAATTGATCAAGGAAGTCTTGCAGCTTGTTTCTATCTCCATCAAATGTTTCAGGTGCTTTGATCTTAACCTTGTCTCCATTTGGTGGAGTGTAAGATATTGGAGGTCCCATAGGTAGTCCAGTCCCAGGACCTCCAGGATTGCCTCTTGGGTTTGGATTTCCTCCAGGAGGTCCAGTAGGTTTTCCGCCTCCTGGTCCTCTGGGTCCTCCACCACCTGGTCCTCCAGGTCCTCTGCCTCCAGGTCCACCACCTCCTGGTCCTCTAGGTCCTCCAGGTCCTTGAGATTCACTAGGCTCTCCAGGGGTTCCAGCATCAGGTTCATCATTCCTATCAGGATCTTTGCCAGTTTTTGACACTCCAGTTCTGCTTGATCCTCCTTCTTCTTCTGTGATTTGAGTGGCTCCTTGTGGCTTACTCCAAAATGAAAGGGGTATCCCCAGTTTTGGTTTAGAGTAAGCATGTATTGTTCCAAAGGCCATACTTGCACTTTGGGCTGGAGTGATTGTGGGATCATCTTCTGGTGTGTCCACTATAAGTCCTCTATACTTTTCAGCTTGATCCTTTGGATAGTAGTGGATGTGTTTGAAGAGCGTTGTTTTGATTTTATGATTGATGAGGAAGAAAATCAATTGTTTATAATGAGGTGGGTTTCCTGCCAGCACCGTGTAACACTTATCAATGTATGTGGAAAAAAATTTCAGACCCAGAAAAGCTGTGACTGCAAAAATTTAGATGCTCAACTACAAATTTTGTTACATTGCCAGCACAGCTTTAGGGTTAGGGTCAGGTTTTGAATGGTGGCTGTGCTTCATTTTGTTACTAGTGCTTAACTCACTTGTTATGCCCTCTAGTTACATCTACTGACTGAGCACTTGGCTACTGGGGGCACTATACCTAAGTACAAGTTGTGTTTATACTATAAGTAGTGTTATAGTGGTATATCCCACCTGAAAGCACTCTCTTCAGGCTTTCAAATGACATTAGTTTCATGTTCTAAAAGTCAATATTGACCAACATATAAGCAAAATAAAAAAACACACAAATGGCTTGATATGGGTGCTTATTTTAGAGTTAGGGCGCTATATATACCATTAGAAAGGCCTTTAGAAATGCGTTCTAATGATACTAGTTTCATGCCATTTGACCCAGTATTGACCAAGTTATAAGCCAAACAAAAAAACATACAAATGCCTCTTTCGAGGTTTGGGCGCTTATTTAATGCTTACGCCGATAGTCCCATTAGATAGAGCTGATCAACAGCTTTCTAATGGTAGTACAATCATGTGATTTGGCCAAGTATTGGCTGAGATATAGGCCAATTACTGTCTACTGGCCTTCTTCCTTTTTGGGATGTGATTATGTAACAGGGAGACTGTGTGGTTTTCTGTCGATGGGGCCTCGAGCATGATGTGCATCGACAAAAAACCACACAGTCCCCCTGTTACATAATGCATTTATAAGCAGTCACATGACTAATAGCTACATTGCCCCTCCGGGCAGACCTGGCCACTGCCCCCAATATCAAGTAGAATATATTCGCTTAAAGAACCTGAGATAGAGCGTGTTGGGGTAATAGCATGCTGCAGGTGGGCTTTAGCCCGCCCTTGTGCACTATGCTACCATCCTACTCAGTTGTGGTAACTAGTTACTGTCGCAATACTTACTACAACTGCTTTATGTGCACCACAAGCGGAACCTATGGATACTAATATCAGAGAAAGTGGAAAACAAACAAAGCGACAAAATGATGCTTGCAGGTGCCAGGGGTCCTTTTGATGTATTTTCCGAATATAGTATCCACCACATTTTGATGGCACCACTGATATGGACTGTCATTACTGAAATACAGATCTTACCACTAAAGTGTCCAGGCATAACATGTGACATGTCATGTGACCAAATAGAATCATGTGACTTCACAAGTGTTGTGACAGGTTATGTGACTAAAAGTCACATAATAGACTTAGTCACATGATCAACTCCATGGCAGATAGAGAATATAAGTCATGTGACTTTTGTGTTATGTCACATGTCACATGACTAGTCACGTTGCTTATGTGACCAGCTTTGGGCTACATTTTCAATGTTTTGTTCATACCTCTGTCAATATCTAACCAAATATAGACATGTTATATATCACCAGAATCGGAATTTCAAGCTCTATTCAATGGTAGTACATATAGAACTATACAGCCTCATTTGAACTCATATATTTGTTATCTTTGATATAGATCTTACTAATAGTAGTAATTATTAGAGTAGGCAATCATATTACTACATCTAGTATAAATAGAAACAATCTTAGTTATAAATATGTTCTAAGTATAACTATATCTAGGTGATTAAATGTATGATAGTTATACTAGTAGTAAGTTTGTTGTTCCTCATCAATTGTGATCCACCAGTAATAGCCTACTTTAAACTAAGTCTTCTTGTTGTTCCTCGGTAAGATTTGAAGCAACTTGTTGAATAGCTTCTTCCACCATTTTTGGATTTCCAAGATCAATGGTTCCATGATAGTTGAGTCCTCCATACCAGAATCTATACTCTCCTAGGTGCGAGACTGCATCTAAAGTGTTGTCGCTATGTTCTGTTATATGGGGTTCCTCAGCTATGTCTTCTTCTTCTTCTTCAATATGTGGGTTTGGTTTCTCAACTATGTCTTCTTCCTCTTCCGAGGTGTGTGGACTTGGTGGTTGAGGGACTGGTGTGGTTTTAATAGCGGGTAGTTGCTGTCCTGCAGTACTACTTCCCGGAATCAAAGTTGTAGATGTGAGAGGACTTCCGACTGGTGTCTTATTTGGTGGCAAAGGTGTCTGGAATGTCTGAGTTGGATTTGCACTCTTGATAACTGCTTTCTGTGTTTTGACAGGAGCTTTATAAATTCCTGTGAGTTTAGTCAGACTGTCGATTTGTTGGTATCGGTTGGAACAGAGTTTTGATTCGCAAGCCAACCACTTGTGGGTTACACTGTCAGGGTTTCAAGAACAGTCTCATTTAGAAGACTTATTAAATACATGTTGATATTTTTCACACTTGAGCTTCATAAGCCTCTTTGGGCTTTGAATCAAGTGTAATCTTTGAGCATTTCTAGTTGTCCTTTAAGTACCTTGATTTCTTTTGGCAGTTAAGGATCTATTAGGTTTGGTAGGTAAAGGATATAGTTCTTGAGTGTGGTAATGGCATTTTGAACAACCTATTCAAACTCATCCTCATAGTGTAGTGCTCAAGATCTTGGTTCAAATCTCCACTCAACAAAGACGGCTTCGATAGCTTGTAGGTGTTTGATAGTCTCTTTGAGTTGGTATTTGTCTCAACCAAGTTCTTCATGATTTCTCCTGATTTTTTTGAGGTTACCAATAACAACTGTGAAGAGGTCCCAGATGTGTATTGGTGCTTGAGGTCTTGTGTGGTATAGGCCTCGTACTGATAATTCTACTGACTTTCTTGCAAGGTCAGAGATTGTCTGTGCAGTAACTGTACGGTTACTTCCGGAGTCAGTATCTCTGTCAAAGAAGTGTAGACCGTTATTTCTGCGAATACTTTCCTGTGCTTGAGAAAGTCTTGCTTGTCTCTCTAAGGGTTCTTGGTGATAAACTCCTGGTTCCTGTGCTTCCACTACCAGTGGGAGTTTTCTGACTTCTGGTAGTCTCAGGGTAACCTTCCGTACCCTGAGTGGTTCTATTTGTGTCTGTATAGGCCAATTGTATGGTGCAAAGTTCCACGCAGGTGTAGTAGGCCATGAGTCGGTGGATGTGGTGGACTGTCTTACTACTTGTGGAATTATGGGCACAAAATCTTTTGGTAGTACTGGTGGTCTTGGATCTAGCAAAGGACTTAACTGACTGAACGGTGTTGGTTCTCTTGGACAGCCTGCATCTATGATCTTATGTACATGTTCTCTCTTGAACTTATAACCTGGGATGTCTCGACGGCCCCTTTGAAGACCCTTGTTCGAAGTTGTTAGAACTTGCCATGATTATAACTGTTCCTGTTGATACTAAGAGTTATATCTTAACTCTTCCTAGTTTTGAGTGCTACAGCCGGTGTAGTATATCCTTAACTTCACTACTCATCAGGAAAACCAGCCTTTGCTAATGAGATAGTAAAAGACACAACTAGAGGTTATTAGACAATTAGACCAGTAGTAGTATAGTAGACAATATTTGAGAGGTTCCAAATTTACTCAGTAGTAAATAGTGCAAAATAGTATGTAGTAGTAGTGAAGTAGCATATAGATGCACCAACAGGACTTCATGCTGTCTAGACTAGGTTTATAAAGCATTAAACACATTATAAGCATCCTATATTCAAGGACAAGCATACTGCAAAAAAGCTAGAAAAGAAAAAATAAATAACCTACTGGCACTACCCAGGATTGAACCCTCAACCTCCTGCTGTTCTGGCACAGCACTAAGCTATGTAGGCAGCTTTGCCCACTACACCACAAGGGCTTATGCTATGCTAGGTGGTATAGGCTATATATACTCCCTGCTGCTGGACTTAGGAAAATCCACAAATATAGGTTGACTGCAACATTCATATAACTTGTGTTTCTTCTATGTTGTAGAGTTATACAGTGTGTTAGGCATATAATCTTATATTAATTACCTAAGTTACAAGTATCTATTTAAGTTGCTAGTACACTGATACTTAAGATGTTTGTCTCAACTTTGCTGAAGCTGTCTATATCTAGTAAGTAAAATGGATTGAGTAGACTTATATCTAAGGCTTACCATAAAGATAAACTATATATACCAGTACAAGTATACCATAGTAGACCACAGTAGCAGTCAGTAGACTGGGTTAGTTGCAGTAGCTCTAATTTGCACAATATAGATAAGTCCATTTTGTAGTAGCTGTATGATAGTTAGTATTAGTACTTTATTAGAGTAAGATATTATAATAGTGCATATTATCACACATTTGCAAAAGCTGGTTTTCCTGATGCTAGTGTCTTTCTGGGTGACAAGCACTCCTAGACCGCTATAGTGACAGTCATCTGTTGTGTGGTGTGTGGGTTCTCTGCATCTAAAGAGGTGGAGCTCGAAAGTTTTCAGTCTAATATTACATCCTAACCCTTAAAGGTTATTTAAGGGGATAAGGTGTAATGACTAAAGACTTGAGACTATAGCCTTTGAGGGTATAGATATAGATGATGTGGAAATATTGCTGCCAGAGCAATAGACTTGATAGACAAGAGACTGAAAACTGGGGGGGCACTACTGAGGTGTCGCCCCTTATATACATGGAGACTCCCTACTGCGGACTGTGCTTAGGGCACTGTAAACTATGTTCTATGACTCAGTCTGTGACTCTACAGGCTGTGGACTACAGACTGTGGACTGTAGACTACAGACTGTGGACTACAGTTAGTGGATCATGTGTTGTGTAGATCATGTGCATCAGATCAACTGTGGTAAGCTAGTTACTGGATGGCTGGGATAAACTAGCTTACAAGGAGTTTAGACACTGTAAGTCTTCAGTGCTTAAATGAGCATTGCTTAGAATGACTCTGTCACTGGTTAGTTGGGATATATTTGTAACAGTAACACGGTTCTGTTCTACAAAATGTCTATGTAAAAACTTGGTAGTAGCTCCACTATCTACCATTGCTACAATATCCTTATGTTGCTGCTTGCCGATCAACCGTACTGGTATATGAAAGTGTTGACTATCATGATTCACTTCATATACAAACACGGAACTCAGTACAAAAAATCAACTACTACTACAAGAGCTGGCACACGCAGCATCCAGTGCGGCCCTAATCAGAAACCCTCCCTCTTCTCGTTCACCGATGCAGCATTGAGCCATTCCTTTATCTCCTTGAGCTCAGCCCGGAGCGCAGCCAGATCCGTCGTCTCACCAGACGAGGAGGCTGCTTGCTGCTCCTTCTTGGGCAGCTTGCACTCAAAGGAATGGTGGCCTGGCTTGCCACAGTTGAAGCAGTTCCCTGTGAATGGCTTCTTACCAGTGGCAGCGGCCTTCTCGCCCTTCTTTCTCCACCCACCACTAAACTGCTTGGGCCGCTCTTCTTCGCACACTAACAAGTTCTGATCCATGGTCAGTGCGACTGCCTGGATCTTCGTGATTGATAAAGTGTCATGGCCTGAGGTAGCAAGGATGTCCTTGATCTTGTAAGGCAGGCCGGTGTGGTACCACTCGCATTTGTCCTCAGCACTGAAACTGGTATAGGCTGCAATCGCATTGAACTTCACTGTGTAGTCCTGCATGGTGCCAATCTTGTGTTGCACCTTACAGAGCTTAATGAGCTCTGCAATGGCTGCTTCCTTGTCATCTGCAGCATAGAAGTAGGCTTTGAAGGCAGTCTCAAAGGCTACAAAGTCTGCCCACAGCTGAGTACTGCCTGCAAGCATCACAATATGGGGGCCTGCCCACTCTGCCGCTCCCTCCATAAGCTTATTAAGGAGGGTGATCCAGAGGATTGTCTCTGGAAAGCTTGGCAAAAAGGTGGTAATGTTCAAGTGGTAGATGCTAGTGGCAGAAATGAAGTGGAGGCCGTCCTGGGCTGTCTTTCCATCGTATTCACGAGGAGCGAGTTGGGTGACCAGCTTTGAGATATCATAGCCAGCTGGCAGTTGCAGAGGTGTGGGTGTGGTGCCAGCATTGCTCATGGTCAATGAGGGCATTGGTGATTGCGAGCATGAGGAAGCTGCCGATGAGTGGTGTGATGAAGAATGATGCGATGAGGAGTCATGTAACAAGGGAGGAGTGGGAGTGTTGAGGTTGACAGTGGGTCAGTTCGGGTCAACCGGGGGGGTAATTGGTTGGGAACCCTAGAGTCGTTCTCATACCTCAAAGGTTCAATCAAGGATTGGAGAACCTGTAGATTGAGTTGGAGTGGGAATACAGCTTGGAACATGGCTCTAAAATTAGGAGGCAGGTCGGAATGAGAGATTCCTGGCTGCAACAGCTGCTGCTTGATGAACAGGGGGACATTCTGGGTCTCGGGGAGGTGGCTCTAGAGGGTTGGCAAGGTGGTTATGGATTAAGTCTAGTTGCTCTACTGTGGGGTAGAGGCAGGGTGCAACCATGTGGCGATTCTTAGGGAATAGCAGGGGGTAACCCCCGGGTGTCTGAGGTGACACTCCCTACTCTTACCCCCCAAACCCTTACCCCTCACTGGGGGGTAGGGGGTTTATTGAAGGGTACATGTTTTCAACTCTTACCCTTACCCTTGCATACCCTTACTCCATACCCTTGAAGATTTGTGCTAAAATTAGTACTACATAGGCAAAATATATGCTCTACATAGTATCTACTACTGTTTTCAAGCAGTACAAATATATGTAATAGCATATAGAGCAGTATTACTATAGATATATAGTATTATATATTAGTATAATATTTCAAATACTCCCATAGCTATACCCCTAACTCTTAACCAGGGGGTTGGGGGGTCAGAAGTAGACACCCCCTACCCCTACCCTTGCACACCCTTACCTCCGACCCTCCAAAACCCCTGTACCCCCTGCTATTCCCTAGTGATTCTCCTCAGTGTCTACAAAGGTCCAGTGCCAATTGGGAAATCACCAAGACTGTTAAGTAGGTGTTCGTGCTGAACTTCAGTCAGGTGAAAGATGTGTGGTTTTCTTTCACAAGCCAGGATGGATGGGGTAGGGATAGCTCACTTCCTATCCCAGGAATGAAAACGGCAGGTGCACGATCCAACACTGTCTGCTCAGCCTCCTTGGCCTATTGCTGTGTCTTAGCCCTAAGAGACACAAGCCCAGGGGTGTCCTCCCTTGGCTTTGTTTCACTGCCTTTCTCTAGCCTCCCACGCCATGAGGTGGACCACTTCTGTCAGTACTGGAGTCTCAGGTTAGGAGCTTTCCACGTACTGTACTACTGAGCAGCAAGCCTTGGGTTGAGCCAAGACCACGTCCAATGGTGTAACTAGAGCACGCACTACGCAAGGCCAACACAGAGGATCAAGTGTGTACCGTACGAGAGGAAAGGGAGTAAGGAGTACGCTGGTGCTCGTGAAGAAGTTTCGACCTAATGTTATGACTGGCTGTCGAGTAAGATCAGGGAGGCTTACGAAGACGAGCAAGGGCATTGACGAGCACTTGTGCAGCAAGAGTAGAGCAGGGCTTGACAGTCAGGCTAGAGACAAGATGTATTGAGCGAGTATGTACGAGTGAGAATACAGAGTGGCTTACCTGGAGACAAGAGGTCAAAACTGAGGTCTCCAGGCAGCAAGGTACAGGTCTTATATATATGTACGGAACAATGGGGTCCAAGGACAATAGGTAACTATAGATGCAAGAATAAAAGGGAGAACAATAGAGCATGGAACAATAGTGACTAGAGAACAATAGAAACAATAGGAGCTATTGTACTACAAGAAAAAGAGATAGGTTACAATGCAATGGAGGACAATGGAGATAACGTGGGAAGTAAACTGTCCAAAAAAGGAAACAGAGATGCTGAGGTAGGTGCCAAACGGAACGTTCATGACACCATTCATGCTATTAAGCTATTAAATGTTACTAACAGTATGCATTTAATTAATGAAGTAGGCAGGGTTCAGGCATCTAGTTGTTGTATTACTAAAAGCACTAACATAGGCAAGATTGTTTACTAGCAACTTTCAGTTAATAGGGCTCATTATTCTGCATCAATCTATATTCTTCTAGTTATTAGTAACCAGTAAAGCAGGCTAGCTAAGACTATTTATATTACTGATGACACTAACTGGCTGTTGGTGTTATTAGGCTATTTGTACCATTAAGTCATTAAATGTTACTAATAGCATGCCCTCAATTAATGTAGGATATAGTGAGCCAGATACAGTGAGCCCTATTAACTTGATGTTGTTAGTAATATAAACAATGTTGCCTATATTAGCACTTTTAGTAATTTGAACAGTGCTAGCTCTCCACTCTTCTCAATTCTTGCATTAAGTGAGGGCATGCTATTAGTAACATTTAATGACTTAATGGTACAAATAGCCTAATAACACCAACAGCCAGTTAGTGTCATCAGTAATATAAATAGTCTTAGCTAGCCTGCTTTACTGGTTACTAATAACTAGAAGAATATAGATTGATGCAGAATAATGAGCCCTATTAACTGAAAGTTGCTAGTAAACAATCTTGCCTATGTTAGTGCTTTTAGTAATACAACAACTAGATGCCTGAACCCTGCCTACTTCATTAATTAAATGCATACTGTTAGTAACATTTAATAGCTTAATAGCATGAATGGCCTAATAGCACCAACAGTCAGTTAGTGTTATTAGTAACATAAACCACCTTAGTTTCAAAATTCTGCTTCACTTTATTAATCAAGAGAATCTGCGTCTTAGTGCTATTAGTAATGTAAACATTGTTAGCCCATTTTATTAGATTAATCAAGGGCTTGTTAGTGACATTAACAGTCAGTTAATAACATTATTAACATTGATGGTGCTTACTTTGTTAGCCTGCTTTACTGGATTAATTAGAAGTTGGCTAATAACAGTAATAGCATCAACTAGATTAATAGCATTAACAACATTAACAACATTAACAGTATTAATAGCATTAAATGGATTGATGCTATTGGCAGTATAAACAGAGCTAGCTTTGTAAACCTGCTTTACTACATTAATACAGGGCTTTTTAATAGGATTAATCATATTAATGACTTGAGTAGTAGAAATTGGACTTGCTTTGTTAACCTGCTTGACTACATTCATTAGTGCTATTAGTGACATAAACAGTGCTGACTTTTTTATTCCACTTTATTGCCTTGATCAAGCACTTGTTAATAGCATTAATAGCATGTTAATACTATTGGCAGCATAAACAGCACTGGCTTTGTCAACCTTACTGGGTCAGTCAAGTGCTAGTTAATGATATTAATAGTATAAACAGCACTGGCTTTGTTAGCCAACGTTAAATCCTATTTACTGTATTAATCCTAGGCTAGATTGAACAAGATATAAATGCCACCAACCTCTTTGGAGATCCTTATACCAGATCACTTATTACACAATCTATATAGTTCCAATGTTGTTATATAGTCCAGGCTAACTACCCATTAACAATATTGTAGCCTTATCTTCTTTGTAATCAAGATTTGACACTGCGTTACATTGAAATCATATTGAAAGTCAGATGTTCTATGTGAAACAAATGCAACATTATATAACAGAGAATAAACAATAGTCTTTTGTGGAGTATGATGTTGATAAGATCACAATGAAACATGCGCGTTACATCAATACCAAATACAAAGAATGATTAATATGTAACAACCCGTCACACGGAAGTCCTATTTGGCCAATGATTACCATTTAGTTATAATGTGACTCGGCATTACACAGGTCTATGCTAGTCTCCGTAGCCGACCACATCCCGCTTTTGGATGACAGTCGATCCACATGGTATATGTGCCCCCGGTGACAGCAAAGTCGGGTCGGGCGCTCGAAAATCCGACCAAGCCGCCCGACCATGCGATGGTCGTACGACCAGCCGTACGACCGGCACAACGCTGGGCCATATGGCCCAACGTCCAGGGCGCTCGGGATCGAGGATATCTTGCAAAGCGGTAGGAGCGACTCTAACGAGCTCTGACGCAGCGTCAGGACTCAGGAGGGTGCCGATGAAACCCGGTGAGACGACCGGTTGATGCAGGCGCTAACATTTTGTGATCGCAAGAGAGACGCGCTCCGAGGAGCCAAAGCGCCCGCGAAGATTTGCGGATGTGAGAAAGACCGAGGTCCGAGGGAGTGTATGGTCAAGAAGAGTGCACTCCTCCCAGCTCCGTCGTTTCGACACCGCCCATGGCTTCTCCCAGCCCACCGCAGTCCTCTGTACTCTTTGCTCGCGGCGTGATCGCGCGCCTTGCCTATTGGCCTGCTCTCCGCATCGCCGTCGACCAAGGCTGGGGCGGCCCCGAATCCGCAGAAAAGCGCACTTGGCTCGCATCTGTGCTCGTTGACGACTTCGAGGAACAAAATCCCAGACCAGATCTCGACTATGTCGAAGATCGCTTGCTGCAAGTCATGGCGGACGAGTTCGATGCCAACTTGGAAGACGGGAGCGCAGAAGCAGTCGCAAAAGATGTCGTCAGGTTATGGGAGGAGGTTTCGGAGGGCAAAACAGACCTATTGAAGGACTTCGAGGACAAGGCAGATCGGTTGAAAGGGAAGAAAGTCGTGGCCGAAGAGGCAGTGGGGGATAACAGCGATTGGGAGGACATGAGTGACGACGACGAATCTGAAGAGGGGGCACCAGTGTTGGTCGAGAGGCAACAGTCTCCAAAAGAGCAACCCGAAGTCGACGAAGATGGCTTCACCGCCATCAAGGGCAAGGGCAAAAATCATAGGTAGTTATCATGTTGAACGTACGTGAATGGATCCCATCCATTTGAAACAAAGCTCTAAAGAGCTGGCACAGAGCAGCGATGGTATGCATCCGACTTGTCGGGGATATGACGTTGCTGAACCCAAGATGCACGGGCAGATTAGATTCTAGTTCTACAACAACGCTTTTGATATGGCGTCATACGACCGTACGACGACTCAGGTGTAGGGTAGTGGTAGTGCTAGGATGTAATCTAAGACTGGGAGACGAACTTCTTGCCCTTCTCAATGTTCTTCTTGAGGTCGGGCAAGCAAGCCGCCAGCAGCTCCTCTTCCTCAGCCGATAGCTGGCCGATAGGGAGGATCTTCTCTACACCGTTGGGCTGGACACGTTACAACAGTCAGCGGGGTTCAGTAACAAGGAGAATTCAACTTACGCCAAGTTCAACATTAGAAGAGAAGAAGTCAATGCCCTGGTCAGCAAAGAGAGGGCTCTTAACGAAGGTGGGGGTGATAACGCCCTTCTCGCCGTTGAGGGCACGAAGGAGGGCACCGGCGAAGCGGGCACCGGCGTATGCCATGGAGAGCGTTGCCGAGCCTGCACCCTCCTTGGCCTGCACAACCTCGTCACCACCGAACTGGATGCGGTGGACGAGCTTCTTGTAAACCTCGCCCGTGACGACCTTGCCGTACGGGGTCTGGGAAAGTAGAGGGACAATCGTAGCACCCGAGTGGCCACCGACGACGGTCACAGGAACGTCCTTGGGGTCTGCACCAGCAATGCCAGCAAGGAAGCGCTGGGCACGGACGACATCGAGAGTGGTGACACCGAAGACGTGCGAGGGATCGTAAACACCGGCCTTCTCAAGGACGGCGGAGACGATGGGGACGGTGGAGTTAACGGGGTTGGAGATGACGAGGACATGGGCCTTGGGGGAGACACGGGCGACGGCGGCGGCGAGGTCGCGGACGATGGAGGCGTTGGTGTTGAAGAGGTCGTCACGGGTCATCTGTATCACGGCGATACTCGGAGTTAGAACGGAAAGGGAAGGGGAGACGGACCGAGACTGGTTCTTACTCCAGGCTGGGCGAAGGGAGGGGACCCGTCAGACATCAAAACCTTGACTAGCAGCGGGAAGCAGGCGTACCTTACGGGGAACACCAGCGGGAATGACGACAACATCCGTACCCTCAAGGGCCTGGTCGAGCTTGTCGGCGGGGTAGCCGTTGACCTTGATTGAGGTGAGGTGAGGCTACACGTAGCAGGGGGCGGGGATATAAGACAACGCACCACACTGTTGGTATCGACGTGGGAGACATCGGCAGCAACACCTGGGGCACCGCGGATATCGTAGAGGGAAAGCTCGGTGACGTGGGGGTTGAGCTTGAGGAGGAGGGACAAGGGCTGGCCAATTCCTCCGCCAGCGCCGAGAACGGTGACCTTGGACTGGCGCGCAGCCGAGGACGAGAACTGGCGGGCCGGGGACGAGAGAGAGCGGGCAGCAGCGCGGAAGAGCATGGCGGACGTCCTTGTCGTCGGCGGTGTCGTAGAGAAAAAATAAAAACGGAGGGGTGGGGGCAGAGGAAAGGGCGTGGTGGGAAGCGTGAGACGCGTCGCGGCTGGGTTTTTGAGTGGTGCCGGGCGCGGGGTCGGAGCAGGTCGGGACTCTCTGCGTCGCCTCGGCCTCGCTGCCCACTCCCATTCCCAATCCCCGCCCACAGACTGGCCTCCGCATCCCAATGGCCACCAACTTCTGGTCCAGCTCCCACTAGTACGTCTCCCATTCCCAATACCCCACTCCACCCTTGTTCAGCCTTCTCCCTCCAAGCAAACGCTGGATCGTCGACCGCTCCACCCTCCACCAGGCCCGTTCCGATGATCTCCAGTACGTCGACAACCCGGAATACCTCGGCTTCCTCAACATATTTTTTGCCAACCGTGAGCCTTTCTCGCCCGTCCAACCCCCGTCGTCATTGATCCCGCCCGCTCCATCCCAGTAATATCCAAGCTCGGCAAGAAACTCCAGCTGCGACAAAGGGTGATCGCCACTGCGACCGTCTTCTTCCGCCGTTTCTACGTCAAGAACTCTTACTGTGAGACGGACCCCTTCATCGTCATCGCCGCCTGCTGCTATGTTGCCGCAAAGGCAGAAGAGTCTCCGGTCCACATCAAGAATGTCGTCTCGGAGGCTCGCATGCTCTTCGGTAGTGAGTTCCTCCGGCACGCGCTGACTGCCTAGTTGACATGAAATGTCAATAGGAGAAGAATATGGCATCAAGTCATTTCCATCTGACAACTCCAAGCTAGCCGAGATGGAGTTTTACCTCGTTGACGAACTCGAGTGCGACCTCACCATCTTCCACCCTTACCGTACCCTCATGACGCTCTGCGGAAAGGAAGGTGGTGGTGCTGTACCTGAGGCAGAGGCAGGGGAAGCAGACGCTGATGATGTTGATGGTCTCCGATATTGGGGAACAGGCGAAGGCAAACTGGAACTGCAAGAAGGTGCGTTGCAAATGGCCTGGTGCGTCCTTCTCCACCATCTACCGCTCGGCATGGAATCCTCTAAAATTCATGAAAGGTTCATCATCAATGACACCTATCGTTCTGAACTCTGTCTATTGTATCCCCCACACCTCATCGCTATTGCGGCCATCTACTTGACCCTGGTATTCCACGCCCAGACGCGCACTTCGATCCAGCAATCTGCTTCCTCGTCCCATTCGCACTCTGGTTCCTCCCATCCCAGCCACTCAGGCTCCCCCACTCGTCGCTCCTCGCGCTCTACATCACACAGTCAAAAGAAGCAACATCACCAACAAGACGTCATCGGCTTCATGGCTGGCCTGAACGTCAGCATGAGCTTGGTCGCCACCATTGCGCAAGAGATCATCTCTTTGTACGCGCTATGGGATCGATACAGTGAAGATCCAAGCGCGAGCGCAGGCTCGGCTAGGTCTTCACTCATGCACAAAACGTCAATGGCGAGTGGTAGCAGCGCCACTCGAAGGGCCAGCACAAGGTCTGGAAGAGCTTCCGGGGTCATCGACAATGGGGTAACAGCTGGTGGCGATATCCTTGCTATGCAAGAGGACAACACTCGAAACGAAATTATTACCCCAACTTTTCTCGTTCAGCTTCTACTTCGGATGAGAGAACAGCGGATGGCAGACTTGGCGCATCCTGCTAGTGGGAGGCCTGTTGCAGTCAACAAGATGCTTGAACGAACACAGGCAGCTGGTTGACTGCTGTTCGGAACGAAGTTCGGATGCTTGTTATCGTTTGTCCCGGTCATGATGCATATGCTTCGATGTCATGTGCGTTGCGGTGTTCGGCTGGGGTTTGTGCCACATTCACTTGGCTTAGATGTACAGGATTTTATCAATATATACGAGATAATAAGCGACGGTCTCGAATCAACGAATCCACAATCAGAGCGAGGAGGAAGGTAAGTCGACTACGGCTAATCCTGTTTCGCGTCCGGGTACAGTTCCTCACGAGCACGGTCCGCCTCAGCCTCTTCCTGAACTTTTGGACCCTCTGCATGATCGTGATCATTGGAGGACGCCTCTTTGGAGTCCGTAGCTGAGGTCTCAGTCGCAGAGCCACTGCCCGAGGATGACCTTCCAACCGTTTCAGACTCCGCCGTCTCTGAGGCTGCCGTCGGTGTCTCTGTCACCGATTTCGCGTCCTGCGAGCTGAACACTTTTTCGTCATTAGGAACTTCCCCGTCCTTCTTCTGGGGCGCTTGACCTTCCTTGCTCTTCAGATCGTTGTGTGGATGGTCACCGAAAATGTCACGACCGGGTTCAGCCTGTCCGAAAGCGAGAGTCGTCGTGTCGGCTTCAGCAGGAGGCTGCTGATCGAGCTTGACTGGTTCGCCCACAGGAACCGCTGCAGGACCTCCTTCATTCAGATGTTGGTTGACAACTGCTGGGGACGAGGCCTGAGGCGTCGCAATGCCACCCTTGTACTGCGAGTACTATCAATATGCATGAGTAAGAGATCAAATCGCGGGCCTAAAGCAGTTCAGCTCACATCATCCAGGAAGTCGTTGCTGCAGCGCAAACAGTGTCTCAGTGAAAACCTTCGAACAAAAAATGCAAAACTCACCAAGAGAAGTCCCAAGTCTTCAACCATTTCGCCCTGTAACATTTGCTCTTTGTCCATGGAAGGCCATATGCGAGTGGGCTAAAGTACGAGTAGTTCCAAACAGCGATGATGAGGAGCACTCCTGCAATTTGCAACCGGGTGCGGGGTCGCAGGGCGAAGGTGACCAGATCAAACACGGTGCACGAAAGCAGGATGGCGAAATACAGAGCCGGAAAGTAGTGGTGCACGAATAGTTGACGGCCCATGATGTAGAACGGCATGTAGTGAAGAGCCCAGCCAATGAAAAGGAATCCACACATTGCGTCATACTTCACTACTTTCGCTGTGATGGACATGATGAGACGATGCGACTTCGTTTGAACAACAGCACACCTACTATTCTCGAAATCCCGGTAGCCACGCTTGGCGCGGAGAATAAGGAAAGCACGGGTGGCGGCGTAGGCAA
This sequence comes from Ganoderma sinense ZZ0214-1, assembly GCA_002760635.1. Taxonomy (NCBI): domain Eukaryota; kingdom Fungi; phylum Basidiomycota; class Agaricomycetes; order Polyporales; family Polyporaceae; genus Ganoderma; species Ganoderma sinense. The sequence continues at coordinate 890,207 of AYKW01000001.1, forward strand.
AGACTGCAGCAGAGCTTAGGTACCAGATCAAGGGGTTACCCAAGAGGTAGATCTGGCGGTTGTCCTTGACCCAGAAGTTCTGTTGACACCGAGTAAGCAAACGATACGCTTGAAAATAATACTGAATGACTGACAATGCCACGACGCAGGCGAGGCCAAGCATCTGGTCGAGAATCGTACATATGACGGTCGGTGAGCCCGGCATTGGTCGTCCACATAACTTGCTGAAGTTCCAAGAATTTAGAGAAAAAGCCAGGTAACTTGTAGTTGACCTTAGAAGCGTTGTCGGGCACTGCAAGAATTCAGCTTGCGACGAGGACGAGACCGAGAGAAAGCCATACATTTGGGGTGGTAGTTTGTTTCAATGTACCAAAGTGAGTTGGCCAACACAGCTTGCTTGTTGCATGTTACCTCCTGCTGCTCAAAACCCCACTCCGGGAGTTTGACCTTGTGCGAGAACAAATAGCAGCCGGTCATGACATGTTTCAGCCGGAACTGAGTCCTCAACGTTCGCAGACGCTTGCTTGACTCCTTGTCGCGTTTGTCACCTCGGTGAATCTCGACGATCCAATCATCGTTTGTGTCACCCGGGTAATTCGGAATACCATAGCCAGAGACTTCCTGCTGGAAATCGACGTCGGAGACAGGAGGGCGGACATCATGTGAATGAAGCGACTTGTCGGTCTGAACGTGCCGGATCTTAACTCGAGTGCCAGAGGTGATATACGAGATATCGTGATCGTTCCAGTCGGTGTATGGGTCACCGTTCGCAGACGCATTCACGATGCGCCAGTCATTGTTGTTGTCACGGTGGGGATAGAGGGTAATTTGCTGCTCTATAATGATCCCACGTCAGACTCAGCATTGTCACCAACTGAACGGAGACAGACTTACGCTTGCTGCCACCGGGATAAAGGTGAGCATGCGAGTGTAGGTAACCACCCTGAGTATTAACATGACGAAGGGTGATTTGCGACCCAATAGCCACATCGGCGAAAGTGTCGGCCATCCCACGTCCGTTGAGTGTGTGTTGGAACTCCGAACTCATGAATCCATCTCCTTCGCCCGAGTTGCTGAGGATGAGGAAGTGAAGGCCAAACATCGACATATAGAAGACGACGGGGATCAGGATAAGACAGAGCGCGCGAGCGAAGAAATGCCTCAGGAACAGTTTGGGTGGGACCCGGAGGTCTCCAAGGAGATCCCAGAGTTGCTTGAGGGTACCCAAACCAACGGTAGCGATGGTGAAGAGGCCAACCCACTTGCAGCTCACGACCGCACCGAGAGACAGCCCGGTCATGGAGAGCCAAATCCACCAGGACTCGGTAAAAGGCTCGTAGTGGTCCTCATTACAGAAACCGGTCCAGGCGAACGTGGTAAGGGCGGTGAAGAAGATGAGAGGAGAGTCGAGGAGTATGTGACGGGACTGAGTGATCATGCCGTTCTCGAAGGTGATGAAGAGGGAGGCGAGAAGGGCGGTTGTGACTCGACAGTCGAGTGCGCGCAGGGTTAGATAGGCGAGAGGAACAGTCGCAACACCCATTAAGGCGGGAACCATGCGCATGGCAACGTAAGGCACGTTTGAATACACCCTGGTGAGACGTGAGCCCCACGGTCTGGCGAGAAGAGGACAGAAACGTACTTTGCGATATCCTTGAAATCGAAGTTGCCGTCATAGCCAAAGACCCAGCCGGCGAGCGTGATGAGGAGCTTAGCGAGGGGAGGGTGCACATCTACGAAATAGGAGGATTTGATATATTTAGAGGCGAATTTACCGAAGTGGACTTCGTCGAACCTGAAGGGAAGGAACGGGGACGGTCAGTTCCATACGAGGCACAGTTAGTTAAAGGGTGGAGGGGAGTGAGCATACACAACACTGTTGGGTTGAGAGATACGGAAAAGTCTGACTGCGGACGCGACAATCAAGACGACAGCGAGAAGCTTCCACTCTCCAGAAGAGAGGTTGAGACCTCCGGTGACATGCGACTTGCGACCAGGGCGAAGACCTTTTGAAGCAGCTTCACGGCGCTCGTCTGCGTCAAGATGGTCGTGTCGAGGGTGAGGAAACCTTTGGGACGTCGGAGCGAGATGGGCATGGCGGGTGGGCGGGGAAGCCGGGCGGCGTACTCGCACGCTGCCAGACATTGTCTAAGCAAGGAGAGGAAAGAGCGGGGAAGAAATCAATAGAAGACAGCCTCGAGGGAAACAAAGGAGAAGGAGGGAAAGAAAGCGAGAAAGAGGGGTTGGCGGCCGTTAGTGAACGGCGGAAGGAGGAAGAGTGGATGGTCGACGTGGACCCGCAGCCGCGCACGGCCCGCGCTGTCCTGTTGCTCCGACTGTGCACAGCTGTGCATCCCAAGCGCCCATTGTCTTCGGTCAATCCCTCGTCGAGCCTACCACAGAAAACCCCCACATCTACCTGGTCAACACATGCAGGATAAATACCGTCAATAGTCATACTTGGGTCAGCGAAACTGAGCCACCGCCGTCTACATCGCTTTTACATTTGCCCCCTTCTCATCAAGTTCCTACGAACCCTTCGACGGTCTCCACCTGCTCCTTCTCCCTTGCCCCAACGGAGATATGGCACCTTGTCACGCTCGCATCCCGCAATATCGCCACCATCATCAAGTGTCCTAAAGTCCAACATTCCCCATACCGGCAGCTGCAATTCACCCATGATAAGCACTCGTGCTGAACCAAGCAGACTGGCTGGAACGGGTGTCAGCAGCTGCATACGCCGTGATGGCGTAGGTGACATGGCTCGAACAATGGCCAGACCCAAGCACTTGGATGTATACGGCGAAGGGGGAGGGGCACCTTGCTCGTAAAAGAGTACAGATGGTCCCCCCTCGACGCCGGTGTCGACAGGTGTGTGGTTGTCCAGAGTCCCAGGTTGGCAACTGACGAGGCCGACGATAGAGCAGCTAAGGGCCCGAGGCACTTCGGCAGCAACGACGTCTTCAGCCCCTGCACCTGTGAGAAAGATTTGATCGAACGCGGCTCGGATGTCCACCTCGTATGGATGCTGAGCGCATAACGGAAGCGATGAATTCCAGGAGGTCGCTATACGCGAGGTTAGAGCCGATGAAGAGGGGTGGTCGAGGAAAATAGCGTGAAAATAGGACAGCATAGATAGATTTCGCTGATCTGCTGCTGTGTAGTGGTTTGAGATCGGCGACGGCCGTACGCTCTCCAGGGAGTAGACGCATGTATCTTCGAGTCCGCTGGAGCTCGAAAACGGTATCGGCGGATCCCAATCGTCGTTAGGCGAGGCATCAAAGGAGAAAATGTGGGATGGCTGCACGATGCCCTCGAGTTTGCCTGCCAGATCGGCTCCCAGACCTTTGGTCCAGCCCATCGTGTTGACAACTAGAGGGATGAAAGAGCTAATGCGGCCATCTTCTGAACCTGATTCCTCGAGGGCCGGATTCTGGATGTCGAGCTCGTAAAGGTACACTAGAGCTTGTATGGAATCGACATAGTGTGACGGTGTTGTCTTTGGGGAAGTCGCGCCAACGTAATGAGCTGCGTATGGAATGCTCGGATGAGAGAAAGGTGGTCCTGTATTCCGAGTCAGCCAAAGCCTTAGGTAGATGGGTTGGGTTGCCCACCGAAGATGGGCTGCTCGACTACACTCAGGCTAACCATGCCTCCCGGAGTGAATTCGGATTGACCGAGATCGCATTCCAAATAGGCGATGCGCCGGAACCTGGTGTGTGCACTCAATATGATGTCCCAAGTCGCAAGTATAACAACCACGTACTCGGAAAGGAGCTGGTTGAGCATGAGCCTGGCAAATGTGCTCTTTCCAGCGTTCTTTGATCCCCTTATAAGATATGCACGTCTCTGAGCTGAATATTGGTCCTCATTGCTCGACGCCGGATACACAGTTTTGATTGCAGCGTCCCAAGATGAGGGGATGTCCAGCGGGAAGATGTCAGGCATTTGATGAGAGAGCTGCACGCATCGACATCTGAGAGGCAGGTTCCAGGTGAATTTATTCGAAAACGTACAAAATACACTGTATCAAGTCCGAGGTCAAACTTCATTTGGTCTCGATGCCAGCGCGAAGGGGAAAAGAATCCGTCGAACGTTCTGCAAATCTTCCCCAGTCTTTCGATACCCGTCTGGAGCTCCTGCAGGATAATGACAGCGTCAAAGGATTTTGCTGCGTTCGCCACGTCGAGGGGCAAATTTTGTAAAGCAGATAGGTTCGACCCGGAGGCCTCAAGAGGGAGACATTGAATGATGGGAACTGGTGCTGAGCGGGGAGCAAAAACTGAGAATGAAGCCGACGAGGTCATGAGAGTGACGCCGCCGAGGGTGACTGCTCCTCGTAGAACGGAGACCGAATATGTCCCAAGCAAGGCAACGGAGTCGGATGGAGTGAGCAACAGAACAGTTCGCTTGCGCAAGGGCTCGTTGGAACTCTGGGAGGGCGCAAGAGAGAAGACGTTTTGATTGAGGACCGGTCGGAAGGTTGACAGGGTTGAAAAAGGTTCAACAAGGACATGGTCCTGTCGTGATGGTATAGGCAAGTCAAGGATAGCGGGGTCATGCAGTCCACCGCCTTCTTCGTCTGAAGAGTCTGGCAGAGGAGCGCTCGGGGACCAGGCTCGTCCACGAGCGGGAGTGGGAGGGTTTGGTTGGGATTTTGAGAGACGAGGATCATCATGTTCGGATAGGATGCTAGGGGATGTGGAGGAAGAATCACTGTCGGTGCTGTCGACTACGATGACATCGTCCTGGGTCTTGAACGCGTCCGGCCGGGAGAAATACCTGGCGGACTGAGGGGGAGAGGCTTTACGACTGCGACTTTTTCTTCTTTTGGATACATTACCAGCAGATGCGACAGGTTTCCTCTTCTGTGGTGAATTTGGGGTGGCGGAAGGCTTGTTGTGAGTATGGAGTGGGGTTGGGGGACTGGAGGGAGAAGGAGTCGAGGGCGTTGACTGCAGAGGGGCTTGCGCCTGTGATTGAGAAAGACGGGCCTTGCGAGCCGCTACGGCACTCAGCATCCGTTAGAGCCAGTAAGGTCGCGATGAGTGAGAATGGACTGGCAGTGGGGGAAGGAGTTGCTCGAGCGCTCAGAAAAAATGGTATGGGCGCTTATTGGGGAATAGACGCCTAGCCACCGACGCGACGCGACTCGCGACTCGCATTGCAGATCTGTCGGACTGGCTCTCTTACCAGTCCTTTCCTCATCGACGACTGTCCCTTGTCACTCATTCTCAGTATCATGGTTCGCCAAACACGCTCCCAGCGTCCGCCCCAAGCGTCCCAGTCGCAGCCGCCGCGTGCCACTCAGGGTGGCAGGTCACGACGGGCACAAGCTGAGGAGGAGCCCGAAGAAGACCACCAGATGCAAGATGGTCCAGATGAAGACGACGGAGGTGAAAGAGGTGACGGGGTGAGTTTTCTCATTCCCTGCGCCCGTACCTTCTCCCAATGCTCTCGCCCCTTACAGGAGATCGAAAAGAAAGCTCGCGACCTCGTCCGCCTCGCCCTCTTCCACGAACAACGGAGGCTCCCGCTCAGGAGGGACGAGATCTCCAAGAAAGGTACCTCTTACCCACTTGTAAACCAAGTCGCCCTCGTTGAAAAGCACCCTCAATAGTCTTGGGCTCGGGCACGCGCACATTCAATGCCGTCCTTGCTTCTGCAAATCAAATCCTCCACAAGACTTTCGCCATGGAACTTGTCGAGATGCAGGCTATGCCGTCCGACAAGGATATGAGCGACAAGGACGCAGACCTTCTCAAGAATACTGGTGTCAAGAAAAAAGGTGAGCTCTTCTACTTCTGCTCCTAATCCGAGTAGCCACGGGCACTTGAGAGGATTAGTGGTGTATCCTCTATCGTTCAGGACAGTGATCACCTGCACACTGCTTCTAACTCCGTCGCTGCACCTTGCGAGGTGTATAGCAGAGGATCGCAGGCGCAAGTGGGCTGTACGTCGCGTTAAACCTACCGGGAAAGGTTGGCCATCTGCCTTGATCGCAGCGGTCTCCCAGTGGCCCCATGCCCCCGAAAAGAAGGGCCACGCCTAAACTATCGTGGTTATTGAAGTCAGTCATGACTTTGGCATTTGCTCTCCAGCCCCTGAGCGCCCCTGAGCACATAATCCGATATTTGATGTTCTCTGGTTTGTATGCCCGAGTGTCTCTTTCCCTGTCTCTGTCTCGTCTCGGTACCATTTCATCCCATGTGTAGGAGGCGTGCTCGTGTACAACCAGCCTCTGAAATGATATATGCGCTCCTCCCTGCTCAACGGAATTGCCCTGGCGTACTGATTTCGCTGATTACGACTCCCACAGCTGCACCAACTGGCACAAAGTCTTACATCCTTCGGTCTCTGCTTGATCCCGCGCTTATCGAGCAAGCATGCGCTCCCGATGTCGAGATCCGTGAACTTGAGCAAAAGGAGCTTGTGGATGAGAATGAAGAGTTCGCCGAGGACGACAACCCGATCGGCCAGCGGTCGACGGGTAGTATCTTCGCATGGCACGACTCGGACCAGCTCGCCTCGACGGGGATCCTATATGTCATCCTCGCGCTCATCCTTGTGGAGGGCCGCGTGATCAGCGATAGTATGTGCATACTAAGCACTTTCCTCCAGCGAGACCGCTGACGCATTTTCTCCAGATGACCTGCGCGCGATTCTGAAGCGGTTGCAACTTCCCGCTAGCACACCCATCCCGCTCAGTAGTCAAGCGACGGCTCAATCGGTGACGATTGACGCGTACCTCGCTCAGCTCACGCGGCAGGGCTATATTGAGAAACACCGTGTGGGCACCGCGGCTGGAAAAGGTGGCAATAAGCGGGCCCGGGCAACGCAAGCTCCTGCGGGAACGGACGACCATCTTCAGGCGTTTGAGTGGCGGTGGGGACCGAGGGCGTTGACGGAGGTGGGAGAGCGGGGGATTGCGGAGTTCGTTGCGGAGTTCATGGCGGGCCAGCCTGGACAGGGGGAGGACGGGGAAGAGGATGCGGTGGGTGCGTCGCAAGACGAAGGAACGCAGAAACGCGTGCAGATCATCTTCAAGGGGATTGAGCGTGCTGCTGCAGGAGGCCAGCTACTCGAAGCACGGTAAATCAGACGTGGTGGGCGGGGGTGTCACGTATGAATAGTACGTTACTGTAGCACTAGCACTTACTACGCGTAGGGCAGCACGCCGAGGGGCCTAAGCCGAGCTCTGTACAATTATTCAGCAAATAATGTGCCGGGCTGAGTACATCCTATGAACAAAGATTTGTGACCCAAGTACGGTCTTTTCTTGATCACTAGAGATCGGGTGGTAGTAGCTACTACTGGAGACTATAGGTCTCCAAATGTCTGCAACAACTTTTGGGCCAACTTACCTTAAAATACGATATTATACAGCTGGCAAAAAGAACCAGATGTTCTGGTATCTATCTAACTTGTTGGTGCAGGAGATAATGGTCGTACATAGCATCAGCTCAATACAAAGTCAAGGTTACAACTACTATACAGCTTCTCTTCGCCGCGGCGTGGACCTCAAGATATCATCGACACTACAGTAAACTGGTTATCATTTGTTTCCTCTTTACAGTAGACACAAAACTTACCGGAGGATCATCTCAGCGGCCTCGCTGGCACTGATCACTACCTGCCTCTTGAGTTTGTAGCTCTCCGTTATCCCCAGGTCTATCATGGAGCCAACTGTGCCTTCGTTCATATCTAGACGACGTTTAGTTATGAATACCAGTGTTAACCACACTGCAACTGACCAAGTCCCGCGTCACTTTTGCCCTCATAGTGCGCTGCCCTTAGCTTCGCAACGAGATCTGAAGAATCATAGCCCGCGTTGTCCGCGAGGATAGTCGGGATCATTCTCAACGCCCTCCCAAACGCCTCGGCGGCAATTGCTTTCTTGCCCTGGATTTTCCGAACCTCTTCATCGACGGCACAGCTCATGAGCATCTCTGAACACCCCCCACCAAGAACAATACGGGTCTCTTTGACAGTCTGAGACAAGACAGAGAGCGCATCGTGGAGTGAACGGTCCGCTTCGTCGATCATTTGGTTTGTTGAACCACGCAGAACAACAGTGCAAGCTTCGCCGGCCGCAACACCAGAGAACTTGATCAACTGAACAACAACGTTAGGTCAGTAACTGTTGTACAGGTAGTATGGCGAAGAGAAATACCTTGTCCTCGCCAATCATGATCTCCTCGATCAACTCACATCGTCCGAGTTTCACCAGCTCAGGATGATCGAACGTGCTGGCGATCTCACCTCCGGTGACGAGCGCGAGACGCTCCACACCCTCGAAGTCTGCATGCTCGATCGTGAGGATACCCTTCTCAGCGAGGAGAGATTCGGGATAATTATAAATGAGCTGCCGGTTGACGAAGCAGTTGATGCCGTGCGTCGCAATTGCATCCACCTTAGCCTTCATCTTCTCCTGCGAAGACAGGTTTCACATTCGCAACCGGTTAGGACGATTTGAATAACAAACCTTCTCAGCACGCTCAAGCTCAGCAAGTTTGCCCGTGCTGTCGACCTTTATCCGAGCACCGAAGACTTTGATTTTGTCGGTGTCCATCGCTTTGAAAGAAGAGGTGAGGTTCCTAAGTACAAACCGCACGGTGACAAACTTACAGGTGTTCGCGATGAGGATTTTGGCGTTCTCCAGACGTTTCGGACAGTTGGTACCAATGGCCTTGTCAAGAATGAAGCCTATTGAGGACTTGAGAGACTTACGACTCGTATCCTGAGAGAATGTGCGCACCTTCGTCTAAATAGGAATCAGTCAGCTTGCCCCCGACCTTCTTGATGATCTGGATGTGCTCCAAATTTGTTGATCCCTATGAAGGCTCTGTGAACACGGAAATTACGGGGATCGAACAACTAGTTGGGACCAACTTTGAGCCTAAGAACAGCATCCACGGCGAGGTTGGCGAAGTACTCCTTGTCCTGAGAGAGGACTTTTGAGGAAAGAGTGGTCCGCGCGATGTTGACGAGATCTTGCCTAAAGCGGGCAGGATCCGTGCTGAATAGGGGGAGGGGGAAAGGAATGGTATGTTTTGCTCGGAGACTTATAGAGATGTGAACGGAAGACGCATACCTGTTATCCTTGGCGGCCTTTTCGAGTGCGCGGAGAGATGCCGCACTGGCTATACGGAAACCTTCGATGATGGTTTGTGGGTGGATCTTCTGAGCGATGAGCTTCTCGGCCTCCCTGAGGAGCTCTGCAGCGAGAACGCAAACACTCGTTGTGCCATCGCCGACTTCGTCGTCCTGGACTTTGGAGATGTTGACGAGAATCTTGGCGGCGGCATTGTCGAGCTGAATGGACTTGAGGATTGTTGCACCATCGTTGGTGACGTTGATTTCGCCAGATGATCCTGACTGGAGGATCTTGTTCATACCCTTGGGGCCAAGGGTAGATTTGACGAGATCTCCGAGGGCAAGGGCGCCGACGAAGGACGCAAGGCGGGCATTCTCGGCCTTTTCCTCGGTAGCCTGGAGGGCATATGAGAAGAGATGGCGGGAGAGAAGGGGAAGAAACTACCTCTGAGCCAAAGATATTCATCGACATTGCAACAGAGACCAAGGACGCGAAGGAGGTGGAAAGCAACGCAGCCAGGCTCAGCCTGACACTCGGACTCAAAACAGAGGGTGAAATCACGTGTGCGATATGGATCACGTGTGCGGCAGCACGCCGTTGTGAGGGAGGTGTCGCGTGTTGGACTGGCCAAGCACTGGCCAAGCACTGGCAGCCAAGAGTTGCAGCGGCGACTGCATTCAAACTGCACTCGCCCTCTTTCGCCGTCCCAGCCTGCTTTGGACTCGGTTGCCGACGCCGTTCACAACCAAGCGTTGGGACCCCTCCGACCGCTCTCCCAGGCTGCCCGTCTCGGATCTCCCCTCCACTCTCACTGTCAGTTCCCCCTCGAATCGACGTGCTTCCCGACTTTCATTTGGCCAGGTGGCCCACCACCATCCTTTCCTACCCCAAGTTCTTCCTCGCTTTCTACTCTGTCTGATCGGTCTAAGTCGTATCCCCCTCTCGTTATTGCCTCCTTCGCTTTCCTCGCTACCTCTGCTGTCTTCCTGCAACCGCCTAGACCTTCTGTTCAGCAATGTCCGACGACTTAATGCAGCATCAAATGCACGTCGACCATGCATATCCCTCTGACGAAGAGCATTCCGTCCTCGAGGACGATTCAGATGGCGAGGACAGGGACATGGACTACATGGACGACGATGACGGCTCCTCCTCCCTCTCCATCCCCAACGAGTCCATCGACTTTGACCTTGTCTATGCTCTCCACAGCTTCGCTGCCACCGTCGAAGGCCAAGCAAATGTCGTAAAGGGCGACTCTCTCTTCTTGATGGATGACAGTAACAGCTACTGGTGGCTCGTCCGCGTCCTCAAGACCCAGGAAGTTGGTTACATCCCCGCCGAGAACATCGAGACGCCTTTCGAACGTTTGGCTAGGCTCAACAAACACCGCAACGTCGACGTATGTCCTATCTGTTTTCTTTCGTTTCTTTACTGTTATTTGTCTGGTCCATGCCTTTCCATGTCGTCCCTCTTTCTTGTTCTACCTTTCGTCATTCCCATGCCAGTTTGGTCCGTCTGTCTTGACCCGACTAACGACTCGGCTTGGGCCTTTGTTACTTCTCTTATGGCTGCTTTCGTGCATCTCAATGTTCTCCATTACAGCTTGCATCCGCCACACAAGCCGAACTTCAGGAGACTCGCGACCGTCTCTATTCTTCCCGCTCAGGCTCTAATCAGCCACATACCCCTTCTCCTATACCCGGCCCCCAGCCTTCTCAGAATTCCAGACGCATTCACTTCAATCATGCTTTCGGTGTTCACCGCTATGCGCCCGCTATCTGGAACGATGAGGATGAAGAGGAGGAGGATGTAGAGTGGGACGACGAGGATTATGAGGATGAGGACCCGGATCTTGCAGAAGAATGGGAGGAGCGTGAGCGTACTACCCGCGGTGAGCAGGGCCCTGTGCAGGCAGGAGGCATGGAACCCGACGATGGCATGAGTTGGGAGGACGGCGCCGTCGAGGAGATGCAGCGGGAGCGCCAACAGCAGCCACAACAGCAGCAGCCTCCTGTCCCAAACCAAATTGACGACCCTTCCCGCCAGCAGGGAGGGGTGCCACAAAGCGCCGCCCAATCTCAGTCTCTCCGTGCTCAGCAGCCACCACGGGACAAACTCGTTGTCATGCAGGACGAATCGTCGCCTATCTCACCTACCTCGCCGGGACGCACCCTGGATCCCGCACAAGCGACGGAGACGCGAAAGTTGTCCATGACGCCACCGGTTGCCCGTACATCAGAGTACGAAGCCTCTGCCCAGAACGGCCCATTGCTTCCCAGCGCGATCATGCAGCAGCAGTCGGAAGAACGCAAGCGCACGCGCGAGGAGATCGAGGCTTTGGAAGAAGCCGCACGCAAGAAGGCCAATGTCAATGCTGCCAGGCCTACCAACGGCGCACCCCAGGGCAAGGTCGCAACTACCGTATCTGCCAATGAACCTGGAACGACAGGCCGATCGAGCGGGGCTAAGCTGCGTAAGGAGCGCGACCGGGGGCATGACACGACAGACGACGAGAGCGGAAAGGAAAAGGACAAGAAGAAAAAGAGTGGTGGCGTATTTGGCGGGCTCTTCGGGCGCAAGAAGGACAAGGATAAGGGCAAGGACAAGTCGGACACAGGCAGCGCTGCCAGCGTCGACTCCCTTACGCGCGAGTCCGAAGAGTCTGGCCGGTCGCGCGCCTCGCCGCTGGCCTCGCTCGAGAGCGTGTCCCCTGTCACCGCTAGTGCTCGTCAACAACAACAGGCAGCCATGATCGTGCAGAAGAATTCCATGGACCCGAAACGCGCCATGCAGCCTGTCTCTTCCCCATCCCAGTCCGACTCTACTCCGCAGACGAGCCCTTCCCAGGAAGGTGCTGCCGCCCAAGTTCAGCTCTCTCAGCATGTCTCGCAGCTCCGGCAACGCGACCAACAACAACAAGCTCTTTACCAGCAATACCTCAACCGATCACCCTCATCACCTCCGGAGGCGCAGCCATCCTACGGGCTCCAGTCCGCTTCCGCCGTCCTCCAAGGCTCGATGTCCTTCAGTTCCTCCACAAGCTCCGCTTCTGGTCTCTCTGCGGGCGGATCTCGTCCCCGACCTGGCTCCTTGGTCCTCTCGCCTACTGCGATGGACGGACAGGGAGTCGGTCTCCCCGACCTCAGCGTTGTTCGAGTCTTCGCTGGTGACGACCTTCAAACCGAGGCAACCTTCAAGACTGTTCTCCTCAACAGCTCCACAACAGCCTCAGACCTTGTCCGCCAAGCGATCCAGCGTTTCCGGCTTCCCGCAGGCGAAGACGAAAAGGAGTACTTCCTCACCATCAAGCAGGTGGAGGGCTCGTCTGCCGTACTTCGTCCAGAGGAGAAGCCCCTGGGTGTCTTCGAGTCGCTCGTCGAGGCTGCCATGGAGCTCCCGAAGGTCAAACGCAGTAGTGTGGGCAGTATCAGCTCCGTTGCAAGTAACCTCTCGATGCACCCGGCGATCAAGAAGCTGTCCATGAACGACTTTACGGACGACTCCCAAGTCAAGTTCTACCTTAATCGCCGCGGCCATGCCGACGAGAGAATCGCTGAAGAGGGCGACGATACCCTCCTTGCCGAGAGCGTTGATGGAGACACCGACTCTCTCCGTGGCCGTGGACATTTCCTCTCTGTATCTACCACCGGTGGTACCACCGTTCCCGCTGAACGGTTCAGCTCGCCCTCATTCCGCTTTGGTTTGCAGCTCGTCGTTTACCCAGACGACCTACCGGACGATATGGTGTTTGATCCTCAGACTGAGGCCATCGTCTTTAAGCACACCCTCCGCAACCGCCCGCAGACGAGCCAAGTCCCATCCCCTGGCATTAACCAGAACCTCCGCAAAAAGATCTTTGTCTTCCCGAAGAATATCACCGTCGCGGAAGTTATCGAACAAGGATTGGACCGATTCGGCATCCCAGAGGGTGTTGTAGACGGAGGAGACGAGGTCGAGGACAAGCAGACCAAGCGGAGAAGTTCTTCGCGTGTTCGCTATGCTCTGGCTGTCGAGGCCAACGGTAAAGGTACAAGCTCCGCCCGGCTACTCGTTGGCTTCATGCTTATGCTAAACTTGCAGAACGCGAGCTCGCTCCTTCCGGCAAGGTCATCGATGCTTTCCCGCGCCCGCCTGCGTATCGTCAGGTCGAGCGTAGATTCAGTGACAGCAAACGACGGTCCATTGATTCTGCCCAGTTGGTCTTGGGCTCTTCCGACGACATCCGCCCCGACGACCCTGTCTTCATTCTCCGTCGCGCTGTCGCTTACCGCATGTCGTCTGCACGCCACCGCTCGTCAGCACCTCTCGATGAGCTCGCATTGCAACAACTCCGAGAGTCCGTGGCAAGCTCGAGCACAGCATCCGATACAACCGCCCAGGAAGAACCCAAGCGCCAGATGTCCAAGCAAGAGCTAATCGCAGCTCAACGCGCTGCTACTCGGGCAAATCAGCGCGCCATCCTCTCCGCGCAGGCAAACTCTGTCCGTGGCTTGGATGTCCTCCTACCGAGCAACGCTATGATCCGCAGCTCTCGCTACGAGGTCGACGACAGGATGCGCTACTCGTATGTGGAACCAGATGGCGAAACGTATGACATCAGCGACATTGTCGAGAAGGAGTGGAGAAACGAGGTCGGGCCTTCGGGTGCCAAGTCCACTTCCAGTGGTGACGATCTACTCCACGGAGTCCTCGCTCATGGCAAGGATGGCTTGGGCGCGAAGCTCGATCGGGTGCTCAGCAAGATCAAGCATGAGAAGGAGTCGGGTAGGGTACCGGTGTCGCAGCCTTCCGTCGACCAAGGGTTCGACTCTGCGCGGAGCAGCACCGACTCCGCCTACTCTGCTGTCGGGACCGTTCAAGAACTGTCATCCTCGCGTACGGCCACCCCCACCGCACGCGATGCTGCCAGGTCTCACTCTGCGGCTGCTAGCAGCCACCGTGGTGGTTCGCCCTCTGTCTCCAGGTTGTCTAGTTACCGCACCGCCAGCCCTGGGGAATCGGACATTTTCCGCGTACAAACCGCCACACCGACCGCCAGCAGCCGCAATATCAGCCGCGGTTACCCTGTCCCGCATGAGCGGCAGTCCTCCTTGGCGTCTGCGATGTCTGACTACAGGACCGCTACGCCGTCGTCACCGCCGACAGCGAGTCCCCTGACGATGCCGATGCCCAAGGAGGAGAAACCGAAGTTGATCATCCCGAGAAACGACTTCGGCCTGAACGAGATGATGGCAGTCATCGAGATGCGCGCGTCGCTCTACAAGAAGCCTCCCGAGTACACGCAGCCAGATCCGGTCGAAGAGATGTTGTTTGGGAAGCCCATCGACCCCCTCGCTCTGCACCCTGAAATCAGGAACATCTACGCTAGCACTTTCAAGCAGTTGGAGGAGATGGATCAGGTATGCCTTGAGGTCAACAATATTGTTTTCCGCAGTGACTAACGATTTCCTTCAAGATTTTGGATGAACTTTTGCAACAAGCGGTCCACGTCCATTGAGGCGTCGATCGCATACGTCTGTCTTTTTTGCATATCTGTCGCCGTTGCTATGTCTGTTCTGTATTTATCTGGATAATGGTACCACTTGCCCGCCGGCCGGTTATGTACATGTGGTGGGCATGGCATGGAAGCCGAAACTCTCAACGGCTGGCCAAGTCTCAAATGCTGACAAAAACATCATCTGCCGGCTCCGCCCCACCCAGCGTTTTGGCTTTTGAAGGTAAGCTTTTAAGGTCTAAGCAACTCTGCGTCGTCTGGCATGCAAAACGCGGCTCACACTGTCCATCATCGGGTGTGCAACGTGTGGCAGGATGAATTGCGTGATCCAAAACAGTAACATGCATGTAGTAAGTAAAGCAAGACAGAACGAAACCCCCGATCCAATAATGATATGTAAGGTGTATGTATGCTACCTATGGGTGTGGCGGCCGCGGCGCCTGCTGGGCCAGCCTCGCGAACACCCTCTCGTACAACCTCCTGCCCACCACGCGGACGGCCGCAATGTCGCAAATGACGCCAATGTCGATTGGCGCGAACTGGCCCTTCACGCCCTGCGCGACGGCGTCGTTGATCGCCTCCGCGACGAGCGCGCGGAAGTCTGGGATGGCCTGCAGCGCACCCGTGTTCGCCAGGGAGGTTGATCTCGATGGCCCGCCCGGCCGCCGCGCAATGCGGGGGTCTCCTGTAGGCGGCTCGTCGAAGAGGGTGTGGGAGCCATCGACGACGATGACGCGGGCGCCGGTCATGAGCCTGAAATCGAGGGCGTGACGGAGGTCGGGGTAGAGGACGCGGAACCAGCCTGCAGATTTGGCAAAGGAATCGACAAGGTGGCCCTGGCGGGCGGCATGGACGCGGATGTCCTCGAGTTCTGCGACGATTGGGAGGGTCTCGCGGAGGAGGGAGACGAGGCGGTGAAGGGCGGTGGAGAGCTTGCCGTGACCGAGGAGGTTGCAGAGGTAGAGCTCTGCATCCTCGTGGGGATTGTGGAGGGCGTCGAGCTCGCCGTCAACCTGCATGGGGTCGTCGGAGGGGACGCGGGAGAAGCGGAGGTGGTAGGAGGAGCGGTTAGTGGCGAGCTGGTCTGTGCAGGTGAGGGAGACGGTGTAGTTTTCGGCATACGCGAACTCGACAGTCTGGAGGTCGAACGAGATGAGGCGGATGTCCGTCCACAGGTATTTTGTAGACATTTGTGCGACTGCGAAATGGGTTAGCGTGACAGTTGAAGATCGCAATGAGACCGACAGACCTTCACGGGCAATGACGACCATCTTGGACACCCGAGCCCACTCCTCCAAGAACTCGTCGACACACTTGTCGACATTGTCAGACAAAAAGGAGACAATAGCCTCCCGCGTGTCGTAGATGATCTGCTTCGAGGGCCGGATGACAGTACTCCCGCTTGCTCGCTTGCCTATTGGCTGTTGGACGTACTTGAGCTTGACGCAGGTGACGACCTTTGCTGCGTCGTTGGACCACCAGTTCAGCGGGATCACTCGGATGTTCGGCATTGCGGCTTCGGCCGCAGGGGCTCCCGAGAGGATGTCCGACGACTGCACGCACAGGGCCGGGATCGTCCGTGCCAGAGACGATTGGACGTTGCCGAATTCGGGGACGGCGGAGGCTGAAGAGTTGACGTGGGTGTACGGGATCCCTCGCAGCTTGAATTGCTGCTCCACCTTCGTGTAAGCAACTCGTGCGCTGTCGGAAATCGTCAGAGAATCCAACACGATCTACGGAAGAGGACACTTACCAGCAGTAGGCATACAGCTCCCGCAGGACATTCGTCTCCAGACGGAAGCTGGTCGGATACTGCTCCCCGCTCGGACCCGCTCGTCCCACACCGTCGTCGCGTTTCCGCTTCTGGCCAGTAACGGGATCCAGCCCCGTGCCGCTTTCCACCGCAATCTCGTCGCCGTAGATCCGGCGAATGTTGAGCCACCCGATGTCCTCCATGACCAGATCGTGGTTCATAGATTGCTCGACCTCCTTCACGCTGATCAGCGCATACCGGAAGTCCTGATCAGCGATGACCAGCACAAGGTAGTGCGTCGAGAAGTTGCCCAGCTGGATGTAAATCTGGCCCTGCGCATCCTGCCCGAACTTCTTGATTTCTGCATGGAATACCAACAATCAGTCCACTTTCGGTCGACCGAGCCCAGCGGGCGAAACCCACCGTCGACAGAGAAATTTCGTGTCCGGAAACTCTGCAGCCCGAGATACTGCACCTTCTGTTCCGCCAGGTCGGTGATCGTCTGGTGGACCAAGCATGAGAAGGCCGCGGCTGGGACACGCAGTCTTACTTTCACTCACCGCGTTGCGGACGACGACAAGCGCCTGCGGAAGCATGAAGGGGGTGTCATGCAGTCGCTGCGTGATCGCGGAGAACCGAGGCCCACGACCGGCCGCAGCGAGGTCGCCCGTGTCGCGAAGCGTGAGTCGCCCCGTGCGAGGGTCGACGGTGACGATCACGACCTCGTCCGTGCACAGGTGCACGCGTAACGACGGCGCGCCTTCTGCTCGATCGGATGAATGCGACTTCTCGGACAAAGAACACACGCGGCTTCTCACCGTTGGACACGAAGCTGACCTCGCCGGGCCGGGAGAAGACGCCGCGTGTGGAGATGCCGCGCTGCAGCTGGACCTGGAAGAACTTCATGACGCCTTCGGTATGACGTCGGATGACCTTCCGAAGCAGCCTCTCCAGATCAAGCTCCTCCGGATCCTGTAAACGCACCATCCACCGCCGTCAGCTCTCGACCAATTTGACAAGCGGATGGCCACGAATGGGCAACGGGCGACGCACGATCTGCAGCTCCTCTGCCACCATCAACATCTCCTCGCGCGCGGGAGCCACGCCAAGCGCGCCCGCCTCGGGCTCCCACCGCACCTCAAACCGCATGCTCTCGACCTCGTCTGACGGCACCGTCCCCTCCAGCTTCGACCGCGACTGAAGTTCGGCAAGCACACGCGCCCGAGGCGAGCGCATGGCCTTCCGACCTGTCTTCTCCTTCACTTGCACAATGGAGATGATCAGCTTCCCACCCAGCGTGGGTAGGGGCTTCTGTTGCGCTGGTCGCTTTTGGTTCGGTGGTGGCGGCTTTCGTACCCAATAGTGCACTACCATCGTTTGTCGGTTGTTGGCCATCTCGACGTTCATGTACTCGGCCCAACCTAATGACCGCATCCGCTCCGCCTGCATCAAGTTAGATTGGACTCGTAGGAAATTAATTTTGTTACTAACCTGGTACCACAGAATCTCGAGCTGATATGATAGCGACATCATCTCTGCCGTTAAGTTGCGTTCACTGATTGGAATCATGTAACACCGACAGTATCACTTACGAAGGAAGTTGAACACGCGGACCAAAGGCGCGTCAACCATCCCCTCCGGAAGCTGTGGCCGTGGTGGCGGTTCCATGCCTGGTGGTGGAGGCTCATTCGGAGGTAGATAGAAAGCCAGACGCGCATCCGCTTCGTCCGTGATGTTGCGCTTCAGCACCCCGGTAGGTGTCCGAGGGAACTCTGCCAAAATGAGCATAGGGCCGGCTACTCAGAATTCGACAACTTACCTTGCATCCCGGTCTGATCACCGCCAACGGTGAACAGAAAGGTGACATTCACGAAAAACCAGCCGGCATTACCGCCGGCTCCTTGTAAGCATAATGACAACTCGAACAGTTTCGGAGCAGTGAAGAACACCCTTCCGTTACCTGCGAGTCAGTAGCCGTGAGGTGAGAATCTCTTTCAGGAGTGCTCCACCTTACCTATTCGATACTGCGACATTTCCCATGGAACGATTTCCGACATTCGGAGACGAAAGCGCATGGCGTCCTCGATGTCAGTAAATGTTCTAGACACTTCGTCGTCCGTCAGGGGAGTTGGAGGAACAATGAGTTCCTATGTTGGCGCTGCTGTTGGAAATCCAGATATCCATCCCAGAACACACGAGACCTACCTTGATACATGATGGTAATCGCCGGTATGTACCGGTCGTGAGCACGTCCAAAGACGTGAGGAGGTCATGATTTCGTAGTCTGGAGGTATGTTAGCCAGTAGGATGGTGAGTGAATAGGGCATAGGGACATCGCTTGGTAAGAACATGAACCTACACACCTCGCGGGGTCCAGCGTGTCTCGGCCATACTTGAGCGCCATGATGGCATCCTCGAACTGCTGGTTCTGGTCCATTAAGAACGCGGTAATGTTCTAAACATATGCATTAGGACAAGCAGGGAATCAACAGGTAGGAATGGAGGTACCATGGCTTTCTGGACCACCGCCGCATCGCGAGACCACTTGGCAATGGCATAGAGCTTCACGACCTGACGCTTCATCCTAATGACCCAGTCCGCGACATAACGCTTGCGTGCGGCGTCGGACATGGAGGGCATACTTGCGCCACGACAGACCAGATGAGAGATGCCACATGGGATTGATAGCTGCAGCGGACTCACGTTTCTGCCATCTCGACGAGCTCAGCGTATATCGCCTGAGCAAGCCTGGAGACGAGTTCTCCAAGCGGTAGCATGCCATCCATAACCAGCGGTAGTTCGCTCTCGAGTTGCTCGAGCGAGGGTTCGTGTGCGTCGGCCTTGCCATTCTGAAGAGGTAGATGGGCAGTGCCATTGGTAAGGTGGCCATTGACGGCTGTATCCATCGGAGTAGGTCGCCACAGGGAGTTAGATCATGGACAAGCGCAGGGAGGAGAGAGTGGAGAGGAGGGGCGGAGGGCTGAGGAGGAGAGAGGAGGGAAGAGGCAGAGGAGAGAGGGAAACGGAGAGGGACAAGAGCAAGACGCGGATATTCGAAACTTACGCGCGCGACTCTACGCGCCACCGTCGCGCGCCGTGACCCGTCCAACAAGCGCCTATGCTACGCGGATAAGCGCCGAAAAGCGTCCCTGATCCGTCGAGTGTGACCCGAGTGTGACCGCCCAACCTCCACTACCAGTGCCAGCAGAGCCTCAGGCCTCCGAGTCAGGCCTCAGGCCTCAGGACTCGCGGCCTGGGTGGCCCTCAACACGAACGTCATGCCGGGAGGTCTGCTTTACGAACAACCGTCCTTCATTCACCTGTTGGTCCTTGGTTCTTTTCTCTATCTTGTGAATGTCGCCCGTATAGTCGCAGATTATCTCTTCTATGCCGGTTTGGTCGCCGAGATCGCCCTTGGCACCATCTATGGTTCACCACTCGCCAACATACTGCCTCTCGACTGGCAGCCCACGTTCACCGCCGTAGGGTACTTTGGCTTAATTCTCGTCGTGTTTGAGGGTAAGTATACTCTTGCACTTTCTCCTCAGTAGTTCCTGACATGCATGCCTAGGCGGGCTCACTACCAATCTCCCTGTCCTACTATCCAATCTTCCTTTATCAATCGTCTGCGCCCTGACTGGAATAGCCGCACCCATCGCTCTGTCCTTCGCGCTTCTGCAAGCCGGCTTTGGGTATGAACCCCTCGAGGCATTTGCTGCGGGAGCAGCGTTGTCGTCCACTAGCCTCGGTACCACCTTGGCCGCCCTCAACAGTGTTACGAAACACACTACAGCGATCTCCGTGTCCGATCCAAGTCTTCTCGACGATCTGACTACCCGCTCAGCATCAGACACCGATCCAGCCACACCTACCCTTCCTCGGGAGAAAGAGACCCTCCTGCAGCAATCTCGTATCGGCACTATCCTCATCAGCGCTGCAATCATAGACGATGTCATCGGCCTTGTCATAGCTTCCCTTATTCCAGCCCTAGCCTCCGTAGACTCTAACGTTCCGAATGACAACCATGGCAATCTCGCTTGGACCATCGTCCGACCTTTGCTCTCGTCCTTCTTGATAGCAGTGATCGCATCTTTTGTCTCACGATTCGTCCTACGGCCCGTCTTCCTCTACCAAGGCGTTGGCGAGCGATGGTGCGCTCCAACGCGTGAAGGGAAACCTTGGGGAGCTTCTGCTCTCAGCAAAGAGAGTAGTGGATGGGGAACCTCCGCACACTCCGACGCAGTGAAGCTGTTCATCATGGTTATCACGCTGAGCGGGATGGCCGCCATTGCGAACTGTGAGTTGTAACGAATGCATTCGTGAGGAGCGCATACATTGACTGAGCATTCTAGACACCGACACGAGCGTTCTATATGGTGCATATATCGCCGGCCTTATCCTGACATATATCTCCCAACCTTCACCCGGAGAGGGCACCGGAAACGCGGCGAACGAGCTCTCGTTTGAGCAGACGTTTAGCCGTACCATAGTGCCCCTGCAAGCCTACCTTTTCCTACCGCTCTTCTTCGCCAGCATCGGCTTTGCCATCGTGAGTGAATCAATGTTTGAGGAAATGCAGGAGGACCACTAACTCCACGTGAATATCTAGCCATTCCTTAACCTCTGGCACCCTACTGTGATCTGGCGTGGCCTCGTCTACTCGGTACTCATGGCCCTCGCCAAGCTAGCTGTGGGGATACCCATTTTGCTCTATCCTGTTGGACTCTCATTTGCCCACATGGCGCATAAGAATCTGCGCAGGCTTGTCTCTCAACTAGGGGTCAAAATCTCTGGGTTTCTGCGCACTGTGATACCTCGTCTCATTGGCCGCAGGCGTCTACACTCAAAACCGTTGCCTCCAGGCCCCATGGACCAGGCTGATAGTGAGAAGGTGCATAGCCATGCCGACACGCCTCAACATCCTCCTATCCACCAGGAGTCAACATTAGGCCAGCTCACTACCTCAATCCCCGCTTCAGTCTTCATGGGTATCGCGATGGTATCTCGGGGAGAAATTGGGCTCCTGATTGCCCAGCTGGCCCGAGGGACTGACTCAAACGGAGAAAAGGGCCTCCTGGGCGACGAGGCGTTCTTGGTGTGCATCTGGGCGATCCTGCTGTGCACGCTCGTCGGACCAATCGGGACTGGGATCGTTGTTAGACGGTGGGGACCAAGGGTGACGTCCGGTCTGTGGGCATGAAATGTCGGAACAGAAAGTAAGGGCATACCTGTTTTGGCACGGCGTTCAGTAGACGCTGACGTCATTGGCCTTGCCGGTCGCTAGCACTTGCACGAGTCGCTATTTGATGACTCGATATGAATGGTGATCATTGTGTATTGATATCTGACTACGCTTTAGGATGCTTTGTAGGTAGCATTGTACAATATGAAGTCTAATGCACATCGTGAAGTCATCATTCAAAGCGATAACCATCGGTGACGCTCTTCCACAGGGTCCTGCAATCCACAGACGCATTCAGTCTCGACGCGAGCAGGAACGCTCCACTCAGTTTCCTGCACCCGCAATAATCAGCACAAGATAATCCACTAGCCAGATCACCATAACGCACCTGTTGAGACTATAGGTCTCCCTCGGCGGCGGCGTCAGCCGGTGCTGAAGCATAACAGGGATCTGCGCCCTGATCTCCGCCGTAATGTCCGCCCACGCCGATCCGCGACCAAACCGGAACGGCTGCGGCGTCCCAACCCTGAACGGCGTCCCGAGCAGGACCATCGAGCGTACGTGCGAGTCCACCATCACCTCGTTCTCCTCGCCCGTCAGGTACCCGAGCTTGCGGCTCCACTCGACGCACGCGTCCCGGTCCTCGTCGACGGCGGCGGAGAGAAGGCGCAGCCAGTTGTCGATGAACTCCTTCGAGTACTCGCGCGTTGCGCCGAAGTCGACGAGCTCAACCCTGCGAGTGCGCGTGTTCCAGAGGAAGTTCGTCCAGTTTGGGTCGGTCTGCATCAGCCGGAGGACGAACAGCTCGCGCAGGCACAGGTCTACAATACGTGCGGCAATCTGCAAGGGGGCCTGAGTCAGAGAAGGTCGCATTACAGAATACGGCGGCACCTACGTCGTCGCGATCCCGCTGCGACAGCTTGTTAATGTTCGACCCGCCAACGCTGACGCCGTCCACCTTCTCCATCACGAGCACGGTCTTCGTGCTCCCATCCCACACCCACGGCACCTTGAACCTTTCGTCCCGCCCAAGGCTCTCTCCGAACCGCCGCAAGAAACTCGCCTCGCGCGAGTAGTCGCATTCTTCGGCCATCTCTTCCTTCATGACATGGATCGTCCGCTCCAGGAAGAGACCCGGAGGCAGGAGGCGGCCTGCAGTTAAGAGCATCTTGACGTAGCCGATGTCGCTGTCAATTGAGTTGACAATGTTGGGGAACTGGACCTTGACTGCGACCGGTTCGGGCCTTCCAGTGGGCGACGCAGAGGCGGCAAGGACGGCGGAGTGCACCTGACCGATAGATGCAGCAGCGAAGGGGAGGCGGTCGAAGGACTCAAAGTTGGTCATCCATGAGGAGCCGAGGGTGTCCTGCATAACTTTCTGCAGGGTATGTTGGGGTAAATGGCGACGAACGTAGCACAAAGACCTGCAGGTTCCTCGGACTGACCTCCATCTGCCAGTCCGGCATATAGTGTGCGCTGTCCTGCACGCGACGGAATATGTCCTCTACCTCTGGTGGAAGAACATGGCTGTCTTGCGCACGTAGAATGATGAGCGCGGTAAAACATCGCGCATATACATGCCATACAGACCTTGTATGCTCATGAACTGGCCGAGCTTCAGCGCCGCACCACGCATCTGTGTCAGCTTAGAGACGAGACGCTTGACGTTGCCTTCGGTCAACATGAGCGATGGCGCTACATTCTCGTCCGAGCTACTGGTCGAGCGGCGAACAAGCTCAGAAGCCATTCCATAGCCCAGCGACGCAGCAAGACCTATTGGCAAAATTAGATTATCACTGGAAGTGATGTGCGGTGCTCGTATATACGTACCTCCGTAATGGAATAGGCGACCTATTCGCGATGATGGCACTTTGGAGGATTGTAGGCTCCGAGGTTTTGGAAGGTCAAGTATGATCTTCTAGTCATAACGTGTGTAGGCCATTGAGCCGATATAGAGGAAATGTCGTATCCAAAACATACCTCTGTTTCTGTTTCTGGGACGTCTATCCTGACAGAAGGGTCTCCAACCAGAGGAATTTCGGGTCTCTCCTCCTCCGAGGGTGGAACACATGGATGTAGTGAGGGCGTTCGCACGCTCAACGTTTGGTCGACCCCTACGAGAGACGATGTCGGTTCAAGACTTTTGTGCAGTCCCCGAATTGCTAATGGAACGGAAGAGGGCACTCTGCGCCTACTCGGAGAGGTTAACCTGTTGGCATTCTCGGGAGGTTTTTGAGACTTGAACTAGTGAAAAGATATCAAAATCTCCTCGTCGTAATTGCATATGCGTGCGCTCACCTCAGAGGCATCTGCAAACGAGGGGACACTCTGCACTTTTGGGAGGGTAACATTGGGAGGAACGTCACGTGGGGGGACGATGCTATTCCTCTCTTGGACGACGACCTCCGCAGCTGCGCATGCAGATTTTACGACGATGGTTGCGCCTGGACTGAAGTCCGGAGATAGTTCACTAAGTTCATTTCTCTTCCGCTGTCGAGACGCGCTGTCTGTACCGAGAGCAGCGCCATTCCTTGCCAGTTGTGCTGCGCGTATTTGGGCGGAGTGTGAGAGGATGTCGACGAGAGAGCTCGCGACGCAGAGCCAGTTGTATGCGGGTCCGGGGGGCATTGTAGAGGCTTCAGGAGAGAGAGGACATGGCGGGACGAGATGAAGTTTGGGAACTCCAGGGGAACCCGTCGTGTGCCGAAATGTTGTGCCACACCCCGACTTGGCCCCGACGCACCTCGCGCCACATGGCTAAATTTACTTGAAGCGGCTCGGGTTGTCGGTGCACGCTATCGTTGTTAACTCCTTGCGCTGCAGACACAGACAGATCTCATGGCTTCTGCGACCCAGAAACACATATACCTCACTAGACACGCAGAAGCCGAGCACAAGTCAGTTCATTGCTTCCTCTCATACCTCCTCTAACGCAACATCCTCGTATCACTAGTGTTACCGAAGATTGGACGAGTCAGTCCCATCCATCACTCAAGGTTACAGCAAAACGATAGTCCTTACGCATACGTACAGTCCACGATGCCCCCCTGACATTCCGCGGCCGCCAACAAGCCGCATCCTTGAACCAAGCGAGCAAGGACACCGTCCAGTCTTCTGCTGACCTCCTCATAACAAGTGGTCTCCGCCGCACGCTCTCTACGACCATCATCGGATACCCCGCACTCAGGAAACGCCTGGAGACCGAGAGGAAACATATCATCGTCCTCCCACAACTGCAGGAGGTTAACAATCTCCCCTGCGACACAGGCTCCGTACGTCCCGTCTCCCTCTACCCTTCGCTCATCTCGCACCACATCCCGAGTCAGATCGTGCTCGATCCCCTCATCCACTAACCTTTTTCCCTATCCACATCTTCCACCCTCCCCCGATCCATCGCGACAACAGACCCGCGAAGTCCTCGCAGCCGACCCCGAGTACGCCGGGCTCAACTTCTCCCTCCTCACGCCCGAATGGACGTCCAAAGCCGGCTTCTACGCCGCGACCGAGGATGCGATCCGCGCGCGTGCCCGCTGGGTCCGCCAGTGGCTGCGCGCACGCCCCGAGGCCCACATCGCCGTCGTCTCACACGGCGACTTCCTCCGCTACCTCACCCGCGGCTACAACACGCATGAGCCGTGGTCCAACGTCGAGGTGCGCGAGTACACCTTCGCGGCCGACGAGGCCGATGATATAGATGGGGAGGCACGGCTTGTGCCCGTGCCCGCGGAGCAGGCCGTCGCCGTCGCCGTCGAGGGTGAGTCGGAGCCGACATCTTCGGAACGGGCGGGTTTATAGGTTTGGGGTGGTGGACGACCGTCATCGAGACTGATTTAGAACGAAATACCTCCTGCACGGGCTGCGGAGGTACGCCAGAGCGGGTATCTACGTAGCGGAATATGTTCAATGTCCATAGAGAAACAGTATGTGGCACAGCAGCAGAGCATTACATTAGAGGATAGAATACAGTATTCGATTGGACATCGTACACGGGTCGAACGCGTGCAGTAATCGGATGCAGGGATGGGAGAGTGTTCGGAGTGCTAATGCGAGTGCAAAGGCAGAGCACAGTCACGATGCTATTAATAATGGGTGCGTGCGTGTAGAAAGCGAAAGAAAGAGTATGTACAATCCGGAGCGTAACCGAGCACTATGGGGTAATAACAAAGCGAGTGCGAAGGTATAGAGCCGGTACGAAGCAACGCACCTAGCCATGACTCTTGGTAGTCGATACTAGTGGTAGGCATGATAAATAAATACCAGCATTATTGGGCCATCTCTCTTCTCTCCTATTTTGCGATCCCACCTATCTTCCACGACAGCAGTTGCATACAAGCCTCCGCCTCAACCGAGCTTGCCCTGCTGTATTGCCTGGCGGATCGGATTGGACTCCTTCGGAATCGCCCCCGACTTCTCCAGCCGGTCAAAGAGCACGAATAGCTTCTCCGCCTCGCGCTCCTTCTCCTCGTCAGTCATCTCGATCGCAGGCGCCGGCTTCTCGACCACACCTGTGATAGGGTTAATCGGGGCACCGTCTGCGGTCGATGTAGGAGGGGAGGCGCTGGACCCAGTGGGCGGCGGGGGTGCAGACATGATGCCCTTGTTGAAGAGGAAGCCGGCAACGTTTCCATAACCCACGTATGATGCGAGCGTGCTCCCTTTAAATGATGTCAGTAGCAAATCTCAAAGACAAGGAATATATCAACGCACCATCAGAGTCGCAAATGGCATAGAGCATCTCCCCAACTCCGTTCTTCAGCTTCACGTGGTGGACGCTCGCCAACGACCTCAAGAGCCTGCCCAACAGATCCGCTCTGCCCTCCAATGGACTTGTCCTATCTAGATCCTCCGGCAAGAGCCACTGGCGCATCCGAGTCCTCGAGCCTTCATCCGCCTGACAGAGTTTCGTGATAAGGACAACAAGTGGAGCCATCACGTCGTCAAGGGTTTGGTCCATCTCCCGCACACACCGCTGGCGCACATTGGGATCGTCGGGGTCGACGGCGTCAGGCATGTAGTGATTAAGTGAGACGTCGAGGAGATCATACGCGCGGAGCAAGACGTCAACGGGGGTGGAGGAGGTGTGCGGAGACGAAGAACGGGACAGGGATCGCCGACCGGCGGAAAGCGCGGACCATGCGCGATCAAACGCGCCGGGCTTGGGGTCTTTTGCTGAACCGGTGGTCGGCGAACCAGCACGACTGCTGCTCGAAGAACGCGAAGGCTTGCTGGTACTCGGTTGACTAGACGAAGGCTCAGAGGAACCAGTAGGCTTCGGAGTAGAAGAAGGGGATATCTTCGCTGGCGGAAGCCAGGTAGACCGTAGTGAGGAAGTTACGGGAATAGTAATCAGAGCATGAATGACATGGGTCATGGGCGCAGTGAGGGGCGCAGGGAAAGACGGCGGCAAGGTATTGAACGCCCGGAGAAGTGGGAGAAGGATCCTAGGAAGGTAGGGATATATCGATATACGTGCACGAGACATATCAGGGAAATAAAACGCACCCATCCAGGCGGTCACTCCAACAGTCTCCCATTACTTTAGTCTCATTAGAATTAGGGTCGTCAACAAGCTAGGTAGGGTCAGCCGGAGGAACGTCATAGTTGTGTGTACAACGCGTCATACCTTGGGATAGTGTAGCAACAGATTAAAGGTGAATTTCAGTAGGTCGGTCATGGCTTCGCGCGAAAACTTGGCACCAGAGAGAATCGCTCGCGATAGTAGATCGAGTTTGTTCCCTATGAGCTCCGTGATGTTGGGAGACTTGGCTTCAACAAGTGATCGGATGAAGGTAGCTGCGGAGGATATGGATACGGTGGACAGGAAGAGTATGCGTGAAGCGAGGAATATGCGCTCCGGACCTGTAGACTTCTGACAGGGATAAGAAGGGTCAGGAAGGGGAGACTTGTGGAAAAGATGGGGCTGGACGGACCTCGAGTAACTCGATGGCAAAATCACCACCGCCTACCTGCTTCTCTATTAGCGTTAGGCGAGCGTGATCGACAAGAAGCAAAGCGTTGGCGACGCAGCGAAGAGCTTCGTTTGATGCGTCTGGAACATCCTTGTAGGTATGATATAAGGATAGGAGAGCAGATAGATTTGCGGGAGTGGCAATAATCTCTGAGCCTGCCGTGTTCTTGCCTAAGGATTTGACGGCCTGAAGAGCGGAAGGAGCATCTGAAGAAGGATGGGATCGATGGTCGGAATAGTGAAAAAGCAAGCGCAGGAAAAGGCACACACCCTTTGAAGAGAGCCTCCTCTTGGAGGAATTACTACTTGGCTTTACAAGGTCGTCAATTATTGCTTGAATGAGATCGCGGCGTTTCGCGTCATCAATGGTAAGTGGTGGAGCTGAGAAAAGGAGATGAGGGGGAGGAGGGAGAGGGTGCGCGGAGAGAACAAGGATTCGCACCGTCTGCTATGGACTGAAGGACAGTGGCGACCTGGGAGCGTGAAGAGGAGGCGGAGAGGGCGGTATATGCGTCAAAGTACTTGGACATGGGCGTGTGGTGGCAGGAGAAGAGGCGGGGGGAGGGCAGGAAGAAGGTAGCGGGGAAGAGACGGGAAGGCCACGGCAAAGAGCGTCGGAGTTGAGAGGCTGTCGAATCGTGTGTGGGTGGCCACTGGCGGTCGTGAACAGAATTGCGTTCGGGCTCGTGAGAGACGGTGGGCAGAGGAAGGAGCAGAGGGAAGAGTCAAGAGAGGGCGGAGAGGGTGATGGTAACTAGATAGCTGACAACTCCCTCTGACACAAGCCGACGACAAACCACGGCCAACGTCACTCCTCCAGCCCCTCTGCAAATCCCATCCTCTCGGCCCAGCCCGTTCCGCTCCGGCTTCCCTCCTCCGCGGTCCCGATTCTACGCCCGGATACAGTTTGTGCACGTTGCTTTTGGTAAAGTGCATCGTACCGGTGGCTGTCTTCCTCGGCGATCTCTTGTCAGTCGTCTTGTCACGACCAGTATTATGTAATCGAAATATTAATCTCCCGCCGTGCAATTCCCGTCCTCAGTCATCCTTTAAGTATTTCCGACTACACCACTCCTTGTACTCGGACACCAGAGCCACCTCATACAGCCTTCCTCCACGCTCTCCGCCTCCACATCTCCCACACTTGCCCGTATGTCCGCCCACTACGTAAATGTCCGGCTGCGCGTTGCCCGGGCCTGGCTGAGACATGGCTCCTATTTGCGCCGCCTTGATCGAATAGCGTGTGTCGTATCGTCCCGTCCAGGACAAATTGTCTTGTCATGAAACCCCGGGACTTCGCCGTCACGGTCCACTCTCCTCCAATTCGCCCGCCGGAATCACCTCGTGAAGCGTCGTGAGCGGGCGGAAGACGCGCCGAATCCCTTGATTCTTGAATACTCGTTCCCGCTCGCAATTAAGCCCCGTTCGGAAATCCGTTTACATGTCCGCTCGGTCCAGGCATCCCGTCTTGAACTTCCTCCACTGGGAGGCCGTGTGCACCCGTTGCGGTCAGCATAGCCGACTCCATGAGATGCTCTCCCAGGTCTGGGAAGTTCTGCACCAATGCCTCGTCCAGCATTCTCCTGTACGACTGCGCACATGATTGCATTAGCCACACCGTTCCCAAACAAGCCTACCCACGGCACCCATCCGTTGCCAGGGGCGCGCTGGAACTAGGCAATAAACAGTGATAAGATCGCTTACTTCGATCGCGTGTATCTTGCCGTTCATGAATTGGTTCTCGGTCGCCGCCCGCTCGAGCCGTTCCTTGGTGAGCAACATAGGGTTGCGGGAGTTGTCAATGTCGACCAGGACCTGGAGGGGGACGGTGGTCGTGATGGAGTCGGACATCTTCTCCAACATGCCCAGTGATTCGATGACGTGATTTCTAAGACGACGGATATCGCAGCGGAAACGATGGTCAGTAAGGATCAAGTAGACAGGCCGACATAGGAGGGAAAGGGAGACAGACTGGGGTGGGATCGCAGGCAACGAACAAGTCCGAGACCACCGTTGGGGAGCATTAATCAGGTGGTGGATTCGTTCTTGTTGGTTAATCAAGACAGGTGGCACGAGGATGGCTGCGAGCGAGAAGATGTAGTATGGGTCGGTGAAGACTCACACTCGTGTGCCGACGTTCTTGCCGTTGCCCGGCTTGTCCTTCTCCTTGGTCAAGTCACTCACGACTGTGATGCCAAGATCGTAGAGTTTCTGTGCGAGATTGAGAAGCTCTATCTCGAGGTCGCCCTGGAGCCCCGGAGGTGGCGGGGATTCGGACTCGCGAGGGCTATCTGGGGCCTGGGGAACAGGGGGGGCGACTGAGGTGGGGGTGGACATGATGTTGCGAGCCATGGCTGAGAATGACGGGAAGTATTATTCGGAAAAAGGCTCGCCGGCAAAGTGTGCGAAGCTTGTTGAGTCGGAAGACGGAGAGAGATGGAGACAGGACAACAAGACCACCGTGCCCTTTAGACGCCCGTCTCTCGGTTGACAGTGCGCACGTGGCTGTCATCTAGATCGACGAGGCCCGATACTCAACGCCGCCCGCAGCTCACGGAGTCGACGGTCGACGAGTGCCACCACCTCCCAGCGCTCATAACCTCTCCTGCAGCCGTCGGTAGGCTCATATAACTGTTTCAGAAACACCAATCCCTCGTACAAACAGAAATGAACAGGTATTTCCCTGTCTGCCCCTCTCCAATAAGTCGTCTCATCTATTGTTTTTCAGAGGCCCCATCATTCTCGTGAGAAGAGGCGCATGTGACACTGCTTTCTCACTCGGTTGACAGACCTGCGTAGACCATCGACGAGGCAGAAGTACGTTGCTTCGTTTCTTACTCAACATTAATATCAGGGCCTCACGAGTCTGTTCTCTTAGTATCTCCTCGATCAGCTGGTACATTCCTTCACACCTCAGTATTGTAGTTCACTTCCAGGATCTACTTCTAATGCCTCGCATTGGCTAGCCACCCCCAGCCAAAGATGAAGACGAGCTCGTAACTAAACTGCGCAGGCGGTTGCAAGACCTTCTTACGTCCCTCCGCTCAGGGGCTGAAGGAACAAAATAACCCTCGTCTTGGTTCTCGCACTCTACGCGGTAGGTGCTGTTCATATGGTTCTTGCTGTGATGTCCATTACCTACAAGCCATCCTACTACAGATTCTGGCTGTTATCTTTGATCTCGTAGGAGGATGTTCAATGCACTCTTCAGCCAGTTCTTTTTGATATGGCCAGTTCGCTCTGTAACATACGACACAAGGTTAAGAAGAAGGCAATGAAGAGAACGCACTTGGATATGTTTACAAACATTCGGACGCGCGCAACCTTCAGGGATGTATCGATGAATCTTCACCGTGAAGACGCCTTCAGAAGCTCGGGACGGGCCCGCAATGTGGCGTCGTGAGTCTTGTTCCTTTCTCTCGGTGACTGACATCTCCAGACCCCTTCCTCCGCTCTTCCAAACCAACTTCCAGGTCGCACTCCAGGCTATAGCTACCGTCTTTCTTGGTAGCTACACTCGGGTAAGATGACCACTACTCCGAATACCCTCTCTCCTCTCCCTTCCCGAACGGACGGCCTAGGTATCTTCCCCTCTGGCGACTCTTTCACCAGAAACAGCGTATACTCTTATGGCCACACTCGCAGCAGCACTTGTACCGTCCTCTCCTACGCTCAACAATTCGACAATGAGAAGACCCCGCCCCCTACAGGTCTCACACGAACGACCACGATCCGGACGAATCTCAAGGAGATCCAGAAATCACCCCTCCCACATCGTTTTAATCTAGTCCCCATCAGCAGGAGGCGAGACCAAGAACAGCCTAGACAAATTCCCAGGTCGTCTACGCAGTGGACGTGGAAGAGAGGACAAGGTGACGAAGACAGAGACCACTCTACTCCGAGCCCCGGTTTGTATGCCACAAGTCCAGTACGTGCCAGTTGTGATTTCCCATATAGAACAGTCTCTGATGTTCCCCGAGGGCCCTCATTCTACACAGTTTGTGGAAGAACGGAACGAAGACAGGCGCACCATCCTTGAGGATCTGCTCTCTGATGCTCTTGGCTCCCCGGTGTTCGATTGCATCGCAACATTTAGTCCCCCTTCCACCCCATCGCGACAACCCCAGATGGTGTCACCGCCGTCTTTCACCCTCGTCCAAGATCAACCTAAGCACAAGTCCCCACAGTACTCGACTACTCCTGATTCTATCCGGGAGCTACGATCGTCGGTGGATTCACGGCAGCCATCAATGGATCGTGATCGTAAGCTGTCCCCAGCCCTTCCTTCTCCTCTTCGAACGCCGTCACCGGTCGCAAGCCCTAGAAGCGGGACTCACTTCTATAAGGACTTTGTCCAAGCTCCACCCGCTCCGCCCCGAGATGTTTTCGATGCCTACCCTGAAGACGGCCCACAGTCGGCGTCCATCCACCAGCAGCCCTCCAAACATCGCAAGAGCTGGCGGACCACATCATCGGCATCGTCGTCATCCAAGGATGACTTCGTCTGCGATGATCGTGATACCTCCGACTTCACGTACTCGCAAGCCTCACAGCAGAATAGCTTCGGAGCCGGAAACTTGCCACATGCGAGCAGTCGCCGCGCGACGGAGGGCAGCTTTGCCTCGCTCACGTCCTCTGATTCCAGGCGGCGCAAGTTCGCAGTGCGTCGCCAAGCTATTTACGCCGAGTATGGGTTCAAGCTCGCATTCCCTGACTCGGACTCGTCGTCCTCTATCCGGCACACACACGTCCCCACAAGCTCGAGCAGGGACTTCCTCGAAACGGGGTCCAGCAGAGCTACGTCCGCATATGTGGAGTCTCGTTCTGTGTGGTCAGCTTCCACGTCCGCCGCATCCATACGATCGCAGATGCAGCACGACGCAGAGTCAGCAGACGACGACGACGGCGACGACAAGCTGGAAGACTCAGAGCATTCAATCATACCCTATCCGTCGGCCCGCAGCTTAGCCAACCTATCCAACGTCGAACGTTTCTCCGTCCAAGACAGCTTCCTCTCATCCAGCCGCAACCCGCTCCTCGACGAGCACGCGGACCTCATGACAAGCACACCACCGGCGAAGCCACGCTCCCAAATCCAGCACCCCGCATCCCTCAAGCGGATCACACAACTCACCCCCCTACCGGCAGCTGAAGTCTCTCTCCCGGTAGCGAATGCGGAGGGCTACACCTGTGGCTTAGAATGGCAACCATGGCCCCCCTTGCGTGTGCCGGGGACCGATTCGGAGAACGGGGGGTCTATCATCCGCCGGTCGCCCAGCACGCTGGAGCGCGCACAGATGTTTGCGAAGTGGCAGGATGATCCTGGACATCATCCCATCATTCAAGAGCTGCTCAACGCCGTAGACCTAGCGATTCGCGAGTGGGGCGCGTAGGTTTGTTTACCATTGATACTTAGCTGCGTCTGAAGATGTACGGCTGATGGATCGGGCCATATACATTCATATCTCGATTTGTGGCGGATGTTCAATGTAGCGGTAGCATCTCCCCCTCCGGTTCTGCAGAAATAGAACGTTGTAGCATTTATCGGAGTTCAGTAGTATGCGCGCGAAAGTAATATTAGCGTGATGCTACGAGTCGCCAGTCGCCCTGTAAGACGTCTGTCCACTCGAAAATCTCTTCCGCCGCCCCATCCTCCTCGTCGGCGACTACACCTCCGAAAGATGCTTCCCCCCCACCAGCCTCGGCCATGTGCGCCACAACGAGCTGATCATCGCACTGGACGGCGTGCGCGACGTTCAAGAGCATCTCGGGTGTTAGTGTCGCAACATTGATGCCCAATGCCTACGAGGAACGACGTTGAGCAACGAAGGCGCCACCAGCTAGACGTACGAGAAACCTCACCTTCCATGCAACAACTGTCCCTACCGCCACCTGGGACTTGTCTGCAATCTTCCTCAATGAATCCCATCGTGCCGCAACGACAGCACGCTCCACCGCCTCCCCGTGGCCAACTTGAGTCGCAACGGCATTTGCTGTACTTGTCTGGACGGCGGAGAAAGCCTGAGCGCTCTCGTCGTCATAGGGAAGACCCTCTTCGAACGTCTCGTCCGCCTCCTGGTCCCAAGCCTCCTCGACCGGGACCTTCTTTTTCTTCTTCTTGTTCTTCCGCTTCGACCACATGCCCTCCTCCACGTCCACACTTGTGACGAACATGTTCGGCGGCAGCAGCCCTAGCTCCTGCTTATCAGAGGGTGGGATCAGCCTAGGCTTCGGCTGTCGTGTCCGCTGGGGCATCGTGTCCTGCACTCGCAAAGATGCTTCTACCACCAGTGCGTCCGCGTCCGCGTCCATCTGGGCAGTGGCCGTGCTTCCCTGCCCAGAATTCGACGCGCTCTGGGCTGCCTCGGGATCTGCGAACGTGATTTTTGGAGGAATGCCACGTGTGAGTGCGTCCTTGAACCCGCGCCGCTTGTTCTTGTTCGACAAGGATGCCATCATGAAGACTGGTGCCTCCGCCCCAGCCTCTTCGTCGTGAGCCCTGCCTTTGCCTTTTCGATCCTTCTTGGAGGGTTGCTCAGGTTCTCGCTCCTCGGAAGGAGTTGACACGGTCGAGATGGCAGACTCGAGGGTATGAGTACGAACGCCGAGGGGTGTTTCGTTTACGCTGGTCGGCTCGGCGGTGAGGACGAGGCGTTCGTACATCCTCTTGCGGCGTCGGCGCAGGTTGCGACTATGCGTAGTAGGTTTTCCTTGGCCGGGAGGGACAGGAGGGCCGGCAACAGGCCTTGTGCACAGGTCAGCAATTAGACGGGGCATACACATCCTTGTACCGAACTCACGTCTTGCGGATGATTTCCAGTGTCTTCGATGCCGGAAGACCAGATCTCGAGGCGCTCTTGGAGGACTTCTGTCGTGATGCCTGAACTGACGGTGCGCTGGAATCTGAAGACGATGACGTCGAAGAATCTGAGTCCGACGAGGATTCAGATTCAGATGAACTGGAGTCTGAGTCCGACGAGTCGCCTTCTGACTCAGAGCTGGAGTCGGAGCTAGAGTCCGTAGACGACTCGGAGGGAGAGGATGGTGCACGTCTCTTCACGCGGGCAGGACCAGCAGACAGGGTTGCATCGGGTGCTTTGGAAAGAGCTCTTCCGTCGTTCGCCTTGGACCGCTTCCTAGCCGGACTACCCGTGTCTTCTCAAACGTCAGTCGAGACATGATCGCCTGAGCCTCGTCCACTCACCTTGGGGCGCTGCTTTTCGCTTTTGTGGCGGAGGTGCATGAACCCTTTTGAGACTATAAGAGAGATGGGCAGCTACTATGAGAGGCTTCGTTGGGAGAAGAAACGCAGACAGAGTGACTGGGCGTACATTATGAGATCTCCATCGCGTACTACGTCGATGGGGCTGGAGTTGAGGAGCTCAAAATCATCGAGGAGAAGGATGAGGTCTTGTGGGCGCACGCCGGCGTCATTGAAGGGGAGGAGGTTGGCGCAGAGAGCTGTTTTGAGGTCATGTACGGTGGGAATGGCATGCGCGCTGAACCAGGCCTTGACATGGGGCAATGGCGCGACACTCTCAACCTTCACGCGCATGGCCAGTCGGTGTGTGGCTGGGGAAGCCTGGAGTGTGCTCGGGGAACAGGATTCGGGAAAGTACAGGGTGAGAGCCGCGGGGAAAGGCAAATAGACGCCCGATGATGGTGTGGCTCACGTGGCAGCTGAAATGTATGCGCTAGCAGCCACGTCCACGGACAGTCGACCGACTCTCCTCTTGCTCCTGCCACCCCGGGCTCGACGTGTTCGTCTCCCACTCTTTTCCCTTCTCTTGTCACGTCCTCGGGGCCCTGCTCTCTGTACTCTAGAAACAAGCACTCTTGATACCAGCTTACGCCGGCCACCATGGCCAAACAGAACTATGATGAGACCGGTAACATGGTTGCGTACTTCGTATTTACCTTCCTCTCCGTGTTCCTCGTCCCCTACACTCTCGCCTCCTTCTCAACATCCAGTGCGTTATATTCCGTTCAACTCCGATGTTTCGGACTCAACTCCTTGCTACAGAGCCTCCTTCACTTTCCGGCTGCGAATGCCAGCATTGCATTGCCCAGCGTGACCGCATTCACAAGCGCGAAAAAGGCTCTCTCCTCTCGCCCAAGTTGCGAAGAAGGTGAGTATAACTTTGATTGCAGACTTGATCTGTCCTGACATAATGTGATCTTGTCAGAACGTTCGTCATCTTGGTCGGCTGGTCAATAATGGCCTTCTTCGCCTACAAAATCTGGACCACAGAGAACATTGCCAAGGTCTATAACCCATTCGAGATTCTTGATATCAGCACTGTAAGTCGTCATTTCCGCTCTGTTGCGTCCGTTAGTGTGCTCACACGGTGCCGCATTAGAGCGCGACCACCAAAGACATCAAGTCACACTACAAGAAATTGTCTCGTAAATTGTGTGTGGCTATCACATAGCCTCTCTTCTTTCAAATCTCAAGTTCTCTTTCCCAGTCATCCGGACAAGGTGAAGCTTGCTGTCAACGAGACCATGGACATGGTCGAGGCTAAATTCGTAGAAATCACGAAAGCCTACAAGTCGTATGTTATTCCCTCCCGCAACTGCAGGCATATGCTCAGTAGATACCGTTTAGATTGACAGACGAGACGATTCGGGAAAACTGGGAGAAGTACGGTCACCCCGATGGTCGTCAGGAAGTGACAACCGGCCTTGCCTTGCCTCCTTGGGTTGCCAACAACATTTGGGTTCTCGCAGTATACGGCGTGATCTTTGGTGGTGCGCTCCCCGCCATCGTCGTAAGTACTTGTTATCTACCTCGCGTCCCCGTTGGCTTATGACCTTTCTAAAGGGCCGATGGTGGTTCGGAAACAGGGAGAAGACGAAGGATGGTGTCCACGCTCGTAGCGCTGCCACGTTCTTCAAGACCCTCTCAGAAGAGTCTAGTATGGACGACGTCACCGCTTCTCTTGGCAAGGCTTTCGAGAACGAAATTGCCAAGGCTGGCAAGGCGGAGAGCGAACTTGACAAGCTTGAGTCGCAGATCCAGGAGAGACTTGCGGCCAAGTGGGAGGAGCTCGTGAGGCTGGCGGAGTTTGTTCCTGGTGAACATGATACCCGGAGGCGTGCTTTCATTTTGCTATATGCGCACTTCCTCCGCGTGCCGTTGCAGAGTGCAGCTTTACAAAAAGGTCAGTTCATTCCGCTCTATCTTTGGTTTTACACTGACAAATTGGCGAGTTAGAGCAAACTGCCCTTCTCTTGCAAACGCCTGCCCTTCTCAACTCCATGCTGAACATCACCATGTCACGCAACTGGCTCCTTCCGACGATTGCTGCTATGCGTCTGCACGCATACCTCACCCAGGCTCTTCTTCCGAGCAAGGTCGACCTCAGGGCCGCTCAGCTCCCCGGCATTCAGCAATCCGACGCTGCCTCTCTTTGCAAGTCCGAGTCTGGTGACTTCTCCGATGCCGTCTCGTCTCTCTCCGACTCCTCCGAGCTTGGGAACGCGCAGAAGGCACTGGAGCGCCTCGGCCAAACTGAGATCGTTGATGCATCGTTCAAGGTTATCGGCGAGCGCTTCGTCACCCCCAGCTCGTTCGTGCACTTGCTCGTCAAGCTCCGGGTAGTGCCTCTTAAGAAGGATGGCAAGGCAGCCGCCGTTTCAAAGGAGAGCAAGGGGGCCGAGAAACGTGACCACGAGTTCTTGCTGAGCAAGAAGGAAATGGAGGACCTCCCTACCGGCGAGTATTCTAGCCAGTACGCGCATGCCCCTTACTGGCCCGCGGTAAGTCCTACGCCCCCCATATCAAACACGACATAGGCTCAACAACGCACACCTCTAGAACCGGAAGCCGTCATGGTGGATCGTGCTCGCCGACGTGAAATCGAACAAGGTTGTTGTGCCTCCCCTGAAGATCTCCGATGTCCCCATCGCTCGCGGTAACGACTACCGGTCGTACAAGATCCAGTTCCAGGCGCCACAGAATGTCGGCTTGTTCACGTGGAAGGTCGTCGTCGTCAGCGACACCTTCGTCGGTGACGAGGATTCCCGCGATGTCGTGCTCAAGATCGACGACCCCGCTGTCCTGGATGCGGAGGACGCGAATGACGACGATATCTCGGACCCCGAGGAGGACTCCCTCGCTGGGCAAATGGCACTCATGCGTGGGGGCTCTGTCAAGAAGCGGCCAGACGAAGCGGAAGAGGAAGAGGATGACGAGAGCAGCACGGATGACGATGAGGAGGAGAAGGAGGACGACAGCAGTAGCGATAGCGACAGCGACTAATTCAGTGCGTTCCCTTGCGGGTTTAGGAATCTAAGTTATTATTGTACTGCGTGAAGCTTTCACAGAGTTTGGCCGTCGCGAATGTTGCCCGTTGCAACTTCAAGTCAGTGTCTTCTGACGAACGGGTACAGCCAGCCTCTCCGTGGACATTTGCCATATCATCCATCACAGTGCACTAAGTATTAGGCCTCTTCACATCCTCGCTTCCGAACAGCGGTCAGCCGAACGATCGCGGTTGACCGTGGTTGACTGGCTGTACGTCGATGCCAGCCCGCGGCTTCCGTGTCAGCCTCGATCAGTAGGTGTATATGAACTCGGCCGTTCACGTCCTCGTCCTCCATCCCTCTCTTCCTTTTTCCCCCAGGATGACCGACCCTCAAGACGACCGATCCTCGAGACATCAAGCGCGCGCCGAAGACCATGGACCGGGGGCTCGTGAGGTATACCCGACAGGTGTGGCCAAGTTGTCCGTGGGAGGGAGTCATGACCCCGTTGATCGCGGCGATGAGGTCCACCCTAGGGGGTCTTGTATAACTGTTCTTCCACGGTGCTTGCGCTGTTGTCGTTCCTCTTTCGCAGAGCCCCTCGACCGACCCTCAAGACGACCCTCAAGACGACCGCGGACGACGCCGACGCCGACGACCAGAGCCGACCAGAGCCGACGGATTGGCGTTGGTGAGGCTGGGCGAGGGAGTTGATCGCCCTGAGGACCCTGGTCTCCCACGTCGGGGGTGTTGTTGTAGATGGTGTTGTGCTTGTGTTTGGTGCTCCGTGCTCGTTGTTGGTTCGGGACTGGACGCTTCGCGCTCGCATTGTTGTCTCGAGACTGGGACGCTCCGCGCTCGTATTGTTGCTCCGGGATTCGGCTTTGACTCTGTCGCGCTGGTCGTGATGTTGCTTCGGGACTCGGACTGTGTGTGTTAACGTTTTGCAGGTTCGCCTCAAGACTCGACCACGCATCAAGCCCGCAAGACGACTCGACTCGACCGCGCCTCAAGATTCGACGACGACTCGACCGACCAACGCGACAATCGACCGACGCGACCGACTTCGCTTCAAGACATCTCGAGGCTGACGATGGGGTCCGGCAGTGGGCGGGGGCTGGGTCCGGGGTACGGAGCCTCGCCACCTTTTAGGCCTCTGGCCTAGTCCTTCGTCTGTTGTCGGGTCCTCTAGGCCAACGGGGACAACTAGCCGTGGGGGTTGAGAGGGGTGTGGGGTACGGAGCCTCGCCACCTTTTAGGCCTTGCATCACTCTCCTCTCCCCGGTTGGACCTCCGTTCCTCAAGGCTCAAGCACGACAAGGGCCGGCCGGCTGGGGCTCCAGGGGGAGGGGCGGGGTACGGAGCCTTGCCACCTTTTAGGCCTCGTCCCAAGCTCTGGGGTCTCAGTCGGTTCGTGGGCCGTGGGGCGGGGGGAGGTGGTGTCAGGGTTTCGTGCCTTTGACTTGCCGAGCCTCGTTCTGCGGTTCCGTGCTCTGGAGCCACACGTCCGGTGCGTGTCGGCAAAGTCTGCAGCGTCTCCTCGGAGGCGTTGTAGCATGCGCCATCCTACGGGGGCCCTCTGTGGGTGGAGACACGGAGGCTAAAGATCCTCCCTTCGCCGGGAGCGGTGGCTCAATTCGTTGCAGCCACGTCCCTTCGGGGACGCCTCTTCCTCGTGAAGGGGTCTTTTTTCTCTTTCGGGAAGCTGCGAGTCGTGGTAGTCACCGCGGACACGATCCTTTTCGAAAGTGGATTAGGATCCCATCACGAGAACGTCAAGTGGGATTGCCGGCTACATGACGCTAGGGTGGTTACAGGATGGGAATGTTTGACTTGGTCCTCCAAAGCCAGTCTACCTCCAGCTCTGCTAAGGATTCTAGGAAAACGTCCCGCATCATCCTATACCACTCCTCTTCATCACGATCGCAGACGAGCCATGTAGCCTTGAGGGCCTCCCATGGCAGAGGCACCCAGCCCGAGTATTCCCAATCAATGAGATGTACCGGCGTAGACCCCGACCTCCACCCTACAAGACCTCCTGGCAGGATCAGGTTCTTCGGCAACATGTCTCCATGGCAGAAGACAATGGGAACGTCGTCTCGGTCCACAAGTGGTTGAATTGTGAGCTTTACGGTCTCGCGAATGCGCGGGAAGTCGAGGCCAATCCACATCTGCTTGAAGAAGTCGGTGGGACATGAGAAGATGCAGGGCTCCTCTCTAACCCAGGGAATGCGAGGGTCAGAAACGAAACCACCCAACGTTGCGCATATCGAATGGGAGCGTCCCACAGTCTGTTGTCGCATGATGCCGATCTGCGAACGCAATTCCGAGACGATGCGTGTCTTGTCAGCCGGGGTGAGGGATTCCCATATATCGGAGCAGCAGTCTCCATCGATCCAGGTCATAAGAGTGTAGGAGCCGCCACTTGTCGAGACATGGTCGATGAGGAGAGGAGCGTGTACTCCATGTATGGATCGAGCAATTTGCAGGCCACATGCCTCGTTGGGTGTGGTTTCAAGTGAGGATTTGAGGACGAGGTTGAAGGGAAGACGGAAGATGCTAGTGTATAGCTTGTGGCCGCTGTAAGTACTGGCCATCGCCAGCTGTTCGTAAAGGAGTGGCTTAAATCGCACAGGTACAAAGCGGAGGAGAACACGGAGAACAGCATGCGCAACGCGCATGATCTCCCTGTTGAAGATAAACTGGACGTTATGTAACGTTCAGTGACGGCGATTGCAACAATTTGACAATAGGAATGATCCCGACCTTCTCTTTGCTCGAGACCTCCACGAGCTACCGTAGCTAAGTTACTTACTGGATAAAAACTACACGAAGCTGAGCATGCAGTTTGCTCTCCGACACGCGGAGTCTGAGCCTAGGCCTCTGAGGTGATCTTCGTGTTCGCTCAACGGGGCGCTCATCACCAGTACATACTACTCGACTGTCAGTCTGGACAACGGAGTGGAAGTCGTATATCATACGTATGCGTCTTACCTCATCATAAAAACACCACAGCTGACATGTACGTTTGGATAGCATGCCAGAGCCCGGGCCTGCCATCCCTGCCAGCTTCAATCCAGGGTCATTGTACATTGCCGGCTTCACCCAAGCTCGTGCACCACATGTTGGCTTGATTCTGCCTGTGGATGCTCAGTCAGGGGACCTCGTCCACATCAGAATCGATCGGAGCATATCGCCCAACTGGATGTACCAGCACCGAGCCCAGAAGATCGAGGGCGACATGTTCCTCTCGTCACTTCTCAAGATCCATGATGTCCCCGCGGGAGCCATCACGGTCGAGGACCTCCAAAAGGCTGCTTCTGTGGTGCCTGCGCCGCAGAACGACACGTTTGGAGAGTGCAGTCGTTGGCTGTACATGGTCATCCAGGAGTTGGACAGGCTGAAGCTGGTTGTACTGAAGGACGTGGTGGCGCTCGAAGAGGAATTCAGCACATTTGCTTCTGACAACCGAGCGTACGCTCGGCGCGATAGATTCCCTAATGTTGCCGTTTCCCCACATTGTGCGTAGTTGAAACTTGCTCAAAAAGGTGGTGGGACATGTGGAAGGATATGTAATGTGTGTTGGTGCAACTTTCCACTCCGCGCGACGATGAAGCGATCTCACTCGCTTCGGTCAGTTGGTTAACTGCCAGGGTACACAGATAATGTTTGGCAACCTGTGATGACACGACGGTGAGTATATCCCAGAGGATGATACGTAATCTAATCGTTACAAATGGAGTACAGAGGGTGAGAAAACTCGAAATGAGTCCTTGTGATTGGGGCGGGCTATGCCTACGTGGAGGACAGGCTCGAGTTGCTCATGATCTGGGAGAAGAACTGGAGTGCCGCCTCGCCGGTGGAAAGTGAGCCCCAGGTGTAAGCGGGGACTTCATGGCCACTGAAAACGCCCCATTAGCTCCCACGCGCCTTTGGGACAGAAGTATAAGTATGGAAGTGTGACTCACGCTCCGAAAATGCGGACGTAGGAGAAGGTGCCTGCGTTCTTGAAAAGACCGGTGGCGACGCCCTTGACGGTGTAGTTCGCGAACTCCTGCTGAGCGTACTCGTCGCTGAACTCGGTCTGGAGCGCGTCGACCATCGCCTCGACGCCATTATAGTTGAGGATGTAGTCCGCGTCGCCGTCGTACACGAGCGTGCGCACTCCCGCGTTGATGACCGTCTCGAGGTTCGGGCGCGAGTTGTGCATCCAGTCGCCCGTCTCCGCAAAGTTAGAGTATACGACGATGTTGGTCTCCTCCCAGTCATTCTCGGCGCCGATCTTGCCCATCAGGTTGCTGTCGGAGAGGTACGAGTTGAGGTCTGGCGGGTAGGGGTCGGGGTTCTCGGTAAGCACGTAGTAGACGTC
This sequence comes from Ganoderma sinense ZZ0214-1, assembly GCA_002760635.1. NCBI lineage: Eukaryota > Fungi > Basidiomycota > Agaricomycetes > Polyporales > Polyporaceae > Ganoderma > Ganoderma sinense. The sequence goes on from AYKW01000001.1 coordinate 932,318, forward strand.
CCAATCGCCGGCGAGCGGTGACAGAATGTTGGCGTTGCAGAAGGATTGCGCTTTGGAGCACGTGGTTGTGTTGCTCGTGTTGTAACAGCTCGTGATCAGGTCCTTGCAACCGCCCGACTTGGACCAGGACGTGTTGGCGCTACTGATGGTCGACGAGGAGACAAGGGCATGGTACGGGTTGGAGGCCGCATATGAGATGTAGCCGGGGTACTGGGAGAGGGGATCCTACATATTCCAAGTGAGGAAACGTTGCTTGGAGTATCCGTAGAAACTAAGCGTACCGTGAGACCATCACCAACCCCCAGGAACTTCAAGTTGATGGGGGTGCCAGTAACGGTGCCGTTAGCAATGCCAGCATTCTGTTCAAGAAGGTAACTGGATGATCCGGTCGATAAGTATGTCCATGTGTCTTTGGATGAGCGTATGGACGTACGCAGCGAAGGTGGGACCATAGTGGCCGCCGTATGACTCGGTCCAGATGGCGAAGTCGTTCTGCTGATACTTGGAGAACCGCTCGTCTGCGAAGAAGATCTGGAGGAAGGTCCAGAAATCAGACGCGGCTTGCTGCGAAGTCCCAACAGACATGGTGCCGTGAGAAAAGCCAACGCCGACGGGCTGGTCAATGTAGAGCCTGTGTCGCAGTCATGTCAGTCCTCGTATGCCCGCGCCGGCACCTGATGTCGATGAGAGCCCACATGTTAGACACCTCGTTCCAGGAGTTGGGGCTCAGAGACACGTCGCTGCTGTCGTTGTTGATCCTGCAAGGACCGTTCTCTTGGAAAAGACCGATCATACTCGAGCTACCGGGCTGTTTAGTCAAGTGATGGTCAGTGAGCCACACTCGCTCTCCAAGTGGCTCGGAACTGTACTTACACCGCCATTGAGCCAGACTGAAAGCGGGGCGCTGTCGGGGTTATTGCGCGCCTCGAAGAACCAGAAGAAAATGCTCTCGTGCGCGGTGAGGTCACCATAGCCAGAAGCCTGGTACACGCCCTCGGTAGTTTCACAGACACCGCTGTTCTCGGTGACGCGAAGCTTGCCGGGGGTGGTAGCAGCGGGCTGAACGCTCGCAATGTTAAGCTTAGCCTCGTGGATAATAGCCTCGACAGCAGTGCCGCCAATGACATTCTCGACGACGGGAATCTGGGCACCGAGAACGGTGGCCACAGGCAAGACTGCCAGCAGCCAAGTAAAGACCGTGGGTCTGAGGTGCATGGTGGTCCTTGCCCTTGTGAGGGCGGCGTGGGGTGAGGTGGGGGTTGGGGAAGCCGCAGTCGACACAAGTTGAGGATGTTGTCGACCTCGCGGCAATATATACATCAGTGGACCCCTTCACGCGGTGGATATCCGGGAGCGAACTGTGGTAGTTCATGCGGATAACAAGCGGCTGGCGAGGAAGGACGACGACCGTGGTGGGCGATACTCCAATGATGGTCAAGCTTCTGTTCGATGAAGGACGACGGCAGAACAAAACTGCACAGGAATCGAGATTGCAGATACGGGATTCAATGAACCGCGACCATGCAGACCAGGATCACGTCGGGAAGCCTGAGTTGTCACAGGGCCCGCACCAGGTAGGAAAGGGCAGGAAACACCTGATCATCACGATTATCTAGTCTAATTAACTTGGCATACACCCCCCATATGCCAAGTCCATCGGACTTGTTCTCCTCTACGCCCACCCCTACCAGTATCTCTGCTAATAATTCTGTCGTTTCCTGTAATGGTAAAGCCCCTCCCCCTGCTATTCCGAGGGCATTTCGTCGGCGTTGAGTAAGTTCCCGGCAGCTTCCGAGAACATGTCCCGACCCATCACGCGCCCGCCACGAGGCGCCTCCCGCCCAACCACGCGGCCCGCCCCCAGCGCTCTCCTCCCCGACGGCGCTCCCTGCCATCAGAGCCGTCCTCGCTACTACCGACAGCGAGCTCGATCCTCCCCTCGTCCCTCCCCTTCCACTGGACCGTTCTCCTCCGTTCTTTTTCGTTTCCCACATAACTTATGGTGTAGATTTCGATTATGCAATCAGAATACAGTATTCCCCAACTCAATTGTGCCCTCCGGCCTGACTTGCCTTGCATATAAGTTGAAGACAGCGGTATGTCAGGGACATGTTCCTCATCCTGACAACTGGAGTCCAGACAAACAAGCACACAAGGTAATGAGATACATCACATTGACAAAATGATATATTCTAGGTCAAAGACATATGACATAGGACAGGTACTCATAACAGATCTACTAGCGGCAAGTACTTCGGATATAACCCGTACGGCGGACATGAGGCAGTGGCAGCAGCCGCGGCACCATGCACGCTCTCCGAGGACTTGGAAGTGGAGGGGACAGACCCAGACCCAGCGGGCGCTGCCGTTCATCACTGGCGCGCAGCGGATGCTAAGCTGTCGCGCCAGCCGCAGTGCGAGGCGCGGACACAGAGGACGTGGACAGCGTGGGCGCGGGCGTAGCAGAGGGCGCGGGTGTCGCGGGTGCGGGCGTAGCAGAGGGCGTGGGTAACGCAGGTGCGGGCGTGGCGGAAGCTTGAGCCGCCGCGGCAGGGTTCTTCTTCCGTGGGCCCCTCTTCTTCCCCGCGTCCGAGCGCTGCTTGCGGGGTTTCTTCGTAATCTGGACGATGCCCGTGCCGTCCGCGCTGACGAAGTTGTTGACGAAGTTGCCGTCGCCGACCTGTTGGAAGGTTCGCTTCTGACCGCGAGCGACCGCGACCTCGGTGATCCGGGTCTCGGCCATGTTGACATCGGGAGCCGAAGGGGATGGAGTGGCGCCAGTGCCGACTTCGGATGGGGCGGTGTTCACGTTGCCGTTGGTGACTGAGGCGGACGGCGCGCCTTCTTTGGCGGAAGACGCGCTCGCCGAGGGAGCGGACGCGAACGCTGTCTCGGACCCAGCCGGCGCAGAGAGCTCAACGGGGGCCTCCGAATCCGCCGCGGCAGCGAAGTCTTCCTCCTCGACTGTCAGGCCCGACGGGGAGGCGGTCACGGCGGGCGGGGCCTGCCCGGCCTTGTAAGCCTGGAGCCACTCGAGCCACTCCTCGTCGGAGAGGCTCCGGAAGCGTGTCGTGCCGCTGTCGAAAGCGTTATAGAGGAGGGACAGGAGGGGGATGGCGCTGAAGGAACCGGGCGCGGCGAATTTGGTCAGGGGCCAGTTCTCGAGCACCACGCCAAACTTGACTGTGATGTGCTGGTCAAAGTTAACGTAGTACATCTTGTTGATAGGACCTCGCGTCGAGGCAGCACCTAGGAAACGGGCGAGATGTCAACCTCGCCGGAGCGCGCAGAACGAGAAGACAAGTACTTACTCAGCTTCTCAAGGATAAAGTCCCTCACTTTTGTCTTCCATTGACCGAGCTGCATGCGATGGTTTTGTGTAAGGCCTGGGAAAGTATCAGCACGGCAATTATGACAAACCCGGCATGTCATAACACGCACCATTGATGCCGGATATACAGAATCCTTCGAGGCCCACGACGAGTTCTTGCATGGGCATCTTGGTGAGGGTTTCAAAGTAGTAACCGACGCGTTCATCGCTGGAGAACACGAAGGGAGCATTGAGTGCGTCGGACGATGGACGGACGGCGATCGTTACGATGCGCAGCCCCGTGCGACCGGCGAGGAATTGAAGCTGAAGGAAATAGGATGAGCGTGCATCATGACGGAGATCTGAATCTCTCGTACCTCTTGCTGGATGGAGCCGAGGGTGGCACGCGCGTCGTGGAAAGAATTGATCAAGACGTTTTGGACACCCTCTTTGCGGTTTTCACGGCGCTCGGTGAGCTCCTCGATGCCGTCCGCGGTGGCCGCGTCCCGTTCTTCCTCCGACATCTCGCGCCAGCGCGCCGACAGCTCCTTGATGTAGCCATCCGAAACGCGCTTTCCGTTCCCCGCACCGCGCTCTGTGAACAAGCATTAGTTGAGGAACTGCGTACGGCGCGCTCATACGCACCATCATTCCGTTTGCGCGTTTCTCTGCTCACGAAGACATTCCAGCGGGAAAACTTTTGAGGCTTCACCTTGAGCTTGGACTGCTGCATGATGAGCGAATAATAATATTCGGGCCGGTGGGCCTTCCCAAAATCTTCGCTCATCTGTTCAGCGAGCTTGTACATGGTGTCCCTGGCCGTTTTGAGGGCGTCTTCGAGCTTGACGCGTTTCTCCTCGCGTTTCTCCTTGAGTTCTCGTCGCTCGGTCTCCGTCAGCTTGATTCCCCGCTTTTGGGACTGCCGGCGCCGCCAGGGGTACTTGACACGCGTCTTGCCGACCTTTTGAGCGGGGCGCGCAAGCTTCCGAAGAAGATCATCAATATTGGAGGAGCTGGGCATGGCTTGGGAGCAAGAGTGGGAAAAGAAGCACCGGGCGGTGTGGGAATGGAAGATGGGAAGGTGGAGAATTGAATGGGCGAGAATTGACCGTGGAGCTTGAGCGTTCAACACTCCCACAGTGTCTCACGTGATCCAGTGGAAGGGAAGGAGAACCAACATACATTGATTTCTTAGGAGGGATAAACAGACTACAAGTTATACAGATGGCAATATCATGAGAGAGTACAGGCTTCGAGCTTCCCCGCCATTAAACTTGTGCCCGAGATGTAAGGTAAGATAGTGCACAAACGCATCAACTCCACGTGTGTGAATGCGGACCTGGAGAACCATCTATAACTCGGCTGCCGAAGGCATCTTGAGAGCGAGAAACTCGTCTGCGCACTCTCCGAAGGTGATCAGGAATCGCAAGGGCCGGCCGCCGTTGTTCTCTCCCATGCCTGTGGGATGCGCGATGAACTGCGCAAGAAGTCGCACGACGAGCGAATCGTTGTCGGGGATAGCAGTGGTAACAGTGAGTCTTCCCATGCCTGCGCCAGGCGATTAGTAACCACGTTACAAGGTACAAATGTCGCGACTCACTGACATCCAAGTCATCGCTGGTATCTCCACGGGCGGTCGCGAAAGAGTCATCACTGCTTCCTGGGGATGCAGGACGAGCAGCAGCCTTGGAGGGTGATGACGGCCACAGCTTGGATGGCGAGGGAGGCATGATGGCTAGAGCGCTCGCCGTTGCCGCCGCCGCCGTTGCCGAGTCTGGTCCCAATGGAAGTGTCGTGGTCGGGCGGGGAATCTCGTCCCCAGAGCGGAGGGGAAAGTTATAGCCGGGCTTGTCCAGCATATAAATGTTGGCTTCTTTGATGTTCCGGAACTGGCCTGAGTAAACTTTGCCCTTGGTTGAATGCCCGAGGTGACGCATAACGCGATCCCTGCATACTCAATGAGTATCAATGGCACAGAGAGCCCAGTCCCAAAACTTGAAACCCACCATTTAAAGCCGACCCAAATGCCAGTCTCCTCGCCCCCTGTACGGATGGCGTAGATCGGGTTCCTCTTCGTGTTCGGGATGTCAAGGGAGCTCTCCTGGGCCGAATAGGCGAGCGCGTGGGCGTCCCGGCGCGAGAACTTCGCGAAGTCGATACTGAGGGCCTCGATGGCCTCGGCATCCTCCCGCCTAGCGCACGTAACGACGATGGGAAGCAGAGCGTGATGCGCTCCCATCGCCATATTCGCCAGCCTAGAACGAGGTCAGCGAGTCGAAACATACGGGGAGGTACGAGATAATGATAATTCACCGGATGTCGTATAAGCCAGCAAATGTGCCCCCGTCTAATGCGACGTAGATGACGGACATAGGGGTGTAAATGGGGCGGGGATGAACAGTGAGAGACGGGCAGAGAGAGAGATGGAGAGTGCTACTAGCATCGATCGCCTTAAGCGCTCTGTAAGAAGTGCCCAAGCGCTCGTCGACATGGGCACGAAACATAAGATCTAGAGATTGTGGCCTCAGGGAGCTGGAAAAGTAATGCAAAACAGACGGATGTATGCTATTATTTTCAGATATGAAGTGCGATTTCAGCCATAAGTCTGTTTGAAACTTGTTTTCACGAACACATTGCATTTGTGCAACCGAAGCAGGAAGTACATTTGATTCACGCCGTAAGGCCCGCCAGATACTCTATGATCGCGGCCACCTCGCCTCCCGCACTATCGTCCTCCTGGAAAACTGCATCTTCAGAGAGCTCATGCAATACATTGTCCGTCTCGCTTTCTTCAGGGGCAAATACCACCGCACCTGGAATGTCAGAACACTCCGAAGCATTTACGTGACGTCCGGGCCCCGAAACACCAGAGAAGTGATCGAGGCTGTAGATGTGCTGAATATAGGCAAGATTGCGCGCGTTTGCAGCTCGGCGATGTTTGCAAAACTCCTCAAAGGCCCCTTGCAAAGGGCTCTGTTCACTCTGTAGTTTCGCACTCACGTTACGAAACAAGAGCTCTTCGTCACGTATCCAAGTGTGCATTCGGCGGACTTCCCGATTAGCGTTCTGGATCTCCTCGTGCGCCCGTGTGAGTCGTCGCGACGCCCGGATCAATTCGCGGACCTCGGGGCGTGTCCACGGCTTCTTGAGCACATCTGGTTGTGTCTCCTGCAGCAGGGGAAACTCCTCGAGGAATGAATAATGAGAAACCCGATCCCAATCTAAGGCAGGGCGCGGGGGCTTCATTTGCTGTGCAGCCTCGTTATAACGTTTCACCGCGTTTCGAATAGCCTTGCACCGCCTTTGAAGATTTTTCGCGAGGTACGTTCGAGCCTTGTAACCTAAGACCAGTGGAAGTAATGGCACTATGACATCAGCAGATGAACTACATAGCAGCCTTCAAGCTGAGCCTGCCTTACCTGTCTGGGAGAGGTTCAACTTATGTAACTCAAAAAGACGTTGTATTACGAGACGCTGCAACTTGCCGAGTGCACGGTGGTACTGGCGGTTATTGATGTATTCGACAGTCTTCATGTATTGCTCATCGGTCGGCAGCCAGCGGTCGATGTTGAAGTCATCCTCGATCGCGATCGCCTCGGCAGTGAGCCGATCAACGCGCTCGAGGAGGAGCCGGCGAGATCGCTCGAGCCGACGAGTCGCCGATAGATCTGATGCGTAGTCCGTCCCGCCAGTTTGAGGCGCAAGGAACGTGAGGACTACGCCACCATCATCTTGACGAGGGGCGTGGGTTCGCAGTCGCTTCGAGGTGTCAAGAAGCTCCTCACTGTAAAGGAACATGTTATCCGGGTTTGCCATGCAAAGTCAGGTTCCTAACATACCTGGCCTTCTGCAATGCTTGCAAAGTCTCTACATAGGTAATGGTCCACAGATTTCCCTCATCTTCGTCACGGAGGTTGGTGAAGTAGGTACGCTCCTCCTGATCGAAGTCAGCTAGTTGCTCTGCCGTGAACCCAAGGTCTCGGAGGGCTGCGGATATGGCGCCGGTGTTCTTGTCGATGACATCAAGAGCCTGCGTGTAATTGTTGTACAGGAATAGACCAATGTTCGCGTATTTGTCGCTATCCCATTGGCAGAAGAACGCGTGAATGAACGACATCCGGCGGTATGGCGACGCGTACCGGATGACGGGTGCAAGCTGATTCGAGGCGCTGAAGATCCGCTCCAGCGTTTCGAGCTCCTCAAGGCCGATGCCGGGGATGACGTTGGGATGATGTTGACACTGGCAGTCGTAGGAATGCGAGTAACCGTGGAAGGCGTTGACACAGAATCGTGATCCGGAGGCCTGGAAGGCGTCCTTGAGCCGGCTGTAGAGCACAGTCTCTCCGAAGGCACAACCGATGTCGTAGCCGAATAGCTTCTTGCCCGATATCTTCTCCAACGCCTTGGCAACAATCGCGAGGGGATATTTGGCGCTGGAGGGAAGAGTGGTAAGTAGTGCTCGCTTTCTAACATAACTCACTTACAGTTCCCCGCTGCGGACCATGTCTACAAGCCATAGGATCATTGCGTGCCTGCACGCGCTCGCGAAGATCCCGGTCTCTTCGAACATTCCCCACATCTTCTTCGTCTCGTCTGCGGCCGCGGCTTTCCAATGCGAGGCGCAAGGGTTGGACTCCTTCCCATCCGTGGGATAGCCGCCATGATCCGGAGTTGCGGCGTTGTCGTCATCGTCTTCCTGATCGGAGTCCGGGAGGTCGGGCTTTGTCTGTGCCTGACGTGATCGAACTTCATTCGCGTACTCGTTGACGAACTCGCGCGACAAGTAGTAGTTGCTGTCGAACACACGGACGTCACCCGCCATTCGCCCACCCGTCATAGCCATGCGTTTGAGGGAGTTGTTCCCGTCGAGAACGATCATGCGCGCCCACGTTGGTGGGTCCTCGCCTTCAACCTACACGACGAACACGTCAGTTGGACAACCCGATTGAATCTAGGGGGAACAGACCTCGTACGAGCATGCGGGACAGCTGTGAACCGCCCGCCAATCGGGGTCACCACGGCCGAGCACTCCCAGGACCTGGGCCTCCACACGCGAAAGGATCGTCAGGTACACGTCAAATGTGTCAGCCAAGGCGGTGCGATATTGCCGACGATATGGAATCTGTGCTGCTGTCAGCGGGTTTAGACGATGCACCTCAGGAAACAACTTACATAGTACATGTAGCACATCATTTTAGCGAATGCCTCAACACTGAATGACGCCTTGAATAGCCGTATAACACGGAATAGCTCCAGGGTCCGAAGAGAAATGGCAAGTGTTGGGAAAACCGGAGTGGTACCTAGGTACCCCGAATGCACGAGAGCTTCGGCAAAAGATTGATCGCCGACGATCGGAATCTGGACCGAGGTCGCGCTGGAAAAGATGTCCAGGACGTTGATCTCGACTTCCGACGTGGGAGACGGAGGTGGGTCCTGCATGGCCTTCGGATATTTCCAGCAGAGGTAGGCGGACGTGAGCAAGGGAATGCGGGGTTTCCAATTGTCATCCATGGTGCGCACTCTCTGCGCCCACGTTCGAGTATCTTTCGTAACTCGCACGCTGGTACTGTGTAGAGCATGAGTATTTAGTAATCATGCAGTGCCGCGGTACCACGACGTACTGGGCGTCGACTAGATCTCGGATCGCGTGCGTTATAGATTCCTCCTCGGCTACGTCCTCCCACCCATCATCGTTTGCTCCGGGGCCTAGGTCGTCCGTCTCGGGTGCGAAGTCCATGAGAAAGTCGGTTTGGGAGGCATCCGCGCCATTGTCACCGTCCTCCGGGTTCTCGCCACGGATTGCAGCCAAAGCTGCGAGGTTCTCTCTGCCAAGACCTGGAGATGGATGTTTCATAAGGGCGATGAGCAATAAATCCATCAATCACATACCTGCCGTCAAATTCTTGTAGCGCTGAGTGGCTTTTACCTTCTCCTCGGCAATCTGTCCAATTCCGCAGCGTTGGGTCTTCCCTGACCTTGGGGTTGAAGCCCCCAGACGAAATCCAGGGCCTGCTACATTGACATGCCTGGACACACCTGTACGCCGGGATTTCGTCATCGCAGTGGCCGGGTGAGCAATGCCAAACGTACCACTATAAATCTCTTCCTGCCAGTCGACTTTATGTTCCTTGGGATGCGTGCCCATTTGCCTGCCGGCGAAGATAGCAATCTATTAAATTAAATGTGGCGCGCAACGAGGAGTTAGCCTTTGCGCGCGGGGCGGGGCGGGGATTGATGGCGGACCTACCAGTTGTGGGCAAGATGGGAGCACATGGTACGGGTGGGTTACGCGATGCCCATCGCGATCTTGAATATGGCTAAGAGCGCTGTGTCTGTAAGTTACATGGAAATCCAGGGAGAGACGAAGGGCATGAGAAGCTGTGGCCTCGCTCCTTGCCCGGGCAACGGCTTAACTCCTCAAGGTTGACAACTAACATATTTCCTCTGCTGTTAGAGGAGTACTTTTGCGAAACAATAGCGGTCCAGGCACGAAGCACGGTCCGGCGCCCCCATCAAAGTCCACGGAGCCGAGACAGATGGGCCGAGACCTACTTACCTGGTGGTGCTACCGACCGGCTGTCTCATGTCATACCATATGTTGTCGAACATATTGAGGCTCACATTCGCGGTCGAGAGCGAGAATTGAAAACTGATATGATAGAGCGAGAGGGAAGAGCGTGAGGAGGAGCACCGGAACTGCTGCAGTTCGGGCGGCATCCAATGGGAGACAGCTTACCTAACATCTCCCAATGCGGAGGAGCCATCTCCTCCCATACCACCGCCGGGTTCGGAGACACGGAGACAATACATTAACATCATAATCGAAATCTACACCATAAGTTATGTGGGAAACGAAAAAGAACGGAGGAGAACGGTCCAGTGGAAGGGGAGGGACGAGGGGAGGATCGAGCTCGCTGTCGGTAGTAGCGAGGACGGCTCTGATGGCAGGGAGCGCCGTCGGGGAGGAGAGCGCTGGGGGCGGGCCGCGTGGTTGGGCGGGAGGCGCCTCGTGGCGGGCGCGTGATGGGTCGGGACATGTTCTCGGAAGCTGCCGGGAACTTACTCAACGCCGACGAAATGCCCTCGGAATAGCAGGGGGAGGGGCTTTACCATTACAGGAAACGACAGAATTATTAGCAGAGATACTGGTAGGGGTGGGCGTAGAGGAGAACAAGTCCGATGGACTTGGCATATGGGGGGTGTATGCCAAGTTAATTAGACTAGATAATCGTGATGATCAGGTGCCCTCGGAATAGCAGGGGGAGGGGCTTTACCATTACAGGAAACGACAGAATTATTAGCAGAGATACTGGTAGGGGTGGGCGTAGAGGAGAACAAGTCCGATGGACTTGGCATATGGGGGGTGTATGCCAAGTTAATTAGACTAGATAATCGTGATGATCAGGTGGCAGGAAACCTGCTCCACGCTTGAGAGCCATTCTGGTTCTGCCCCGGAGCCGCCGAGGACCCATGTGGCTCCCCTCACAGCCTGGACTTCGCGAGCGATTCGCAAACAACAGACGCACCATATTCGCCGCCGGTATCCAGATCAACGGTGGGGTGAAAGTACTAGTGATAAACAGATGCTGAGATCACGAGGTAAGTACTCATTACTTATTCCCGAATCCCGAGTGCCGAGGCCGGGTCGCCCGCTCGATAACGCCATGGCCAGTAACCAAGAATAGATCCAGGTGTTAACGTTCAGTACTCAGTAGTTCCAAGCATTGTCAGCAATGCCTGCGGAAGACCGCAACACCCATCCCAGCTCGAGGTGCACGGTCCCGCCAAGCCAGTTTGAGCCATGGGTGTCTCGCGGCCTCAAATCGTGACGGTTGCTACGAACGGCGAGCGCGGACGGGCTACAGCCAGAAGTTGTCACGACGAGGTCGTCACCGGAATTTCGCTCGTAAAAGGCCGCAGGTCGGACAGGCTACAGTTACAGCTCCGTCTTCAACTGGAGGTAACCGCGGCGCGGAAGATTGAAGCTCAAGTTGTGAGAGAGCGACAACCGTTACGCGAATTGAAGAGACCGAATTGGCAGTGAAGTCGATCACCCGAGCAAGACTGAGCGAGACACCTTAGAGATCCTAGCACGGTTCAGAGGACTGCGTGCACGCACATATTCAATACTCACGTCTCAATCTTCAACTATTGTCAGGAAGGTTGACAGAGACCGCCTACTCAATCACGGCATTCATGCTCACAACGCAAGGCAATGTTCCGGGTGACGGTCTGTGGAGGCTTCGCAGTGCCAGAAGTGAGCGCGTTTCATATATCATGACGTACTGTATTCCCCACACGCGCCAAGTTCTTGGGGATTCTACGGGTTGGGAGCAGATTTGAGGAGGCACTATGCGCGAATATTTCCTCGTGAAGGATTGGTCCAAGGGTATGCAAAGTGATCAAGCATTGTACAAAAGTACTTGAATCCAACGGGAGGTCGAGAGAGGTGCACTGGCATCTTCCCCACGACAATAGTGGCTGCGTGGGCTGCGGAAGCAGGAATACAGAGAGTTCCGTTAAATAAGTGTGCTGTCGAAGTCTATGTTGTCTTTGCAGGTACTATGTTCAATGCCGGGTTGCTCCTCCGCTCTGTCACGGAACAGGAACACGCCCCGTCAGCCGTGCGGCAAGGTATCTCCGCGCGCAGAACTCGCACCACACGGAGAAATGGGGAAAGACGCACCTGAACAAGCTCGATCTCCCATTCCTCCAATTCCCGTTTCCATAGCCTGGAAGGGGCCTGCCAGAACTCCGCAAAGACCTGTCCACCGCCCTCCGCCTTCTTCGCCGAGCCGGCACTGGCACCGGCACTGGACGCGGCAGCTGGTGTGCTCTGGAACTTCTTCAAGAAGTCCGAGAAGTGCTGCTTGAACTCCGGAGGTGCGAACGGATGCGGGTGCTGCTCCTCTGGCTCTGGAGAGATAACAGCAGGGCGAGTGCGCATGCCACGCGGTGACATATGCGTTCTGTTAGCGCCGAGTATTCCGACCGAAGACAGTGGAACAAGGAAGGCGCACTTGTGGGCCACTGTCGCTTGCCCAGGAAACGAATGAGAGGTTGGCGAGCGTTGGCAAGGCGGAGTGAGGGGTGCATCGTGGATGTCGACGAGAGAGTTGTGTGGCTCGGTCGTTCGGCCGACAACGCCTACTCAACGCCCGGCGCCTGTCCGCCGTGTTCACAGGTACTGTTCGTAGTAGTACTGAAGTGAGCTGGTCAAAGCCGATTTATGGACACGCCCCTCTGATCGCTCGCTGAACATGGCAGACAGACATGTTCCTTCTCCAAAGATGTAAAAATACACAGCCAAGTATTGCTACATGACACTCAATACAAGTTCACCATTCGTCCGTCGTGCTCGAATCGTCCTCCGTAGCATCCAGGGGTGGCCAGAACGAATCGACCTCCTGGGATTCTTCAACTTCTGCAGGTCCATCTCCACCCTCCTTGACCTTCCCAAAGCTCTCCTTGACCACCGAACGCCGCACGCCAGCGGCTTTCAGTTGCTCCACAGCCTTCCAGAACATAGCCTCCGCGTTTCCTGTCGCCGCATCCGCGATGGCAGGGAGTAATGGTGTTGGAGATGGTGTGATGATGACACTGGAGAGAGAGCTTTCAGGCGGAGACGCTCGCCTGAGGGTAGGGTTGTGTGTGTAAAAGACGGTAAACAGCGGCGTTGCTGGGACCGTCTCTCGGGCAGGAGGCGCGGTAAGGCTCAATGTGGCATCCAAATATGGTCGTAAGAGCTCCTCTGGGTTGGACGTCTCCAACTCAGTAATCGGCAAAGAGATATTGAGGATGACTGCAGTGTCATGATTAGGCCGGCCACTGGAGGGGAGTCAGGAATATGAACTCACATTTGGCTCTCGGCGCGGACATGCTCGCCTCGCCCGTGATCAAGGCATGGGCTACCGCCGCAGTAGAACCATTTTGTAAAGTGCCAGGAGGAAAAACCAGCAACGCGGTGTCGACCTCGTGGTTGGGCGGTTCTAGCTTGTCTGACTGCTCTTCCTCGGCGCCCTCTACGGGTTCCTCGATGTCTGGAGCGGGTGTGTCCTCTGGTGCATCCACAGGAGTCAATACAAGTGGCTTATCGAGAACTGCGATGCATCGAGCCACGCGGTAGCGTGCAGAGAAGCTAGAGGGACCATCCTGCGACGACAGATGAATGTAGTCAGCTGCAGACACAAGGACCTTTGCGGTCAGCTTCTCATCGATATCTTCCATCTCCACTTCGTATCGCGGTGTCGTTTTGATAGACTCGGAAGCGTCCTTGTCATCCTCCGGAGGATTATCGGAAGGGTTTGGGCACGGCTTCACAGAGAGCACGCGTCGTCCAAGAATGTATGTTCCACCTTTAACAGCTGATGTTCGACAGAATCCTTGTGCTGTCTCGCCGCAACCGCCATAATGTCCGACGAGGAAGGGAGACGGGCCATAGCGGCCCGTAGAGCGGAGGTACTGTCGTATCCTCTGGAGGGCGGGAAGGGTAGACTCTGCATATAGTCAGACACATACGCACCACGTTCGACCATACCGCATTGCGCACCTTCTCCACTCACGCAAAAGGCTAATGCATAGGCGATTGCGTTCACAGCCTTATCGTCGAGCGAAAAGACTTCGCGGAGGTACTGGACGAACGGTGATTGTTCCTTGCCCTCCAGCTCCTTCTTGCCCTCGAATTCGCCAGCGGCGAACATCAGGAAACGCATCAGTCTTCGCTTGTCGATGAGCGAGAGCGCTTTGCTCTTGAACACGTCCTCCTTGCTCCCAGGTACGCTCTGCACCAGTCCCGGGCGGTCGTAGACGGCGACCTTCTCGAGAAGTTTGAAGGAGCCATAACGCGAGACTCCAGAGGCAATGAGGGAATCGATATGCGGGCCGATGGATGGGACTATGGACGGAGCGAGTGAGACGGCATACTGTCTTGCCTGAGGTGGGACCGTCCTTGAGCGGGAGATGGATGTATACCTCGCCTTCTGGGTTGCGAGGTAGTCAGACGCGGGTACATCCTGACGTCCAGAACGTATGTCTGCCCATTCGGCAAGTTCGTCGAGGGTGAGTGATGCCTCGTCCCCGCCGTAGTACTGATTGTTGTCCACATGTGCGACTTTGAAGCCGGCCTTGGAGAGCGCGCTGCGCGACTTGGGTCTTCAGAGTGCGCGACTGGAATAGGAGACACGTGCTCACGCAGCAACAATGGATTCAGAGAGGCCTGTACCGAGCACAACCACGTCGAAATCCATTCCGTCGTCGGCGCGTCCTCTTCGCATGTTCGATGAGGCTAGCTAGAGGTGATATTCTGAGGCTCTGGATGGTGAGCAGGACCAAGATGGCAAGGGTCGGTCAGCGGCGCGGACGGATCAGCAGCGCCGGACATTGCCGGAGACTAGACGCCGATTTTCCCTCTTAGCAAAAAATTGCCGCGTGCCTCAACTTTCTCAGCTGCTCTTGCTCCTGCCACTCTCATCCCCTCGACCTCCCGTGCATCGTCCGCAATGGCCAAGGCTGCAGACAAGAAAGCTGACAAAAAGACCAAGGCCTCCGCGCCTGCCAAGAAGGTTGCCGCTGCTTCCCCCGCCAAGGCTGCTGCTAAGCCTCTCTCCTCCAAGGAGATCCTCGCTATGGCCAAGAAGCAGGTTCGTATTAGCACGCGCATGTGTAAAGCCTCGCGTGTTAATTCTGCGCAGGACAAGAAGTCAAAGTCGAAGGCGAAGAAGGCGGAGAGCAGCAGCGAGCAGTCGGATTCAGAATCTGAGTCCGAGGAGAAGCCCAAAGCGAAAGCCGCTAACGGTGCTGTACGTTATTTCGTTCCATACTTAGTGCTTTTGATTGACATACGATGTCAATAGGCCAAAAAAGCTGCAGCAAAAGCCAAGGAGTCCAGCTCTGAGGATTCCGACTCTGACTCGGAGAGTGATTCTCCTGCCACCAACGGCAAGGTTTGTTCAAATTCTATTGCGCAGCTCTTTTCGTGTATGCTTTAACACATTCGCGTAGGCTAAGCCTACTCCCAAAGCAGCCGCAAAACCTACTGCCAAGGATGCGAGTTCAAGCGAAGATGAATCCGAGTCCGAACCTGAAAAGCCCGCTGCTCCTAAGGCCGCTAATCCCAAGGTGTGTTTACATATACCAGGCAAGCCATTCTCATACCAACTCGTCCGTTCTCAGAAGGCCGCCGCACCTGCCAGCTCAAGCTCAGAGGAGAGCAGCGAGTCGGAGTCGGGGGATGAAAAGTCGAAGGCCGCGCAGGTAAAGTCAGCGCCCAAAAAGGCGGCATCATCGTCCGATGAATCGTCCGAGAGCTCCTCTGAAGACGAGGCCCCCGCCAAGTCCAAGGCGGCAGCGACTCCGGCCTCCGCGAAGAAGGCAGCAGCTCCTGCAAAGAAGGCCAAGTCTAGCAGTAGCGATAGCGATTCTGACGACTCGGACTCGGAGTCCTCAGAAGCAGAGGCCCCGAAAGCTAAGAAGCCAACCCCCGCCACCAAGAAGGATGAATTGTCAGACGAGGAGTCTAGTTCAGGGTCTGACTCTGACTCGTCAGATGAGGATGAGGATGTGGAGATGGCTGATGCTACCAAGGCCAAGGCACCTGCTGCTAAAGGTGAGTTCAGATAGGTTGTCGCAATGCCCACCAGTACTGACACTCCGTTTCTATTTGCAGGCAAGCGGAAAGCCGAAGATGACGCCCCGGCGCCAACCAAAAAGGCCAAGATCGCCAACGGCGACGCAGCGGCTGCCGAAGGTGAGGGTGAAGGTGCGGGTGAGACCAAGACCGTCTTCGTCGGCCGCCTCTCCTGGAACGTCGACAACGACTGGCTCGCGCAGGAGTTCGCCGAGTGCGGCGAGGTCGTCTCCGCGCGCGTCCAGATGGACCGCAACACGGGCCGCTCGCGCGGCTTCGGCTACGTGACGTTCGCGACCTCAGCGGCGGCAGAGGCCGCGCTGCAGCTCTCGGGCAAGGAGATTGACGGGCGGGCGATCAACGTCGACAAGTCCGAGGACAAGGACCGCTCCACCGTGCGCCAGAGCCGCGCGGACAAGTTCGGGGACAAGCCGAGCGAGCCCGCGTCGACGCTCTTCGTCGGCAACCTCAGCTTCAACTCGACAGAGGACGGCCTCTGGGAGGTGTTCGGCGCGTACGGCGACGTGAAGAGCGTGCGGCTGCCGACGGACCGCGAGACGGGCAAGCCTAAGGGCTTCGGCTATGTCGAGTTCACCGATATCGAGGCCGCGAAGAAGGCGTACGAAGGTGTTTCGGGCACCGAGATCGACGGTCGTGCTATCCGTGTGGATTACAGCCAACCTAGAGACAACAGTGGTGGCGGCTTCAATGCACGTGGTGGTGGTGGTGGTGGTGGCGGACGTGTAAGTGGTGTGTTTGGCCTTGCGCGCAGACTAAAGGGCTGATTGTCGTTGGTGTAGGGTTTCGGTGGCCGCGGTGGTGGTGGACGCGGACGTGGTTTTGGTGGTGACCGTGGCTTTGGTGACCGTGGTGGCCGTGGTCGGGGACGTGGCGGCGGACGCGGTGGACGCGGTGGTGCTCGCTCAGGGGCCATCGCCGAGCCCCAAGGTAAAAAGATGACCTTCTGAGTTTCGGGGCTATTCTGCCTTTTGAACGCTCATATCTTGCATGCCCATGTTTTCGTCTCTCAATGCTGTTTATTGTACGTAGCTAGGTGTTTGCGCCTGTGTCTTCATGACATCTCTTTCTGTTGCTTTAGTGGCTGGTCAACGCGGCCGCCGAGCCAAAATGTACCATTACAGAACAGTCACAGCAGCTGGTACGGTTCGCTTTAGGCTGACATGTAGTTAATATATGCCCATGCGAATATCGCCCGTTCAGTTTGTGGTCCGCGGGAGGATAAGAAAAAACACAACTGTCATACACGCCCAGCCCGTAGATGTACATTTAGTCTTTCTCCGCGTACGCCAAGAGGTGTCGCTCTATCTCTGCCGTGTCCATTACTCGCCACTGACCTCTTGTCTTGGGGTCCTCCTCGTCTCCTTCAGAAACAATGCCAATCTCAACCTCGTCTGCCTTGAAATCTGTGGCATGCACAGTTGAGATGGCTTCGATTGCCATCTTGTGAACAAAACGTAAGACGATATCCTTCACGATGGTAAACGAGGAAATCATACCTCAATAACCTCAGCGCGCGCGAGAGTCTTACCCGCCTTGACAGCGTCATCCGCACCATGACCTGAGTCGAGCTTCTTCCACTTCTTCTCGAGGTGGTTCATCGCCTCTTGCTGCTTCTGACCCGCAGCTGTTGCATGGAAGCCGACGAAGTAGCCGGCAGGATCGAGCTTGAAACATTGTGGGCCGAACTCGGGGTCCATGCCGATGAGAATCATAGCTGAAGAAACCTTAGGAACACTTTCTGCCAGATTGAAACGGGGACATACCGATACCAAGTGGCCGCATCGCCGCACGCTGGGTATATACCTGGTTGATGTTTGCCATGCGTCTTGCCAGGGCGTCGGGGGTGATCTCGTAGCCATACTTGTATCGGAATTCCGCAGCTTCTGACCGTGCGCGCATTACTTGTGCGCGGGCATCGGCTAGGGTTAAGGTAGTGGGGGTGGAGTGGGGAAGACACTACATGTGAACACAATGCAAGGAGTTGATCGCGGGGAGGCATACCGAGGAGGCCAGTCATGACACAGCCAATAGCGGGGGTGATACTGAACAAATGAGTGACGGTGTCGGCATCGAGAAGCTTGTCCTGAAAGCAAGAACAAGCCATGCCGATTCAGAAGCCGCGTAATGGAGGTGCCTCAGACATTCGACGTACGGGGACCTTCTTCTGGGTGATGACTACTGCGGTGTCCTTGCCCCTCACGGAGATCGCGGTGTGCCCAGACCCAGAGATGGCCTTGAATGCATATTCTGTAGAAAGTGTGGTTAGCTACGAACTCTAGAATAGTAAGGACTTGCTGCACGGACCTACTTGGTACAACCGACCCTCCGGAGAGAAGACGGTGAGATATCTGGGACAAAAGTGAGTGAGAAATGTCCCCGGGAAGCGGTTGATGACCTGGATACCTGTCGTAAGAGGTCCTGGACATGGTGGGAGGTGAGGGAGCGTTGGGGCGAGCGGCAGAGACGAGGACGCGCAAGTCAACGCGGACGCGCGTATCTCGATCTCGATCCACGATTCAGACGTCAGTCACATGACCCACAAAAGTATGCGCGCGCGCCGAAAGTCATTCCTCGTCCTTGACTGTGCTCCCCGAGTCCCTCTTCCCGTCCTGCTCTATCCTTCGTCTGCCCGTCCACCGCGAACTGGAAGGTCTTTGGCAGGAAATAAGGGCACGCACGGAGCGCTGCTGATGCGCGTGAGGAGTCGGGCGAGATGAAGGAGTCCGTCTCTCACCAGGCCCCAAAGGTCATGTACGCGCCCTCACTGTTGCTCTTTCGAATTGCTCCTCACATACAAGCGCGAATATAGCAAGAAGTTGCAGTTTAGTCTGTTGAATAATCAAGAGGCCGTCAAGCTTGCAGAATTTGAAGTCACTCATCGCGACCTCTATACCCCCGTCGACCGTTTGCCTGTCAAGAGTGGTGTCCTCGATCGACGGCTCGTACGTGTGCTGCTGGCCTCAGTAATTTAGTAATTTTCATGCGCATTACAGGGGACTACAGAGAAGAATACCTTTTGCGAGACTTGCGGCCTCAATTCTGTAGACTGTGTAGGGCACTATGCCTACATCAAGCTCGTCGTTCCTGTCTTCCATATCGGTTATTTCAAACACATCATAGGCATACTCCAGTGCATATGCAAGGTGCGTTCTATGAGCGCCAGCGACTTCTTGCTCTCCAACACGGTTTCCCTTCCTAGACTTGTGCTCGGGTGCTTCTGGAGGAACCGGACCGTCGCAGTTACCTGAAACGCTTCAGAAGACCGAACCTCGAGAACCTGCAAAGACAAACCCTCTGCAAATCTGTCCTTGGACTTGCGCGTAAAACCGTATACTGCCCCTACTGTTCCGCCACCAACGGTGTCGTGAAGAAGGCCGGCGCTCTGAAGATCATTCACGACAAGTTCCGCGCCAAAAAGACTGCCGAGGAGATGGAGAAATGGAAGAAGACATTTGGACCCGCTGTCGAGGCGCAGAAGGAATTGGGCATGTACATCAACAAAGCCGTGCACGAAGATCTGAATCCTCTCAAAGTCCTCGACCTCTTCAAGCGCGTTTCAAGCGAGGTAAGTGATTGTGATTCCATCCTATGTTAACTCGTTCTAACTTTTCTCCAGGACTGCGAATTGCTTGGACTTCGTCCAAATTTTGGGAGGCCTGAACAGTTTATATGGCAATACATATCAGTCCCTCCAGTCGCTATCCGTCCATCTGTTGCTCAGGACGGTGCTTCCAACGAGGACGACCTCACTGTCAAACTCACTGAAATCGTCTTCAGCAATGCCCTCATCAAACAGGGTCTTTTGAAAGGTGCTCCTACTGCACAATTCATGGTTAGACTGTTATGCTCACAAGCTTTCCAAGAACTCAACTGACAATGCATTGGCTCTGCAGGAACAATGGGAGTTTCTCCAATTGTCAGTTGCTATGTACATCAACTCCGAACTCCCAGGAGTCCCTCCGCAGATGGGTCAGAAGCCAATACGAGGTTTCTGTCAGCGACTGAAGGGCAAACAGGGTCGCTTCCGCGGTAACCTCTCGGGAAAGCGTGTCGATTTCTCTGGCCGTACTGTCATCTCCCCTGATCCTAACCTTCGGATCGATGAGGTCGCCGTTCCTGAGCGTGTCGCCAAGATTCTCACATATCCTGAACGCGTCACGGCTCACAACATCGACCGACTGAAGAAGGCGGTCCGCAATGGCTGTGATGTTCATCCGGGTGCCAACTACGTTACTGCAGGTAGCAATGGGTTCAAGAAGTACCTGAAGTTCGGCAACAGAACAGCCATTGCAGATGGCTTGCGGGTCGGCGACATTGTTGAGCGGCATGTGATCGATGGTGACATTGCTTTGTTCAATCGACAACCAAGTTTGCACAAGGTACGTTGTACAGGGCAAGTATTCCACAACGACACTGAATATGTCTACCCAAGCTCTCCATTATGTGTCATCGAGTAAGACAGTCGTCATTACTCTTAACTTTTTGACTGGCGCATTTACCTTAAACCCAGATCAAAGTACGGCCGTGGCGGTCATTCCGTTTGAACGAGTGTGTCTGCGGTCCCTACAATGCCGACTTTGACGGGGATGAGATGAACCTTCGTATGTATCCGCTACTCATCCCTTTCTTGCTCACACTCTGACCAACGTATAGACGTTCCCCAGACCGAGGAGGCTCGTACAGAAGCCCTCGAGCTCATGTCCGTCAAGCACAACCTTGTGACGCCTCGGAACGGCGAACCAGTCATCGCTGCCATTCAAGATTTCATCACCGCATCGTTCCTTCTCTCTCGACGCGATACCTTTTTCGATCGCCGCCAGTTCACCCAAATATGCTCCTACTTCGCCGACGCCGACCTCCAGATTGACATACCATCACCCACCATCTGGAAGCCCATCCGGCTCTGGACGGGCAAGCAGATCTTCAACGTCCTGATGCGCCCGAACCGCCACTCCCGGGTGTTCGTGAACGTCGAGAGTAAGTGCAACAAGGAAGACAAGCCGAACGTACCGGAGTACCCACCGGTAGGGCGATGGAAGCCTGCACCTGATCTGTCCCCGAATGACGGTTGGCTCGTCATCGTCAATAGTGAGATTATGTGCGGTGTCATGGACAAGGCGACAGTAGGGAGCGGGAAGAAGAAGTCGGTGTTTGGCGTCATCATGCGAGACTACGGACCACATGAAGCGGCGGCGGCGATGAACAGGGTCGCGAAACTCTGTGCACGCTACCTAGGTGGGTTCACGCACCTTCTGCCCCCGTTTCTTGCCCAATGTTCATGTCTCTCCACAGCCAACTTCGGTTTCTCGTTGGGTATCAATGATGTCATTCCTGGACCTGTTCTATCCAACAAGAAGGATTCTATGGTCGAAAAGGCTTACGCAGAATGTGAACAGCTAATCGTCCGCGCCAAGAAGGGTCTCCTAGAGAACAAGCCAGGTTGTGATCAGGAGCAGACATTGGAAGCCGAGATCTCCAAGGTACTCTCTGACGTCCGTGGAAAGGTCGGTGACATCTGTATGAAGGAGTTGAGCCGACACAACGCTCCTCTTATCATGGCTACCTGTGGTTCCAAAGGTGTGCATTTATCGCTTTCATGAGTCCGTAAAAATCATTCAACGCCGTGTTCAGGTTCCGTCATTAACGTGTCCCAGATGGTTGCTTGTGTCGGACAACAAATCATTGCCGGCCATCGTGTACCGGATGGGTTCCAAGACCGCTCACTCCCACATTTCCCCAAGAAATCTCGAGAGCCTCCAGCTAAGGGATTCGTCCGCAACTCCTTCTACACGGGACTCACGCCCACGGAGTTCCTCTTCCACGCCATCTCGGGCCGTGAAGGTCTGGTCGATACCGCCGTCAAGACTGCCGAGACAGGTTATATGCAGCGGCGTCTAATGAAGGCACTGGAGGATCTTGTAACGCACTACGACTCGTCAGTTCGCAATGCTGTCGGTGGTGTCGTGCAGTTCCGCTATGGGGACGACGGTCTGGATCCCGCGTGCCTAGAGGGTGATGCTCAGCCGGTGGAGTACGAGCGAGCCTGGATCCACGCTTGCGTATGTCTCATTTCCTTTGTTTTGCTTCACGCGCTTATACGCCTATAGTCGGTTGCGCCGAGGTCAACACGCGGCCTCCTTCCCTTCGAGATCCTGGAATATGTCGATCGCGCACTGTCAACACGCAAGTTTATGTCAGAATGCACTGCAGCATACGTCGCGACGATCCGCAAGTTCATTTCCGAGAGCATTGCACAGAAACTTGGAGAGGTCCGTAAACAACATGGAATGTTTGAAGCTCTGGAGCGCGAAGACGAATGGGATGCTGACACTGACCTGTCCATGGGAGCATCCTGTGTGTCTATTCCGCAGCTTTATATGTTACAGTTCAATGCTCACCTCTCTCCTAGTCGCTGACAAGGTAGCCGTCGACAACAAAGTGAAGGTCACTGAGGAGCAGCTCAAGTCGTTCCTTGACATCTGCTGGACGAAGTACGTCAAGGCGAAGATTGAGCCGGGTTCAACAGTCGGTGCCGTCGGCGCGCAGTCTATCGGCGAGCCCGGAACGCAGATGACCTTGAAGACATTCCACTTTGCCGGTGTTGCGTCCATGAACGTCACTCTTGGTGTCCCTCGCATCAAGGAGATTATCAACGCAGCGAAGGCAATCAGCACACCAATCATCAGTTGTAAGCTTGTCACCGCCGACAGCGAGGCATCTGCGCGTATCGTCAAGGGTCGGTTGGAGAGGACCCACATCGGCGACGTTAGTTTCCACTCCATTTTCAGTAAACATTTGAGTAAGGCAATGCACTAACCACGCCGCGCCGCGCAACAGATTGCTTCGGTTCTCGAGGAAGCATGGGCGCCAGAGTACACCTACATCGGTGTCATCGTCGATGTGAAGACCATTCAGGATCTTCAGCTCGAGCTGACTCTAGATGACATCAAATGGGCCATTGTTGGTGCACGGAAGCTCAAGATCAAGCAGGAGTCGATCACCATCATCCCGCGAAAGAACCGCCTGCGCATCTACATCGACGGCGCCGACAAATACTATCGTCTCCGCGAACTTAAGCGTGCGCTGCCCGACGTAGTCGTGAAGGGCGTCCCGACGATCCGCCGCGCCATCATCAACATCAAGGACGGGAACGACCACCGCGGCAAGAAGGGTGACAAGGAGCTGCTCGTCGAGGGATACGGCTTGCAGAAGGTTATGACCACGCTGGGCATTGTCGGGGAACAGACGACCTCCAACCACGTCATCGAGGTGGCGCAGGTGCTTGGTATCGAGGCTGCTCGGATGACGATCATCAACGAGATCAACTTCACGATGAAGAACCACGGTATGAGCATCGACCCTCGTCATGTTATGTTGCTTGGGGATGTTATGAGCTACAAGGTGTGCTTATGTTTGGTTCATTCGAGATATGCAGTCCTAATTGTTCTACAGGGCGAAATCCTTGGTATCACGCGTTTCGGTGTGGCTAAGATGAAGGACAGCGTCCTCATGTTGGCGTCTTTCGAGAAGACAACGGACCACTTGTTCGACGCTTCGGCGTACGGCAAGACAGACGCTATCGCTGGCGTTTCTGAAAGTATCATTATGGGTAACCCTGCAGCGATGACTGGAACCTCTATGTGAGTCTTTGTCATGATACCCGTACCCTCCTTGACAATAATCCTGCTTCCAGGCCGGCCCTTGTTACACCTCCGCCACCAATCAGTAAACCGCGGAAACTATTGTTCGAAGCCGCTCTGTGATCATTCGCACATATGTTGTACATTATAGCACTTGTATCCTTGCAGACCATGAGAGTCTAATGCTCGCACATGTTGAAGTCCCGTGCGAACAAATCCTTGTTCAATGTCTTAACCGATGATCCCCTCTCCTCCATTAACTTCTTTCTCTCCTCCTCTGCCTCCTCCCGGCTCATCGTTCCATCCAACGCCATATCCATGATGTAATCCCACAGCTCCTGCGGCAATGCCTGCATTCTCGGAATGTGCTTCACCTCCTCCAAGTACCATTCCTTCTGCAATGGTGGCACCGTCCCTGTTCCGAGCACT
This sequence comes from Ganoderma sinense ZZ0214-1, assembly GCA_002760635.1. Classification (NCBI taxonomy): domain Eukaryota; kingdom Fungi; phylum Basidiomycota; class Agaricomycetes; order Polyporales; family Polyporaceae; genus Ganoderma; species Ganoderma sinense. Next base: position 956,343 of record AYKW01000001.1, read on the forward strand.
CTCTCCGTCGGGTCCGCGAGGAAGAACGCCAGAATCTTCCTCACTCCCGGCCGCGTCTTATCCGCCAGTTCAAACGGCTGTACACAGTGCTGGTATATGTTTGGGAACGCGAGACACTTGCCCTCGCTCGTCAGCACGTCCCCGAGCACCTGGTTGAGCTCCTGGTACACCCCGAACACGACGCCGTATCCGCGCCAGTCGCCCTGCTCGTGCGGCCAATCCACCCCGCGGTTCTCGCCGCCGAGCGACTGGCGGAAAGCCAACTTGCTCTCGGCCACGTTCTCCGACTGGTAGTAGTATATGCCCGTCGCGACGATCCGCTCGTTCGCCATGCCCTCCACGTGCCACGTCCCGCCCTCATAGCGCGGCTTTTCGGGTGTGAGGATGATGTTCGCGAGCTTCACAACGACCTGGATGCGCGTCCCGCGCAGTCGCACCCGCCCTTCGTCCGCAGGCGGGGCCGGCGGGGCGAAGGGCGCGGGATCGGGGACCTCGGGCCAGCGAGTCTTCTCCTCCCACTCCTCCACCTTGGCGTAGTACGCCTCGGGGTCCTCTTCCTCGTCCGAGTCGGAGGGCCGCGTATTCTCCACACCGTCATACCATGTGAACGGGTCCACCTCAACGATGGGCTTGCGGTCGCGGTCGTGCAGAACGGCGGTGAGAACATCCTCGAAGAGCGGGACGAACCGCGCGAGGACGGCGCAGAGGGGCGCGTAGAGCGCGCGCTGCTCGAGCGGGTGGACGTTGTGGATGTAGGAGACAGGGCGGACGGCGCCGTCGGGGGAGACGTCGAAGTCGGTCGGGAGCCACTGGTGCTGCTCGGAGCACATGCTCAAGACGCGGTAGTCGAGGAGTTGGTATTGGGATGCGTATTCGACGGCACTCAGAATCTGGAATGGTGTGTCTGAGCCCACTGGAAGGCCACGGGAGAGGCTGTGCCCGATTCGATAGCAGTAGAGGGACGGGTGGACGAGATCGAGCACTTGGCCATTGGAGCCTGGGTGCCAGTCGAGCTCTTCAGGCGGGGCGTTCTCGAGAAGAGATACGGCGTTGCGTAGTTGATCCCTGAGTTGGGGAGATATCAGGCTAAGTGACTGGAACACAGCAGGGATAGCGGTACTCTGTGAGATTAGTTTAACTTGGATATCAGTTACGGACTAACGTAAAGTGCGGTTGGTGCACACTGCGCGCTGACCTGGATGCCTGTCTCGGGGATCCGCTGGGTCGCAAGGTATTGGAGCTCTTGGAACAGATAGTCTAACTGATGCTTGGAGATCTTTTGTCTGGGCCATTGCTTCTCGACAATCTCTCTGTAGAGTTCATCGCCTCCCCAGAGCTTGTCGAACATAGCGGCGTCCTGTTCAATGATCTCGTCGCGCCATTTGTTAGTGATGTCGTGCTTGAGGACCTTGTCCGACCATTGGGGTTTCTCGCGGATTGCCCCGGAAAACCATCGAATGCGGAGCTCTACAAGGGTTGTGGGGAGTTTACCTGAGCAGTCAAAAGGGGATGGAAACTCATCGAGAGTAGAGACGGGGTCCCATGGACTGGATGTCGTGGGAGCGGACATGGTTCAGGCGGTTGAACTTGTAATATTGGACAAGAGGGGCCCGGGTGTGCTTCAACTAGCGCGCATATAACTGGAGTCAGGCAGGTAGTCGCGGCTCATCTACAACAAGAGGAGGGATTCGGGCTGGCCGTCACCAGCCTGAGTGGTCGCTGTGTTGAGGATGCAGGCATGAAGTTTACATAAGTGCCTATATGACCTGATGTTCGCAAGAACATGTGGTGGATTGATCGCCTCGGTATTGGCAAATGTTTTGTGCGCAATGCGCATGGATGACTCAATGATGCTCGAAGTTGAAGGTGCCTGTTGATGCATTACATAATATTCATGCAGTCACACAGAGTCACACGCCTTAAACTTAACCCGGACTGGCCTGAGGTTTGCAACAGGTTCCTAGCCTCTCTGCATCCATATCTGCTCCCTTGTTACATGTATCCCCATTTTCCTAAATCTGAACCCATTAGCAGCTGCATCGTCGTACGTTATTCCTCTCTCCTAGTAGTACTTCTTCACAAAGTTCATTGACACATCAAAATCACACGACAGAACCTTCAACATACGCCTTGTCCGATATCGGGCTTTGATACGACACCAACATCACCGTTCAACGGACGGACTCGGAGAATGAGTAAGTCGGCCATCTTCTAGGCTCCATCTTACCCATCTTCAGCCTCGCATTATTCCCATGAGCCTATTTTTTTCAGAGAGCGGCTTCATCCTCCCGATAACATTCCGCAAATGTATCTCCCTGACGATTTAATGGTCCATCCCTTAACCCCCCCCCCGACTTATTCAGTTTTGCGGTCAGTATCCATATACTAACACCCATTCAGCTGTGCATTACTCATCACAACCCTCCTTTTACGCTGAGACGCACTTGCACAATTTGTATGCATCGTGGCGCCAGCCGCATCGTCTCCAACACATAAATTCGCGCTAGTCCAACCATCCCGCAACAAAGCCCCAATGTCGACTTACAACAAAGCCCTCGTCCTCTTAGCGCCGCTCGGCCAGTATCATGTCGACTCTCGTCCCATCCCAACCCCGGGTCCGGGACAGCTCCTTGTCAAGATCGCCGCGTCCGCTCTCAACCCCGTCGATTGGAAGCTGCAAGACTGGGGTCTTTTCAAAGAAAAATATCCGAGGACCCTTGGAAACGACGGCGCCGGCACAGTTGAGGCCGTCGGCAGCGAGGTGACCGGCTTCGCCGAAGGAGACCGTGTGTGAGCGCAATGTCCCTATCCGGGTCCCTGTATTTCTTTCGTCCTTTCTCACTGAGTGCACACGGACTACCCAGCATTGTTCAGGGATGGATTGACGAAGACGCGAAGGTCGCCTATGGCACCTTCCAGCAATTCCTTCTCGTTCCTACATTTATCGCTTCCAAGGTTCGTAGCATCCGCCTTCATCTATGATCTGGCAGTGGTTGACCAGTGACGACCTCTGATAAAGATATCGGACACGATCCCCTTCGCTGAGGCGGCCCCCCTCTTCAGTTGTATCTCCACTGTCGCCGTCTCTCTGTACAGCCAGAAGCCCGGCACTAGTTCTCTCAAACTCATCGCGCCATGGGCCGGGGGCCAAGGTGCTTACGCGGGGAAGTCCATCTTCATCCTGGGTGGCGCCGGTAACGTCGGCCAGTTCGGTGAGTCTGGCAGACGCTCAGATACAGCATTCCCTAGCTCATCGACGAAACGGCTCGGCAGCTATCCAATTCGCGAAACTCTCTGGATTCAGCCCCATCATAACGACCGCATCGCTCCGCCATCGGGACTTGCTGACGACCTTCGGGGCTACGCACGTGCTCGACCGTACACTTCCCTCTGAGAAGATCATAGAGGAGGTCAAGGTGATCGCTAGTGGCTCCGTAGACCTCGTGTATGATGCTGTGTCTGAGGAGAGCACCGTCAAGCTCGCTGGGGCCGTACTCCGCTCCGGTGGCCAGCTCGTCCTCGTCCTCGCCAGTGCGGAAGAGCCCATCAAGGACATCATCCAGGAGAAGAAGATAGAGACCGTTTCGGCGATGGGCATAATGTCGGGGACGAACCGGGGGTCACTTGAGGGTCTTTGGGAGAAGCTTCCGGAGTTCCTTGAGAAGGGCCTGATCAAGGTGGGCAGTTTATGATCTACGAACGGCCTCTTAAAATGAAACCCATGTTTTATTTTCGTCTAGCCTGTCCCTTATGAGGTCCTTCCTGGCGGAGTGAGGGGCATACCTGGTGGGCTGGATCGTTTGCGGAACCGTCAGGTCAGCGCAGCGAAACTGGTGGTGCTTCCTCCAGACACGGAGTAAACTGCCTCACCCCCGTTCAGTAAACCTTCAGCAATGTGTGTACATTATATTAATTTCGAGACATTCATCCATCCTACGACTTCGAGCACGGACGCTTGACGCTCGGATGTTCTGATAGCTCTCAGTGACCTCGTTGGCAAGACGGAGAGAATTCGTTGTCACAGCATCCAGACTACATACACGTATCCAGGGTATCGCACACAGCCCGAGGGGTATATAACATAGCTTTGCAACCAATCTGGAAAACCATACCAGTCAACAAGAGATCCACAGAGATCACCAGCAGTCCAGCCGAGGACCCAAAGCTCGTTTCGAAGTTTCGTTAACTTCAGTCCAAGAGTTCAAAGCAAAGGCCCAGAAGAAGAACAACGGAGGGAAGGCCTTAACGGCGCAGGTATATATGTTTTATGATGCAGAAATGTCGGGACGCCGCTCACTGACTGCTGGTGGGGACTGAGAGACCGTGACAGGGATGGAAATGGACGACGGCCGGGGGAGACGACTTCGAGGCACAGGTTGTCGACCAAGCGGTACAGGGTTGGCCGTAGCGGAAGCCGTGACGTCGGTGAGGGGCTGGCGAAGATTTTCAACAGCCGATCTGCGCCTCAGCTTCCGTTCGTTCTGCAATGAACGAGAGGGGGACGGGGACCTGGTGTATGCGGGGAGACGCGGTGTGACGGCGGTGAAGATGTCCTCCGTGCGTGCGCTTCTGGTGTTGGCGGGGAGCCGCAGCTGGGCGAAGGCCTTGTCGGGGACTGGAATACCTGACCGGGCCTTGTCGAGCAGCACCGTCAACTTCCTGATCCGCACGAGGAAGAGCTCGCGATCGACCTCCGATAGCTCCTTTTGCTCCTCCAACTGTTGGACGAGCTCGATGACCCGGACCGCGCCTGCGTCGGCAACCTCCTCGTAGGCCTTTTGAAGGCGCGTAGCTTCGAGGGCTTCCTGTTGGGCGGCAGCCAACTGTTGTGTGAGCGAACGGATGTCTACATCCAGAGTTACCGTGCGCGTCTCCAAACCGTCTGAGCTAGCTGGAGGAAGATGGTGTTCTGCTAGGGACGGGTTTGCTGCTTCTTGTTCATAGGTTGTGACCATTGGTGTAAGATGTTCGACGAGCTATGCGGTGGGAAATTAACTCAATGGTAAGAGGTATACGTATACACGAGAGGATTCGCTCACTTGTGTCTGGGCCTCAGCAGAACGTATAGCTGCGTCCTGTTCCTCCCGGAGGTCGTCAATGGTCGCCGTCTGGGTGGCTAGGAGCGCCTCCTTCTCAACAATACGACAGTGCAATGAGTCGTGCTCTCGCTGTAGCTTGAGAATTTCAGCATGCAGAGATGCGATGAGTTCATCCCTTTGAACGACAACAGATGCCTCTCGCGCGGAGATCGTGTCTTCCATAGGGACAACCGTCTTCTCAGAGGATGCGGCCCTCAATGCAACAGCCTCCGTCTGAGCGGCGCTCAGGTCAGCCTCAAGAGCAGTGACCCTGGCATGAAGTGCATCGACGGCAGCCTGTCCATCCCAGAATCACTACGACAATCTGAAGGAAGCAGGGATAGAGAGTACAAACCTTGCGCCGCTCCTCCACTGCGCTCGTAGTGGCAAGTTGAAGGCAGAGGTCGGAGATATGGGCCGACTTCTTGGCAAGCATCGATACGGCATCCACATTGTCGGACCGGAGGTGCTCGACGTCCTCGGTCAGGCGGGCGACGATCGTGTCCTTTGCGGCGATGGCCTCAGTGCCCTCCGCGATAGTACGCTCTCTTTCGGCGAGCGCTGCCGCATTCTCCGAGATGGTCCGCTCTTTCTCTGCGATGGTCGCGTCGCGCGCGGCGACGACTTCCCTTGCCTGGTCGAGTCGGAGGGTGAGCTTCTCGATCCGTTTGGCTCTCCGGGAGATCTTGGCGTCGCGCGCGTCGATGATCTCCAGGTACCGCCGTTCCCGCTCTCGGCACGGCGTGGGTGTCTGGTCCGGGGGCAGCTTCAAGACTGGTATCCCTCGGACACGGCGAAAAGACATTGGGGAGCGGCGGGGTGGACCGCGGGGAGTCGAGGGTGCAGTTGATTCTGCAACTTCGCAAGGGTAGAAACCGGACAAAGTGCTCCAGGTCGCCAGGATGATGAGGATAAGGAGTAGTAGTATCGGTGTTGCCTTGACAAGATAGTGTGCGATTGCCTGGAATAGAGAGGTAGACGAGATGACAAGGCAGAGGTCTTGCACCAGGGAGTGTACTGAGAGTAGGACGAAACGTACAGCGGAAAAGATAAGCGAGGCGATGACGCGGGTGCTGGGGAGGGTAAGGACAAGGACTGTGATTGAAACGGTGCGAAAGGATGTGTCGAAGACTGAGGCGAGGATGAATGAAATCGTTAAAGCAGCAGTGGCAAGGCTATCCTCGGGATGGCTATTGCTTGACAGAAACTCGAGCAGTCTTGTGGGGCCAACATGGGGAACCATGTTGACTGAGAGGAGTCGGGACAGAGAAACTGAGGCAAGAACCCGGCTCGATGGGAAGATAGAAGGGGAGGCACCGTGGACCACAGCGGCTGACAAGACACTCCTATCTAACCCCCCGGACGATGGCTAGTAGGCGCATGTTGGAGATGACCATGACCTTTTTCTGAAGAACGATGAAATTGAGACTTTACGGCCACCGTAAACATATTACTTACTGTCGTGCACAAGTTTCCACCAAAGCACATAGCTCAACAATCTTGGCAGAGGGACCGGAAACGGCAGATGTAAACGGACTTGTCGGTAGTGGTGAAGAGCAGACTCGACCGTGACGCTGTCCAGGGTCTGCAGACTGGACTTGCTTGTGATTGATGCGTCGATCATCGGGCGCTTCTGGTTTGGTCGTGTCGTCTGCGAGTCCGAGTCGGTTGTCCCCCATCTTGTCATTTGCCCCGCAATACCCCGCTCCCCACAGCATACCACCCCTCGCCTCTTATCTCTCTCTGTTACATGTATGCTCTCTAATTGGGACAAGTATGGTCGCTTCAGCCTCGATCTTGCCTCCACTGCGACCGCCATAGGCTTCTCCACCGCCAAGGCCTGCACTCGCTTCGGTGTACGTCTCCGTTCTTTATCCTTCTCCCTATCTCACAGCCTATCCTTGCAGTTCTCCGTTACTCGTGGCATTGCTTCCACCGCTGCTGGCTTCACTGGCTCCGTCATTGATTATGCTTTATTCGGAGGTGCTACCGGCGCAGGTCAGATACTCGGAGGTGCTGTCTCTTCCGCCATTTCGGCCGTCGAGTTCGTTGCCCTTGCCCCACTTGTCCTCGGTGAATCTATCACCTCCACATCCCTCATTGCTGCCCATTCTTCCCTCTCCATCCTCACCACCATCTTTCCTGGAAGCGACGAAGCCAGCTTCTCTTTAGCAAGCTTTGTTGGCCTCGTCCGCCGCGAATGGAACGAGCCCGCAGAAAGCGAGGGCCTGCCCGAAGAACGCTATGGCTTAGCAGAGGTTCTTCGTGCTCTCGCCGGCTTCGCCGCCCTACAGGGCGTCACCAGCCAATGGCAAGAGAAGCGCTGGTTCAAGTACATGAAAGAGGTCCCCGTTCACGATGGCTCTTCCACCCTCTCTCGCCGCAAACGCGTCGACTCTCGCGTCACTATCACTGGAGATACTATATACCCCAGCCATTCCGGCCAAATTGTCACCGCAGATATCACTGAAGCCGTCCCAGGCTCCTGGCCTCCCCGCCAGTCCGCTTCCCCCCTCGTCTCTCCCTGCACCGGTTATTCATCGCCCACATCACGAGGTCCACCGGTCACCTTCCCCATGGATGACCTCAAGCAAACCCTTCGCCGTCTCTCTAAACTTGTCCTTGCCGGTTATGGCGGCCCAAGTCTTCTTTTTTTCGGAGTATCCCTCACCCCATGGGAGAAGGAACAGCGCAAGGAACAAGTCAAACTTGCCGATGCCATTGACGCTTCTGAGAAGGAAGCGGCAGGAGAAGACGGCCAGGGTCAATCGAAAACAAACGTCACGAACATGCCTGGCGAGCCGACGTACTCTTGGTGGGATGTCCTGATGGGCAAGCACGACCATGACATCTTCATGCATTGGGCAAGATCACATTCTACCCCTCCTGGTGGTCCTACCGAGCAATCGCAATCAGTAAGCCCCGCATTTGTCCCATATTTTTGGCGCAACCCTGATGGAGCATTTAGCCACATCCACCACCGACGGCGCACGTCAGCTCAGAGAACCACATGCCTCGTTTCTGGGTCCTCACGGATCACGTTCGGAAGGAGGTCGTCCTCGTCATTCGGGGCACGATGAGTTTGAACGAGCTCGCAGTGGACCTGACATGCGACCCTGCCCCCTTCATCCTCCCCCCAGCAGATCCCGTCACCGCTTCCCATTCCCATGGACACTCCGGGCACCCACATCCCCATTCCCCTTCCCAGCCGAGTACACGTTTTCATCCTCATTCCCAACCGAACACCCACTTGCATCCAGACTGGCTGCCAGATAGGCTCAAACAGGAGAAGCAGCGCCGTCCCATTTTCACGTACGTCGAGGACGAGGGCCTCGATTCTGACCTCGAGAATATCCCCGGTTCGTTTCCGTTCCCGATGGACCTTTCCGTGCCCTTCCCGCGCTCCCGCAGGAACTCGCTACGCGCATCACACGTGCCGCGGTCGAGGCTTGCATCAGAGGCTGGTGACGACACTGCCTACGTCGTCCACGGCGGCATGCTCAGGATGACGCGTGCGATGGGTGGCCCCGGGAGGCCCGTGCACATCGCCGTACGGGACGCGTTGAAGAGAAACAAGGGGTATTGTACGTCGATTTTCTCGCGTGGTGGTATGATTGGGCTGGGACTAACGTGTCCTTGTTCACAGCTCTTGTGCTCTGCGGGCACAGTCTTGGTGCCGGAGTGGCTGCTCTCCTCGCGTTGGTGGGTATTGTCTTACCCGCATCATCGTGGTGTGTCGTCCGCTCATTGTGGCTGCTTGATAGATGTGGGCTACGCCCGAGACGTGTCTCACCCACAAGGCGTCCGGTCTACCCGTCGGCCGTCGTGTCTCTTCGTTTTGCTTCGCGCCACCCTGCGTTGTTTCCCCGCGACTGAGCGCCAAAGCGGCTGCTTCAGGCCTGATCATCTCGTTCGTCTATGGCCATGACATCGTTTCTCGTCTATCTCTGGGCAGCGTTCGCGACCTCACCCGGGGCGCTGTATGGTTGTGCGCAGCGGAGAATCGAGACGATACTCGGTCTGACGGATACAACAATGTAACGAAGAAGGCGCTCAAATGCAAGTTGGGTCGCCGTGAAGAGGGGGATGAGGAATGGGTAAGCTTCTTGCAGCTCTCCCCACAGTGTGTTTCACTCACACATTGCTACCTTTAGTTCCTTGCCATTCGCAAGACGCTTGAAGCGAACATGCAGATGGCGGACCTGTTTCCGCCCGGCCGTGTCTACTGGGCTCTTCGTGACGGGGACCTCCACCGTGCACATCGCAGTCCTGTGGGCTCCGTACGGCGTCATCCCAAGGAGAAGGTGCGTTTGTTTGAGGTCAGCGATGTCAAACAGGTGTTCGGGCAAATCATCTTTGCGCGCGACATGCTGAGCTCGCACCTCCCGCATCAGTACGACCAGGTGCTCCACGAGTTGCTTTGATGCGCCGCGTTTTAGTGCGGTCGATCCGTGCCCTGTTCATTTTCATTTTATATATACACGCGTCCTGTGACGACCTTCAAGCTGTAGCATACCTAATCAATATTGTACGATACCACCGCATGTTTTGGCACCCATCTTTCATCATACCGCATACCTTGAAACCCTAGCCCAGAAGATTCCCCAGCATGCTGTACCCACTGTCATTCATATCCGTTGTCTGTGCTCATATCTTACACGATAATACCACGGTCATTCCCACCCCATCCTTCAATATTCAATTCTTGAGAGACGCGAGGTACTCCTCAATGACCTCCACGATAACCTCATGGTCCTCCTGCATCGTCAGCCCGCTAACCACAATGACGCCCACGACGCCCTCCACATCCTTGACCTTGACCGGGAACCCGCCTCCGTGTATCGCGTACTCGCCAGCCCTCTCCCCGAGCATGAACATGTCCCGGAACCTGTCTTCGCTGCCCCCGAACATGGTGTGTAAGCACAGCGTGCTCGCGTGCCAGCGCAGCACGGACGCACGCTTGCGCGCGACCCAGGTGTCGTTGTCCGCGGTGGTGCCGCGCCCCGTCGCGCAGTGGAAGAGGAGCTGCGAGTGCGCGGCGAGCGTGATGTTCACGACGGCGGGCTTGGCGGACGCACGCTGCAGGCGCGCGCGGAGGCGCGTGCCGAGCTCCCAGGCGGTGTCGGCCGTGAAGTGCGGGAAGAGGCAGCGCTGCTCTTGGGCTGCGATTTCCTCGAACTGCAACGACCGAGGGGGGACGATATCGATATCGATATGAGCGCGGGCGTTGCTATCTCGCGCTGGTTGGAGAAGGCCTACCGTGGTAGGAGCCGCGCGGATGGGGACAAATTCGGCTTGGCTCATGGTTAACGTTGCGCTGCTCGGAGTACTAGTGGTGCGAGAGGTGGGGGGTACGTGTGGGTGAGTCGGCGATGGTAGGTATTAAAGGAACTGCGACGATTGACTCCGATTGGTATACTTATAGCTTATAGTGTTCACAGGCCAGAGTTTGATCAAGACCTCGCTGTTTTTTCTCACTACAGAAATTTAGTAAGTAAGTTTCGAACGACTCAACGGGCCCGGGCCCATCGATATCAGCATTTTTACACCTTCCTGAACGCTCCCGAGTTCCTGGAGAATCGGCCTCGGGAGCATTCAGCAGCACCAGGATGATGATGCCAGGATCTAAGCCAGCTGCGCGAACGGCTGGCTTGGATCCTTTTAGGCCCTGGGGCGACCTGAGACGCTTCAAGTTACCCAGGACGTCAAGGAAGTTCGGGGTCTCCCCAGAAAGTGGCAATCTTGCTGATGTGCCCACTGCTTGGAACGAGGGCGAGATTATCCAACAAGGCCGACGAATTTTCCAACACTCATCTTCCCACTGGAATTGCAATGCATCTGTTACCGTACCAATCGGAGGATTCACTGATACGAGGGAGTTATATCTCCCCCCGTTTCCATTTCATGAATGTTCATGCCGACCTCTACTCGACAGCCTGGTCTTCATAAAACACTTCGAGTGTGCTCGATTTAGCTGACCTCAATCTGCCTGAGGCTTTCAAAGTTCGCTCAGCCAGACGTGTCAGCGTGTCAGCCGTCGATTTTTCGATGGCAGGCTCGATCCCAACCGGCTCGCTATATGTCATGTCCACGTCTCACCGACGCCATCCACCTCCCTCCCTCTCCCCAGGATGACCGACCCGCAAGACGACCGATCCTCGAGACATCAAGCGCGCGCCGAAGACCGTGGATCCCAGGGCTCGTGAGGTATACCCGCAGGTGTGGCTAAGTTGTCCGTGGGAGGGAGTCATGACCCCGTTGATCGCGGCGATGAGGTCCACCCTAGGGAATCTTGTCTGGCTGCTCCTCTTTCATGGTGCTTGCGCTGTTATCGTTCCTCTTTTGTAGAGCCGCTCGACCGACACCGCTCAAGACTTGAGGCCGCCGCGACCGAGAGCCGACGAGAGCCGACGGATTGGCGTTGTCGAGGATGGGCTCGGACTGGGATTGGGCTCTCTCCACATTACGCCGCTGCGTTGACCTTTCTTTTACAGCATTTCTATTTAGTACATCCCAAGCCTCACCCAAGCGACGTCCGAAGACAGAAGACCGAAGCCGACGACACGATCATGGGCAGCGGCGGGGTACTACTACCGTCGGTGGAGGTCGGGCGAGGTGGGGGGTACGGAGATATGCCGGCTCTTAGGCCTCCCGCCAAGTTCGGCTTTCCCGCCGGACCCCGTCGGGAGCTGCGGGGTAGGAGGCGGTGGGGTACGGGGCGTCGCGAACCCTTTGGCCTTGCCAAGCCCTGCCCTGTCGCTCCGCGCTCTGGAGCCACACGTCCGGTGCGTGTCGGCAAAGTCTGCAGCGTCTCCTCGGAGGCGTTGTAGCATGCGCCATCCTGCGGGGGCCCTCTGTGGGCGGAGACACGGAGGCTAAAGATCCTCCCTTCGCCGGGAGCGGTGGCTCAATTCGTTGCAGTCACGTCCCTTCGGGGACGCCTCTTCCTCGTGAAGGGGTCTTTTTTCTCTTTCGGGAAGCTGGGTGTCGTGGTAGTTACCGCGACGCGATCCTTTCTGAAAGTGGACCAAGGCCCCAAAATGCTGTAGTGGGCGTCATGGTTCGATCACATCTCCAGATAACATTCGGACTGGGGGACTTACATTAAGCAGCTCATCCTTCGAAATCGGAGTACGTACACAGGTTCCAGGTTGAGGTCGCGGTCGCGGAAACCTCGTACACGATACATGATATCCCCAGCACGGCTTGAGTCAAAGTCCTTGACGAACCATGAAAAATACAATGCACGGTAGGGCCCTAGAAACCACTATCCATCTCTGGGGGGTTGGGTGGCGGTGCGTCGTTCTATCAGGCTGTTCCCGCTTCTCCACATCTGCTACTTCACGTAGTAATTTGATGCTCCAAAGCCTCAGAGAATACGGTACCGCGGCGCCCAAAGCCCTGATGTACGACCGTGAGCTTCAACCTTCGCCGGACTCCCTTCCATGTTGAGATGTTGGTGGTGATAATGGGGACAGTGGACTGACCTCGATCGCAAGGCAATACTCGGGGGGCCATGCAAGGTAGAAACCGAGGCACAGAGTAAGTTTTTGCCCAGTCGTGAGCGTGAATTCAGCGTCTCTCTTGGGCAGGTTCCAACGCCACCCTTGCGTCGGCTCCCATGGGTCCCACTCCAGTACCCGAGTCTCCAAATTGGAGTCGGAGTCGGCGGGAGAGGTTCGAACTCGCGGGGAGGACAACGTGATACAAGTTCGCAAAGTGGATTCTTGCACCTCGGAGACCGGGTCAATGGATAGGTCATGGAAATACTCGATTTCGATCGTGAGGCTGGAGGAGGAAAGCGTGAGGTGATAGCGACCGGGGTGGCTCTCGCTTGGCCCTTCGAAATGGACCTCATATCCACACCCCCGTAAAGAGCGCTCAACTTGTCCCGGAAGAGTCAAGTTAATGGTGCAACAGGGCCCATCCAGCTGGTCTGACAAATCGCCGTCAAGGTGGCGGAAATGGCCCAAAGAACTCGGACTGGCGTTGCGCTCTACGCCGACATACAAGTAATATTCAGATTGCCATGCCCTGTCTAGGCCAAGGTGGAGTGTCAGGACCTCCCCAGTCGGTGCGACAAGGCAAACCTGCATCTGCTTGTGGTTCCACCGCCATGTCGGCGTCCTGTCTGTCCAAACCACGCCATACGGACCGTCCTTCCAAACCGCTTCCGAGGAGTTGCTGCTAGGGAGCGATGTCAACACGGACTCCAGGGTGACACGAGCCGCAACCACGAGAGCTTGCGAATCGTCCGTCTCAAGGCTGTCCCGAAGCGTCACGGCCGCAAAGTACTTGATGAGAACAGTAAACTTCGGTGAGTCGGAAGCGGTGGTGATTGGCCTGAGGGAGCAAGAATAGGATCGGTACCAGCCCTCGTTCGGCTCGGGGCCTTCGAGCTCGGCGACATACCCAGCCGCCTCTAACGCACTTCTGACCGAGCCCAGCATAGTCAACTTGATGTCCACGCGTGGTCCTTGAAGCACCATGTGCAGACGCTTCGAGGAAGCCCGAGTAGACAGTTCGGGGCCAGCCCGAGTCGCCACGTTGGTTGCGGCAACCTCAACACGGACGTTGTAAGTAGATGGCGCGGTAAGACCTAGCCCGAGTTGCAGGTTCACATTGTCTCCCGAAGTTGTGGGGACGTCCACGTCCCTAAGCGGAAGTGTCATAGCCCATGGTTCTTCGTCAGTCCAGACAGCAGAGGCGTAGGGCGGTGGATGCAGAACGATATCGCTCTGGTCGTACTCGTCGTGATTGGGGGAGAGGATCCAAAGGCGCGCCTCAATCACGAGGGCCATGGGCAACCACATACGGTCGACTACGATGTGCCGGTATTGGACGTGTACGTTGAACGACTCGCTGGAGAGAGCGAAGTAGCAGGTATCGGGATCGTCCTGAGTAGAGTGTCGGATGTCTGACATAATCCACCCGTACTGCTGTAGAGCGGCCTTAGCCCATATAGAGACAGACAGCTTCAGTTGGAGATGTTTGCCATCTACCCGTCGTTTCGCCGCAAGTGGTTCGGGATGGGGAAGGTACACAGACCTCGTCTCCAATTGCATGCTTGTAGCACGCAAGAGATCACTCAGTAAAATCAAGAATATGAAGGAATCATGGCCCCAAGGGAGTCCTGTCCCCGAAAGCTGTAGGCGTTCTGGTACGTGTAGGAAGTTCACGTTGGGTTTGGCGTAATCGATGTAGCACAGTCTGCTGAGAAGTCGCCCGGGATCGTCATCTTTCTGAGACGCAAGGATGGCGAGGCACCATGCTCTCGCATTGGGTCGTGATACACCAGAGACTGTGAGATTGAAGGCCCGCAGGGGAAGGAAACAAAGTTGGGTGCGGATACCATAGGGAGTGTGGGTGTATTCTTCGACCGGGAGTTCCAAGGACTCGAAGATGGGCCCAGATGCGCGAATAATCTTGCCCTTAGATGACAATTCGAAGGAGCGCGGAGACAATGCAAATGGCGACCATATGTCCCCGTCGTCCACGAAAACTTGGAAGGGAACCCGAGGGATAGGCAGACAGACAGAACCCCAAGCAAAGAGGCTCTGGTCGGGGATGCGCCTTAAGATTTCCTCCTGCAAGCGCCGAAAAGCATGCCGTCCCTCTCCGTAAAGCGTAGGCATCGTGATCTCGAAGATACCCAACAGTGAGTAGGCCTCGTCCTCGACCCGGGTCGTCTCGCGTCTGGCTGCCCACCGCATGCGTTCGGCAACGCTTTCGTCGCTCAGCGCGATCTCGTGGGTCAAGACTCCACGATCGATAAATGTGATATCCTGGATGAGGTCCGCCAATCCGTCTTTCGTCCCCAGGCCCTCCCACTCCTTCGAAAAGAAGACGACCAAGCGAGGCGCAATCAGCTCCTGGAGCGTCCAACCGCGCGTGAACCATCGACTCTTGCGGAACTTGGAGCTCTCCGCTCGTGCATCCTCATTGGAGGGTACATCTGCTAGGAAGGCGTAACAGACCTGGGCCCCGCGGTACCAGTTGCACATTGAGTTGATGGCTTCGGACAACTCGGAGCTGCTCGCCTTGTCGATGCAAGACGAGTCGATCCAGATGTAGCGGTAGCCGTCGCGACGCGCGACGTCGCACGCCGCTCGGATCTTCAACGAGAGTCCAGAGTCATGATCCCAGATAGTTGGAGCGAACGGAAGTGGATCAGAAGGGGGGTCGTCGTCCGAGGCGGACTGAGATGGACAATAAGGCCTGGGTCGAAAGACTGCAAGGGAGCACTGATCACGTACAAGTCTATATGTCTCCTGTATCTTGACGACATCCTGATACGACTGCTCGCCAATCGGCGGTGGCTCCCAGGTATGCGAGAGGATGGCATACGGAGGGGTCTTTTCCAAATCAAAAAATTCGGTGAATCGCCCAGTCTCCGTGTCAATCAACCGCATCGCTCAGGACCTCTGGGGAGAGGCACTCAGCATTGGATCCCATGACTGGACACAATACGTACGATTGACACAATACGATAGGGAGAGTTGAATAGTAACGCGGAATTGATGGGCTTCGAGGATATGGTGGATTGTCGGAGGTGGCAAGGGGACAAAGTAATGGACTGGAGGTATACGTGGGAGGGCGGCCACCGTTGACCTGCCCACGCACGGATAGCGGGCATAAGAGAGCTCCCGAGTTTATGTAAAGCCCATGAGCCGTCAAAGAAGTTCCCGCTTCGACGGCTCCGTCTCCTCACAGCTACCACCTTATCCTCTGCCTTGGGCTTCGGCTGAGCCCTCGTTCTCCTTTCGTAGGCATTATTCGACGGAGCACACGGCATTCACGCCCGACATGTCACATCCTGAGGACCGCTTGGCTGAGTTCATGTTTCCGAACTACGGTCAGCCCTGGTCAGCGCAATTCACAAGACATGCATACATCAGGACATACGTGGATTTATGCTCGTGAAGTCGGTCCCAGAATAATGAGATTCACGGGAGGAAAAGGAGCCCAAGTAGATGATGAGAGATTAAATACGAACATGAGACGCGTGTTGAATCCCATGCAAGTTATGGAACAAGTCAGTTGTACTCATTAGTTACGTAAGCACAACACTCAAAATGATTTATTAGGACCAGATTAGGACTGTAGAAGTAACGTTGATGATGGAAGGCGCTGAACGCTTGGCTTGCCGCTTCACATCACCACCGTCATCTTGCCCTGATACCTTCGTCTGAATTCGCCATCTTCTTATTCCTGAATATGAACAAGAGACCTCGCTCTGAATCACCGGAACCGTCGGAAAGGCCAGCAAAACGGGTCGAGACCGAGCACAGTCTCTCCACCAGCCTTGTGCCTCGTCAAACTGTACTCGCATATCCCTCAACAAAGCCTTCACAACCCGCTCGCGTTGTGTCTTTTCAACAGCCCACTGGTCTTCTAACCTTCTCATATACGCCTAAACGCGTTCTCGAGTTCGACAACTCCGCTCTGCGCTACTACATCGACCCACCACCCGGCGCGGACCTCCGATATGGCTACGAGCGATGGATCAAGCGACCGGAAGAGAGGTCCAGGCTCGACGGGTTATTGAGAGCAGTAGAGCGTGTTATGCGGAAGACGGACGCGAATGTGGGTCCGGGAAGCGGGAAGAAGTGGTTGCGCGACATTTCTCTGGTAACGTGGAGGGGCGTAATGACCAAGTGAGTTGCAGCTGCATGCACGTCCATGGCTAGATAATCATCGTCTGATGTCGCCGGAGGGAGGATCTTGACGGCGCCGTATGAAGACCGGGATGGCTGCGTGCTGAACGCTATGCTCGTAGACGGCACCCTGTACCTTGAGGAGCACATCACGGACGCCAAGCTCGCCGAGAAGTACCTATCTTCGTTCATGGCCTGTGAGCGAGTTCAAACCACCTTTCAGGGAGAATCTTGCACCAAGGCAACGCCAACAGACTTACTATGGTTATTCGTTTGAGTCTTGGTGCACGTCCTCCCGCCCCGGAGTGCCCGAGCGAATTCCCGGCCATCCCATAGGTTGGGGCGGTGACGTTGACACAAATGTGCAGTGGTGTAGCGTCATCAAGACCAAGCTCGGTGACAGTCGTCTAGTCATTGGCGGTGAAGTCGACTGTGTGCGCGGTCAGTAACCGCTTTGCTGTCTCTCCAGCCATCAAGCTGACGAAATGCCGGAAGAACGCTTCGACGGTAAGACTGACACATTTGTGGAATTGAAGACCTCTATGGCAATACGCGGTCAGGAAGATGAAGCTCGTTTTGAAAAGTAAGTGTGCAGCCATCTGTAGGCGTCCGACAAACCCCAACCAATCCGTCTTCAGGAAACTGCTGAAATTCTACATGCAATCGTTTCTTCTTGGGGTTCCGGTATGCATCCTAATCCCTCTCTTTTTATGTACCCTTGACCCATATTGCTCTACATTAACAGGAGATCATCGTGGGTTTCCGGACGCCAGCAGGCCGCATCACAACCACACAGTCCTTCAAGACGATCCAGATCCCGCGCCTTGTTCGCGGAAAGCCTCATGCATGGGATCCACAGATATGTCTCCAGTGGGCGCAACAGTTCATCGGTCTTCTGAAGAACCAGTTGTTTGAGCAACCTTCACCCGACGACGAGCACTCGGATGCATATGTGCCACGTGTATGGCGAATCACCTTCACCCCCAAGGACGGCATCAAGATGCATGCACTGGATGACGACGGCGTAAAAGATGTTCAGGGCGGAGAGGACCGAGTCGGGTTTTTGCCGTCTTGGTACTACAAAGAAATCGTCGATACGCCCAACCGACAGACCAGACCTTCGCCGTCGGAGTCCGCATCTAGTCGGAGTCCCAAGGACGGTCCAGGTACTACCAATGTATCACAACCGGCAACTCATCATGGATGGGCTCTATAACTATATGCCTGGACACTTTAGTGGTAGGGTCTGTATTTCAGTAATGACAGTCCATGTCAGCGGTGCCATCAAAACGTGGCGGATACCATATTCGGAAAATACATCAAAAGGACCCCTGGCACCTACGAGCGTCATTTTGTCGTTTTGTTTGTTTTCCACTTTCTCTGATTGGCATCCATGGGTTCCGCTCGTGGTGCACATAAAGCACTTGTAGTAAGTATTGGGACAGTAACTAGTCACCACAACTGAGTAGGATGGTAGCATAGTGCGCAAGGGTGGGCTTTAGCCCGCCCGCAGCGTGCTATAACCCCGCCACGCTCTATCTCAGGTTCTTTAAGCGAATATATTCTACTTGATATTGGGGGCAGTGGCCAGGTCTGCCCGGAGGGGCAATGTAGCTATAATAATTATTGGAGGATTTAATTGAGGTTCAGCCATAGCAGCTTAACATAACCTCACGGTGGCGGGGTACCCCGCCACCGCCCGGTTCTTCCCCTACTGTGGTTAATCAGGGCAAACGTACGGATAATACATTGTATATGTATGATCTAGAGCTAGTAGGGTGGGGAAAGGGTGATTGGCCATAGAATGTGTAATGTATACTTGATGTATACACCAGATCATATATACAATGTATTATCCATGCGTTTGTCCGACGTCACCGAGGTCCTGGGCACGTACGCTCGCCTACAGCGGGGCGACGTGCGACCCGCAGCTGAACACGACCGCGAACTGAAAGCCGCCATACTTACTGTGCCAGAACTTCACGGCTACCGTGCCCGCGCACTTCGTGCCTGGTAGCGAGGTCGGCCTGAACGTACTAGCGCACCTTTCTCCAACCTTTCTCTGATCAAGCTGAGGGTATGTCCGCGGTTTCTGCGGCAACGGTTGCTGACACTAAGTAGTGTTGCGCCTGCTAGTGTCTGAAGCGGGCCTTATGCCGTTCCTGGAGACGCTGAACATCACGCTGAAGATTGGGTCTTGAGTCAGGAGTCGAGGCTACCTCGAGCTCACTCACTCACCAACAAGCTTAAGGACGAAGATGATGACGTTGATGATGTCGGTTGAAATGGATTCAGAATGACTAACGATCAGCTGGAAGAACGCTTGATCTGTCAGGCATACTTAGCATACACCGAACTGGACCAGTATTAATGGCTTTAGACTTCTTACTACTTACTTATTTTGTGTAGCTTGGATTGCTGTCGTACTTGTGCTGTAGTTACTACTTACACCATTTTAAAGATCCTCGAGCCTCTAGGGCCAATTTTATGATTTTACGAACATCATCTCGCTCTCGACCAACAAAAATTTCTGATCCCTTGTCCGCGGTCATGAAACAGCAAGAGGAAGATGGCCAAGGACCATGGTTTGTTAGTACGTAACTGTAAAAGCGTAGAGTTCGACGACACATCGGTGCTGACCCAGACGCAGATGGTGGAGAGAGGACAAACGGTGCAAGTATGCACTCCGAGAGTCCGAGTCATCTCCTTGGCGGCAACTGCCCATTGGCGCGGAACTTCGGATCGGTATGACGTCAGTTGAATGTGCCAGTTCCAGTCTCTCTTCTCTACTTACCTCCTGCCAAGCAACCTCCATCGTGCCATTGTGCACAACGACCTATGCTTGATCGTATCGAGTGGAATTGATCCGTTCCGAGGTTTGTTGTTGATTCAACACGCAAGCGAGCTCCCGACCCGTGCTGAAATGAACCGTTTCCGCTGTAGCCTCTCTACTTATCATGTTGCTGCCTGCATCGCTCACCTCTGTGCGACCACCACAACGGCTCTACCTCTCAACATGTCCTCATGACCGTAGCAATTCACTCAATTCCTCTAACAGGTGTTAGGAAAATGGCAGTCTTGCTTGCTTTTGCCTCGGCGCCACTCTCCGCCGGCTGGGCACGACGCGCCAGTGGGTGCGCCGCACTGCGAACGCGTTTCCTTCACAATAATGGGTGATTCAGGTATGGACTCCATCACGCTCCT
This sequence comes from Ganoderma sinense ZZ0214-1, assembly GCA_002760635.1. Taxonomy (NCBI): domain Eukaryota; kingdom Fungi; phylum Basidiomycota; class Agaricomycetes; order Polyporales; family Polyporaceae; genus Ganoderma; species Ganoderma sinense. The sequence goes on from AYKW01000001.1 coordinate 976,282, forward strand.
CCACTGGTTTTTGGCCGTGATTTGAATCCCCAGTCATGAGACATGCAGTTGCTGATCACGGAGGCTCGCTGGCATAGCGAGCTGATGGACGAAACGTCGCAAAAGGCCTGTGGGGTCGGAAAGCGGACGAGACTGAGCGTGGGCTGCGTATGGGCGTTGGCACCTTAGAGCTCGTTAGAGACGTAACCAAGCACCCTTCGGATCGGCAACGCAAGGAGTCGGACTCTGCTCAGGACAGCATATAAAGAGGTGTGTGTGCCGACCTTTGTTCTGCACCCCCACCTCCTCTTCGGTCTTTCCTCGTCGACGTCCTGTCACCCACGACTCCTTGCCTTCCAGCACCTCACCCCCTATCCGGCACCATGAAGTTTGTTCTCGCCCTCGTCGCCTTCGCTGCGTCTGCGCTCGCTCAGCACATCGAGATCGGCGCCCCCAATAACTTCGCCGAGGTCAAGGCAGGAAGCAAGATGACCGTTGAAGTGGCCCAGCCTGTACGTCCCTCCCTCCCCCTACCTCTCCCGTGTTTTCGCTGACCAGGGCTTGCTGTCTGCACGCAGAACTCCCTCACTGGGTCGACGACAGTTGGTATCGCGATCGGGCTCTGGCCGTGCGGCGGCCCGAAGGGCACGTCCAAGTGCGCGTCGACCGACGTCAGCCAGGTCCTCGGCAACGTCGTCTACACGGGCTCGTACAAGTCCCAGCACGACAGCACGCAGCCCTCGAAGCCGCCACACCAGAACTTCGAGATCACCGTCCCGTCGTCCTTCTCCAAGGGCGAGGTCAGCCTGGGCATCGCCCACCTCTTCCTGGTGGGGGTAAGTTCCCCTTTCGCTTGTTTGCATCTGAGTCCCCGAGTCGAACGCGGCGCTGACCGCACCCTTTTCTTTGTGACGCAGGCCGGCTCAGAGCCCGTCTATGAGTTTGTCAACACCACCCTCGTCGTTTCCTAAAATCCGACGCGTGTAGGCAAGAACGTGCATGATCTGTTCGCTCTGCCACCGCTAGCATCTACTTACATAGTACCTCGCATCTGATTGGACGATGGTTTCCTCGGGCTTTGCGCATAGAATTGTTAATGGATATGGACTCTAGACTCTCTCTGAACATTTTGTCATCGTAATGTAGTACCGCATAGCTAACTGTTGTTACACCATATTGAAACCATTTCCGCCGCTATGTTGCAAATGGAAGAAACAACGAACCTCACCAGAGTGTCCACAATAAGCTCAAACGCTAGCCAAACCTGTCTGCATGCGAAAGTCTGAATGTCATTGCGAAACCTCCGGAAGTATGAAAAGCACGTCTCCCTACCCCTATTCCACACTGTACTGGTTTTGCAGCGGTGAGGGCAGTCCTCAGGCTATCCCCAGATATCCGGCCACTGGCAACTCCTCCCTCAAATATGCAAACTTGAACTCTGTTGCTTTCCTCAAACTAATGCTACACTAGAAGTCAAAGTCTTGGCTTTGAGCAGCGGCTGCCCCGCCAGAGAATGATACACAAAGAGTCGACCCAAAGAACGACAACGAGCTCGTGAACCCCGAACAAAGCTTGTGGAAGTGGCAGACGGTGGAAGGGGAGTTCCGTGCTTTGTGAGCGGAACGTGCATCATGTAGAGTCATCTTCTGACCAGAAGCTGTCACCTGGGTTGACCTAGGTATGGATTTTATCCATCGATTGTTTGCACGTTGATGCGTCTTCGCCAATACCGTCTGCCGCGTATCAGGGCGGAAGACAAAGGATGATCTTTGATCGCCCGATATATTCCTCTTAGCATGTCAGACGGGAAGTCACTAACAAAGTACAAGAAATGACAAAGTGTATAGTGCCACACAGAACATAACAAACAAAGGTTTTCGTCTAAGAGACGCTCTTGCTGGATAGCATAAATACCCCACCACTCCAGCACTCAAAGACGCAGTGACGACGAACTCCCCTAGGGAACGTAGACAGCAGTCTATTGAAGTCATGGAGGCGGGGCCGTTATGGACCATAGGGCTTCAGCGAGTGGCCGAAGCCCTGTGAGCCGTAACGTCTACGCCTCCATATGGATATGGCGGACAGAGACGCGTTGGGCAGGGTTTGGGGTGGGCAACAGCGCCACTAGTGACAGTCAAACGAGTGTCGCGTTGCGGCTAGAATTACAGAGGCAAACGTATCGTTACAGAAACAGAAATGCGAAGGATAGCAAACACGAAACGAGCCGAAGGAGAATATGCACGAACGACAACACCTCTAGTCCTGGTCGGTCCCGTCTCTGGGACGGTAGCGGATATTGCGGCTTTCCAGCTCCGCCTCCACATCGTCGGGCACGCGCCCTTTGACGCGGACAGCATACATCCCCTTCACGTACTTGGCTGGAGAAAGCGTGAGTGACTGATGTGCTCGCCACGCGAAGGAAGGACGTACATGTTCTCTGCCACCGTGCAACCCAGCTGTTGTCGGGGTCTATGACGGCAATCACTCCCTCGAAGTGGGTTGTGGTGCATGATTGTATGCGGTCGGGGTACCCTTTCATCTAAGGGCATGGCACATAACTCAGTGGAACCCCGTAACGGGGAAATCCAACGGGACGCACCTGCATGAGCTCCTCGCAATTTGGACAGCCATGCTTCCGGAAGTCGGCAGGAGTCTGAATGATGGAGCAGAGTAGGCAAGCACGGAGCTGCTTTGCACGCGGCTGACTCGGGATGGAAGCTGGCGGTCTGTCTTGGCTCGACATACTGTAGCTGTGGTGGAGGATGGGGCGGGAAGTCACAGTGTCGGCGTTGAGTCCAAGTTGCGCTGAGCGCCGAACGTCTGGGTGCTCGGCAATACCCGACACGGGCGCCACCGTGAGCAACGGCGTCGACCGTTACAGCAGCGACAGCATATCATCCTACCCCCATCATGGCTGGCCGCGCCCTTACACTTCTGTTTGCCCTGCTCCCGGCAGCAGCGTCGGCCTACTCTAACACCCACCCGATCCTTGCTTGGTCGTCTCGCAAGTGCGTCACCCGCAATATTCACCACATTCGGCAACTGACCTGACCCACGCGCAGCTCCAAGGCTCTATCCTCTCCTTCGGTTTCGGAGGCTGCGAAGGCCAACTTGCACGCAATCGCCAATGCTCTATATACCCACGACAACATTTGCGACCATGACGCAGTAATTGTAGTCGACCACCAAGGGGTAAGCAGTCCATCTTGTTGTTCCTCCATAACTTGGTTTTGATTTGAGAGCTCCCTGCACAGCTGCACGCGTCCGACCTGCGCACACTATCGCCCTCCTGCCATCTTTCGAAGGCACTGTCCAATTCTCCCTCTTCCCTGCAGTTCGCCTACGTCCAGAGCGAAGACCAACATGCGAACCCGTTCGTCGATCTCTCAAGCGTACTCTCCAAGCGCTGCGGCTCCCGCACGGTGAGCCACGCACCGGAACTCGGCGAGCTAGACGTCGACGCGGGGATGGGCAAGCATGTCATCTCCATCTCACTTCCTCCCTTGGAGAGTGGAGAGTCTGGGAGCTCGAGGAAGAACAGCATGGAGAGCCACGGTGCGTCCCCCAATCTCTCAGAGCGCGAAACCTTGTCTTAAACCGACCATGCAGAGTCATGGCTCTCGAGCGAGCTCTCCAAGATCGAGGCCATGTTTTCTGACTACCTGGTGATTTACACCGGTGTGCCTGGCTCGTCCCTCCACGCTCGCCAGTCCTCGAGCTCGTCCACCTTCGAAGCACAGACCGTAGCAAGCCCTTCAGGCGGCATCCTGAAACGCTACCAGCTTCTCACCCCCGGCCTCATCCTCGTGCTGCTAGTGTCTTTCTTCATCCTTGTTCCCGTTATCTTCCTTGGTGTCTCTGCGCTCTCCAGCATCCAGTCACCGCTGACGAACGAGATTCCGAAGGGCTTCAGTGCGGACGAGAAGAAGAACCAGTGATTCCACATGTGGATATTTGTGCAGGGACTGTGTTTATCATACGTTCTTTCTATCTGCATCTTTCCCATCCAGAAATCGTGTATGGTGCGCTCCATGTTGTTATACGCCTGATTCTATGCTTCCAAAGGCACCAAAAGGATCAAGACGAGACACGTTATCACCAAAATCGCGGGATGCGAACGCTTTTTCACCAGAACATTAGGTTGGAGGGGATATCCATTGAGTGGAGTTACTGGAACGTGGTATACATCATCTCACGCACTGACCTAGGGAGGTCTCAACATCGTGAAGCGAAGTGGACGGTCTAATCAGTGCGCCTCGACGAGTGCATCGTCATAAGTACGGCCTCATACACAGCCCAGCCAATCGCTGAACTGAATATCTTGCGAGACATTCGAAGTGTTGCACCGTCAAAGAAACCGGCCACTCCACGATGCTAGAACCGAAAGTAAGGGACATGTTCTAACCTTGACCATCGAGAAGATGAAGGCTTACCTGCCAGACCGTGCGGATGGTGCTCCATAGCCCGTGATAGTGCATCTCGGACCGAACTTGCATCTTCGTCTTCATGACATCAAAGGGCTGCGTCGCAAGAGTTGCGAGCGCGCCGGCGGAGGCTGCCGCGACCGAGTTCACGCTCGTAGAGTGCAAAAAGGGCAGGCTAACAACCGCCGACTCCGGCGCGGAAGACACGGCGGACGCTGCAAGTGATAACACAAAGGCGTCAATGGAGGCTTCGCTCCGTGGTATTGAGGGACGCACAGAGAGTGGCCTTGATGTGCTCGTAGAACACGACAAATATCCCCGCGTATGGTGCGTCCCGGAGAGAAGAGGCGACCGCTCCACGGAAGATCTCGGATGGGCCGGAGCGTATCAGCCCGAAGAAAGCCTCAGACAATGACCCATAGGAGTAATATGAGCTCTAAGACGACCATTAGTTCTGCAGGGAAGGCTTGTCAATGAGAGGGAGCGTTACCTCGTACCGAGCCTTGACAACGGAGAAGGGGTTCAATACGAGACCCACGGTGGTTCGAGTCAGCGCACCAGCCAGCAGATTGCCTTGGGCGGTCAGCTTCGGGAGAGTCGAGGTCGAGTAGGACGAGGAGGGCGCGCGCAAGGGAGCAAAGTATGGGGATGTGGCAAGGAACGTACGGAACTGGTTCAGCCCTGTGAAGTAGAGCGCAACCCCGGGGACGTTCCGCAACAGGGATGCCGTCGTCCCGCGCCAGAGGCCGGGGATTCCATTGGACTGGACGATGTTGCGAGCGGTGCGGAATATGAGGGTAGACTGGGGTGAGAGCGGGTTGTGGCCGTGTTTGCTGAGATAGTCCGGCTGCTGGATGCGCGTCTTCAAAAGGTCGACTATGAGGAGAAATCTGCCTTAATGCGTGGCTGATAGGATGATATGAAGAACTGACACGGTTGGAGGATTACCGTGGACGCGAACCCAGAGAGGGCACCTGCGTGAAGTGGTTAAGGGTCGGACGACTGCGTCATTGAGCACGGAACGTACCTGAAATGAGGTGCTGGCTGACATTGCTCATAAATCCCGCACAAACCTTTCAGCCCCTGCAAGTCACCTAGGCCTTTCTCAGTCCGCACCGCGAGAGCTAACTTGAATCTGGAGCAAACTCGACCGGGAGTAATATGAACATGGACGCTTAGGAGACACGGGTAAGCCCGAGGAACGCTTATGTAATAAACTCTATGAAGGCGACTGGAGATGTCGTCGGCCTGCATGTATGCCCGCTCTCTGTCGTCTTGTCGAAGAGCGGCAGCGCGTGCAGCCTCGTCTTCAAGAGCTGCCTTGACCGCCACTCGTGCTTTCTGCCCCCATCCACGCCGCCATGCTTCCTCTGTCACCGTTAACGGCCATCGGCAACTCAAACCCACCCTCTATGGCCAACCACTCGCTTGCTCGCATGCCCACTTGATTCGTTCGAAAGAGACGACACCTGGGATCCCACAAGAGGAATATGATAAACGGAGGCGGGAGCTGATGGAGAATTTGCCGGAAGGCAGTCTGGCCGTGTGCGTTGCGGGCCAGATGAAGTACATGAGTGGCCGTAAGTCCACACTCCACGTGTCTGAGCTCGAGCAAACCTGACCGTTCCTGTTGCACAGAGATATTGTAAGTAAATCGATCGGGCTATATGATAATACGAGCTCAACTTCGTGCCCTACGCAGTTACAAGTTTCGCCAGTCGTCCGACTTCTGGTACCTCACCGGCTTCGATGAGCCAGACGCCGCGGTCATCCTCGAGAAACGGTCCTCCTCGCCCCGCGGGTACTACATGCGGATGTTCTCAGTGGGTACGGACACCGCGAAGGAGAAATGGGACGGTGCGCGGACTTGCCAGGAGGATGTCGTGCAATTCTTCGGTGCAGACGAGGCGGAACCCATATCTGTGTTTCCGGCCGTTCTGAGGAATCTGTCTGCGGCTGCTTCGCGTGTGTACTTCGACCTGCCGAAAGGCTACAAGCGGACCCGAGCAGTAACTCCCAAGTCGTTTTTAAAGGTGCGCATATACCTGTGTTCGCGTCTTTAGCCATACCGAAGGGGCTGCGTGGTACAGTATTTGTCCCCTTCCGGGGGCGCGTCGCGAAAGGAGTACGACCATCTTTTAGACTCACTCGGCAATTTAAAGCCTGAGCCCTTGGCTCCAGAAGTCGCTCGCCTGCGCGCGATCAAAAGCAAGTACGAACAGGAAGTCATGCGACAAGCAGCCGATATCAGTGCCCGTGCACACAACAAAGTGAGCAGGATCGTGATATTGTTTGGCCTCTTCTCTGAGACTCTTGCAACAGACTATGCGCTTTACCGAACCCGGTATGGCGGAGCATGCAGTTGCAGCACACTTTGAGTACCTCTGCGCACGAGATGGCGCACAACGCCCCGCGTATGTGCCAGTTGTGGCATCAGGGTATGTATCTTCCTATTATTCCTCCCATCACTTCGTTAACCATCAGGCATATCCTAGCCCTAACGGCCTTATAATCCATTACACCTCTAATAATCAACTAATAGCCGACGACGAGATGGTTTTAATAGACGCAGGCTGCGAATACAAGTGCGTATTGCTGCCATGCATATTTATCTGGATTCTCATCTCTGTGTTGTAGTGGTTATGCATCCGATATCAGTGCGTGCTTCTCTCTCGTTGCACATTGACAACTCTCATATCAACCTTCTCGCAGCTCGCACATTCCCGGCGAATGGTTCATTCACACCCGAGCAAGCCACATTATACAATGCCGTACTAACGGTCCAGAAGCAACTCGTTAGCCTATGCACTGAGTCATCAGGGATGTCCATCATTCAGATCCACTGGGAGTCCTGTAACCTGCTTCGCAAGGAGCTCGAACGGATAGGTTTCCGATTCGTCCTCGGGGCAGGGACCCTCGATACATTATACCCCCATCTGGTCGGGCATCCGGTCGGAATTGGTGCGTCCTTCACGTTTAAACTGCTTGCAGACATTGGTTCATGACGGTGAACAGACTTGCACGAGTCGAGCCACGCCGACAGGAATGCACCGATCAAGAAGGGCATGGTCATCACCATCGAGCCTGGTGCGTAAACGCAGTGTTCCTTCCATGGAATGCGGGACCTGAATGCACTTCGCAGGTATCTACGTCCCTCCTCTTCCTGAGTTCCCGAAGGCATTCCATAATATCGGTATTCGGATTGAGGACGAGGTGCTTGTTGGGGAAAAGCATCCAGTGGTGCTCAGTGTTAATGCTCCCAAGGAGGTACGTGTCATGCATCTGCCCATCGGGTAACCAGACCCTAACGCAGTATTGTCCAAAAGATCGCGGACATTGAGGGCTCATGCCAAGGACTATTGGGGCTTACCGCTTTTTAGACCGTTATATGTAGCTGATACATCTCGCAACAAGGCGGGACTAATCAAGCTGTGGCATGCTCACCTCTGACTATCACTCTCATAAATCAACCATATTATGAGAAGAGGTAAAAATTTGCGTGCAACTTGAACGAATCAAGACATCCTTCATCCCTGACCTAGCTTCTATCTAGTGATGGTAATGCATTCGGGGTAGCCTGTGTATGCGTACAGTTGTTCTCGTGTCTCATAGTCCTGAAAGCAGTGAAAATGGATAGCTGGGAAGCGCACTCTATGAGTATTGCTTCTGAATGAACTTTGCGATAGTCTGCAGCTGAATGTTTGAGGTACCCTCGTAGATCGCACCCTGTCGTGGCATGAAAGTTTAGAATCACACGAGGGAAACAACATGTAACGCCACTCACGATCTTCGAGTCGCGCCAGTACTTCTCAATCCCAGTCTCCCGCGTGAAACCGACACCGCCGGCCCACTCGATTGCGGCACCAGAGACCTTCTGCGCGACCTGACTCGCCACGTACTTGGCTATCGCCGCCTCGCGCACGAACTCCCTGCCCTCCTCCTTCCGCCGGGCAGCGTTGTACGTCAACATCCGCGCGGCCTCGATCTGAATGGCGGCCTCCGCCTGCTGGAACTGCATGCCCTGGAAGGTGCCGATGGCCTTGCCGAACTGCGTGCGCTGGAAGGTGTAGGGCACGGCCTTGTCGAACGCGCCCTGGGCGAGGCCGAGCATCTGCGCGGCGATGCCGATGCGACCCTCGTTGAGGATCTCGATGGCGATCTTGTAGCCCTTGCCCTCGCCCCCGAGCACGTTCTCCGCGGGAATGCGGAGGTCGTCGAAGGAGAGCGCGCAGGTCGAGGACGCGCGGATGCCGAGCTTCTGCTCCTTCTTGGCGATGGTGATGCCCATGTCCTTGGTCGCGATGAAGCAGGTGATGCCCTTGTAGCCCTTGGAGGGGTCGATGTTGGCGAAGATGAGGAAGAAGTCGGCCTCGTACGAGTTCGTGATCCACATCTTGGAGCCGTTGAGCACCCAGTGGTCGCCGTCCTTGACGGCGCGCGTCTGGAGGGCGAACGCGTCCGAGCCGGAGGCGGGCTCGGACAGGCAGAATGAGCCGAGCTGTGGTACACGGTTTTGATTAGGGTAAATATATTCCTTCAAGCACGCCAATGGCGTACCATGGTCTCTGAGAGCTTGGGCAGCCACTTGTCTTGCTGCTCCTTAGTGCCGTATTTGCGAACGACGGTGTTGACGAGCGTATTGTGCACGTCGCACATTACGGATACCGATGGGTCCACGCGGGCCAGCTCCTCGATAGCGATGATTGCGGACGTGAACGACGACTCCGCGCCGCCATGGTCCGCACTTGTCTCGATACCCATGAGCTATTGCGTGGCATGTGTTAGCCAAGGGTGCGAGGGAAAGGAGGTAGGAACATACGCCTTGCTCGAAAAGCGCCTTCACAATAGCAGGGTCCATCATTTCGTTCTCGTCCATCTCGCGCACCTTGGGACCCACGACATCCTCCGCGAACCTCCTGACTGTGCTTGTTCAATCAACACGGGTTGTCCGCCCGGGTGCGTTGAGGGTGCGTGGACGTACCGGACTCGCGAAGCATCTCTTCTTCCTCCGTGAATGTATCGAGCGAAGTGGGGCGAACTTCGGATGCGACTACATGCGAGCGAGAGAAATGCCTGTAGACCCAGATTTTCAAGGAGTTATGATGGTCAGTGTTTCTTGTTGCAAACGAGCTCCTGATTGCCATACCGCGCGGTAACCTGGGGCAATACACGCTGGCGCAAAACGGATGTGGAGGGCTTGACGGAACGTGTAGCAGAGCGGAACATGGCGGCAGCGTATGGGGTGTCCAGGCAGCAAAGAGAAGGATAGAAAAGAGTGACTTTATGGTGCCGAGTAGGGAGAAGAGCGTCTGTACGAGCGTCCGGACCATGCTTCAGGCCTTCAAGCTTCAGGCGCCTGCAGGGAAGCGGGGTAATCACATGGCCACCCCAGCCCCGGACCTGCCTTCAGCCGAGGCCGGATCCCCTCCAAGAAGTCAACACCGGACAACGAGAAACGAATATCCAGCCAACGTTCAGCACTCAGCACTCAACAGAGGGAGATGTCAAGTGCGAAAGGCAACTTTTGTTTTACAACAAGACATATGGGTTATACAGAACGTTTTGTGTGTGCAATGTTACTAGCTAGTCTGCATTGAAGTGAAAGAGTCTGTCGTTGTGAGGTAGTACAAGTGTCCATGTAAAGTCCGTAACCATTCCGAAAGTCCGTCATGAAACCGGCGTATAATTTGCATGACGCCTATGAGCTTGGTCTGCAGTACAGTCTTCACGTTAGCAAGCCTCGTCAATACAGAACACGCCCGATAGGGATTCTCAAGGAATGGTTCGCACGCACCGTTTAAAGACCGCAAGCCGAGGCAGCGACTTGGGTCGCGTCCGCGTTCACGCGACCCAGGAACGTGGCCTGGTTGTCCGTGAGCGTGTTCATCGCCTCGAGCGCGATGTTGAACCCCGAGTCGGTGTGGTCAATCGCGAGCACGTTGATGCTCTTCCCGTTGTACGTCAGCTGCCAGCACGAGCCGCACTGGGCCGAGTTCCATCCCGCGACCGCGGCCGCGCCGCCGATGTTGGGGAAGTGCGGCAGCGAGCCGAAGGTGCTGTAGCCCTTCGTGATCAGCCCGTTGGGCCCGTCCGAGCATGCGACCGTCGTGAGCGACCCTGCCGAGTTGTCGTACGTCTCGTCGTACGACACGGTCACCGTAGCCGCAAGGGTGGTGGAGACGGCGGCGAGGAGGGTGAGCGCAAGAGCCTTGAACTGCATCGTGAGTTGAGTTGTGGGTGGGGAGGGGTGGGAGGAGTTTTGTGCAAGAAGAGCGAGAGTGCAAGTGAAGGTAAATGCGAATGCGAGGGACCGAAGGCCACTGCTGGTCGATCAGCGTTGAACAGGCTCGTATATATACCTACAGGCTAGCAGTACGTCGAGTACCATGGCTCGTATGTCCGAGAACTAGGTGCTCCAGTGGCCCAGACACCACGGAGAAACCGTCCGAATTTGTGGTCATGTGCACAGAACGTCTATTATTCATTGGGACGACCAGCCAGAATCAACGACCCGCATGAGAACGATAGACGGGCATACACTCACCGCCTGGGCACAAAGAAGACGATTGAAGTCAGGAGAGACATAAGGCGGATCATCGATTAAGTTTTCCTTGACACATCAGCCGACTTGGGAGACGAAACGTGCCCGGAGGCCCAGGGTACTCCGTGCTCTCTTTGGCAGAATCCGCGGAGACTGGTAAGGTTTGGAAGACGACGGCATCACGGAGCATTATCTAGACTTTCATGAAGTCCGCCGAGGAAAAACGCGACAGGATGAAGCGCATTGCAATTTACCTTCAGCTTACAGTACCGACAGAACCTCTTTGGGGAAGGAATGCCACCTCCTACTTGACGTGGGATATCAACGCCACTGGCTAGACACTACCAGACATCACGGCTCGGATCGAGGATTCGTGAACACATGTCTTCTCGAGAGACGTTCTAAGACACCATTACGTAACTTAGGAAATGTGAGAATCGAGATCATGGCATTAGAACTTCGTACAATAGACTCACCTCGGTGCCACGACGCATCCCCGCATCCCCGCCCCGGCCCAATTGGACTTCACGGGGAGGCCAGGACAGGCCGTAGTATGTATGTCCGCGACGGATGCCCCAGCCAGCCTTGACACCTTGAGGCTTCGGAAGGACCCAAGAAAAGAAGAATTCACTCACCACGGCCGTGTGTCCGGGGTGGACTCGCCTCGGACATTGACGGGCAAAAGGACCACGTCCATCCCGGGCCGCCGGCTAGAGAGCACAGATGTGATTACTGGCGTATGGAGGTGGAGTACAGAAAGTCTACATAGTACATACAGATGCAAGGACCCGGGATGCGTGCGGAGGACAGATAAGTATGCGGGGTCTGTACTTGTGTAGGAGACATGGATACAGTACAAGTATATAGGATAAAGGATGGTGAGGAGATATCGTCACATTACCTAATGTATGTACGAGAATGACCAAGAAAAAATGCGGGATGCAGCAGGCAGTAGAACCGAGTATTCCAGGTGTTCCAAACGAGAAAAATGTCAACAAGGGGCGTCATGAGATGGTCGTTACGATATAAATTCCAAGATAGTGGAGGCGAAATATATAGGATTCGACCAAGTTCCAATTCCGTCCTTCCGAATCACCGCGACGGTCGAAATGCCGAGGTGCCGTACAGGGGGGAGCATGGACTAGATCGCTGACAAGTCTACGGCGTCGCCGTCCAGTGCTGCACGCATCACGTCCAGAGCGGCAAGATGGAAGGGCAACACTGGGTCCGCCTGGAGCTTCCATCTCGCACGAGACAGGACGGCAAGCTCGTAGAAGTTGCGCACAATGTCCGACATGTGTTCGGCTGGAACTTGTCGCACTCCGGATCCGGTCTGGGCTACACCGTAAGTGGAGCGTTGGGAGTGGATGTCATGGAGCTGGAATATACGCATCGTAGAGACTGAGGTGTGGTCGGTGGAATAAGGGGCACAAATGATGGTTGACCAAGATGGTACATGGAGGGCTTCGGGGTAGGAACAGGAACATGGTGTCGATGAGCTGGGATTATCTTCTTCCTCAGTATCGGGAATGAAAGGTGGCTCGGACGATCCTGGCGTGGGATGGGAAGGACTCTTCGCAGCACGGTCTGCGATATATGTAGGATAGATTGATTGCGAGGTCGGGGAGAGGAAGTAGGCAGCGCATGTAGCGTCGGAGAACAGGGTATGGGTGTGTCGCGAAGACTTCAGTGTGAGCATCTGGGAGCCGCTAGATGTATTACGCCTGAGGATATCTAGAATAATGGCGTCGGGCGGTGCGAGGAACGTCCACGGACTTTCCATGTCGACAGAGAGTAGTGTGACGTGCATGGGTAGTCCTTCCGTCGGGGTCGAAGACATGACCGAATCCAGATGCAATGCCCATGCTAAGTTAAAATATATCAGTACATTACATAAACGAGACGAGATGGATGACTGACCGTGTGCTTCTGAGAATGTTATCAGGCCAAGTTTTGACACCACTATGCGCCATTCGATATTGGCTCTTCTCGCGAATGCATAGACGAACGTCCAAACCTGCGTGACCATAAATTCTTCCACATTATCATCAGGAGTCAGCCACGCCTTCAAGTCGTGGGCTTCCCCCTCCGCGTCCACACAGGCGGCGGTAATCCAGCGCCCGCACGTCGAGATTCGATACCCAACGTGCAGCAGCATATGCCGATGGGTAATGTCGAGCGAAGAAGCACTCGACTCTAAAGCGAACGATATACGGGGTACGACCGCAGTACTCCGGGGTTTTCCAGTTGCAGAAGGCACCAGGGCATACGCAGGCGCCTCCAAGTAGTCCGTGATAGGCGGCCCATATGCGAATAACTTGCGGGACATCGCGCGGTTGACAGGCAGCAGGAGACGGTCATACACGCTGCACACGAATGCATCAAAACCGCCGAGACTTGAGGCAGGATGAATATGGGTTCCAAAAATGAGCGACTCAGGAACGAGGTGCACGAGGATGTCACCCTGTGGATGCTGCTTGTAGAAGCGTCGTACTGCAGACAGTATTTGACGAAGCGTTGTGGACGACGATGATATGATGTGTGATGGGGTAGCGATGTAGAAGACGAGACTTGAATAAGGAGTGGTGATCTCCTGGACAAAGCTGCAAATGGTCTTGCGAAGGGTGTCGAGTCTTGCGGGTGCGAGTCCTGGTTTGGTGAAAACGTTTGAACTGCCAGCAACATGAGATCCAAAATTCTTCGCCTGTCGACGGAGTAAGCAAGGAAGATATATGATAGCGAGAATAGAAAATGCACCGAATATGCGGCAGAGATCTTGGCGAGCCAGTTCTCAATCTCGGTTTCCCGATCCTCATCCTTTTTCTCTTCGAAGAAAACAAATGCGACAACATCTTTTGGTCCAGAGCGCGGTGATAAACCAAGTTTCTCCCAGAACCGTAGAGAGGTTGGAGAAATCTGTATGACAGACTCGCCCTTGCTCACGGCCAGTAAAGGGCCCTCGAGCGGGCTTAAAGTCACAGCCGGGTCGTTGCCATATGACGCTACGGACCATACAATCAACACCTGCCATCGCTTCAAAGTGGTAACACAATAATACTTACAACCACCGAACAGCATTTGCACGTCAACGTTACCCTCTGGCGGTCTATTGCCAATCAATTGGTTGATGTATCTTGCGTCTGCTTGCCACACCTGAGCGGGAAGAATCGGAGGCGTCGAAGAGAGCGATGCATTCGCTCTCCATGCTTCCTGCCACAGAGGGTTCTCGACTACCTCCTTCACCAAGATTTGTGCTGCCGCTTCCAGCGACTTAGACTTCTCAGATGCGGCGCCGAGGATTGCAGCGGGAGAGACGGGGGTTGGCACCGAGATCGGCAGCACGTTTCCGGTCCCTGAGCTCACCGCCATTCCTGGGGGGCGCAGCGGCGCACACATAGGGAGTAAGTGGGAAAGGCAGAAGTATGTCTTGAGAAGACTTGGGCCTAGTGGCAGGTAGGATGGGGGTGGGGTCGACGGCCGAGGTGCCAACGGCATCTCTTCATCTTCGACCCAGGGTTCGTCATCCGATTCTTCAGAGTCTGGCCCAGGAGGAGACGAGGCGGCGCTCTGCCAGTCTTCGGGCTCACGATACGATTCCCAGATAGGCAACTTTCGGGACGCGCGGACACCTTGGTCCAGGCTCTTGCGTTTGACCCCAATGAGTTTCCGAACAACACCTATCCTTGGGTCTGTAGCTGCGCTGTACTTCATCTTCCACCCGGGCAGCAGGGTGGGAGTAGCGCTTGGCAGCTCGACATCTTCGTCAGGAGGTGGCGAGTGCAGTGCGAACTTCCCAATTGCATACTTTCCGTCTGCTTCGCGATGACTTGATGCGAATGGGATTGGATCGAAGATGCGTGGTCCCAGGGTGCCTGGTCGCTGCGACTCAGAAAGATGCACGGATGGTGTGGTCGGAGCTGAATGCGATGACGGCGTCTTTGTCGGTGACGGGGGAAGGAGGTCTGGGGGCAGCCCTGCACTGTCCAACAAACCATGCGTATCAACGGGGGCTCTAGGAGTGAAAGGTTCTCCAAGAGCTGCACCCCATGGTGACGAATGGGCGAAACTAGCGGACGGAGGTCCAGGTCCGGACAGAGGACCGTCTACGGTGACGAGTGGGGTGAGGGCTAAAAGCGGGGGGCCATTGATCTGTGCAATTCCTGTCGGGAAAGAAGTTGTAGACGCCATGGTCGGTGCAACGGGAAGAGCACGTTGAGATGAAGGGGCATCGAAGAAATCGAAGTCGTCCTCAGTAAACACACCGAAACCGTCATCCATGTCGTAGTTTTCGGCAGCAGCTCCCGTTGCACGACCGCCTCCAAGGGTGTCGAGCGGTATAGTGAAGTCCATATCGGGATAGACGACGTCCATGTACCCGTTGGATTGACCCCACGAGTTGTCAAATCCATTGAATGGATCGAAAGCCATCGAAGACGGTTCCCCATCACGTTCGGCCTGAGGCGGAGGCCCGGTATCTTGGTTCTCTTGGGACGTGTTGGCACGACCTGGCTCAGACTGTTCAGCGACGGGTAGCGGCTCCTCGTCGGTAGAAGGGAGATCGATTGGAGCGTCGGGTGGGGAGAAGAGAGAATCCCCTGAATGGTCGGATTCGACCGTAGGATGGGACTCTAAATCTGAGGCCTCTACATCCATTGCAACAGGCATGGGTTCTGGAGAAGGCGCAAGTACCTCCTCGGTCCTCACAGGAACGGTTTCCAGGGTAAGCGGGGGCGGCACCTGTGGCTCTTCCTTCGGTGGAGGGTTCGCGCTTGCGAGTTTTGCACGGGCAATTGCGATCTCCTGCTCTTGACGTTCTCGTTTAATTCTCTCCCTTTCGCGTTCACGTTCTTTGAGAACGGAATCGACATAACCTCCCACTTCTCCAGCGACCTTCTTGATGTCGCGAGCGTATGGCTTCTTGGTCAGAGAAAGCGTACGGAACGCCCGAAGGGAATCACTGGTGGGGGAAGACCGAAGAAGGCTAGGGCGCCGTACAACGGATGATCCTAATTTGTCTCGATCCACGAAGGGCAACGGCGCCTGGCTAGTAGAGGTCGTAGCACTGGACGGACCATCCGCTGTCGGAGAAAGCGCACCCATGGTGAACGACAGCGTGGTTGGGATCGTTGCCGCGGGTGGAGGAGGGGAAGCCTGTAGTTGTGACGGCAATTCGGGGATGTATGGCAACGTTGTGCGCGCATGAGTCGAAGGAGAGCTAGAATGGTATGATACGCAAAGCGTAGCCGGCCAGATAATGGGCATTCCCTTGTCTTCACCTTGCTTATTTTGGACGGCGAGCCAAGCGATGATGTAGCTAGGGCCATCCTGTTGCGAGGACGTTGGGCGCTTCCAATGACCAGCACCCAGGCCTATCAGCGCTTCCTCAAACTGCGTGGTCAGCGCAGCTGCCGGACCGTTGTATGTGTTCAGATAGTATGCAGGGACGCCTTGTGGTAAGAGGACTATCGGCGTACCGGCCGGTAAGGGAAGTGAAGAGCGGAATGGGAGGTAGTATGTCGGACGCATGATGGGACGAATGACAAGACGGGCGGTAGAGGGCGTATCCGTTGGAAAACATAGGTGAATTTGCAAGGTGCATGTTATCAATGGACGACTGCCCGTGTAGTTCTCCCAACCTGAACCCCATTCGGAAGTAGTCGGAATGGGACCGAGAAGAAACCCGCTCTTGAGGCGGGTAACGCAACGACCACGGGGATGGACTTTGGAGGCCTCCGTCACGTCGTCGATTAGGCGGTCCCGGACAGCCTGGAGGAACAGATTCAAGGGAAGTCGCAAATGTACCCTGGGGAGCAGCGACGTGAGCAACGTGTGGTGCGCAGAGACGCTGCTGTCCGAGCATTGTCCACATGGAGTGGCTTGGGTCGAGCTGTAGGGGAAACAAGAATAGATGGTAGCGGGCGTGAATGAAGAGGATTCTGTCACTGGGGAACGGATTAGCATCGCTTCGAGTAGGATCTCAAGGACGAGTCTAAGGCGAAATGGGTCATAACTTGTTTCCGAACTGAAGCGGCATAACGCAGATAGTACGGAAACACAAAAGATCGTATCACATGGAGATGTGGATTACTCACAAGCCAATGCCTCGAACTCTAGTCTTGAAAGTGCAACATGTGCATCACATGTACGGGTAGTAGACCCGAGAGCGAACACATACAGCACCGCGGTGTCCTTGGAAATGTGGACAATAGGGAGCAAAGAATCTGTGAGTCCCTTCTCCAAGTTCCGGAGCAAGATGGTCCTTCTGGCAAGCTCCAGCTGCTCAAGAGGGTCGGCTATGGCAGGTCTACATGCGAAGACGCAATAGGCGATGGATGGATGTTCCGGGAGGGGGACGACCGAGGCGAGGACGGAGGAGGCCAGAGATATTGATGGTGGGTTCTGCGAGAGTATGAAGGATCCAGTGTTGTCTTGTGGAGGTGGTTGAGTCTTGGTCGCCATGAGCTGTGTTGGTCATGGGAGAAAGAGTGCAAATCGATAGTTCCGAGAGATTGTACGGCAAGAGCAGGTCGGCCGGCGTTGCATGCGGAAATAGACGGCCTCGGTCGTAAGGTTGACGACGGTGAAAGTCTAGCACATCATGGTAGAAGATGAGTAGCCTGCACCATCGGTGCGCTTGTCCGGGTCGCATGCCCGAGCTGAACGGATATTCCCGGACGCACATTGTGCACATCGCTCTCCGCCTCCACTCCCACATCCTTACCTCTTTTCAATCACACTTTTCATTCTTTTTATTCCGGGAACACCGTCTGCTACCGTCGCCACGAGGGTTGAAGGGGTGACTCCAGCAGGACCATTTTGGAGGTATTATTGGCAGATATGTCTAAACTAGGTTATTGGTTGCCAAATAAGGATAACCCGAGGAGATTCTGATCCACAAGGCTGTTGTTGGCCTCATCCTCTGCAGCATCCATCCTCTCCCACCTCCCTCCACTCTTATCCGCCAAAATGCAGTCTCTCTCTCGTCCAGCTTCCACCTCGACCCGCCAGGCCAATTCCCCGAACCCAAAGCCTCAATACCAAGTCAATACCCAGACAAAAGTGTTCGACACAGCCCATGGGAGGCTCCTCTGTATTGCCGACATCCGTGGCCGACTTTCTGCACTCAACGACCTCGCGCGAGAGGCAAATGCATCCGCTATCATTCATACCGGTGACTTTGGCTTTTTTGGTAAGTATTTTGAACATAGCGGCACCCCTGAGACACTGACGCTGCGGCAGAGGCCCCCAGCCTCGACAGGATAAACGACCGCACCCTCCGCCACCTCACAATGTACTCGCCACTCATCCCCACCGCGCAACGGAATCACCTCCTCGCGCCTGAAAACCCCCCTTCGGCGATTCGTTCCACGGTGACGATATCCCTCTTGTCCGAATTCCCCCTCCTCCTGTCTGGCCAGATCAAGCTCCAGGTGCCCGTCTACACCGTATGGGGCGCGTGCGAGGACGTCATTGTGCTCGAGAAGTTCCGCGCCGGCCAGTACGACATCGAGAATCTCCACGTACTCGATGAGGCCACGACGCGCTGCCTCGACATTGGCGGCGTCAGGCTGCGGCTTCTCGGCCTCGGCGGTGCGCTGGTCCCACACAAAATGTTCGACAATGGAGATGGCAATGCGACGATTGCCGGCGGGCAGGGCACGATGTGGACGACGGCGCTGCAGATCGGTGAGCTCGTCGACACTGCACAGCGCGTGTTTGATCCCACCGAGACCCGTCTGCTCGTCTCCCACGCAAGTCCTGGCCGGGAGGGCATCATAAGCCAGCTCGGGCTTATCCTCAAGGCGGACCTTACGGTTTCGGCAGGGCTCCACTTCCGCTATGCGTCGTCGTACAACGAGTTCAGCGTGCAGTCGGACTTCGAGGGGCTTCGACACAAGGTTGTGGTCGGGAAGGAGGCGTTCGACAAGGTTTGGGAGAGCGTCAAGTCACAGGTGGACGCAGTCATCGATGACCACCAGCGTGTCTTGCTCGACAAGGCGCTCTCCGTCGTCGAGCGGATACCACCCCCACCGAACCAGGCCGGCCCGACTGGACAACCGCACGGCGAAGACCCGGCATGGAAGAACTGCTGGAACTGGAATCTCTGTGACGCAGCGTACGGCTCCCTCGTTCTCGACATCAAAGATGGTCGTGTGAGCGCGGAGCTGAAGAGCCAGGGTTTCAATTACGCGTACCGGCGTACCGTCACGCCGTCGACCGTCGCCGCAACGCCTAGCTCCGCGACTTCGCAGCTTCCTACTCAGGGTCCGAATACGGGTGCTGTCGCAACTCCCAAGGGCACTGGCACCGGTGCTGCAGCAACGCCCGTTGCGGCAGAGAAATCGCTGCCACCACACCTCACGGGCGTAAAGTCGAAACCGTCGACGCCACCCCCACTCTCCGCGGGATCGGGCAGGGAGACGCCAAAGCTGAATGGAGGCGGTGGACCGAATCAAACTGCACTGGACAAGGCGGAGAAGGAAAGGGCGAAGAAGGAGAGGAAGAAGGAGCGCAAGCAGCAGGAGCGCGCAGAGCGTGACGCTGCGGCGAAGGAGGGTGCGTCGCCGCCTGGGCCTGGGGTACGAGCGGAGGTGGACCTGAGCAGCCCGCCGTCGAAGTCCGGCAAGGCGACGCCTGAGGTTGGGAACCAAGCGATAGCTCCAGAAGGCAGAACAGACGACGGGGTTACGTCTCCCGCGACGGAGAGCACTGGTGCGAGAACGCCGACGAGCAAGCGGCCTGCGCGGAACCCGTGGACGATCTTCATGCGCATGGCGAACCCTGCGAACGAGGGTGAGGTCAGGGAGTTCTTTGGGGATGCTAAGGAGGGGGTGAGTGTACGCTGCACGCTCTGGTTTGTTACGTCACTTACCTGGAATATCTTAGATCACGCGTATCAGCTACCCCGGAAACTTTGCTGGTCGTAACCAAAAGATGTGCTACATCGAGTTCGGCGACGAGGAGGGCATGAGGGCTGGCTTGATGAAGGGCGGCCAGGTGAGCGATATTCGCGGGAAGCATTCTCCACTAAATCTAACCACGCTCCGTAGACTCTCAACGACTGCGTCCCCGAGGTGAAGCAGGCAACAGACAAGGAGTCTCGTAACGCCGAGAACGCCGGACACAGAGGGACGTTCCCCGGCCGCGGTCGTGGAGGACGTGGCGGCTTTGCTGCTCGCGGGTTCGTGTCGGCTGGGCTCATGCGTGGAGGTGGTCCTGGGCGGGCGAACGGCGACGGTCCTGGGGCTCCCGAGTCCTGAGCGTCAGTGGGAGGGGGAAAGGCGTGCGAGGTGGGGCCTCGCGCAAACTATGACTCGGTATGGTATTCCCTTGTTCTCGTCTTAGCTCGTTGATTTGGCGCATGCATCCTCTTCGAACCTACGTAATGAACTAGTCGCATGTCATTCCCTCGCTATTCTTTCTTCTCCTGCATCCGTTCATGATGTCCATGACCCCTCCTTCGCTCTCGCACTTGGTTCCGGGACCCCGTTGCCAGGTGTGGAGTGCAGGTGGATCTGTTGACGACTTTATGATACTGTCTACTGCGATACATATGGTCAAGTAATCTTAGACCTTGGCATCTGCAAGTCTTCCTGTTGTTTTGGCAATGACACGCCGTTGATACCCTTCTGTTTAGTATGTAATCTGTGGGCCATGACGTTGTATCCTAGTAAGCTTCGAGCTTCTAACCAGCACCCCGTACAAAGACAAGCGCAAAGGGTGTACCCCGATCGTGTCACCAGTCTCTCCAGAAAAATTACTTATCTTCATTTTATTGCAATGAGGGTCAGCGACCGGGACTGGCAAGAATGATGCTTTCGAGCCTGCGCTACGTGAAAGTTGAACTAGGACTACAAATAATAGCGGCACCTGAGTGTACGAAGCTATTAGTACTCGGGAAACGATCAGAGGAGAACGATCTCTCGCTTCTCCTCATCCAACATCCAAACTAATCCCCCAGATGCGTCTTCCGGAGAATGGAAAAAACCAACCCGACGATACGCGTCCGTGCGATCGGGACATCGCGAGACAATGAGCCCTGCCGCATACTGTGCTGACCGGTTCCACTGGATAGGGATCGCCCAAATTTCCTGTACATCCTCTGTAGCGTCAGGGTACGCGCACCCGATGTGTCGGGGCTCCGTTGTGATCTCTGGGGAGGATTGGGCGGCTGGGGTTATCGTGGAGTCCGACGCAGTATCTGAGGCCTTCAAGTATAAATCGGGCATAGACGAGTCCGGGTTCCAGGTTGCCTCGACCAAGACGGCGCGTACAGTCAAGGTCCCTGACGCAATCTTACCGAACGGGAGGAGCGGCGTGACAGTGGCGACCTCGCAACTGACGACCTCGCACCCCTCCGTGTCCTCCGAGTCGGGGTCCAGGCGGTCGTCCACGGAGTACGCCATGACGCGGCCGTCGATCGCGGCCCAGGACCACGACGGCGCCCTGTACGCGTCTGGCCGCGCGTAGCGCGTCTCGAAGGTCTTGTACCACAGGAGGTCCTGGACCAGTGTCGCACGCCAGAGGCCCGCGAGGTACTCCGTCTCCCACGCGCGGGCGAAGACCTCCGCGATGGACGCGAACGCGAGGAGCTTGTCCGCCGGGTTTGTGACGGCACGGTGCGTGTAGTCCCCGACGGTCTCGATCCACGACCAGCGCAACATCTTGCGGTCGTTCTGTGTCAGCGGCGCGGGGGCGGGCTCGGCCTCGGTGCGGAACAGAAGGTCGGGGAGGCGATGCCCGACCATGGGCCCGCAGACGGCGTTGCCCACGTTAACAGTCGAAGTCTGGCACTGGTACTGCAGGGTATGCGACGCGTAGACCAGTGCGCGCGGCGAGAGGAGGCGTTGCTGGAGACACCACGCGTCCTGGTGCACCGGCTCCGCGGACCCGTCATACTGGCGCCATGCGGGTGAGAGAGACATGGTCCCGACTTGGCCGTCTGGGCAGCGAAAGGGGAGAGAGACGTCCGGAGGGGAAGTGGGCGAGCGGTCTTGGAGGAAGCCCTGACTAGCCTTGTTTGTGCATGCGGAAATGATCGTGAAGTACGCGCTGCGGTGGATGGAGCGCATCTGTGAAATCTCGCGGGCCATGTCCTCTTCGGAGTCGTGCAGGACACAGAGCGCGTCGACCCAAAGATAACGCACTCCGAAGTAGTGCGTGGTTTCGATAGCATCCTTGATTGTTTGCGGAAGCATGGTTAAATCGATGCTGAGAAGATATGAATGGAGGTTGTCCGTGGTGGTGCGGTATGGCTGATCTTCTCCAGCGACATAGCTCAGAGCTACGTATGGTGCCTTCTCGCCGCCACCAGGACGAAGTTTGGGCTTCATGGGGTCCGAACAATCAATAACTCGTAAAGGGAGTGTCGCGTTGTGAGGAGGAGGACAGCGAGTGTGACTGCGAATGCAGTTTGTGATGCAGTCGGAAGCCTTTGAATGTGTAGCAGGCGCGTTGACTTGCAGTACCCTTGGCCGGGCGACGAGAAGAGTCGCAGCCGGGTCGTCTGGTTCAACATAGAACAAGAACATCAGCGTCGCTATTCTACGACAGACAGACGGAATTGACCTACCACGTTCGGCATAAGCATAGTATACGAAGTGTGGCGCATCGCCGACAACAAGCCGCAATGTGTGCACGCCCTTCGGCGTGATTCCATGAGTCCCAGAACTGGCACGGAAGCCGACGGTAACAGAAATGGTATCCTGTAGCATGCTGTCCGTTCTCACCGAGAGCAAGAGCTTACACCATTGACATCCCGTGTCTGTTGAACTTTGGATTTGGGACCATGTGGTCATATATGAAAACCCGGCGTATGAGGACAGCCCGTCCCACGCCTGTTGAAAAGGTTCTGTTGCAAAAAGGCCTGTGTTCCAGCAAAAATGGCAAACGAGTGACTGAGGAGAACTGAGAAGTCATGAGACATGCAAGGATACTGCTCGAAAGTAACATGAATGGCGTACATATGTACATCGTTAGCGCTAGATGGCTCCTTCTCAGCCACCGGGACACCCGTGGGCAGCTCCGTCATGGACGATTCCGCTTTAGACGTCGAGGCGGGACATGGCTGAGGTGCATGGTGTTGTCGCTTCGCCCGCTTGATTAGCCCTCTTACATAGCGGCTAATAGGCCGACAGAGAGGAGGAAAGCAGGTCATTGCACCTGAGAAAGTCGAGGAGCGATTAGCAGGAATTGGCCATGTCAGTGTCGTGTTATATGTCCAGGCGCATGGAAGCCTCGCTTGTCAGGGCAACCCTCTCCTTTCACCGCTTCACAGGTGTCGCGCCGCATCATTAGAGTGTGCCAAACGAAGGAAAGGCGACACGTGAGATCGCGGCCGGCAGTCAAAGGAGAGGTGGCAAGCGGGCTCGTACTTGTGCTTTCCTCCATGCTGCGTCCTCCGTCTTCACGGCCGCCTGTAGCCCGAGGCACCGCGAAGAGGCACCTCTTTTCACTTCGACCCAAAGTACAATGAGAATTAGACGTAACCAGACAAGTGACGGATAGTTCTCGCGCACTACGCAGTGTGCAAGCAGTGAGCACGTACCCCTCATAGCCAGAGGCTGCAACTCCAGTTACCGTTTTGCAACGTGTGGGGTATACCGCATGCAGGCCGCACCGGCGTCGCGAATGCTTCTTTGAAGCGCGGTGAAAGGGTGTCCAAGGATTTCTCGCGGAGGGCCACAGTCTCATGAACAGTCGCAGGTGGCGCTCTTCGGGACTCTAGACGGGTACATCGAGCAGATGCGCGATCGATACTTACCTCCTTGGGGAGAGAGATGAGACAATGGCTCGGACGAGATGATATGTTGCGGTGACCAAATGTCAATATCTGCGATGGGGATCAGGATCGCAACAGCTCAATTGAAGTGCATGATATAGGAATGTACGATTCCGGGAGTCTTCGACATGACAGAAGGTGGCACTGTATAACTTGCAAATGCCACTCAGAGGCGGAAAATCCTTGAGCTCCCTGATATGTTGTCAGCTCAGGACAAGGTCAGTGCCAGTCAACATGATGTGGACTGCAAGTTCAACTGAACTCGAGTCGGACGGCGTCACCTCACTATGTATGGCGAGTCACGCGACTGTCACGCGTTTGAACAAAGCGTGACACCAGCGCTCATCGCTCATCGCGTCGCGACTCGCCGCTGCGGCAAGCGGTCACCGGTCACCGTCACCGCGTTGACCCCAGCCCACCACCTCCTCGACCATCTTCTACAGCTTCCGCCGCAAACGAGTCGCTGGAACATGGCTGAACACCGTTCTCCACGCGTCAACAAAGCTCTCATCGCCAACTACCAGGGGCAAACTGTCAGGCTGATCGCTAAACTGACCACTGTGCGTAGGCAAAGTTCCCTCAGGCTCGGAGGCACGAGCTGACAGAGTGGAATCTAGTTCAAAGATGACGTGGCAATTGTGGAAACATCGGATGGGGGCGAAGTACAAGTCAAGCTGCTGAGGGTATGTGGTCCCTGGATATCGTCTCGCCGCAGCTTCTCATCTTCCTTGGTCGCGATGTCTACAGGACTTCAGTCCCAGCAGTACGTACCTGGAGATCATTGGGCAAGTAACGAATGAGAGGACAATAAAAATGGCAGGGTATCTGAATATGGGGGATGATGTCGGTAAGTTACACCCTTCAATGATTTGCGGGGTTTGGCATTTGACCGAGGAACGCGTAGACATGAAACTTGCAAATCAGGTCGTGCAGATATGGCACGATGCGAGGTTTTCCAATGTGTTTTGATTGCTTGCTGTCCAGGTGACATTTCGTTCGGTACGTTTATCTTCCGATGTTCGTGACCTCATGCTCATACTGTACGAGAGAGCAGGTCCACATGCTTTGTTATGTATCCATAGTCCCCTTGTATTCGCACAACTACTCTCCAAGCTGCCCGAGAGGCCCAACGTACATGTACAGGCAAGCCTTTGCTGTACATGCACTTAGACCTCCCCCCACTTCCCGACCTATTGTCATGTAAAGGACATCGATACAGTCAAGTCGATGTTCATCTCGATCTATCGGACCTTTCTGATTTACAAACGTGTCAGGTTTCAGCCTCTAGTTAGGGGGGCGTGGACCAAAGCGTGTCTACAAGCCACGGAATTCCTCCTCGACGGTCTTCCACTTCCACAAGCTTTGTCCAGGGTTCACGAGCTCGTTGTCGTTGTCGGTGAAATCCATTGCACCTTCCCCACTGAAGAGCCTGGAGGATCGCAAGTTAGCCTCGTATGTCCCTCCGCCACAGTCCATCTAAGTGCTTACTTTACGTAATCGAAAACGGTCGAGCTCGGTTTCTTCTTCAAGGCTTCTTTGGCCGCTGTCAGGTCCTTGCAGATGATCTCGTCCTTCGGAATGCCCTGGACGCGAGACACGATCTCCCGAATCTCCTCAAAGTCGTGGATGTTCCCGGCGACGCGAATCTTGGCGGGGACCGTCGCCGCCGTTGCGGGGTCGAGCGCAAGGACGACGACCTACGCAACGGAGCGCCCAATGTCGGATTCGTGCGTGAACGTGTTCTTAGCGGTGCTCGGCCCAATGATGGTGTAGACGTTCGTCTCCGCGTCCCAGTTGAACATGCGTCCGGGGCCGACCATCCACGTGAGGAAGCCACCGTTGTCGAGGCGGACGACCTTCACCTTGCCGTCCATGATGGCATGCGTCTCGATAGCAAGATCCCCCTTCTTCACCCACTCTGGGTGCTCGTAGCCCGGGAAGAGGTTCTGCGTAACGTCGCTGCGATGCCAGGCCACGGGTCAGCGGTGCTCTGCCGCGGAAACGATGATGGGAGGGCTTACTATCCGCCGAATTCGCTCGGGAAGTAGACCTTCACACCGTGGCGGACCACGGCGTGGAGCAGGCCAGTCTTGAACTCGGGAGTGGGCGAGCTGGAGAGGGTGTTCACAACGACATCGACGCCAGCGAGGGACGTGTCGAGGGAACCGTCGAATGGGTGGAGTTCCGCCCCGAGCTCTATGAGCTCCTGAGCCTTTGCCGAGGAGGCATCGCGGGTGGTGAGGCGGACAGTAGGGAAGGCCCAACGGTACTCAGTCAGGAAGATCTTGCTGATGTAGTAGCCTGTGACCGGGGAAATATGGTGAGACTTCCTCCGTCAACGTTCCTGTTAGTACTGTAACGGGAAGCCATACCGAGGTTTCCTGTTCCACCGAGGATGGCGACAGTAGCCTTGACATTGCTCGTTGCAGTGGGCATTGCGGATGGAGGTGATGATGAGTCTGAGTCTCGTTCGGCACGACGCCATGTTATATGGGTACGCGTACCGGCTCTCAATGTGGATCATCCTCGTTTGCTGACGCTGAACTCGCACGAATCCACCAGCTCCCGAGAGTTGACGTTAGATTTGACGAGTAGACTACCGCATTTAGAGGCGGAGGGATGAGCATGAAGAACCCACATCCCACACCGACTCCGACGGATGCGCGAACAGTCTTGGTCGAGATTGGACGCAACATAGCATGACACCGGAGCAGAGCAAAACTTCTTTATGATTGCTCGCGCGATCGCCAGAGTCAATGTTGTAGGTGGACTACAATCCTCTCGGCGGGGTGGTCGTATAACTGTCAGGATTCGTGTTATGTTCAGGCGCCTTCATATCCGTGTCAAGTATCATGGAGGTCCACTCCCATGTCCGACCTACGTGAATATCGACGCCGAGACGCTCGGTTTCGGGGCCGTTATGTAAGACTCTAACTGTGCATGGAAATTCAAGTTCAAGTTGAACAGGTTCGCTTCCCTTCGTGTTGGTAGACTTTCAGTATCACACACGTGAAACGGGGGATGGCAGTCATACAACAATGGACGAAGAATCTTGAGCATTCCAGGCTCGTGACAGCCGCTGTATTGGTCAGTTCTCGTTCACATCGTTTCCAAGTTGAGCTTTCTGATGTGCATCTATGCCTAAACTCACAGATCCGCTCCGTCATATAGGAAGTACGTTCTTCATCAGTCAATGCCGCTGCAACTCGGAGAACTTATCATCTGCGGGTCCGAACTCAACGACAGCAACAATTTCCCTGATGGTTACTCCCGCAATTGACAGCTGGCCCATGTCGACGACCAGCGAAGGTTCCTGAGCGCAGCTTCTTCTAGTTGAGCACAGCTAGCAGTGCCCCGTTTCAGCGTGCCTCCTATGCTTCTTAATACCGTACTGCATCGATTGCTGACTTGCCGATGACAGCAGCGACGACCCCAATACAAATGTGCAGCTGGCAAACCATCTAATACCCTCTCGCGACGCTCTCCGTCACGGCATCCCGAATGAGAGCCCATCTCCGCCGATCATGGCGTGAGACGGTTGACTGCGAGAGGC
The DNA here is from genome assembly GCA_002760635.1 of Ganoderma sinense ZZ0214-1. Taxonomy (NCBI): domain Eukaryota; kingdom Fungi; phylum Basidiomycota; class Agaricomycetes; order Polyporales; family Polyporaceae; genus Ganoderma; species Ganoderma sinense. Next base: position 1,003,560 of record AYKW01000001.1, read on the forward strand.
TGGGGAAAGAAGTAGACGAGGACAAATTCACGAAAGTGACACAGGCTGTCCCTCCATTCAGAGGCGTCGAGATGCCGCCGTAAGTGGAACGCTAGTACGTTATGCCTACATCTTGCGCGTCCTTCCGGAGTCTAACCAGGGTTACGAGTATAGAAACTCAGCTAAGATGCCAGCGATGATGTCCATGTGGTCGAGGCACTGGGAAACCGTATAAAGGCACAGCATATCGTGCCAGTGGGCAATTTGGATGCGCTTTATCTGGCCGTGACCTTAACCAATTCGAGGCAACTCGGATTCCAGCCGCTGGTACGGATGATGTTCAAACACTACAACGAGGACTTGAACGAGACAACAGCAGACGTTTTGTACTTGAATTGGTGAGTGGGCTTGTATTGCGTTCGAGGCTCCTTTAATGGTTATTGTCTATAGTTTTGTGCAGCATCTTTGCGTGTTTGCGGCTTTCAGTAAGCGATTAAACTCTTGGTCAGAGAAATCCAAGGGTTAACGGTATCTTTATGCACAGCATTGCTACTCTATGAGTACAGCATAACTCTCGACAGGGAGATCGAGTTCTTCTGGGGTCGGAGGCTGAACGGAGGCTCTCTTTTATTTTTTCTTGGCCGCTACCTTCCCTTGTTGGTGAGGACGATGGGCATTAGCAGCTATGTCGTGATGAATGAGTCGGTACGTCTTACGTATCCACCATATTCCGCGCGGTTATTGATAACCCGAAACACTTCTTTACAGAGGTAGTCGTAAACCCAGTCCTGGAATACCGGGTCGATTGATAATGGTGTCGGTTAGCTGTTACAAGTTTGCAGTAGTCTTCCAGGCCGTGGACTCGTTTCAGTATCTCCCATGTGCAGGTAAGTCCCAACTTAGTGTTCCTGGCTTGGTCATAAATTCAGTGATTTGCGCATACAGCCTTCTCGGGCGTACGTGCTTGGATTCTCAGTGGCCGGAACCGGGCTTTGACAACGTTCGTCGTAGTCCTCAGCTTGATTCCTGTTGGTTTGGAATATGTAAGCACGGCAAAGCCTTTTCATCCTCTACTAACACGTAATGAAAGTGCAAGGTACCCTCAATAGAAGCGAGAGTCGACCCTTCCTTCGGCTGTGCCCTCGGCTTGGTCTCTGCGGCGAATTCTGAGGAAGAAAGGTAAGCCCTCTTCAAACAGATTATTCTTCAATCGGCCGCCATTGAGGCACCATAACATACTCATATCCTTTTCATAGACGTGAGCATCTTTTTCGAATTCAGTTTATTTATTTTCGCCCTCACAAAGTTGCCACCTGACTTTGTTGTTCCCCCATTTGGCAAGTGGTTATTTCCTCCAGGGTTTGCCTCATAACGTCCGATGCCATCGTCCTCGCGGTAACCTGGTGCGCAACGTACCACACGGGGGTACTGCAGCGTACTTCCCAGTGGGAGTACACCTCATTCTTGGAAACTCTATTTCGCGACGGTGAGCAGCGACAGTCTCCAGTACACCACTTGGTACCCAGTCTCATGTGAACAATAGGCATCATCCACTTCTGGTATTGATTCCAATGCTTTAGTTACCATCGGAGGCACTGACAGCAGGCATTTGGGTATTGGTAGTGCTCTCCTCGTACTCAACGTACTAGACCTAGTCTTTTCACTCCGCATGGTATAGCTCTCATGTTCGTGGAGTATGATAGCGTTCTCTAAGTTCGGTGCAACCGTGTTGCAGATCAGGAACCCGGATCTCAACTCCTCATTCTATGTCGTGGTGTTTATTGGGCCGTACGTTAACCATCACATTCAGTTGCGTCTTATCGCCTAATTCATCGGGTTTACTGCCATAGCGCATCCACAATACTCGTCAATCGCTTCCTCATCCACATTCAGGAGGTCAACAAGTACATGATCCAAGGTTTCTGCCGTTCGGGGGACGCATCCATGCAGCCCAACAACAGTTCGCATGAGCTTCGGTTCGTCAGGACGTCCCCGCAAGACAGACCGACCGTCATCATAACCCCTGATCCACACGACGACGACTTTGTCCAACTCATGGACAACACGATGTATGAAACAATGGTCGTGTAAATCTAAATCTAGTATCGACTCTACTAGGACATCAACGTATCTAGTACGTATAGATAGACCAGCCGAGCGTTTTAGGAGGGAGTAAAGAAGTATGGGGCATATGTAGAAACAATTCATGGAAACCATTCGTGACATTTCCAAATTCCCATAAGTATCGTGTGCGGGTTTAATCGGCGCGATTCGAGTCTAACTTCGACCCCGAAACCTCCGGCAACTCGGGGAGGGTGGTGACTTCGGATTCGTTTCCTTCAAGGGGCTCATCTGCGACCTTGAGCTGTTGCAAGATTTGCTCGCGGCGAAGCCACTTGTCCTCAGGGACGAAGTACCAGCTAATGACACCGAAAATCGTGACGGCGCCAAGAATAACAGGTGCCTGAACGAAGATGAGCATTTGGGGAACAAGGTTTAGGGTGCATCGCTCACAAAGTTGAACGTCTCTGCAGTTGTGGGGAAGAAGAACGGAGAGACCTGGACCTGGTGAATGATATGATCAGTTCTGCGCACTGGTCATAGCTGACGTTGATATCATTTACCGCAAAGACAATGGCATTGAACATGACAGTGGAAACGTAGAACGGCGTCCTCCAACGACCAAGGTAGAAGTGGGAGTTCTTGAAGTCGTTGGGAGTCATCGTAAGACGAAGCAATGCAATCAAGCCGTAGGCGGCCGTGGTAGGAATACCTCCAGCGGAGATCAATGAAGTGAAGGCCACCTGGCTGGGAAGGATGGTGCACAATAACACAGCACCGAAGGCGAACATGACGGTGACGGCGTTGCGTGGCTGCTTCGCCTCGTCAACCTTACCGATCCAGCCTGAGAGAGGAAGTACGCCGTCCCGAGCAACCGCGAAGATGAGGCGAGAAGCGGCGACAATAGCCACGCTGGTGCTCTACAGAACGGGGGATTAGGACAAAGGTGATAATATTGCCAACAATGATACGCACCAAGATCAGACCGAGAGTCGCAATAGCAGTCATCACGATGCTACCACCCTTGCCAAGCGCGAGCGCATATATCTGGACGAAGGGCTGAGGAGCCTCCAAAGCGAACAAGGTGTCGAGGTCGGGGGTGCAAAACAAGAAGAGGATTGTAGTTGCGAAACCCAAAACACCAGTAGCCACAACACTGGAAATGATGCCTCTTCCCGCAACCACGCTAATGGAAAGGCCTGAGCATTATATCAGACCGTCACGCATGAGGAACCCTACCTGGCATTCTTGGTCTCCTCAGAAATGTGGCCAGATGCGTCAAAGCCAATCATAGTGCCTGCGGTGAACAAGCTACGAACGAGATCAGGAACCGTTAAGCTTACTGAGGGACAACAAACTTACAAAGAAAGAATCCAATTCCATCCAGCAGGCGCTCCAGTGCCGTTGTCTACATGATAGTCAGTGTTCATGCTCTACTGGATCCCCCAGCGCATACTCACAAGTCATGGTGAAGACCTCCTTCGCCGAACGGAATCCATAGGTCTTCGAGACACCAATGGGCAACCAGATAACGCAAAGCAGGAAGTCCACAGCGTAGAGAGCGACTGAGAACTTGAACACTGCCGAGTATAATCTCGGCGGAAGGTAGTTGATCGCAATGGAAAGAAGCAGGACACCCTCCGAGATGGCCCAGATAAGAGCACGCCATTTGACGTTGTTGTTACTGGTCCCTCCAGGGAAGTCGATCTCCCACACCGCCAACTGTGAAACGATGTAGTTTGCCGCAGTCTGCATAAACATTAGCAATGAGAATCATTGTACAGTTACAGGACTTGTCATACCTGGCAGTTGCCTGCGGCGAAGGTCATCCATGCAGTGGTCGACCACCAGGCGACAACGAAGCCAAAGAACCTGGCATACTTGGGACCCGCGCTCTCAGCCGACCAGATGTAGATCGATCCGCTCAGTGGAAGGGCAGAGCAGATTTCCGCAAGTACCGCCGCGGTGATGAACATAAAGATCATGGAAATGATGTAGGACGACCTGCATTGTGTATTAGCTTGTCTTCGTGAACCTCCAGTCCATGGAGGCGCACCATATCGCGGCGGGACCGCCGGCGAGCAATCCAAGGAAGAAGCCGGACCTATAACACGCCCGTCAGGATGCTTGCCCGTTATCGTACTACAGCGAGTTCTATCTACCGAACGCCGCCAATGAAGTTCATGGCAACGAAGCTAGCCGCAAAGCTCTCTACGAAATGCCAACTTCTGTGCAGCGACTACACAGAGGGAACGGTCAGCTGTGCAGTCGAAAAGAGTTGCATCCACTCGTACCTGCTTGTAGCCGAGCTTGCGCTAAAGAGCATAAAAAACCAAACACGGTCAGTACTTCTGCCAGGGCCCCTCGGTCATCCCGAGGGGCAAGGAAACACGACACTGGGGGCTTCCCTACGCAGGTCTGAGCGCTGATCAGGTTCGAACGGTGTAATCTCAACCCTTCCTGTTCGTCTACTGCTCTTGCGCTGATAGCCATCCGCGGCGTATCAGCAGACCGACGAGCAGCAGACTTGCAGGCAAGGATACCCGTAGCCGCACCAGTTCACAATTAGAAGAGGACGTTACCGAAGGTAAGTCTCAGGATCATAGCCCATTCCTGCATAGTTTGGTCCCTCGAATGTCTCCGCTCCTAGGTAATCACCAGCTTGATCTCGTCTTCGTCGAGGGCGTCGGCCGAGTCACGCTCGGCGTCGGTCGCTTGCGGAGGCGGAAGGTCGGTGGCCTCGTTGTATGCCGTCATCTTGGATATGCCGGCTTGGAAAGGGCTGAGAGCAAAGCTGAGAGCCGGAAGGCAAGGTCGAGGATCCGGGGAAAGAGCGTGAATTGGATATAAATACACCGTGCCATGTCCCGCATTCCCACGCATGCAAATTGCCATCGATACAGTTCTTGTGTACAACAGTAGGTATATCGTCCATGCACACATCTCTGATTCTCTCCTCTCCCATTCCACACTTATTGCACGTTGAGCCGCTACGGTTGAAGTAAGAATCCACTCCGAAGTGGTCGCATACAAGGGGGAACACTTACGGGCTTGAGCGCCTTGATGAGCAGCCACTCCTCGTTCGACACATCCGCCTTGAACGAAGCCTGCACTCCGATTAGTTCCGAGCCAATATATGTTGAGTCACATCGAGGCTCACCTTCAGCACGTCAATACTCTGTCGCGTGATATGCGAGTAGATCTCGTCTTTCTCGTCGAAGTGACGCCCGAACATCTTGGCGGACTGGTACACGGCGTGCTCGATCTTCACCGCGACACCACCACCAGCTTGTGACTTCTTGACAATCTGTGTCCTGCGTTAGCAAAGCAGTACGACAGCAAACTTATATTGATACCCACATCGAAAGATTTGTGGTTGATTTCCAAAGAGGTACTATCGAACGAGGTTAGCACAGCATACATAGAAGGAAGGGAAAAGGGGGCTAACATCTTGCCAAGGTCGATGATTTCCTTCTTCTGGGTCTCGGGATCGATCTTGACGACACAAAGCGGCGTTCCAACACGAAGAGTACCATCCAAAATATCGACACCAAGGATGATAGGGTCACGCTTCGCGAACGCAGCAATGGTCTTGAGACGGCAAGGCCAGACCGCTTGTGGTGCTGCGTCCTTCCTCTTCGCCTCCATGATTTCGTTGTTGTACGTCGTGAACGCGTCGAACAAGTGATAAATGATGTCCGCTGCACACCCGTCAACATCTCAGCGCGGCCACGACTCACAAGGACGACCGCACCTTTGAACAGACGGATGCCCATCTCCTCCGCCAACCGCTCCGCATCCCTGTCGACCGTGACGTCGAAACAGAGGATACATGCCAGTTCCTTCGCCTTCTCCAACATCGTCGCCGCGCGCATGACATCCTTCTTGTGCACGGGCCCGATGTTGATGCCTGACACAGGGATCTTGCTCGACTTCAGGAAGTCCAGCAGTGCCTCGAGCGAACCGAGCGTAGACGCTTGGACGCAGACACCGCGGCCCGACTTGTCGATCGAGTTGAGCAGCGTCGTGAGGTCGGACATGACCTCGTCCATGAGATCATCCTCGTCGTCATCAGGTCCGCAGACAAGCAGCCGCGAACCAGCGATGGCCTTCTCCAGATCAGGGGCAACAATCTTGACACCCAGCGCGGCCTTGACCTCCTTGTGATGGACATAGGCGGACTAGACCACAGGACAAACACGTGAGCGGGGTTCAAAGATATGCGGCAATAAGGACGTACCTTGATACGAAGCTCACGCAAAGGCTGAGGCGTGAGCAGCGCACGGATCTGAGTGACGATTGGACCGTTGAGACCACAGACCACGATTTTCTCGCCCTCGCGCAAGATACCGTTGGATAAGACGACATCGATCGTCGTTCCGAGACCTTCGATAACCTTGACTTCTAGAACCGTACACTCAAGTTCGGAGAGGTACATCAGCCTGTCGCTCATACGCTGCTGCGTCAGGTTAACGAGGAGCATAATCATGTCGGGCACACCCTCTCCGGTCACCGCGGAGGTCGGGACAATGGAGACGTTCCTGGCGAAGCTCTTGTTCTCGTAGTAGAGGACGGAGTTGAGACCCTGCTCCGCGAACGCGATGATGATCTTCTTCGTCATGTCCTCAAATTGGCGCTGCACGGAGCGCGACTGCTTCTCGAGCGAGCTGCGGAAATCGTTGTCAGGGATAGGTTCCCAACCGTATATACGGTCGATCTTGTTGAGCGCGACGATGAACGGTGACTTGCGTTCCCTCAAAAGCCGGAGCGATTCGAGAGTCTGGGGCTCGAGACCGTGCTGGTAGGCAGTTGATCAACAAATGCTCATGTTCACGGAGGCACGAAAGCAACTCACCATGATATCGACGACCAGAATAGCAATATTACAAAGCGACGATCCACGAGAACGCAAGTTGGTGAACGATTCGTGTCCGGGGGTATCGATGATGAGCAGACCGGGAATCTTGTACTCCTGCTGACCATCCCGGTTCATGACGGCTGTCTTCGTCTTGATAGCCTCCACCGGGAAGTAGGTAGCACCAATCTGTTGGGTGATACCTCCGGCTTCGCCCTCCTGGACGTTTGTTTGACGAATCTATGCCAATAGTCGATTAGGTCTCATCTAACGCATACATTACACGAAAACTCACCTTGTCCAACAGCTTCGTCTTACCGGTATCGACGTGTCCAAGAATACAGCAAATCGGACTGCGAAGGTTGTCCTTGCTTCGTGCAGCAAGAGCCTCCTCATGAGCCTTCTGTCTCCTAGCAGCCGCCTCGGCCTTCCGCTGAGCAGCCTGGCGCTGCGCGGCGGTCATGCCATCATCCGAGCTGTCGTCTGAGCTGTCTTCGTCGGAAGAGTCCTCGTCCGAATCTTCGTCCGAATCCTCGTCAGAGTCTTCTTCGGACTCGGACTCCTCCTTCTTCGCGGAAGCCGCCTTCGCGCCGCCGTTAGCAGGCTTCGTGGGAGCAGCGGCTGCCTTAGCAGCAGGAGCGGGAGCTTTCGACGGCTCCGCCTTCTCCGCCTTGGCCGCGGCCTTCGTAGGTGCAGCTTTGGCGGTACCGCTGCCTACTGCGGCCTTTTGTGCAGGCTTCGGCTTGGATGCCTCCTCATCTTCACTGCTCTGATCCCAGGAATCCTTTACGTCATCTGCCTTCTTGTCCTCGTCGTCGCTGCTAGCTTCCCAGTCATCCTTAGCGTCTTCGTCCTTGTCTGCCTCCTCGGCCGGTGGCTCGGGAGTAGCGGGAGCAGCAGGAGCGGGTTTGGGGGCGGCAGGCTTCTCCTCGCGGACAGGAGAAGCATCGCGGGTGCCGGGAACGCTGCTGCCTGCAGCGCTGGCGGGGCCCTTCTTCTTCTTGCGGTTGTCGTAGACAACGCGCTTGGGCTTCTCCGCTGCAGCGCCGCCCTGCTGCAAGCCCTCGATTTGCACGCCTGACGCGAGGAGTGCCTGCCTGCGGAGTTCGGCCGCACGTTGCTCCTCCTTCTGCTTCTTCGTGAGAAGGCGGCCCTCTTTCTTCGCGAGCTCGCGCTTGGCCTGCCAGCCGATGGAACATATGTGAGGATGTGAATGGCGATAAAACACATTTGATATTGAGAACGTACCTTCTCTTTCTCCTTCTTCCTCTGCTTCTCCTCCTCTTTCCTCCGCTCCTCCTCCTCCGCTCTCCTCTCCTCCTCCTCGATCCGTTTGCGCTCCTCCTCTTCTCTCCGCCGTGCCTCCTCCTCCAACCGTTTCTTCTCCTCCATCATCGCCTTGAGAGCACTGATGCCAGCCCCACCCTTCTTCTTGGCCGCGGCCGGAGCGGGCGCCGGCTCCTCCTCCTTCTTTGCCTTCTTCTTTTTCTTTTTCTTCTTGTCGCCCGCGCCTCCCGCGCCTTCATCTTCGTTGTCTTCAGCGTCCGCGGCGGGAGCTTCAGGAGCAGGTGCCGGTGCTGAAGGTGTCGGTGCTGCCGCCTCTTCGCCACCCTCAGTAACGGCGGCTTTCTTCGCCGCTGCTTGGACCTTCTTCTTAGCCTGAATATATGCTCATCAGGACTCTACGATTCAACTCGAGTAACATTACAGACACACCTTTTCTCGTTCCTTCTTCAGTTTCTCCTTCTCTTTCTTGGACAAGAGTTTTGGTGCACCATCGTCTGCAGCATCTTCATCCTCGTCCTTCTCCGCAGGGGGTGCGGGCGACGGCGGGGCCTTTTCTGGTGCTGCCGGAGCCTCGGCTTCGAGCCATATGACGTTAATTCACGGCGTCCGCGAATAAACCGTCAAAATACTGCGTACCAGGCTTTTCTTCTTCTTCCTCGTCATCCTGAGCTGCCTTTCCCTTCTTCTTCCCCTTCTTCCCCTTCTTGTCCTTCTTCACAGGGCCCCACTCCTCGTCCGCGAGCTCCTCGGCAGTCATCTGCACACCCGATTTGGGCGCACTAATATCTCCCTTCGCCGCTGCAGCTTCCGCGTCCGAACCCTCCCCAGGTGGGGGACCGTCTTCGAAAGTGACATCGTTCCCGCCCTTCTTCTCCTTCTTCTTCTCTTTCTTGCCCTTCTTGTTCGAGGCCTTGATGACAGACTGTCGGCGCGAGGGTATTTTCTAAGTCGATGATTCTCTCCAAAGGATTGGGAGAAGTTGTAACGCACCATCAATCCACCAAAATCCTCATCACCGTCCTCGTCCATCGGGGGCTCCTCCAAACCGAGGGCTGCGAAAGCGGAAATGCCGCTCGCCTTGCCCTTATCCTTGGGCATGAAATCACCATCTGATGCCTCGCCGGCATCTAGGGGAGCATCGGCATTGTTTCCTGCTACAGAGGTCCCAGCCTTCTCCCTAGATGCGATGGTAGATGTGAGCAGGGATTGATTGGAGGAAAGCAGGTGACTGCGGACCAAAAGTCATCGTCGACCTGCTTCTTTCCCTTCTTTCCCTTGTTTTTCGGAGCCATCGCAAGATATGGCAGCTGCTGAGATACTTCTGCTGTAAGGTGCGAGCAAGAGGGCTCGGGGAATCCGCAGGGAAGGAGTTGGGGAAGGGAAGAGACCACGACGGATTTTGTCAGACTGCCGCGGAGGCCCGGAGCCGGCACTTATGGGCGCTTCAGCCACTTGACTCTGCTACAGCGCGGCTCTCCTTGATCGTAACTCTCTGCTTAACCACACCCACCGATAAGTGCCGGTCTTCTACGAGTCTTACTGGGCCTCGCAGTTATTGTGATATTGATCTTATGTTCTTTCCAGTTCAACGCTTGTGATCTGTGCACACCGTTAGACATGTCGGTCTTGGTAAATACTCAAAATATTGCTACAGACTGCACCGACCACACAAAGTATATGGGCACATTTCACCTACAGATGCGTCATTTACTGCGCCGGAAGATTGCCCTTCCCAATGGACTATCTCCCGTCATCAACCCAGTGATTGCAACCGGAAGATTGAATTCTAGCTCATATCGCCTTCGTCAAAACTGTCACAACATCGTCAATCTCCTATGAGTCGACACGGCAGGCCCATAGGTATGTGGCAGGCCATTCTTCCCGACAATCTCGTCAACTACTTACGATAAGGGTTGCGGCGGTTGTGATGCGTCTTTTCTCCGGCTCGGTTGCGGACCACTTAATGAGAATCCCTCTTCCGAGCGTGCTGATTCACAGATTCCCATGCCATATACGCGTCCAGATTGTTTGCGTCCGCGGCCCTGGAGTACTGATCACTGGATCTCAAACTCCATAACGACCTTTCCTTCAGGCCCACTTTCCTCCCGGCCGGCAAAGAGGCATCGTTCTCGGTCTGGTCTAGATCTATCGGCTGGCCTCGATGAATCCACCATTCAATTCGCGATAACCAGGCGACGATGCGACAACAGCTACCGGACGGTCCAGAACACTCCGTGTACGTACAGATCCGACTTTGAGCACCTCTCAGCCCAACGAGCTGCCCGTCTCGACTTGCTCCCGATTGACGTCAGAAGGACGTTTTAAATTTACCGGGCGGCGACTCTCCCTCGACAGGATATCAAGACAGTTCAGATGTGTGTCCGTGATACACCCCAAATATTTTAGTCTGACATTACGTTCTCATTGAAAATGTTGAACCCATGTGGGTGCTTGTACAACCTCGATGTGTTTTGACTCGGTGTGCCAGTCCAAGACGTACGATTCAAGGAATATATATGTGTATCTTCAGACCAGTAAAAATATATGCCCAGGAGTACACCCATGTTGTGGGGTGACGAATCAGGATGGATAGGCTTCACGAAAACCAACGGCGAAAGCTCAAATTAGACGCCCTTTCGGTGCCGCCCAGCGCTTGCAGGTGGCGCAGTAACAAATCCCGACGTCGATCCTTCGTGAAGCCTTCCCTATTGCTCACGACGACCGTCGTGTGCCTCTGAGACCATCAGTCCTTGTGCGCGCAATGGGCCTGCTGACCATCATCCGAAAGAACAGGCGGAAGGAGAAGGAGATGCGTATACTATTCCTGTAGGCCCAGCCCGCACTCTAGTCCTGCTCATTATTGACGCCGATCGCGATGGTTATGGTTAGCGGTCTAGACAACGCAGGGAAGACGACCATCCTCAAGAAGCTCAACGGCGAGGACATCATGGGGGTCAGCCCTACGCTGGGCTTCAACATCAAGACCTTCGTCCACGGCAAGTAAGCGACGGACGTAATTTATTGCCACAGCGCAGCCCCGTGTCTGACAAACTTCCCCCGTTTCCCACAGATACACCCTGAACATCTGTCCGCTCTCCACTTTTCCTATCTCACGTCCGACAAAGATTGACCTGATGCGCCTCCTCATTAGGGGACGTCGGTGGCCAACGGACTCTCCGTCCTTATTGGCGGAACTATTTCGAGCAAACTGATGCGCTGGTCTGGGTTGTCGACTCGGGAGACCGCATGCGCATGCAAGATTGCAAGGAGGAGCTCCACAGCCTGCTCCAAGAGGATGTATGCCGCACGCACTCTATCTTCGGGGCCTACACGTCGCATTTGCTCATGTCCGATCTCTAGCGGTTAGCCGGGGCCTCCCTCCTCGTGTTTGCCAACAAGCAGGATATCCAAGGGTCCATGTCCAGCCTCGAGATCCGCGATGTTCGTACCGCTTTGTTCGCACCTCTATGCCCTATCGCTCACACGTTACAGGCTCTCGACCTCCAGTCGATCCAGACGCATCAATGGCGGATCCTGCCGTGCAGTGCGATGACAGGACAGAACCTCGTCGAGGGGCTCGACTGGGTCGTCGGGGAAGTCGCCAGCCGGCTGTACTACTCGTCGACAGACGCAGCGACGGGAAGCTGGAAATCGGACGGGACCCCGCAGCCCGCGCAAGCGGTGGTTGTACAATAGTTCTCTAATCGTGAGTGCTTAACGTTACAGCTCGTAGCAAAAAATACAAAGTCATGAATGCAATGCGGATAACGGCAAGCAGACGGTAACCATGACCGAGGGAAAATCCACCCCCTGTGGGGTGATTGTGTTGGGACCTCTAACCTGTCGTTTAATTCAGTCGTTCGACAATCCTCAGCCTCTCACCAGGGGTAATCGCTTTCACATGCTCTACCCCTCCATGCAACACGCCAACGCGCATCATGGAAAGCAGCTGCCGGTAAGCCGGTGAGCAACCCGGGCACCAAGGAAGATGAGCAAGACGTACATTATACGCGGCATTGCCGTGTTCGTACACGCCCCCGCAGAATGCAGCGGTCGCATCTTTTCCCCGCTGTCCGAGGAGCAGCGCCCTGCCCCCGGGGTGCTCGTCCAAGAACCCGCCAACGTCATGGATGAAGCCCGACACGATCACGAGCACGCGCTCTTCCGACTCCTTCTTGACTTCGCGTCCCACGCCACGCCGAACCAGTCAGAATCGGAGTCGGAGTCAAAGTCCAGAGCCCCCATTCATCGACAGCGCACCCGCGTACCGCGCACCCGTGCCAAACCGTCACCCGTCAGCCCACATATAAGGATGCCGATCTGAGACCGAGAGGGGAAACTCACACTTGTCCCAGCTCACGACGGGCAAGTCGTCCATCTGGACTGGCCAGCGGATCCCGTCCTGCACCTTCTTGAGCTTCTTGAGCTGCATCGCGAGCGCGCCCTTGCGGATCTCGTTCTCAGGAAACACGCGCAGGTGTGACGCCAGGCCAAGAGCGCCGCACGCCGCGATGAACCACTTGGTCGGGTCGAACTGGTACCACTTTATCGCGTTCCGGTAGTCCATCGGAAACTGGTGGTGGAAGTTATGATATCCCTCGCCCATGGTAAGGAGCGCTGGGTGATGCGGTGGATGTATGCGGGCGTCCACGGGTCGTATCGCATTGCGAGAGGCAGGCAGAGGGCCGGGGGGAAGGGGGCGGAAAAACACCGCGGTCAGCATCGTGCCAAAGCCACAATCGGTGAGCCGTTTGCCACTGCCTCATACTCACCTGACAAGAAGTGGTCCCGCGCGGTTTTGCGGTCGTCGAAGGGGCTGTCCCCAAGATAATGCGCAATAGAGTTGATGCAGAAGGTCGACTGCGGGGACATATCGAGAACAAAGCGTGAGTGCGGGACCATCAGCGTTCCAGCGTGTTTAGCGCGCTGAACGACGGTTCGCTTACATGGTGGACGAACGTGATACGCCACATGCCGGCGTAGTACCAGCCTCCCCGCCAGTCGCCCCATCCGAGCCCTGCGACGACCGCGGGGAGCGCGTACCCCACGACCGGGATGATCGCAAAGTACCAGCGGTGCTGCCACTGCACGACCGCGTCTTTTTTCAGGTCGCTGATGTCCGCCGGACCGGGCTTCACCGTCGGCTTAACGAGCATCCACCCTATATGGGTGTAGAGCAGGCCGCGGTTCGCGTTGTAGGGGTCCAGCGGCGTGTCGGTGTAGCGGTGGTGTGACCGGTGGCCTCGGGCCCACCAGTACACTGAACCCTGGACAGCACTGGCACCCATGAGGCAAAGGAGGTATTGCAGCGGTCGGCTAGCGTTATACGACCTGTGGGACCATAGTCGATGGTATCCTAAGAGCCAGTACGTCTTCATTTTTGTTTCACCAACGGGCAACGGTACACTCACCCGCAGTAATACCTGTAGGTTGTCAGCTCCAGCGTTTCGTGTGCGAGACGGCATGGAAGTGCACTTACCAAGCATGGAAATCACGTAGTACGTGACAGACCATATCAAGGTCTCCAAACGCAGCCGCGTTGTGTACGCGCCATACACTGCGACCGCAGGGGTGATAGTGAGGATGGCGAGGTTGAACCACCGGACCCGAGCAAGCAAACCGCGGACGTCCCGAGCTGAAACCATGCCGGCAACTACAATGGAGGCGGACCCTGAGGTGAAGTCGTGATAGTGTCGTGATGTCGAGAAAAGCAACGAAGGAGAGGCGCGCCAAAGCCCGGGTTGGCAGGTCGGGCAAGAACAAACTCTTGGAGGCCCGTGGTCGAGTACAGGGGCGCACCCCGAGAAGATATAGGCCCGGCACTCTCCAGGCCAGCTGCTGATGAAATAGCACGGTCCTTCTGCAGCTTCTGCCCCCAGGCAGGCGGCCATGGCACGTTCCGGATTTCCTGCCTGCGCCGGGGTGCCGCGAGAGCGGCCGTGCGCGATCTCGATACGATAAAGGGACGATTCGGTTCATAAGACGCACCGCGAGCACTGGCCACGCACGGGGTGACGAGCACAAGGCATTCATTGAGCGGGCGCATCAGGACGCAGCCGAGCTCTAAAAGCTAGAGCATGATCACCTGGCGCAGTTTTTGGGAAAGATTCACACCATCGTTTGCGTAAAAGAGGCAGGGTCGGGGCGCTGGAACGGGGGGAGACCAGAACGAGACTCGGCGCTGGCGCATGCGGAGCTCTCGGCCTTTGTCCCGGCGGGTTGGCGCACTGGCGATGGCATGGCAGCGGGGGCAAGAACGTCCGAGAGCGAGCGAACCTGGGAGGCCTGAGAGTGCGCATATCGAAATCGGAAGCCTCGTGTGAACGAGTCTAGGTGCGAGAGGGGGCTTCTGACAGAACGGGATTATGTATGCGGGACTCCCGAGCGGTTGAAATTAAAGAGACATACTTTCGATGGGAGCCCTACGGTGTATGCACGCTGGAGGGTGGCGGAAGTCGAAGGCGGCGAAGCATGCTCTACGCAACGTCGGGTAGGCTATCGACGAACCAACTTGAAGGAGGCCGGAAGGCTCAAGGGATTCCTTGGAACGAGGCTACTGGGCATCCGTACAAGAGACATCCCGAGCATCCAGGGGGTTCCAGAGTCCAGAATGTGTGAATTTGAGGCTTTCGTCATGCGTAGCCTCGCGGAGTGATAGCCGGGAGAAGAGTTGCGCGACCACAAGCGTCCCGGCTGAGCCCTTGATATACCCCCACGTGACCTCCCCTGCTGCAAACCACGTAAAGTCGACCGAGTGTCTCTTGAAGCTTCCGGGAATACGATGCATCCTTGACAGCCATTCGACAGGGCCGATCTCTTTACTGGACGTCAGGCGAGCAGCTGCGGCACTCGGCCTGCCCGTTTGCCTTTTTCTATAGCATCCACACCGTCAGCCCGGCACGGACGTGCACGATGTTGCAGACCCGATAGACGGCGTACCGAGACCACATCCATTGACCCAAAACTACACATGGCCTGCTCTCTTCAGCCTTTCCGCGGCCTTCCCGATCCTTGGCCTACGTCATGGAGGTACATCTTGCGCACGCTGGGGCGAGCCACGTCGAGACTCGCTCCGGAGGTTTTTACAAGATGAATCAAAGACGAATATAGCATATATTTATGCACATCAGTACCGATAACCGGGTCAATTAAAGCGACCCGTCTAATGTCTAGCAGAATTGGTAAGCGTTAGTAATGCAACATTGGCACTCCCGCGAGATGTCGAAGTTACATAAGTTGGATAAGAACACAGACCGAGAACATACTTAGCCGGGCGCGCGTGCAACGTTCCACGTTCCACGACTCCCTCGGCTCCCCGCACTCCAGCAGCAGCGTCAAGCCCCGGTCGCCGGGGAGCTCGTCGACCTGCTTCACGGCAGGTCCTTGAGGATCCGCGCCGCGACCTCGTCGTTCTTCGCCCACACCCCCTTCCGCCACTGCTCCCACTCGCCCGCGCTCCTCACCCACCCCTTGCTCATCATGGTCTCCACCGCCGCACGCACGCCCGGCATCTCGCCCATCGTCATCCCGACGCCCGCCCGATCAAATGTGAGGAACGCGGCCGCGTCGCCAGTCCGCAGCGCCCGCAGCGCCTGGACCTCCGACATCGCGGCCGGGCGCGTCACGACGACGCGGTCGTCGTCGACGAACCCGTACGTCCGGCGCGTGCGCGCCGTCACGAGCATCGGCGTGCGCAGTTCCGTCGCGAGCGCGAGCGTCGAGCTCGCGCGGATCTCGTAATCTGCGATCGCGTGAGGATGTTAGCACTGCCACTACTCGGGCCTCGGTCGAGAGGATCAAGGGAGGATGAGGGAAGACACTGACAGCTGTTGTCCGCGAATGCGGGGAGGACGATGTCCGCGTTTGCGATGAGCTCATAGAAGCCTTTGTAGGGGAGGTCGCGGTGCACCACAACGACGTGCTCGAGCTCTTCGGGGACACCGAGGTACTGCGAGCCGACGAGGAGGAGCTGGAAGGGTGGTACCGAGGACTCGTGGTTCGGCTCGAATGCGCGACGGCTTGCAACAAGGGGATGGTATCCCCAGGCTGCGGGGTCCTCTGGGGTGCGGGGGTGAGCATGCTATACGCGTGACCGCCGATGCTAATAGACCAAGTATAGGTACGTACCATTAAGGGAGTCGATCAGCTCCTGGAAGATACGGGCGTAGTCGCGCCGCTCCATCTCGAATTTGCCTTGGATAACTGCCTTCGTGAGGTGTCGCGGGGACACCTTAACGGGCAGGTTGGGTATGTCTAGTAAGGGTATGTGCACGTCGACCGGGACGTGCTCGAAGTCGGACGCGGATAGGGTGGGCTCGTGGCTGTCGGCAGCCTCTGCGAACATGTGAAGGAAAGCTTTGGCGACACTGTGCGGGGCAGCACCGATGGGTCGGCGGACATGTTGGAAATCAAAGAGATAAAGGGGAACGTACTGGTCACCGATAGCAACGAGGCGGATGGCGTGCCTGCGCGACCAATATGGCACCCATCGCCGCCAGTCCATGTCCTTCGCGTTATGCACATAGCATACAATCTTGAATTTGTGGGCCGCGTCGCGTCTCTCCCACGCGTCCTTGAGGGCATCATGCCAGTACGGTAGACTTCGTATGTCAAATAAGCTCAAAGAAGAGAGAAAGGAAACAGCCGAATTGAATGCACGCACTCGTATTGACATGTCCCGAGGACAATGAGGTCCACGCCGCCGTCTCCGGTGTGGGAGTTGAGGAACTCGATGAAGCTTTGGTGATCGGAACGCACGCCTTGGTGCTTCCAAAGATTGAGGTCTTCGACCACTTCCTGGAAGCCGAAGGGGAACGGCTGTGCGAAGACATTAATTTGACCACGCACGCCCTCCTTGTCCATTACGTCGCCCATCGATTTCGCAAGTGCCATGTACACGTCGCCATGGTAAACAAAGGAAGTAGCGAAGGTGACATTTCTTCTCTGGATTGAGGGCGTTGTGGGGGTGACGGAGGGACGTTCATTATGGTTTGCAGGTCCTGACAGTTCGACTTGCGGTAGATTAGCGTGTGGGAGATAAGAATGTGAGAGTTCGGATGGGTCGTGGCCGACGAAGGTTAAAGAATGTGAGAGCAGCCAGAGACTGCCGACCGCGAGAGTCGCCGCAAGGCCGTAGGTGGACAATCGACGAGAGGTCATGGGGGGCGGGGGTAGGAAGGACAAACGAGAGGACGGGCAAGGAAGTAGCCCAAGGGGTCCCGGTCAGAGTCGACAAAGCGAAGGAGGAGTGGGCATTCATAGCTGATGCAAGAGCCGATGCGAACATAATACAGGGACCGGCTGCGAGGGATTGGATGGCCGCCCGACGGCGAATCAACGTCAACGTCACAGGCCCGGTTGCACGGCTAATTTCTAGACTTCAACGCCCTTCAACGCCCAGGATATGGCAGTGCGAAGGCGTCGCCATCGAGCCTTAACCATATGGGGAGATGGGCCCGTTCGTTTTATACACTAAGCACTTAACCGCCACGAACATTGTACCGGCTGTGCTACCAATGTCCACTCGATCCGCCCCAGTGCTCCCACCATGTTTTGTGGACGCTATGCTATGTGCTCAGGAGTGAAAACGGGAGAAATTGCAATTTGATAAGGGTGGAGCAGTGGTGGAGCTGGCAACTGGAACCGAGGCCGCATCAAACGCGGTCTGAGATTTCGTTTGTAGGGAAGCAGCAGGTGACAAGGGAATGGCTCAAAGCAAGCCCAAAGAATGTCAAGTTCGAACAAATTGAGAGGGTCGACTCCGGTCCGAAATTACAGCACCAGACCATGGACAACTGGAAGATCTGAGCCAGAAAAGGAACCATTTCCCTGCTGCGTACACTCAAGGCGGCGGTCGCAGAAGAAGAGGGTACTGCCAATGCTCAAGAACATCACATGGCGGCAGAATTGCAAACCGAGACGACGGGGGAGTTGTCAACTGTGGGCTTAGGTAGGCTAGCCTCATGGTCGCAAACCGCAGCGCGAAACAAGGTACCCACTTGGAGTGCACCAGGGTCGCGGTGCTTGCCGGTCGTCGAGCATGCGCCGTTATCATTGGTTGCTGTGATGTCATTCTTGCTTGACCTTCGTGTTTGCGTGATTAATAAGAGAGGAGACGTTCATCGTAGGTTGTACTCACATATTCCGATGCCCAACGTCGATACCAGAGGGATGTTTGAAGGTGTGAGCGGTGGCCGACGAGGAGGCAAGATGACGGAGGTTGAGAGACTCGGAGTCGGAGCCGTTGCTAGCGTGCGCCGGATCAGATTGGATCTCCGAACTGGATCGGGTCCTCGATCGACGGAGCCTATATATGGGCGGCACCATCGCTGACGCTCTCCCACGCTTCCCATCCCCGGCCCGGGAGGCCTGCCACGCTCTCTTCATCTCCACCAGCTTGGGGACACCCATCCAGGAGTGGAACCTCGACGACCACTTCGCGCACGGAGATCGTCTGCATATCCAACTACGGCATGTCCTCACAGCATGTACTCCAAGACAATCGCCGCAACATCGACGGCGACGGAATTCCGTGAAACGTGGTCAGTGACAATGTCTAGGTTTCCTATCTCCGACAGACGACGTCGTTCATGAAGGCTCTAGCGTCACGTTCTCACTAATTTCCGACCGCCACAATACAATCCATTGCCCCCGTGGCCACGCACGCTGTTAGGAAGTGTCTACCTATGGAATAGCGCGACCCCTCAACGTAACACTCGGCGGCCCCGCGATGAAAGCTGTCTTCGATTCTTCTTCATGAACTTCATAGAGGTTATCGATGGTCAACATAGGGACTCTTAAGGAACCCTGCGGTCGTATAGCGCCTTTGTTCTCACAGAGTGTTGTTACTGACGGGGCCGCAGTGATCCTGTCGAGTGGAATATGTTCTCGGCGCGCTCATGTTTGTCTTACATAGGCTTATTGTTTTGCCAAGCCTCGTCCTACTGTAATAGTCCGTAAAAGACCACGAGGAAGAATCTTGTGCTAGAGATACAGCACGCAATGTCCGCACGTATCGGTGTGGCACACGCAACATAGTTTCTGGTGCGTCATTCAAGTTACAGACGCATGCAGCTTTGGCCCGTCGGAGCTGACCATCGTTTCGGACCAGGCGGGCACGCTTTTCGCGCCATTTCCAGACGGTTTCATACCGTTAATCCGAGTAACATACGGCCTGTGGCGACCGATAACGAGAACCGACCTTACGACCCTTTCAGGTGAGACAATGAATGACCAGCGACAAGGTTGCCACCTAAAACATCACAGCTAAAACAGTCGCCGAACACAGCTTTCAAGGATTTCCGTGAGTCAACACCCTCCGGCAAGTCTTGCATACCACAGGCCAACGCCAACGCTCACTGTCCATCTGATAGTTCGCAGATAATCTTCTTTGCGAACATGACGGTACAGTCAGCCACAATAATAATGCTACAGACAGAGTCGCGGACGCTATACACATAACCCAGTTCCAAGATGTCACGCCCCAAAATACAAGAAGAACCATAAATCGCGTAGCCTCAGCTCCCAGTGACCATCCAAGTCCCGTCGACACTTACGGCATATCCCTCAATATTCTGTCGACCACCATCCAATTCCTGTCCCACACATCCTGTCTCCACTCCATCCACTCCTCCGGATCCCGCGCCCACCCGTCCTTCAACATCCGGTCCACCGCCTCCCTAACGCCCTTTACCCCGCCCATGGCGACCCCGACGCCCGCCGGATCCGAGTTGAGGAACGCCGATGCGTCACCCGTCCTCAGCGCCTTGAGCGCCTGCACCTCCGACATTGCCGCCGGGCGTGTGACGACGGCGCGCGCGTCGTCGATGTACCCGTACGTCCGGCGGAGGCGCTCCGTGACGAGCAGCGGCACGGCGAGCTCCGTTGCGAGAGCCACTGTCGAACTAGCCTGGTCTCTGAAGTCTGCGGTCATACATGTCAGCATGTAATGGGCCCAAGCAACGGTCAGCACCTGTCAGCGCCCGTGGACACTTCTCGCGCAGCGCTCCAGGCGCGCGTGTGTCTTCCGCCCCCTGAGTGACGGCACCGCGAAACAGCTGCGAAGTTCGAAGCAGCAGGGGGCAGGGGGCAGGGGCAGGGGGAAGACAGGTTGACAGGGACTCACAGCCGAGTGGGGCGAAGGCAGGCACGACTATGTCCGCATTCGCGACGAGCGTGTAGAAGTCCTTGTACGCGAGGTCATGGTGCACCGTCACGACGAACGCCAGCTCGGCGGGTATCTCAATTGCTCCAGCACCGACCAGAAGGAGCTGGAACGGGGGGATGCGCGACTCGAAGTCCGGTTCGAATGCCGTGCGGCCGTTGAGTGGGAGGTAGCCCCACGCCGCCGCGTCCTCTGACAACATTGCCAATCCAAGTTGGGCGTGTGTTAGCGGCGCGATCGTGGAGTCGAGGGCCGCAGGACATACCGCGTAACGATGCGATCAGGTCGTTGAAGAAGCGAAGATAATCCCGGCGGTTGGCGGCAAGGGTGCCTTGGATGACGGCGTACACCAGCTGGCGAGGGACAGGCTTGATAGGCAAGTAGGGGATATCCAGTATCGGTGCGTGGACGTCGATGGGTATATGCTGATATCCTGCTGTGTATAGGCCCGCGTCCGAGCTGTCCGCTATGGCATTAAATTTCTGCCGGAAGGTGTTCTTCACACTGCGCGTCAAAGTTGTGAGAAGGTGAGTATCGCAAGGTTATGGCTCCTTACTGGTCTGCAATCGGGAGGAGGCGTATAGCACCCCTTCGTGCCCAATGAGTTATATGTTCCTGCCATCTGGTATCTTCCACATTGTGCACGATACAGACGATCTTGAATTTATGCTCCGCGTCGCGACTGTCCCAGGCCGCCACGAGCTCGTCGTGCCAATACGGCAAGCTGTGTGTGGTTATATGCACCTCCAACGTCGGAATTGCAACACGGCCACTCACTCGACTTCACATGTCCCGAACACGATAAGATCGATACCGCTCGCTCCCCTGTCGGCGTTGGTAAAATTCCCGAGCTCCTCTGGGCGACCTCGTGTGCCCCTGTGTTTCCATAGGCCCAGCTCCTCAGCGATATCGTCGAAGCCAAAACTGAAGTCCGGAGTGAATAGATGGATAGTCCCGCGCTCTTCCTCATCCTCGGGCTGGGAGTCGAGGACGTCCCCGATCGTCTTCGCGGCGGCCATGTAGACATCGAAATGGAACGGGAATGCAGAGGCGACGACGATGTTCTTCCTGCAACGCGGTGGAAGGCTTGTCAAGCTCGACGTGTACCACTCGGAATCGTTGTATCTGTCCCGGTGTGGCGGATAAAAGCCTTGCATATAACGGGGAGAAAAATCCAGTGAGTGAAGAAGCAGCCAGAGGCTGCCGACGACGACTGCCGCCGTGAGGCCGACGGTCGTGAATTGCCTGGGGAGCATGTGGGGGCGAGGACGGATGGGAGCTGTCGCCTGTGTCGAAGGCATGGTCTCCCTATATGACATGGCCGGGTTTAAGGAGGTTGATGAAGGCGAGTAGAAACATACTAATCTACGTCATTCGGCAGTGCGGCTGGCAGTCACTGAACAGACCGTGACGGAGCCGAGATATGGTCCCTCCTGTCCGTCTGTCCGTGAGCGGTTTTTGATTTCTGTGGCGCATACGGTTGCACAATCTGCTCTCAGGAATACTTGGGCCTAGACACACCTGCTGACCGTCCGGTCATGTACGCCGAACTTCCAACGGCGGTGGGACTGCCGGGCTTGGAGCCCGGGGCGCAACGTATCGAACGCGTCTAGTGCACTGAAGCCATCAGGAGGTAGCCACAAGACGCTATCTGAGACGTTGAAGACGATCAGGATCCTATTCATTCGGCTTCTGGGCGATACGCTGTGCCTCCTTGCAAGCCCCCTTTCGGCTGGCACTCCGAGCATGGCGATGCCAACCACAGCAATTTCCATATCCAGAGACGCTGCTTACGGAGCGCCCACGCGACTCTACTGAGTTTTGTAGGCGCCCATTTCTGCGTCTTGCTCCTGCTCCTGCTCCTGCTCCTCGACTGGCTTTTAGCTCACCATGGTCCGCCAGTTCAAGCACCATGAACAAAAGCTACTCAAGAAGGTCGACTTCCTCAACGTGAGTGCCCAGCGGCAAGCATTGGTGGCGAGAAGGGACTGAGGAGGAGAGTAGTGGAAGCAGGATGCGAACCTCCGCGAGATCAAGGTTATGCGCAGGTACCACATCCAGGATCGGGAGGACTACCACAAGTGCGTGTTATTATCTCCGTCCAAGCGTTTTCTGTTCCGACGAATGCGTCATCCAGGTACAACAAACTCTGCGGTTCGCTCCGCTCTTACGCCCACCGACTGTCCCTCCTCCCTGCCCAAGATCCCTTCCGGTCAAAGATGGAGGGCCAGCTCCTGTCAAAACTTTACGACATGGGCGTGCTCAACACCACCGCGAAGCTCAGCGATATCGAGAACAAGCTCACCGTCGCCGCGTTCTGCAGGCGGCGTCTTGCGATAATTATGTGCATGGCGAAAATGGCCGAGACGGTCAGCGCGGTACGTACCGTCGGTTCGCCCTCCTTCACCCATACACGCCCGAATTTTCCAAATTCGAATTCCCCGCGCCGCTGTCGCAGGGCCAGCGTCGCGCCATGTCGGGCGTACAGCCGACCTTGCACGCGCAAATGGTGCTGCTCCAAGCAATGTCATGCAATGTGCGATATGTTGCCGCATACATGACCTGTCGGCCATCGCGGTCTACGGACGCAACGCCATGCCTGGCCTGTTCTGTCGTAATGTGCAATCAAATTGGAACATTCGGAGAGCGCATGCGTTCTTTCATCCCTTCTGGCGTCCGCTCACTTAACTTCGTCGCTTCTCGCGCATCAAACCATACCTCTCCCAGGCGGTCAAATTTATCGAACAGGGACACGTTCGCGTCGGCCCAGATACGATAACGGACCCAGCCTACCTTGTCACCAGGTACGGAACCGCGCGCCCCCCTCTAATGACGTTACCCGCTCACGCCCGGCTTCATAGGCACATGGAAGATTTCGTAACTTGGGTTGATACATCGAAACTCAAACGCACGATCATGCGGTACAATGACGAGGTGAGCGGCAGAAGACGGTTGTACAATTACAGTTATGTCTGACACTGTCATAGCTCGATGACTTCGACTTGCTATGATCCTCCTTCGAGCGGTCGTTGGCTGCCTTATGCTCTGGGTTCTGTCCTCGCATGTCTGGCCACATGATATGTGCCATTTGGCCGGGGCTACACAGGCGCTATGCGTTATACACCAAAACGCGATCGTGACCATCCCACCTAAAGCATTCTTGCAGATGCTCCTCGACACACGTGGTTCACAACAGAAGCTACGCGGCTTCGATTCCAACCCCAGGCTACTAATATAGGGGTACAGAGAATGTTGTGGTATGCAACGACTAGGGATATCAGTTCTATGAGTATATGAAGCCTGCCGATGTATGTACGTGTGTATATGGTATGTGTATGGGCATATAGAGGGCAGATGTGCAATGAGAGCGTATACCAGACTAGCTCCAAACAGTAACAAATAGAGTGTAACGTATTACAGGTAAGCAAAGGATAGCGACTGATGTGATAAGACTAGCAGAATAAAGCGTAAGGTGCAGACAGGAAGGACAGGAAAGGGGGAGTGAAAGGGAAGACCAATGAAACATAGAAATAGAGTGCATACGTAGAGATTCCGTGTCGTGAACGATCGTGATATGTCATGAAGGAAGTCGGGTCGGGTCGAGCTTCGTAGTCCAGGCTTGAAGCTCCTTCTGGCTTGGCGTAGCTAGGGCATATGAATTGGACGACGTGAAGAGAGTGAACGTGAACTTTTTCTGGAAGCACACAAGCCAAGTCAGCATAAGCCTCACCCCCAGACTACGAAACACGCGTACCCCTAGAAGAGCCTCCATCTCAGGGTTGCTCTCCACGTTCACGCCGGTTAGGCTTATCACGCCTATCTCCTCGACCTCGTTCGAGTGTGCGAACATGTGGAGGTATGGCCTACGAAAGCGCACCACCGGACGTGAGCTAGAAGCACAATGACGCAATGCATACAGCGCGCGCACCTTCTGAGCACGAACCAACGCCGTTCCCAGATGTTTTCGTTCGCGTCGGTCATGAGCATGAGGTGCCCCTTCTTGGTCGGCCCATCGCTACGTCCATATTAGCACCGGCGAGAGAGACATCAATATCCCCTGCCAAAACGTACATTCTCGGCACAAGTTTTGTACTTGCGTTGAGTTTGAGAGAATCGACGGAAAGCGTATCGGACACCGAAGCCTTCCCAGAGTTGACGCTCAAGACATCGGGTTCAGGCTGCTCCTGGCTGATGACAATCTATTCGCGCGCGAAAATGATGATGATCAGCATCCAACCTTTCCCCTGGAACACGGACGCATGGAACTAGAACCTACCTCGCCGCGGTGGCCGAATCGCTTCTGCCAAAGCGCTAGTGCCTTCCGCACCAGCCCCTCAGACGCGTCCGATGCCCACACGTCCGCATCCTGCTGCTGGACCTTGCTGCTCGGAGACGTGGCGAGGATGACCCTGATGGCTTGCACGTCCGCCGCCCGCCGCTCCATCGTCACAAGCCTTGAGTAGTCTTCGACGGCAGACACGCCCCTCGGCCTCCAAATCCCGAGCGTCTCTTCACCGCGGACATACTTCTCCGCAGTGTCGAGACGCCAGAGGTCTTTCGGAGACCGCGTGAGCGGGGGCGTGAGCCGAACGGAGAACAGGGTGCTCGTTTTCGGCAGCACCTTCGTCGACCCGAACAGAGACGTCAGCCGCGATGGCGGACGCGCGTCACGCGTCTGAATCGTGACGGCCGTGTCCATGTTGAAGTGTACCGGCTCCGCGCATGTCTCTATCGCCACAGACCAAGAAACCTGCAAGAGCACCCGTTGACCCGAGCCTGTGACACGATTGAGCAGTATCGAGTTGTGCACGCTCGAATCCCAGAGAGCTTCCGCGGTGATGATTCCAGTGCCGTCTGGCTTGTACTCGATCTTCTGGTCCTGTTGGAGCGGAAGCGTCGTGAGGACTTTGGACGCCGATTCGTGCAGTAGACCCTTCGCGTCCAGGTGACGAACGTTGCCAAGACGTATTCGGGTGACCTCTGTCCATGGTAGCTGCCGCCCGGAATGTGATGACAGCGTGAGGATGACGCGGCGTTGAAGGCCCTGGTGCAGCTGGAAGGAACCTGGATCGAGATGTCCCGAAGACACGACGGGTACGGGCTTATACGTCCCGTCTGGCTCAAGTTCACAAACCTGGAGCCACGCAGCCACGTCGTGCATCTGTTCGACAACGAAATCGTTCTCGGATCTCCGCATAGGAGGAAGGGAAGTTGGTTGACTTTGCGGAGTGCTGACAGACGATGAACCGATGCTGGATGGTATGCGCTGCTCGCGCATCTCGTCCCATCGCTCCATCCGTTCCAGATATGTGGGCTTGAGACGAGCGTAGAACTCTACAGGGGCGTAACCTTGACGCAGGTAGGTCAAGACCTTCGTCGATGCCACCATCGAGAAACTGCGGCGGAACTTCAGGTCGGAAGGGGTTCCGGTGTCTAGGTCCACCGCAGTCGAGGGATATACCTCTTCTGATGCGAGCGAGGGTCCTAGGAACGAAGAAAGCCGGACCTGAAGATGGATGAAGGAGAAGTCGTGGTGTGAAAGCCCTTTCACCTGGTCTACTATGAGGTAGAAAGTGAGCTTGCTTCCGGGAGGGACTGTGCCCGGTACAGGGGATGTAGCACGAGTGGAGGTGGCAGAGGTGTTAGCGTGCTTGGGAGACAGGACTACGTTGGAAATCTTGATCTCAACCCGACATGAACCGATTGCCTCGGCGGTGTATCTGCAAAATATGGGCACGGTAGAAGATGATGACAGCCTCCGGGACAGAGGTGCTAATGAGATCAACGCATTTCCGATGAATGAGTAGTCGGGAGGGGGGCTGTCGTAGAACGGCTCCTCGGAAGAGAAGTGCTGGGAATAGGAAGGACGGTCGATAAATGTGGTCAGATTACGCATGCGTTGAAGTTGCTGCTGGAGGCGATCTAGCGACCATACATAGATAGCGTTATGTCGCCGGTCGATAACTTTGACAGCGACGGAGGGTTGTGTTGCAGATGCAAGGACGGGATCCGCGACATCACCGAATTGATCCAGTCCAGCGATAGAGTCAATGGCAGATGCAGGCGCGGCGAGTGAACCACCAGCAGCAACGGCAAAGTTGTACAGCACCTCTTTCCCAAGCTCCTTGCTGCAAATTTTCTCAGTAGTAAAACCATAGATTGTATGATACCATTCGGACGTACCTGATGATATTGGCCTCCTTTACGAGAACAGCATTGGACAGGACGACCTCGGCCATGGAAAAGGACCTATGGGCGCGCCACTTGTCAAGGACTTTCCGAATGAGCCGCAATTGCCTGGCAGTGTAGATGACCGGCTCGAACGGGATGTCCTCCAGCTCGGTCTCGCCCCTCGCTCGTGCATCCAGTAATCGCTTCATGTGTACCTGCACGAGCTTGAGTTGGCGCTCCATCTGCTCCTTCTCCACTTTGAGGTCCTCCGCCTCGGATAACTCAGCGATCGCCTGCAACCGGCTCTCAAACTCGACGCGCTGGTTTTCGAGCTGGCTCTGCATTTCCTTCAGGCCCTCGCCCATTTCCGGGGTGTCGTGGTTCGTCATTGCGTCCACGCTGGTGTCGTCCGTCAACGTGTCCATCGGCCGTCCCGACTCGCTCCAGATGTCGTCTGCATGACTTAGGCTGCTCTCCGGTCGCTTTGCGTTGTGGTCTCGCATGGTCTTCACCTTTGTAATCTTCTCGAAGAGCTTGTTCAAGTCTTCATCGGGAAGGTTGTCCAAGGCAGGGTCCAGGCCTAATCTAGCCAAAGCTGCCTCCCGCTTCGCGAACGACCAGTCCACGTCGTTCAAGTCGACGCTCGATCCCGTTGGTGAGCTTGGCCGCGTTGTTTCAGTCTCGGCCGCCAGCTCAGCAGCGGTAATGCTGATGCTCATTTGTGACTTAGCTCTGGCGCGGTCCCGCTGCTTTCGTACCTCCTCGGGGTTGTTGAAGCGGAAGACATGGTGCTCGCCTATATAGCGCGTTGATTCACCTTTCTCGTCGAACTAGTATAACAAAACGCTTACCAAGAATGATGCGGTAACCCGAGCGCAACTTGTACGCCTACACAACGAACATGAGCTCCAGCATATCGGGTCAGTTACGCAATATGCATTACCTGTCCAGGTTCAATCTGTCTGCCATTCAAGAACTGTAATCACAATAAATATTACGCAAGGCAAAGAGAGTGTCGAGAACATACCGTAACGGCATTTGGCATGCCAAGTAGCGTGACTTTGCCATCGTTGTTGTCAAAGTAACAATGCTCCTCGCCTATACTGTCTCCACTCAGTCTAATGACACAGGGTTTCTCGCCCTCCAATCTTCCAACGTCTGTCTTGCCAGGCTTGAGCTGGTAGATCAAACACTCGCTCATGAGAGGATCCTCGTTCTGCGGCGCCATCAGCACACTGCGTCAAATAGTCCAGTCCGAGATGTCTTCAACGCACCAGGTTGACCAAGTGGGGCATCCTCTTCGGTGTATGCACACCCACGTTGTTCTTCTCAACCGTGATACCGAGCTCCTCGAGGGCCTGTTCTCGCTCGTGCTGAATCTCCTGCGTACGTTGCATCTTCTCCTCCCAGGTCTCGTTCAGGCTCTGCATGAGCTTCTCGCTCGTCTCCAGCTGGTCTTGCAACTCTGCCTTCGTGACTGTCTTGATCGTCCCATCCTTTGCCTGGTACGTGACCTTCTGCTGCGCCGCTGGGATCGTTGGGTCGAAAACAGCCTCGGAGGTCGCACCCGAAACCCTTGCTGAAGGTTTGAGCACATTAAATAGATGTATGCGTCGAGGTACTACTTGGAGCATACCTCGAAGCATTTCCAGTTCCTCTTTGAGCTCGCGCACAAGCTTCGCATTGGGGTCTTCGTTGATGACAGCCTTGTTCTTGATCTTCTTCGCCTGGTCGGCATACCGCAAAGTACTGAGCGTCTCTTCATACTGTACGTCGGCGGGCGAAATGGCAGCAATCATGGCCGTCTTTGAGTTTCCTCCCAGACTATCTTTCAATAGCCATGTCAAGACCTGCCAAGGCAATGTATTTAGTTGCTGAAATGTTCGAGAAATGATATGACGCGTACAGAATCACGGTAGGGGATGAAGTCCTCTCCCTTGCCCTTCTTTCCCTTCTTTCCCTCCGCCATACTCGCAGCAGCAAGCGCAGCAATAACCTTTCCGAGCGTGGTGAGCGACTTGTTGATGTTTGCACCTTCTTTGAGTCGTTGCCCGGTGGCACCAGTCGAGTTGGCTCGCTCGGAACCAGCAAGGTCGACGAGGTTGATGCGCGACACTTTCTCCGTGTCCAGATTGGTGTCTACATCGTGCCTCTTCATCGTCAACAAGACGGTGAATACAGCGTGCGAACGTGACGAACTACAGAAACCAAGCGTCAGCGAAAGACTCCAAAACCGAGCCACCAGGGGAGAGGAGAGTAGCAGACAGGCGTCAACAAAGGGGGTATAGGCAGTAATACGTACGTCTCGTTCATGTTCGTCGCCGCAACCGTGCGTGCCTTGTTCCCCTCGTCCATGAGCGTCATCATTTCATCATAGCTGTTGACGACGAGTTTGGAAAGATCCTCGACGTACGGCCCAAGACTTGGGTGCTCGCGGACCCTGAGGTTGCCGGTGTTCTTCGGGTTCAGTAGGTCCCGCACCTTCTCGTTGTAGATTTCGATGTAGGATACTTCTACGGTGAAAGTGATGTGGGGGTCTGACTTCTTCTGCTCGATCCGCGAGAATAATTCAGAACATGTGAGGGGTATAATGCCCTTGTCGGCGCCGTCTAGAAAACATATGTCACTGATGGGCACAGGTGCTGTGGCGAATGTACGTACAGCCCATCATGCTGCATTGAAGGCATTTTGTTAAGACCACAAGCAAACATGGGGTTAACGAGCAACATACCTGTAAGATTTGCCAGATCCTAGCATTCAAGCGCGTAAGCCTCCTTCCTAGCTTCGCTCCCAACCTGTTCCACACGCACCTGTCTGTCCATCTATTCGAGCCTTAGCACAAATGCAAAGAAGTCAATATAATGGCTACTCACAAGCCAAAATACACGCGTTAAATCCCGCAAAGCCGTGGTCGAGCAACTCCTTCCCCAGGTCGTCATACAATGTCTGCTGAGAGCAGTATCCCGGCTCATTCCTATCTCCTGCGGACCAGTAGCTCTTGTCGAAAGCGAAGTTGATCGTCTTGCGCTCAGTCGCACGGCCTGAGGCCGCCTGCGCACCCGCCGAACCTGGCTCCGGGGGCTCCAGGATCGTTTGATTCCCCTCCATCCTCACGAGGCATTTCGCGCCACGCGCGATCTCTATTTGCGAGAGCCGCAGTCATGATAACCATGAGTACATGAAGTCAGAGGATACATATTAGCAGGATGAACGCGAGAACACATGGAGGACCGAAGGCACGAACCTCGCGAGTTCAGGGGCCGGCATCGGACGACGACCTTAATGTTACCATCGCCGCCATGTTCAGCCATGGGACAGGACGCCTAGCCGTAGGACCGCAAGACGTCAAACACAAGGAAAGTCTATAGGGAGAAGTGAAAGAGCGTAGATGATGGACTTCGGAGACAAGTTGCAGAACGAGTGTCGGAGGCAGCAGCGCCCAACCGCGCAGGACAGCCCAAATTCGTTGCACTCAACACGCGCGTTGCCACGCGCTCCCGGCATCTTTCAACTTTCAGCTGATAGATACCAGCCCAGTACCAGCCTCATCGTTGTCCTCAAGTTGTCCTGCCCATTTCTGAAGAGCTCACCAAGCTATCACAATCGCCAAGAGGGGCACATTTCTCTACGGATGATACAGTACTACTCCAACGGGGTAAATGTCCTTAGTCCTATGAGGTCGTCTCCTCTTGGAGTTGTGTAGTGCTCTAGTATTCATCATGCCGTCGTCACCCAGTGAGTCAACAGATATTTGAAAGAAACAAGGGTATGCTTAGCTTCCTAAAGAATTAAACGTTGAACGTTGCCGTCGAGGCCTCTGTATAAAACTCAAAACAACATACCAGACACCCAAACTCACACCCTGCTCAAATATTTTCCTGAATGCCCTCTACCCAGTTTACGTTGAAGTCTGCGTCCCCTCGGGTGTGATTGATGCAGTTGAATTAGAGTGCGCGATGATCCACGAGGAGCCTCAGGAGGGCACTCGTATCAGATGTTTTCGATAATTGGCGATCTGAAAGACACCGACGATGATATATGATATCTCTCGCTGGCTACAACGTGAACATTTGAACGTGTAGTGGGCATGCCATTGACGTACTTGGGATGTTGTGTTCGGTGCCGGACACAGAATGGCCAGCGCCGCGCGTATCAGCGAGATCCGCCGAATAGACGACCTGCAGTCTGCAGCAGGGGCCACCCTCGCTCACCGGCCGCATATATACGGCGATTTCTGCTTGAATGTAGCACAGTGTATCCACCTATGAGCTAGAAGGAGTACAATTGGGAACAAAAAGCAAGGAGAGATGCGGGGAAATCGGGGCAGGCGATGGACTCGTGGCGTGGAAGCAGTGCCGTCGCCCAAGCGTGTGAGTGCGTCTGCCACAACGCGATTCAACTTTCCCTTCCTCCGCCCACCGTCGTCCTCGACGTCCTCGACGCCCTCGAGGCTTATAATCCCGCCTCCATCGTCGTCACACCCGACGCTGCTCCCCGTTCTGCGGGTCTCCGACCTTGGCTGACATCGACTCTTGGCTTCTGCATGCGTCTCGCCTACAGTCCTACGCATCTGTCGGTCGACTTCTCGCTCGTCGATATTCCTCATGAACGTCTCCCACCCCGACATGATTCGCCAAGGAGTACCCGCCATGCACCAGGGCATTATGCCCCAGCAACTCTTCCCTGCACAACCTCAACATGCCCAGCAGCCTAGCCAGCACCCCCTCGGTCTCCTCCAAAACAATCAGGGCGCGAACCCCGGCCTCGGCATCATGAGTGGCCAACCCGGCCCCTCCAACCCCAACTATGCCATGAGCATGCAGCCAGGCAACCCCTCGCGTCGCGTCTTCATGGCCCCGCAAACCAACGGCTCTGGTCTCCATCCCGGCGGCGGTAGTGGTCCACCTCATATGCCTGGTCTCGCGCCTAACCAGATGCAGGGCTTGCCGGTGCAGAGCATGGGTGGCAACATGAACGGCAACATGGCTGGATTTCCGGGCGGAGGTATGATGTCGTCTCAGCAAACAGCCCTCCGACGCGTTCAGTCGCAACCGCTAGGTCAGCCCGGCCCCGGCGCACACATGGGCGGGATGCAGCCGGTCATGATGGGCAACGGGATGCCTGGCATGTCCGGCCCTCCTCAGATGAGCGGGCTCAGGATGCCCGCTGCCATGCAGATGCGACAACAGCAGCCTCAGCACGGCCAGGGTGGCGGCGCGATGTCGCCAGAAATGGGTCTCACGATGAGATCTGGGCCTATGGCTGGCGCGAGCCAGCTCCAGCCCCACGCACGAACGGGTTCGGGCTCGCAAATGATGCCCACCTTGACGCAGCCGGCGAATTTGGGTCAGGGACATGGGATGCAGCACAACTTCGGAGGGCCGATACCGCTGTCGCATCAGCACCAGTCGTCGCAGATGGGTTCGTCGACGCACGTCGGACCGTCAGGACAGCAGCCACCGAACATGGGTCCGCAACCAGGCGGGAACCGTGCGCAGATGGTGCCGTCCGACAATATGTTCATGAATTTCTCGAATCCACCCATCCAACCACCGCATTCTCACGGCGTCCCGCGAATACCTATGGACGGTATGGGCAACCCGCCGTTCAACATGGCGCCGTCGCCGTCGCCTATGAATACGGGAGGCGATATGCCCCAGCGAGGGAATGGGCCAATGAACGCGTCGGGTCCAATGACTCCCGCCCAGGCGCTGCACATGAACACGAGTGGAGATAGCTTCCCGGGTAATTCGTACGGTATGGGCCAGCCACCAATATCTGCTCCTCCTCGACCGCCATCACACAATGGTCCACACAATGGATTCCCCATGGGCCCATCTCAGTCGCAGCCCTCGCTCGCTCCTCAGCAATCACCCCGCCAGGCCGATCACCTATCGAACGTAATGCACCCTGGAGCGGGAGCGATGCAACGTCCTCAATCTCAACCACAGGTGGCACATCGATCATCACCTATCCCTCCCCCTGGTCGCGTTCGCACACCGCGTGGCTCCCAGCCATCACTGCCAATGAATACCAGCGGTATGCTACCACCATCACGCGTACCTACCGCTGCTGGGCAGAGTCCCTCACATCCTCCAGCTCAGCCGCCAGTAAGCGCACCACCATCGGCACATCCTACTCAGATCGCTCCGCGGCCGGCAAGCGTGACACCGGCTGCACCCGCTGGAGCCTCTGTTCCAACGCGCTCCTCGAGCACTGCGCCATCTGCCGGGCAACAGAATACTGCTGCGGAAAGTAGTCAGCCCCCACGAGCGAGTGCACCACCATCGGCGCCAGCACCTGGACCGTCCGCGCCTGCCCCTGCTGTTCAACCCGCGCCTGCGCAGATTTCCAGAAGGTGAGTTTCGAGCTCTGTTCGAGTAGGTCCTGATTACTTAATGCCGTTCGTAGTCAAATGTACCCTATAGGGTTGGGGCAAGGGATCGGCCGCCTACTTCAACTAAGCTACCAATTAGGCGATGAACATAAAGACGTGAGTCCCCGTTTGATCAATGCAGCCCTTCCCAACTGATATTTTGCAGCGGCTAAACATGTCGTACTGGTTGAACTTCGTTGGGCAGTACTTCACCGAGAAGGCGACTATAAAGTTGACTCTCTGGAAGGACAACCAACAAGTTGAAGCAAAACCGTTCGGTGCGCGAGTTTTTATTTTACACCTAGCTACGCACATCGTACTTACGACACGACCGAGTTGTAGAAATCGGCTACCCCATCTTCCCGCGGTTCTTCCTTGTCACGAGTCAATCAGGGGTCAAAGCCCAGCATCTCGTTCTTGATGGCGCTCGGGAACGGTGTCTCGGCCCCATGCACGGTCTCGTCGAGTGCCCTGCCGCCCAGTGGATATTCCGTTATACAAACGGTTACAACATTACCCTTCGCGGGCCCCTCACGGCGGAGATCGTCGTCCTGCCTGTACCAGTGACGCAAACTTCGC
The DNA here is from genome assembly GCA_002760635.1 of Ganoderma sinense ZZ0214-1. NCBI lineage: Eukaryota > Fungi > Basidiomycota > Agaricomycetes > Polyporales > Polyporaceae > Ganoderma > Ganoderma sinense. Next base: position 1,037,031 of record AYKW01000001.1, read on the forward strand.
AGAACCAGCTCCCACAGTTCGCGTTGAAGCTGGAGAGGCTGGTATTTGACGCCATGACGCATGAAAAATACCTGTCTGTCGACGCGCTCCAGGGCATGCGAATAGACGATTCGTCGCAGGGGGCTGCCATGTCACCGGGTGGCGCAGTGAATCCGAACGGGACTATAGACGACACAAGCAAGTTCGAGGAACCCCGCCACGTGTACGAGAGCGTTACGATCCCTGCGGAACCCATCAACGCCTTCGGTATCCCGCAAGCCACAATGCGATGTCTGGAGGTATGTTCGACATGTTACCCATCTCAAGACATGCACAATGAACCGACGAATGCGATTGCAGCTCGCAGAGAGCGTGACGCAAATGACCGATCTTATCCAATTTTCTATCAATAAGAAGCTAGGACCTTGCGGTGCGTGCCGATCTAGCCTCATAACAATAAGACCAGCCACTGATCCCGTTGCGTGAACAGATGCGTTGAAGGCCTTCGCGCAAAAGCTCCGAGAAGAACACAGAGGCAACTACAATGGCACCGTTGTCATACCCATCAACGCGAGTTACTCAGAGGTCCCGAACGGCGCGGGTATGGTGTCCTCTGGACCACCTACCTCCTTCGGAAGCATGGGGACCATGGCGGGCCCATCGCAACCGCCACCCAGTGGTGAACAACCAAGTACCAGCCAGGCAGACAGCGGCCCGAAGTCTGCGAAAGCGACCCCACTACAGTCTGCACAGGCATCGGGTTCGACGCCATCTGCATCTACGCCTGCGGCCTCAGCACCCACACCAGGAGGCGCACCGACCACGCCCTCGATACCTAACGCCTCACTGAAGCGCAAGGCGCCGCCCAGCCAGCGGACGGGCGAAGACTCGCCCACTACTGCGAACGCGAACACGGAGCAGCAGCCGGCGAAGCGGGCGAATCGAAAACGGGGAAGAACGCAAGGGTCATAAAACGGGCTGCACCCGCGCGGCACACGGACCGCCACCGACGGGATTAGACCTCTCCGTTCCGCTCCCGCTTCCCCTCTACCCTCTCCTCGCTTCCCGTCGTCGTTTCGGCCACACCGTCCGTCCTCTCGCGTCCTTCTCTCCTCTCCCCCTCTCCCCCTCCCCTCTCCTCTCTCCCTCCTATCCCTCTCCTCAATGTCTTCCTCCGCTGTCTTTCCCATGTGTTATCTGTTCTCGTGGATCTCGCTGCAATCATCGTCCAATTGATATTTTACTCAGCATAGCATATACGTAGATTTGTATCTTAGTACCACTCTCGCGGGTCGCGTTGCGGAGGACCTTTCCCTCTCGGATCTCTCTACGGCGAGGACCAACCACCACCAGGCTGCGGGTACCTGTTGTCTTATCAATCATTTTTCTATTTATCCTGTCCTGTAGTGTATACTAATCATCTATCCCTCTCCCGCTTCCGCTTTCTTGCAAGCAGTCCGAGTTGTGCACGCCATCCGCGGTTGGTCGGGGAAAGCGAATGGACGAAGCGAAATCTGTGCGTCTGTGAAGCTCAAAGAATTGAAGATTGAAAGAGCTGTGCTGCGAGTCCCTCGAGTCAGGTGGTTTACGCCATCTGGTACGTAACTTAACGTAGCGATCCGACCAGCTGGATGCCAACACCGGAGCACACAAGTGCGCATTCCTCTGGATCGCACTCTCACCCCGCCGCCTGCTGACTGAGAACCGGCGCTGGATACTTACTATACAGAAAATACTAGCAGCACTTGCCTTGGAGCTGCCGTAACCGTCTACCCGAGTAACCCGAGTATGCCCCATTATTCCACACTTCAAGCAGCGTCCGTCTGCAGCGTGGCATTGTCCACCACAATGCAAGGCCACTGCGTAGGCGGATGAAGATAAGGGAGACCACCACGATATCCCGATCGGACATGAGACGGAGCGGCATCATGGACGGCATGCAACAAGGTTCAGGACAGTCAGAAGCCTATAAACTGCGTGATTTAGGTATTAGGTGTCGGCGCCGCCATATGACGACTCCGTAACGGCGCAAGTGGATGAGTACATACGAGTCGAATATGAATTGGCGAATGCTCCCGCGAGGCTGCGAGGTCCGCGACTGTTATGACATCGTGCGAGGTTGTCGCGATGTCCGAATGGCGGGGCATCCCCGATCGAACGACGCAGCGTATCTCTGGAACTTTGACGTCGGTGTCTATAATTACGTGTTAGGCACGTGTTGCGCAGCTGTGGCCAAGGTGGAAAGGACGAGTTCGAGACATGTAGGATGAATACGGGGACATTAGTATAAAGTACAGATGATAGCGGGGGTAATGGCGAGTATATATGAGTGAGAATGCGATTGCGATTGAGGGGTTGCCGATGACGATGAGATTGCAAGACTTGTATGTCGAGATCCGAGAAGCGAGCCGGTCGGTTGGTCGATGGACAGTGTTATCGTGGGCGTCGGGCGAGCGGTCAGCGGTCAATACGGGAGCGCTTCGTGGCTAAAGTCGCACTGATCCCCGTATCGGCATCTGTTCGCAGAGAAGCAAAGAGAGAGAGTTGATCAGTTTCCTCGTTCGTGCGTCCATCGCCAAGTCAAGTGCTCGCCTTCCTGCCTGAAAGAAGCTGCATGGTTTTCGTTTCGTATTTCTAAACCCCTCTCCCCGCCCCCGGCCCAGCCCCCGCGGCCCTCCCCGTCCCCGCCCGCGGAATCCCCGCTCCCCGCCCGGCCCCGGGCCGCCGCCCCAGCCCCCGTCATCGTTCCATCGCCGGCTCGGATCTCCGCCGCCACGCCCAGCCCCGTTCTCCTGGTAGCCACGATCGTAATCTGAGTACTGGTTCCCAGCGTTCCAACCCTGCCCCGCGTCGTTGTGCCCTGCCTGCGGCGGCGGCGCCAACAGCGGGCTTGTCTGCTGCAGCTGTGCCATGAGCTGGTGCAGCTGCTCCGGGTTGAACCCGTTCCCGTTCGTGTACAGACCCGACACCGCCGCCTGCGCGCCATCGCCCATGAGGACCTCCCCACCCGGCCCACCTGCGAGCTGCGCGACGAGGTCTGCGACGGCCGACTGGCTGTCTGGCGGGGGCGTGGCCGTCCACAGCACAGAATCGACCTCGGGCCCTGTTAACATCGTGACGACCCCCTCGTCGACCTGGTCTTCCCCGATCTGCGCCGATGGTTCTGCGGGGCAGTCCGGGATCTGCGTCGTCGCGGTGTACAGTACAAGCAGCGCGTTCTGCTCCCGCTCCTCCTGCGCAGCGCGCTCTTGACTGTCGTTGCCTCGTGGTGGGATTTGGATCTCCGGAGGGAGCTCGAGTGCTGCAGCGTCCGGGCAAGTTAACATGATTAGTCACGGGATCACAGGACGAATGCATGGCGTGCTCACGTTGTGGCTCCGCCCACTCGATCTGTTCGTCGAACAGCGCCGTCTGCGCGTGCAGCGCTGCGCCCTCGTCGCGGTCAAGGTCGCGGATGTTATGCGTCGGATGCGAGCCCTGTGTGTGCAGTGCCATCGAAGGCGTCTAATTAACATACAGTACATACGCCGAGACGAGCGGAAAGGGCTGACAAGGGCAGGATCGTCGTCGTACACCGCACGCTCAATGAGCCTGATCTGCTCGAGCTTCCCCTCAGGGGCCCAGGTCACCGATCTCCTCGGCTTCCCCTTCTTGGTCAACCCCGACGGTCCGGCGGCGGCTGCCACAACCGTCGAGGGCCCCGCCGCGGGTGGCGGCACCGACGGAGGTGGCGTCGCTGATGCTCCGGTTGAAGCGTACGACTTGAGCACCTCCTCGAACGGGTTGAACGACGACGGTTGTGCGACGTTCGGGTCAGGCTCCTTCTTGACAGGGGCAACTGGTGGAGGCACGTTCTTCTTGAAACTGGGCATCTCCTTCTTGGTGGGCTTCGGTTTTGAGAAGAACGACGAGTCTGACTTCGCATCTTTGACCACCGCCTTGGCCTCCTTCTTGACGGCGGCTGCCTTGGGCGTCGCTGCAGCCATGCCTGAGATAGCAGCCTTCTTTGCTGGGGGTGCACCCTTCGCTGGTGCGCCCTCCGCTCTTCGTTTCTTGATCTTGTCTATAGGTTTACCACGCATATTTTGTCAATAACCGGTGGAGGTGGCGACCCAGACTGGCGTGACTTACCCTCTGGATTTTCGGTGTCCATTTTGTCGGACACCTCCTGCGCGAGTAGTTTTCGCCATTTCTTTTCGAGGTTCGCTGCCATGTCCTTGATTGCTGATAGTTTTCGTTCGTCGCACATGCAAAAACAGTAGTTAGATACATATAGTACATCGACGAATCCCGGATCCGCGGGGTTTCTACGGTTTCAATGGGTATAGGCGTCACACTTGTCCGAAGGTCGTGCTCTACGCGACATGCACTTCGCCCGTAGCACAGGCTTACACAAATGTTCATACATAGAAAAGGCAACTCACCCGGAGTGGGAGGCTCTTTGACGAGTCGCATGATCAACTTGCCGAGCTTTGCTATCTTCAGTTTCTCAACTGTTAGTGGTAAACGATCGATGATCTAGACGCAGCGCAGGTCAGCATACGGATTAGGGGCAACCAAACCAAGTCTGATAGCTAACAGTGGCAAAAATGGGTGTGTCGAGCGAATCCCCATCGGCCAATTTAGCCTCATGAATTTCTATACTGGAGCCATGTAATCGCGTTGCACGACGCGTTGCGCCGAAAGGGGATGAAATACAGGAACGTCAGGATTAAGTCCAACGGATCCATGCCTTGCCCACTCCAGTACAACGCCGTGTAGTCACAGTCCAGTAAACATGTATGCCCACAGACGCGATATATCCCGTTTCCAAGGCTGTCGTATACAGCAACACATGAACGCTGTTCCTGGTACACGCGCGCCTTAGATGCCACGTTGGCACGGACGACCCAGGCTGGGACCATGCGAGCTCCCAGGGGAGGTTTTCAAGCGTTCAAAGTGCAAGAGCGGAGGTGGATCAAAGAATCCCACACGTCTAGATCACCAGAGATGAAAGGAACGTCTCTGCGTGGTCCTGCTCCTCTCCTCATTTGACCACGGGTAGGACACTCCCTTCACGTCCAACACTAGACTAAGGGTCACAGCCTCTTCCTGATGTCCCATCGAGCCGGTGACATACCATCGTGGAACGATGAGCGTTAGACGACACAGTGGGGTCCATGTCCACTTTTGGTTTTCATGTGGGAGAGGGGGAGATGCAGAGTAGCACACGACAATTTACTCACATGAAGGATAGGCATGATCGTCTCGAGCAACTGGGTCTCACTTCTCCCTTGAAATGCGAGCTTGAGCCATTCCCGGATGATTTCCAGAGCATCGTTGTTGTCGACCCAGGCACGGAAGTAGTGGTTGCCAGCGTTGTCCCTGATCTTGGTCAGTATCTCGAGCCGCGTCGAGGCCTCGACTTCCGCGATACCGTAATCAAATAGGATGTTGACCAATTGGTTGACCGCGCCTGCGCCCGTAAACGAGGTGGGCTGGATGAGCGGCTTCACATCCCGCAGTAGCTGAGCTCTCCGTTGTTCTGCGGTGAGCTGGTTTGGTACAGGAAGTAAGGGGGTTGCAGATACTGGAGCAGGTTGGAGGGGTTGTGAAGGCTGTGGTGGTTGCGATTGGGCATGCACTGTTGAAGAAGGACCGGCCGAAGAAGGGCCTGGTTGGGAGTGGACGGACTGGCCGTAGAAAGACGAAGGAGGAATCCCAGCATAGAAGGCACTGGTCGGCGAATGTAAGACGAAGGGGGACAGGGTGCCCTGTTGTTGCTGGGGAGGGGAGTGTGAATGACTTGAGGTAAGCGAGAGGGCGTGTTGCTGCTGTTGCTGTTGAAAGTGCGAGGTGTTGGCGTGGACGTAAGCGGGATTAATCGATAATGGGGATGTGTTCGATTGCGGCTGGTATGGGTATTGAATGCGAGGCTGGGCCTGAGAGGACAAGAAAGGCGTTTGCTGGTACTGCGGGGGAGGGCTGGCAGACGACCCGTTCACGGTAGTCAGTGCGGGGCTGTGGATGCGGTTAGAGACAACATCTGATAGGAGAATGGGCCACGCACTCTATGACCATGGATCCAGACGACTGCCCCTGGGACTGCAAGTGCGATGAGGTGGACGTTGCGCCATTGAGGGAGGAGTAGCTTGAGACGGGAACCTGTTGAGACGTGGGGGCTGGCCATTGGGAAGCGCCGAACGGTGCCGAGTTGAAGGGCGTGGTCGCGGCGAGGAGGTGGTATGGGATCGTAAAGAAGGTGGGACCGGGGGAGTTTGTGGAGGTGGATGGGGCATTCTGGACTGGAGGACGGGGAAGACGATGAGCACAGTGAGAGGGGTGGTGGCGGATGGGGAACGCGTCGCCGGGTGCGGGCGCTTGTTTAAGGAGTGTTTGTGCTCACCCTGGATGTCTCCGAGCAGGTCGTTTAAACCGCCCTGCACGCTGGCGGCCTGCTCCTTCCAGTCTTCCTGCGTCGACGTCCTTTCGTCATGGACAGATTGCAAGTCGGGGATCGGTGCCTGCAGCCAGGCTGCATTCGTATATTCCATCTGCAACCGGGAGGACTCTTTTTGCACAGGGCGCTCTCAGGCGATTACTGCAAAATCTACGGGCTTATTTCTAGCCAACAGCGAGACGGAATGGAGGACAAGAGAGCTGCAGTCGGCCGTCAACGGTAGATATCACCTTGCTGGGACTTTCAAGGCTACGCTCGCCGTTCGTGATGATGGTCAGAGGTTAGGCTGAGAGACCGCCTTTCAGTCTCCGCTTTCAACTCCTACCGTCTCCAAATACGGGTGCTTTTCCCACGCTTCCGCGCCCGAACAATTCAATTGTCTAGAGCTCGGCGGCCTTACCGCCTCCTATTTATTCCTTCTAATCGCCGTTCTCATGTAAGACTGCGTCTGTATGCATCATCACAACGGCATCATTAATGCCGATTTGATGCCGACAATATGGTCGTTCCAAAATGGGAGATAATAGGGGCTGACCGCATGGGAAAACAATAAACGCGTGATTGAAACGAGGATGATTAATATTAAACACAGGTTCTAATGCCATTTGTAAACGAACAAACAATCAATTCAACCAAACAAGCACAACGCCTAGCCCTATCACTACGACCATCAACAAAGTTTTCAACTCCCTTTACCCCCTTTCAACCTCTTCTTACTCCCGCAGTATTCGACGCGTCCGTCGCGTCGCGCTTCCCCCGTCTATTCCTTTGTCGCTCCCTCTCCACCTCCGAAGCCCTATATGACTCCCGAAAATGCAGCGCAGTTTGAGTATCATAAGATGCAGGTTCGTCGGTCGTCGCCGTCGTCGCCGTTCTTTGTCCCCATCTCACCGTGCTCTATTCAGCTTATAGGCAGTCTTCAAACGCTCGCCAACAACATGAAAGAGTGTGCTGCCGTCGCCGAACAATACGCACACATCATTTCCGGGGTCCCCTACATGGGCAACCCCAACGTGTTCCCCCCTCTCGCGAATGGCCAGTACCCGATGCCCATTATGGCCCCGATGGCTCAGGACGAGCAGGGCAAGAAGCGCAAGGCGCGCGGTGACGACGGTGAAGGGAAGAGAAGGGTGAAAAAGCCCAAGGATCCCAATGCACCGAAGCGTCCCGCCTCGTCCTACCTCCTGTTCCAAAACGATATCCGCAGCGAGCTCAAGCAGAAGAACCCCGGTATGCGCAATGCCGACCTGCTGAACGCGATCTCGAAGTTGTGGTCGGAGATGCCCCAGTCGCAGAAAGATGTGAGTGCTCGATGTGGACCACCACGGGCGTAGGTTGACCGTTTTCAGGCGTACGAGAACCGTAACAAGGAGCTCAAGGACCAATGGCGGGCGGATAAGGCGGTGTACGAGTCTGGCAAGGCTGGGGCATCTGGCCTACCTGTGAGTCGTACTGTGTGGTCTATGCCGACTATCACTCACCAATCGTACATTAGGTCGCGGCCAGTACTCCCGCTGCCCCCGTTGCTGCTGCTCCTGTAGTCACCAAGGCTGTTCCTGCTCCTGCTGTAGTTGCGACGGTCGAAGAAGAGTCTTCGGATGAGGAGACCCCTGCTGAAGAGGACGAGAATTCGTCGTCTGATTCAAGTTCGGATGAAGACGAAGCGGCACCCCCACCGAAGAAGTCGAAGAAGGAGACCTCTGCGGCTGCCGCCAAGGGCGAGGCTACGGAGACGAAGAAGGAGAAAAAGCACAAGAAAACCAAGGCTTGAAATATCTAACCATGCGGTTCTTATATGTCCTAATCTTTGTGCCTTTGGAGGCCGATTGGTGTGGTTTTCGCACTTCGAAGTAGGGTAGTATTGTGATCGCCTGTAATGTGCCATGTCCATGCCGACTATATATCTGCAACGTATGTCTTGATTTGACAGCCGAACCTTCTTGCAGCCGTATAGGATCTTGCCTGGGGGCCCTTGACCCAATCATGAAGGGCTAGACGGATGAGCAGCGTACGTTGACGAGGGAGAGTGTGTGACGGTGGAGGTTGAAGAGAATGGGTGTTGACGCACGCGCTGAGACGGACTGCCGCATGGCGCGCGCACGCAACTGTTGCTCAGCTATCGAAGGCGCTGTGTTACTGTACATGTCCGCTCGCCGGCAGAGATCATCCCAGGATCATCCGATGCAGCGGTCCGAGGCCATGCCGGCGTGCAAATCATACGTTGTTTCCTGCCGGTCTTGAAGCTTGAAGCTTGCCCCTTGGGCCTTTCTCCACGTCTGTTGCCCTCAGGATGCGCAGGTCGGTGCACACGTACAGCAGCAGTACCCCATATCTATCACCGCACTGCCATTATGCCACAACAAACCCGATTGTAGATAGATGCCAATGCCATAGATCTAAGTTGCGGGCCGTTGCGCAGCGGCGTCTGTCCGTAATGCGGTGGGTATTGCTTATGGCTCGGACGTGGCTCGGGCCCTACGGTCGAGTGGCTGCCGGAGCTTCCTATATAAAGCTCAAGCGACCGCACAGGCTGCCTCCTACTCCATTCACTATCGCGACACACCATCGATGTCTCAACCCCCTCCCTACGGTCCGCCCTCCAATCCCGACAGACGGCCTCTCCCTCAGGGCTGGATAGAGAAGTACGACGAGAGGTGAGTATTCAATGTCCCCAATCCGTGAACATAAGTCTCGAGCCCCGTCGGGGAAATCGCGTAGTCCGACAAGGATCTCGCCACCCCCGTAAAGTAGCAGGACGACGAGGAGCCCTCTCATTGCCGCTTCCTCGAGTCCCGTCTCATTCCTTTCGTCTCGGCCTTTTGGTTGACATTCCACCCTATACACCCTCTCCTATTCTCTTGGAGAACAGAGATGGCCAAGTATACAGGAACGAGATGTTATTTAGATGCGCATAATGATAGGTGCCTAAGCCCACTGGACTTTCCACCTTGCGGCATGATCGCCTCCAGATAGTTTCCATGATTCCTACTACCGTGCGTCATCCAAAGTGCTCACCGACATTTTCTTATCGCTTAGGTATCAGGCTTGGTGAGTCTCTGTAAGCGGATGCTTCAAATACGTTGCCCATCGATAATTGTATAGGTTCTATGTAAACACCCTAGAAAATCCTCCTCGTTCATCCTGGGTCCACCCACTCGGCGCTGCGCCCCCGGAAGGCTACGGGCCTCCATCGGGACCTCCACCGCCTAACCAATACAACAACCCCTACCCTCCGCCCGGTGGCTACAATCAAGGCCCTCTTCCCCAGCAACAGTGGGGTCAGTCCCCGCCGCCGCCCAGTGGTGGGTACTACGGAGGCCCTCCGCCACCCCAGGGAGGGTATCCGGGACAGTACGGCGGTCCTCCTCCAGGCCAAGGCGACCGCGGTACGTATTAATCAGTCATGGAACCCAGGCGCGTACTGACATGCGGATTTTGCGTGCCGGCAGGGTGGTTCGGCTCGAACACTCCTCAGCCGCAACAGCAGCCCGCATACGTCGAGCAGCGTCCTCCCAAGAAGTCTGGGCCCGGTATGGGAACTGCGCTTCTCGCAGGTGGTGCCGGTCTGGTAGGAGGGGCGCTGCTTATGGACGCCTTCGAAAACCATGAGGAGCACGAGCGCGAGGAAGCGTACGACGCTGGTAAGTTCTCTACGGTGTTAAGGCTGCCATGTGCTTACGGCAGTTGTGAAGGTTATAATCAAGGTTTCGACAACGGCTTCGATCAGGGGGAGTTTGATGACGGCGGCGGTTGGTGATTGTGTCTCCGTGATTACCATGTGCCTGTCCGGCCTGCGCGGTCCACGATCTAAGCTGTCGATATGAGCGGTCTTCACCAGTGTACAGTACCCGTGCTTCTTGACCTACTTCCCTCTCGCGTCGATACCTTTGCATGTCTTGTAGCATAACCCTACGGGTACTTTGCCATGCGAGAATTTACCTCGAGCTCATGTTGCTCGACGATGACGATGACGATGGTATATTGATAAGTATCGCAAGAGTAGGCGTATGTAAGGCAAGAGTAGAATGTGGGCGCCTAATCCCCAACGGATCCAGGCAAGCTGCAGCTGGCAATTCAGACTACACATGTTGCTTCCCATCTGCCACCACTACACTTACTTAGTCTTACTTGCACTCGTCATGCGCGCTGTGCACCGGCTATGTAGTCGAGCCTGCATGCCGTCAACTGGAACTTTCTTGCATTGATATCAGAAATAAACAATACCGCGCCAAGATCCCATCTCGTGAGTATATATGTACACAACTTCTGGCGCAAGCCGCGGGCGAGCCTGAGGCCTGAGGTTCGGCGTCGGACTGAGCGCATACATGTTGCTTACAGAACACTGTCTCCAAGTCTACGAGCCCTCAATGGTCGCCCAACTCAGTCGCCCTCAACCTAAACTCTCTGATTCCCGCCTCAATGGCTTCCTCCATCCTCCGAGCAACATCAGCTCTGCGCTCGGCGGAAGACCTCCAACCCTTCCAGGCCGTTGTCTCGCAGACCTCCCACCATTCCTCAGCGTACGGGTGCCCTGGAGCACCGATGTAACCCCATGGTTTCCCTGTGACCGGCTGCACGAAGGGGTTGATGACCGCAGAGAGGCTGGGGTGTAAGGCACCGGTGAAGTGGACAATGCTCGGGTTCGCCATGGCCTCCAGGTCAAGGGCGACGCGGTCGGGCGTATGATACTTGGCGTACGTCCCGAGGCCCTGTGCATTCCACTTCAAACTAACTGCCTGCCAGTTGTCCCTGAAATGGACGTTCAGGGCATCCTGGTCTCTGAACTGGGAATTCTCCATCTCCGCTCCAAGCGCGTACAGCGAGACCAAGTCTTTCCGCATGAGCGTCAGGTCCATGAGCATGACCCCGGCGTTGAAATAGGGCATGCGGCCTATTGCGTCGTGGCCGATTGGCACCCCAACGTCGGGGGCCGCTGCGAGCGCCTTGCCCCCCAGGTCGGTTTCCCAGAGTCCCGTCAAGTCTCCCCTGACCAAGACGTCGGCGTCCAGATACAACACCCTGTCTACCGCCAGCATGGGGATCATGGAGATCTTGGCCCAAAGGAGCCCGGAAGGGAACGTGGGCGAGGTGGAGGTGGGGGGAGGTAGGTTGAGGAAGACTATGATCTTGTCGGCGTCGCCGATAACGGATTGCCGCAGTTTCGCCTTCACGGCGTCGGAAAGGTCTTTACAGACGACGAAGAATGTGACTCGACCCGGTGTATGGGTCACCACACCGAGAATGGCTACCGCGGCGGCGATGGCGTAGCCAGCGTCAATGGTGAGAACCACATTCATGCCGTCATCGATTTCGTCCTGCTTCGTGCCCTCCGAGTCGGTGTCTGCCGTATCCTTCACAAGGAAACCGATGCGCATCTCGGTCTTCTTCTGAAGGACGACCTGGTAGTCTGTCTTCGCGGAGAGAACGGTATACTCTCCTTCATGGAGAGCAAGGAAGGCGTCGATCCCACGTTTCGGGTGGTGGACGCTGTCCTCGGGCTCCTTGTCCCAGCGGTAATCGTCGAAAATCACAATGGCGCCTTTGCGAGCTAAACGCCACGCAAGTTCGCCGTCGAGGAACGTGTCGCCTGCCTCGTGCGAACCATCGACGTAGATCCAGTCGAACCCCGGGCAGGTGGCCGCCATCTCCTCGCGCAGGAGAGTCATTAACCCGGGGACACTGAACTCGTCGATGACACGGTACGATTTGCCGGTGAGGGAGAGATTGTGGTGGAGTTTGGCGTGACGCTCGCGCCCGGCCTTGGTTTCCATGAGGTCGAAGTGGTCGATGCAGACGAGGTGACCGCCGTTGAGGCAAAGCTCTGTGAGCAAGAACACTGCCGACCGCCCCTCCCATGAGCCGATCTCCAGGACACGGGGGTAAGGGGCTGTAACATGGCGGAGGATTGCCCTCCACTTTTCCTCGTTGTGAGTGAACCAGTCTTGGGTGTCGGTGAAACGATATCCATGGCCTCGGGCGAGCATTTCGTTCATACCACGAACTGTCAGGGGAATTAATGAGACGATCCCTGCGGGACAGTATCGGAGACACATACCTCGGCTGTTGTGTGAACTTGTTTGTTGTGGGATGGATGAAGGGCGAGTCTGCCAGAATTTCATGCTCACTTTATCCAGTCTTTTAAACCTCCGCTGTGAGCCTCTGAATCAATCTCGCTTTTACGCGTCAGAGTCGGGACTCGATGACCAAGCTGACAGGCTGCACGCAGTACATTGTCAACTGGATTAGGCGCAACCCGCATAAACTCATTCCTATGATATTTTTCCACACCCTGGAGCTCATTTGTCCACAGTGGCAGCGGGCACACGGTCGAGGTTTCCCTTCGGTCACGAATATCTCAAGCGTTTCCCTTGGCCACGGGATACGGGCGTGGGCTCGCTTTGGCTAGAAGCCAGTCTTCTTAATCATGTTCCGAACAGCGAGGAGGGATTTCCGATGCTGCCCACCCGGGCCTACAAATAATATCCGGTCGTCACGACCTCATCTTGACGCCTTCTCGTCCATCAGCTCCGGCGTGGATCGGAATCTGGTTCTCGAATTTTCCTTGTCGGGATATTACCCCCGAACCATCGATGAATATTTGCAAACGCCAAGAGTCAATGCGGCTCTCCTTTTATCTAGCGCCTCGGTACTGTAGCGACGTGTACGTGTTTTTTTTGCGAAACGGAGGGCACACAAGCACCCACAACTCCTCCTGTATCCAGATAATCGCCTTAAGACCGCGTTGCGCCACTGACTGCGGAGGAGGAGGATGGTGTATATATTCAACGGTGAGTTAGGTGTCAATGCAGCTTCAAACTGCACTCAACTCGCTCTCTTCGAACTGAACCACATGTTGCTTCAGAACACTAAGTTGATTCTTGTGACCGGCGGGCACGGATTCATTGTGAGTGCTTCCTTAATAAGGTAGAATGCTTGTTTTTCTGACGCAACGCAGGGTGGTCATGTCGCTCGGAAGCTAGTATCTCTTGGCTATAACGTCCGGGTGACCGACATTGTGGCCAAACCCTCCTACAGCGCTCCTACCGTTGGAGAAGTCGCCATCGGGAATCTCTGCGACCCATCCTTCTGCGAGCGTGTCGTGCAAGGTGTAGACTTGGTGTTGCACTTCGCCGCCACCATGGGTGGGATGGGAACTATCCACGTTAGCAACGAAACCATCATCCACAAGGAGAACCACTCGATGACTATCAACCTCCTCGCCGCCTCCCAGGCTGCCGGCGTACGGGTATTCTTCTATGCGTCATCCGCATGCGTTTATCCCGAGTCCCTCCAAGGCCCCGGCGTGGACGTGTTCCTTGCGGAAGACGACGTATGGAAGAATGCTCCTCCCCATCCTCAAGGCCTCTACGGCATGGAGAAGCTCGAGAGCGAGCTTATTCTGTCGCACGCCTCTACCCTCCAGGTCAGGATTGCCCGTTTCCATAACATCTACGGCCCCAATGGTGCGTGGACCGGAGGACGGGAGAAGGTACCGGCTGCCTTCCTTCGCAAGGCTATTGCGGCGAAGCTGTCTCAGGCTCAGGGCTCGGAAGTAGACTTCGAGATATGGGGCGACGATGGCTCCCAAAGGCGTAGCTTCTGCTTCATTGACGATGCTGTCGCTGCGATCCTCCGCCTCTTGGAGTTGGATGGCCCTGAGCCCATCACGGTGAACATCGGCTCCGACCAAGCCGTGTCCGTCCTCGAGCTCGCGAAGTTAGCGCTCCGTGTTGCAGACGTGGATCCGGCGTCTGTCGATTTCAAGTTCATTCCGAGCAGACCTCAAGGAGTAGGCTCTCGGAACTCCGACAACACGTTCGTGAGGAAGATGTTGGATTGGGAACCACGCGTTTCTTTGGAGGAGGGGATGCTCACCACTGGGGATTGGATCCGCCGCCAGGTCGAGGAATCTCTCTTGGCGCGGGATGGCGCCAAAAGGGCCGAGTTCCTTCGCCTCCTTCAGACAAGCGACTTGGTCGACCTTGCCGCCGACGCCATCACATTCGCAATCCTTCTGCCCGTTACTTCTCGCGGACTCAGCTCTCCCAACGACTGCCTCGACAGCCTTGAGCGATTCGCTCATTCGCTTCTGAAGACGACGGGCGACGACGTAGCGCGCCTCGGGGAACGATACCGCGTTCGCGTCTACTTGGCTATTGATGAGGACGACGCCTTCCTCTGGAGAGCGCGATACAAGAACGCTCCAGAAGACCTCCTTCGCGCGCAGGGAATCCACAATATCGTCACCCTTACACCTTCTCGCCGTCCTAGGGGCCATGTCTGCGCTCTGTGGCGTGACTGCGCGCGGAAGGCATACGAGGACAAGTGCGACTATTACGTTCTGATGGGAGATGACGTTGTCCTCCATGACGCCAACTGGATGTCTGCCATCCACCACACCTTCGGCCAGCTCTCCGAGGTGGAGGGTGTGCCTTATGGTATCGGCTGCGTCGCGTTTACCGACACTTCCTTCCCTGGCATGCCCACGTTCCCAATCATCCATCGCACCCATCTTGAGATCTTCGGTGGCGAAGTTGTCCCTGACGTCTTCACCAACCAGGATGGCGATCCGTTCCTATTTGAGTTGTACCGGCGCTGGGGCTGTTCAACCATGATAACCCATCGCATCCACAACGGACATGGAGGTAGCTTTGAGGCGCGCTACGACAAGGTCCACGCGGCGGGGTGGACTTTTGGGACGTTGGACGACGCTACCTCTGCGGTCGAGGGATGGCTTCACCGTCATGCTCCTGCTGTACAGCGGAAGATTACCCTCGATATCGTGGTTCCTTGCTACCGAGTTATCATGCAACACCTCGACGCCATCCTCGCTCTCCAACCCAGCCCCACCTGCAGCACCAAGACCATCATCATCGTGGACAACCCTGAATGCCACCGTATCGGCGAACTCAAGCAGAAGTACGGACACCGTGCGGACGTCCGCATCCGCGTCAACCATAAGAACCTCGGGGCATCTGCCTCGCGAAACCGCGGGCTCCAGGAATCCGCTGCGGAGTGGGTGCATTTCCTCGATGACGATGTCACTCCTGAGCCGAACCTTCTCGTCGAGGCCGAAAAGGTCATCCGCGCACACCCGACCGCCGCAGGGTTCGTCTGCAACGCGCAGTTCCCCTCTGCTGACACAATCTTCACCGCGGCGGTGCACCTCGCCGGCGTCACGTACTTCTGGGACATCGCGGAGAAGATCGCGGCGGACGTGCCTTGGGGCGTTACGGCGAACCTGATCGCACGCCGGAACGTCGCCGACGGCGTCGAGTACGACCTCCAGTTCCCGAAGACGGGCGGCGGGGAGGACATCGACTACTGCCGCAAGAAGCGCGAGTTCTCCTTGACCCACGGGGGAGAGGCGTTCTTTGCCTCTCCAGCGGTGAAGGTCACCCACCCGTGGTGGCACGGAGGCGCGAGGACGTACTGGCGGTTCTACATGTGGTCGAAGGGCGATGGGGGGCTCATCAAGCTATACCCCGAGCACTCCTTCCGCGACATGTCGCCGAACGGGGGAGAGTGCATGCTCATCTGTGGGCTTGTCCTCGTTCTGGGCGTGGTCGTCGCGGTGTTTGACCTCTCGCTTTCCTTGTCCCTCATCAAGCTTGGGGCGCTCTTCGGGTCGGCGACAATGGTCGCGAACATCGCGCACGGCTTCCTCCACCACCTCGTACTTCATCCCGACAGGGTGCAGAACATGAAGACCACCCTGCACGGCTGGAGGTGGATCTGCGCCATCGCTGAGGGCGCGGTGATCTGTGTCTTCTCGGAGTGGGGAAGGGTGGTTGGGTTGCTCGAGCGTGGCGAGTATGACCTGCTGGGCATGCGCTTCGACTGGTTCTGCGGAGTTTGGGGAGAGGGCCCGAGGCGACAGGAGATGAAGAACAACCAGATGAGGGCGGTGCTGACTGTGGTGGTGTTCGCCTTCTTGGTTCACGTCTTCGCTTAGGCGAGTTCGAGTTGCCCATGTGTGTACGATTGTAGGTGTCATAGCTATGATGTGGTTGTCCGACTGTACCTTCCTGAGTAGAGCTCGGGGTGCGGCCGCCGTGGGGTGGCCGGGAAGGGGCGATACTAAATAAAGGAAGAGTTACCATATGCGGCTGAAAACGGCGTGAGTCAGCCGGAACGCGATCTCCCAGAGGGCGGAAGCGCGCGGGGGAACGCGACCATAAATAAGGTTCGGGCGCGTCTTGTCGCGGACGCGTCTCGGGTAGCCACGCACAACTTGACCACCTCCCTTCCCCGCTGTGCCCCCCAGTCCCCATGCCCGTCACTCGTCGTCGCGCAAAGGCCGTCCACTCGGCGTCGGCCACGCCTTCCACCACGGTTTCGCCCATGTTCAGTGCCGGAGCTTCCCCACCATCGACTCCTGACACCTCTGTCGCCGACGACGAAGACACCGTTCTCAAGCAAGCCTCTGTCAAGACCACCAAGACGGCCACCACCTCCAAGAAACGTGTGCTCGAAGATGTCTCCGAAGAGGAACCTGAGACTGCCTCAACCAAGAGAGGTGCCAAGCGCAGGATTGTGCAGCAAGCCGCCTACGTCGAGATAGCCACAAAGAAGATCACCAAGGTTGTTGTCATTCCTCTTTTGCATTCTAGAGCACAGCTCAGACTTTCTGTGCAGACACCTTCACATGAGGCTGTGCCGTCAACGACATCGACCAGGCGTTCGGGTAGAATGTCTGCCGCAGCTGCGATCGTCATCGACGACTCGGACACCATTGAGGAGTCCGACGACAGCGGCTCTGAGTTTGACCCCACCGAGGACGCGGCTTCAGACTTTGCCGATGACGTCGATGAGTCTGACGAGGAGGCGTTGCTTGAGACTGTTGTCCGACAGTCCTTGCAGACAGCCCGTGAAGATCTAGAGCGGGCTGCAGGCTTGGCTAGTGCAGGTGCGGGCTCCTCCAAGTCTCGTCCTCCCGCGAAGAAGGCAGCTACTGTGACGCGCAAACGCGCCAAAGAAGAAGACATTGTGATCGAGCTCGACTCGTTCAGCGAGTTCGAGTTCGAAGATCTGTCTGACATCCCCTCGGACGAGTCGGAAGACGAGCCACTCGCTAAGGGCAAGGGCAAACAAGTTGCGAAAGGCAAGGGCAAGAAGCCGGCAGAAGAGAGGTTCACGCCGGCGACAAAGCAGGAGCTTAAGAAGATGAGCAGGGAGGAACGTAAGATGGAAATGCTTCGCCGGAGAGGCGTTGCCAAAGATGAGGCCGAGATGCGTGCCAAGCTCGGCCGCAAGTTGACCTATGTGAGCTTCCTCAATGTTGTGCTGGTTGTCTGTTCTAATGTCCGTCTAGGCTGAAAAGTCGACGCTCGCCCTGCGTCGACACCACCCTGAACTCAGGGACGTGTGGGGTGACTTGGAGCGAGACATCGAAGTCGTAGTACCCAAGAAGGCTGAACAAGCTCCGAACCTCAAGGTTCAACTGCTCCCGTTCCAATTGGAGAGTCTGTCCTGGTTCAAGGAGCAGGAGAAAGGCATCTGGAGTGGCGGTATGCTTGCTGTAAGTGTCAGGTCTGTTGCTCTGTTGCCTACCACTAAGTACCGCTTACGTATCGGTCCCTAGGATGAGATGGGGTAGGTGTCAACTGTATGTATGCGCGCTGAATTTAGGGAACTCACATGCCTCGATGTCTAGTATGGGCAAAACCATTCAGATGATCGCGCTTTTGGTCTCTGATTATGGAGCAAAGCCGAACTTGGTTGTTGCGTGCGTACATAGTCGTCTCCTTCCACACTGGTATTCTGACATTGCGCGTAGGCCTACGGTTGCCATTATGCAGTGGCGAAATGAGATTGAGACGCACACTGACAACATGCTTAAGACTCTTGTCTGGCATGGCTCATCTAGGGAGACCAGCATCAAGGAACTCAAGAAGTATGACGTCGTAAGTGTTTTATTGTGCGCGATCTGTTTGGCAATGTATGCTGAGGTCTCCAACAGATTCTCACTTCTTATGCGGTGCTGGAGAGCTGTTTCCGGAAGGAGATCAGTGGCTTCAAACGTAAGGGCAAGATTGTGAAGGAAAAATCCCCGCTGCATGGAATCCAGTGGCACAGAGTCATTGTAAGTCGTCGTTGTAGTATGATACGTGGCAGGCATTGAGCCTTCCCCAGCTTGATGAAGCCCACAACATCAAGGAGCGCGCGACCAATACCGCGAAGGCGACGTTCGAGTTACAGGCGAAGTACCGGTGGTGTTTGTCCGGCACCCCTCTTCAAAACCGTGTAGGGGAGCTTTACAGCCTCGTCCGCTTCTTGGGTGGTGACCCGTTCTCGTACTATTTCTGTGAGCATCAACATCAGTTATCTGGTTATGCGGACTGCTCACGTACATACAGGTAAGGACTGTGACTGCAAGTCTTTGCACTGGAGTTTCAAAGACAAGCGTTCATGTGATGGTATGTCAGCGCAGCGTATATATTTATTCTACAGCTCACGTCTGCTCGTAGAATGTGGCCATAGTCCGATGAAACATGTAAGTTGCTTGCCTTTGGTTGGACCGTTCTCTGCTTACAGCCCCTCCGCAGACCTGCTTCTGGAACAACGAAATCTTGACACCGATCCAGAAGAACGCAATGACCGGTCCTGGTGCCATCGCGTTCAAGAAGCTGAAGATCCTGTTGGATAGGATGATGCTGCGTCGCACCAAGGTAAGGCGCTATGTTGTCTCACTTGTTCCTAAACGTTAATCTATTCGTCCCTAGATACAACGTGCAGATGACCTCGGACTACCGCCTCGTACTGTTATCATCAAGCGCGGCTATTTCAGCCCAGAAGAGAAGGAATTGTACCTTTCCCTGTTCTCCGACGCTAAGCGGCAGTTCAACACATATGTTGATTCCGGGACTGTTCTGAACAACTATTCCAACATCTTCAGCCTGTAGGTACCTTCGTCTCTGGCTACATCTGCGCTGTCCTGACGTCCCCCCAGGCTCACCCGCATGCGCCAGATGGCGTGCCATCCGGACCTTGTTCTTCGCAGCAAGAACAATGCCGGTGTGTTCGTGCAGGACGAAGTCGGAGAGGGTACTGTTTGCCGACTTTGTAACGAGTTCGCTGAGGACGCTATCCAGGCGAAGTGTCGGCACATCTTCGACCGCGAATGCATCAAGCAATATTTGGAAGCCTCCGTCGAGCCCATGGTGCGTTGTCCTAATTTCTTTGTCGTGGTGGAGATGCTCACAGACCCCTCCAGCCCGCATGTCCCGTTTGCCACGTCGTGCTGACCATAGATCTAGAGGCACCTGCTCTCGAGTTGGACGAGGCTGTTACCAAGCGTCAGGGCATCTTGGGCCGGCTGGACTTGAACAAGTGGCGATCGTCGTCGAAGATCGAGGCGCTCATCGAGGAGCTAAGCAACCTCCGCAAGCAGGACGCAACCACGAAGAGCCTCGTGTTCAGCCAGTTCGTGAACTTCTTGGACCTCATCGCGTATCGGTTGCAGAAGGCTGGATTTACTGTATGTGGCTGACAAGCTCGGGCGATAGAGACGGTGGTTGACGTTAGCGATAGATCTGCCGGTTGGAGGGTACGATGAGCCCTCAGGCTCGGGACGCAACAATTAAGTACTTCAGTACGCCCCGCTTTCTCCGCTTTTGTCTTTACAAGATGCTGACCAGCTTTCGTCTAGTGAACAATGTCCATGTCACTGTCTTCCTCGTCAGCTTGAAGGCCGGAGGTGTCGCGCTGAACTTGACCGAAGCCTCGCGCGTTTACCTGATGGACAGCTGGTGGAACCCTGCTGTTGAGTACCGTCAGTACATTTCTCGTCTTCCTCAATTCTACCTTTATTCATCTACGCTGCAGAGGCAATGGACCGTATCCATCGTCTCGGCCAACACCGTCCAGTTCAAGCCATCAAGCTCGTCATCGAAGACAGTATCGAAAGCCGTATCATCCAGCTACAGGAGAAGAAGGCTGCGATGGTTGATGCCACACTGTCCACCGACGACTCTGTATGTGCATGGTATCTCACTGTCCCGATAGCTCACTTACCTGCCCTTTGCTCAGGCCATGGGTCGCCTTACGCCTGAAGATGTGAGTTTCCCCGTTATCTACCTGTTCCTTTGTTTCCTGATTTTTGTTCTTCACTCCAGCTTGGGTTCTTGTTCAGATTGTAAAGGCGCGAATTTCTGTTCACATACACGCTACATGTCTAGAGCGCTATCTTATATACCTGACCGTCCAACGTTCTCGTTTGCACAGTATAATCTTCGTCTGCGTCGTTCATTATGGTTATCTTTCCTTATCACACATAGGAATTCGTCGCCCCCTGCTTACTGTACACTACTGGTGTTTGCTTCTGGTAATGCGTCATATGCTTCGATGTATATAGATTTTGTCACCGACATACAAAGTGAGATTATATCGCATTGATTATAATACAGGCAGATATTGCAGTAGATGGTTTAGAGCAAAGTTCCAACGAGACTGTCCTTCCTCCATGATCATAGACGGACGTTCGTCGGCAGCTTCTTGATCGCTTGGCGCACACCAAGGTCTCCAAGGACATCTTCGGAACCACCGAGGATGGCATCGTACGGTGACGTTCGGTGGTACTGTCGAAGGGCGCTTCAGAGTGGTGGCACGGGATAGATCCATGAGGGAGACTCACGTTTTCGACAAGCCTACCCATACCGGTCTGCGTTATGCCACGTCCACCAAAGATCAACGTCGCGTCCTCCGCGGTTTCGCGGCCAGTACTGGTGATATACCTGTGAAGTGACATGGGTGAGTGCGTTGTCCATGGTTGGAATCCGTCGCTGGTGACTTACTGCTTCAAAAGACCGATGGTCCCAGCGATTTTGTCAGATTGCTCATCATATGACATCTGCAATGCCAACAGGCCGTCAGCACATTCGCCTTCCTTCCTCTCCCGCTCCTCGCGGGAATGCCGATGGATGTCTGCACTCACGTTGTTCATCTGGTGCGTCACGAACTCCAGCCAGTACTGTCCGCTCTCCACGCGCGCAATCATCGCGGCCAGGCGCGCGCGCACGACGGCCTGCGTGTTGAGCGGCTTGCCGAACGCGATGCGCTGCGCGGTCCACTTGAGGCACTCCTCGACGATGCGGCGTTGCGCGGCGAGCGACGTGCACACGATCATCCAGCGCTCGTGGTTGAAGTTGCTCAGAACGACCTGCATGCCCTGGCCGACCGCGCCGAGCGTGTTCGCGACGGGCGCGCGTGCACCATCGAAGGTGACATAGGACGTGCCCGCTGTCGACGAGTACGCGGTCTTGATGGCTTTGGCGGAGACCGCGTCCTGGCGCGGGACGAGCACCACGACGTACCCTTTCTGCGCGTCGAGACGTTGAAATTAGCATATAGTCAGCGTCAGGAAGCTGAGGGGGACCGACATCTGTCCGAGCGGCGACGGTGAAGTAGTCGGCGAACGTGCCGTTCGTGATCCACTTCTTCGTGCCGGTGATGACCCACTCATCGCCGTCGCGCTCGGCGTACGTCTGCAGGCCGCCGACGTCGCTGCCAGCGAAGGCTTCGCTGATGGCAAGGCAGATGAACTTCTTGCCGTCGAGGACCTCGGGGACAACTTTAGCTTGGAGCTCCGGCGAGCCGAAGTTGAGCACGGGCGGGAGACCGATGACCTGTCCTGCGAGCAGACCGTCGACGTAGCCGCGCGTTCCGAGACGGCCGACCTCAAAATTAATGATGAGCTACCAAGGGGTGAGTCGAATACATTGGACAAACGCGCATATATATGCACGCACCTCGTGGAAATGGTCGAACTCTTCCGGCGTGACGATGCCACCCATGAGTTTGCGTCCTTTGAGGTGCTTGCCAGGACCAATGCGCATTGCGGGGATGTTGTTCTCACTACACATGTACAATGCCATGAGCGCCTGTTTACCACAGGCGAAGGGTAGGAACGCACCAAAGCTTGTCCACGACATCTTGCGATATGCGCTTTCCATTGTCCTCGCATTTCACCGCGTCTGGCAGCACGACCTCCTCGAAGAACTTGCGCACCTCCTTTTGGAATCGCCTGTGGTTATCGTTGTAATAGGGGCTGTGGAATCCTTGCGAAAGCCATGCTGGCTCTGCGTATGGGACTCCAGAGAGCTCTCCGGGGACAGCAGCCTTGATGTACTCCTTCTGACCAGCAATGGTTCCTACCTGTAACCTCGCATATTGTGGACGGAGCAGGACTTCATGCCGGTGGAGTCCGAAGAAAGCGTCCGTCGCGTCCTTTCCAGCTGGCGCTCTCCCAGTAAGACCAGGAAGAGAGAAACGATGAGCAGACACGCGTACCGACAGTCTTCGTGAGCAGGACCCCCGCACCACCCGGGTGCAGGTTCACGAACTTTGAAACGTCGTAGACCTTGGCGTCGATGATAATCCACTTGATAGAGACTGAGACGAGCATTTCCTAAAGTATATCTTCTAAAGCTCACCAAGTCCCCGGCCTTGTTGTGCTAAAACGGATATGCCTCTCGTCATAGGCTATTTTGACAGCGGAGACAGGCGTGTACCACGTACCTGAGCAACTTCCTCGACAGTGAACGTCCTTCCGGCCATATTTTAGCACAAATCCTATCCAGATGCCTAAAGAGAATTCGTGCGTCGCTGCTTGCGGCTTGTAAATAGCGTTGGGTAGAGTGAGGCGTTGACTGGCAGTCGGTGACCAGGAACTTGAAGCCGGACCGAATCTGCAACTCCGCGCCGACCGGGAAACACACATGGGCGCTATCCGAGGCTTGTGATTCTCCAGCGTCCTCCAGCCAATCGTAGCTCGAATATTGCACATTCCTCCTCAGCAGCAACTTTCCATACCGAACTTCATTGGACTCCTCCACTCAAGGAAGCGTTCAAGGCGTTTCTGCCCGATGCCAGTCAAATAAGCCACATATCATCAAGCTTTGCAGACTCGGAAATCCGCCGATTTCCTAAACCTGGACAACTAGATGGCTTCAGAGATCGAGGACATCCACGTGAAATGGATGCAAGCTGCAATGGGAATGGTACCCATATCTCATTCCTACTCCTCGTTATAAGATATTGAAGATTTTGTGGTTTAGGCAGAAGAAGCACTCTCGGCGCAGGAAGTGCCAGTTGGCTGTGTCTTCGTCCGAGGTGATAAAATCATCGCACAAGCTCGCAATCGGACAAACCAGCTTCGAAATGTAAATCTTCGCCTTTCTCACAACCCACTGGTATGCGAAGCTCATCTAGTAGTCGGATTTTGTCTTCGCAGGCTACACGACATGCTGAGCTCGAAGCGATCGATGAGATCCTCGCGGATAAGGAACTTACGCCAGAAGTGACCCACTACCCACTCTCGGACACGACACTTTATGTGACCGTCGAACCTTGCATAATGTGTGCATCAGCACTGCGGCAGATGGGTATCAAGGATGTCTATTACGGATGCGAAAACGATCGCTTCGGGGGTTGCGGGAGTGTCCTTGGTGTTAGCAGCACGTTGGTGACTCGTCCTTCACGTCGCTTACAGGCACGCTGATATTTGGCTTTCCACAGACTTCCGCACCCAAAGCATCGAGGATACGAAGCGCACGGAGGATATCTCAGAGATGAAGCGATCATGATCCTTCGTCGATTCTACATCACTGAGAATACGAACGGTATAGTTGTCCCTGCGTCGTGCTGTTCGGGGCGTATCGCTTATCTCCCCGCCACCCCTCAGCTCCCGTCCCGAAATCCAAGGCGAATCGAGTACTGAAAACTGAAATTCCTTCTCGCTCTTCACCGAAGCCATAGTCCTTGCCGGTCCTTCCCCGTGGTCCCGGAGACAATGTATCCAGCAAACATCCGTCCCCACCTGCCGCCAAAAGGCTTGCTTGAGCACTAGCCTACCTGCATATCGGCGGTCCGTCTATGATCGGTATACCCAACCTCTCTGATGTTCGCCGCTACTCGAGCCACAATGCGGCATGCTGACTGAGGCGCATCGAGATATGCGCCGTTGTGGTTGCGGTTGTCCGTGGAGCACGGCAGTGTGAATCTCTGTGGGTGGTTGGCTAGAAACAGTTGATTACTTACTATGTTTTCGTCAGCGTCACCCCAAAATCTCGAATAGAGTATTTCGATTATCACTGCAGGGATTGGACATTGGGAAAGACGCCAAAAAGCATACGCCGTGCACCTCGCATCTTTAAGCGGGAAGGAATTATGCACACGGGGCCCAATTCTGGGCCTGGAACGTCGGTGTATGCATGCTAAGCTACGGTGTACTAGTCTGATAGAATATAGGGTAGGTATCATCATTGAAGTCTGTGTAGAAATAGAAATTGAGTAGGGTGGGTCTATAGCAGCAGCTCCAAATCGCAACGTAACACCAGCATAACACCCAATCACCGTCCTCCACCTCCTGGGAGTATGATCATGAGATTCTACATCGACCCGGAGCTAACAAGTCTGAGGAAGCGTCTCTTGATGGCCCTGGTTCCAAACAGCAAGCGAGGGGAAAGCAAGGTCGCGGCAGGACCAACTTCCAAGGTACGTCTAGCGAACAATGCCTCGTGGAAAGCAACGCCTTGCTCGGAGATATGCACCTTTTCATGGTCCTTCGTCGGCGGCCAGCTCTCTCCTTCGGTCCCTCCGGACGGCGGTTGACCTGAGAAGCCATGCAAGGTTCTCATAGACGACGAAAGTGACACACGTCCCTGGCAAGACGCGCACGAGGTTCGTGCCGAGCCCTCGATAGAAGCCACGGATACCCTCCTCTATCCAAGTTTTCTTGATACAGGCCGGGATGGTGGGGTATAAGTGTGACGTGAGATTATTCTAGTGGTTGCAGGGCAGCGATGCAGAGGGAGATGAAGGGACAGTTAACCACTGAAGTTATGGGATGACGGCACCAAGCTCGCTATTAACGGTGGACAGTACTCACTTGTATTCGCGACCGGACTACCTGGTACGGGTAAGTGGAAGCCAAAGCGAATATCTTGCTCGCTCCCGACATCATTGTATATGCAGTATTTGACTGCACAACGATCCAAAGTGAGCAAACCCAGCTCTAAGCTAACAAATAACAATAGGAATTGACATACCAATTTGTCGTCGGCGGTGGTGTACTCCTTCCCAGCCTTCGCAAATTGTCCTTTTTTGCGGTCAAAGCCCCACCTCTTCATTTCTTCATACGCCATAAATTGTATGGCACCATTGCTGACCCCAACCAGCGCTAGGCTCGTCCCGCGGTACAAGCCGGCTAGACCCTCGTTCCGCCAGATGCTCGAGAAGCCATCTGGCCCAGAATGAACTTTCCTTCACCATAAACAACAGAACCCGTACTTACGCCATAGATTGCGGTACGCCGTCGGGTCGTCAGGCCGCGTCGTGAACATGCGGACCTTGACCACCCATATCGGATTTGTCATAATTGCCGTTACCGCGCCTTAGCCCGCGAACAGAGCGGCGAGAAGAGCCACAACGTGTGCACCATGTCAGCCAGGAACAATGGGGCGATGAAGGATGTGCGAACTCGCTTGCGCAGAACATAACAGATAAGCTCCAGGTGAGAGCTTATAGTTCGGGTCACCACCCGAAGCGCGCTGCTTGAGCATGTGGTAACTATATGTGTGTATGCGTGTATGCGTGTACCGCGCGTGGCAGAACGTTACGGAAGTCGGTGCAGGGCACGTTGAAGGTCAGTTAGCACACATCAAGACGCGTGAGCGGACGAGAACTCACAAGAGGAAGTAAAGACCCCAACTGGACGCGTTCCCAGCGACGTTGGAGCCAACACCGCGATAGAGTCCCTTCCACCCGTCGCGGGCGTGGATATCCTTGAGGGAGGACCATATCGCGCGCCCCACCCCGCCCTGAGGCTTTTCGGTCGCTACCTGGAACTTGACTTTGAGGAGGTCGAGCGGGTGCATGCACAACACCGCGACGACTCCTGCACCGAGTCCCGCAAAGGCATGATCCTAGCAGGGTAGATGGAGTCAGTTTGGACACGCGCTACGGAGGAGTGGGAGGTCAAGGAGAAGCACGCACGAGGGCCGCAGTGGGGAAGAAGCTCGGCTGGGGTTGGTGCGTTTGGGACATCCGCGGCGCCCGCTGCTGAGAACGAGCAGATGAGCGAGGCGGGGCTGGTGAACGTCGACGAAGGTGACGAGGCGAGTGCCGTGGACGGCGCCGCGAGCAAGATGACGGATGCGGAGGAAGGCGAATCCCGTCGCGCCAATCTTGTGCGCCTAAAGAACCAGATTAGATAGGCGCCAAAGAAGGGCGCGCTGTTTTCGCCGCTGTTCTCGTCGCCGCCGTCCCTTGGCCGAGGCCGCTGAACTTGAACTCGCCGCCGTTGCGCGTTCCTCGCGCCACATCCTGCAGCATCTGGACAGCGGCGACCTGTCCCGTGCCCCTCCTCGCAAACGCCAGCACACCTATCGATGGCGAATTCGCCTTCCGTGCTCACATTGACGTGTAATTATTATCGCCATCTGGGGCACCTTTCTGGATGGTACTAAATAGTCACGCTGACACCAGATGTTCCTGTACCAGAGATCCCCTTGCCCGGTGTGCGCCATCGAATCGATATAATTGCAGATTCAGATCCTTCTCGATCCCAGAAAGGTGCACATGCCCTGCCTTTTCTCATCCGTGGCAGCATCTCTCCGAACTCCA
Source organism: Ganoderma sinense ZZ0214-1 (assembly GCA_002760635.1). Lineage (NCBI taxonomy): Eukaryota > Fungi > Basidiomycota > Agaricomycetes > Polyporales > Polyporaceae > Ganoderma > Ganoderma sinense. The sequence goes on from AYKW01000001.1 coordinate 1,064,074, forward strand.
TCCGTAGCGACGCATATAAGCCGCACAATCCGATACACTCTCTCGACACGCTCCATTTCGACTTCCTGCCCGCGTGCAATGCCTCCTACCCCGACTGCTTGGGTCCCTAACCGGTACCCCGCCGCCCGCCGTCTCGACCACGTCGACGTGTACAAGAGCGAGAAGCACGGCGAGGTTCGCGTGCCCGACCCCTACCGATGGCTCGAGCAAAATACATCCGAGACCGAGCAATGGACGACAGCCCAAGAGAAGTACACACGCGAGTACTTGGACCAGAATCCTGAGAGGAACGATCTCGAAGAGCAAATCCGGAAGAACATGGACTATGCTAAGGTACGTCTTGTGTTTTGCATCCGACCCCATTTGCAGCCACCGAACCTAGTCCTCTCCTTCAGTTCTCCGCGCCATCGCTGAAAGACGATGGGCGTTGGTACTGGCACTATAACACCGGTCTCCAGGCCCAATCTGGTGAGCTTTTTTCGGAAATGACGCGCAGCTCATAGGGTTCTGACAAGGTACTCATCGAATGTACCGCATCAGTCATCTACCGCTCCAAAGACGGCACCCTCCCAGATTTTTCCAAGGAGGACGGCGCGGGAGGGGAAGTCTTTTTTGATGTATGTTCCACGCTCTCCTGTCACGTGAAGCAATTACTGAGATGTGTGTCCCGCATAGCCTAACTTGCTGTCCTCTGACGGCACCGCATCTATTAATGTTAGCTCGTTCTCGCGTTCCGGGGACCACTTTGCATACGGCATCTCTCGTTCGGTGAGTAACCGTTCCGTTTGAAGCTCGACGATACACTCATGATACGCGATACCCCCCGTAGGGCAGTGACTTCTGCACGATCTATGTCCGACCCACGTCTGTGCCTCTTGCGCCTGTCGAGGGGAAAGAGGTGTCTCATGACGAAGGCCGGCTTTCCGAAGAGCTCCGCTTCGTGAAATTCTCTGGGATTTCCTGGACACACGACTCCAAGGGTTTCTTCTACCAGGTGAGCACCGCTGCCAAGCTCCCAGGCGTGTAAATGCTCATCATCGTGGGTGGTCTTCGCAGCGTTTCGCAGACCGTCAGTCCCATGGTTCGGCCTCCGAAGACAAGGCGGGTACTGAGATCGACAGTGACAAGAATGCCATGCTTTACTACCACAAGCTGGGGACGCCACAGTGTATGTTGTTTGTCTGTCTTTTGCTCCCTGTGGTTGACATTGGCACGGTCCTGCCTGCGTCATCGGCGTCCAGCGGAAGACATCCTGGTGTACAAGGACCCTTCGAACCCGGAATGGATGTGGGGTACGCAAATTACAGAAGTCGACGGCCGCTATCTACTGCTCTCCGTCCGCCGGGACACGTCGCGAGTGCGTACAACCTGGAACTCGCCGCGTGGTCCCCCTCTGACACTCGTCGCTTCCCTTCCTTGCCACAGAAAACCCTTCTGTGGGTCGCGGACCTCCAGAAGGACACAATTGGGCCAAACTTAGTGTGGGATAAGGTCGTTGACGAGTTCGAGGCGAACTATGAATAGTAAGTATTTCCACCTGAAAGCTGACCCATGCATTTGGATTGCATTCCCATGGCTTCTATGCATCGCTTGGACAGTCCTCGGGGCGCTGATACGGGCTTGCTTACAGCGTCGCCAATGATGGGACAAAATTGTATCTCCTGACGAATAAGGACGCGCCCCAATATAAGCTCGTGACGGTGGACCTTGCCGATGCGCCCGAGAAGCGTGTCTTCCAGGATCTCATCCCCCACGACGAGCATGCACACCTACAGGACGTGCTTGCCGTCAATGGCGACTATGCCGCGGTTGTGTACAAGCGGAACGTAAGAAGACTTAGCATACCAATATCGCAGGGGAGCTAACAATTGTGCATGGACATTCAGGTCAAGGATGAAATCTATGTCTACCAGCTCTCCACCGGCAAGCAGCTCCAGCGCCTCGCCCCGGACTTTGTCGGCGCTGCAACGATAAACGGGCGTCGTAAGCAATCGTGGTTCTTCTCCACACTCACGGGATTCACTACTCCGGGCCTTGTTGCGAAGTACGACTTCAGCGTGAAGGAGGAAGATAAGCGGTGGAGCATCTATCGAACAACCCTTGTCAGTGGATTAAATCCCGACGACTTCACTGCCGAACAGGTACGTGTTTGAACTTTCACCAATTCCGTAAGTGCGTAGATGGTAATATGGGGTCAGGTTTGGTACACCAGCAAGGATGGTACACGTGTGCCGATGTTCATCGTTCGGCACAAGGATACCCAGTTCGACGGCACCGCGCCTGCTCTTCAGTATGGTGCGTATCGCAGCCGTTCATTTCCGCGTGTCGGGCGGAGTAGAGATAACCAATCGCGAGCGTATAGGCTACGGCGGTTTCACGATATCGATCAACCCCTTCTTTAGCCCGGCTATCCTGACGTGGATGCAGAAATATGGCGCCATTCTTGCTGTCGCTAACATCCGAGGAGGCGGGGAGTTTGGCGAGGAGTGGCACCTTGCGGGGACACGAGAGCGTAAGGTGAGCGATATGCCCTCACCGCCGAGCACGGAATCTTGTTTGTTGACTCCAAACACGCAGGTGAACTGCTTCGACGACTTCATTGCTGCCACGTATGTCATTCCATGCCATCGTTTTCCTTTTTCTAAAGTCCGTTCAACCCTGTCTCTTTTAGGCAATACCTTATCGACAACAAGTATGCCGCCCCGGGCAAGGTTGCCATCAATGGAGGCTCCAATGGAGGCGTGTCTCCCTTCTTTGCTTATTTTGTATCAGGTGCTGATTCTTCGACCTTATTCGCTTATTTGTCTATTCCACCGAACAATGCCTTCCTTCGCACCCGCGATGCATCGGGGGAATGACCAGGCCTTCTCGTCGCAGCGTGCGTCAACCGCGCTCCAGAGGGTCTCTTGGGAGCAGCAGTTGCCGACGTGGGCGTGCTTGACTTTCTTAAGGTGATTAGTTTGCCTTTCTCTCCGCACCGTGTTCCTGTGACTCTGCTGACCGCATTGCTTCTCTGTACTTGCGACACCCTTCACAGTTCGCGGACTTCACGATCGGTGAGTTGGCCGGTCACTTTCGGGACCGGGGCAGACCGCTAACTCGGTCTTTGCCTTCTTTAGGTCGCGCCTGGACGTCCGACTATGGCGATCCCCATGACCCCCATGACTTTGATTTCATTTACCCCGTCTCGCCTTTGCACAATATCCCGGAGGACAAAGTGCTACCGCCGTTCATGCTTGTCACGGCAGATCGTGCGTTACCCTTGACTCTTTTCGTCTCCTTTGCTCAGTCGCTGATATCGAACAGATGACGATCGCGTTGTGCCACTCCACTCGTTCAAGCACGCGGCGACCCTGCAGCACCTGAAAGCAGGCAACCCCAATCCGCTTCTGATCCGCATTGACAAGAAGGCGGGCCATGGCGCTGGGAAGTCAACGCAACAAAGGTGCGCTCTATCTTCACCGTCCTATATTAGCAGTATAACTAACAGCTCGGACAGAATTCAAGAATGGGCGGACAAGTACGGCTTCATCGCACAGGCACTGGGGCTCAAGCCGCGAGATGGTTGAAATGCCTAGGAATTAGGCGTATCTCTTTGCACTACTCAGCGGACCTCTGGGGTACTGATCGCGGAATTTGGGCTTTGTTTAGTACTCCTGCGAACGTCGCATGTGGTGTCGATGAGCCTGTTGTGACAATGTTACCGCGTTTGGATTATTGGATTTCATTTAGACCTCTGTCGGATGTGGGACGCTTGTTTCACTGGTCACTCGAACCGAGGCGCATTGTCGGGTATGTGGACAACCTTATACACTAACGTGTTGCTGAGCCACGAGAAGCTTGCTAGCCGTAACAACCGCTGTGGTAGAACTCATGAAATGGCGAACATGAATCTCGTGTCCAGGTTGACGAATATCTTGCTCTCAAATAGTAGCGAAGCCCGTATCCTCGTGAACCAAAATTTTCTCCGCGCCACGCTCCGTTCATTCGATGAGAAAGACCAAGAAGCCTTGATTTACCTCACCTGACAGAAACTAATGGGGAGATGTGCCCAGTTCCTGCAACTTACAAAGCTCCTGAAGCAGATGACCCTCTCGGCGCCACGGCCTTTTTCTGTGAGTTCTGGGTGACGAATTCAGTCTGAGTAGCTCCTGGGAACTCCGTCAATATCAACTTGACAATATAAGACCAACGGTTATTGCGTGGGTGCACCGGGCATTCTTTCCTGACACCCACAATGTCCAAGTTTACGGTGGCGATTATGTGAGTGGTCAGGATATCTCTGCACGTATCTGCTGACCGGGGTTCTTCGCGGTGCAGTGGTGCCGGTTTGAGCGGCCTAGCGCTGGCTATCTCCCTCCAGAGATTCGCACCAGACGTTGATTTCGAGATCTATGAAGGCGCAGCAGAGCTCGCCGAGATCGGGGCCGGTATAGGCCTTGCGCCGAGGACATGGGCGATGGTGCAGGCCCTCGGCATCGAGGACACGTTGCTGAAAATATCAGGCGATGGGGATCGTCCGAGTGCGTGGAGCATACATTTCGTCACGCATCTTCCTGGGCTGAGATCATGCCAATTTGGGCAGTGATTTCGCTCGTGCATCGTAAGTCGGACCAGGCGGAGGGAGTCGACTTCGACAGGGTCGAGGTAACCGGTAAGTGTTATGTCTTTTCGTGGTAGCCGAAGGAGCTAACGGGGAGAGCTAGAGAGAAATTACTCGTTCCACAGAGCGGATTTGCAGAATGCGTTCTTGCAGCTGGTCCAACCACCGCGCCAGGTCCGCCTGGGCAAGCGAGTCCTCGCCTACGAGCAGTCCGACGATGGTATTGTCCTACGCTTCCAGGATGGTACCACAGCGAGATGCGATGTCCTCTTTGGATGCGACGGCATTCGTTCGGTCATCCGAGCCGCGATGTATTCCCAGTTCGCTGATGCTGCACAGCGCGCTGGAAGGCCCGAAGAGGCAGCTGAGTTACGTTCTCACAAGGCGGCCGTGTTCTCAGGAGAAGAGATGTATAGATGCTTGATAAGGAAGGACCAACTCCTTCCAGACGAGCTTAAAAATCATCCGGCAATTAGCAGCTCAGTTTTGATAGTGGTGAGTACGGAATTGTCCATACAAAACTGATGCGATATTGAGTGTGTTTCGCTTGCCACTGTGCAGTACTGTGGGAAGAACAAGGTGGGTACACGCATGTAGTCCATGCAGCAGCAAGGATACTATGTCCACTGACTGTCTCTTCAGCACCTTGTTACATACCCGATCGCGCAAGGACGTATCATCAACGTAGGCGTTGGGATTAGTATTCCAGGAACGGAGGGCACCATCTATGAAGGACCATGGACATCACCTGCTGGCAAGGACGACATCGTCAAAGGCTTTGGAAGTTGGGAACCTCAAGTCCAGGAAATCATCAAAGTACGTGCATGTGCTCTTCCGTCTCTCTAATTCAGCTGACGGGATCCGATAAATTAGCATGTCGACAGTGGTCTCAAATGGGCGATCAATGTTGTAACAAAACTGCCGACATTCATTCAAGGACGGGTTGCCCTCGTAGGAGACGCGGTAAGCGCGATTTGCGTCCAATATAGATTGGTAAACTCGGTATCAACCATTGTCTCGCAGGCTCACGCCATGTGTCCACATCTTGGCGCAGGCGCGGGACAATGCATTGAAGTAAGTACAACTCCTTCAAGAGCGCAGTCGGCCTGATCCTAAAGGGCGATGCAACAGGATGCATTCATGCTCGCCCACCTGTTAGCGCGCCCGGATATTACCAAGGCAAACGCCTCTACAGCACTACAAGTCTACGACGAGATCAGGCGTCCGTTTACTCAGATCATCAGTGAGCTTGCTCGTAGGAGGGGCCAACTCCACCATCTTACTGCACCACAATTCGCGGACCTTACCCCGGAACTCAGCGCCACCGGCGAGGCATTGTCGATGGATCAGCTGTGGGAAGTTGGGAAGACTATGCAACAGTTGAGGGATTGGCAGGATGGATCCTCTGTTGTCGAGGACGTTGCAGGAGCCATGCAACGCCTCGATTGGATTCTTGCGGGGGCGTAGTATATCTGGCATACTACGGTGTGGGGGGGGAAGCAGATGATGGTGTGTGCTGGATTTACCAACTCAGATGCAACGTCCACTCACTCTGTAATTGGTGCCTGCAACAGAAAGACTGGCAATGCGTACGGCAGGCTTCTCGGCACGATCATTCAGCGCAATAACGTACCTCATTCCCATGTGCAGTTGTGTCTTTTGTCAACGAGCGTGCAATATTACTGCCTCGCTCTCATCTGGCTCAGTCACCGCTTAGGAGAGGCGGGAATAGGCTAACTATATGTGGGTGCCATTCCATCTTTTAGAGCAACTTTCAATTTCAAGGTTTGCTCTCCTCCAATAGGAGGAACATTTTACCTAAACAGCCCGAGACCCACGAGCCTGGGTAAGATATAAGACGTCTGAAATACTCGGTGGAGAGCCCTCTCCCTCCTCCCACCCCCAATCCCTCTTGACTGAGTATCGGACAGTATGCCCAACTTCACCATCGCTATCGTGTGGGTCCTCTGATCTCAAACTTCCCGTCTTCATTCTAAAATGATATACAATGCCCGCAGAGGAGCCGGCTTGAGCGGCCTGATCTTCGCCCTTTCCTTGCAGAAGTTCGCTCCCGATGTCGAGTTCGTAATCTACGAGGCCGTTTCCGAGTTGTCCGAGATAGGAGCAGGCATTGGACTCGCGCCTCGTGCGTGGTCCATCATTCAGGCCATTGGTCTCGAGAAAGCTCTGTTCAAAGTCGCCGGAGATGGAGGGAAACCGTGTATGTTCTTTTCCTTACATAGATTGTTCCAGCGACGGTGACATGACGCGATGGGCAGGCATTCCCCATACGCACCGCAAATCGGACCAAGCGGAGGGTGTCGTTATTGATCATACCGTTAGGGACGGTGCGAATTTTTGGGATATTGCACCAGTGCCGCCCCCTGCTCACATTAATATTGCGTGTCAGAGATGAACTACTCCTTTTTCAGAGCCGAGCTTCAGAAAGTTCTTTTGGAACACCTTCTTCCAAAGAACAAGGTCCGCTTGAACAAGCGACTCGAGTCCTACGTCCAGCTTCCCCAATCTCTCGGCCTGGAGTTACTCTTCGAGGACGGTAGTACGGCTATGTGCGATGTGCTCTTGGGATGCGACGGGATTCGTTCTAGAGTGCGGGCCATGATGTACTCCAGGCTTGCGGATGACGCGCAAGCGGAAGGCAAGACTGACGAAGCGGAGCAGCTCCGGTCCCACATTACACCCGTTTTTTCTGGAGAGGTGGTGTACAGGTGTCTCATTAGGAAGGACACGTTGCCTGAGGGTGTCGCTGAACACGAGGCGTTTGACACATCCGATCTGGTCATAGTGAGTTCCTCAACTGATCCTGTGGGCCAGAAAACTAACTGACGAGATCCAGTATTGTGGCAAAAACAGGGTACACGCATTTTGTGCAAGCTACTATCACTCTTCGCATCGTTTACGAAACATTTTCAGCACATAGTGACATATCCTATCTCACAAGGACGAATCCTTAATGTCGGCGCCGGCGTCAGCTACCCCGGGCGAGAAGGAACAATTTATGACGGACCATGGACGTCGGCAGCAACTAGAGACGAGATCGTCAAGGACTTCGCCGGTTGGGAGCCAGACGTACGGGAACTCGTCCAGGCGAGGGAGTAATTTTCAAATGGAATGGTAAAATATGCTGATTGTCCATGATAGTACGTTCACGGAGGGTTGAAATGGGTGATCAACGTAGTCACTAAGCTGCCTACCTACGTTCATGGACGAGTTGGTCTTGTCGGCGATGCGGTTGGTACTTCGGCCCTTCGTTCGGGAATTCGTCCAACTTGATTTCTTTGGCAGGCACACGCGATGGGCCATCACCTCGGAGCCGGCGCTGGACAGAGCTTCGAGGTACGTCTTTGTCCGTAAACGACTCATAGGTCGCAGCACGAGGAGAGCCATATCTCATGCTAACCTTGCGCAGGATGGCTTTTTCCTCGCTAGTCTTATGAGTCATCGGGACATCACCAAGGAGGATTTGTCCACGGTGCTCCAACTTTATGACGAGATCAGACGGCCGTTTACCCAGAATATCGTAGCTCTCGCTCGCAGACGAGGACAACTGCATCATCTAGACTCGCCGGAACTCACGTGGTTAACGGCAGAACGGAGTGCAAAGGGAGATGCCTTGAACGCGGAACAGCTCCTGGAGATAAGTGAGATGATGGAAAGGTGCAGGGACTGGCAGTTTGGACCTTCGGTGCTGGAGGAGAGTGCGGCGGCCATGCAGAAGTTGGGTGGAGTTCTTTTGCATCGAGGCCCCCACCACTAGCAGGCCCGGGTATGATGACAAGTTTGTTTGGCTTTCTCTCAACCTTTGTGATTCTCGCCAATCCATAATCAGAACTCCATGAGCGAAGAGCGGAATCTTAGCCTACAAAACATATATCTCGTGGCATGAGCCACTGGCCACAGGGCCGCCGGGCGAACCACTCGCAGAGGGCGTAAATAGGAAAATCACTTGCCTTTCTAGGAGAACAAATATGGGCAAATAGCACAGCCACACTCGGGCACTGGCGCTCATGGTAGGACGTGCAATACTGTCAGTCAACTGTCAGTACGCACAGTCACCTGCCTTGCTATCCTCTACACCTTGCCGATAAACTGGCTCAATCAGGCGACGGGAACGTCTATCGGAGACCATGGCGAGCTTGAGAGGGAGCATGGGCTCATTGTGGGCGAGGTACGTGGTATAACCTTTCCAAATATGCCCGATTTGACGCGTGGTGTATCCAGCGCACGATGTCGTTCTGCGCTCACTCCCGTCGTACGGCCTGGAATTCGCCTTTACTCGGTATCCTCGCCCGACGCGCCTCCACATTTGCGAGACAGGTCCCAGTCCGAGCCTTCTCGTACCCCACCACGATCCGCACGCACTGCTCGTTCCGGGAACGGTCAGCCCGCAATCGAAGGCGAGGAGCCGGAAAAGAAGGAGAAACCCCTCCAGAACCCCCGCAACGAGGCCATCAACTTCGCATATGTCCGCCTCGTCAACCCCGAGACTGGCACGCTCGACCCGCCGGCCCCCCTCAGCAGCATCCTCCTCAGGGTCCAGCGCAAGACGCAGTATCTCGAGCTGGTCACGGAAAAGCCCGAGCCAATCGTCAAGATCATTGACACCAAGCTTCGTTATACGCGGAGCAAGGCGAAGAGGGAGCAGCAGCAGCTCAATCGCGCGCCCGAAGAGAAGGAGCTCCAGCTCACCTGGGGCGTCGCCGTCGGGGATCTGCAGTTCAAGCTGAAGAAGGCACGGGAAGACCTCCTGGATGGGAACCGCGTCACCCTGATCTTCGCGCCGAAGAAGGGGCAGCAGGTGCCTGCTCCGCCGGACCAACAGACAATGATCGAGGAGGCCGTCCGGCTATTGGAGGACGTCGGGAGAGAGCGCAAGGAGAGGGCGGCCCAGAAGCATATGATAGCGCTGTTCCTGGACAGCCTGCGGCCGCGAAAGCAGACGCATGAGTTAGAGTGGGCGTATAGCGGGGACGAGCCATGGGAGGGGCTGAAGGCGGTTGAAATGGCTCTGCGGAAAGGTGCGCGTGTTGAGGTTACTTTCTTGACACCCCCACCACCGAAGAAGGTCAAGGACGGGCAGGAGGCACCCACAGACCCGCAGGCGGTAGAGCCCAACGAGGTCAAGAAGCGGTTAGAGGAGACTATTGCCGGCCTGACGAAGCTTGGCAATGAGTGGAAGTTGAGGGATGCCCGTAAAACAGCCGTCGTTCTATACCTAGAAGGTATCCGGACAACATAACCACCTCTGCTCCATCTAGGATAGTTCATGCAATAGTGCTAATGTCATACGATGTGCCTTGAATGCTCGACACGGACAAGCTGGGACATTGAGTTGTGGCCATGCATCCGCAATAATATTGGTGTTTGCGGAAAGTTTCTATCTACTTAGCTCTACTTTTGAGTGTCGTAAATTATCCTAAAACTATGATACAGGCCTTCCAATGTGCTCGCCCTTGGTCCGTCGTCTCCAACGTTTCCTCATCGGTAAGCCCTTCGTCTTCACCGTAGGCAGCGAATGCGTCCACCGACGTTGGTGGATCGTCGCCGGCGGGAACGAGTACGGGGCATGGATGACGATCTTCCTCTTCCGCTTCGCCTTCATCGGCGTCTGCCACTTGCCAACCAACAAGTGCCTGTACGCCACCGGGACGTCGAATCCATGAGCAACCATGGCCTGTGCGACCTTGTGCAGCATCGGTGTCCACTTGTCCGTCTCCACCTCACCCGTCTGCTCGAACTTCCGCTCCGCCCTCCTCCACCGCCCGTGCCAGAACCGCGACGGTCGTCGCTTGCTCCGCTCCGTGCGAGAGCCCGCAGCGAACAGCTCAAGCGCGGCATTGAAGAACCTTGCGTCGGGCGTCGTCCGCCACCACCAGATCGCGCCGTTCCTTCGTGTGCGCACGCGTGCGCTGTCGACCGTCGTCGGGCACTGCGCAATGAACCTCGCGAGGATCGAGCGCGCGCCGGTCATCATCGCGCGATAGAGCAGCGTCGCGTTCCTCCGACTTGTCTGGCGCTTGTTATACCGCCTAAGCGCGATCTTGAAGTTCTCCTCACGCATCGCGTACACGTACCGCGCGTAGCCCGCGTCGTAGTGCCGCGCCTGCGGCCGCCACAACGCGTCGCGCGCGAGGAGCGTCGTGCCGACGTACTCGCGCTCGCGCTTGTGCGCGGGGAGCCTGCCCAGGGCGACGCGCGCGTAGCCCTGCATGAGCGACGTGAACGCATGCACGGAGAGGCGCCACGACCGGCCGTGCCTGACGAAGTTCGGGTTCGAGCTCCCGATCGCGGCCTGCTGCGCGAGGATGAACACACGCTCAGCCAGCCCGATCTCGCCCGCCTTGACGAGGGCGTTGATCATCGCTGCGTACACGTACGGGCCGCGGGAGACGGCGAGCTTGAGCGCAGCTTTGTAGGTCATGGTGGAATGCAGGTTGGCGGAGCCGTTCGTCGCGGGGTGGTCGGCCACAATCACGTTGAGCTCGGGGAGGATGTCAAACAGGACGGCGGCGACGGCATCAGGTCGGCCGGTCGACGTAAGGTGGGTTATGAAGGTGGTGAGCGTGTAAATGCTGGGCTCGAGGGTAGTGGCGGTGGTTCGAACAGATTCTAGCAATTCGTTTGGCGGTGTGAAGACCTCGCGGGAGAGACGGGCCTTTGCAGCAAGGAAATCCGAGTGAGGAATATCCTCATCTGGGATAGGTTCAGGAGGCCGGTCCGTACTGCTGTCGATGGAGGAGCAGGCTTCATCGGTGCCAACGGTGTCAAGAGGCGGTTGGCGGAAGGGTGAATTCTCGACATTGAATTCCTCGCTTCCGAGACGGAGAGCTGTTAAAACGGCTTCACTTATCCTCAGGTTCCGCAACAGGGTACCAGAGCGGAGGAGGATGTTGAACGTGACGATATCAGGTGCCATGGGCGGCGTTCGATCAACGCACATGTGCTGAAGAACCTGAGAGGCCATCCTCGGAGAAAAGCGATGTCGCAGCGAGTAAGAGAGGAGCGAGTTGTAACTTCGCTTCGACAGGTTGAGTGGAGGTCGCGATGAATCCCGGTTAGATAACGAGTGGATGAGCCGCTGTAGGACGTCGTGGAAGTATTGATACGCCTTGACTTGAACCATTTCACCGTCCCGGAGTATCCACACGACGGCATTCGTCTTTGGGCAACTATACAGAGCATTGATAACCCCTGCCACGCGATGTGTATGCAGCTGGCCCGTGTCCAAGAGCATCGCGAAGAAGGCTAGACTCTGCAGGTACGGAAGGCGACTCTTGGCTTCCTCGTTGTCGGAGAGACCACCGAAGGACTGCTTCACCGTTTCCAGAATCTTGCCCATGATCCTCAGATCAGGGTACGGTGTATTGAGGATATTGTAGGGATGCGGAGGAGAAACGCCAAGATGACCATACGTGATGTGGTCCTTCGCCGACTCCCGAGAACCGCCATCCTGCAACGTGCGTAGCTCCCAGTCCTGCAAAAGGATGACGAAGAGAAGGGAGGCGACGATAATTTCCCCCTGCAGGAGCAAGGTATCCACCAGGACTCGATACATTCGCTCCGTGCGCTGTTGACCAAATGTACGCGCCGTTTGGAGCAGTTCGAGGGCTGCGCGGGTGCATTTCTCCGACACGAAGCCTGTTTCGAGCTTCAGGATCGTCGAAGTGATGTCAACTTGTTTCTTGGGGGTCATACGAGCGAATGGCCCGAGTTTGAACAGGGTGGATGGTCGGGAAAGGGTAGAGGTGAGGATCGTCTCAAGAGTTCTGGCACGAATCGGGATGCCTCCCTGGATCATAAGCTTCGCATAGATTTGGGCCTTTCGAATGTAGCCTCCGCGGATGAGACCATGCAAAAACGCGTGGGCAGAAAGGCGAGGAGAGACGGGGCGACCAAAGGGAATAGGTTGGAGTTGAGAAACCGAGCCTTCTTTCCCAGGGGGCTGAAGAGGATCGCGAAGGATGGAGTAGCACGCAGAGTTGACAACATAAAGGGCATCTCCAAAGCCGCCTTCTTTGATGCAAAGACGGACAGCCTGGGCAGCGGCGCGAGAGACTTGCGCGGCACTCAGTCGGGAAGTAGTGGATACGAGGGCAGATGAGAAGGAAGGTTGTGAAGGGACGCAACTGCTGGGAGCAGAAGCGAGTGCAGCGACCCCACTGTTAGCCCGCGCAAAAGCCTGGATGGGACGCTTGGATTGAGATGAGATGTTGTTCTGGACGCCATGTCGGGTTGGCAGATGCACTTGAGAATGTGTGCTGGAAGCGCGGCAGAGGGAGCTGCTTTGTTGCAGGTTGTGGTGGGTTACTTGCGGCTTGACAGCACGGAGACTTGACCATGGAAGATTGACCTTTCGGAGAAGGAGACTGGCCGTCGTAGACCAATTACATGGCATGTGTCTCGCATGCTAGAAACGCAACGAGTTGCAACGAATGGTCTTGACTAGCGGATAGTCGCTCACCAGGGCAGCCTGTCAGCTCCACAGACAGGAGCGGTTCTTCGGAGAACGCACTCTGGAAACTGAACAGGCAAAAATGACACAAGGGAAGACGAGGGCGAGGGGAGGTCGTCACCGTGGTCGATGGGCGGCAGAGCCCAACGTCCTGGCCCGTCTCGCCCGATCTCGCTGTCGAGTTATTTATCACAATATTATCGAACGATAACTGATGCTACAGAAATGTGCCGAAATTGAATAATTATATTTACCGAGCGGACTGAGCGCTTTGCCTCGACGTTCCTCGACTCGCCTGCATCGGTACCACCGCTTCGCTCCAGCTCTTTCCTCCCTGGAGCTCCCAATTCCAGTGTTTGGTCGTCTGTCTGTCTCTGGGAACGTCCTTTGAAGGCCGTTTTCGTCAAATTCGATCAACAAGTTACCTTTTGATCTCACAGAAGTCCAACCATGAGCTACCACCATCATCATCGTAGACGTGGGCACCACAAAGGTATGTTCGTGCAGCTGTTTCTTCATGTCATCAAGTATGTGAACCATGAATCATCAGGCGACTATGAACGGCCGGATTACTATGAGACACCAGAGCAGAGGCTGAGGAAAAATATTGTTCAATACGGCGAAGTGGTGCGTGCCAAACCTGCATTGTCTTGTACCCATTGCGTTGATAATGGTGTATCCCGTAGGATCCCGCCCAGGAGTTACCTCGCCTTGCTAACCAGATATTCGAACACGCTCCCACTAACGTACCTACCGTAACGGAGGGCTTCCGGATAGGGTACGTCTGTCCCTCGCTGTAGCTGCTGAGCCAGGCCACTTGGACCGAAGACCTTCGCACCTTCAATGGCGGGGAAATCGACCATCATTTCATTGCTACTCTGAGGATGCTGCCGCCCTGAGCTATGCACTGATTGCGCCTGTAGTGTCACAGAACAACCTTTCAAAATCCCGTACTACGCGGCACTGCTGCGGTTGTTGTATGATCGCCCGGTCTCTGAAGAAGTGACCACACCATTGGGAAGACAAGTACTAGAAGACTTCTGGAAAGCCTTCCGAGAGTTCATCGATAAACATGCATGGAGAGAGACGAGGCTTTGTGTATGACTCGCTCAATCATAACTACCTGTCCACACCTTGCTCATTTCCCCTTGACAGGTGCATTTCTTTGCCCACTTGACTGTTGCGCGAGTGATATCCGCGAAGTCGATGTATGAGCTCCTTGACGCCTTCAAGGAAGTCATATTGAACATTGGCTCCTCCCACGACCGTTCAACAAAAGCCGCACTATGTGTTGCAGAAGGCCTCCTCATCGTTAGTCGGGCCAAACATCTTTGCGGTGCAAAACTCCTAACGTTGTATACAGGCAGGCTCTGCCATCAATGAAGACCCTTCTTTGGATATACCTGCTCTGATCTCTGCGGTTCAAACTGTCGTCGAGGGTGGGGGTGGCCTCCCCACCAAGTTGCTTGTACATCCAATTGTTCACCTCCACGAAATCAGGGGCGCATTCATACGCGCAGAACCAAAGAATGAGCCCGAACATGCAGAGGAAGTAAGCGCATTTATAATGTTTCCGCACCAATCGTCCCGTTTTGACAGGATCGTTCTAGTGGCTTAGCTGTGCTCTTTCCGTGCTGCAAGCGTTGAAGGCTAAGGACTTCGCACAAAGTGCCGACAGCGTGCCGCAGCCTTATTTGGATTATCCTTCATTGCCTGGCGAGTTGTTTGATCTCGAGGCTATCCTTGTACCTCCAGAAGTCGAGGAGGATGGCACCGAAGGGAAGAAGGGTGAATGGTCACAATGTTACGTTCGAATCTTTGATGACGACGTAAGTCTCTTCACGTTGTCAACTTCAGAGAACTGACCATGTCAAAGATAACCCCGGACCCCACCACACCAGTCGGTTTCATCCTGCGGTCTAACCTCATTGACATACTCGATATATTTGAGGTAAACCGTAAGGAGTGTGCACGGTTGTTGCTTGAGTACCCCAAGTGGGCATTACCTGGGACGTTCAAATCCAAGTCTGGGGCTCCACCGCAATCTCCCACAGAAGGCAAAGGGTGGGACTTGGAGAACACGCTGATCGAGGTACGTTACTTTAACTGCCGTACAGAATATCATACTGAAGTGGTTTACAGACTATCCTCAGCGCTATGTTCCTCCTGCCTGAGTCGACGCATAAGTCAATCTACTACATTGCTCTGATCACAGAGCTTTGTAAGGCCCAACCTCAGTCGGTTGGTCCTGCTGTGGGCAAATCGATTCGAAAGCTCTACGCGTTGCTTGCGGATGGGCTTGATGTCGAGATTGCACACCGCTTTGCAGACTGGTTCGCTGT
Source organism: Ganoderma sinense ZZ0214-1 (assembly GCA_002760635.1). Classification (NCBI taxonomy): domain Eukaryota; kingdom Fungi; phylum Basidiomycota; class Agaricomycetes; order Polyporales; family Polyporaceae; genus Ganoderma; species Ganoderma sinense. The sequence continues at coordinate 1,079,492 of AYKW01000001.1, forward strand.
CCACATGAGCAACTTCAATTTCATCTGGGTGTGGAAAGAATGGTGGGACGCCGCCTTATCATTATAGGCTTGAAAGCTCAAAAATTGACTTGTTATGAACTAGGATACCCGACTTGGCGTTAGTGCCTCAGCACCCCAGGCGAAAATTCATGCGCCAGGCAGTTGAATATGAGATCAGGCTCTCTTATCATGACAGAATCATGCGCACCTTGCCTGAAGCCATGACAGAGTCAACTGCTCAAGTCTTGGCTGTGGCAGCTCCTGGTCCTGATTTCGAATATGAGGACGCAGGTGCGTCGGAGGTGCATGGCATTCGTCTGGGGTTGCTCACAAACAGTCCTCTTTCAGCACACGCCCAACATGAAACTGCTCAGGGCATTCTCAACCTGCTCCGCGGACGCGCAAAGCCCGATGATGTGATGCTGCATCTGGAGTCGCTTCGGAACCAGCTGTCCGAGACCGTCACCGAGAACATTGACACCCTCCTGCGCAAGATCACTGTCCAGTCCCTTCTGTCCATCGGCTCACGCTCGTTCTCGCACTTCCTCAACGCGATCGAACGGTACCTGCCCCTCCTCCGCAACCTCGCCGCCGGCCAGATCTCCGCGTCGGGTTCGCCCAGCGCAGAGGCGCGCGGGGACATTATGAGCGCTGTCGCGCTCGTCTGGCGCCGGAGCAAGCACATGGTGCTCATCGTGTTTGACAAGTTGATGCAGTACCAGATCGTCGACCCTACGGACGTCGTCGCGTGGACGTTCATGCACTATCCGAAGGTCGTTGATGGGCGCAAGGAGGGAAAGGTGTTCACCGGGTTCCAGTGGGACTTGCTTAAGGCCGCGCTAGACAAGGCCAACGGACGCGTGAGCGTGCAGAAGAGGAAGGTCGCTGCGCTCACCCGCGAGGCGGACGAGAGGGCTGCGCGTGTCCGTGCGAACGAGAGTGCTGCGATGGAAGTCGACGGCGATGCTCAACTAGGTGTGTGCATAATTTGGTTAGAGATTGAAACAATGGTCGGTCGTCCTTGCTAATATCAACACCCAGATGCGGCTCCCGCTGGAGAGACTCCTCAGCTCACGGCGGCGAGGAATGCCATCGACGTTCTCGATCGGGAGCAAAAGGCTGTCCTTCGGCGTACCATGGAAGGTTTCCTGGACTGTCTGGCTGTGTTGTCGATTGATAAAGAAGTGCAAGAAGCGATGTCCGAGCACAAATGGCACAACCGCGCGAACTGGGAGGATAAGATGTGGGAGGCTTGGGAGACATGGGGCTGGTTCCGAAACTGGGCCAGGACGGTGGGTCGTTTTCTCGTTGTCAATGCCGAAGATGGGCTAACGAAGAACACCTTGAACTCCTATTATTGACTCTGGCAATCGCCATCACTTCTGGTCCGTGCAGTACTCGTCGTATCTCTCCAAGCACGACACCAAGGAGATGCTGGAAGCCCTTGCTACGTCCAAGTTCCCATCGCCGGACCACTCGGCGGCCAGGCAGTTCCGCGTCATCTGGAACATTGCTGTGGGGGATGAACCCTACTGGGACAATCCCGAGGACCCGTGAGTTCTATTCCGCAATCGTACTTTGCATGCTGCAAGCGCGGCAATCGAGTCGGTCCGCCCTACGTACTCGACATGTACAGTACTTCATCGGCTGCCGATGTTGTCCCTTCCCGCTCTCTTTGCTCCTTCTCCTACTCTGCATGCGAGCTCGTTCGATAATGGTTATTTGTCAATAAAAAGGCCTCTACTACCGGATTTGGAACTGTTCGGCACCCTCTCCATATCGCCAGATATCTTCATCCGCAACCTGCCCACCGAAGGGTCCTTATTCAAGCAGACCATGGCTGGCTACGAATTCGACCCCCTAGTGTTCAAATTCAGCGCGGCTCCATGGTGACATCGTCGGTATTTCACTCCATTCAATTGGACTGGACGCCTCTTCAGATTCATCCCGGACGGGCGACCAGATGCTGGCAAGGTTTCCAGAGTCCACAATGGAAAATAGCTCCAACTCCGAAACGCTCGTGGTTCTCCGCTAACTGTTGGCGGTTGCCAACCTGCACACGGCATCGTTCTCTCCCCTTACAATCCTTACAACTTATGCCAATTCCTTCTTTCTTCTTCCTAGCCGGTTGAAGACTAGAACGGGACACGACTTTTTATGGCAAGACGGCAACGGCCTGGTTTCTAGGATTCCTACCCGCCACGGTTGGCTCATGGATCCTAGAGATTGGGCCCTAGAGGCCGTCAATGACTCTCTTGCGTTTGGGCTCACTGCTCTTTACAGCCGGCGCTATACCCGAGCCACGCAATGTACAGTATTCGCAACACATTATTTCGCTCTTTCCTGTCTCCTGTCTCCTGTCACCCTTGCATTTCAAGTTCCCCATCAACTCTTACCCGATCACGCTCTTCTCTGCATCTAGTCGCTTTCCTTCGTATCCCTGTTGTACACGTTGTCCACTTTAGCTCCGTCTGCTCGCCTGTTTTCTGCTATGCCTTGTATATTGCTGCTCTTCCACTTCGCTCCCCTTCTCAAGCTAAGCTGCTTTGGCACGCACTCTCCCTTTGCTTTCCTGTAGCATGTATACTATTGCGGCCCTAATGGCCATGTATGTTCTATAGTGGATATACACCTCGTAGCTCTAAGGCTTCCGTCATAAATTAAGCATTGTACAACTGTCCGTTCCAACCCACCCAAATCCTGTTCAACTAACCCAAGACCACTGTCCGAGGCCTTGAGGTCGTGCCACCTCGCCCGCATTAACCGCCTCAACACACCTAGTATTAGTCTTTCTTCGTCTTCGTCTTCTCCTTCGCCTTCCCGCCCCTACCCCTCGACCCGAGCGCGTACGCCACCGTGCCCAAGAACACCGCCGCCGCTCCTGCCCACATCATCCCCGCGTCGACCTCGCCTCCGCTCTTCGCGCCGAAGAGCGCCACGCTGATGACCATCGACACGGCCTTGCGCACGACGAGCACGAGCGTGACCGTCAGGCTCGACACGCGCGCCGTGAGCCGGTTCACGCCCGCGACGCACACGACCGACGTCAGCGTTGTCAGCGCGAGCGGCACGTACCCGCTCGGCAGCGCGCCGAGCGCATACAGCCAGTGCCACCCCGGGAGTAACCACAGCGATAGAGGTCGTTCGAGGCCGAGCGGGGGGTGGAGCACCGGCATAGAGTTGACCACGAATTGGGGGAGGGATTGGGGGAGGGCGAGGAGGACCGGCGTGCTCGCGTTGAGGGCAGAAACTTGTGACAGGAGGTCGTCGCGGATGAAGAAGAACATGGGGAGGCCGAGGAAGTGGAGGTAGAACATGCTCTCCTGCCAAGGCTGGATGTCGTCCTTGTCCTTCTTATCTTCGCTCGCTTTCATCTTCGACTCCGCTTTGCCGTTGCCTTCGGGTGTCTTCGTGTTCCCGTTCGCAGCACCATTGCTCGTGTCTCCGTTGGCAAGCTGAGGAGGGCGGCGCGTGTAGCGGGTGTATGTCCAGTCCTGCACGAGGCCAAGTGCGCCCCCAAGGACAAGCGCGAGGGACAGGATCGCGATGCCCGTCGCGTACTGAGCCGTAGGCGATACACCCGTCGCAGACACAAATTCAGACCCTGTCAAGGATGAGGATGGGGGCCACTTGGCCTTCGTTCTTGGCGTGGATGCAGACAGCGTGGTAAGGACGACGCCCAACGTGACGACCAGCACCGACGCAACCTGTGCCAAGTTATACCTAGATATCGGACAAACGGTCAGCACCCACACGGATACCAGAAGCAGGGTGGGGAGCTCGAAGGCGAATATAAACTACGACCATCCGCGTTCTTGCTCTACTCTTAGACACTCATAAAGCAAAGCTCACCTCTTGCCTGCAAACAACCACCCCATGACCATACTGACTACCAGCCCGCCGCTCCTGAAAATGATATGCACGGGCATCGGGATCTTATATCCAAACGCGCGATTGTTGAGGAGGGAGATCGCGTAGAACAGCGAAACCTGCACGAAGTACGGCGCGAGGGGAATCTTCCTCTTCTTGAGCCACGGCACAGGCACTCCGCGCACTCGCACGATGGTGAGGAACTTGGGGAGGCGTAGGATGGCGATGGAGAGGAACTGCGCGAAGGTGATGAGCGAGCCCGAGTGCGGGTGCGCGCGCATGAGTTGCTCAAGCGTGAGCGCATTGCTGTAGATGGAGGTCGACGTCAGCTCTGCATTGGGCACTCGAGAAAGACATGCGCGCGACCTCCTGTGGCTCCAGGAGGGTCGCGCGAGCGGGAAGGGGAAATGTGGCGTACCTGCAGCAACCCCCGAAGATGAAAGTGAAGATGTTCGTCCATTCTGAGATGACGGCGAAGGTCAGGCCACGCACGCCTTGATCAGCAAGGAGAAGGCTCATGCTGGATGAGCAGAGGGTATACGGGATTGACGGTAAGTTGGCAATGAGGAGAACATGGCTCGTCGCAGGTAGCAGTGCAGGGACACGTTGCTCATGCGTCTCGCGTGCGTCGCGACCCACCCAGCTCGGTCACGTCATCCGCGTTTCTCCCCCTGCGCGTCATGTCGCGCGTTCTCGACGGGTCTTGATAGCCTCAGGCCTCAGGATTCACAGTGGTCGCAGCTTGATGAACGGGATGGACTTGAAACGAACAGTGAACAAGTGAGGATACACTGATGAAACTGAGCACATCAGTGTAAAAGCACTGCACATTCAAAACATATGCATGTTGCTCTTCAATTTCTTGATCATTATGGGGGTATCGACTACCAATAGTACTAGGGTATTCCCGGCCACCGCTGTGCGGAGGTGGCCAACGTTGACTAGGGCTACAGTACTACGCCTCCCCACGGATATATGACTAACCAAGGAATGGGGGATGTGCAAAGTGGGAAGGGTAGGAAGGAGTAGTGATGTGCACAAATCAAAACGAAGTATAGATATGTCATGGACCGCAGCCGCACGAAGGGCAACAAATCGAAAGCGCGCTGCGGGTGTGCTGGGAAGGTAGAACGTATAGGACTGTGGAAGCAACAAAGAGATAGGCTGTCCAGCACGCAAGAAGGAAGAGGAAGTGTGTGGTAATGGCTACAACAATTCAACCAACGAACCTAAGAAAAGGAAAGACTAGGATAGAATAAAACAAGGGGGGTGGGGTGGCGAGGTCCATATCCTAGTCCGCGCAAGAGGACAAACAGCAAAAGGGGGGTGCGCGTGTTTTCGTCGCATGAGGATCATGGATGTTCATACCATCGTCGTCCTCGTCATCATGTCTCGTCGTGAACGCATAGAGCATAACTGGCGCATAGTCCCATAGATGGAGTCGATCAAGCCTCGACGTGCTGCTGCTGTTGCTGGCTCCGAAACAACGCAGCGGCGGACCTGGAGTGTGCCAGCCTGCGAAACGCGCTGCTCGGCCCGCCGTGGCCGTCCTGTTCTCCAGGCGCACTGTTGTCTTTCTCGGCGGCCTGGCCCTTCGTTGCTGCCCACATGCGGCTCAGGAAGCCGCCAGACGTCGCCGTCCGCGCAATCGAGGGCATCGTCGCCGAGGACACCACAGACCCAGGCCCGCTCTCCTCCGACGAGTATGGCGTCGCGCGTACAGGGATACCCCGCCCGCGGCCGTAGAGAAGAGGCTGGCGGGCGCTTTGCGAGGGAGATGTCGAGGGGGATGAAGACTCCGAAGACGAAGAGGAGGACGAGTTCGACCGCTCCGGAGTGCCCAAGCGCAAGTTCAGCCGCTTCACCTCGAGAGCAGCTCCAGCCATAGCTGGCTCGCCCTTAACCGTGCAGGTCGACGCCGCCGAGACCTTTCTGCCTTGCCTGTGGCGGTAGACGTAGGCAGCAGAGAGGATCTTGGACTGACGCTGATCCACCGCAGCGGACGCGGCATTGCGGACCTCGACATCGTACTCGCGGTCGGATCCGGATCCAGGACCGTCTGACGAGGAGACAGACGAGGGGGACGAGGAGCCGCTGGAGCACGTAAGGCTCGCCTCGGAGTCTTCGCTATGGCTCCTAGCGCTGCACAGCGTGCTGCTCGACGATACCCTCGACAAGGATGCCTTTGGCTTCGCCTCCTGCTTGTCTAAGGAGGGCACGGTGAGGTACTGTGTCGAGATACGCTTGACGAAGCTCTGTACGCTCGAGATGCTCGTGGCCGGGGATGGTAGGGCTGGAACGCCGCCCTCGGTCGCCTGGACGCGGGCCTTCGCGCGAGTGACAGCCGCCGCGCGAGTCTCCTTTGCGGCCGCCTCCGCAGCTGTCTCCTGCGATGTAGAGCTAGACGACGGCAGAAAGGGCGCGAAGTAGTGGAGTGCCTCTTCCTCGGAAAAGCGCAGGTCATAGTCGAGCAGGTAGAGCAGCTGCTTCTCCATCAGATTGACCTCGGCAAGCTCAAAGAGCCGGGCGTAATTGACCCAGTTCTTGTTCTTCGGCGACGAGTCGTTCAGGTACTTCGCCGCGACGATGAGTGTCGCAAGGAACACCCGATGGCGGGTGCACGGCATCCCTGTCGCAGCATCCACATGAGCGCGAAGTCCCCGCAGAATAGAATAATGCCGGGGTGTATGCGTCTAGGCGGAAATGAAAACTCAAAAACTCACCTTTCGCCATCTTCGGCAGCTTCGTCCGCAGCCGCTCGAGGTAGATCAGCGTGGTCAGGAGAGTTGGCACCTGCACATGCGAGCTCTGGCAGATGAAGATGATGAAGTCCTGCAAACTAGGAAGCTGAGGCTGCTGCTGTCCCTGTCCCTGGCTCTGTTCCGCCGACGCTTTGCGCGGGCTCTCCGGTGGGGTCGGGAGAGCATCTGGCCCGGACTGGCTCCCTTCGGGGGCGGGCTGGGAGTCGTCCGCAAGCTTGATAACGCGAGTAGTCTGCGCCGCGATGTGGTTGATCATGTCGTACGACACAGGCTGGTGCATGAGGGTGAGCAAGTCGCGGTTGTGGAACGACCGCGGGAGGAGGGACGCCGGATGGCGCGGGTCCGACACGGACATGATGGGATGCGGAGCGGGGAAGTTGAGATGGGAAGAGATGGAATGAGTCGAATGTGATTTTATATGTACGGTCGAAGGAGACGCCAAAGGGCGAGGAGACAGGAAGGGACGGGCGGGGAGGAGGGAGCGTGGGGACTCTAGCGGGGGATGTGGTGCCCGTCGAGGGCAAAAGCAAAAAGAAGAGAAGAGAATGAAAAGAGGGCGGGAGGAAGGAGGACGCGGGGCGGGATAAGCGAGGTTATATAGTGGCGGGAGAGTCGAACGGAGGACAAACAAGCACACACCCACACCACGGCCGAGCGACCCTCGATCGACGCGTAGGTGCTCGGATACGGCGACAGCCTGGGGTGAAGGAGGTGAAGGTGCTGCCAGGAGCTCTGAAAACAAGACAAGGTCACAGCAAAGAGAGCGAGTACGCTGAAAGCTCACAGGTGCGTGGGTGTCCACTACCAAGGCGGGGTAAGCGCAAAAGCATCAGAGGATGCAGTGGCATTCCTTATATGCAGTGGTCGAGGAGGCGGGCAGGTACTCGCGATTCGGACTGCCGACCGTTTGCTCGGAATGGCTGAGCTCGACAGGCCCATCGCCGGTTTCTCTGCGATCTCGATGGTGTCCTCTTCCAATCGAAGTAGCGACGGCCGCAGTAGCCATGTTGATGCATTGCATATACCCCCTGCTTAGGGACATTGTATACTCACCATGAGACGCATTCGCTGGTTGATCATAAGACATGGTGGTCGTGGACTGACAAGCGAGAACGCCACGAAGATACCGGCTATTAACTTACTTGACTGGGGTCGCTTATCTCATCTAAGCGCCTACATAAGTACTGTATTGTCCATAGTCTCTGACCAAACACATACAGAAAGATAAAGATCGAGCTAGTATCCAGAACGGGTCAAAGAAAGGTAACGTACAGAAGCCAAACTCCAAGCCAGTAGCCACCAGAGTCGCGCGAGAACATTTTCCATGAACAGCCGAGGTCCGACGCCTGCAGACCTAAAGCAGCTTGACGTAGGCCGCTGGGATAAGGCCCCGCCGGCCGTCCATCTCTCCCGTCCACCTACAAAAAAGTTCGTGAACGGGGCAACAACATGATGCATGTAGACAGATACGTACCAGTCATCAGACGTCTTCTCAATCACCAGTACACGGTCACCCTCCTCCAAATCCAAATCGCCCGGGTCCTGTAAAACCCAATCAGCTTCCTTGATCCTTGACAGCATCATCGGGGACACGTACATCGCTCGTGTACGGATACAATGCCTCAGCCCACTCGCCAGCCTCCTCTTGTGTGGGCTGCCTCCTCGGCAGAGCGGGAGGTGGAGCGGGGGAAGCAGCAGGTGCAGGAGCGCCAACCGAGGACACGCGCTTTGGCGGGGGCGCAAAGTCGGCGTTGCGCTTGAACGCAGGGGGCTGGAGAGGAGCGGCTTGCGCGGGGCCTGCGTTCTTCGCGGCGGTGGAGCCCCGGATGGACGAGAACATGTTCTTGCCAGAGCTCATGTCTACATCTCCAAATTTCTGGTATGGTTGACGGATGACGGGTTGTCATAGAAGTCGAAGACGCGACGAAGGGAGCAGGTACATGGTGTGTGGAGGGCGAATGGGTGAACACGGAACGAAGGTGCACCCAGAAACAACAGAGGACGTACCCTGCCCTGGACGAGCTTGCTAGCTTCTGACGCGACTGGGGCGACCTCCTCGGAGCTGCTGCTCGCCACCCTCCTCGGCGGCGGTCTCGGGAACCCATTCTGCGCCGGGCTCGGCGCAGCGGCTGGACCAGCGTTGGCCGCCCTCAGCATGGCGGCGGCGGCAGCCACCCGTCCAGCAACTGGGGCACTCTCCTCTGCAGGCTGTCTTACGCATCACAACCCGTCCTCTAAACGCATAGAAGCCAGGAGGACGTACCGTGTCTGCGGCGGCCGAAGGCTGGGGCCGCTTCCATCCATTCACTATAGGGGCCGCCGCGGCGACAGCAGGAGCGACGGAGAGTGCCTGGTGCACCGCCGAGGTTGCGGCCGCCCTCGTCCCGTTCGATACCCCACTCCCTCCATTTCCAAACAGCTCAGGACGAGATGCGAAGTACCTAACCGTCAAGAGGGAGGATAGGAGAGACAGAAATCAGTACCATGCCCCCCAAAAGTGAGCCACGAGCGCGACGACGGCTCGGGGTCATAGCCACATGGTGCGCGACTCCGATAAGCGAGAGAGCACTCACTCATCCAGCAGCGAGTAAAACGCGTCCTTGTCCTGCGGTGTCAGTCGTGCGAAGACCATCTTCTCCTAGGGTTCCGTCCAACCCGAGTCGCGGTGTGTGAGCAAGCAGTGGGTGCAGTGCGCGTCGAGTTCAAGGCATAGATATAAGTATGGGCAGCACAGCTGTACTCCAGACTCGAGCTCTGCCACACGCCGTGTTCGAAGGCACAACAACCCTGGTCGGTGTACTCATCATGATCCTGTCATTCACGAGGCCGGCGGCTGTGCAACACACTCGAGATCAACCATCCTTTTGCGGTGCTTATTTCTCTGAAGATGACAACGTGGGGTGCTTTTTGGAATATGAAGCACCAATGCAACACCAATGAAGCACCTCTACGTACTGCCTAATTCCACGGTCAAACTGGTCGGTGACAACAACGGTGAGACCATCAAATTCGTGCGTCGAGTCATGGTTTGCTTTCTTTGCCGACCGGGCCCGACCCAACACGAATCCCGCAGGACGCCGTGCAAACGCCATCGTCGAGAAGCGGCGCCGAGTGAAAACTTATAAGTGTAGATGTCCGTTCAGGATCGGAGGAAGACCGCATACGTATTTTCCGTGCGCCCTCATACAAAGAAATGGATCCTAACAGTGGGTCTCGTGGACACGCCGAGTTCCCTGGATTCAAACCTCGAATCCCACACCGACACCGTGGTGAGTCGAGGTTGGCACGCAACCTTGGGAAGACAGCGAGAATTTACAACAGCTAGGTATCGATAGCTCGGCGAAAGATACTACGACAGATACGGTCATCCCCCTAAGCAGTAGGTACGATACAGATAGACAGGCTGAGCAGAGGACAGTACTAGGTAGCGACGAGAAGAAATGGGACGGGGATAACGTCGACATGGAAGAGACAGGTAGAGAGTCAAGGACCAAACAAGACAACCGCAACTGGGATCGTAGCAAGGGTCGGTTGGGCAAGGCGAAGTGCAGGGTGTGTGTGGGCGTAGCGTAGAATGGGGAAGTGCTAGTACTTAAGGGACAGCGAGCAGCGTATACAAAGAAGCGAACGACGTATGTAAGTAGGAGTAGAGTCCCGGCACAGCATAAACGGGGGAGGGTGGGGAGAAATCCGACGGAGACAGGGACAAGGAAAACCGATCCAAGTACGTACAGAAGCGAGAAAGCGGCAGCACACACACGACCACGAGCACAGACGCACCCGACTCCAATACCAACCAGCACGACGATCACTGGCCCCAATTGAAGAAGTCGAGCTCGTTCAGCCCGCTTTGGTCGCCCGCCGCGTTCGCCCCCATCTGCTGGTGCGGCCCCGGCGTCGCACTCGTCTGCCGCGCCGGTACCATACCCTCGTGCTGGCTCGCGGACGGCGACGACGCGATAAACTGCCCGCCCCCACCCCCGCCCAGGAACCCCTGCATCCCGCCTCCGCCGCCGTACATCTGCCCGCCAGCCGCAGGGGACTGCGCCGAGCCAGGTGGGGACCCCATCCTGGCTACCCCGCCCATGCCCTGCACCATCTGCTGCATCTGCGCCGCCGTGTATGCGGGGTTGCCCATCGACCCGCCACTGAAACCCGCCTGCATCTGCTGCGCTCGCTGTTGTTGTTGTTGTTGTTGTTGCTGCTGCTGTGCCTGCAACATCATCGCGCGCTGCTGCTGCTCCTCCGCGCTCTGGCCGGACATCGACATCCTTTGGCCCGCCACGGGCGACGGGTTCGAGTCTGACGGCGTCCGAGCACTCCTTGCGATGCCGGGCATGCCTGGATTTGACCGGAGAGCCGGGAATTGGGGGCCTTCGACCATTGGGGAGCCCATAACGTTGATGCTCGACGGGGAGCCCGCTTGAGCTTGTGCCTGCGCCTGAGCTATCCGCTGCTGCTCGAGCCGCATGCGCTCTTGCATGACCTGTTGCTGGTTCATCATCTGCGGGTTCATGCCACTGCCACCACCCGCCTGGCCGCCGCGCATCATCTGCTGCTGCATGAGGAGGAGCTGCCGCTGCTGGGGGTTCATATTCGCGAGGACTTGTTGTTGCTGCGGCGTCATCATCGAACGCGGGTCGCCGGTTGGAGCCTGAGGGAACGACGGCTGCATGGGCGATTGCTGCGACACCGGCGACATTCTTGACGGGCTGCCGTCACCGGTGTGCTGAGATGTGATACCTCCCTGCATGCCACCTTGAGGGAAGCCACCCATCGAACCCGCACCCTGCGACTGAGCGTTCCGCTGCTGTTGTCGAGCGTGAAGCATCTGCTGCGACGAAAAAGAGACGTCAACCTCAAAACGTGCATCGCGGTCTGCAAGCCGACCGACATACTTGGGCCATCTGCATCTTCTGCAACTTCTCCTGCAGCGGCAGCTGCGGAAACCCTGGTATGTGTTGCGTCAGATACTGCACGAATGGATGCCCCGGCGTCTGGAGCGCTTGAAAGTGCTGCACCGCCTGCGGGCCCATGGCCTGCAACGTCGCCATCTGCTGTTGGCTCAGCTGCGACATCGACGATGGCCCCGCGACGTTCGGCATGCCTCCCACTCCCATCCCCATTCCCGACGGCGGCGACATCTGACGACTCTCCGCCTGCTGCTGCATTGCCGCCGCGCGCATCTGCTGCTGCTGTCGTGCTCGTATGTTCGCGATCTGCGCCTCGTTCGTCATGGCGCCAGGAGGTACCGGCGGTGGCGGCATCGCCGGGCTGCCAATGCGCGCTACCGGGCCGGCAGAGATGTTGGCTATTGGATTCGGGATTTGCATTGGCTGGGAAGGTGGGTGAGGTGTGGAGGGGCCCGCACCCGGAGTAACAAAGGGTGTAGTGGCCTTGGTCTCGCCTGTGTCTCTCCGCTTGTGTATACTGTCAAGATTGGGCTCCTCAGTCCGTTCCCGCTTCGCGTTGCCATTCACTCCGTGGGCTTGTCGGTGTGCAATCTCCTTTGCGAAGATAGTAGGAAGCTCGCGGTAGATTTGACGTATGCGCTCCATCTCAGGGAACTCGACAGGCGGGGGGCATTGCATCTTGGGAAGCGCCACCATGTTTTGACTCTGTTTCCGGAGATGCGGATGAGGACAATAAGAGGGGCAAAGAATGCAATCTACTCACTAGTTTGTGGTTGTCATCCGCAGCGGCCGCAAGCCATGTGAGATTTGACTGCAGTCTTGACGAGTATCTAGAGGGTTCTCGAGGTGAGTGGCTACGATGATTTGGGATGGCGCTGCCACGCACTCTTGGAACCTAGGCTCCGTGATCGGCACACCTCTCGCTTGGTACTCCATAGATACTCTAGAGACGCATCAGCAAGGCTGGATGGACCAGTCAAGACGTCAACCAACCTAAGTAATAGTGAGTTGAGCTCCAATATGCTAATCACTTTAGGATCCAACGAGGGCGCCTTGGACGAAATGGATGTTTGGCTTGAGGACGTGGCGTCTGGTAGTGACGACTGACCGGACTGGTGGCCTAATGCCATGTTAAAGGCCATGGTGCCATCCAGCGAGGTGATGTTCTGGTCGCCACTCGCAACCATGGAGTCGTCGCCGAGCGGATTATTTGGCGACAAGGTGGGGTTTTGTGGTCGAGACCCATGAAAGCCGCCTTTTGTGGACGTGGACACTGCGAGACTAGATGAGCTCACTGTGACCGCGCCCGAAGGTGAGCTTTGAACCTCACCACCGGACTTGGCCTTGACCGTGTCACCGTTGTCCGCGGCGTCGCCGTTGTCGGCCTCGTCGTCTGGAGCAGTTTCTGGAGCTGAGGATAATTCGCTGAGAGGAGTAGACTGACGAGATGCCCTATCCACTTCGTCTGCCGTCTGCTGCTGGTCTGTAGGCTTGTCTGCATCTCCGGCGCCATCGGTCTTGGGAGGCTGTCCAGGGGGGTCGTCTGGAGGGTCCATGGCGTTATTCGGGGTGGCCGCATCCGGAGGGGGGCTGAGAGAGGAGGAAGTGTCGGCTGGAGGAGACCTGGAGTCGTTTGGACTGCTGGCGGAGGGCTCAGGGTGAGAGGGGTTTTCGGAGTCGGCGGTTGGGAGGTTGCCAGGGAGGACAGAATGGGTGGAAGAGGAAGCTGAAGGGTCGGAGGAGGAGTTGTCGGAGAAAGATGGGGGAGGCTTGGAAGGGTCTGTCAAGGAGTGTTCCTGGGGATCTTGGTAGAAGGGCCTGGCATCACGGGCGGGAGTGGACCACGAGACGACACGATGCTGATCGGCGCGGGGGGAGTTTGAGAGAATGAGGTTTTGGGGTTTGGTGGGACCTGGGATGGAGGGGGAGTGATTATGATCGAGATGAATCATGGCAATCTATGCTCGCCAGATTTAGGCGGGGCAGAAGGCGGGGGCGGGCGTGGACGTCGGGCAGATGTGAAAAGATGGCGGTGCCAGAGCACGACGAGGGCCGGCGATTCCGAGAAGTCGCCCCGGCGAATGTCGAGATCAGGCCGCGACAAGGCTGCAAGAGAGCTGAGAGGAGTCCAGAGAACGGTCGAGCACCAGGAAGCCTAAATCGAATACCAGCGAGAGCTCCTCCGTAGCGAGCGCGAGCAAGGCACTCTCCTCCGTCCCCTCTCGGCCTCAGCCCGACAGCGAACCTCCCACCGTGCGACTTTCCTGCCCGTTTCGGACTCTCCATCTGCCACCCACCGCGCGCAGCCATCCTCAGGCGCGTCCTTGCACAGAGCACAGTACGGGCCAGTGTTCGCAGCGAAAGTCGGATGGGTGAGACGTCATTGGGAACACGTCTTATATACCCCCGGCCGCTGCCACAGAACCCTGTCGCTCCAGACTCCGGATATATACTCAGATCTTGGCACCCACCGAGCATTTTACGCAGCGTGATCGATTCCATCGACTCCTTAGATCACGCAACCTACCTGCTTTGGCATCCGATACGAACATTGCAACGCCCTCTCTTGATCCATCTCGTCATGTACTCACGTATCTTATCCCCCCACCTCTCCTGACACCCCCTGTCCAACACCACGCCTGCCTGTCCCACACCGTAAAACGACCCGAAAATGCCGGGCATCGGCGTGTGTATGCATCCGTAGCAACACCCTACCTTTAAATTCTAAAGTCTCATCACGTCATTAGCGTCTCACTGCATGCTGGCATCCAGCCATATGAAAGGCCATAAGAATCAATTCAGAACGTCACATGTGTACAGCACGGCTTCTTTCATAAAGACCATACGCCGGGCCAGTAACGCTCCACCAGCCAAGTTACGACCAACCAACCAACATAGCCACGGAGTCCCGGCAACTCTGGCCTCTTGAGCTCCAAACACTACATACTCCGCATGCCTTTCTCTTGGAAGTGGAAGCAGCCCGGTCTGAATGCCCATCTGAAGCGCGTACGGCGTGCAATCAATTCCCTCAAAACGTTTACATAGTAATTTAACTTTGTGCCTGTCTGGCTAAGTATGCACATGCCTATGCCCTGACGAACGATGTGATAGGTTCGACGGCGCGGACGCCGACCGACGTATCGTTCACCTGCTCGCCGTTACAATGTGCGATCCGCGTTGTCAGCCTGTCATGACTGGAGCACTAAGTACCTTACAGGGGCCTGTAGGGGCCGGTATATGGAATGTACTAGTACTTGAGAGCTCACCGAAGCGAACAGCGTGAATCGAATGGACTCCGCCTAATGACCTGCAACATTTCAAAGTCAGGCGACACGTAGTCTGCCTGTGCATGGTACTTAGCACCAACCCAGGGTGCGATAAACTGGGTGCCGGTACCTGGGCTGAAGGCTCATCAGTTGATTGAAGTTTCGGCATGATCGTCCTACAACTCACCTCCATCGCAGGTTGTCATGAAGCCCCCTGCGTGATCGAGTTTGGTTCAAAGACCGACTCGGATGGTATAGCCTAACACTACGTCGTGAGCATTGCGGAACACCTTTTCTCTCATACCTGAATTAATATTATCCACTAGTCAAAGGTCTGCTGAGTGCCAGACTCTGCTGTTGGGGGTTAGTAATTTACGTGTGGCGATAGCCTAGAGGCACAATCCATAGAACGGCATGGTTCCCATGAAATCACTGCAGGTGAATTGAGGAGGTCTTGGGAGCAGTGATGATTTTTAAACGGTTCTGGTGAGGGTTTTATGGTGCAAAGAGGTTCCAAGGTGGGACTCCCGTGGCCCGCCGGCAAGTTAGTCAACCAAGAGCGCTAAACCATGGGCGTTGCATATTCAATCCCCGACCGGATTCGGCCGAGTGTAACAGAGCAGAAGGCAGGGAGAGAGCCTCCCAACATCCAACGATCGGCCTTCAAGACAATGGTGAGTGTTGTTGTCCGTCTGAAGAGCGTCCGTACGGGTCCCTAGCATGCTGTTTGAGCGTTGTGCACGCTTTCTGCGTTGTCGCGGTATTTGTTAGGCATGGATGGCTGTGGCCTTGTCTGGATGACAACAGGATAGAGGTTGACCAGTTATCCTCTCCCTCTTACAGGCCAAAGCTAAGGCAGCGCCCACATCCGGTGGCGGCAAGGCCGCAAAGAAGAAGAAGTGGTCCAAGGGCAAGGTCAAGGACAAGGCGCAGCACGCCGTCGTCCTCGACAAGGCCACCTACGACCGTATCCTGAAGGAGGTTCCCACCTTCCGCTTCATCAGCCAGTCCATCCTCATCGAACGGCTGAAAGTCAACGGCTCCCTTGCACGGGTAGCTATCCGGCACTTGGAGAAGGAGGGGCAGATCAAGAGGATCGTCCACCACAGCAGCCAACTCGTCTACAGTGAGTATCCATATTTGCGCTCAAATGAGGTGGATATTGACTGCGGCAACAGCGAGGGCAACTGGTGGCGGAGGTGCCGAGTAAACGTCCGTGTCTTCCTTCGCTATCGCTTTCGTCTATCGCATGCACGCATATGTATTACAACCGCACAAAACATGCCATGACATGCCCCGCCTATTGTACGATCATATCCCTGTGTGAACACTGCCCGCTATCCCTAAGACGGTTAACCGGAACGATGCCCGTACGAGTCATATTGTCCTTGAGTATCACATAGTACCTCGATTGTTCTCCCGCTGATCTGACGCTGCACTGAATCAGGAAGGAGTTGTTGAGCTTGGCCCCTCGGCCCTCGCGCACTGCATCTGACCAGCGCCGGTCATCTAGTTATCTGGTCCAAGCACCTCAAGGCCTCAAGGCCGGTGCTGTCGACGTGATTCAAGGACAATACCGGGGCCGGTTTCCACAGGACCAACGCGGGAGCTTTTTATGCTCTTATCGACGATCGGTCTCCGTGGGGCGGCTTGCCGTGGCAGGGAGTGGCGAGGAGAGGCAGGGCCAGATGTCGGCGCTTTGTTCCCTGCTGACAGGCCCCGCGCGCGTCCGTTGTTCACCGCTTCTTCCTTCCAGTGGCCCATCAACGCTCGGACACACAACACACGCGTTTTCGGCCGCTGTGGGCCTTCGCAACCGCTTTGGCAGCGAGAATGACCCTCACACACGCAGGAGGCACAGCAGGGCCGCTTTGGCCGTCGCGGCCTAGTAAGTATAAGTACGAGTGCGTGCGTCCACCGCAGCATACCGGACTCACCTGCCGTCCCGTCGCAGCGCCGCAGCGTCTTCCTGCAAGTTTCTCGCGGATATCTCACAGCCCTTCCCTTCATAAAGGCCC
Organism: Ganoderma sinense ZZ0214-1; assembly: GCA_002760635.1. Lineage (NCBI taxonomy): Eukaryota > Fungi > Basidiomycota > Agaricomycetes > Polyporales > Polyporaceae > Ganoderma > Ganoderma sinense. The sequence goes on from AYKW01000001.1 coordinate 1,096,321, forward strand.
GGAGTCCTTCACGCTAGCCTTACAACCCAGCCAACCCGCACAATGGGCTTCTCCTCAACCACTACCTTCGCCCCCTCCTCTGTCGCCGCCATTTTGGCCTCTCTCTTCTCGGACACTGCCAGTCCTCAGACCATGAACGAACCTACAAGTCTGGTGCCCGTCGGAGTTCTCGACCCGAAGGTCATGAACATGGTCAATTTTCCAATGAACTTGGGTGTAATCGGTACGTGGCGCGGTTTCGTTTGGACGCATCGAGCCTGCGGCTCATATCCCGCCTTCCACTGCCAGAGTTCTTCATCGACGTGCTCGTAGCCGCGGTGGCGCGTGCGGTGATCGCGTCACGGTATAAGGCTGCGCCCCCGATGAAGACTCCCCTCCTCATGCGCTGCATCATTGAATACATCGTTCGCGGGCTCCTCGATACACGCACCATCCTCACCGCGGTCGTCTACCTGTCGGATATCCGACTGACCGCGTACGATATGGGAGACTTCGTCTGCGAACGCCTTGCGATCGGAGCGCTCATGCTCGCCCACAAGGTACGCCCGCGCCCGACGTCCTCGGGGCCGGAGTAAACTCACGGACCTACCCTCTGTGATGTACAGGCCAACAACGAGCCTTCGTATCCGGGATCGCAATGGTTCCAGCTCGCGCAAGTTGCGTTCGGATCCTCTGGCCTGCACCTGACGCGGAAGGGCCTCAACAAGATCGAGCGCGAGTTCCTCGCCTGCCTCGACTGGCAGGTGATGCCGACCACCGAGAAGCTCCTCGACCACCACGACGTCTTCATGCGCTACGCGCGGCGCGACCTCGAAGTGTACTCTGTCACACAGGCGCAGGCGCAGGCGCAGATGGTAACTACCCGCACGCGTCCCATCCCCGTCCCCGAACGCGCCGAGCCCACCTACCCGCGTGCGACCCTCAGTGTGGCGGCGGCGGACCTCCCGGACCTGATGTATCCCGACACGCCCTCGCTCTCCGACGGGTACTCGTCTGACTCGTCCGCGGGCATCATCACCCCGCCCTCGTCCGGTCACGCCTACGCTGCCAGCGGCTCACATACCGGCCGCGTTGGTCCCACCCGTAAGGGCCGTTCGCCGCCCTGCCCCTACTCCCGACCGCCGCGCCGCATGTCGTCACATCGCACCCCAGGATACGGACAGAACGATCCCCGCTCCACAATCACGATCACGTCGAGCACGGCTGTGGACTCGGCGATGGAAGCACGGATCCGGTTCTACGCCGCGGACCGCGGCACCGTCCTCCGCGAGTGCGGCGGCTCGCCACGCTACGTCCCGTACTCGCCCTCGCAGCGGTGGCTGCACCGGCGAGACCGGTACGACTCTGCACCCACGCCCTCACCCTCGTCAGCCATCGCAGCCGAGCTTGCGGCATGGAACGCGAGCTTGGGCTTCAATTCGAGCTCGAAACGCGAGTTCGCCGCACCACCCACGTCCACATACCCACCCTACCGGCGTGCCGAGGACCCCTTTTGCCGCCGGTACCAGAGCTGGAGCTCGACCATGCCTGGGGTGGCGGCGAACGACAAGTGGGGCACGTTCGGGCTGTTCAGGCAGTGACCGCGTCGGATGTGGTCTGCATCACATCGCGGGACGGCCTTTGCGCCCCTCGCGTATCTAATGTAATGCATCCGCCGCGAGACCATTCGCGCGCGCAGACACGGACACAGACCTTGAAGTCCGGTGTGGGTCGCGGGATTCGGTGCCCCCAGCGTGGCACCGAGCATGTACCCTTCGCCACACGGACCATCATGTTCGTATTCTTACCGTTTTCAGCTGTGATCGTGGTTTCCTCCTCGGACTGTCGGATACCTGCATCGGTCTGTTGCCCAGGCGCGGCACGTCCGGCCCTGTTGCAACACGCATTCCAGATGTAGCACTGTACCAGTGCTGCTGCACTTCTCGTGTACGATATCTATACGGCGCCGTGTTGACGGCCCTCGTGTTCTTCGGGTTTTGGTTGACTCATTCACATTAATATAACATCACCACCTCGCATTCGAGGGGCACTGGATGGGCATCACTTCACATCTATTGCAACGAAATTCAGGAACGATGGACGATGAACGCCAACACTTAACGCCTCGGGGGAGTGGGGGCATCGACGGCGGAAAACGCATTCAGGGAAACTATCATGTTGGTGTTACAGCCCTCTAGACTTCTATCACGCCGTCCATTCCAAACAATTGTTTCGGTGTCTATCCGCGGCCAAGCATCTATTGAGAGGCTTCCTCCATCTCCTTGCGCCACCTCCTCTGGATATCAATCGCCTCGAGGAATATCTTGTACTTGGCTTCCAGCAGCTTCTTCTCCTTCGGGCTCGCCGCTGGCTCCACCATCGTCCCTGCAGGTGTCATCTCAACCTAATCCGCAAACAACCAACCATTCGTCAGTTCATGGTCGTTGATCGAGCAAACCGCCTCTTCACCTATCCCATCACATGCTGCCAGTGTCGCCGACTCCCAACACCAACCTCGTCGTAGGCAAAAATGACACTCACCATGATCTCCCAGAGCGCCTGTCCTCGCAGTTCTCGAACAAGCTTGTCTTTCCTCACCTGTGCCTCCGCGGCGAAACGCCCTAGCATCGCCGCACCAAGGACGACCGCCGCACCCGAGCTCTCAGGAAGCACGACGGGCATGCCGCAGGTGTTGGCGAACAGCTGCATGAGCATCGCGTTTTTCGCCTGGCCGCCTGACATGTAGATCGAGCGGATCGCATGCCCCTTGGCGTTCATCTGGTCAACAATGTGGCGCGTTTGCAGGGCGATCGCCTCCAGCGTTACGTTGAACTTGCGTGCGAGGTCGGTGAGACCGGAATTCTGTGCATTTGGTCCCGACGGCGATCAACACGGTTGTAGGATGGAATGGTGGCGGACGGAAAGAACGTACGAGTTGCAAGCCAACGATCGATCCGGTCATACGGGGGTCTGCGAGGGGCGAACGGTTGCCTGGAAGGATGAGAGGTGAGTGCGACCGGACCGGGTATGTTACGATGTCCCTGCGAGGCATACCGTGAAGGTCGGGATAGAAGTGGAGATCCTTAGTGAGCTCAGTGAGGTTCTCAGCATTCTTTTCCTCGCGTAACCTCTCAAGCTCGTCGTGAAGGACTGGTGTGATTGAGAGTTGCAAGATGTGAGAAAAAAGCGGAACTGTGATGTTACATGAAAGCTTTACCGTCGTGTATGTTCGTGTTTCGCTGCTGTGCGAGCTCCTTCAGCTTTGGATACGCAGGGTGTGTCGTAATCATGAAATCAATGAGCTGCAAGCTCTGGGTCAGTCCACTTCCATGAACATAGTATTGGAGCGAGCTCACCTGGCCCGTGGAGGACTGACCGCCCTCGTTCATCCACCAACCGGGGAACACCACATCTTTATAAGGACCCCAAACGCCGTTGACGAACACGCCCTCAGGGCTCTGAAAGGGTGCGATTTAGCATTAGGCTTGCGCACAATGCGAGTACCAGCCCCATGAAGGCGTTGTTAATTGACCTGTGATTGGTCTCCTGTCATGTACCAGCCTGTTCAGGACCAGCATCCCCGATATGCCGTCCACAGACCATTATAAGGTCCTTTTGGCTGTGTGTGAAGCCGCCGAGATTTAAGTCTCGAACCGGCTTTTAGACAATACCCAACCTCGGGAGTAGTCGGAAAGGACGTCCCAGAACGCAGTACGGGAAGAAACCGCAAAGGGAGAGAATGTGTCCTGGACATTTGGTGAACTTCGTGCTGGGGCGTGGGGGCTTCCTCCTTCGCTCGCGATGAGAAGGGTCCCGCGTCAAGCTTATACTGGGAGCACGAGTATCGCGAGGACGGTTGTATGCGTGCCTGCGTCGTGGTGAAAGGGAAAGCCCGGTCATAAGCCAGGCTTAGGACTTGGTCGTCGGACAAGAGACTCGCACATAGCCAGGATGTAGGAGGCTTGGGCGACAGCATATGGTATTGCATTCCAGGAAACAGCTCGCAATCCCAGTTAATGCCGCAAGACATACGCGCAGAGACCCTCACAAACGGGCTCGGCGAATGATCGATGTGTCATGTCACCATTGTGAACGAGCTTTAGATGGGAGAACGACCATGAAGGCCCCACTCCACCTACACAAATTTGACCAGGCATTTGAAACAGGTTCTTGTCTTCTCATTCCCTTACCCTTTCTCCTTTCCACCAAACGTACAGAACGTACAGGGAACTGACTGAACCGCAAGACTCACCTGGACAATATGGCAGGTACTGGTTCCGGCGACAGCAGCGAGCCTGTGCCTCGACTCGTCGGGAGAAGGAATGTCTCCCGAAAGTTTGCCTTGGGCCTTGTACCTCGCCGCAACGGTTCCCAGCCAACCCGCGTACCTATAAGGGATCAGCATTGAACGAAGATCGCACATTAAAGCTCTCTTACGCGTCAATGACTCCACTACCAACCGGAGTGCCCTCCAAAAGCCCTGTCTCCTCCGCAGCCTTCTTGGACAGGCCGTTTCCGACGGGCATGCCGGCAGTCAGGACCTCCTCCTTCCCAAGCTGCGAGAACTCGTTTTCCACGAACTGCTCCAGCCCGATCTTCTTGAAGAATTCGGGCTGCCAGCCACCCTTGATCGGGACGAACGAGCACTTGCACGCGACGGAACAGCATGAGCGGCGGTCGTAGCCGGTCGCGCGGTAGGTGAGGAAGTCGGGGAGGTCAAAGAACTGGCAGCGCTTGAAGAGCTCGGGATCCATGTTGCGCTTCAACCATAGCGTCTTTGGGATCTCCATTTCCAACTGTGCGAGCATAAACCCGAATTGAAGCCCCCGTAAACACGCGCCCATGTCCCATGACCAGGCGAGAAAGCAAGAGCACAAGACGTACGCTCATCGTACCACCGACGTAGTCCAGCACGACAGACCCGGTGCTATTGATAAGCTCCGCCTCCTTCTCCGCGCGATGGTCTGCCCACAGGATGATGTTGCGGTCGCCATTCCGTCCGAGTTGACCGCCCTTGGTGACGACGACGGGTTCGCCGTTTTGATCTGCGACTGCGAGTGAGCAAGTCGCGTCAAAACCGATGCCCTTGACCTCGGATGGCTGGACATTGGCCTCCTTCAAGCACGCTTTGATGGCCGTGCACATGCCAGCCCAGATGTTGTTGGTCGATTGCTCGAAGATGCGATGATCCTCCTCATCGCGCCAGGTGATCGTCTCCTCCGTGAAGGACGCGGCGATGGTGCCATCGGGTTTGACGAGGCCAGCGCGAACAGAGCCCGTTCCGATGTCGACACCGATATAGTAAGCAGTCTGGGACATGGTGGTGGTCAGTTCTCAAGAGCTTGAGGTCGTGGGGGTGGACTGACCTTGGTGGAGCAGGAAAGGTGTCTTCCGGTCCCGGATCCGAGCCCCGCCCAACGTCGTCATCGCTTGCTAGTCTCCGATAATGATAATCTACAAAAACACTTAAACGCCGGGCCTTGCAATGGCGGAGCTGGCAAGTCGTTCACGTTCTCTTAATGTTCAGCGTTCGACACGTGGATCCAGCTTCGTAGGGACCTTCAGGGAGACAACCCACACGAATAGACACTTTCAAGTATCTAACCGAAAGTGTCGAAGGTGCATCACTCGTAAACTGTGCATCGAAAGGCATGTGGTCATGATGCATATGCAATGAGTTGCATACATAGCTTTTGTAACATCGTGCAAGTGGGTAAAGCAGCATACAACAAACGACACGCAGATCCCCAACGTCAAGCCGTTTAGACCTCCTTGACCTTGACGGTACCGCGCAGCAGACCGGTCTAAAGAGCGCAGGCGTATCAGAGCATGCATGGATGCAAGCGACAGCAACAAACGTACCCGGCGCGCAGCAATGAGACCGACTTTCTGACCGGGGACGGCAGAGCGGGCGATGGTCGACGCCTTACCAATGTGTTGGTGGTTACCACCACCGTGAGGGTGGTCAACCGGGTTCATAGCAACACCACGAGTACGAGGCCAGCTAGAATGAGTGTTAGTGCAAGCCTTGTTACCGTACCATCAAAACGTACTTGTAACGCTTGGCCTTGAACTTGTAGAAAGCACGACCAGCCTTCAGCAAAGGCTTGTCGATACGGCCACCACCAGCAACGATACCAACGGTCGCACGGCAAGAGCCAGACACAGTCTTCTTAGAGCCGGAGGGAAGACGGATGCGGGTCTTGTTCTCATCAGGTGAGTGGCCGATGACGGTCGCGTAGTTGCCGGAGGTGCGAGCGAGTGCGCCGCGGTCACCAACCTTCTCCTCGACGTTGCAGACAATAGTACCCTCAGGGCACTGGCCAACGGGGAGAACGTTACCGACAGCGAGCTGAGCCTTCTTGCCGGCGTAGACGAAGGCACCGGTGTGGAGACCCTCAGTCGCGATAAAAGTTTCCTGACGGAGCTTGTAGCGGTAGGGGTCGCGGAAAACAACGCGGGCAAGAGGAGCACCACTGTTTTGCGCTCAACGGCTTTGCACGAAGAGATAATAGGCCAAGGAATGACGCACCGGCCAGAATCGTGGATGATCTCCTTCACAATACCCTTGACGTAGCCATTGCGCTCTGCGAAGTCGAGGGCGCGGAATTGGGCAGGAGCCTTGTTGTGGTGCGTGTGGGACTTGAACTATTGAAAGCGATAACAAAGTTTCAACAGAACGTCAGGGATTTGAAGTGAACGAAACGTACGATAGCGTGAGACCGCCTTTGCGCCCGAATTACCCTACCCATGTCGATTCTGTAGAGGGAGCAGTGTGAGCGAGAGAGCTGATGTGAAAGAGAGTCGCTAAGGGATGTCAAGCGGCAGGTTCATCCAGATGTCGCCGAGTGCATCCACTAGTTTTCGCTCGAACTTCATCCGTTGTTTCGATCAGATTACGCCCAGCGACATCCAAAGGAGCCTCTCGAAACATCCACAACAGCATAGAGGGGCATACTCACAGTCTTGTTGGTCGGCGATGTTGTCGATGGCGTTGGCGGGCAGCTAAGTGGATCCCAAAATGGCGGCCGCAAGTTGCCGGGCGGCAGCTCAAAGGAAAAGCGCTCAGCAAAGGGGCGCTTCGCAACTCTTGAAGTTGTATTATCGGATATTATCGTGCAATACAGTACTTAACTCAGAAGCTTCGTGTGCTTCTTTCAACTGTAGAAGACAGTTTGTCTGCAGATCATGAATCCACTTACCTCGGTTTCAACTGGGTGGGGACCTTGTGTTCTCCAGGAATGACCTTGGTGTGCAGTGCACACACCAGGCACGTGATCATCAGGTTGCCTTGGACCGGACGCGTTCCACGTATCCTGCATCCCAAGTTCACGACTGGTCTCGATGCACCCCTGGCTTCTCCTGCTTCTGCCCTTGCATGTTCTTGCTAGCAAAGACCGGTTACTTGGTGTCTCGCCGGAACTTGCTACTCGCTACGTATCCACAAAGAAGGGCACCGTGGAGACATGGCAATGTTTAGACGGCTCGAAGACTATTGACTGGTCCGCGGTCAACGACGACTTCTGCGACTGTGCGGACGGAAGCGACGAGCCTGGTTAGTGATTGCAGTTGCGGTCAGTATAGTCTGTCTAAATTCTAGCATTTCAGGAACTGGTGCATGTCCAAATTCCCGCTTTTACTGCGTGAACGCTGGTCATGTTGGTTCCTACATCCCTAGTACTAGAGTAAGAGATGGTCTTTGTGGTACGTTGGAATATCTTCCATAGTATTGTTGATGCTGACATCCTGCAAGAACCGGAGTGTTGCGACGGCTCGGACGAGCCCGAAGGTGTTTGCCCAAACGTCTGTAAGGAGATCGGAGCGGAATACCGAGAGCGGCTCAAGGCGGACAATAAGCTTCGCAAGACGGTACGGTCATTCACTGTCTCAACAAGATTGCAGTAGTCTGATACCTGTTTCAGGGCTCCAAGATTCGTTCGACGTACATTGCTTTCGCCCAGAAAGAGAAGAAACGTCTAGAGGAAGAAATCGCTGCGTCGGCGCAGGAGATATCCACCCGCGAGAAGGAGGTCGATCGTCTAAAAGGTACGCCGTTCGTCGTGCCTTGCTGAGTGCATTCACCAACCCTAGAGCAGATCTTGTGGAGAGGACTGAATCTCTGTCGGCGGCGGCCCTCGAGGAGATGAAGTCGTCCCGTAAGTCCTAACCCTTTCAACGTTCCCACCTTATATCCATCTGTTATCCTAGCCCTCTACCAGTCTCTCAAGACCCACTACACGGCCCTCAAGTCACTTCAGCGGGAGCATAAGAAGCACTTAGAACGCGAGAAGGCGCTTGGTGATATCCTCGACCAGCTCCGTACAGGCTACAACCCCAACTACCAGGATATGGCTGTCCTCGAGGCTGTCCGTGGATGGGAGCAGCTCGCCGGGCTTCCCCACATCAACGACGTTGGCAAGGAGGAGGAGAATGCTGATGAGCTTGGCTCCGACGATGTTGAGGACGCTGCTACTGAGGACGAGGAGGTGCTTGAGGAGGGCATGTGGACTGCCATGCAGCTCGAATATCAGCTGGATGATCTCCTTAAGACCGACTATGATGGTCTGCTCCTTGAACACGACAAGCATGCGGGCACTCCTACGTCCCCGACCGCGATTCGTAAGTAGGGCCGACCATGAGCCTTCTACGTATGCTGATACATTTGATGATAGTGTTCAACCTTTCGGCGTACCTCCCTGACACGCTTGTCCCTCAGTACGAGTCTCTTCGCGACCAAGTCGTTGGATGGCTTGCATTGTTTGGCTTCACTCAGAGCAAGAGCGATAGCGCCGCTGGTGAGCTTCCTCACGCACGTCTAAATCCTTCAGGCTTTCCTGATTGGCTGCCTTACAGACACTTCCAAGGCGCAGAAGGCGCTCAATGATGCAGAGCACAGCCTCAACCTTGCTCGGAAAGAGAAAGCGGACAAGGATCAGGAACTTGCTCGCCTCTTTGACTCCGAGTGGTATGGCCAAGAGGGCGAGTGGAAGAAACTTTCTGGAAGCTGTATCGAGAAAGAAGTTGGGGAGTGAGTACTCTTCTTCGTTGTTTGTCCCTCAGATCTGATGTTGTTGCAGCTACATCTATGAGGTCTGCCTATTTGATGAAGCGCGCCAGAAGCCACTGAGGGGGGGCCAGACATTTAGCTTGGGGTAAGTTGTGCTTGCCATCAAGAATGTTGAATGGTGCTGAGTTGTCTTTTCAGCAAATTTGCGGGATGGAACACCGCTGAGAGCATTGAGAAGGGCACACCAGCCTACTACAGCAAGCAACTTTACACTCTTGGTGCCAAATGCTGGAATGGACCCCAACGGTCTGTTATGGTAAGTGTTGTCAAGTAGTTGATATGCTCACCTTCTCATGTTGCCTATCCCATAGCTGGTGATGAGCTGTGGGTTGGAGAATGCCCTGCTATCTGTTGCAGAGCCTGAGAAGTGCGAGTATGAGTTCAAGGTGACCTCTCCTGCGCTGTGCTTGGCACCTTCTGCTGAGGATATTAAGAGGGAGGAGCTATGAGCCTTGTAATGACTGCCTGCTGTCTCTAATCCATCAGTTTTATCTTATTATCTGGGTTTGGTCACAACTGACATAAAACAGACAAGCAAATAAACACTGGACAAAACCAAAACATGTAGACACTGGATCTTTCAAGATTAATAAATGTCTCAAAGCCAACCTCTAACATCTTGTAAGACATCAATAGAATAGAATACAGATATTGTTGGGTTTCTTCAAATTCATGAAAGCTATATTGGATAACAGTGCACACAAACTTTGAAACAATTTCACATTGCCTTCTAGAGTCTTATATGTCATATGGGTGTGTGCCGTGGGAATTATCAATCAGCCAAACATATCCAAACAGAGCTTATAAAGGTATAAACTTGCCAGCTGTTCTATATATTCTCCCTCACTACTCAGTGACTTCTGCTTTCTGCACCCATCTTTCTTTGAACCTGAAACTTCTAGAGTGTTCTGACATCTAATAGATAGTAAGCATATCCATTCAGTTATGCCTGTTGTGGAGTGACTGAACTGTACTATTCTTTTCAGATTGCTCAACTAACAGGTACTTCCAGCCTCTATATGTATTCGCTCAGAGAATAAACCCTAGTTACCCAGTTCAACTTCCAGTTGGCATCTCTGCTTTCTCAGTATTGCATTATATTGCAACAATAATGTCTTTCCAAGGCATGTACCCTTGTTGTTGTAGATACATAATAATACTGACCATAACAGATCTCTCATATCTGCAAGACCAAAGCCCCCTTGTCAAGCCCACTTGTCCTCCCTCAATAGACTCTGACAATCCATCTTGGGCAACACTCTCAACAGCAAACACATCAAGTGATGAGGATGCTCTAGATTTGGAGTCTCAGGCAACCACTCCTGAACCTGTGGATGAGAAGGCATTATCTTCATACACCACCACTTTGCATTCATCCTTTCCATATCAGCAACCTACTAGCAATTATTCACCATCAACAACATCCAAGAACTGTCCAAGCACTGGCTTGAAGAGAGGGCCTTCTCCTGCCAGTGACACTCTGTCAGCACATGCATTACCAGCAAAGAAGGCAAAGAAGACCAGCACTCACCCTCTTCACCAATCACATAACACCCTGCTTGATCACCAGCCTCTTTCCACTCATCAAAGTGGATTTGGTATTTTGCCACGAGGACCCATCACAACTTTGACCACACCTCTTGCACATCTTACAACCTCTCAAAAACAACAGCTCACACCTTTTTCCTCTCATGAAATCCACACTGCATCCCTCCCCAGCGCTCTAACACATCAAGTACTCCAACCACGGAAGCCACTGCCGCCTATCACCAATAGTTCCGGTGTTGAAGATTGGGCGTTGGTGGATGATGCGCTGGGCACCCAGGTTGCCTCAGCTCACAACCTCCGAGTCCACCGCTCCACACAGTTTCTCGCGCCATGGGAGCCGGAGAGCTCTATAGATGCCGGGCGGCCGGGTGGAGCGCATTTCCCCTTGACGCAATTCGCTGACCTGGCGAAGGGAAGCAAGGGCAAGGAGCGCGCGCGATCAGGATGGACCGCGCCCCGGTGGTCGAACGTGGGCGACTTCAAAGCGCGCCTCGACGCGATGTACGGTCCTGGGGACATTAATCGGGGCCTGGGCAGAGGACCAAAGAACGTGAGTGTCATTCCTCTGGCCACAGGCGCGGTGGGGAAGAGGATCGCCGGGGGTGGTGGTTGTAGAAGAGAAGTGTGTCCTCTCACTGACTTATTTTGGTGATCATCTTCGTAGATCCCGGCCGGCAACGCAGTGTCGGGCACTGCGCCCGACCAACCCACACTCGTTGGCCTGCCCGAACCTGGGGCTGCGCAAGGCTCCGCGTTGACGGAAGACGAGGATGAGCCGGATATGTCGCTGGGAGGGATGCGCCGAGGGAGGCTTGAGAATCTAAGTCCGCAGAGGGATACTCGTGCATCCTGGCGCCATGGTGCGGCGGGAAAGGGGCCGGAGATCGAGTAAGTTTGGAAGGACCGACGGTGGCTGTAGCCTTCCGAGAGTGGCACCCCCGGTAAGTGGCACTCGCGTGATAGCTGTAATCGGGCCACAGTTGTTGAATGTCTTGGTTCTTGCTAGATACCCACGACCATAGAAGGAAGTGCACGTTCTTGCTGGCGCCAGTTGGGATTTCATAGTGATGTCGTAGTTCAAGTAGATGACACGAATGTGGTTTCATTACTAAACTGAAGGGGTGAGCGTGCTCGTTGGTAAGCTGCCCGATATATGAATGAAGGCATCGGTGGAGGTAAACGTGCGAGGAGGAGGCAGTGCGCGCGACCGGTGATTGCGGTATGTCATGTGTGACTGGATGTTACATGACAGGGTCACGGCGTGACGGCGGAGGAGCCAGCTTGGGACCGGTTTTTTGTGGTCATCACGACCAACATCTCGTAGTTCTTGTCCTCATCACCGCAAGCGACCCTTGCCTCCTCCCCCACTCTGAATATGCTCGCTCTGGCCCCGCAGCCGATGCATACACCTGTAGATGTCCCCCATAGAACGCAACCACCCACCCCGGGCTCATCAACAAGACCTGCCTTCCGCAAAGTGACCCCCTCCTACGCCTCCGCGCCCTCCTCCAGCCACTCCGTTCATTCTAGCCACTCTGGGCCTCACTCGTCCCACCCTGCTCCACTGGAGGCAGCCTCCTCATCTCGACGCGCCACACCGCAGCGGACACCATCCTTCGCATCGAGTGCTCGCCCCACGGTGTACGATGGACACGAGGACGATCCTTCAACTCCTCCTGGCTCTGAATCCGAGGACAACGAGCCGGAGACGACCACGCAGTCTGGCCCCGCGGCGGTGGACATCCACTCTTATGACTCAACGGCATTGCTGCGGCTCCTAGCCAATGCGTTGACCGAGATCGCGTCTATGAACACAGACCGCGACCACTCCGAACCTTACCTTTCTACCTCTTCGGTTCATTCGCATGCCAGTCCTTCCGAGCCCCACCCTCCGATATGGCGGACGCTGACCACCGCCTCCCGCCACGCCCTCTCCACCGCCTCATCCCTCTCCTTCCACGCCCGTAACGTTCCAACAATCGCCCTGGAAGCGTACCTCACTCGCATCCAGAAGTACTGCCCCGCGAGCAACGAAGTTTTCTTGTCATTACTCGTCTACTTCGACAGGATGATGAAGCTGGCGAAGGAGTCGTGTGGGAAGGTGTTCGCGATTGACATGTACAATGTTCACCGGCTCGTCATTGCCGGCGTGACAGTGGCAAGCAAGTTCTTCAGCGACGTCTTCTACACCAACTCGCGGTACGCCAAGGTGAGCCCAAGTCAGTTTAGCCAACGACAGTTCTAGATGGCTTACGCGTGTCATCCGTCCTTCAAGGTCGGCGGCCTCCCGTTGACCGAGCTTAACCAGCTCGAGTTGCAGTTCTTGCTCCTGAATAACTTTCATCTGATGATCTCGCAAGAGGAGATGCAGTTCTACGCGAGCAAACTGGTGCAGCAGTCCCAAATACCCTCTGGTGTCTCCCTCGTCCCATTCCTCCCCGACTCTTCCTCCACACCTTACGATTTCCGCCGATCTCCCGTCGGGCCCGTGAAGTATTTCGCAGCGCTTGACGGCTACATTTCCCATCTTTACGCGCGGGCGCGTCCATCACAACGCGATTCGGGCGTCCACCCACACACCCCTTCGTACACGCCGTCTTCGTCTCGCCCAGCGTCTGAGTACCGGAGGTCGACTAGCTCCTACTCGACGTCGTCTACCTCAGACGTGGTGACCGACTCGGGTGACACCGAGACCGATTTCGAGGGTGAAACTGACGACGAACCAACTATCCGAGCGCCTCATTCGTCGGCGTCCTCCGAGACGATGAGTCTGCATTCCGCCGCGAGCGATGCAGACTCAATATACACCGAGGATGACCGGAGTGACGCTGGGGAGAACGGGCATCCACATCCGCACGCCAACGGCGCGCGGTCGGGAGACTACCACCACCGGGATATGATGAGCCCGTAAGGGGGCTTGTGGACAGCGGGACTGTCCCCACGGGCGGCGCACCGCGACGGACTAATCGCGGTGCGTCATAGACGTGCTCGGGATGCTGGGCTGGCGGCATTGCTGGGTTGGGACGGACGGGCATGTTGGCGCGTGCTCGCTGTACTGTGAAGGATGTTATTATCGTAAGTACGTACCGGACGTTCGTTCCACGCTGTTTTTTGTCACACACACACAACCATACGACATTGATCGTGTATATACACTCCGTAATCAGGCGCTCCGGTTTTTTATTCTCGTTGCTACATTGTACAATGGTCATCCTTCTCTCCATGGCTCCCATGTTCATGCACAAGTATAGTATATTATGTCGAGCGGCCGCAAATATACTGAGCGTCATGTGTATTGCTTGTTTTGCGGGGCTGCCGAATCAGTAGCACATATACTCTATTTTTTCTCAATAGGGATAAGTAAAGCAGTGACGGTTGTTTATAGGAAAGTAAACAAGATGGCGCTTAGTGAGATGGATCGGGGTCACGACACGGTTATGGTGATGCGCGTTCAGGTTCCTTGCTCTCTTTCTTCAAGTCCTCGGCCAGCCTTAGGCGAGACCATGTCGCTGCCCAACGGTGACTCGACATCCAACGACGGCATGGACGTAGACGGGGTGTCCAGTGCCTCCGCGGGGCCCACCTTCAAGGTCCCGCCCGTCCCAACCCGTCCACGCGCCGCGTCCGTCCCCGCCACTTTGCGCGAGAGCGCGTACCAAGTCGGGTACGTGTACTCGAGCAAGATGATGACCCACAGCTGTCCTCGTGGCCACTGTGAGCAGCCGGAGCGCATTTCGCGCATATTTGACATCCTCAAGCAGCACGGCTGCCTCGCCGAGATGAAGCAGCTCCCGATCCGACGCGTCCTGAGGGAGGAAGCGCTCCTCGTCCACAGCCAGTCTTTGTGGGAGAAAGTCCTCGCACTGCACTGTAGGCCTATTTCTAGATGCCTTTGCTTTCTTTAAACGTTATTGACAGCCGGCTTTTTTGCCAGCTCTCACCGAGCAAGAGATAGCGGACTCTGAGGCGTATTACAACGATCTCTCTCTCTACGTCCACCCCACGACGCCGTACGCGGCCCAGCTGAGCGCGGGAGGTGTCATCGAGGCTTCTCTTGCCGTAGCTAATGGTGAAGTCAAGAAGGCGTTTGCCATCGTCCGGCCACCGGGCCATCATGCCGAACCTGACGAGCATATGGGCTTCTGTTTCTTCAATAATGTCTCCATCGCCGCCAAGGTCGTTCAGCTTAGGACACCTATCAAGAAGATATTGATTCTTGATTGGTATGTTTAAGAGATGGGGAACCATACGCCTAATACTAACCGATTGACAGGGACGTCCACCACGGTAATGCTTTGTGACGACAATGTTATCGAGTGCTCACACAATGCAGGCAACGGCACACAACGGGCCTTTTACGACGATCCATCCGTGCTCTATGTCTCTCTACATCGCTACGAGGGCGGAAACTTCTACCCTAACGGCCCGTTTGGAAGTATGACCTCGTGTGGAGAGGGCGCGGGTGCTGGCTTGTACGTTTCAAGGATATCGCTTAGCTTTTCAGAGGCAGACGCTGACCATTTTATTCTGAATAGCTCTGTCAACATACCCTGGCCTGAGAGGGGAATGGGTGATGCAGACTACATTCTGGCGTTCCAGAAGATCGTCATGCCTATCGCTCTCGAGTTCTCTCCGGAGCTTGTCATGAGTCAGCCACTGTTACTAGATCATGACTTCCCTAACTTACAGACACATCACAGTTTCCGCCGGGTTTGATGCAGCGGATGGCGACGACCTTGGTGAATGCCACGTCTCGCCCGCGGGATATGCGTATATGACCCACATGTTGTCTTCGCTTGCTGGGGGCAAACTCGTCGTGGCGCTTGAAGTAAGTTTTAAGGTTCATGGGTATTTATCGTACAGCTCACTCGCAATTACAGGGAGGCTACTGCCTGGATGCCATTGCTAATTCGGCGTTGGCGGTGACGCAAATCATCCTGGGTGGCATGCCTCCTCAGCTACCACCCATGACTGCGACTGAAGCCGCTACCGAGACTATCTATCAAGTGGCCATGGAGCAGAGCAAGTTCTGGAAGAACGTCGATCCGAAGGCCTGTGAGCCTATTGAAGGTCGGTATATGCGTTCACAGACAACACCAGGACGGTTCCTGACATGCGACTTGCAACGCAGAGATGGAGCCTGTCGCAATCGCCCTTCCAGGTACGTGGTATTACGGGTATCTGGATTCAACTTCTCCTCACGCCCCCCCGCTTAGAATTGTTGAAAACCCATCGCCAAGAATATCTGTTCAGGAATCACGGGATGGTCGAAGTACCCCTCATGAACCAGGCTCTCATAGAACGCTTCCAAGCCCAGGTCGCTTGCACGTCGGTATCGTTCAGAGTCTCCTCTGTCCTATCATCTTATTGTTTTTACAGCCCCGATATCATGGAGAACAGCACATTGGTAGTCTTTGTACACGAGTTGTAAGTTCATAATTTCAATACCCGTTTGATTCGCATTGCTGACCTTTTCTGGAGTGGTAATCTTCGGGTAGAACTGGAGTCCGTGACATACTGCGATGTCCGCCAAGAGCACTCATACCTGGTAGAGGATCCCCACCGCTTCCTTTTCACCAGTTCTGACCGCTATCTCTTTTAGGTTGATTGCTCGAAAGAGTTGATCACCTGGGCAAAGAAAGAGAACTACGCGGTTCTTGACGTCAATGTCTTCGCGAAGCCATTCCCCAAGACAAAGGTACGTTCTCAACGGACCGACCTTTCTTAGGACTGACTTTTCCGTCCACAGCTGAAGAACATCGACGATTATGCCGGCGCAGTCATGATATACCTCTGGGACAACTATATCCAGTATGTTTTCCAATATGTACTGGCGTCCTAGTCATCCTCCTCAACTTTGATCCTAGACTCACAGATGCTCGACAAGTGATTCTTATCGGCCACGGTCCAGGCTGCGCCCCCCTCATGAGTTTGATCCAGCAACGTGGTACGCCTGCCTCTCCATATACGCACCCAATGAGTTCATTGTCTGACTATGCATTGCAGCAACGAGTGTTATGAAGACAGTCAAGGGCGTTGTGCAAGTCGTCGGACATCACAATGTTCCGTACACCCCGCGCGACATGGAAGTCCTGCGGCAGTGGTACTACGATGCAAGTTCTCTCTACCCCCCAGCCCGCGACACCTGGTTGCTTACCTGTCGTCCCTTGGACGAAATGCAGAACTCCATTGTTATCGTTCCGGCCAACCACCGCATATTCCAAAACCCAAAGACGTTCAAGAAGCACGGTACCATCTTCCGTATAGGTACATACATGTCGTCGTTCTCTATACACCTCCACGTCCTCACCTCGTTGTCTGTACAGCTGAGGAGAAGCCGATCAAGCTCATCATCAAGGCCATGCCTGGCATTCAGAGTTACATCCAGGACAAACTCGGTAGCTCACCCCGCGCCAATGGCAACACGAAGCAATAGTCTGAAGCCCTTGCCCGAGACTGCCATGGACGGTTTTACCTTCGTTCGGCAGTAACATCCAAGGTTTATTTGTCCGGTGGGGATATCGTTCCTCAGCGCGTTGCGGGCAAACGATCTATCGCTCAATTCCGGGAGTCCCCTCCTCGTCGCTCGTTTCCAAAGTGTATCGTCACGACGCTTCTTTGAGTCGCGCTCTGTATGTATGATGTGTTGCTTTCGAATTGTTCTCTTGTCGTACTCTGCACGTATATACTGGTTCACTTGTCTGGGTTTCCTACCTAGTGTGGTCAAGCTCGAGCATCCAATCCGAGATGATGTTCAAGAAAACGATCCAAGGTGAATCCAGCCCTGGAATATCTACAACGGGCAACGTACATCGGTACACAAGCATCTGGATCAAGGCTCGTCACATCGCGTCTTCATCCTCTGTGAGCACCTTCAACTTCCAGGTCTTCATGTCGTCATCCGGCTCCTCCAATGCCCACAGGATATCCTCGTCGTTCTCGCCATTTTGACGTGACTGCTCTGCGGGTCCGTCGACCTCTTCGACCCCGCCCTCGATATCGACATCTTCCTCCTCCTCGAGCATCTTGCGTCGCGCGATCTCCGCCTCGTCCTCCTGCAGTGCACGCCAAGTCCGTCAACAGAGAAACACGCAGCCCAAACACAAACGTTCCGCTTACAATGTCGAACTCGTCTTCCCGTTCCTCGTATTCGACATTCTCGTCCACCTCCTCGAACCCCCCCGCGAATGCTCCCCAGCGCTCTTCTGTCGGACAATGCCAGATGAAAATGTTGCCCATGTTCGTGCAGGAAGCTATTGCGGGCTTTGAGGGGTGCCACTACGACATACTCCGTCAGCGTTGGCCACTTTGAACACGGATGGGGGACGTACATGTACGTCCATCAATAGTTCACGTCCACCGTCGAGCGTGCTCGCAAGAAGACCGTCCCGGGCCAAGTCCCATATGTAGATCTTGTGTGAAGCATCGTCCGCGGCACCTAAATCGAGCGTAGCAGATAACGTAAGATCTTGGGTTGGATGAAACGACTTAGAACAGCCTGACCTCCTGCGAGCCATTCCCCGTCGGGGCTGTATGACATGGAACGCCACGACACCTTGCTGATGGGGTCGTGGAAGCGGAGTGTCGGTTCCAGCTCCTGCTCTATGTACTCGTTGTCCGCGCTTGGGGGAGCGTAGACCGGCAGGGTGAATTGTCGCAACACGCGGTCGGAGGAATTGGTCACTAATCGTCTGCGCTGGGCACGCGTCACTTCTCTTGAGATTAAGTGAAGAGGAGTTGGGATGTGACGCACCTTCCGGACGCGACAAGCTCGAGACCTCGAATGATACCCGCACCGGATATCTTATGTCGAGCTATCATCTGGCAACTGGTCTGAGGGGTGTGGCGGCAACAACTCAACCAAGTGCACGCACCGTTTTTGTGCGGGTGTTGAATACTAAGACGGTACCCAGCGTCGTGCCCACGAAGACATGCTTGCCTGAGGGGTCGAATCGTACCGCCGTTGGTGCAGACCTGTGATCATGCTTTGAGCTAAGAAAGTGGTGAAATGTGGCCTTCGCGCACCTGGACCTATTATACTGGCCCTCGTCATCGCTCTCGTCCAAGACCTCGATGAGTTCGTAGCGTCCCTTGTATTCCCTACGCTGGTCCACAATGTAGACTTCCCCGCTGCTCAAGAGCACTAGGATAATTTTGCTTCATTGCTTGTGAGTGCGCCAGCCTGAATCGCGGATAACATATGGAATGCACCTGTTCTTGGGGTGGAAATACGCAGATATGACGGGCACATCAAAGCGAATGGTGGACCGACGGCGGGGAGGGTCCCTGTCGGAAGCGAGGTCCCACACGACTACGTTCCAGTCCTTCGATCCCGTCAGGATATACCGCGAGTTACGCGACCAGCTGAGGATCATGAGAACTCACACCAAGCCTCAGGAGCCAACTACGACGCACTCGACGCAAGTGATTCCCTTGACATGACCATCGCACCATCGCGCTTGGCCCTTCGTGTCCAAATCCCATACAATAGCCACTCCATCTATGCGTCCCGCGAGAATGAAGCGGCCCGAGGGGTCGTATCGCGCTATACAGGCATAGGAGTCGAGAGAAGTTTGGATAGAGGTTGGGTAGGGGGAGGTAAAGAGGTCTGGTGTGCGCGGTCGGCATCAGCATTATTCCGTGAGGACACCACTGAGCCTGCTCACTTGTTACAGTTTTATTCATGCCTTCGCGACGAAGCCAGAGGCAGGCTTTCGGTGGTGAGGAGGGTGAGAGGATGGAAGAGCAGAAGCAAGCGAGGCCAACCTGCAAGCGCCAGGGAACGCGTAGCCACAGTCGCGTGCGCGCGCGTTCACGCTCGGACTGCGCGCTCTTACTCTACAACGACCACCTTCCTCCATATAATCCCAACCTGTTCCAATGTCGTCTGTGAAGGCGGAAGAGGGGCATAACCTCGATCAGTCGCTCTTTGGAAACCTCCATATTCCTCCGAATTATAGAAAATACGACGAGACGGCCGAAACGGAGACTGTCGTGCAGCTCGAGGAGTGGAAGAGGAACGCATATGGGGTCTTGTGCAAGTTGCGCGACGATCTCCGTGCACTCGAATCCGTAAACGCGACATATCAAGCAGACCTTGTATACTATGTTTCGCCATTCGACGGCGATGGACCATGGGTGCTGGATTCGAGCCGAGAGGTCGCCAGAGGCAAGGGATTGGTCTAAACTTCCTTGATCTCTCTTCTGACCAAGTCCTCAGACATCCTAACTGCGTGTACGAAGTCGACCGCTGACGTACAGGGGCGTGTCCTTCGTAACTTCGTCAAGCCTATCTTTCAACCCAACCCTCACCCATCGGTCAATGTCGAGACAGGCCGCAAGCTTCCCCGCGCTGCAGGTGGTCCCCTCAACCACCTAGATTTTATGGAAGGACAAGACTGGAAGAACAACCCGGGAGTATCGCACGTCATCTACTGGTGTCTATCGCATGTCGATGTATGCTATATCTCATCCTCATCCCCATTATCATCCCTCACCTTTCGTCGGATCCCAGACACCAACCGTGGAGAAACTGTGGCATCTCTTCATTCCTCCAATAATGACCTTACTTGACGACTACGAGGCAAAATACAAGCTACTGGGTGTCCAACTCGTATCACAACTCCTCGAAGTGTCTCCCCCTGACCTGTTACAACGCACAGGAATTGATAGCCTGATCCTCCATGTGAGTACGCAGTTTTCTCCGCATGCACAGCATCGACATACTCATCCCTCATGGTTACAGTCGCTCAAGACTTGCTTGGCATTCCTTCAGCATCGAGAGACCCCGAGTCTCATTCGCTCCGCGGTGCCAACAAGTGTACGATTGACCGAAATCACTACCGCGCAAGGGTCGGCGGCTCGCTTTGACCAACTCTGTGCCCTCCTAGGCGACAACATTATAGGCAACATCTGGGTATACGCTTCGAGGGATTCCGACGCCCTACAAGCGTCCGTGGATGTGATCCCTATCATTGTTAAGGCCCTGGGTGTTGGCACCTCACGCTACCTCAAGGTGAGCTAGCAATGGTCTTGTAGACAATTCAGCTTTCATACTCAATCCCTCAGGGTCTGATATCGCAACTTGTGTTCCCCCTAATACCCGCCCCGGACAATGGGGCTTCTGTTGAGTACAAGCTGTCGTCCCTTAAGGCTCTCAGGGTGGTGATAGAGGAATGTGCGCCAAGAATCCACAAGTGGCGGGGTGCGATTCTAGAGGGGATTCTCAAGTGTTGGGTCGACATCCCAGAGAGCAATTTCAATGCAGAAGGTGGTTTTTAGTGCTACGGAACGACGCTTCATTGACCAATGGCATACAGAACAACATCAGTTGAAAGACCAATGCCGGTCTGTATGCGCCCTGCTCGCGAAGGTCTGCCAGCCCATGGTTCCTGTGCGTTCAACATTCCACGTGTATTGCATGAACAGACTCTCACGTCAATCCAGGCGGACTACCAACGCATTATCTCACTCGATCCAAACCTCTTTGAGCCACTTCTACAACCACCACAAATAGAAACCTCGGCGTAATCGGAAACGTTCAATCTATATCACTGCTGCAATTCGGCCGACACCAAGTCAGCTCGCGTTTGGCAGATGGATGTTGAATAGGTGAGTAGCAAGCACACAACTACAAATGTCAAGGCAGAAATGCCCCGTACGGCCAGATGGAACGGTATAGAAGCATGGTGTCCCGATAGTTATGATTTGTCATTGCTTCCGCGGCAAGGCGGGATTATCCAGAGCCTGACTTGTTGAACCTCCAACCGTGTATCTTACGGCTGGGTTAGGACTCAGCGCCGTCCCGCCCAGTGTACCTTTGCGCTTCGGAAGACTAGGACGGTCAAGTCCTTGGTTTCCCGCCCCGCGGTCCGTTAATTCACCGTGAAGTGCACTGTCTGCCCCGTCGCGATGCTCTTTCAAAAGAAGTTGGCGTGTTGCGGGGTGGCTTCCTCCCTACCCAGAGCTTCCAATTCAACCAGCATGCAATAAGGGGTTGACGGACGTTCCTATTCAACAGGAATACCGCGTCTCAAATAAGTCCGGTTTGGACCGGTAGAATGTCATCGTCCTACCTGGTATCATACCCTGACATCATCGATCCACAATCGTCCCGACAACCGAGAAAAACAAGCGGCCCGGTGAAGGCGTTGTCCGCGCGACATGGTCCTTCAACCGAGGTGGACCAGCTCCGGACACCAACGTTCTAGACAGGGACCGCCTTTCGAACTGATGAATACACTGCTTGCGATGTCGGACAGACCTCACATTATGACAATCATTTCTACATACAAGACTACATGCCCGCGAGGCTGGAGCACGTTGATACACGTGGGAGATGAAAACAAAAAGACATCCGGGGGTGAGTCCAAGTTGGTGGCTGTCATCGACTCAGACCAGCGATACGGTAACAGAACCCTCGGGGGGTCCGGGGGAGAGTAAGGATGTTACAAGATCTAGTAGTGTGTGAGAGAGTGACAGTAACAGATGAAGAAGGCTGTCTTACTCTGGATGGCCGTGTATGTACTCTGCATGCCTGGCGGCACGCTATAGTTGGAATAGGCCCGCAAAATACTCCTGTAGCGTTCGGTCTGGTCAATGGTACCTTGGTCGATAAGCCGCCGCTCTTGATAACAGAGCGGAAACCAGCGAGAAACACAATTAGGGTACGTCAAAAACGCTTAAGAGTGTCGGACATACCCATGTTCTCGACAGCCGCGTCAGTAGATATGGGAAGCATCTCGACGTCATTATTGCCGGTCTCGGTCGCAGGGTGCGGGACAGAAGCGGACGCAGTGCTACTCGCGCTACGTGTCACGGCAGACTTGTTCTTCGCTGTGCGATATTTCTTGGTGGTGGTCTGGTAACGGGTCGGTTAAACGAGCGGGAACAGATATACATAGGATACGGCGCTCACATAGTAATCGCGGTTCATGTTCGAGACGTCAGACCAAATGCCCTTATATTCGCGGGCCAGGTCTGTTTTAACAGGCAGATATCGGGCCCATGGATTATTGCTCAGGTCAACCTTGAGGTCGGCAAGACGCTTTTCGTATCTGCGCCAGAACAACGGTCGGAGTCGAGGATCAACGATGGGCAAGCACAGGGAATTCCGAATCAATCGAGACTTACGAGCGGATGTCTCGCATCATACTGTCGAACTCGCCTGGATGGTCGATCTCGAATTGGGCCCTTTGCTCCGGCTCCAAACTATTCAGGACATCCTTCCAATCGCTCAAGATGTCCCGCAGCTCGTTGATGCTATTCCTGTTTGGACACCACTTGGTGTAATACCCAATAGCGGGTTTACCTATGGCAGAACCGGCGAATTGAAAGAGATTGAAGATGTTGACGACGAATCCAAAGTTGTCCGCGCCGCTAGGATGGTCTGGAACAATGGTGCACAAGCCTTGGGACACCGTCGCCGGGGGGAAGTTTTGCGTTTGCATTGTGGATAGCTGCAATGAACGGCGATATGTCAGAACACAGGTAAGGGGAGAGAATGAAGGTCAGAGCTCACTGTACGAAGGTCGAGGATGGCGCACAGGAGATATGGGCAGCACAGCGACAGAAGAGAATCACTTTAGAGGACACACGGCACAGCATGGCATGGCGCACAACCATTTATACGCCAACGGAGTATCCTGGAGTGCCCTAGGGTCTAAATCGAGAGCAAAGGACACGAGGTAGGTGTCAAGTTGGGAACTGTGAGGGGGGAACTCTGTGTGTGGCGTAAGCGAGCAAGATGGCCAACACGGCCGTGTCCCATGCGCCCACGAACCTTTACGTGTATCCCTGATCCTTTGACGTGACGGGCGCCCGCTAGCCAGCCGACTGCGAGAGCTTGACGACACGGGCGAGTCGCCGAAGTACAAGGAAAACAATGGCTTCCGCGTCTGTAGCGTTGCCTGCGAGTCATGGTTGTGTTGACCGCAGAGTCACGGTTATCGAGGATTCCCCATGGTTTGGGATGGGTGCAAGTAGGTCCAAATACAAACTCCGGGACCCCCAGATAGCCCTGTCACGTCGTCGGAGTGTCGTCGGAGACCGATCACTTTGTTGTTCTGAGTTTGAATTTGCAGCACTGCCACAAAGACTCTCACGCACTAAACGCGCCTGCAACCTCACGCTGATGGTGATGAACAGGACTTCCTCATCCAGCCGGCTCGCTACTGCCCTCTCTCCTTCCTCCACCAACGTGTCTCCCCCATGTCAACTAGCACCGCTGAACCAGAGACTGACGTCTATGCCGAACTTGCCCCCGTTGAGGTCAACTGGCGAGACCGCCAGCAGTACCTAGAGTCCCGCGGCTATATGCTCCGGCGTCGGTACCATCCTGACTGGCAACCGTCTTGGAGGTCGAACCCGAGCATACGGGCCAGACATGCTGAAGATTCTCTATCAACTCATGTGAGTGCATTCGAACGCCAATATATCTATCTCTTCGGGATGCTCAGTCTGTCTGTGTAGATGCTGCGGTCCAGCCTCATGGATGCAACAAGAATTGCGGATGGCACGCTTGTGCTACTCAAACGCATTGGAGCGAAGTCGACAGAGTTGAGTATCGCCAATCAACTGTCCTCCCCGGAGTATCGTTCCGACCCCCGCAACCATTGCGTGCCTATTCTGGACGTTATACCCGATGCCGATGACCCCAAGATGTCGTATATTGTGATGCCCTTTCTCCGCTACGTGGACGATCCGGAATTCAGGTCTGTCGACAACATCTTTGACTGCGTCGATCAGCTGCTCGAGGTATTCTGTCTTCCTTCTTCTGTATACGGAGAGTCATTAATGTCAGCATCGAAGGGCCTCGTCTTCCTGCATGACAATGGCATTGCTCACCGGTAAGCACAGTTGAGTTCGTCGGCTACACACGATAACAGAGGTTTATTTCAGGGATTGTGCTTACAAGAACTTGATGATGGACGCCACACGCTTATTCCCCGACGGCTTTCATCCCATGCGCCTCGATTGTCAACCCCAGAACATCACGCGTGCTGCTACACTGCTATCGCGCAATGACGTACCTGTGACCTATTACTACGTCGACTTCGGTATATCTACCTGGCTGAGGCCGGAAGACACAGACAGACTTGTTGTGGGCTCTGACGGTTTGGACCAGGACGTACCCGAGCTTTCCGATGACGTTCTCTATGACCCATTCAAGGTCGACATTTTTGTTCTCGGGAACTTCTTCCGTCAGAACTTTACGCAGGTGAGCGCGACTTTTCGCCGGGAGAATGCCGTTAACCCGTCCCTGCAGAAATATTCAAATTTGGATATCCTCGAACCACTGGTCAGCCAGATGACCCGCAGGGACCCCGCTCGTCGTCCGACCGCCGCAAACGCGCTCCAGCAATGGAATTCCCTGCGGCTCAGTGTCTGGACCATTAAACGGTTCTGGAGGCCACGTCCACGCGGGGAGCCTTTGGTCGTTAAAGCATTCTCTGACGTGTTTTCTTTAGTACGTCTTCCTTTCTTGTCCATGCATCTTGAGGCGTTAACTCCTAACCGCACAGCTGTACCTTGTCTACAGGTTCCTACGCTTGCCTCAGTGATAGGGTCAAATACTCGCGGTCACCCGTTATCTTGATTATTCGTGCTGTCTCGCTGTGCTCGATCCGTTGTATGCTATCCAAGTACTGTAACCCCCGTTGATTGTCGGACTTCTCGTGATATGGCATAACTCCCGTCTAGGTAAGAAAGATGTTCCTTTGGCGTGTGAGTCCACGGTTGCTAGGCTTCTGACTAACAATGGCCATTGGCAGCTGCGTTGGGAAGCGAGGTGAGCCAGATTGAATGCAATTGAAAGTCCACTGGTTGGCCACGTTCCTAGCCTTGCGTCTACATGGCAGCATTGTTTGATAGAATTCGGACAAGTGCGCGCGCTCGGCCTTTCGCATGAGTCTCCCTGAAGGGGTTACGTACAATAGTCACCATTCAACATTACGACGGGGACAAACTTAGTCGGGGGTACATCACTGCATCTAGCCCTCGAAGCTAGACTCAGGGAAGCCGCCTGTGTGGGAGTAGCAGCAGAAATCGCACCGGTGGAATACAATAACTCACTAGCCGACGCTGCCAAGATTTCAATCAACACCGTCAACTAGAGTTCCGGTATCGGTTCGAATTCGCCTTGTCTTCAGAGACAACGGCACATCCAGTGTTGTCGTTATACGCGTCGGCAGCTTCTTCGGGCGCATTCAACGCGCATCATCCCTTGTGCGTAGCTTCGGACAACCGATTGTTATCGTTGCCGCGATCCTTAGACCATCATTCAGAAGAATCGCGCTGGAATTGGGCCCGTTGTCGCGTCAAGGTGATATGTCAGGGCCGAACGACCCACATCCACGAATTTCAAAGGTACGGTGGCATTCGATGGGTCACAGCTCCAATATAAGAGTCGAGCCTCCGAGTCGGTTACCACTGCACGCGAGGCCCGCAAGTGTTAAGATGTGCGTACCTAGTCATTGCCAAGCGTAGTCTAGACATCCAGGAGAGAACCAAACGTAAGGTTTCCCAGGACAACAGTGATATTGATTTCGTATCTCAACCGGCGGGCTGGTTAGAACTTCAAGGCTCCTTCAAGTTCTGAGCCGCGGGCTCTTGGTCAGCGCGGCCCTGGCAGCAGGCCTGAGACGAGAGGTGTCCAACTTCAACACGAGCACCGTGGGATGAGCCCTGAGCCAGGCAGTACGCAGTGTGGACACGGGACATTGTCCAGGGACCACTAGTCACGATATCCCACCGACAACGAAGGCAGACTCACGATGAGAATCACTGGATGGCACCCAAGTGGGCAGTGTTTCGCCGGAAGGTAGTGTGGTGTGACGGCGCGATCCCGAAGACTAGCACCTTGTTGTGCATGTGCACTGTTGTGCACGCCAGCCGGTGACTTGATTCCATGTCGACTCGCGATCGGACATGGACAGGTCCCGGAGTTCTAGCCTGAGAATGCTAATTGCAACGCAATGAGCATGGCCACTGTGTGAGCAACCTGGGTAAGCTACCGAGAAATACATCCGTTCTCCTATTGTATAGGCAAGGAAGCCTTGGCATCGCGAACCTGTGTAAGTTCCCTCCCGGGCCTGTTCTCTTGAACGGACTCGCATGGCGGTGCTCGGAGGGGGAAACTGACCAGAGGAGCTCAGGCTTGAGTTTTCCGTAAGTTGTGCAGCGAGTTGTAGAGTACAGCAGTGGCTTTCAGGAGCCTAAGCTTGTACTTACGTACGACTTGTACATCGGAGGGGAAAGAGGTTGATGTGGGTACTCCCGCTGTGGTGCACCATCCTCATGCAGTAGCAGGCTGGAACGTATGCAACTGCAGTGTTCTGAGATCTGAGATCTCAGTACGTAATCGGCGCTGCCACTCGGCACCTGCCACCTCTCGGCACTGATCCTCGCTGCGCACTCCGTCAAGTTCTGAGATCTTGGCTGGAACGCACGCATCACTCTCGTCCTTCCTTTTCCTGCTCTGAACTACTGTACTGCTCCATCGGCTAACATGTCTGGCATACGCTTCTGAGGATCGGGCTATTAGCGCGACTGGAGGACTGAGCTGCGTGCGTCGTACCCCCTGTCCTCCTCAAGGCTCAAGTACCCCCCCTTGAACCATTGCCATCACCTTCACCAGTACACCATCCATCCATTCGTTATTCGCAAACTCAACCGATGGGCTAGAGACATCAAGCGTTTCTCATCGCCCGTGTTCGTCCTCATGGCGCTCCCCCCGATGACCCAGGACGAAGGCGTTGCATAGCAGCGTTCCACCACCAATGGTCCTTTGGCGCTCTCCCGCTGCTCGCTATGCGCCGTCTTATCACATCGGAGACCCACCCAGAAAATGCTGCCGTGCTTCGTGCCGAAATCCGGTCCGTCGACGGACAATACGGACATGGTTCTGAGGTGCCCATCGTTCTTGACGTCCCTTGCCCGTACGCCGCGTCTCTTTTGGGCTCCATCAACAAAAGTGCAGTGCACTTTGCTGGAGGCTCCTGAGTGCCTGGGGAAGTCGCCTCAGGACCCTTCAGAAGCACCAGGCTATCAGGAAGCTGCTTCCTGAGAGCCTTATACGGTCTGAGGCGACCTGTGACGCTTACCCAGGACGACAGGGAAGCTCAGGGTCGCCCCAGGCAATGGCACTTTTGCTGATGCGCCTCGGCATGGACTACGGATCTCGAGGCAGGCCAAGAAATATATGTTTCTGAGTCGTCTTTGGAAGGTAGTGCTTTATCTGCTCGATGGGTTGTTGGGATAGAGGCGAGTAGTCCTGTGTTCCGATCTACTGTCGCTGACAGCCCTGTGGAATTACTCAGATAACAACGATGGCATCTCTATTCTCGATATCACTGATCCTGACCGTCCGGCATATTGTTTCCTACGATCCAAAGATGTTCTCGATGCATACGGGTACCTCACCACCTATTATCCCATCGGTAGGGATCAACTCTCCTTACTTGCAAACAGCGAAGATGAGAGCTCGAAGAAGACGGATGAAGGTATTGTAGAGGATGACTCTGAGACGGAAAGCGACGAGGAGGATGGTGAGTTTTTCCTCTATGCAGTGCAGACACATATTTAAACCTGACTCATCCAGAGGTGTCTCCCTTGGATGATCTGTCTCCCTTGGATGATCTGCTATTAATGCACCGATTACGGGCCATCAAAAGCCTCGAAAGTGTTCCCATCATCTCTGCAGTACTCCTGGGGGAGGCTCGGCCCTACGTCCGCTTCCGGGACCTCGGACGTTCGTTCGCCTCTTCAACAACCACGAGCGAGGTTGCGGTGGTTCATGGATCATTCATTGTTCTCTCTCTGGTCGACTTGACCTTCAGTGCCGCCATGAAGCACTCCCTTGCGATGCAGGACACAACCGACCTCGAACAAGTCCTTGGGCCCCCAGGGAAGGCCCGAGAGATGAAGAAAATCCTCCGAGATCTCGATCCGTTTCCCGATTCTGGTACCCGACTACTTGTCCGTGTACTGTCGGAGTTGAATGAGAGTGTGCGAGTCGACCTCTCCGACTTCCAGCTGTCTGCCCCCCAGCTTGTCGAGGTCCTCTTTGACTGTGGTGAAATCGTGTTTCTGGATGCTTCTTTCAACAATCTCATTGCTGCAGACGATATCCCGAAGCTTTTAGAGACAGCTCCAGCTCTTTGTCGCGTCGTAGTCGTCGGATGTCCCTCTGTCGTCGATGCGCATATACTCGCCCTCGTACAACATGAACCATCCCGCTTCAAGTCACTCGAAGGCCTCCTTTATCCCGCGTTCCTGACGGTCGAGAAACTCGACTCATACCCCATCACCTTCACGTTTGCTAGCATAGGTGACGGTATGGGCTGCAGCGCGCTTGCGTGCACCTCCGTGCCCTTCTTCACCCCAGCGCAAGTCAACCAGGCCCTGATCGACGCCCTCCCATGGAAGGACGCACGGAAGAATCGTTACGATAGGGGTTCGACCTACCCTATGGTGGGGTTTTCCGCCTTTCACGCTGGAGCCCGTGCGCCAGGCGAGAAGTTCGGTCGCCGGCCGGTGGTGTCATTGCAGACGACCCTGATCCCTCGCGGGCAAAATGACTTCTGGGCGTTCGTTGTGTCGCGCGTCTCTCAGTCCGGCTCGGACAAAAACGGGAAGAACATGTGGGGCTTCGTGCACTTCATGAAGCGTGAAGATGGGCGCACCGAGCTCTCTCCTGACCCTTCGGCGACCGAAAGCGGTTCGACACGACGAACGTCGCAGGTGCGCACGCTCGAATACTCGGGCCAGTTGTACGACCTGCATGGTTTCTTGGAGCGTATGGCGAGCAAGCGCCGTCCCATGCCATCTGAGACTGCGGTGAAGGAGCTGGAACGCATTCTGTACAAGAAGCATAGCAAGACCGGCGAGTTCTACTGCCTGTTCATGCGGGAGGAGGATGTGGAACGTATCATAGTTTCATAGCTGCGAATCATACGAGGGCGAGATATAGAAAGTGAATGCCGGGGAAGGGTTGTGTTGGTTATATGTAGTAGCCCTCCATGTGCATGCTGTCTCTGCGCTTTTCTGCCGGTGCAACCATGTCCATGGTTCCGGTTTCTTGTCGCTGGACTCTAGTGATGTATTGGCTTGTGGTCTCGTACCATATGGCGATGGGCATATCATCCCTTGTTTGTATGATATCATGGTGTCCAGCGTCGGTCTTGCTAAAGTAATGCACACTTTCAATTGCTGAGCTCAAGGCCCATGACTGGCTTTCAGAGCTACATCGAGCGAGATTCATGAGTGTTATTTGCTTTGCGGCACTATAAATCGGAGATATCAACAGGCAGGGCTTCAGGATGGTTCATTGTGCTCTGGCTGATACTCATGCATGTGGAGGTCATGGAATGGATTGCATGGCAATCGTCCTAGTACTGTAACATATTCAACAATCACCCTCGAGATACATGTGAAGCATTCGTATACATATTGCAGTAATGCAGGCCGTCCCTCCTTGTTCGCCCAGATAACTCTGCTTCGAAACGTAGTGTGATGACCACTAGCACTGGGAGACCATGACAGCTGTTGGATGACCTTCAGAGTCGCACGACGCAAGGAGAAAGTCGTATGTCTTACCATTGAGGCTATCCACGATCCGTTGCAGTCGCACGTCAGGCAAACGAGCCCTGACGGAGTTCAACCAAATGATAGCCCTATTTCTGTCTATCCTGGGAACTCCTTGAGGACCTCCGGCATTTCCCGAAGCTGGAGGTGGAAGAGCAGCAGCTTGAGCCCGAGCCCGTACTGCGCTGGGCCGTTGTGCCCGGCGCATCCTTTCAGTAGTGGTCTACCAGCCCCAAGAATGACTTAGCCTGAGAGGGCTCAACAAAGTTGTATGAACATTTTACTCACATAGAAATCAGTGTTTGACTCCTGCATAGCTTGATCCCACCCTCGAAACTCTGCGCAAACCTCCGACCAAGGGAAGTACCGCATCCACCAACGATGGTTATCTAGTTCCACCGCCATGGCAGCCGCGTCGCGCCGGAGCCTGAAGCGTGGCATAGCGCAGGGGCGAAGGAGTGTTAACAAAATGCGGTGGTCAACAAGCGGTGCGGCTCACAATTTGATTGCTCCAGATATGCGGTCGAACTCTCCCGGTTGAGCCTGCTCAAAGGACGCCCTATCTTCAGGGGATAGCGCTTTCATGTACTTGTCCCAGCGATCCAAGATCCCGACGATGGCTTGGTTCCGGCTGCTGGTTGCGCAATAAGAGTAGTATTTTGCCCCGGCGAGTGTGACGCTGATTGTAAAGGACAAAAGTGTAAGCGTATTGGTTGTAAAGCCGAGGGGGTCCGAGATGCTCGACATCTACATGGAGAAATTCGTGAATACTCAGGGTGAGAACGAAATTTTTTTGCGTCAGCGTACCTCAATAAACTGGCAGATTGTAATGAAGGGTGATAAGGAATGTTTGGCGGGCTGCTAGTGTGAGTACTGTGCGCAGCACAGTTGGATGGGGAGCTTGGCGAATAACCTCGAAGCCGGGGGCAGATCCATCCTTATATGTTGTAGGAGCTGGAAGAAACGCACCCCTTGTACGGCAGAAGGCAGTATTCATGTCAGCGTACAGCATACAAAACCGCGCATGCAAGCTTCAGTCGGTTGACTTCCCCCCAAATGGGATCCCGGATGCGCATCGGAGGTGTTCACACGCGCCCACAACGTAGTTACGTACGATTTTAGCCGCCAGACAGCCGGTCGAAGGGTCCATCATCGTCCAAGTACAAGGGCGGCGATGGAGACAATAAACCGTCCAAGTTTTCCGGAGCGAGCTGTGTGGCCATGGAAGAGAAGAGCGCGTAGGCTGAGCAGAACGTTAACCGTCTATGGCAGGGGCGCGTGAGAAGAAGATGGGTGTCAGTGGGTCCACTGTCAGCGATGGCGGAGTTGTAAATGTCCACCCTTCGTTTCCATCAAGCTTCAAAGTCCGCCCCAGGTGCATTGTTCTGAGTTTGAACTCCACCTCGAGGTTCGAGTGCATCCGCATCGTCGGCCTGAACCCCCCATTGTCTCTCTTGCAACCCAACGCTCCTTCAATCACCTTGCACCATGGCTCATACACCCCGTGAGGACTTCGGCGATGTCGGTGCTGAGCTTGCGCCCCCCGAGCTTGCCTGGCGCGATCGCCAAACATATCTCGAATCGCGCGGCTACATGCTCCGACCTCGTTACCGGCCAGGATGGATTCCCTCTTGGAGGTCGGATCCCAGTATCAGGCCATTCTTTGCCGAAGACTTTGTCAGGGCACCTGTGAGTGATTCTGCGTAAACCACGTAAATCAAATATTGAATTCTTGCAGGCTTTCCGGGATCATCTTATAGATGCCACGAGGGTGTCCGACGGCAAGCTCGTCCTTTTGAAGAGAGTTGCTGCGGACTCGGTGGAGGTGAAGATCGCTTCATATTTTTCCTCTCCAGAGATACGAGAAGATCCCTGCAATCATTGCATACCAGTATTGGACGTCATCCCTGACAAGGACGACCCAAGCAAGTGCTACCTCGTAATGCCCTTCTTGCGTTACGTGGATCGACCACCTTTTGAATCGATACAAAGCATCCTCGATTGTGGCGAGCAGCTTCTCGAGGTACGTCCCATTCCATCATTTCGTCCTGGTATTCATGTCCCAATAGGGTCTGGTCTTCATGCACGAGCATGGCGTGGCACATCGGTACGCGGACGCTGTTGAAAGAATGTCATCCAGTACTGATTAGTCTCCAGCGATTGCGCATACAAGAATCTCATGATGGATGCTACATTGCTCTATCCTCAGGGGTTCCATCCTGTTCGTTTTGATCAGCTGCCGCAAAACTTGCGATGGTCTGCACCCATCCGATCTCGAGCGGATGTAGCCGTCACTTACTACCTGGTCGACTTCGGCATCTCTTTCTGGTTTCAACCGAATGAGACCGACAGACTCGTCTTGGGCACCTCTGGTCTGGATCAAGACGTGCCAGAACTCTCGGATGACGTTCCATACGACCCATTCAAGTTAGACATCTTCGTGCTGGGTAACTTCTTCCGCCAGCACTTCACCGGGGTAAGTACGACCTTCGTTTCTGTGGCGTACTATAAACCTAATTCATGCACTAGAAATTTACGAACTTAAACTTCTTGGACCCGCTCATTTGCCAAATGACTGATGAAGACCCAGCCCGCCGTCCCAACGCATCTGATGCACTGCGACAGTGGAAGAGGCTGAGCAGCAGCACATGGTCTCTCCAACGTCTCTGGCGACCCCGACCTCGTGATTCAAATATCGTTGTCCATGCGGTCGCCGATGCCTTTTCTTTGGTGAGTCCATCCCCGTTGGCTGCCATCGCTTGATTTCGCTGTATTGATGCCTGACGACCAAGTTGAATATTATCTATAGGTTTCTGTTATTGGTTCTTCTATAAGTCGAAGCACTGGTCATCGCTAGTCGAGATGCTGTGCACCGCGAAGTTTGTCTCTGTTGCTGCCATTGCTATTGTTATCAACCACTGGCACTCGCTGTCGGGATTGTAGCATCGCTGTACTACCTATCGGTTTGCTTTACGGAATGGATGTATTGAGGGAATGGTCACGAATGGCTCGAAGAGATGTCAAAGACCGCGTACAGTGTGTGCCAGATATGCTGCAGCCCCACAATATCGAACTCAACGGGCACAAGTCAGATGTGACAGCGTTTCTCATACCAGTGTCCGTCTTCCCCTCAGCACTTCCGATCTCTATTGCATACGCTATCGTCATTTGCTACCCAAGGCCCGGCCCTCCAATTGTTGTTGTTACGTGGTCGGCGGCGGACTATCGGCCCCTTCTACTAAGCCTGATCAAGAATTCCAGTAGTTGCGCGCGAGATGTCAGCTCAGAAGCACCCACAAAGAAGAATTTCAAACTCACTGTGGACCGATGGGAATCAGCAAGACTAAATTGCTGATGAGGTGAGCCTGTGCTCAAAGACGATGAAAGGGGAACAAGGGAGCTTTGGTTCGGATCCGTACCCTCCCAGTGGAACGGGGGACGTGAGCCTCGTGTATTGAGCGGTGGAGAACTTTTCATGATTAGAGACCTGGGCCGACGGGCAGCACACCCGCAGCGTACCTCCTGGACCGCAGGACGTTGAGGTTTGGAAAACTTACACGGCGAGAGGAACACTACGAGCACCATAAGGCAACCCGCCGGGCCGTGTAAAATTGGGCTTGATAGCCTTGCTCGACAGCGCCGAGATGGATTTCTTGACGAAAACACGGTCTAAAGTAGTGGGTTGAGCTTCACCACCAGGAAACTGGTTCCCTGACCGTTATGGTCACCACCTGTTTCGCAATCTAGAAGCTACCTCAGGAAGCATAGGGCAGTGCAGAGGACTCGGTCGCCGACTGTTGTGTTCGCCAGCAGTTGTCGCCACCGTAACCGATCTCTTTGTACTCGAAGGCCTTCCCTGGGTTAGAACGCAGATGGGTGACGGGACGTCGCATGAATGACGTATAACTAGGTTCTTGCTCCACGCCCGAGCAGTGGACCTAAGGAGGCCTCTTTGAGGGACCTACAACGAGGTATACAGACCCAAGGGCCAATTGCCCTTGAGGGTCTGCGACCCTCCCTTGCCCTGATCCGAGACAACGCCGAGACGGAAGCGCTCGGGGATGAACTCTGAGCGCCTGCGCGAAGAGGACCCGCCATTCGTGCTCCCTCCCCTCCCTCGCTGCGCTCGGGGGGTCCCCCGAGCTGGGAGCACTCAGGCGGGCACACTAAAGCCTCGTTCGCGCGATAAAAACAGACCGGCTCCCTTCGGGGGGGCATTAAGTCTTGAGGCGCCCTGAACCCTAACCACCTAACCCTAACCAAAACCCGAACCCTAACCGAACCTAACCCGAACCCGAACCCGAACCCTAACGGTCCTAATCGGGAGATAAGGTCACACGGGAGGACCCAGATTGGGGGAGGGAGGAGGGTCTGCGACCCTCAAGGGCAGGTGGCCCTCGGGTCTGCAGACCTCATTGTAGTCCCTACCCTCTTTTGGGATAAATATTTGAGCATAATATCCCTTCCAAAGACTTAGGCAACCTTCCGCGTGGATGCTGCAGAGTGATGGGCCCGGAAGAGTCGGCACGGGCAGCATCCACGAACAGCGGACCCTGCACATTTGCATTTCATCAGGAAAAACCTCCCGCCCTAGTTAGCAATAAAATAGTGATACTCGCCGCTAATCTAGCTATCCGGCCAATATTTCTGCAGGCAGCTGTAAGCCCTCCTATTTCAAGTCCTATAGAATCCCTAACAGTCACATCTTAGCATATTATTGTGCTGGAGCCTGCACGTTGACGAAAAGATAGGTTTACCTTCGGTGTGGCTTGAGGTCCCTCCCGGGCGCTTGACGGAGCATGCCGAGTCCTAAGTCAAGGTGAGCCTGCCCTAAAGTGGGCGTCAATGGTTTCCAGGGAGGTGGCACTGCGCTTTGCAGCAGTTTTTTCCATCCACCGTCGTCTCGACTCTCACCTTGGGCTGGCTTTCGTTTTCGTTCACCATTTGCTTGCTCTCACTATTTCTGATCTTGTGGTCTGTTCCGACGCTATACAGCACCTTCGACACCCCGCGCCGCCGGAGCGTAAGATAGCTCGAGAGGTTTACCATGGTCAGCATGTTTCCCCTGCTCTCAATACTTGGAAACAGTCTACAACGCTAGTATTACATGCCTAGAGGTTAGGTCCACTAGAGATGGGATAGGTTGACAGAGGAGTATGCATAGCAGTGGGTACGTACTTTCACGCTAGCTGTCAGTTCGTCATTTTGACATCGAGCTTCCCTCCCTTTGCGAAGTTGAAGTCCCGCTCCGGGTCCTATGGTCTCCGCATCTGACAACTCTCTGCGAGGTTTTTTCTCGTCCTTCGCTATCATGGTGGCGTGGGCGTGTAGTGCTCGCTTCGAGGTTCTTCGGGTACGCATGGCCGTCACGCTGTTTGACCAACTCTTGTGCTCGTACTAGACCAGACGAGCTTTGGGTCTCGTCAAAGGTGAGTTCCGTTATACGGTTGGTTACTGGCTATCTCAGTCATCGGAGAGTGATGGTCTCGGGCAAGGTGTGATGGCATGCAGTGAGTCCCTTCGCTGCGCATGTTTGTGCGAGTGTGAGCGTGGCCTGATGCGGGCTTGGGAACGTTGCGGCTTGGCTCTGTCGGAGAATGGAGGTGCGTGAAGTCCATGTTCTGTATCTGTTGTCATGCAGTTCTGACCTTGTCTCCCACTTTGTCGTGGCAAGGGGAGCCCGAGCGGTTCAAGGCGCGTTTTGAATACGTAGCGGGCTGTGTATGCCCGATGCCTGTTAGTCTTGTAGACGTACTCGCTGTTCGTAGATAGGAGATGCAATGAATTTAGTATCTGCAATGCTATGTGCGATGTGGGTTTTGTGGTCCCCGGGAAGACTATCGGCTGAATATTTGATCTATTCTAACGCTATTTGTCGCTCGTGAGGAGGGGACTTGAATCATTAGGCTAACCAGCTAAATTCGATAAATAGCACTATATCGTGTCGAATATCACGGGAGGTTTTTCCTGATGTTTCCTAGAAGAGATCAACGTTTCGGGCAGCAAGGATTAAAGTCTGTTGGCGGACCAACAAGAGAGCCTTTGAGCGGAATGCTTCATCGTTGATCATGAGATGAGTGGGAGCCCAGGCCCCAAACTCCGAGGAGCAGCTGCCATGACTGCCGCCGCAGAGGAGTTCCACCCGGGCCCAGTACTAGGTGGGATCCTGTTTCGGCCCTGTCACAAGTCCAAGTTGGATGCACAGGCAGCACAAGGGCGGAGCATATTGTGCCCCGAGGAACACGAGAAGGGTGCTTGGAAGAGGTGTAGCAAATACTAGTTCAAGACGGTCGTCGAACGAGGCTTGTCAAAACCACTGGCAAGTACTGTAACTGCTAAAGTTAGCGCGCGGCATCTTCAGATTTAGCCGCCAGATGTAATCGGCGTTTACCGATGATCTCTCCGTGCGATATTTCGCCGTACTTATGACTTCGCCGCCGTCCCCTTTCCTCTAGTAATTCTTCGTCCTGCTCGTTGAATGAATTACTCACCTTCTCTATCCACTGCGGAGCTCTGACATGCCCCCGTTGTTTCTGTGATTCAGGATAGTGAAACTACCATTTTGGGAGCAAGTGCCGTTCGGTCCGTCGGCACGGCAAGATCAGCGGCGAAAGGAGATGCTTCTTGCCCAAACTCGGAGAACAATCAATGTACAGCGAACGTCACCCGCACAATGGCCAATCTCTCTAGGTTGACCTTGAACCGCGTTCATCCTGTCGCCACTCCCCTCTACCCCCACCACCACCCCTTCTGCAGCAGACATCAATGGGCCAGAGGCACCAGGTTTTCCTCATCGCTCGTGTTCGCCCTCATGGTGCTCAGCCAGAAGATCCGGGGCGGAGACGCTGCATAGCAGCGTTTCACCACCAGTGGTGCTATGGCAGTCTTCCGCTCCTCGCCATGCGCCGTCTCATTACCCTCGTGAGCCACTCAGACAACGCCCCTGTGGTTCGTGCAGAGCTCCTGGCAATCGACGGTCAATACGGGCAGTATGGCGCACAGAAGCCCTACATCCCAAACGTCCCTTGCCCGTACACGGCCTCTCTCTTGGGCTCAGCCTGGACTACGGACTTGGAGGCTGGTCAGGAGATGTACACCTCGGGCGTTACATTGGAGCAATCGCTGTTGCCTGCTTGGATGGGCTGTTGGGATGGTGGTAAGTTACCATAGCATTCTAATTATGATTATAGCTGATAACATCGTCTGATATCGTATTGTGCAGACAACAACGATGGCATATCTATCCTGGATGTCACTGAACCTGATCGTCCTGCCTACTGCTTCCTGCGGTCGGAAGGGGTTCTAAACGCACATCAATACCTAAATGCGTACTACCATATTGGTGAATACAAGGCCTCCCTGCCTGAGGACCGCGAAAACGAGAGTCCCAAGACTGAGGAAGTCGATAATGATACAGAAGGCGACACTGACGATGAAGGCGGTGAGTACTTCTCCAGCGAAATGTGAAGAGACACTAAAACGCAGCCCAACTCAGAGTATCGCTATCAACGCGACGATTCGGGTCACAAGCGACGCCTGTTGCAGGCTGTCCAGGCTCTCGATGGTGTTCCTATCATCCGTGCAGACCAATTACGGGAGGCTTGGCCTAAGGTTCGTTTTCGGGACGCTGCCTCGACGGCGACGGTTGTTCCAGAAGTAGACATCCCATTGGGTCCTCTGTCTCTTACCGACTTGACCTTGGATGTCGCTGTGAAACACGCTCTTGACACCGAGGACACAAGCGACCTGGAGCGACTCATCTGGCTTCCGGCCAAGGCT
Organism: Ganoderma sinense ZZ0214-1; assembly: GCA_002760635.1. Taxonomy (NCBI): domain Eukaryota; kingdom Fungi; phylum Basidiomycota; class Agaricomycetes; order Polyporales; family Polyporaceae; genus Ganoderma; species Ganoderma sinense. The sequence goes on from AYKW01000001.1 coordinate 1,134,278, forward strand.
GGCGAGATCAAGCAAATCTTGCGAGACCTAAGTCCATTCCCAGATTCTGGCACCCAGCTTCTAACCCGTGTGCTGTCCGAGTTGAAGGAGGAGACTCGAGTCGACCTTTCGGCTTTCCAGCTTTCCGGCGCTCAGCTTGTCCAGGTTGTGTCTGGCTACAGCGAAATCGCGTTCTTGAATGTATCATTCAACAGCATCCTCATCTCAGACGACATTCCGAAGCTTCTTGAAGTCATCCCCACCCTTCGTCGTCTTGTGGTTATGGGTTGCTCCTCTGTCCTCGACGCGCATATACTCTCTCTGGTGCAAAACGAGCCATCTCGCTTCAAGTCCCTCGAGGGTCTACTCCATCCTGCGTTCCTTACTATTGAAAAGCCAGAGCCATACCCCACCGCCTTCACGTTCGTGAACTTCAGGGGCAGCGGCAACCTCGCCTGTGCTTCTATGCCCTTCTTCACCCCAGCTCAAGTCGTTCAGGCCCTAATCGATGTCCTGCCGTGGAGGGATGCAAAGTCAAACCGCGACATTATGGACGCGTCCCTGCCCCTCGTGGGGTGCTCTGCCTTTCATGGCGGGGCGCGCGCACCTGACGAGAAGTTCAGTCAACGAGCAGTCGTGTCCGTGCCGTTCCTCTCCCCTCGAATCCCCCGCGGCCAGACGGACTTCTGGGTCTTCGTCGCATCCCGCCCCTCCAAATTTTCATTCGGCATGACGAAGCCTATGTGGGGCTTCGTGCACTTCACTCGGTCAGAGGACGAGCCTGCTACCGCCGCCGCCTCTCCGGCTTCGTCGACTGACAACGAAAACGCTCCGACGCCGACCCGACGCCGGACCCCAGCCCGCCCGCTCGAATGTTCGGGCCAGCTGTACGACCTGCGGGGCTTCTTGGAGTGCATGGAGAGCGAGGGGCGCCCCATGCCGTCGGATGCTGCTGTCAAGGAGCTAGAAAGGATCTTGTACAAAAAGCATCGCAAGACGGGCGAGTTCTACTGCCCATTTATGACGAAGGAGGACGCGCATGAGATTGAGCCGACGGGGAGCGATCGTCTTTTCGGGGAGCGGTATGATGATATGGGATTCAGATCGTAATTCGGTAGAGACTTGTAGCTATGTGTCCCGTGGTTATGGGGTTGGGGGGCGACAGTGTATCTTAAGGCATCGTCGTTGTGAACACTTTGTAATATGTATGATGATGATGCATGTCCAATTGTATTTATGTCGACTGTCGAGGTGAAAGTTGTGCATTTCCCTTGTGTATTCCTTGCGGTCTCCAAAGTCGTGGTGCAAATGTCATATAGTTCAAGTAATCGGCGCCTGTCGAGGATGGGCGGTACCAGGCGGTACCAGTTCTTAATGCACTGTCGCCGTGTAGTTGAACGCCTTTCCTTGTCTTCTTGTCGTTGTCGTCGTTGTCCAATGCAACACATATCCTCTGTTCTCCGACCATGAAGCTCTCACCTTCCCCCGTTGTCTCCGAGGCCTCGAATGTGAAACCATCGTTCAAGACGTTCAGGTCCAGAGGCGGAGAATAATCAAACAACGTATGTCACCTACAGAACAATGACTCTTTTTCCGTCTCCCGTGAAGTTGACCTTGAGCTGTAGCCATCCCTGTCACCGCTGCCTTACGAACACTCGCTCAGCTGAAACTTCAACAGACATCGATGGCCCGGGCACCCTCACGGGGCCCACCCCGAACAGAGACGCTGCGTAGTGGCATTCCACCACCAGTCGTGCTGCGGTGTTCGCCCACTTCTCGCCATGCGCAGCCTCATTACACTCGTGAGCCGCCCAGAGAACACCGGCGTAATACGCGCAGAGCTCCGGGCAATCGACAGTCAATACGGCCCTCGGCATGGCGCGCTGAACCCCCACATCCTTGCCCGTACGCCGCGTCTCTTGGGCCCCGCATGGACTACCGACTTGGAGGCGGCTCTGATGATGTAAATTTCTGGGGCCACATTGGGATAAGGGCTTTTGTCTGCTTGGATGGGCTGTGGGGATTGAGGTGAGTCGTCGCAGCCTCTCAGATCCAGCTATCGCTGATTGTACTGTCCCGGACAGTGCAGACAGCTCGCATGGAATCTCTATCATGGATGTTACTGAGCATGATCGCCCTACCTGTCGTTTCCTACTGTCATTGCCCGAGGAGGAAGGCGTTCTGAATGCATACAGGAACCTAAGTGCGTACTTTCCCACCAACGATACAAAACCTCTCCCGCTGAAGACAATGGAAAGGAGGGTCAGAGGAAAGATGCAGGCGTCGATCACGATACTGAATCCAAGAGTGACGAGGAAGACAGTGAGTACTTCTTCGGTAAATTACAAGCTTATATTGAAACTGGACTAAACTCAGGATATGGATATGAACCCGGGGCGGACAACAGCGAAATTGAAGAGGACACCGGTAAGTACTTCCTCAATCAAATGTGGGTGATGTTGAAACGCGGCCAACTTAAGGCGTCGATATCCACCTGTGTATGCGGATACAAGCGATCCAGGCTCTTGAAGTGTTCCCACAATCCGTGCAGACGTCTTACGGGAGGCTTGGCCCGATGTTTGCTTTCAGGATGCTACCTCATCGGCGACAACCGTGGAGACTGATATCACCTCGGGACCTCCCTCGCTTGCGGACTTGACCTCAGATGTCGCCGTGAAAAGCTCTTGATACAGAGGACACAAGCGACCTCGAACGATTCATCTGGCTTTCAGGCAAGGCTGGCGAAATGCTGCAGTTCCATCTACTTGTCCGCGTGCCATTGGAGTTGGAGGAGGCTCCCATCAACCTCTCGGACTTTCAAGTTTCTGGTACTCAGCCTATTGAGGTACTGGATGCTTCGTTCAATAACGTCCTCGTCGCGGACGATATTCCGAGACTGCTCGAGGCAGTCCCTACACCTCGTCATCTGGCGATTATTGGAGGCTCCTCTATCACCCACGAGCACATATCCTCCCTGGTCCAAACAAGCCGTGTCGCTTCAGTCTTTCGAGGGACTCCGCCCCGCATCCCTTACCATCGAGAAGCCGGATTCCTACCGCGCGACCTTCGCATTTGGGAACGTGAGGTGCAATAACCACCTCGCCTGGGCATTCCGTGCCCTTCTTCGCCCCAGCACAAGTCGTCCAGGCCCTGTTCGACATTATCGCATGGACGGATGCCAGATCAGACCGCGATCACGACGACGCCTTTCTTCCCCTCGCCGAATGCTCCGCATTCTAAAGGGGGTCTTGTTTCCGTAGCTATTCTTTCTGCCCTGCTCGCTCGCGGCCTGGCGAACTGCTGGGTGTCCATTGTGTCTCGCTACGACAGGAAGTTAGTCCAGCACACGATGCCTACTGGCATATAGGGCTTCGTGCACCTCACGTGGCCCCAAGACGAGTCCGCTGCTAGTGTTTCTCTTCCCACTCCGGCACCCGGCGGCGATCACACTTCGATATTCTAGTCAGCTATACGACTTACGGGGCTTGGTGTGCATGAAGAACGAGGGGGGTCCGATGCCGTCCGAAGCGCGAGGGAGCTAGAGGGGATCCTGTACAAGAAGCATCAGAAGAGGAGCTAGCTGAACTGCCCGTCCATGACAGAGGAGGATGTGCAGAACATCGAGCTAACGGGGAGCGACCGTCCTTCGGGTGAGCGGTATGAGGGGATGGGTTTTAGTGCGTCGCCTGGAGTTCACACGGTATCCCCATCATGTCGACTCAATGTCGACCCCTGGGCCTGAACGTTGAACGTTCTGTGTTGTACATGGTTGTCAAGTGTTGACTGAAGCGATGACCACTGGATCGGACCTATGTTCGCGGCTTGCGTCCTGGCAATCTAAGGAGGCATTGGCAGCAAGGTATCTCTATTGGTCTTGCTTTTAGTTTCTTTGTCTTCGATCGGGTTTAATCATGATATCTGCGAAGATGTCACTCATGTATTGCGCTTCTGCTCTGGCTCTGATTTTGATTGGTTATCGCAGAAGGCCGACTGTATGTGCAGGCCCAGTGCCATTTGCAGAGAGGGTGGGTTCGAGCCGCTGACGTGGAACGAAGCTTGAAGAAGCTTCTTGTCCAACGAATAAAACGACGTCCGGATCCGTCACCGATGGCCCCAGCTTCGACTAACACCATCGTGTCTGCCAGTTCTCCGCTTCCCCCTCCAATCTTCTGTAATCAAAGTCGATGGGCCAGAGACATCAGGCTTTCCTCATTGCTCGCGTTCGCCCTCATGGTGCTCCCCAAAGCGACCCGGGGCAGAGACGTTGCGTGGCGGCCATCCATCACCAGTGGTGTTATGGCCTTCGCCCGTTGCTCGCCATGCGCCGTCTCATCACGCTGATGAGCCACCCAGAGAACGCCGCCGTGGTTCGGGCTGAACTGCAGGCCATCGACGGACAGTATGGAAGTCATGGCAATGAAGAGCCTAAAATTCCGCACGTTCCTTGCCCCTACACCGCCTCTCTCTTGCTTTCGGCGTATGGTACGGATTTGGAGGCGGGTCGGGAGATATACGTTTCCGACCGATCAACGGACCACATTATGCGTGCTAGTATGAGTTGTTGGTACATGCGTGAGTGATTATGGTCCTTTTCAGTCTGAAAGTCGTCGCTAATCATATCTGGGATAACGCAGAGAACGACGATGGTATCTCTATCATAGACATCACTCAACCAGACCACCCCACATACTGCTTCCTCCTGCCAGTGGCTGACGACATCCTCGACGCGTCCGGATACTTGAAGCCGTACGATACCGCCGACTGGTGCCGCACCTTTTTGCCGAGAGGCAGGACCGTTGACGAGGGGGAGTACGATACTGAAAGCGAGAGCGAAAATCAGGATGGTGAGTACTTTCTCATGAAGTGCGGCGGGTAGATATCTAGCATTGAAACACAGCCGACCTAGAGTTCCGGTTCCCACGTGATGAACGATGGTACCAACGACTCAGGTTGCAGGCCATCGAGGGTCTCGAGGATGTGCCCATCATCCCGGCGAACATCTTGGAGGAAGCTTGGCCATATATTCGTTTCGTGGACACTAGACCGCCCCTGGACGACATGACGGCGACGACGACAGAGGTCTTATCCGAGGCGGTTGGTGTATCGTTCGCTGTTCCGTCTCTGGTGAACATAACATTTGAAGCCGCCGTGAAGCACACCCTCGACACAGAGGACGTCATCGATGTCGAGCAACTCATTTTTCTCCCTGGGAAGATCTCGGAGATCATGAAAATCATTCACAACCTCAATCCGTTCCCTGACTCTGGTATCCCGCTACTTGCCCGTGTACTATCGGAGCTGAAAGAGGAGTCTCGCATCAACCTCTCAGGCTTCCAGCTTTCTGGAACCCAGCTCGTCGAGGTGCTCTCCAACTGCGGCGAAATCTCGTTCCTAGATGCGTCATTCAACAATGTCCTCGTCGCGGACGATATTCCGAAACTGCTTGAGGCAATCCCTACGCTTCGTCGCCTTGTGACTATCGGATGTCCCTCGATCGTCGACGCGCATATACTCACCCTGGTCCAAAACGAGCCATTTCGCTTCAAGTCCCTCGAGGGGCTCCTCCACCCCGCATTCCTCACCATCGAGAAACCAGATCCATACCCAATCACCTTCACACTTGTTGGCGTGGATTATATTGGCGTGCCAGGTTTTGATCATGATGTTCTAACTTGCGCATCTGCGCCTTTTTTCACCCCAGCCCAAGTTGTTCAGGCGTTAATAGACATCCTCCCGTGGAAGGATGCAAAGATCAACAGCGGATATGGGGGCACCACTGGCCCGCTGACGGGCTTCTCCGCGCTCCATGGTGCTGCGCGCACACCAAACGAGGGGTTCGGTCGGCGAGCTGTCGTCTCCGTTCCGTTGCTTTCTCCCAAGCTCCCTCGCGGCCAACAGGACTTCTGGGTCTTCGCCGTATATCGCGCAGATAAGAGTGCCTACATCTTCGAGGAAGAAAAGAACAGGAAGAACATGTGGGGCTTCGTGCACATCAAGAGGTCCCGGGAACACAGCGCCGGCGACCGTTCGGAGACGTCTGCCAACAGCCCCACGACCGGTACCGGTAGCGGCACCACGGAACAGTCGAGATACTCGCTTCGGCTCTATGACCTGTGCGGCTTCTTGGAGTGCATGGCGAGCGAAGGGCGTCCCATGCCGTCGGACGCTGCGATATCGGAGCTGGAACGCATCTTGTACAAGAAGCATCGCAAGACTGGCAAGTTCTACTGCCCGTTCATGCGGCAGGAGGATATGCCGGAGATGGGAATCGAGGCGTCGTTGTTGGTCTGAGTGGGCATGATGAGCGAAAGTCGAAATTGTTGATTGTGTTTGTGCGGCCGAGACCTTGTGCTCTCTAGCTGGTTCAGTGGTGCGTTGACGGCTGTTTCGCCCGTCGTCTTTGTTTGAGGAGTCGGGCCGGGGTTGGATCGGCTTCAGTCGTGGGACCCCGTGTATCGCAAGTCATCAGTTGTGTGTAGCCTTCCCAATGTTCCGGCCACTTTGCTTTGATAATGTCGTGTCGTGTGTAGGCCTATGGGTCCCGAAGTTTGGATCGCCGAACCACCACATAAACAGGAGCGCGCGGAGTTTGTTTCCATGCACGACATTTCTCATTGTTCTGAGTTCCAAAACAAGTACATAAGGGTGTCATCCCGAAGCAACATCCGGTAACCGGTGGCACGACGGCCGCCGCGCCTGCACGGGTCCCCCCCCTCACGTATGCACATCCGTCATGAGTCATGCCGACACCTCCGGCGCGCCGCGGTAGATCGACCCCACCGCGGTGGGACGGTACCCAAGGCTCGAAGCGTACCCCGAGGTAACGGTCGTCTCGCACATATGTCCGTCGACTGAGCCGCCCATCGGGGCCATCCCCATTCGCGGCGGGAACGTGCGCGGGTCGTCCGGGTCCTGCCACACGAAACAAAATGGAGACGGGCGCGACCCATGAGTGCAGCTTTGGACGCAATAAAACATACGCATACGCACGTAGACCACCGAGTCCATCGGTGACGTCGTTCTTTCCTTCAGGGCGGCGGGATGTCCGTACGGACCTGGGGTGCCGCTGCGTGACAATGTCCCCTCGGCCGACAGAGCGGCGTGCCCGCCAGAGTCGGGCTGGGCATGCGTTGCGCCGGTGAGCCTGCAGTGGCGCAGCAGGATGTAGAAGACGAGCGCGCTGATGAGGAGGAGACCTAGGACGCCGCCGACGATGCCGCCGACGAGGGGGCCTTTGGAGTCCGAGTGGTTGGAGCCGGAGCCGGCTGCCCCACCGAGGCCTGTGGTGGAGGGCTGGCTGGACGTGGTGATGGTAGTAGACTGGGACGTCGCCGAGGTGGTCGAGAAGGTGATTGTGGTCGTTGTCGACGTCGAGGAGGAGCTCGAGACCGCTGTTGATTCGGGCACGTCTGGGAGGACAAAGCTGCATGTCAGCACAAACTCTTTCACTTTGGAATGAGGACATTGCTTACTTGCGGCAGCCACCAAGCGTGCGGCGGTTTCGTTGAATCTATCCACTTTCTGTGGAAATGTCAGTGTCAAAAGAGGGGGCTGCTATTGTGTGGAGGAAATCGGAGGCCCAGCGACGCACCACGACGTCGAGATAGGCCCATGCTGGAACTGCCGTCCCAGGCTGTATCGCCATCGGGTACCTGGAGGGCATCCGAGCACATAAGAACACGCCATGATACAAAAAAACGACAGCCAGACTCACGACCCTAAGTGTATTTGTGTCGTCTTACAGTTCCTTGACCATGCACTCCAGCTACACAGGACATCGTGCCAGCGTTCGGATGAGACCTAGCACAGGCTCCGACCAACAAGCCACTCACACCTGAGGTTCTTCGCCGGTGTCGAACTGGCACAGCTGGCACGCCTCGACTATTGAATACATGACCGTGTTGCATGAGCAATTGTCGGCTCCGAAGAGCGGTCCGTCATAGAATTGGCTTGGGTCGTCCAACGGTTCATCGACGGCAGCTGCCGCAAGATGATGGTGAGAAGCGCGGCCACAGGAACGTAGGCATTCCAAGTCCCACCTGTTTCACCAACACAAGGAACGGAGAGGTACGCAGCAATCAAGCAGGGGTTTTGACCCCTGCTGTTGGACATCTGGGGACGCGACAGTAAGTCATCACTTAGTGGGAGTGCGGAAAGGTCTCTTTACTGACCCATGCGTGCTGAGAGGTGCACGTTATGTTACTGAACTGTGCTCTAGCCAAGCGAATAGAGACGGCAACAACATAGACAAGGCCAAAAAGCAACGGAGGAGACATCTCGCCCTAGAGCAGTAGGGGGTGGAGAGGGGGGCACCGCAGATGACGGCGACAGCTCACGCTCTCCTTTGGGGGCTGAAAAACTTGTGCGGTGGGCGCATCGGCATGTTGGAAGCACACCGCTTTGCGGCCTTGGGCGCAACAGAGAGCTGCTTCTTGTGCGTGCTTGTGGATGCGGTCCCTTGGATTTTGACGAGAGGTGGTCCACTGTAGGCGCAAACGCTGGCCGAACGCCGGCGCCGACGCTTCTCAATCGCCGCCGGAGAGGCGGGCAGCAGGGAGGCCCCAGGCTACCGGCCGGCAAGAGTAACGTACATGCTGGTGGCAGGAAATCCGCTGAGCAACCCGATCACGGTGAAAGACTTTGAAATCATTCACTTGGAAGAAGATAAGAAAGTTAGTGGAACGATGTGTAGAAAAGTCGAAGGAACTTAGGAAGAACACGGGTGAGTGGGATCGAGGAGGCCAGGCCTCGCTCGACCCAATCTCCAACGCATCGCGTCTGTATCGAGAACCCGGAACATCGTAGATCGCCCTAGGCTTGTTTGGGCATTCCGACTGCCGATGAGGAACGTTCGGCGTCGACACGAGGAGTGAGTACCCGGATGTCGACGAGTTCGTCACCCGCCGAGGATCGTGTCCCATTATGAGAAAGCGGTTTGCATTCGCCAACTTTGACGACAACTCGGGCACCCTCTGCGTGCATGACGTCGTCGGACATTCGTGCAACGCAAACAGGCGTGCAACGTAAAAGTAAAAGAGCCGCCTGTAGAACACGAGAGTCTGAGACAAAAGGGCTGACCATCAAGACACTTGCGAGTCGCCAGCAACGAGCACCACCGAAGCGCTACGCTGCACACGACCGAGACCCGTCCGGCCTGGAGGTTCGCGCGGAGGATCAGCGACTCCGGAGCACACCAACTCTCCGAGGCCTTGGGTGTGCGTCCTATCACCGCCTGGTCGGCAAGTTGGAGAGGTCGCGAGGGGAGACGCGAGGCTCCGCTTAGCCGGTGAGTTGCCGCAAGCCCAAGCCCCTGGAATGCGGTTGGGCGGAGGAGGACCAGGTTCTAGGAGGGTGCACGTCGGGTAAGCGCAAGCGGGCGTCGACATCCGCGTGCGCCTGGCACTGAATCATGCCAGCTTCGACTTCTGCAGAAGCGGGCGAACATCCTCCTGGAATCCGAAGCCACCTCCAGAGCGCAAGGAATCCGTTCGGGAACACTGTCGCTCCCGGCCTCGAACGGCCTCCACACTCCGGCCGCTCCAATTCCGCTCGTCGCGCCCCCCATAAGGAAGCTTAAGCCAGGCACCTGGGGCCGATCCCGCTTGCCGCCCCCCCGTGCGGGCCGCCGCGGGCCAGCCAAAAAGCCTCCTCGGACAAGAGCAATGGAAGATGCATCCCGATAACGGACGTTGTAGTGACTCCAGCAGCGACCAGCAGGCCACAAGGAAACTTGTAAGGGATCACTCGATCCCAGAGCGAAGAGCCTTGTTGTACGAACCAGAAGCAGGCGATGGGCGACCAGCCAGCTGGAGACTCGTCCACAGCCAAGCCACCCCCGCTGCACAACAGCGTCGACATCTGTGTCGGAGCAGCCTTTTGGGTTGCGAGTCCGACGACAAGGTGTGGGGACCGTCCCCAGGAAGGCATGAGGCTATGAGACGTCTCCGTTGTTCGTGACCGCAATGACGTCCGCAGTGGTGCGCCGTATCTCCGAACACAAAAGGCGGGGCTCCGAGGGGACAACGGCAAGGCAGTCATGGAATGGCAAGGCAGTCATGGAATGGAGCACCGTCGATGGGGACGCGACGCGGAGCCTGGGAGGCAGATGCTCAGGTGGCCAGGCGTGTACCGGTGTATGCGACGACGGCAGCAGACGTTCTGCCGTCTGCGATTCAGATATCCTCACTTCCCTGGCTGCCACACCGATCTTCTAGAACGCTCAGAAGCTGGTCGGAGGAATATCAGCTACTACAAACGCTATCACATGTGACTCTCCGCTCGCCTGATCCCCAAGTCCACGCGCGGTCTCGCCCCTCAGGAGATCCTGGTCAGAAATAAGCAGCAGCGAGCATGACGAGCTCGAAGGTCGAGGCCAGGACGGACATGCAGATCCTCGTCATCGAGGGGCAATCGGGGTATGGGAAAGCAGCGGAGGATGGGAACAGGAAGAGGAAGCGCAGCCGACTGTAAGCAGGAAACGGACAGGAGATCACCATCATCCGCCGGGGCGAGAAGAATCGAGGACCATGCCGAGCGTGGAAGGTGCGTGCTGGTCTGCCGTGCGTGGACCGTTCGTACCTTATCCTTATCCATGTACTTTCGTCCGCGCCGCCCCTGCCATGGCCTGCCACCCCGCCTAACTGGGGCACGATAGAGTTGATAACTGTTGATAATCCCAAGATGAGACTAGAGTGAGACAGGTTGTGCCACCCCGGGGAAACGCACTCCGAACGTACGATCCAGGGCGCCCAGCGAGAGCAGTGTTCGATCTGCACGCGTTCAGACATGGAGAACGAGGTACCGAGATGGTGTGCGTGTTGGTGAGGAAGCCGACGTGGCTATGGAATCGAGCAGGAGCCAGGAAGCGTCAGGCCAAGCAAGGAGCGCCCAGCGGCGCGGCCGCACGGTGGGGCGCACGACTGTCGCCTAACGTCGGAACGATGATCCCGTATATGGTATCTGGGCCGGACCGTGATTCAGATCTCAACGAGATCTCCACCAGTATTTGAGCTCCTTCCCCGTCTTTCCCCTCTCGCACTTCCCGCATACCCCTCTCCCCCTCACCTCCATATACCATCACCATCCCCCATCGCCCCCGCACCATGGCCTCTGTCGATGACCTCGTCGCTTCCCTCAACGCCAATCACATTGGCCAGGAAGCTATCGAGCTTGCTGCTCTCCAGGTGCGTCCCGGCCCGCCACACTTCCCCACCCAAGCCATTCACAAAGGGAACCCCAGGCCCAACTCCAGCAAGCCCTTCTCGCTCAACAGATGTCCTCTCACATATCTCATGGTGCCTCGCGAGGCGGTCCCTTGAACTCCCCCGTGCTTCGTACCCCGTCTGCGAGCATTTCCCTCGATCCCACCGAGGCTGCATGGGTCCGACATCCCAGCGTCTCCAGCACCAGAATGAGGTGCTCGATCGACGAGACTCAGGAGGCCGACGAAATGGACGAGGACGAGCGCATGGTCGAAGACCTCCTCACTTCCCCCGCATCCCCCGCCAGCCCCACTCGCACGCCACAACCGTCCATGTCAGGTGTGTGCCATCCCCCCGCATCCTCCTCCGCATACCGCCCGCGCAAAACAAGCCTATCCGTGCACATGATTCCCCTCGACCACTCGCACTACGAGCTCCCCTCCCCCAACACCTCCCTCTTCGCCACCACGGACCCCTTCTACCTCGCGTCCTTGCAGAACGGGCACGGTCACGCGCCTTCGACGTCGGTCTTCGCGCAAGCCGGGCGTCCAGCCGCCCACTCCCCCTTCCTCAAGCACCACATGCAGTACAGCGCGTTCGGCCACGGTTTCCAGGCCGTGCCTCCCGACCACCAGCCGCACCACAACATGTTCGCCGCGACCGCCGCGGCGTTCACTTCATGAGTGCGCTCCGCACGCCACAACTGTCCTCTCCGTACATATCACAGAAGCATCCCCCCCTCCCCCCCTCATCGGCATCACCTCCAGTGTACTACCAGTGTATCACTATCATAACCTAATCACCATTCGCACAACTTACAGACGACACGGCGACGCTCGACCTTACACTACCCATCCCTTTCTCCGCGGACTCTCCTCTGGGTCCGCGCCCCGACGACACGCCAATCGTGTCCCTGGCGACAACTCTCTCCTAGCCTCTAGGCGAGTCCCGAGCGCGATTGTCACCAGGGGAGTGGAGGTGGGCGGCGGAAGTCCAGGGCAGCAGTGCCTAGTTTCCGGGGAGGGCAGTGCGGAATCGCTGATTGCGAGGTCGGTGCCGGCGCCTGTATAGATCCCGGTGCTTTTTGCGCAGTGCAGAATCACTTCCGGCCATCTCATCCTCGCGACACTGGGGCAGTTTCTCGTCACTTGACACGGCACTGGTCTTGCGTCTAGCTTCGCATACGGATCGTCGGGGTTTCTGAAAGTCGCATCGCCTCGATCTCATCATCTGGCTCCGTCGTCCCCTGCATACATTATCATATTGCATACCTTGGCTTCAGTCGTCGTGTTGCGTCTTGCATTGCGTTCTGCCTCAAAGAGTCCCTGTTTTCGTTCTGTGATTGTGGTGACCTTGACTTTGACTCCACTCAAAGTACTGTACTCAAGTCCCCCACCCCTAGTTCGCTTCCACACCCTCGCAACTGCATACCAGCGCGCCGTTCTGAATGCCGGGCTTCCCTTCCCCCTTCCCTTCTCCTTACAGGCTTCCCTCTTGCTGCGCCTCGTATCACGCCGTGTCGGACTCTCACTCATATCACACGCACATCTATATATTGCACACATGCTCCGAGCATCATTCAATGTTGTTTCCCACCAGCACTCCCCGCTCACACGCCGCCGCGCTTTACAGGTCTCCGCTCTCAATAAGCATGACATTCTGGATCTCTCTCCTACATTGCGACCCTCCTTCACGGGGTTCGTATGATCGTGATCCATGATCTCCATGGCATTTTCTTACAGGATTTCGAGCAGAGCAGGTCTAGAGCCTCGCCCTCACCCCTCGTCAACTCTTTCACATTGTACGTACATGCACAGTGAGGACCCTAGCACGTTCTCGACGCGATGTCTCACCTTGATAGGACGTTGGACGCGCTATTGCACGCCCGCACACGACGTCGGACGCATTACAGCGGGAGCTCGACGTCGCGCAGATGACCATTCCGTCCGGGGCGCGCGTGCCACACAGCGTGGCCCTCCGTCCGATCCGCACCTGCGACTGAATAACGTCTTTAATGCGCTAGCGCACTGACAAGCTCGGCGAACTTGTTTCAGTTGTCCGTTCACAGTACTTATGGGCTGCCGCCGGCTCCTAGGACGCCGACTGTCTTCTGGGGCGAATTCCCCCGCGCTGCCGCTGCACTTGTTCCTCTAGATCTTCTTCGTGGAGCTTCCACCAGCACTTAGCACCTGGCACTGAATACAGACGGCGTCGGCGCGGACGGGATCCGAGCTTCCCGAGTCCCGAGAGCCGGCCTGTGCGGAGGTTCTCAAGGTTCGCACCGCGTCTCGCTGGAGTAGGTGTGTGCTGCTGGAAGAAGCGGGACAGGGACACGTAAGGAACAACGCGCACCGGGACACTCGGCGAGTTGTGCGTCGGCGACTTGGCAGGACTTTGCTTCGACGAGCGTGTCGGCTTGTCCGGGACGACCGAGCCCAGTTGAGGCTGAATACTTTACAAGGGTGGAGGGAGGAGGATGCCGGCGCCGCAGTCAGTTCATTCAACCTAAAAACTCCCGGCTCTTGGCTACGTATAGCTTGACGTCGACGTCCAGGATAGTCAGGCACTCGCCTTCCAGTGCCACCGTAACCCACCACTTATAAACCCTTATAGCTTGCGAGTGGCAACACGCCCCTCCTATCCCACTAACGCAGATGTTCCCGAACGAGTCCGATACAATAAAAACCAACCGGGACTGCTCGTACCACTGCTGCGTTACGCGTATGTGGACATGTCAGCGCTCGGTAGCTTGTTTTGTCGCGATACGGAACTGCCCGACCTTCGCGTTCCTCCCCCAGACTCCAGAGATCCATGGAACCGGCACCGGCACCGGCACCGTGACGGCGCGGTTCTGGGACCGATCGCGCGAGCTTGCGAGGCGCAGCGGCGGCGGAGGGCGGAGGCCGCCCTTTCCAGTTTCCAAACGACGCCTTCCGATTGTGCGAAGCGACGTCAGTTTCGGAAACGCGGCGCGGCTCGCGGGTCCCAGTCTTTCAGAGTCAGGAGCTTGTTGCGATCGCTGCATGCGGAGGGCAACGCCAAACGTTGCGCAAATAAAGCTATTCGAGGCAAACATGGTCGTGCGGGCGCGGAAGGCGGAACGCCAATTTGGTTCGGTTGAGGGTTTCCGAAAGGGGCCATCAGGGTCGTGGACACCGTGACCAAGATGGAATCATGGCGGCGACGTGTCGCGCTGGTCTGCCATGCGCAGTCCGTTAGGAGAGTTATGAGAGCACTTAGATCTGCTAGTACTTACATGTAATTAGACATACCACCACGGCGGGGATGAGGGCGGTTCTAGTTCTCCGAAGCAGGAGGAAGAGAAAACCAGCGCATCTTCAATGGACATCTTGCCAGCGAAGGCCAAAGTACCGGTGACGCGTCTCGGAGCTTGCGATCGGTTGTTGCCGGTTTTGAGTGCTGGCGCCACACTTGCCTTATCTGGACCTCCGATCGCGACATCACCGAATCCAAGCGCACGGTCTGAGTCGGGCCGTTATGGCGTCTAAAGTATGGCTGTCTCCCTCTCTTGAGTCTCTTCCTGGTCTCTTCGCTCCAGTTCGTGCATCATGCACGATGCGTGATTCTCGGGCCCCCGAATTGGACTGCTATCAACTCTCCGCGGCTTTCTTTCTCTGATGGCCTTTCTCCAATCGTACAACGGTTTTATGCACGGTCTGTACTAGGCATGATCAACTATGAACTCTCCCAATCATAGTACCCTTTTTTGCGATTATATGCGGCAAGAACCCAAGAGCTTCTAGCCCATCCCGAGTCATGGTCATGAAACCATTCAAATAATGTACGTCTCCTCCTCTTGAACGCATATGCATATTGCTACATCTAGCTATCACAAATGAGACGGCCGAAGGAAACACTCCCGGTTGCGGTGGTTCTCGGCCCGGATCTTGTTCTGACGATAAGTAAGGTTGGGCTCATTCACGGGCAACCAATGCCACGTGGGTGACAGAAGCGTTACCCCCGTGTGACACCCGTGTTATCCTTCCAAATCCGGATGGACAAGTCTCCATCAAGCGCGCAAGGCCTCAATGCCCGCAGACTGTTGAGGACGCTTGTAACAGTGTACGTAGTGTATGCACTAGCTAAAACTAAGGGCCTTACACTGCTCTACTTATTTAGACAGGCTATAGCTTTGCCTGGTTCCGAGAGACTCGCATTCACCTCCCCGGTCCATCTACGGCGGGGGACTCCGGACTCCAGAGCTGCCAATTGCTTCAAGTTCAAGTTCCGAGTCCGTGTGTAGTAGCCTCCTAGGTTTTGTGGACGCTTGTGCCCCTTTTTCAGGGGCATAACGTCTGGTTCGGACACCAAGACGGCCTCCGCCGTACACAGAGAGATGCAGGATGGACAACAAGAGGGTGGAGGCGAGACGCGACTTGCGACCGAGGACGATTTGGCTCGTTAGATTTGATTATTGCATTATTTTGATAGCTACAGTTAGCGCTGAGCTACACTCGCTCGCAACCTTCATAAACTATCTCCTCCTTCCTCTCTC
Source organism: Ganoderma sinense ZZ0214-1 (assembly GCA_002760635.1). Classification (NCBI taxonomy): domain Eukaryota; kingdom Fungi; phylum Basidiomycota; class Agaricomycetes; order Polyporales; family Polyporaceae; genus Ganoderma; species Ganoderma sinense. The sequence goes on from AYKW01000001.1 coordinate 1,149,974, forward strand.
CCTAAAGGCGAAATCTGGCCGCAACAAAATATGCAGCTTTGTGCCACCTCGAACTTGTCGCGGCCCGATTTTTAAAAGAAGGTGTTTGAAAGATGTAGATAGGTTTACAAGCCGAATGTCACCCCAAAGTCACAGGCGCCCCACGTGGCATTGGTTGCCCGTGAATGAGCCCAACCTTACAACATCTGTACTTATGATGGCCCTGTATCCGACCCAACACATTTACTGGGCACAGGCGACCGTTCACACGTGCAAGTAGTCCCGCGATAATCGTATCGCCTCCGTGCCTCTTTCTGTGTGCTATCCAAGATGGTCGGAGAACATTTCATGGGCCGCGGAGATATGCAACGGCGGGCGAACTGGGGATCTAGATGTGACGAAGGAAACAGGTAGAGTACAGTATCACAATTTTATGTCGTCCGCTTCGAAAGTCTAACTACGATGTGCAGTGGGCGTTCACAAAGACGGAGCTGCCTTGAGCACAAACACTACGTTCATCAGGACGATCTGCTTTTGGGGGCGACAAACTCTCGGAACCTCTGTCCTCGACGAGCTCAGATTCTGCTCCTTCAAGATTCTATGGCCCGCTCTCACCGGTCTCACCCTTCAAATGTTCGATTCCCGTCCGTTGTGCGCGCACATGAGCTGGAAGCAGACGCAAGCGGGTCTTGTCTTGCTATTACCGCCGTTGAAGGGGAGACAGACGATGCTGATTCAATTTTGTCTCTTCAGATGTGCCCAAGTCAACGGCCGTCTCTAGGTCATCGAGGTGCAGGACAATCGCAACCACCTCTTTCTCAACCCCTTCAGCAACCTTGCAATTCACTAGCGGTACAACCTAACAACCTTCATCCACCCCGCCACCACAGACATCTAGTCCTAACCTACGAATCAGTGCCCAAGTCCCACTCGTGGGCGGCATCGCGGGCGGCGTCCCGGGTTCTCCCCCCTCAGGGCACTCGCCTGCCACCGCTGACCGACCGGAGCAGCAGCACATGCACAACCCGACTCTGGACAGGCCGTCACCTCTGGACCGTCTAGATATATAACTGCGCCAAAGGACGGGATGATATCGCCGACAGACTTAGTGGTCGACGTACGTATGCGTTTCTGCTGTCCTCTTTATCTCAAGCCCTCGGATGCGCACTGACAAGTTGCGGTCGTTCGTGTTTCGTTTAAGAGGACCTGGATCTCCCGCGCACTTCCTTACCGCTGTGGAGGCCGCAATCGGCAGCTCGGCGCAAGGGGGATGCACGCGGAACTACCGTTGCCCTAGAGTACTTCCTAAGCGTGGTGGGCTCTACATGTCGCGGCGTCTGTCGTCGTGAATGAGGGACCAGAATTAATGAAAATTCCTATTACAGCACACACATATACATGTCTGGGTAACCAACGGCCATTGTGGCAGCGGGTACTAGTCCGCGGAGGGACTTCAGCGGTGACTGCCACTGATATATGCACTCAAAACCGAGAGCTGAAGAGCTACGTGTTATGGGCATTCTTGTAGGACTAGAACGGCAACTTACTGAGGAGAAAGCATCGGAAACGGCCCGCACGATGAAGTTTTCATCGCGTGGGCGGGGTCGCCAGAGGCGCTGCAAATCCCATGTATTGTGGCGTAATACTCTTCAGTGTTGAAGGGTTTCCTCTGCCGTCGGGCGCAATGCAGGATCCTTGTTGGTCATTTGACACAGCAAAGGTATCAAGAATTCAAGGTTGGTGTATTTCTAGCGCGCTGGTCAGCTCAAAAACGAAACCGAAGAACGTTTGACCCACGGCGGTGAAGTTCTCCCGGAACAAATTCCAAGAACAAATATGTCCACCTTGAACGGGTCATAAGAAACCTCGTTCGACAGCTCCGGGACGTCTTTGTCAAGTCCAACGATACCCAGAACCAGTTTTTCGTGTTCATCCGGATGAAACCAAGACGAAATCCCGAAATCGATGAAGTAATAGGTCACAGGTACCTGGCTGCGTGATAACACGGGTGCTAGTTGTTGTAGGTCGTGTGGTAGGTAGTCCTCGCGAATGGCATGGAACCCCTCAGGGTACATAGCTATGGCGTCCATCATAACATTCTTGTATGTACAGTCCCTGTATACTCGTAAGCAAAGACATGTGGCGCAACACGGTAGGCATCGTACCTATGCGCAACCCCTTGCTCGTGTAGGAATACCAAACCCTGAGGAATCATGTATAGTGGTCCATGGGAGACAATAATAACGTGCGTACCTCCAGAAGCTGTTCGCCACAGTCCAGCATATTCTGAACGGACTCGAACGGGGGATCATCGATGTAACGCAGGAACGGCATGACGATGTAAGAGTGGTTAGGGTCATCCTTGTCAGGAAACACGTCCAACACAGGTACACAATGGTTGCGAGGGTCCTTCCGCATCTTCGGAGAGGACAGGTGCGTAGCGATCTTCAATTCCTGCGAATCTGTAGGGATCAGGCTCTGTTTCAGAAGGACGAGCTTGCCATCCGACACCCTCGTTGCATCCATGAGGGTGGGCCGCAACAACTGCTTCAAGTTCAGTGGATGTCAGTCCGTAAACTCGCTGTTTCTCCACTCACATGTGCAATCGGGAAGTCTTCAGCGTAGAACGGTTTTTGAATATTTGGGTCTAGTTTCCAGGAGGCCATGCACCCCGGTCGGTAACGAGCTCGCAGAAGATACCCTCTGGACGCTAGGTATTCCTAGCGATCCCGCCAGACGGTTTCAACAGGATCAAGCTGAGCTAAGCTGTTATAGTAGTCTTCAATATCGAAAGGTTCCTGAGCCATGTCGTCTACAAACCTGTTCAAGTTTTCTCCCGGCGAGTCGTCAGGCCTGGGCGCCTCAGGAGAGTCCAAGTAGACGCGCACAGCCACAACAGACGTGGGTTACGTAATGGCGGATTCTGGGCGCTCAGGCCTCTGCAGGAATTCCGTGGCGAAGTTCCGAGTCGTCGTTGAAGAGGAGCGCGTTTCTGTTTAACACCTGAATCGGAACAGATATCTTATCTTTCATCCAATCTCCTTGCGAAACTTCACTGCTGGCAAGAAATATAGCGCAAGGGTTACTCGCACTGAAAGTTCTGCCTGTTCAGAACGATCAGGCCGTTAGTCGCCTTCGAAGGATCCGGACATCTTTTCACGCCGTACGTACTCGTCAATGTTATCGTATATGGCCAAGCACGTCCTTCGACCAGCGGCACGACCCGGCTGGTCAGCTGGACAAGGTGGAGTATCGACTTGGTCGTGCCATGGGATACCGCTCTTAATTTTTCCCTGCTCGTGACCTCCACGCCTCACCATATCTCAAATTCCTGACTTCTGCTCGTATCTGCAGTACTTCAGAACACGGGCTAACGCCACGAGCTTCCACACAGGCCCAGCTTATCGTCAATCACTCGACTCGAGTATCGCGCGATGTCGCCGACGGGCGGACGGAGCTCCTTTCCGTCGCCCGTGACTGATGTTATTTAGGCTCGAAGTTTGCAAGAACCGCAACTCAACGCCTCGTTGACCACTTCGCTGTTCTTCAGGACGATCTCCTTCCTGCGTGCGACGCACTCTGGGGAACATATCCACTTCGCAGCCGGACACCTCGAGCCTCGAGCCTGTGGTCATCATAGCAAGATTGGAACGCACGTGTCGGTTATCGATCACTTCTTCCCCGCATTCTGATCCATCCGCCCCCTAGGCCTCACCACTACCTCCCGCTAGCCACTCGCTAGCCTCGCGATACAACACGGTACAACGCACGAACTACGGCTGGAACAGGCATAGCGCGGCTCGACCACCAGTCAACATGGATCTGCAGACCGTCACCACCAGGAAGGATCTGTCCCTCCCCGCGGGCCTTTTCATATCTCTCATCATCTACGGGGGCTATCGAGTTTGGGCGAGGCGCAGCGCCTCACGCGCACGCGCTGCGACGCCGCTCGTGTTGTCCAATCATAGCACCAGCGAAATGTCAGCCTTAGCGAAGGCGAAGGAGCGTGGACCAGGAGGTGAGTTGCGTAGTCCATTTCGGTTGAGTCCAGGCCCATCTACCCAACGTCTACCATTCATTTCTGTATTCACTGCGCATGCGCAGTGGTTCTTCTGCTACTTAGTCCTGACGTCCTCCCGCGTGGTTCCCGCTTTGCTCATGTTCGTCCCGTTCCGCCTCGCGCAGAATGGCACGCCGTAAAGTTCGACTATCCGCGCGTGGCGTCGAGCGCGACACATTTCAGCACCCTCAAGCCAATACCGTACCGCCCCTTCCGATGGGGCGATTACCAGTGAGCCATTTCCGCCTTTTTCTCGCGAGGGCGATGTTAATGCGCGCGCGCTGGTCAGCGTGACGATGGGCATTCGTAATATGCTCTGGGACGAATGGATCGAACTCGACCGCGACTTCGCGCAGACGCACAGAGTGTGCGATTACCGAATGCAAACACGCGGAGAGAAGCTTGTGCAGATGCACCCCGCCCAGCCGGGCGTGGTTGAGTCGGGTCATGCCGCCGGTACGTCATCCTATTCACCAGTGCCGTATTTCCGTGCCGACCTTCCTGGTTTCTGGATATTCACAGCTGAGGAGTTCCTCTACGAGTTGGCGGAATACCTCTCACGCAGGCATCCGGACGTATACCGTGTTACGCGACATCCTGTGTCGGCGCGCGAGGACGAGAACGGCTGGTATGGGGAGGGCAGGATCAAGACAATCACGATCGTACCTTTCCAGGAGACTCACAATTTAGACATGGAAGAACCTTTGAAGGCGGCACGTTCGCTGTGAGTCCTGGGAGCGATCCGATTAATTTTGAAGCTTCTGACGGAATGGCTGGCCACGGTCATCGCTTTTAGGATCCAGGAAGACTTCACGATCATGCTCGAGGGCTCGGATGGACGCTACTATCTCCAAGCCGGTGCCGTATGCATTGCAGGTGAACCTCATCTTCGAACGTTTTCACCAAGGCAATATGCTGACCAGGAACCGCCGCAGGCTCGTGGCGGCTCGAAGACAAGATGGGCATGCCCCTCGAAGAAATCCACACGTCCGGCCACGTTCCCAAATGTAAGCGAATCTTACTCCTATTGCCCTCCATTACCGAGCTGGCCTCACACGGCTCCCACGCGCTTCAGACAAAGACAAGCTCCAGATGAGCATGGAGCGCTACTTCCGACGAATGCCCGTCGACAAGCCGATCGTCCGCAATAACTACGCGTTCCAGGTCGTCGCGCAGCCCGAGATGCGCAGGCCGGCGCCGCCCGCTGGCTCGCTGCTCGACGTGGACCCGGGCGAGCTCGCGTGGGCGGTGACGATGAACGGGGACGAGGAGACGTCCGAGTACGAGCGTGCGAAGCACATCAACGACCAGTACGGAGAGGACGCTTACCCGGTGTCGCTCCCGTACCGGCTGGAGAAGGTCGAGACTCCCGCGACGGCTGAAACATTGCACCTGAGGACGGAGAGGCAGACGCTGCGGAGGCTGCCGCGCACTGGGGCAATCGTGTTTACGATTCGTGTGTACCAAACGCAGCTAGCGGAGTTGGTCAAGGAGCCGGGGGTGCCTGGTCGGATTGCGAGTGCGATCCGCAGCTGGCCTGAGGACGTGGCGAGGTAAGAAAGTCGTTGCATTCTGAACGCGGCGGGTCGAAAGCTGATATTGGTGCAGGTATAAAGCGCGTGGCGCCTACGAAAGTATCCTGCCGTACTTGGACAAGTGCCATGCTGAGCAGGTCGAGAGAGGGATCACGAGCGAGGAAGACAAGAAGACGAACTTCCCCTTCTAATGTGGATGTGGGGTGGCGCAGATGTCCGATTTGAACCTAACATGAACTATAGACTGTATTCTTCTCACTAACGACTGTAGCGGTAGAGTTGACGAAATCATTGGGCTGTATGCCGCATGGCATATAGTCGTGGCGCGAGCGACGATCTCGAGTGGCAGGGGCCAAATTGTGCGGACGTGGAGCATGCTAGGATGACGTCGGGGACCTGAGTCTGCATCCATGGCAGGGAAGATTGCCGTCCGCGCGGGGCATGGGGCGCATGGGGGTGCGAGCCTGCTTCGATTTCTCCCTCGCGTGCGGCCAGTTCCCTGGAGAGGATTACGACTATAAAGACGGGAGTGGGCAGATTCAGACTGACGTTTCTCCGATTCCCCGCCGCAGCCTTGTGCGCTCTTCCCTCCCTCCCAGTCTGTGGTCGCTGTGTACGCGCTGACGACGTCGATCGCTGACGTCTGCGGCACGATACGCGAGATCGAAGGCGAATATTGGCAGCTATATCGGGTGAGAGAGCAGTGCAACCGGCGGCAGTCAGCCCGTCAGTGGGGAGTGGGAGATCTCCCGGAGCAGCCTCGGCAATGGTCCCGCCCTCCCCCGGCGTGGACGCACGGCAGCAGCCCAAAAGTCCAGCTCGGCCTGCTCGCTCTTCTCAGCGGCCAGCCGGCCGTGGCCACATACTCTCCTCGCCACCCCGTCCCTCGCCACCACCCCCCTCGACGATGCCCAAGCCCACCCTCATCCAGTCCATCCTCAATAGACCTTCTCAATCATACCACCACCCGACCCAACGCGAATACCATTCCACTCGCGGCGAACTCTTTAGACTAGCCCACGCCACAGCAAAAATCATCCCTGGCCAGTATGACGACTCTGGCCTGGACACCTCCACCCCAGGTGACTCGGACACCGAGACCTACCACTCGTCAGCCACCTTCGATCGCTCGTCCCAACGGCCATCCTCTAAGTCGCGAGCTCTCTCCAGCCATTCTGGTTCGGATGTCTCTCAGTCCCAGCGAACAACCGAGGTGAGTACTCTGCTTCATTCCGCCTGGGGGATTTCCAGTTATTTTTGGCCGACGGGACTTATCGGTATACCGCGCGGCGAATAGCCCAAACGCAACCCCGCCCATTCTATCGCATCAACCTCCTCCTTCGTATCAGCCAAGAATCCGGACGACAACCGCTCCCACACTCGCAAGTCCTCCTCTAACGCCCACTCCTATCAGTCCCGCTCCAGCTCTAGCAGGGATCCCTCCACCAAGGGGAATGAGGGAGACGTTGAGGAGAGCACCGACGAGGACGAGGAAGGCACAGACATCTTCTACACCCCTCGCACGTCCCTTGCTTCATCCTCAGCCTTATCGCGAGTATCCCTGTCCGCCGTCGCTATGCTCGAGACTCCAGTGCTCGCGTCCGCTCTTCTCCCCCTCCATACCAAGTCAAAGCCTGTCTCCGTACCGGCTGCACCCAATGACGACACTCCCCCGGTCTCGCGAACGCCGTCGGGCTCGTCACTGTCATCCGTAGCATCATCGACGAGCGGCGGTGACGACTCTCCCTCGCTATTCTCGGACCCCTCGCGCGGCACGTCCACACGGCCCACAACTGCGGGCAGCTCCGAGCGTGGGGCTAAGCACGCCGCGAGCTCTGTGGAGACCATAACTATCGCCTCGTCCGCCTCGCGCCCACGCACGCTGTCCGCAGGAGCCAAATCTACCGGCTCGTCGTCCTCCGCGCGCTCGGGCGCAAGCACCATCCGCAAACATCGCGAAGAGGCCGGCAAGCTGACGTACACGGATGAAGACTGGGCTAAGGACATCCGGTGGCTCACGCCGCCGAAGATGCCGGCTGCAGTCAACGGCCGCCGCACTGCGAGGACACTCCCGCCCGACCTCCCCAGCCTCGAGAACGACCTGTCTGGCCGCCGGAGACCTGGCCATCCAAATCCGCGGGCGAAGGGTGACAGACGGAGTAAGCGGTCACGCCATTCGCGCGGACGGATGTCCGCACTGTGGGAGGAGGACGAGAGCGAGGACGGCAGCACGGACTTCACGAGCTCAGAGCCTAGTCGGTCAACTACGCCTATACCGGAAACCCCACCCCATTCCATCCCTTCTTCTCCCCTCGCGAAGATAACGACCCTCCCGCTGTCTGCGGAGCCGCAAGAGGAGAACGCGCCCTCCGAGTCCACGCATTCCGAGAGCACGCCAGATGCACGGTTAGAGAGGTATGCGCGGGGGAACCGGCGGACATATTCGACAACTTCCTCTCTCTTTCGTCCTAACGGGTCGTCAAACGCGCATTTACCAACACACCCGCTTCCAAATCCCGTCCCTTCATCGACTGCTACCCCAACTCCGAATGGTTACACAGGCCTGACCCTCCCCCACGCCGGATACTCGAATGCCAAAGGCAAACAGACAGCGGAAGGACATGTCGATCTCGTCCGCGCAGGTGTTGCGCAGAGCAGCATGGCAACGATCGAAGTCATCCGTGGGGTTGCAGCAACGATTTCGAACGGCGTACCACTCGTAGCCAACAACTCTCCTTCGAAACCTCGTCGAACACTATCCTTCTCGCTCGGCCGCTCGTTCACCTTCAACTTCAAGGGCAAGAAGCGCGAGAGCGCGACGCCCGTGCACTTGCGCGGGGGTCTTCCCCTACCCGTCGCGTTCACCGCTCACGTCGCGCCGCCCTCCTTCGTACCCGAGTCGCACGTACTCGTCCAGGTGCACGCGGTTGGCCTCGATACCCTCGATTCGCTTATCGTGCATGATAAGGCGGGCATGAACGGCAACGGCGGCGGGCTGACGGGCGGAAAGGGAATCGGAGGCGGAAAAGCCGGTTTCATCCCAGGGCGGAGTTTCGCGGGGAAGGTAATCGAATGTGGATGGGCCGTACGCGAAGAGGTGTGTAGGCGCGGCGAGTGGGTCGTGGGGCTCTTGGACGTGAAGAAGGTACGTTACCACCGCCACCTGTATTTACCCCGTTCCCAATGCGAGTGCAGGCTTGGGAATCTGACCTGGAATGTGCGTGAACTTATGACGCTGCTCTGCTTTTAGTGTGGTGCGCTCACAGAGTTCATCCTTGTCGAGCGACATCGCGTCCATCGTGCTCCGCAACCGCGTCCGCGTACCCCGGCACCACTCTTCCAGCCACGAAAACGGACTCACCTCCGGAGCGCGTCCCTCCCACCGAACGGCCAATCTTACACATCCTCGCCTCTTGCACCTGCCGCGCTCACCGTCGAGGAACTTGCGTTGTTGCCGTTATGTGGCGTCCCGGCACACCGTGCAATCCGCACCTTTGCTGACGTCCTCACTCCGCCACTAGGCACCAAGTCCTCTGATCCGCCAAACAAATCGGACAAGCGTGCCTTGATCCTCAGAGGACACGATGGTGCAGGCGCGCTCGCGGTACAAATGCTTCACAAGCGTGGTGTCCGCGTCGCTGTGCAGATCCCTGAATCTGCGATGCTGGACGACGAACCCTCAGCGGCAGAAGACTCGACCCCAGCGCAGATCGGGAACGGCAACGCGAATGGGAACGGGCGCAAACTCTCCCTCGACCTCGTGCGCCCTTCACCGTCGAAGTCCGACAAGGACAAGGACAAGGGCAAGGCGAAGGAGAGCCAGAAGCCGAAGCAGACCAAGCAGGCGCGCACGGAGGGCCGTTTACGTGCGTGGGGCGTCGAAGACATCTTCGTCGGGGAGCCGCTGGACGTTCTTCGGCAACTCGCGGAGGAAGGCCAATCGTTCGACATGGTTCTCGACACTGTCGGGGGCGCTGCGGTCTGGGAAGCCGGCCAGCGGCTGCTCACGGCTGACTGGACCGCGGCTGCCTCACGCTCGTCGCTCTCCCTCGGGCGGGAGACCTCGCGCAACGCGTCGCTCGACGTCGACCTTGGCGCGGACCCTGCCGCGATGGGCGCGAACGCAGAGTCCCACACGAAGCTCAAGCGAGGCCGGAGCACGTCGAGGAGCAGGAGCGTCATCACACATGCTCAGTTCACGACCCTCGTCGGCGACACGCCGCACAGACCTATCCCAACCGCCCAAGACAACCTCAAGGGTGGGCTGCGTTCTCTACGGCGCGCGACATCGACGACGTCGAAGTCCTCTCCCGCCGTGCTCACCCGCGGCGCGAGCAAGCGCGAGAAGCGCCTCGTCGGGTACGCGTGGGTCAGCGTCGCGGCAGACGTCGACATGGAGGGCGAGGACGTGCGCGATTCGCTTGCGGCCGTCGTCCGTATGGCGGAGAGCGGCTGGCTCAGGCCGCTGTGCGTCGACACAGAGGGCGAGCCGCAGGAGGCAGGCAAGGTTGTGTTGTTCGAGAAGGCACCCGAGGTGTTTAGGCGAGGTATCGTTGGCCCGCTTGGCGTCCTGGCGGACGGGGGGACGTGTGCCGTCCGGATCGTCGGGTAGGGTTGTTTGGAAGTGTTGGATGCGGATTACCGGGCTAAAGACAAACACGAAGACGACAGAGACGCGTATTGCTTTTGTGGGATCCGTAGGTGCCCTGCTTATTCTAATCATCGGGTTCGATGTGATTTTTGGTTTTTCTTTACACTGCGGACTACTGCTCGAGATTGACACCGGGACAGTGACTATGTACCCGTAGAATTATTACTCTTAGCTCGGAAGATTCAAGGTATTATCGATGTGTACAGTATCTAGCGGCACTTGTACTTTCCTCTCATTGATACGTATGTTCCGCGCATTGACCTTACGCACCTCACGCACTGATAACGATGATGTTGCACCAGTCTCACTCCATTGTACTTGGCGTGTGTTCGTTGCCAGTGACAAGCAACTCCAGTTTATCAGGGTGATCGACAACACAGGATCTACATGGTATGGAATGCATGTCGTGCCGAATCGCGCAGTGGTGTTTGAACCACTCAAAAGAACTGCTTGAAGTCATATGCGACCTCCCCATCCTTCGCCGCCGAGGCACCACCCTTCTTCGAGGACGCAGCGTTCGCAACCTTCTTCGGAGGTGCAGCAGCGCTAGCCTTCGACGTAGCCTTCACAGGCTTTTTGGCGGCCTTGGCCGCAGGCTTGTCCGCCTTCGCTTTCAGCTTCGAAGCAGCGGCACCCTTCGCACCGGCAGCAGACCGAGCCTGCTTCGTGCCCTTCGGCTCCGGCGCAAACGCAACCCTTTTAGCAGATTGGGCAGGAGCCTTGGTAGGGGCGCGTTTCCGTTTGCCTCGAGGAGGTGAGGACTCGAGCTCGTCGACTTCTTCGTCCTCATCCTCATCCTCACCTTCCTCCTCATCTTCGTCCTCTTTATCCTCGCTGCCCTCTTCCTCGTCGATACCCTCGCTCTCCTCCCCGTCTAGCCCAACCTCATCCACATCGTCGAGCGCACCGTCATCCTCCTCGTCGGCCCCAACGCCATCGTCAGAGGGCGAAACGAAGTAGCCTGCCTCAAGCATAACTTTACGGGCGTCGACCTCTCCAATGTGAAGTTTGACGAGCCCGCCGGCTTTGCGCAGCTCCTTGCGGGTCGACAAGTTGGAGAGTATAGACTCGTCTTTAGTGTACGCGTCCGCGAGAGATTTGTCGGAAGATGAATCGGAGGATGGGGGTGGGTTGGATGGAGTGGTGAAGCGAGCGAACTTCCCGCTGCTCCAGTCCCGGAGAACGGTTCGGGCGGCGCCTGTAAGGTCTGGGCTGCCGTTCTGTGGATACGTGCAAGCAAAGCGTTAGAAGGAAGGTCAGGTGATACACTACACACAAAATGCGACGAACCTTCTTGATGAAGCCATTAGCACGTGCGACGCTGGAGAGAAAGGCAGTCGCGTCTCCCTCCATGAAGATTGGCAGGTTGTACAAGAGCATGAGGTCCTCCCGGCTGGCGCGGGAGACGAGTTCGGACACTGGCGGAGCCATTAGCATATATGTAGAGACGCATGGCATAGACGGGGCACTCACTGACTACCGATGGATCCTTCAACCGCTCTATGTGTCCCCTGTTCCGCAAGAGTATATCGCACGCACGTATCCGAGTCACGTCCTCGTCCGACAGGTCCTCCACATGGTGCCACAGAAGCCCAGGCGTGTCGATCACGCGAAGTGACTTCCCACCCTCAAGGTCGACAGTGACTTCCTGAGGATGCGTTGTCGTGGTCGGGGAGAAGTCGTTGGTAGAAGAAGCAAGGGTATATGTCTGCAAGACAGCCTTGCCAAGGAGGGAGTTGACAAAGGATGTTTTACCAACATTGGTCATCCCAGTTACAGCAATCGTCAGCGGCTCGTCGCCCTTCTTCTCTGCGGCCCATTGTTGAAGGAGAGCGGTCAAGGCATCCAAGCCCCATGCATCGTCTGCGCGCTCCTTGCCCTTGCCTTTGCTCCACGTATCTGCCACTGACACGGGCAGACAAACGGATGACGACCTGAAAAGCACTGTAGGATATTCTTGCCTCAGCGTCGCCGCCCAGGCTTCCACAGCTTCCCGCGGACACGCGTCTGCGATAAGATGACATGAAGAATCAATACTCGACGTAACACACGCATGTATGCGCAATTTTCGAGGGGTATACGCACCAATTTTGCTAAGCACTAGCAGCACCTTCTTCCCCAACTCCTTCGCGACCTCCTCCAAATGCGCACTCCGGAACGAGGGTGGGTCCCGAGCATCAAGAACCTCGATCACTACGTCCGCCGCATCGAGCACGACCTTGAGATTCGGCAGGTCGGGGTTGATGAGGACCGGCACCTCGTCTTCCTCCTCGTCCACCTCGGCATCCATTTCCACGTCCTCATCATCATTACCGTCGACAGCCCGTTGGGCTGCAATGGCTCTGACCCCGTCGAATGCAACCTCATCGTCGTCCTCTCCATCTTCTGCGGTTTGAGCCTTGGCCGCCTTCTTCTCCTCCCTGCGCTTCTGCTTCTCCTCTGCAGCCTATTTTGCCCCGTTCACTCCGTCAGCGCCAGACATACAACACATTGGGAAAACGCACACACCAGACGACGCTGCTCCGCGACCTCGGCAAGGATCTGGTCCTTGTACGGGAAGTTGTTCGGGATACCCGGGTCCTTCGCATGCTCTACGGACACGAACCATGCCCCCACGCCCGCGGATGAGAGAACGGCCCCGCACCGTCGCAACCGAAAGACCAAAAGAGACACGCACTGCTCTTCCACTGGGGGTTCTTCTTGGCCTCCTTGCTCTTCTTCCGTCTCGCCTCCTTCACCTTCTTCTTCACCCTCTCCCGCTTGTTTATCGACACCCGCTTGCTCGTCTCTGCGCGCACACGACGCCCAACGTCAGAAACCTGCACTCCCAGGCCGGGCGTCCCGTGCTGACTCACTTTTGCGTATTCGAGGCATGACCGACGGAGATAGACAGCAGAGGGGTCAAGCGACGACTTCAAGAACAAGCCTTCCGGGCCGCACAACTTTTCAGGCTGTTTGCGCCCACGAGTTTTCTCGATATGGCATCCGCAAGCGCTCAAACGCCATGAGCGTCTAGCATGCCATAATCGTCACCCTTTGTCACCGCAGCGTCTACCACCTCCGACTCGGCTGCAGTGTCATTGTGGCAAAACATGGCAACTCCTCGGACATACGAAATCTTGCATCACGACATATCAGAGGCGAATCAGAGCACCCCGAAATTTTGTCAGGCCAGCTCGGCCACGATCTCACGGATCCAGCGGAGCGATGATGCGCAGCTGTCTTCCGTCAACAAAAAACGAACCTAGGCTGGCCGTGGCATGTAAGTTGAAGGCACCGTCGGAGCTCGGGTCGCCATGACATGTTACGGCATTGACATACTGACCTGCACCGTCAAAACACGGCAGCAGACGTAAAGGAGTAAGTGGGGACCGACACAGTCACTATAACGTTATCGTGTATGCGCTATGATCTGAATACTGCTGAATGGAATAATGTACTTCGCACCGCCGATACCGTACAGGCGGTAGGGTCCCCTACACACGCTTCCCTCGCCAAGCGTTTCTGGGTGTCTCGATCCGAACGCGCACGCATATGCGTTATCCAGTACAAGCTATGTGCAAGACTGCATGAGAAGGAATCGCCAGGCCCTTTCTCCTACCTACAACGTACAACAGCAGCATGTACAACAAACCCGGCGTCATGTCGTCGATAATCATCCTATGTAAAGAAAATAAAACCTACGTATACACCCCTCTCCGATTGAAGATGATCATCATGATCCGTCAGGTGACCAGGTCCGTGTCCCGTATGTACACCCACGCGCGTCGGCGATGTGTGCCACGGATGAAAGACGTCTAGACTTCAGCAAAAGACACTCTCAGTGCACGGCGCATTGACACTCTTGTGTGTACGCGACGCGTCCCCGACGGGGGTGTAGCAACCCAACGTGTATGCGGCAAACCGCCGCCGACAGCGACCGCCAATCGCCAACCATCGACCTTCCGCACCTGCCATCCACAGCTCGGCGTGCTATCTTCATCAACGTCGACCGCCGACCGTCTTCCCGCGCAGGCCAGCCAAAGATCGGGGAAGAACGAAGGAATCCAAAGGGGACAGAAGATGCGAGACAGCCTAATAGCCGTATCCCCTCCCGCCTGCACCGACCATGGCGACCGCGCTCTTGCCTGGGGGTGGCAAGCTGACATTCACGCTGACGGGCGGGCCACCGGGGCCCCCCACACCGTTGACCCCTGGCCCGACGCCGACCCCTGGGCCCACGCCCATATTCCCGCCTGCGCCGGAGACAGGCATGGGCACAGGTTGCCCGACCGACGCGGCGCCGACGAGAGCCGAAAGGCGTGCAATCTCCTCCCGCGAAGCGACGAGCGCGGACGTGAGCCTTTCGTTCTCATTCGTAAGGTACTCGACCTTGGCCTGGAGCTGAGCGAGCCACGCCTTCTTGCGCTGGCGGCACTTGAGCGCAGCTGGGAGCACACGAGAAAAAAAGAAGCGGCGTGATGAGAGAACGGTACGACATCGGGAGGGGGACGCAAGAGCGCAGCGGAAAGGAAGATTCACCTTGCCGATTGCGCTCCAGGAAGTTTCGCCGTTTTTCCTCTTCGGTCTCGGGCTTTTTCTGGTTCGCGCCCTTCTTCGGGGGTGCGAGCGCGAGGATGTCGTCCTCGTCCTCTTCCTCCTCTTCGCCTTCGCTCGCAGATCTTCCCCGCTTCCCTCGGCCGTTGGTGCTCGTGCTCGCCGTGGTGCTCGAGCGCGTGCGCTTCGAGTTGCCCTTTGCCATTGGCACGATCTGCGACGCGAGCTCAGGGCTCTCCGCGACCGGCGACGTCTCGTCGTACGTGCTCTTCCTTTTCGTCCCCCGCTTCCCATTGGCGACCGCGGCACCCGCGCCGTTGGTCTGCGCGCTCGCGGCCGCGGCCTTCTCCTGCTGCTCACGCTTAGTAAGCTCTTGATGGGCCTGCGAAAGGAGGAAAAGGCCATTCGTGGAGGAAGACGCCGTCTCTACAGCCGAAGTGACGTAAGAGCCGTTTGCGGGCTGATTGTCACCACGAGTTTGATTTGAGTAGGGCGCGGTATGAGACATGGACAGGGGCGAGGGATTGGTGGGCGAGGTGCTGTGGTGGTTGGCGGCGGCAACGCCGTTGGTTGGGGGAAGCGCGCCGGTGATGGCGGAGAGGGTATTCGGGGTGATCGTCGCGACATTAGAAAGGGAGGGCGGCGCACCGTTCGCGTTCATGATGTTGATCCAGGCCGCGGTGCCAGGGGATGGAGGAGGGAACACGGATCCGATGATAGGCGTGAGGCCTGTACCAGGGGTGAGGCCGGTGCGCGGGGTGAGACCAGTGCGGAAGGAGGTGGGGTCGAAGCTAGGAAGAGGCTGATCATTGTTGCTGTTTGGCTGGGGGCCGGCGAGCATGGCAGGGGACAGGGGCCCTGACCTGAGGGAGTTGGAAAGATTCGCGGACGAGAATCCCCATGTGTAGGATGGATCTGAGGGGGAGTTGATGGCATCTATGGGCGGGAGAGTGGGCTTTGTGCTATCATCGCGGTCATGGGCTTTTGAGGCGGGGCGGGAGTCATCGCGAGAGGAGTGAGAGGCGGAAGAGCGGTCGGCGGAGTCGGGGCTCTTCTGTTGAGTGCGGAGAGAGGAATCGTTTGTGGGACGGGCGAAGGACTGTTCGAAGGGATTGGGCTCGAGATCAAAATTGCTTCGCTTTGGTTTCTGGGGCGGGCGCTGCTGAGCGGCGGGGAGGTGGGGGTCGCGGGCGGGGGGAGGGGAGGGATCCTCGCTGAGCGGGATGACGTTGTCGGGCGGGATGTTGTGCTGAGGGCTGCTGGGGTGAGCTGGAGAGGCCATGACGTCCGTCTGCTAGAGGAAGCTGTTCGGGAGAGGATGACGACGAGAGCAGAGTTGCGTGTGCCGTGAAGTCACCAGTTCCCCTGATCCTAATGACGAACGCTGACGTCGTTATGTACACCAGAACATCAGCGGAGTCCAAACCCTCTTCAATCGCCCGTGCCCCCGGCCACCCTCCCTCTCCGGGGTCCCCCGCCCGAAACAACGTCATGGTGGAGAAGGTTGCGTCCTTTTTCTCAGCCCCCTGCGCCGTTCTCCTGTCGCCCCCGTACGTCTCGTCCATACACACAACTGGCAAGCCCAACGCCCCGCCCCGCCCCGCCCCGCCCGCCCTCCGGGCCCCGGCCAGGACATCTACGCCCCTCTCACCGAGCCGCCCGTCGCACGCAACGGGATGCATCCCGCCTCGCCATGTCCTCGCCCCACCCCGTTGATGTGAACCGTCAAATTTTGCCTCCCTCGGGCTTTCTTCTCACCGCCGGGCATTCTCGTGATCGAGTCTAGCCCCGTCTGCTGTTTACCCTTTTGCCCCAGCCACGGCTCGATGCGGATGCAGACGCGAGATGGGCCCGCCCCTTCCAAGTTCCCCTCCTCAGGCTCCTGGGAGTGCCCCCGGCGTGAACCCGGCCAGCCAACGGCCAGCTCTTCTCTTCTCCGCCCGCCCGTGTGTCCTCGTTGCTTCCCGCCCTCTGCGCTGGGCCTCTCCTCCTTCCTTTCGAACCTTCTTCCCCGTCCGCGACTTCCATCGATCTCCCTCTCTTGATCCGCCTCGGCCTCTGACTCTCTCCCCCATCCCCCATGACCTCCTCCGCTCCGTCCCTCCGCCCCTCCCATTCTCCATCGCGACAACATTTCACTCCTCCCAATCCAGTCCTGCTCAGTACATACCACATCGCGCCTCTGTTCAATCTTAGCTGCGTTTAAATGTCAATATTGTCGATCTCTTTCTCATGCAGATCTCACCCCATCAGCCATCGTGATACAACATTAATCAATCTATTTCTTTCCTCTTCGGATTCCCAAAGTAAGTGTAAGCTTTGCTTTCGATCTAGTCTTGTGCTCGAGCTCGTCAGTGTAACATAACAGCCTTTTTCTCGATCCTTGTTCTTGCAGACATCGCTCCACGTACATCGTCACGTTATGCTTGCCTGGTGCTTTTCCCTCGCCGCCATCTGCCATGAGACGTTCGTCGTCCCCCGTTCTGCTTCCATCGGCAAGCTTAACCACACTCCTCCGACAGTGCGTGGTACGTCAGTCACCCAAAGATCGTCCCTCCCTATCTCAGTATCAGATCGCTCCCGCTCACCCATCCACGTCATCTCGTCGACATCGGCCTGCGCACTGTGCGCGTGCATTGTTTGTGGCAAGCTGTCACTCGAGAAGGCTCCCACTTCGGCATCCCGAATACCAGGCTGCAAAAGATGTGTTCAAGGTGGCGCCCGCGTTGCAGAGAACCATCTTCGCGCAACTTCTACACATGCACCTCCCTGGGCGGTGCATCTTGCACGACGCCATCGATTGGCGTGGCCGGGGTTGCAGGGCTTCCTCATTCATTTCCCTATATTCCATTGTGGACGGAACTCTACATTGCACCCTACCTCGGCATTGGGATGCCAACTTCCTGTTCCTGACCTCCGAGTGCGGGCACACGGGGGTCGTTCCCCACCGTGTCCTTCCCTAAGTCCCTGCAGGGTGTCTAATACCCCGGTGACAGTGGCCCCCTCGGATCCGCCGCCACCGTGGGTAGGTCTAGCGTAGATCCGTGCCCTCGCACAACCCCTAGGTGGCCGAGGGTGGCGCGTAAGGACACAAGTAGACCTGAATGGTGACGTATAGAGACGGGCGGCGGCCAAGGTACTATTAAACTCTGAAACTACCTCAGCATTGAGCAAGTATCCCTTGTGTGGGTTCTAGCCTGGTGCCAATAGCAATCGCGCGTTCTATCCCCCCGAGATGCTCGACCACGCGAACCTCCTCTCCACTCCGACCTCTTCGCGTGCACGCTTCTCTCATTGACTCACCTGTCCAGATGGGGCTTTACTGAACTAGACCGTGGCGTTGCGCCCGCTCGTAAACCATCGCGGTTCCACCAACGCAGCCAATCGCCACCTCGCTGGGCCAGTCCAACTCCAATCGTTTTGCGCGAACACCCTAGCTGACGAATCACGATGCTTCGACATGTCAAAATCAGCACTCGCGCACATCATGCACCCAAGCCAGTGACTTGAAGGGTCGTGTGCAGCGCACAATATCCGGGCATTTTGATCTCAGCGACGCGACGACCGGGAGAGGTCCTCCGGCTACTTACTGTATCTCACCATACTTTGATGGCTAGCCTCTACTGCGACAATATGACCTCATTCCTCAAATTCATCCTCCTTCATCCTCTCATAGCACGCACAGGACCGCAGCTCGTCCAGGCACTTGAATCCATGCCTAGGTAATCTGACGATACTTCGGGCTCCACCAGTCCGACCACTGACATCCCCGCGCTAGTACAATACCCAGAGAACGTGCCTTCTCAACGCGAACCGACCAGAAACTGGGCGCTGCCGTTTGGCATCCACGTGCCAGGCAGTTTCCGCACAGAACGCGCGCGAAACGCGGCAGACGTTCTCATCCGAAGGTCGAAGACATGTGCACGCGCACATCGAGCGCACCATCCTGTCGTGCAACGCTTCGCGTGGGAGCGCGTGCCGAGCGAGGCGTGGGGCGTGGAACGTGGAACATGGAACATGGGGAACATTTTGCAACTTGGAAGGGGGGCCCGGGGCTGGGGAAACTTAACTTAAAGGCCAGTCCGTTACCGTCACTGTTGCCGTTAACGTTACACTTACAGTTTAGTGCTCCCTCAGGCTCGCCCAATGTGGCTTCGGCAGGTATGCTTACGGTACTTCCGTCGCGGATGGGTGGATTGTCGAGGCCGAGGCGTACTCAAGTATGTAATGCAGCGTGTATCGTAACCCCGTCTAGAACAGGTCCGGATTCGCTCCGCCCACGGTAGAAAAGTGTAAAATGAGCATTTTTCGGAGCGCTCGTCGCATTCCGAAGGTTCCGAGCTATCAGGAGCTATCCCAACTTTGCCATACAGATGCATCCAGGTCCTGTCTCGCCACTTCTAAGCCTCTCCTTGCTCCAAAATTATGCACGACGGGCTTAGACGAGCGTCGTCCGTTCCGCGCTGTGGTTGCTCAGCAACTCATAAAATTTCACTGGCGTAGGGCGAGGAAGAGAATTTGCTCCGCGCTTCGCCTGCATGCAGACGTGCACCGCGCGCTTGCCGTGCAAACCCCGAATGGTTGCGATTATAGAGCAGTAGTTTCGCTTCCATTTAATGATAAGACCCGTGGCCAGCACAGTTTATGATTATAGAGCACGCGAACGCGCGGTTGAATCTCGTTGGGTCCATGCCATGATCATGATGGCACCGCAAGTTGCTGAGTCGAGCTCTTTATAGCTCCAAGGATCGCAGCACTCGCAGTTGAACTCGACTTGAAGGATATTTACGCATGCACACATGACGCCCAGGCCTTGATACTATTCAGGGTTCAGTCGGTACTTGATCTACAAATTCAGTCACGTCTCCGAAGATAAAACACGTTCAAATGCTTGGGCGGTCTATGTACATACAACGTATTTGACGCGTCTCGATCGTACCCTACTGTCATTCGAGCACCGCATCAAGCACCAAAGGCGGATCTTTCGCCCGGTCGCATTGGCGACTAGAACCCTTAGCAAGGGCAGATAGGAGAGCTGCGTTAGATCTCAGGGCTTGATCGTGATTTTCGGGGAGCGGTCACTCACTCACTTCCATTTCATCGCCAAGAGCCCGGAGATTGCGATGTGGAATAGAATACGAAGCGCCGTTGTTGATATATCGGGCGAACGGGGTCCTGGAGTTTGCGGATAGAGTTGGAGGTGCGTTTGAAGGCTCCATAGCTTGTACCGAGCGATGCCCCCAGCTTTCATCGAGCTACTAGTCGTCGATGTCACTGGTATCACTGAAACTGGAACGCTTGAGCAATCGAAAGCGATCACAGTATCCGATCTGCCAGGCTTCAGTGATAAAATGTCACTTGGCGCACAGTGGACGCCGCTAACGTTCTGACGAGAGTCGTCCATACGCCGCGGACGGCGGTGCAAAAATCCGCACCGCACATTCGCCGAGTTGGGCCCAGGCACGGTGACGCCGTCATATGTGCGTTCCAAAGCGCACAGCACAGCTGCTAGTGCATAGCTAAACGTTTGAACTTGAAGGCGGGGGGAGAGGCAGGCTGATCGGACTCCTCGGTGTCAGTAACCGTCCGTCGGTACCTGTAGACCAGTGGAGCCTCGTACTGTCCCCGGCAGCAAGATATCACCTAGCCACGGTCAGTTGGGCAGCGAAAGAGCCCGCGGCCGTCTCCATCAGCTCGCACCTTCGCCACTTCGATGTGAACCCCGGTTGGACCATTGAGACACCGCACGCCAGATGCAGGCGGCTTCGCGCATCTCGCGGTTCGCTGTCCGTTAGAGTATCGTGTCAGTGTCAGCGCGTCACCACGTTGCCACGCGCAACTGCATTGGCTGTCCCGAAAGACGTACCCACCAACGCTATTCGAGGATAACGTGTGTGTGTGAGTGGCACGGTAGAGTACCAGGTGGACGTTCGTATCGAACGGGCATCCCCGCGACGCAGGGCTAGGCCCCCTGTCGTGCGGTACGGCGGCCACCTTAGCATCTCCCGGCTACCGATGTCGCCACCCTGTCGCAAGGAAATTTATGAGTGAAGCGCGGCCGCAGTGGGGGAAGAGCGCAATTGCACCCACGCGAGAAGCGCTGGCCAGTGGCAGCAGCGACTCGGAGCACGGAAAACAGAACTTGGGGTTGAAGGGACGGCGGCGCACTCACTTCTGCTTATCTCGCCCATCGGACCATCTCGGCGCGCACGAGTGATCTGCCATGCGCAGTGTCTTCTCCACCTGCACGTCTTCTTCGGACCCTGAATGTAAGTATACCGGCATCTTGGTTCGTCGCGGGCGCATTAATTATACTGACCTCTCAGCGGTGACGCAGTGGCGCACACTCCCTGAGGATCGCCGCACCGTGCACATACGTCCTGGTTTTGCGGGCATAGCGCGCGGGGCAGGGGCAGGTGCGTGCGCCACCGACCTGCCCTGTGTCGTTGCGTCCCGTATCTGTATCTCGGTACTGTATTGAAACGCGTTAGCCGACCACTGCGTCGCTCTCATGCCCGCGGGTGCGGAAACGCGAAGAGAAACCGCGAAGACGCACGTCGCTTAGGATCCTGTCCCGCACTGTCTCCGCCCTGCTCTGTGGGCCTTCGCGGGGAGCGGAGCCGGAAACCGCGCATCGCTGCCGGGCGTGCCAATGGGGTGCCTTCCCGCACCAGAATCCAGATTGCGTATCGCGAATGCGTGCTCAGCGGGGGTTTTGTCGCGCTGTCGTGGGCGACGCGACGGCGGCGGCGTAGTATGGCATGGGTATCAGGAAGGCCTGGATCGCATTCGCCGATATCTTCTCCGGGCAAGAGAGGGATCGAGACTGGGGGTCACGGTGGTGTCTCTGAGGAGAAGGGCGGTGGATAGCGTCTATGTCAGTGTGCTGTTGTTAATCAAGGACAGGGAGACATCGACGTCCGCAATAGCCCCGCGTTGAGGGAGGCAAAACCCAGAGGAAAGCACATTGGGACAATGCACTGGATTTCTGCTTGTTCGGCTGCGGGGGCGATCCTCACTGTATACCCGTAGGCAATTCAAGTGACGTAGGTCAGTTGAGCATACACCTTACGGCAAAGGGAAATATACGGTACCTCATGATCTGAAGGGTTCCGCCTCACTTTGATTTTGGAACAGTACTTCCAATATCATGCACCATCCAGCGCGGACGCGCGGGTTCGAAGCTATCGACACATGCATTTGGATTCGGGGCATTGCGGGCAAGGATGGCAGCACAGGGTTACCAGGGTGCGAGTCTCTGCTGCAACTTGGGTCGCGGACGCCGAACTAGCCTGGAACTGTGGGACGACCGCCAGATGCGGCAAAACCCACGTATGTCGATCGAGGTTAGATATGACATACTTCGCCGGGTAGAGATAAACGAGAGTCTTAGTCAGTTGAAGGTGCGCTTGGACAAAGGGATATAGCTTACCTAGAATGGTACCAATCAGTTTTGTAGGATGAGGTTCCCAGCTGGCGTCATATAAGAGCTCGTGTCATACTATGATGCAAGCCTTGCTGGCCGTTACTGGGCTCACATCAACATTCAGCTTATTGGGGTAATTGCGCAGGGCGGAAAGGACGACTTGCAAGCTTTACAACCTATCAAAGCGCGTCAGAATGTATACAGTCTTGTCTATGACACATCAGACGTACCAGTAACCAAAGCTGCCGGCGAGGCAAAGGAGGCTATCGCAATGTTCTCAATGGTTCAACGTGTTCGACATTGAGTATCTCATGTAAGCGCCCTGGCACGCGCTAATACGTCGTGTCTGCAAGCGGAGCTGAAGCGGAAAGACTCGTCCATCCTACAGTGCAGCTTTTCGTTCACGGTGACGATGTCGTCAATGTCATACGAAGCATCACGCGAGGGAGGGGGTGGCATAGGTTATAGAAAGCATGGTAAACCGTACAAGGGCCATACAGGGATGAGTAGGATGATGCAAGTAAACATAACAATCGTGAGGGGGAGTGCGACCCTGTTCGCATGCATGATAGGTGGTACTGCCAGCCAAACCCCCACGCAGGACTGACTGCTCTTCCGGCTGCCACTGCACGCCACCGACTCAGCGCCGATTTTAAACGCAGGCTTATACCTTGAAGCCACGCGACTTTCGGCGACCACGAGCACGTTCGAACTAGGAAGATACGAAGGTAAGGCGCAAATCCAGAGTCGCGTATCGATGGAAAGCGTACTTTGCGGCCCTTGGAGGCAGTGTAGGGCTTCTTGTGCTTGTGAGGACCCATGCCGAAGTGCTTGACGGCTTCACGGGTGTTCCTCTTGCCGCGCAGCAAGATCGTGTTTGAGCCGGTGGGGGCACGAAGAGCGAGCTGGTCCAGGGTGAGGACCTCACCGCCCGCCTTCAAGATGCGCTCCTTGGCAGCGGTGGTGAACCGGAGGGCGGCAACCGCAAGCTTGGGAACCTCAAGCAAACGGACATCGTCTGTGACAGTGCCGACGACCACAATGACCTTGGAATCGCGCTCAGGAGCATTGGCGGTCTCCTTGACAATGCGGGAGAGGGAAACGGGGGGACGGTTGATCTTGGAGAGGAAAAGACGGTGGAGGATCGTCTATTGAAAGAACCCATGGTAAGTGCACTTCACCTAGGGAGAGTCTCACGGGTCAAAATGACCTTGTTGAAGTCGGAGTCCGTGCGCCTGGCGAGGAAACGGTAGAGCTGCAAGTAGCACGTTTGAGCGACGTTGGTATAGACGTCCTCCCGAAGGACGCACCTTGACCAGCAAAAGCAGGTAGGGATCCTCGCTCTTGGGAGCCGTACGGTTGCCCTTCTTGACGTGGTGCTTTTTGATATCGATACCCTAGACACATAGACAGCATTGAGACGGCGTTGGAGGACATCGAACAGCACAGCGAGCTCACCATCTTGCTGTTGCCGGAATTTGCTGTTCGGGGTCGTCTGCGTACAGACACCAGCGTTCAGCGGTGGCAAGCGGTGGCTGAGAACTGTACATGACCTCCGATTAAGGTTTGACGCGCGTAGCGGACTCTGAATCTCGCACGACTAGCACGCCAAACAAGGCCAAACGCCTTGCACCAGCCAACCACCATGGTGAGTCTCGCCCCTACGCCGCCCGCCACGTCGCCCTCGCTGGTGCTCCCGTTGCGCTCGTTGGCGGCTCCAATGTAATGATTTTACTAACCTTACATCCTATCTTTCCATTTCATGCAGTATTCCGACTCTGCTCCCGCCGCTGACCCGTACAACGAGGCCTACAACACGGATCCGCCGCCGCCCGCGGCAGCACCCGCTTCTGACTCGCGGGATCGGGACCTCCCTCCTGCGCGAGGGCGATCCCGCTCCCGGAGTCCTCAGCGGTCCTCGAGCTACCGCAGGTCTCCTCCTCCACGTCGCCCCCCTCAGGCGCCCGTTGTTCGTATCCCTTTCATCTTCTCGTGTTTACCTCGTGCTTACCCGGCGAAGCAGGCGCCCAATCCCTCCAACGTGTTGGGGGTGTTTGGCTTGAGTATTCGTACGACCGAACGAGACTTGGACGACGAGTTCAGCCGGTTTGGCCGCGTTGAGAAGGTCGTCATAGTGTACGACCAAAGGGTACGTCATCTGCAGTTTTGCCAGTTTTCGTGTATACTAAAGCCGTAGATAGTCCGACCGCTCTCGGGGTTTCGGGTTCATCACCATGTCGAATGTCGATGAGGCTGGCCGGTGCATCAAAGAGCTCAATGGCGTGGTGAGTTCAGTGGGTGGCGTCAAGTCCTTCGCAAGCTAATTGTCGCGCATATAGGAACTGAATGGCCGACGGATCCGTGTCGACTACTCGGTCACTGATCGCCCGCACGCCCCTACTCCCGGGGAGTACATGGGTCACAGGCGTCGTCGTGGTCGTGACACATACTCTGGCCGCGACGTGGAACGCTCCGACCGCTATGATCGCTACGAAGACAGGGAACGCCGTGACCGTGACCCTTACCGCAGCCGTTACGATCGTGACGATCGGGACCGTGATCATTATGGCAGGGACAGCAGGGACTGGCGCGACCGCCGTAGCCCCCCTCCTCGGTCGCGCTACTCACCTGAGTACAGAAGGCGGAGGAGCTATTCGAGGAGCCCTCCCAGGGGCAGCAGCCCCACCCGCGCTCGGGACTACGACGCTCCGTCTTCCAGCGCTTTGCCTGCTAATGGCAACGGGGATTCTCGCTGGTGAAGCAACCGTGCGTTGACTGTCTTTCCGTGTGCTCACCGTTGTGGCTATGCTTTGATTTCTTGGTATGAGCCGCCCGCTGTGGAAGCCCAGGGCACAGAAGATTGTCAAGCAGAAGGACGATGCGGTCTCGTATCCGCAAGGCTTACGTAACCTCAAGTTGTTGCTTTCCCCGTCTCTGGACTCCGTTCTCCTCTTCAATAGCACAAAAAATCAACCTGTCAAGTTTGCTTTCCGTACCGCCCCCCAGTTTCCTGTACCTTCCTACGACTACATGAAAATGTTTGCAAGTGCAAGGCGTCTAGTATTTGATGGCGAAGATAGGCACCTCAAGCGCGCGTAATTCCAAGATCTGAAATTGCCGTATGTGGATGAACGTCGCCGTTGCGCATCAGCTTCGGTAAGGTCGTCTCCCAATTCGCGCACTAACCTTTACGTAGGCGTTGAGAGGAAGCTGTCAAGAGATGGCATCAGCGCAGACCTTAAGACGTACAATCCTGAGGGCAATGGCTTCACATCAATCCACACGTTTGGTCCATTGGGCGAGGGACAGGTTCTCGAAAAGCTGCTGGAGTGTCTGGCTGCATGTCTGGCGTAGTGGGGTTAGGGTGCGGAGAGACATGGATCCTTGTTTTGTGAGTGAATGCTGCATGTCGTTGTAGGACACTTGCAATACATTGGTCGTCTTTCCCAAGGTGCCGTCGTCCCCCGTCTGACCACATGTTTTCTGCGCCCTGCCCCGTTGCTGCTGTACACATTCCGTAAGCGTACCTTCATGACCCACAGTTTGCCGTACCGACGGCAGCTGGCTTCACATCGGAGACAAGGTACGTCCGTTCCTAACGAACAAAGTGTTGCAGGTCGTTGACGGCATCTGTTTCCGTCACTTAAAAGGCGTCTGTTACTGCCTACGATTGAAGGCTGGTCTGGCACGTCGTACAGCCTCGGGCCTTCCACTGAGAATAGGCGCTTAAGCTACTCAGGCTAAACCACCCGCAGTCAACGGAGCATGCGGACAGTCTGGGTGAGAAAACGAGAACCCGCTGTCCTGCGGACTCTTTGACACAGATGATCGGACAAACGGCCTCGTTTTGAGAACCTGGCCGCCTTTGACGATGCTGAACAGCACTACATGCCGAAGGGATGAGCCGTTCCCAGCGGACAACTTGAAACACCTTCCACTCAATGACCCGATGCGGTGGCACGTTCTCGACTGGAGACAGTGGGAAGTTTGGATCACGCTCTTCGGGATCCTTGTGGGTCTTGTGGAGGGAGTTTGAGTTGTTATTGACTATGGTTTACGCCTCAGAATTCCTGTGGGACTATAAAGAGCCATGTACGACGCTCTACACCTCGAGCTTGCGCCCCCAACTCACGTCTACTTTTGCCGTTCAAAGATGATCACCGCCACCACAAAACTCGGAGGCACAGCGACGAACGTCGTCGTCGCCAAAGTTGCGTGAGTGCTGCCTAGTGCGGTGCCGAATACAGAGTGACTTGCAGGTTTCGGGATTCACTGGCATGGTCTTATGAGCATGACGTGCATGTTCTCATCCATATTGCCAAAGGCATACCTGACATCCCCGCTCACGTTACAGGGGTGCTACACCGATTCCAGACGAGCAGGCCTTCGAGTCTATCAAGAGCAGCATCGATGCCCTCCCGGAGGGCGTGAAGATGATGTTGAACTCCGGTGAGCTTACCAAGTCGTGCCTTTACTTTTCGCAGAAAAATGACTGTACACATGACGCTTAGCTGAATTCTACGGCCACGGAGGGACGACCGGCAATCTTGAGCTTTTGGCGCGCTTCTTTGAGGAGTGCCCAGACTATGCGGACAAACCCTTCCTGTCGGTGAAGGTAGGTTCTTGTGGACGGGCATATACCTTCGATTCTCAATGAGTTCATCACTGCAGGGAGGGGCGATAGGATTCGGCAAGATAAGTGGACGGTACGTTCCCCCCTCTGACCTAATTTTCTGTGACGAACCCTGGCCGGCCGTGGTACCTAGAGCCGACGACCTCCGCAACAGCGTCGATAAGTCGATCGTGGCGCTCCGGGGCACGAAGAAGATCGAGGTGCCCATCGAAAACATAGTGGGCTACTTGGTCGAGTTCTTCCGGGAGGGCAAGTTTGACCATATTGGCCTCTCCGAGTGTCGTGCGGAAGGACTTCACGATCTCGGCGTAAACTCAGACTGACCCTAGTGGCAGGTCTACCCCATCTCCGT
This sequence comes from Ganoderma sinense ZZ0214-1, assembly GCA_002760635.1. Taxonomy (NCBI): domain Eukaryota; kingdom Fungi; phylum Basidiomycota; class Agaricomycetes; order Polyporales; family Polyporaceae; genus Ganoderma; species Ganoderma sinense. The sequence continues at coordinate 1,177,146 of AYKW01000001.1, forward strand.
TGTGGAGATCCAAATCAGTCCGATATCCTACGAAGAAGAGACGAAGAAAGGTAAGCTTTGTAACGTCACTCTATGGTCCGGAGTCAAGTTGCTAACGGAGCGACGGTTTCACAGTTCTCGCTGCTTCTGCTGAACTCAATATCTCTGTCGCAGCCTACTCCTGTCCTCACTTCGGTTTCTAGTCCGCTGATCTGTAACCTATTCCAGTCCCCTTGGACATGGTCTGATTGCTGGGAAGATTAAGGGCATGGGTGATCTCCCTGGTACGCACAAGCTGTTACACTCACGCCGTTCTCGGTACTCACAGTGTCTGTCTCCTCTCAGCTGGGAGTTGGATGCGCGACCTGACCAGGCTCAAGGACGAGGTACGTCTGTCCTGACAACGATTGACCTGCGAAACCTTACGGACGACTAATGTTAGAACTTGCCGGCCAATCTCCGACTCATCGATGCAATCCTTGCCATGGCCGCCAAGAAGAACTGCACCCCCGGCCAGCTGAGCATCGCATGGGTTGGCGCCCTCGGCGAGAAGGTCAACCCGCTCCCGGGCTCTACGTGAGTAGCTCGGCTTCACGTCCCTGGAAGACGGGTTCCGACATGACTTTGGCGCCCAGGAGGAAGGAGCGTACGCTTGAGAACCTTCATGGAGGCGAGGCTGTGCTTTCTAAGGAGGATTTGGACGAGTTCGCTCAGCTCCTAGACGCGAATCCCGTCAAGGGAGACCAGGACTTCTGGGATGCCGTAGACCTGAAGCTGTGGGGTTGATAAAGGAATATGGAGTCCGAGATCAGCCTATATTTGTCAACGTATTGAATACAATGAGAGCTGAATCGTCTAGGTGTTGATAGTATGACACTGAGCAACTCAGAAGATGCTTGACTGTGGTGAACAATGCTGAGCTCCTCTAGTTTGGGTGGGTAAGGGCAAGGATATGTGGCAATTGCCCAGGAAGAGAAATTAAATTATCGTTGGATGCGCGAATCCTAAGTATTTAGCGGTGCTGGCTGTTCGAACCGAAGAACCCAATCTGAAGAACTATTTGTCCACAGTGGATGACGAGCGGCTCCTGTGATTGCCGGGTTCGTTATTCCTTGCCCATACAGCTAACTTATTGTGCCACAGTCGGGGGTACAATGCACGTGCCGCATCCAGCATCCTGCGTCGAGGTTCCGAGTCCTCCTTCCACCATGCGGATTATCGTGCTGTGTGACTACCTGGCAGGTCATCAGGAGGGTAGTTTGAAAAAAATGGGTGGGCGTTACCTCGTATACAACAGTCTGCCAGTCGATGCTTGGTATAGCCCGCTCTTGGTGTTCAGTGTTGGTCGATCTCCTCTACGACGTCGGCATAGAGTTATTCAGATCGGTAGGCCCGCGACGTCGACCGAGTTCGTGAGATGCTTCCGCCGGCCCGAACCCAGTCTCTTGTTGATTTCCCGCCCGGCCGGAGCATGCCAGTGGCCAGCTTCAACAAGATAAAGATGTTGATGGAAGCTTCAAGCGAATCATGAGGAGGCATCGCAGGAATCCGTGCCAGCGTACAACTTCACTCGGGGGCATCGATGAGAGAAGGCAGTACTTAGGAAGGTCAGGCTCATGGGAGCCGGAGGAGAGGGAGTGCGAGTCGCGATTCGAATCGGGCCGGGGAGGGTCATGCAGTGTCAATGATGTTTGGCGAGTGGCTGGCAACCCGTGCCTGGGCAACACATCGACTCCAAGACGCGTGAGCGCGAGCGGTCGCACTCCTGCACTTAGGCCATCTTCTGCTCTCCCCGAGTCTCCATCCACCCTCTACGCTCGGCTTGAAAGCCGTCTCTTTTAACATAGACGCCAATGCACGCCATCTTCTCCATGCTCTTGTGACCGTTAACCTACTGGTCGCGACCACCTCGGTGATTCCTGTCCAGTTGACTCAAGCCAGCCCCGACGTCCGTCCTAGGCAGTATGCACGTATATTTGCGAGCCCCGATCACCATTCATCGATCTTATGGATATGAGCAAGCCAACCAACAACCCCCTATGTCAACCTGAACCGCACAGCACACGCTGGCCTCGCCGCCTCGGGTCAGGGTCGCCCAGCCCAACAGGTCAGCCCCCAAGGCAAGCTGGCCTGTTGTACTGATCGGAGACTACGCTTCAAGCAGATGAAGAATCCCGTCTACTAGAAGATGAGTGCTCACATATTTGTGGCATTGCCCGTTGCGTGGTTGTCTGGCTTCACAGCCGTATTGTTTAAAATCATGACTGGTGCGTTGCCGATTCCCTTCGCGATTTGTTTGGTACCACATGGTATTGTGGCAAGTGTGATAAGAAGGTTCCGGAGGCTTGTTTTGTGCGTTGGGTAGAGGTGTCCATCTGCGGCTTCTCAGGTTGTTACCCTCGAGAATGGCTCTGCCCAGGGGGGTGGCAGCGCAGGTTGTCCAGACGCGCTGGTACATCTGGTATTGTCATGGCACACGACATGAAACCTATTCCGGAGAGTGTGGATTGCTATTGTGATTGCCAGCAGGGGCTTCAGCTGGTGGTTGGTGGGACGACGACTCACCCCGATCTTGCAAAGGCGCGGTCGTCACGGGGTCACGCGTGACATGCACTGGTCCGAGGAGAACCCCCGCCTTGGACCAAGTACCCGCCCGACTGCCCCGCCTCGCGGGGATGAAGGTCAAGGAAGGATACTCTATGGGCTGAGGGTGTATCGTCAAGACGACCGCTTCGAGGGGCTTTGCAACGTACGTGATTACGGCTGAGCAGAGAGCTATGCCCTTGAAGTGTCGCCGGGTCCGTTCTGCTCCCTTCCATCCATCCGATGGGACAGAGCTGAATTACACCCTAGTAGAATATTTGCTCCACATTACCGTGCATATCCCGTAGTGCGCCGCCGGTTTATACTTTTTCATTACCGTCATTGCCTGAAGGACGAACCTGTGAAGACACGCACTGCGACAAGGTCGCGCGTGGTACATTGTCAGACAGTCCTCCCCGGATAGAAGTCTTAGCGACGTACAGTGGACTTCTTAGCCCCAATGTGCCGTGATGCAAGGGTAGGAAGGTGGGTAGATGAGACTGTCGGAAGAGCAATAGTCAACAACGGGTGCACGAGGCGGTGTGGCGGTTGAAGGTGAAGGGTTGGCGCGTACGCGCCATCCTGACGGGCACCAGGGGATCCAGACAGGCGCATCCGTGGACTTCTTGAAAATCTAAATCTCTGCCTCCGTCGCTATAAGAGGCCCGGCTTCGCACCCACCCCACCCCTTGCCTTCCTTTCTCCTTTCCCCCACTCTCATTCGGCAACCCACTGAACGCGTCCCTTCGCGCCCCACGCTCTTTTACCCCTTCCTATCGTTTTGCATAGCCGCTGTTGTGGTCGTCATCAATATATGCCCCTCGTCGATCCACCCTACCCTTCCTTCACACTCGTCGTGACGAAAATGTACCCCTCGTCGCCACGTCCCTTCGACTCCTCCCGACTCCCGGCCTACCGCGCTGCCCATGTCGGCCGCTTCCACCCGTACCCGCGAGGCCCGAGGCGAAACACTGAGGCCAACTACACCGTGAGTAAATGCGGTTCGCAGATCTGTTCTTCGCCGCCCCATCTCCGACACGATCGTGATTTGACGCATAGCCCACGGTGGACTACTCCCCGCCGCTCGAAACCATCGTCGAAGAGCCCGAGGCGGTCGAGATTGTAGGTCGCTGGCGACGCTCTCCGCCCCCTGCCTGTCTTCAGCAATGTTGATCGTCGCCCTTCCACCCTCCTGCAGCGCCGTCTCACGGTCTATTATGACGAGGAGGAGGACAGCATCAACTCGGAGTTGTCTTACGAGCTCGCTGAACCTCTCGCTGGGGAGTGGTACCCCGCAGAGGATGTGACGGTGCGCACCAGGTCGGCGGCCGCGTTGGTGGTGAGCCCAGGCGTCTGAGATTCCTCCGAGAGTGCGTAGGCTGATCCGTGTGGTGTAGGAGGTGTGGAAGTCAATTCTGCGGTGCACCAGTCACGCCTTCCTCGCGATGCGAGTCTTCCACACAGGCAACAGGGAGTGAATCACATCCAATACATTGCCCTGCACACGGGCCCGCAAAAGGTCATCCCATTTTAACCACTTCTTGGTTCCAATATGCTGCATTCCTGAGTCGCTATCCTCGCATTGTCCTTTGCTGTCTTTCCGAGTTGTCGCCCATCACGCTCTTTGCTTTCATATCGTGTATACTTCTAACTGTATCTATAGGTTCCCGGTCTCCGTCCAATCGTTTTCCTCACAAATTTGTCATTTCGCGATGAAGTTTGTTGCATTTACGCTGCAGTGTATACCTTGGCTGTGCTATATTCCTACAGGGATGTCTCTACTAGCCATGACCCCACTCGTACATTCTACCGTTATACACAAAAATCAATTGTGCTTGGTTCTAATTGTGCGATCCACTTGGTATGATAGACAGAACATCATAGCCTGCTGTCGGGCGGGAGCAAGGCATCAAGGGCGTTATGCCGATTCCCAGCCTCTTCCTTGATAATCCGCGAGAAGTCCTTGAAATTGGGCTTGTTCGAGTCGACTGCAGAATCTATACATCAGAGGCGATAAAGAGATAAGGCATGCAAGGACGGACCTTGGAGTTCAAAGGCTACGGTCTCGCTGGTCGTAATCTGCGCGCCGGCCTGGCGCATTCGAGCCAGCGCGATCGGGACCTCTTGTTGTCGCGAGCTGGATACGCCGTCCGCAAGGACGTGCACGTCATACCCGAGCTGGAGGAGGTCTAGAGCGCTTTGTAGGATACAAACATGGGACTGTTCGGACATGTTTACGAGAGCGGGAGTCGGACAAATCATATATCACACATCAGCGTTTGTGTGTTCGTCAGGGGGCTGATGATATCGCCCCCACTAACCTCGATACCGAACAGGACGATCGACTTGAAGTCGTGCTTCTTAAGAAGCGCGGTCACCGGCGGTATTGCCATGGAGAATGCGGTCTTGTCATATACGCCGAGCAAGAGGTTCCCGAGCGGCGCAGCATCGAGCTCGGGCGCTGTGGAGCCGAGTGCTGTGGCCCCCAAGACGCAACCGTGGGGAGCCCGGCCGAGGTGGGTTCAGTGTTTGTTGGCTAGAAACATATGATAGTTCCTTGGACGCACCTCGAGGGTTCTGTTCCGTGATAACGATCGGAACATTCAAGACCTGTCAGAGGCGCAACGGAGGGACACCGTGTCAGTCGATCCACACTAATGGACGGACAGATATACAATGGACATGGCTGCGGGGGAAGGCTTAACAAGCCACAGAAATGGGGATAGGGCGGCCGATCATGGTCATTCCGAGGTAGAATTCTGCGAAGCGGAGGCCGAGCAGAAACGAACCTTGGCGAACCTGAGCATCCTGGCGCTCGTGGCGACAACATGGTCGAAGCCATGGATGAGGGGACCTGATTCCGATCGAGGTCAGACAGGAATTAATGGGGCGGGCGCGGACGCACGAAAGCGGGTCTGTATGTCGCAGACGAGGAAGACGGTGCGGCCTGGGATGAGTCTGGTTACCGCGGCCATGGTTCCTGTGAGAGCACACGCGTGCGAGGGTCGTTCAGCGGCGGGAGAAGAGTCCTGAGTGGCGGGAGAATCACGTCTGAGAGCCTCGAGGCACCGGCTTTTAATCAGTTTCTACGGCGATTACTCGGTCCGCTCCCTGTCCTCCGCGCAGGTGCGACGCTCCCCTCCTGTGTCCGCAGTGTGGTCGTCTTCGACAAGTCGGAGGGCCGCGTGTGGCGTTGGATATTCTGTGACGCGGAGACGGAGAGGCGGCCGGAGGACATTATAATGGCATTAATGTTGCGGGCGGGAGTGAATATTAATTGATCAATCGAAGACGGCTGATGGGCGTTGCGGTCGCCGACGAGGGGCACACGTGGGCGATTCCGGCGGGGCTGCCGGATGGGGGCGCAGGGAGACAAAACGAACCACGGGCGTGCGCCTGTCTGCCCAGGGCTGCCATCTCATCCCCATCCTCCCCCGGATCCTCTGATCCTTCCTGGCCTGCGCCGTGGTCCTGTCCTTCGTTTGTCTCCCACTCTCCGTCACGGAACTGTCTCTCCTTTTGTAAAACCACTCAAAAACCCATACATGTTCAAAATGGACCACGACTCTCATTTTCAGGACGGCGTCGACGCCGAGCGGATGAGGGTACGTTTTTCTCCTTTCAGAGCATATTTGCAACCCAATCCTCTTAACCATCCACCGTCCTTGACGCCTCATCTAAACTGCGGGACCCTGCGCCTCAACCCCCTCGCTAATCCCGCTTGCGCGTTCGTGTGATGTGCATGCCCCATCGCTTCTTGTTGATTTGCGTTGGCACAGCGAATATGCTCTTCTCCTTCTCGTTGCGTTCCACGTCCACTCATTACTCCCATCTCTCAGATGAGCTCTTTCTCCTTCGGCAAACCAGTTTCACCTTCAGGCGCAAACCTTCCATCCCGCCATTCACGCTCCCACTCTCGCAACAGCTCTGTCTCTGTTCCTCCCTCTCTCCCCACCTCTGTCTCGACCCCATCCATGAACGACTCCCGCTCCCAGTCTCCCACCCGCAACTCCATTTCTGGCGCGAAGCGTAACTCACACCACCGCCGCCGTTCGTCTGTCTCCACTCGGCGGGAGTCCGCAGATTTGATGGGCGTTTCTCTCCCGAGCATCCCCATTTCCTCCTCGGAGGATAACATCAACCTCGGGGACAAGGACTCGATTCGTCGGCGCGCTCTTTGGGCATTGGAGGGCAAGGATGCGAGAGGTACTTTTTCGGTGGAAATTCCGGAGCTTGATGTGCCTGAGGCTCCCAAACGAAGCTTTGATTTCCGTGAGTACTCCCCTATTTCCTCCTACCTGCTTTGTTATTGATGTAGGACGATAGCCACGAAGCCGTCCTTCCCTCCTGGGATCGGGGCTGGATACAACGGTGGACTCAGTACCTTGATGGGCAGCAAGCGTGACTCTATCAAGTTCATGCCGTCGGCGTGCTCGAGCGAGATGCTTGGCACTCTCGTTGAGGAAGAAGAGGAAGAGGAAGAAGAGGAAACTACGGTGGTCGCAACCAGTCCCGAGAGGCATGCCTCAGTCCCCACCACTATGACTGCCGTGCAGCCTGCTCCCGTCCGCCCCAGACCAGCGAGCTTGAACCTTCGTCCCCTTTCCCTATCTTCCAACAGTCTTTTTCAGGACGATATCCTTACGCCTTCGCCCACGCCCAGCCCCCGTCTAGGCCTGAAGTCGTTGACCTTGACTTCGTCCCCAAGCTCGACGCTTGGCAGCGCGATAGACCGGCGCCAGTCCGTGATTTTGTCGTCGTCGCCGTCTGCACCTGTTCCGCTCAATCGCCGGCCTCCGCTCAATGTCATGACTGACAACGCCGTATCTGTGTCGCCCAGCCGTCGGAGCAGCATTACCTATGTGACCAACGCCGATGCTCAGACGGTATCCGTTTGGGGCCTTCCCACGCCGGACATGACCCCCACGTCCAGCACCCTCGACAAGCGCCGTACCACGTCTATTTCCAGCTCCGCCTCGGGCAGCATGGACCTCGGGCAACTCAACATGCCGCGCGGCCGTCCCCTCTCCATGAGCGAGCAGCATTTTTTATTCCAGGCGCACGAGACTCTCGTCCAGCGCATCACAGATCTAGAGCGCGCTCTTGCGCATTCTTCTAGGTCGCGCCCTGTCTCGTGCGCCTCAGATGCCTCCTATGCTTCGTCGGAGCCATCGGATGAAATGTTGCAGCTCATCGCCGACCTGAAGGCGGAGCGCGACGAACTGAAGAAGGACGTGGACGGGTGGCGTACCCGCGTCGCTGACCTCCAGCACCAGATCGACATGCATGCCAAACGCATCGAGACGGAGCGCCGCGATGCTTGGGTGGCCAGGCAGCGTGTTGGACTTCTTGAAGTCGAGAAGTCTGCGCTCGAGAAGACCACCGCGGAGAAGACCGCTCAAGCCGAGGACGTTATCGCACGCCTTGCGGCCAGTGACGCCAGTGTTCGCTCCTCCCAGAACGAGGTGACCCATCTCAAGGCTGAAGTTGAGCGTCTGCGCAACGTTGAAGACGAGTGCGCACGTCTCCGCGCGGGGCTTCTTGCGGAGAGGAAGAAGCGTGAGGAAATGGAGCGTGACCTCGAGCATGCCGGTCTTCTTGATACCCCCCGGCCTTTCAATGCGATCTCCAACGGCGTACCTGTGGCCCGGGTCATGGTCCATGCGAAGCGCGGCCTTGGCTTCCGCTCCATTGACTCCGAGAGCTCCTTCACCGACGTCGATTCCGGCGATGAAGACCACCGCCCCGGCTTGAAGGCTGTCCAGGAGGTCGACGAGGGCGACAGCGAGGCGACGAGCGATGACGAGGACGAGCTTGCGCGGTACGAGGACGAAGAGGAGGGCGACGAGTACGAGTTCCCCACCTCGGCGTCGTACGAGTCTGTCATGGAGTACTCCCGCGCCACGACACCCCGCCTGTCGACGGACTCTGCCAACTCGGCTCCCTCCCTGTGCACGAGCCGTTCCCCATCCGTCTCACCGTCCCCGCTCCCTTCCCCCATGGAGCCGATGCCGCCGACCCCAGTTTCTTCGCATGTGCGCCATGCCTCACTTTCGAAGGCGTGGACGTTCCCGACCACGGTGCCTGCTGCGGAGCGCCGGTTCGAGGAGATCGACCACTTCTTCGGGTGCTTGGAGGATGTTGACAATTCGCCTCCGATGGACTCGAAGCTGCACTCGATCGAGAGCAACAAGAACATCTTCGCGCAAGCGCTTGTCGAAGACGACGACGACCTCCCTCCGTTCGTGCTTCCTTCGGACGTTGGGAACGTCGTCGTGTCGCCTGAGGTCGATGCGCCGCGGCACTCTCTCGGCATCGTCGTTGAGGAGGATGAAGAGGATGATGACGAGGAGGAGGAGGATGCTCAGCGATATGATGATTACGACATTGACGAAGAGTTTGTTGGGGAGGTTGACGAGGGCGGGATCAAGTTCACGTTCAACCCGCCTCCCGAGTATTTCTTGGATTCCGACGCCGATACGAGCACCAGTACCTCGGACCTTTCCTTCACATCCCCAACGTCTCCCTCGTTCCAGTTCGCCAATAAGTCGGACAACATCTTCGAGCCCATCGACGACTCGGAGGAAGACGCCAGCTTCACGTTCCCTCAGTTGAAGCCTCAGCGTAGCAGCACGCTCCCGTCGGCCATTCCTCGTCTGCGGTCACCTTCGCCGTCGATGCTTCCTCTTCCCGTCTCATCGTCCACGCCTCCGAAAATCGTAGCACCAGTTCCTCGCCGCGCTACGATGTCCCCGACGTCGTTCTCAACACCCCCGCTCAAGCGCTCTGCGACGGCGCCCACCTTCATCCCGCAGCCTCGCGGCCCGCCTTCCACGCCGTCCAAACTGCCTAAGGCAGCGTCGTTCGTCCCGCAACCCCAGCGCGCCCCCGCTTCTCCGAAGCCTAGTGCCATCCCCGTCATGACTTCTCCTGCTTCCAGTAGGCTCCCATATAGCCCTCCTTTCTCTAGTATGTGTGTGTCTAATTCGTCCGTGCGTTCTGCTGTTTACAGCCGGCACGGCTTCTAGGTCACCCTCTGTCACGCCCCGCCCCACTTCCACGGCTTCGGATATGAAAACTTCGTATGCCTCTATCCAACCTCAGCTTACTTCTCCCCCATCCCTGTCGTCCGCTCCCGCCCCTTATTCCCCATCACTGCCTTCGTTCATGTCGCCCACGTTTTCTGCACGGCTGTCGTTCCAGACCCTTACGAACTTCGTCCCATCAATGTTGTGGTCCTCGCGTTCGGGCGACGGATCCGACGACTCGACTACGTCGACACCCACCACCGCCAGTGCAGCTGACCACTCACGTGCCGACTCGACGTTCGTGAATGCGATTATACCTCCCGCGAGAAAGGCAGAGGTGCCCAAAGAACGGACTTACGTCCCGAAGGAGAAGCAGCTTGAGAGGCTGAGGCTCCGCATGGAAGAGGAGAGAAAGCGAGGCCGCCCTACCGGCACCAGCCTCGGTGTTCAAGCTAAGAAGTCGCAAGCGGGGGTGTTGGATATCTAAGTTATTGGGTACGTGACCTATCTGCCTAGATATGTGTCAGTCATGCTCACTCAGGACTTCCTAGCGCTTCGTTCTGTCTTATACCGCACGTATGCACTCCACGTCGTTCCGCATGTCACGGACTTGAATTCGCTTTGTCTCGCTGTGTGCCATATCCCCCCGTATCCATATGATGCCCTACCCCCAGCCCCTCACGGACTGAACGCTCCGTTTCACTTCGTCGCCCACACTCATCCCCTTATCCCGCACACCCCCCCACCGCACGGACTCGATTGTACATCCCGTCTCAGATACGGCGAAGTTCCCCTCATCCTTGTGCTTCTACCATCCTCTTGCGTTCAGTTCCGTTTCCCTGTTTTATGTACGTACGACCCTCACTCCCCAGAGCCTGTGGCTCCTTCGACTTCTGCCCCTCGCCGTCGTCCTCATCGCGTTGCTCGCGTCACCCAGTGTGTTGCACGCAGCCTTGACCGCGAATGGGGCCTTGTATAATATCGTTAACCGTCTTTGTGCCCCGGCATTTCTGCACCCCTCCTTGTTCTATATTTCCACCTCCCCCACCACCATCCCTGTTGATTTACTCAGATATGACCTCCGTCATCCCCTGTTGATGAAAGTAGCCTTTAGGACGCAGCAGATACATACAGATCATCCTGTCGACCCCGAGAGATCCTGACGCTGGCTTTTTGCAGGGCTATCGTCGATGTTCGGTACTCGGTACTTGGTACTCGGACTTGCCAATGTCCTTTGCGTCAACCTCGCTGCTCTTGCTGCACGCACGCGCGACCCGGCACGTTGTGCTGCGCTTGGCAATCCGCCCATGGCTCGATTATGCTTACTCTCGATTTATCAGTATGCTTTCATAAGTTCTTTTAAGTCACTTTTAGTGTTTTGTGAATGTTTATGGGTTATTTCATTATCCTCTCATCTGAATGTCCATGGTGTGTGCCGTCCATGGTGTGTGCCTGTTCAGTCATGGAGGTGGCAGCCTTGACCAAGGCGCATAAGATCATTGACCGAGTCGTTGTCGAGTAGTTCATATGGTTCAAGACCGGCCGGCTGAGTACGATGTTGAACATGGCAGCGTGCATGTGTTGTCGTCAGTTCCATGTCCACGAGCAGCCCAAGCTACTCAGTGGTTTTGGTTGATAGATGGGCTAAATCTATGATACAAGGGTACTAACGCAAGCGATATATGCACGAAAAGACTACTAAGAGATGAACGCTACTGTCACCACGGACGACATATGTACTGTACAAGAGGGATATCGATTCTGACTGGCTGACCTATATAACTATGGTCGTTTTGGGGAAAGTTGGCCGGAAACGGAACAAGAAGCAGCGATGTATATGTACATTCTATTCGATAGCGGGAGAGACAGCAATTTCAGCAGCGGAGGCGATCAGAGCTTGAGATAGAGGTCAACTTAGCAACGAAGGAGCAGCTGGGATAACGGAGATAACGAGGGGATGTGGGAGCAGCAAAGCAAGCAGACAAGGAGTATGCAACCGCGAATAGGCGTCGACAGCACAACACAGCACAGCACACACAACACTCACTTCATCCGGTGCTCGCCCTTCAGGAGGTCCATGACCGCCAAAAGCGCGAGGGATCGGCGACGTATCGCCACGAACAGGTGCTGCGACACAGCTGATCAATTCCTAGGGCTCGGGCGCGCAGTAAACGCCTGCAAGAAGGACTCACCGCAACGGCCACCTTGACTTTTTCTCCGACGTCGTCCTCCGCCCTAACGCCCTGCTGCTCGAAGAAGCTCACGTCGCCCACCACCGGACAGTCAAGCTCGAGGGAAGACACGTCACCGTCTGGCACCTCCTGGCAAACGACGAGAGGACGCTGTGTCAGCAATGAAGGATGGAGGACGTGTTAGGATGGATCAGGGAGGGCAGGGCGGAGGATGTGGTGCTCACGAGGCGGACGGGCTCGGGTTCTGGCTCTTCTGGTATGGTGGGCAATCCTGTGACGTGATCTGCGGTTCTGTGGTCGACCGTTTGCTGTTTGGGCCGGTCGCGAGCCATGCGCGTCAGCTTCGAACGTAGGGATCCGGTCGGATCGACGTACCATAAGAGCGTCTTCGCGGCGTCGAGGGCCGCCCCTCGGGTAGGGATGAAACCGACCGACATGAGTCGACCGATATGAGGGGAGGCGAGAAGTGTCGGAGGGAAGCAGGTTGGATGAAGTCATGACCGATGGAAGTGCGAAGCCAACAAGGCGTATATATTGTGCCCGACTTTACGAGACAGGCAATGTCTTCCAAACGAGAGACGATATGGAAATGAGGGTAGAGAAAAGAATGGGGACGTAAAGGAAGACGAAAACGAGTGTATGTGGAGGTAGGAGGAGAGTTGGAAACCGAGGAGGTAGACGGACCCGAGCCCTTTAAGTAGGCGGGACCAAGAAGGCGGGCAGGTATGTAAACGAAGCCACGGCCCTGAACGCGTACCGCTGTGCGGGCTGCCTGGTGCCCACGGAAAGTGACGCGCGAGCGTCCGTAATCAGCACCCTCCGATCTTGTCCTCGTGCTTCGCCACGCGAAACTACCTGCGTCGACTGCCCAATCTCTAACATTGCGCTAGAACTTCAATCATTGAGGAGCTCAGCATTAAGCCGCAATAACTCAGCAATGTATCTGTACACCAAAAGGTCTGCATTCCGCGAAAATGACCGTGAGGAGGCCTGCTAGATTCAAGATGATGGGGTTGGGGACGAGGCCGCGCCAGCTTATAGCGTACGTGTATTCAAAACTTTACTGTGCTGGTTTCGAATGCACGTAGCCTGCGATGTCTCCATATGAGACCGATACTTTGACTGGGAGGGTTCCTCCCAGCCGTCTCTTGGCTTGGGGAGAATCACATCGCCGTCCGAGGATACGTCTATCGAGGTGGACACTGAACCTTACCCTTATACCATGCGATCACTTTAGACGGAAGCAAGACATCTTTAATCCTTAGCCCAGCTGTGGACAACATGGGCCTAAAGACCGGGCTAGACCAGGTGCTGGTGCTCCCAGGTCCTATTGTCTGGCTCAGAAGGTCAACAAGCCAAATAAAGGTCACATCACGTGTGACGGAGTCACGCGCGCTTATGGACATGAAAAGCGATGATGGCTGGTGAGTGCTCGTGTACTTCCACCACCATCCCAAAATCTTGTCCCAATAAGTTCTGTGTGCGGGTCTGATCGAACGAATCATCCAGCTCAAGATGTCTGCTTCAAAACGTGCATATCAAGGCCTGACAAGGCATCAAGCTTTTATATGCAACAGCAAGAGAGCAAGACGGGGGAGTGCCACCCAAGGACGACAGCAACGCACCGACCCCGCCACAAAATAGCGGCGAGAAGCACCGTTCGACGGGACAGAAAAGTATCGACAGCAACGGCAGACGCACCTGAGACAAAATGTCGCGACATTTGTCGTCGACGCCTCCGCAGAAGCGGAAGGTTTCGCATCATAGCGATGGCGACAAGACTTATATGTGAGCATGAGCAGTGCGTTCATTTGGTGTTGACGTCGTACAGGACTTCTCCCAAGGGCAGGATGATTGGTCCATTTTGCGAGGATGGCCAATCGATCTGATCTTGGAGGTGTCTCTGTTGAGCTTCACGGCCACGCAGTCGGGCATAGTGCTGACCCCAGAGGTTGAGACTCGAGAGCTACATGTCGTTGTGGTAGCGCTACCACGACCGAGTGTGCCAGAACGCTGCGGGGGAGATCGGACCGCAAACTTTGCCGGTTTTCGACGGTGTGACCGAAGGACAACGCCGTCAAGAACGACGACATATAATGAGACAAAAACAAGACAGGAAGACAGGAAGGAGCAGAGGACCAAGAGCATCGACGAGGACAAGGTGGAGTGGACGTTGATGCCGACAGGAAGGCTTGGGACTCGATCGGGGAGTTGCAACTCCGCGCCTGGCTGCAACCCTCGCCAACGGCCCGACCCGCCCCTCCTTTCGGAGCCACATTCAGCCACTTTCATCCTCGCTCTTCCTTCCCCCCACACTGTCCCACCGCTAGATCGACTGGTCGCGCTCTTCGGCCATGGACATCTCAGTGGATCCCATGGACAATCCTCATCAGGCCGGAATCCTATCCCTCCGATGACAACCACCTCAATTGCCGTAGCTCCCAGTTGTGGCCGATGGCCGGTATCCAACGACGCCCTTCCCCTCTTCGTGGACCTTCCCCCCCGCCCGAGATGCCCCACAGATGCTACTTGCTCAACTCTTCCTCCTCGAAGGTTTCTTCCCCCTAAACGCCTTGACCGACGACAACGCACAAAACACGCTCCTTGCTCTCCCACCAGCAACTCTTTCGGCTGCCACTCATGCGTCCGACGTTTCAGCACGCTTCTGGATGGAAAATGCAATAAAAGCCGAGGGAAATATCGAAGGATAACATCAGGGCAGTAGACGGTGGTTGGGATTGTCTGGGTGAGCCACTCTTGTTCACCAATTCGGTTGTGCATCTCCACCCAGCTCGGTCGATCACCTGCATCAGCGAAAATGCCGTTTCTTAGGGAGACCCTGAGCTTCCCTGACGCCCTCGGTCAGCGGCACCTCCGGCCGAATGAGGCTCTCGGGCAGCTTCTTCCTGAGGGCCCGATCCTTCTGGAGGCTCTTGAGGCGGCTTCCCCAGGCACTCGTGGTTGTTTGGGAGCGCTCAGGAAGTTGTTTGCACTTGGGACGGCTCGACCGCCCTTATCACTCAAGTGCGGCATGAATCAAACAAGTAACCCACAATATATAACCACTTACCAGACTTGTGCAATCTCTTATTCTTCCCTCCTCCGACGCGGTTAGACACCCGTCAGCAGGCTAAATACCTAAGGAGGTGCATCTGGACAGGCTTCGTTTGCAACTGGCCACCCGCCATACCTTTGTGGGCGTAGGTAAATAGCCCAGCTCATAGTAATACTGTCAACGGATGGGTCCACCGCTGTCTTAATACATCCAATGTATATGCATATCTTTATTTGAAAGCGAAAACTTGACAGCAATGTGTGTAACTACAGTGGGTATCGACGAAAGGGAGTATTTACATAACAACCAGTGTGGAAGTAATATCGATCCAAGATCCTATGCTACATGTTTCACGGACTACTTATATACAGATGTGCAGAGCGGGCAGATAGCAGATTGCAAGAGATGTGCATGAGAGCAAGCAACGAGAGCAGTCCAAGAACTAATGCGGGAGAAGTTTTTCAAGAGACCTTGTGGTTAGCCTTGATACCGTGGCATCCAACGTTCGCTCGAACGTCCGCCCGGACGTCCTCGCAGGAACGACTTGCTCACTTGGGCATTTGAACGCCCAATTTGAAGCCACCCAACCTTCCCAGCGTCGCCGTCGGCTCTAAGAACGTACGGCGGAGCGCGCCGAACAGATTCTGTCACATCGTCATGAACCATCAGCCCTCCCGCGCGAATGTTCAGTCTCGAAGGCCGCAGCACTCACGCTGACGAGCAAGGCGAGCTTGCTCCGGCTGAGCTCCGTCGAGATCCCCGCAGCTAGGAGCTCGTCGTCGTCGTAGTCCACCCCGACGACGGGGATGTCCAGCTCGAAACTCGAGACGTCTGCGTCGTCTGGAACCGCGGCAAAGCGTCTAACCGGGCGCTGTGGGGAAGTGAGGGTTGTGGTCACAGGCGGGAGAATCAGCACTTGGGACGCAAACAACCACAAGCGACAGAAGACGAACGATTCGCGGCTGTGCCGGCTCAGAGTCAGAGTTGGATGACGGTCCTTCCACGTGGGCCGTGTACGCGTCCTGGGATGCGGGATCGCCCTCATAGAAGGGTGGTAGAAGCTAACGGGAAACTCACCGTGAACATATCTTCCGATCGCCGGGGACCTCCTCGAGGGTAAGGATGAAACCTAGAGGTATACGAGGACCTATATGTGGGGAGGCGAAGGGAAGGTTCTAACTTGGCCATGGCTGAGGTGAACGAGGGGTAATGCGCGTCGAGGCGCATAGATGGAGATAGCGAGCTGGGGTGGCCGCCTAGACAAGTCGGAGGGAGTAGGCACGGGATCCCAGCCGCAGCGAGATGAAGGGACAACCCGGGGAGGGCGGGGAGCAGAGAAGCGACGGGGTGAGGGGATTGAATTGGACAATTTAAAGGGTCTCGGGGAAATGGAAGCGCTGCGGCGAAAAAAAGTTGGAAAATGGCACGCGCGATAGGCCGCCCGTCTTAGAGGATGATTGAGGAACGTTGACAGGGAACGCGGCACGTCGCTGTCCTCCGTGGTGTCCTATGTACACGGTTAACTGCATTTAGTGCCAAACGTACCGCTTGTGTTCTCTCCTTGCCTATCCCTACCCGGCTTGTGCTCCCCGGGCCTGCTTCTTGTCTCGCCACCGCTAGTAGAAGCGGGAAACTTGTCAACCTCTGTGGCTTCTCCAATCGGACGCCGTTCGGTCCTTGGAGATGACAAGGAATTCAACGCACGGGCCGTTTTTGCGAGCCTGAGTACCGTTGCTTGAAAAGACACTATCACTAAAGGCGCAACAAGACGGTAAGCCATGCTTGTTCCACGCCAGTAATCCTTCCATATGACAATAAGGGGAGGATGCTTTCCAAATGTTCGCTGAATGAGCTTCTTTCAGTGCTTGGACTTGAGTCTGGTCTTCGTCGTTCGAAGCCTTCTGCCCGCCAGAGCATTCCCATGAAGGTCCCCACGCGTGTAATAGTGCATACCTCGAACGAATACAGCTAACATTAATACCTGCCGCTGATCAAAGTTGAAGAGGACGCCTCGGAGTCTCCTGGCGGACACCCCGTTGAACTGGGACCACGTCACCCGAGGAGACAGATACGTGACGCGTGACACATCACAACGCTGAAGGATAGAAGGGCGCAACAGCTTTTTGTGAGTCTTTTGCGTCCTTCTTCCCCACATATTGAACAACTTACATAGTTGTTCTTGCGTCCTTATCAGCCTCGGACACCTGGGATGATCCAGAGGAATATTCGTGGATATTTGTTACTATTTCACGGCCGCGTCAGCGCTTTGCACTGTCCAACATCGATGACTGCTCGGACGTCGGAGGTCCACCGATATGCGGAGGCCAGGCTGGGGAAGCATCACGGATCGAATCATGGCAGCAGCACAAGACGTAGGAGCAATTTAGAAAAGGGCTGAAAGGAAGAACATACCTTGGGTTTCCAGCACTACCTGGCCTCCCTCTTCCCTGGCCATGGGAGATCCAGCCATCGGCGGTCATGGGGGTGGGCTCAAAGGTAAGTCCTTGATTTTGGAACATTTTGCTGCTCGTTGGACCGAGGGGTCGATCAGCGTAACTGCGCTGTACGTCAGTCGGGCCATAGTTGGTGAGATCGTTGGGGCTACGTCGGTTCCGATGCTACCCACGCCTTCCTGGGTAAGGCCATCGTCGGGGTTGACCGATTCTTGTGCAATAGTGCACGAGGCTAGATGTGTACACAAGACACTTCAGGGTCGTTGGCCGAATTTGTGGGCCACGACTTCATGTGAACCTGGAGGCTTAGTGGGCGCGACGTCGCGGGAAGTTCTTTTGAGGGTTTTTTGCCCAGAATCATGCAACACACAAGCATACAAGCCATAGGTGCTGTAGAATGCGGCAGAGGACGACTATAGGGGGTGTAAATCCTTCCTAGTAACGGGATGGAGAATTTGGGCGAGACCGAGAGAGCGGCCGCGTCTCGTCTCTCAGGCATTTTGCCATTTGGTATCATGCCGCCGGCACCGAACTCCGGGGCCTCGTTCAACCGTTCATTCGGCTCAACCCAGCTTAACCTTCAGCTTCACGCTTTCATGTCTTCGCTCAGCTGCACATATCTCTTTCACTTCTTCCGTTCTCGGATCGTGGATAATCAACCTTCATAAGCCACCATCGGCGGCCAGGCTAACTCAGATTCACAATTCTTTTCGATCGGAACCGAGTTCCAGCTCACTTCTGGCTCA
Organism: Ganoderma sinense ZZ0214-1; assembly: GCA_002760635.1. Taxonomy (NCBI): domain Eukaryota; kingdom Fungi; phylum Basidiomycota; class Agaricomycetes; order Polyporales; family Polyporaceae; genus Ganoderma; species Ganoderma sinense. The sequence goes on from AYKW01000001.1 coordinate 1,195,182, forward strand.
CTTGCAAAGTACTTTGCCTTAGCCCTAGGATCACCTACTCGCCCTCGAACGTTCTCCAATGGTAGAGGTGCTCCGCCTCAGCAATTATGCTCGTGAGCGGAAGTGACGGTATTGTGAGGCGCTAGTGACGATGCCCACGATAACTCCAACTCAATTCGGGTTAGCGGCATTGGTCTGCGCGTCACATTCAACTGCAGGCGGTAAGTAAGCCTTACTCTTTCAAGTCCACTGATGATTGCGCGCATCCAGACCTAATAAAATCGCTGTGATCGCAAGGTCCCGATATTTCTTGGTGGCTTTACGACATTCGTTACTTCCTGGAAGTTCCAACAACTCCATCCCTTCACCCCTCAAGATAACTTCCGCAACCATCTGTGGATTGCCGCCATGTATTCAACCCAACGGATTCGCCGCTGTGGCAATTATGGGAGCAACATATGCTTGGGGCGAATGTTTCGTACGCTTCGCCCTCATGAAACCTTTTCATCCGCCTGTAGATCGGAACGGTCTAAACTTCTCAAGCATCTCCGGGGAGTACACAACGAGCAGGGTGCACCCTATCCTTGATCGGCTGCCTGAAGCGCTTCCCCGCCCCTGAACTGAAGGGATCCTATTACAAGCGACCTGGACGTCGGCGCCGAACCGACAGGGCAGGCGTCGATCCTTTTCGGGCTCCCCGACGGACAGCACGGCGCCCCTTCATCTCCTTTGCGTCACGACACATGCGCACACATCCCATTCGGAACCGTCCGCTGTGATCTATGCATGGTACTTACATGCATAACGCGACAGCTTGAACAACTTGAACTGTAGAATTTCCTAGTACTAGTGGAACTAATTAGCAGCTACTTATTAAGCCGTACCAACTCTGATGTGAACACAGATTGAAGTTTATTATCGACACACTTATTAGGCTAACGGGTGTTTGACTTTCAGTGTGATGCTGCAGAGAAGAGTGAATGGACTGGTGGCAGCATTTAGATCGGTTGTTTGGCAAAGGCTTTAGAAATAAACAAAGCCACGTGGTGGCCGGCCCGAAGCGAATCGGAATGGAGTCGTCTGCCGGGTGGTGGCGACGGCCACTCGCCGCGCTCTGAGCCTCTCAACGTCCTCTCAACAACCACACCTTCCTCTGTGCGGCCTTGCCTCACATCTAGCTGCTTTCTTTGCCATCAGCACCCCTTACAATTAGAAATGCTGGGCACTCTCATCCATCTCGGAATTGACGCAGCACTTCTGAGTGCCTTCCTCGCGGGGATCAAGCGGACAACGGGATTAACGTAAGCCAGGCATCTATAGGCCTTGCACAGGAGATGACAAGGTGGTGGTTTCTTTAAGGCCGAAGCTGTCCGATGTACCCAACAAGGACGTTCGCCGTGAGTACCTTGTCATTTCCGGCTTCTCTGCGACGCGACTAATCAGCGTGTTGGACTTGAAGAGCTCCTCCGTTCTTACCTCGAGTTTGGTACGTATCCCCCCTCTGTACCTCTATTATATTCTCATCGCATTTCATGACGCTGCAGGCGAATACCTCTTTGATTTTGCGGTGGTAATATGCGGCGTACGTATATCTCGCTTCCCTATCACCTGTGTCGCTCCTAAACCTCTTGTGCCCATGCAGAGGTCTTCTTCGTTCGAGAGGAGATGAGCTGCAGCACTGAATGCGTCCCGGATGAGACTTTACAGTGCGATCAATCTTGTCTTGCCTCGCTTTCATGCTCACCGACACCCCCTATACAGCTACTTCTTCTGTGCTTTCACATACGCTGTCCCCCACTCTTCGCACCCTTCTGCTAGTTTCTACCGCTCCTTGGATGATGATGGAATATTTATAGCTCTGAGCTACACATATCACCCATGTACCCGTACAAGTGCACCTTCCACGACCCAACACGACCACCTCTCACGCGCCTCCATGCAGCAACGCGTAGTCATCCGAGGAAGTTGTACACGAAGAAGTGTAGTACGATCGAGCCCAGGGCGAAGTCTGCGAAAGCTCTGTGTCCACAGCATAAGGGTCTGGATGATGTGTATGGACATCAGCAACGTACCGTTCTGGAGAAACCTCCTTGAACTCGTTCCGGTTTGCGGGGTTGACCTGGGCGCGGAGGGACGCTGTCAGGACGAATTGTCCTACGCAGCTTGCGAAGCTATAGACAGAGGATGAGTAAATGCGGGTAGTACACAAGCATGTTGAAGCGCACCCAGCCAAGAACGCGTTGAAGGGGAAGTTGGTGATGAGGATGCAATAGAGGAATTGGACAATGCCAGAAAGCATAAGGAAGACCAGGAACGAGTCGATGGTCTTGAGCCGCGTTGAGGTTGTCTCGTTGTAGGCCTTCCACAGACTCAGAAGCGGAGACGAGCCAGCCTTCTTGGCCGGCGGCGCGGTTTTTGTGGCAGGCATGAAGGAGTGTGTGTTTCGGGAAGACGGAGGTGTGCAGTGTAACGGTGTCGACGTGGAGAAGCTGAGGCAGGTATAGCAGCAGCGCAGTCGTGTCCGTGCTTCCGGAAGCGGCAGGTACGCCTCGGCCATGGAAGCGCCCGTCGTGCGTCCAAAAAGTTCGGCGAAGCGCCCACAGCGGTGGCCACCTCTCTTCGCTGTGTCTCGTGTCTCGCGTGCTCCCGGCCCCGTCCCGACTCCCGCCCACACCATCCTCCACGACGCGGCACAATGTCCAGCTTCGGTCTCCGTTTTGCGGCCAGCACTTCGCGGGCGGCGTGTGCTGCTTCTCGTTCATGTCGCGTTCAGTCAAGAGCACTGCACCAGCGAAGAGAACTATCATATCCAATTGAGGAGGGCCTGGGGATGTTCCTTCCGCCGCCTTCATTAAAGATGCTTGCGGAGGACTACCAGCAAGGCCTTTTGGATAGACTTAACGACCAGGTTCGAGGTACGTCACTGCTCCTCGTCGAAATGTAACTACCACCAGCTGAACACACCGCTGGCATTATTTAGGCACTGCACTGGAGAACAAGACGATTGTTCAGACCATCATCGACTCCGCACGAGATCCCGACAAGGTCTTGGAGTTTAACTATGCTTCAGAAGCTCTGAACAACTCGTTCTTCCTTGAGAACCTCGTACGTACCTCACCCTCTCCTTGTACCCCCACTTCTTCAAACTTACCCGACCGTGTCATTCCCGTAGAAACCACCTCCAGCGGACGCGTCGTCGCATGAAGCCCATCTCCAAGCGACCACCTCCAGTTCCCCCTCTCTCATCCGCCGCATCCTATTCGACTACGGCTCCCTCGCGCACTTCAAGTCCAACTTCAGCGCCGCCGTCCTCGGCATGTCCTCCTCGGGCTGGATCTGGCTCGTCACCGACCAGGACGGCCAGCTCGGCGTTATCCCCACCTTCGGCGCCGGCACGCTCCTCGTCCGCTCCTCCAAGCCCTCCGCCGCGCTCCTGGAGTGGCAGCGCCTGACCGGCGAGCCCGTCCTCCAGTACTTCGAAGACCTCCCCCCGCGCCCCGCCGCCCCGCCGGCCCCTTCCTCCGGGCTGCCCCCAGCCCCCGCGGCGAGCTCCCCGGTGTCGGGCATGGCGCACGGCGCCCCCAGCATCGACCCGCACACGCAGGCGCGGACGATCGCTTCGTACCCGATCCCGCGGGGCACGTACGGGACGCGCGACACGGGTCTCGGGCTGAACGAGACGCAGCCGGACGCGAGCAAGGTCGGCACGACGCTCTTCCCGCTGCTGTGTGTTTCCGTCCACGAGCACGCGTGGATCAGCGCCGGGTACGGTGTATGGGGCAAGGAGGAGTATATGCGCCGTTTCTGGACGGTCGTCGACTGGGCCAAGGTCGTCAAGGTGTACGAGAAAGTCGCCAAGGCCGTCTCCAAGTAACCGTCGGGACATCCCAGCAGCTCGCGGACGTTCGTCCGAGCAAACGAGGCAAGCGAAGGATGGGTTGGATGTGTCGGGAGGAATGTGTCGTGTTTCTCCACTCGATGTTGTTGGGGGGACTGCTGGTTGCCGTCCTGCTTCGAACCCTCTACTCATATACAGTCATTTTAGAGTCCAAAAGTACATTTAATTAGTTTGGATCATACGTGCTGGAGGAGATGCAGCCCGCGAGGAGACACGTCCAGGCATCCGGGATACATGTACATGCAAGGCTAATCACGATCACCATCTCCACTCGATATTCCCCAGTGAATTCCCGCGCATGCCCTTGTACGGCTTATAAACCTCACCGGTGAGTTTAAGCTGCTCTATTTTGATGGCCGAAAAGTTGTGCTGCAAAATCTTGAACCGTATACGGAAAGCGCGTGAAGGTCGCGGATGTTCCGCCCTGTCAAAGGAACCAAGTTCAACATCAATCCCTGCGCGAAGACAGAGCGCAACTTACGTAGATGAAAACGTGCCGCGAAGATTGTAACTGGCGGAAGGCATGACCTGCTTGATCTCCCAGACCAACGTCTGTGTTTTCGGGCTGTATGACCATGATGCGTTGTGGGACGCGATGCAGCTCGCGCCCGACGCGCCTTCGCCCAGGTACAATTCCACGAACATGTTCTCCATCGTCCGCGTTGAGAGCCGCGAGCTGAGCGTCACATCTATGGTCCCACCGTGCTCGTCGATCTGGATCGTGGGACGAAAAACGATAGGTATCGACGTTTGTGCCACGGCGCTCGCCGTCGCGGGGGCGTAGCGGTAGTCCATCAGCTTGAACTTGCCATCGGGGGGTACAAATGACAAGACCTTGTCACGTGACCATCTCTGCAGGCTACATCGACAGTGAGTGACAGAAACAGGGGGAATGGACAGCTGGGGACGTACCGGACGCAGGGGTGGAAGGAGCAGTCATGGAGAGATTGCGCGTTCGAAAACGAGAGCAACAGGTCAGGAGTGCCCGACAGCTTGCAATTCGAGTCCACTCGTCCCCAAACTGTGCTCACAGCGGGCGTTCCGTTCCTGCCCAAGAAAGTGGGTCAAGATCTGTGCCTGCGCATTGGGGAGCGGACAGACGCACTTGTTCACGATGGCTTCCAGCGTCTCCACTACATCGAAGTAGATCTCATTATTGTTGTAACGCACACCTGCTTTTCGCCATGGGATTGGTGACGCAAATGGGTGTGATGTTGCGGAAGAACTGGCCAAGCCAGAGACACCAGCCACGGAAAGGACTTTGTTCAGTAGTGATGGTGGGAGGACTATGTCTCGAAGCGCGTTTGGAGAGGTTGTGAGGGGGTGGCCTCCCGAGTCAAGGGTTTCTTCTAGTAGCTGAGGCATTGGAGTGGTTGGATTCTTTGTTCGCAAACCTGGTCAAAGTTACGTACCTGGTACACTATGTCGAAGTTGTCCTTCAACGTTTCCGAGGACATCTGCCCGAAATATTCATGCAGGATGTCGACAAATGTTTGCAGGAATGCAAACGCATATAGAGGATCCACTACCCAGGGTCACGATTGAGGTCCAAAATCGTTACAAAGCAGTTGACAGACTCACCATCGCCGCTCACAGGACAAAGATATCTCAACTCCCCACGTTTAACATGACAGCATGCACTTGGATTCTCCAGGTTAAGCCCTTGAACGTACAGCACTGGGTCAACGTCACTGGTGCGTCGAGAATTTGAGAGTGCCGTGTTCACGGCATCAATGTGGAGCAGAGGGTAAGCGGGCGGGAAGGAGTGGAAGCCGGACTGTACGATGGCACGTCTTGGGTGGGTCAGCAAGCCGAGATCTCTTGGGCGAAAAGGACAGACCCTGTAGTGTCGAGGATGATGAGCCCATCGATAGCCATCGCCCAGAGAGTTGTGAAAACCGTCGTATAGAGATTAGGTTCCGAGAGGGTAAGAAGACGCACAATGCAGACGATTACCGGCAGTCCAAAACGTCGGTCCGATTCGTTGTAGAAGCAGCACTGCCACCAACTGGATTAATGCTCATTGGCATAATACGCATGTTGCACGTGGAATCCGAGAACAGACTACGTATACGTCTGGCCACATTATTCCATCGGTGTTTAGTCAAGGAGTAGATGGGAATTCGTTCAGTGAAGCTCATTCTCCAGCGGTCTGATGGGCAGCGGTGGTGGTATCAAAACGGTAGTCAACCCGCTGATAAGTACGGTTAATATGGGAGCAGGATGCTTGGCCAGCGAATTCGTGTTTAGTGAGCAAAGGAATCATTTTCCAATGCAGAAACCACGAAATACAGCATCTAATATGTCCTCCACGTCGATTAAGCCAGAAATCTTCCCGATGGCTTGAGCAGCGTAGCGTAGCTCCTCGGCCCCGAAAACGATATCTTCTGGGGCTGTGACGTGACCGAGATGAGAACAAAGCAACATAAGCACACAGTGGGCACTCACCGGTGGTAAGGAATGCGTCGAGGAATTGCAATGAGCTCTCAAGGTGGGTCCGGTGGCGCGAGTGGGTAATCAACGCCTCATCCCCATCGAACCCTCCCTCCTGCAATAGATATCTAGCACGAGGTGAGTAGGATTGTGCAATGACAGAGAAACGGAGCTACCTTTTTTTCAGCGCCTTCCCAAACCGATCCATGAACAGCTGAGTACCTTGGCCCGTGCCCAAGCTGACACTCCACATCTCATGGGAGACCAGGTTCGGCGGTGAAGTACCAGGTGGAAGCAAGTCCGTCTTGTTCAACAGGATAAACGTATCATCTTTGAGAAGGGGCACAATGGTCGAGGGGATGTCCAGAGAAAAGCCAGATATAGCAGAGCCGGTCAGTGCCTCGGGCGCTGAAAGCACACAAAGCGAAACGTCAGAAGACTGCACGCTGAACGCAACCGAGGTATCAGTGGTTGTCCACGCATATGCGACGTGAAATCCACCGACAGTTCTGTTGCCCGTTTTACCCCAATCTTTTCTACCACGTCATCCGTCTTTCGCAGGCCTGCTGTATCTGCAACAATTACAGGAAGGCCGCCAATATCGAGAGAGAGCTCTAGCACGTCTCGTGTTGTTCCTGGGATCGGTGTAACGATGGCTGCCTCGCGCTGCGCTAAGAGGGCGAGGTGTTAGCCACACCCACACTGTTACAACCGAATTGGAATCCTACAGACCTAGGAAGTTCAGGAGGGTACTTTTCCCGGCATTTGGCGGTCCAAAGATGGCCAGACGAATACCAGATCGCATAATTTCCCCTCTCCGGTTGTCAGAGAGATGATGCTTTATGGTATCTCGAAGTCTCAGCACTCGTTTTCTAGCTATCTAGGAGTAAGCGTTCCATTCATGATCCACGAGTGTGGACGAACCTTGGTCGTATACCCCTTCTTCGATGTCCTCTCCTTCGCCAAAGTCAATGAGAGCTTCAACAAGGGCTAAACACTGTATGACCTCATTACGAAGGGTCTCAAGACGCGCCCTCGTGGCACCCTGTCCCATACCATCAGGCCCGACCCCACAAGACAATGCGCTTACGACTCACCCCAGCTGATCTCAGCGCCAGCCTTCGTTGACTTTCAGTCTCTGCGTCAATAAGGTCCCTGAGTCCTTCCACCTGAGTAAGGTCAAGGCGACCACCCTCAAAAGCGCGTCTGGTGAACTCTCCACGCTCAGCCGGGCGACAAAATGGGAAGAACGAGATAGCATTGAGCACTGAGGATATGATAGCGCGCCCAGAGTGTACATGGAGTTCGAGCACATCCTCCGTAGTGAACGACCTCGGTCCTACAATGATTGTTTACACGTCAAGACACAGGGCGTATATGTGAAGAGCCGCATTTACGCACCTTTGAAGAACACAGCAAGACCGTCGTCCAGCACCTCCCCAGTCTGCGGGTGCCCTATGCTGCACCGGTGCATCTTCCACGGCTCAGGGCCGCGTTCGCGGGCTTTGCCTTTCCCCTCCACAGCCGTCTGCACCATAGCTCTCCACACATTCAGCGTATCCGGCCCAGAAATGCGGATAACTGCAACACCCGCCTTTCCGGGAGGTGTTGAGAGGGCATAGATTGTCTGTCTCTGCGCGTCGGACAGTACTAGGTCCGGTGTTCGGTCACCAGAAGAGCGCCCCGAATATACAGCAGACGTGTTCGAAGCCAAGGAAGAGGTGGTGTACAGCCTCGAGTGGCGGCAAGGTGCAACAAGGCGGAGGGGTCCAGGAGATCCGAGGCGGTGTCCGGTGCCATTATTAGTGACAAGCTTTCTGGAAAGCCACGGCGATGTCGTCCCGGGGGCTCGTATAAGTGTGCAGAGGGTGTGGGCAGTGCGCGTCTTGCAGGGAATCCTGCCAGACATGCTTCTGCAGACCGCTATGGCTGTTCTCGCTGCGGGACACGATGAGGAGGATTGTCGGCGTAGCTAGCGCCGAGCGGCCATATCCTGAATCGTGATTCCCACGGCGTCTTTGTGCTGAAACTCTCGAGCGGCCCTGCTCCTCCGTACGCGTTATCACCTCTTCCCCTCTGGTCCTCCCTCTCTATTTTTCTGAACCTTAGCAACAGCTTGCAGACCTCCACACAACCGCAGGATACCATTGCAACTTCCTCGATTGAGTCAAGATGGGGCAGTCACGTCCGTCAATCCCTCTCGTCTTGTGAATGGCATTTTGACTGAATGGTCGGTTCCTTCACTGTGCAGCATCCCAATTCATGGAGGACATGCAGAAGCGGTCCAACTGTGCGCACCACTCCTTGCCTTACCTAACATGAACTTACTCACCCGGTCTCTTCAGTCAATGCAAGCGAGTTAGAGCGGCTGAAGAAACGATTCATGAAACTCGACAGGTACGTATACACCAGAGGGAACGAGTGGCGGAGAAGGGCTTATGCATTGATCGCCTTCCGCAGTGATGGTTCGGGGTCCATTGATCGCGAAGAGTTCCTACAAATACCCCAGATCGCGAACAATCCGCTCGCATCCCGGCTAATAGCTATTTTCGACGAAGAGTGCGTCCCTGACTTTCACCTCCATTCGCGACGGCACATAACTTTGGGTGTGCTCGAACAGTGGAGGAGGAACGGTGGACTTTCAAGAGTTCGTCGGGGGCTTGAGCGCGTTCAGCAGTCGAGGAGGGCGAGAAGAAAAGTTACGATGTGCGTCCCAACTACTGTCCACCCAACTGAGACGCTGACCCTGAGACACTGTCTCCTTTCAGTTGCCTTCAAGGTGTACGACATGGACCGAGATGGCTTCATCTCAAATGGAGAGCTGTTCCTCGTCCTCAAGATGATGGTAGGAAACAATCTCAAGGACGGGCAGTTGCAGCAGATCGTGGACAAGACGATCATGGAGGCGGATAAGGATGGGGACGGGAAGCTCTCCTTTGAAGAGTTTGTCCAGATGGTTTCCAACACGGTGCGTTCTATTCCTGCACTCTGATATTGATATATACCAGAAAATGGCTGACGATACTGACCAACCCTCCTAGGACATTGTCAAGCAAATGACTCTTGAAGATCTTTTCTGATGGCCTTCATCTTGGCATACATTTACCTCACTTCCCCATCCCCACCGCTCTCGCATCACTTTAGGATTGTCCCGTCCCTCATGACCGTTGTACATACGCACGCACGTTCACCCATCCTCTACTTGTGATCTCGCTGCATACCATTGAGTGTAATATCCCTCTCTGTATTCTGCCGTATACTAAACGTTCAGGTGTTATTCTCTTGCAAACGCTCCAATTCACCTTCAAGCCTGAGACGGCTAGCTGTAAGGAAACTATCGCAGATCAGGGCAACACACTCCGTTACTGCCTGCCCGACAAGTACCGGACCAGGACTTATGGTGATCGTGCATGCACTCCCGTAAGAAGCAACGTCAAGCGCCTCCGGGATCTATTAAGGCGATGTGGAGCACGTCTACATTTACATAAGGGAAAGGTCGCCGAACTTCTCCTTGTATCCTGCACGGTGAAACTGGATGAGCGACTGAAGATCACGAGCGCATAGCAAGTACTCACCGGGTACGGTCCACTTGCCCTTCTTGAGCATGTTCTCGACGGTCTCGACGATGCGTGGGTGTGCCTTGCCGACCTCCTCCACCTGGCGCAAGTAAGGCGGATTTAATATCATTCTCACCGGGTAGCATGCAGGTTACTCACGGTGAGGTCCTCGAAGGGGCGTGCGTCCTCGATGTTGGCGAGGGTAGCCTGGAGGTCTTTGAGCTCCGCGTCGATCTTCTCCGTCGTCTCCTTCGCCTTCGCTACCTGCTCGACAAATGAGCATCCCCTCCCTAGAACGCTCTTCGCATAAGACAATGGTCCCAAGCATACTACTCACCGCCTTCGCCTCGAACGTCTCAATCGCCTTGATTTGCGTGCTCACGTCATACGTGATGGGCTTGAAGTCACGAAGAATCTTCTCGGCCTCGTCGACTACAGCCTTGTTGCGGAGGACGGAGCGGTAGTGCGCGAGGTCGACGGTCGTGGGCTGGGCAGCGAGCGTACCATGAATGCGTTGGGCGTCGGCGTGCCGCTTGCGGAACGCCTGGAGGGACGCGATTGTCTCTGTCGTGTCGGGTATGAGCACACGTCCACAACCTTCCGACCCTCCCTGCTCTACAGCACGAGAAAATACTAACCCTTGCCAAGGCCCAGCGAGGTATAGATGCGGGCGAAGTCCTGCAACAGCCCCGAGTCAAACATCACGAAACCTTCCGGTACAGACCTGGTGAACGAGGTCTAATTTTTGAGGCTACTTACCACCGTCGCGGCGACTGCTTTTGATGCCATTGTAAGCTGGAGCAAGGAGCGAGGTCAACCCACGGGGAGAAAGAGATAGCAAGAAGGATAATGCGCACAGAAAAGAGGGTGAGTGGTGGAGGCCGTCGCGGAGGAGTTGGCTCGTGTCGCCCGAACAGTCGCCGGGAACGGCCGATCCTGTGAGCGCTTAGTTCGTCTCGCATGCTCGCCAGCTCGGAGGCCATGGCGACTGCTGGCAGCAGCTTCGGCCACGGTCTACTTCGATTCTGATGACATTCTACAGCCTCTCTCTATATCTCGTCTTTTGCGGTCTTATGGAGTCCTGAAGGTGTAGTCATCGTGTCCCACAGGACGAAAAAGACATAGATATCAAGCGCCTTTCCCATCTGAAACACTTTCCGAGGTATGACCGCTGCGTGGCTAACATAGGGTTCGGCTCGCTCGCCTCCAAACTTGTGAGTAAGTATCACCGGTTTCATGCTATCCGTCATCTCCAGGTCATCTTTCAGCTGATGTTGGGTAACAGGAATGTCAAAGCAGTTCCTTTGGTATCAACTGGTCGGCATCCGGGCCGTTTCAGAGAGTCTACTGTAAGATTGAGTTGTGCCACAACGGTTGGATCTTGGCATTGCCTCACCCTCTGGCCCCTCCAGCTTCTACGACCAGGCCAATGGTAGACTGGATGGGCTCTCTAGAACGGCGAGGGGACGGGGATGATGGATCGTTGCAGGAACGGGCTCCTCGAAAAGGCAGCTGGGACGATCGCAGAGGGCGCACGTGACGGGCGCACTATGTCATAAGGTGTCCGGGAAGACAGCCAAGTTTCTCGTCCATCCTCCTTTCCCCCCGCAACCTCGCTACAGTCCTGACTGTCGCCCGCACGATGAGCAGCACATCCTTTCACTATGGGGCGACGCCGGAGGCCGCTCGCGGCGTCCTCGAACAGATCGAGCAACAGTTCCGCCTGAGCAAAGCTGATCTCGTGCGGATCACCTCTCAGTTTCTCGAGGATTTCGAACTTGGGTTGGGCGAATACAATCACCCGATGGCAATGATGTACGTACCATTCTGCCTGTTATAATATAACCATTCTCATATGTCCTTCTCAAGCCCGACATTCGTGACCGGGGTGCCCGACGGGACAGAAACTGGGTGAGTACTCTTCGTTGCTCCGCTCTCCTCATCACGACGCGCTCGCACGCTATCTCCACCCCTTCCGCCGCCGTGTTCAGCCCTTACGTCTGCACGGATTGGTGGGGTGGGGGTTTCCGTGCACCGACCGTATCTACCCGCCGTGCAGACAGCGGCGGGCTTCCAATCGACGCGCTCCCGGTACGGTACCGGCGATTCGCCCACTCAAAATGGAAACTCGATGCTTCATCGAGCTTCGCGTCGAGTTCTCAGCCGAAATTACGTGCGCTCGGCGTAATTGCCCATCGATAGGGGCGAGTCGACGTGCGCAGAGTTCGCCCGCTCGACCGTATCGAAGCGGGAGACGGACCCGAAGCTGCGCTCAGGGATGAAAAGGCCATGTGTGCGCTATTTACCCGCGTGGTTTGTACCACTGCCTCCATCGCGTTCTCTGTCACAAGACCGCGAAGCCTCAGAAGGCGACGTCCTTTCGGGAAATGGGGAGACGACGTCATAGTGCCTGTTTTGCTTTGTTTGTCTGCAGCCTCGTGGCGCCGGGATCAGCTAACAACGACAACTACGCTTTTGCAGGACGTTCCTCGCACTTGATCTTGGAGGGACAAACTTGTGTGTTTACTATCCTTTCACGTCTGCTCACGGCGCTGAGCATCTCCAACATGACACAGGCGTGTTTGCGAAGTGGAGCTTCTCGGTAACCACGAATTCGTGTTAAGGCAACAGAAGTACAAGGTCTCCGAACAGCTCAAGACTGGCGAGGCTACCGCTCTCTTCGGTAGGCAAACAAGGAAGCTTTTCATGCTGTTTTCTCACCAAAGTTTGCAGATTATCTGGCGGATTCTGTCGACGCCTTCCTGACCGACTTCGCTTCTGTTGTGCCCTTCCAAAGCTCGGGCAGCGAACCCGATAACCCCTTCGCTTCACCCGCGGTACCCGAAGAGCCTGCAGTCCCCCTTGGTTTGACTTTCAGCTTCCCAGTCGAACAAACTGCTTTGAACAGAGGAAAGATCCTCACGTGGACGAAGGGTTTTTCGGCAAAGAATGCTGTCGGTAATGATGTCGTGCAGTTGCTTCAGGACGCTTTCGACCGCAAGCATCTACATGTGAAATGTGTTGCTCTAGTCAACGATGTGAGTTGATATATATCCGCGTTGTAGAGCTCTAACTAAAATGTGCAGACTGTCGGAGCGTTGCTGTCCCGTGCGTACACCAGCGGTGGTTGCATTCTCGGTGAGTATTCAAAGCTCGTCTCAGTAAATCAGCATCTGAGCACCCTGGCTGTAATACAGGTAGCATATTCGGAACTGGTACCAACGGTGCATTCGTGGAGCGCGTGGAGAACATCAAGAAGCTTGGCGATTCGGAGGCACGAAAGAATGGTGGTTACATGGTTGTCAACACTGAATGGGGCGCATTCAACAACACTGTTCGTATTACCCACTTCGATTGCCATCATCGTCGCTAACGTTTGACCTATGTGTGGTAGCGGACAGTACTTCCCACTACGCCATACGACAACAAGGTCGACCGTCAATCCATTAATCCCCGACTACAAGCATTCGAGAAATTCATCTCCGGGATGTACCTCGGGGAGATTACTCGCAATATTCTCCTTTCCCTTGTCGACGCTGGCCCGAAGCCTTTGTTGTTTAACGGTCGCTCGAGCGATGTCTTGAACACCCATTACGGTCTCGATACGGCCGTTATGTCCGAGGTCGAGGAGGTATGGGAATCGGAGCGCGTATTTGCTGCGCCGACGAAGATCCCGGCGCAAGAAAAGAGTCAACCTAACGGCTCTTCCTCCCTGAAGAAGGATACTGCAGCGCCCGAGATTGTGGACTGGCAAGATGCCAAGTCCGTGGATGTGGATCAATTATCAGGCGAGGACCTCAAGCGCCTAGAACGAATCCGCGAGATCGTTATCCAACGTCTGTCGCTACCGTCCGAGGATGTGTCACTACGGGATGCTGCAATCGTCCGCTGGGCAGCGTCACTCGTCGCGAACCGCGCCGCGAAGCTGAGCGCATGCGCTGTCGCCGCGGTCCTCGTGCAGACGGGGCGTGCGAAGCTCGGTGGCGGCTTCGCGACGGACGAGGAGAAGATCGGAGTTGGCGTAGATGGCAGGTGAGCACAGGCTGGCTGTCCGACGGCGGCGGGTGAGAAGCGTTGCTGAGATACGGGTTTCAGCTTGTTCCAGCACTACCCGAACTTCAACACACGTCTGCGGTATTCGCTCTGCGACCTCGTCGGTGAGGAGGTCGAGAAGAAGGTCCAGATAGGGCTTGCTAAGGATGGTAGCGGGGTCGGAGGTGCGTCTTATGATGCAATTGTGTTAGGGCTTCTTTAACTGAGCTCGCTTCTTTCAGCTGCTCTGTGCGCCCTCCAGGCTATCAAGCAGGGTCATTAGTCTTCCTAGACGACTACGACGTTGGGTTCCCAACGCAGAAAGGCATAGAGGTTGCCGAGTACAAGAAGACGCTATATTTTCACGTGTATCCTAGCCATGTATCCTATCTGTACTGATTCCTTCGACTGTGCATGTCCCACTGGTGTCTTATAACAGTAATTATCTCTTTGCCTTCCCCCTTGTCTGTACTCGGGCCGCGTAGATGGGTGTATTGATGAACATCGTTTGGTTTTGTGTGGTTACATACATAGTTGTTTGTGAAGAGGTTCTAGCCAGTTTGCCACGGCAATTAATGTCGCGGGTGCAGCTGAACCCCGTCGGCTACTGGGCCTGGGTTCTTGGTTACTCAAATTTCAGCTGCTTGCAAAACGATAGTCGCGACCGAAAAAACACGCTCGGGCCAATTCGAAGTCCGACCCAGATCCAATCCGATTCGTTCGTTAGGCGCTCGTAAGAAACTCAACCGAGACTGCCGTGCCTGACTGGTGCCGGTGACCACGTAACTGCCGTCGTCCGGTCGACCCCACTGTCTTCCTCTGTCCACCATCCTCTGCTTGCGATTCTTGCCTGACTTGACCTCTCGATGTTATGCCTATATTCTGGCTCGATAACAAGAACCTTTTCTCCGTTGCCTTCCAAGCTTCGGTTGTCATGTCAGTCGTACCCGTGACTGCTAGTGACCCTCGGTGTTGCTAACGTCGTAAAATTGATGCGAAAGTGGATATGCGACGGAGCATCCCTGAACTCACGGCTGATTCCGAGCCATACTTGGATTCGTCTTTGCTCAATCCTGCTGAAGAACATGGTGAACGAGGGGGAGAAGACCTTGGTGATAGGCACGAGGGCGAGGACTAGCAATTGGGATGGGGTCTAGGTGGCCAGGATTTAAAGGTGAGCTCTTGTTCAGTTCGCCATACCTTCCATTTCATCATGTCCGATAACTTAAACAACAACACTCCCCACTCATACGAACAAGAACTCCACCGACAGCTTAGCCCTTCTGCGTCACACCACACTACAAGCCCCCACTCTTCATCCCGTTCTCAATCTCTTGTGTCACGGCCTCAGTCTTCGCAGCAGCCTACTTTCTCTCCGTCACAAGCCCCACACTCTCGTTCTAATACCCATGCCTTCCATCACGTACACACTCCTTCATTTTCATCGCACGTTTCCATGACCGGATCCTCTCCAGCAGTTGCACCCCCACCTGGTCACCGTGCACCTCGCGCTGTATTTTCTCCGTATATGTCTTCATTTCCTCCTACACACACTGCTCTACAACAGCACTTTCCTCCATCCTCTCAGAATACAGTGACTAGAACATCTGCCTTGTCTCCATCGTATTTTCCAGACTCCGTGGCGTCCTCTGTTCCACATGCCTATCCTGCACCTCCGTATCCACCACCTGTCCATCCCTTGGCTCCGCATCTACCACCTGTTTATCCATTAGCTCCGCATCCACACTCGGTCTATCTTCCAGCTCCGCATCCTCCAGCTCCGCATCCTCCAGTTCCGCATCCTCCAGCTCCGCATCCTGCGGCCCTATATCCTCCCGCTCCACATCCTCTGGCCCCATATCCTCCCGCTTCATATCCTCTGGCTCCGTATCTACCAGCTCCACATCCTGCGGCCCCACATCCATGGCCTTCTTACCCAGTTCCGCCTCCTGTGCAGCCTTCCTCGCAACGTCGATCAGCTTCTTCGGTCAACAATGGTGAGTATATCTTTGATTCTGTTATTCGTCGTGTCTGGGTTGTCTAACTGACATGTTTCAGCGCCTCGTCCGGAGTCAGTTCGAGTCTCTATACCTCGGAACACAGCAGTTGCCGGCGCCGACATTACGCGAATCATCATCCAGCTCCCTTCGACTCTTACCTTCGAGGCATTCGTCGACCGTGTCTGTGCGGAGATGGGCATCCACCCATCCACGGCGGTGCTTGGTTACAAGTTTGTTGGTGATCGTGTCCGTGACCCACCTCTCCGTCTGTCGAGTGCTGAGGAGTATCGCGATGCTATCGAGATGTGCATGAGCCTCATGGCTCGAGCACGAACTCGTGTAGTTACGCTTGAGGTTCACAGCTTGGTACGCATATTACTAGAGCTTACGTATCAGACATACTGACCTCCCTGGATATAGGCTCCACGGACGGCTCCCGCACCTGCTCCCAAGGCGCAGAAGCGCAAGGGCGCTCCGAGCAACGCCCTTGTTGATGAGAAGGACGCACCAAACACGACTCTTGACTTTTCACGGGAGCTCCGCCAAGTGAGGGAGAAGTACAGCTGTGGGAAGTGTCGTGCAGTTTGTTACATCGACCCTATTACCAACATGCACACACCTATGGACGTCTATCAACAGACCCTCTTTGCGAAGAAGATTGTAAGTTGTATCGCTGCCTACATTGCCTGCTTGCAAGCTCACATTGTTTCCCAAGTTCCTCGGCCAGGCCACTCTCGATCAGCCACCAAATTGCACCAACTTCGATCACGTCAACAAGCGTCCCCGACGCAACCAGCCACACTCTGACAACGCCGCCTCTCAGGCGCCCACTCCTGCTTCCCAGGCTCCAACGATCCACGTCCATCTCCCTCCTTATCCGTCAGTGACGCCGTCATCTGTAGGGCACCCTGCTACTTCTAGTACGTTCTCACCATCTGTGATTCATCATCTCGGACCTGTAGTCCACCACCCGGCGCCTCGCTCTGTGTTCCCCCCCACTTCCGGTCCCTCCATGCTTCAGCACCCGTCCTCCCCTCCACACACCATGTCAATGGAGGAGATAGACGCCCTCGTTGCTCGGGCTCTTGCGGATGCATCTCCCACTCCACCACCGGCGCATTCGCTCCTCGAACCATACCGCCAGGTCCAATCCCCCAATCCCAGCCTGTTGCGCAGCCTATGCAGCCACTGAAGCGATCTCCATCCCCTGCACCGCAATTTCTTCCATCCCCAGTCCGTCCATCTAGGCTCATGCCGACGGTTGCTGAGTTCTTGGACACTCTGGATACCCAGCACCCGACTCTCGACTACTTGCGATTTGAACGGGCTTTTTCCCAGCATCACTACGAGCGTGTTGACCAGCTCGTGTCGCTCTCGGATCAGTTTTTGATGGAGGTGATTGGGATGCCGCGTGAGGCAGTTCCTATATTTGTCCAGGAACTGCGTGCCCTTCTCGGTCGGATTCAGAAGGGAAAGGGGCGTGATTGTGGTGAGGACTGTCCGGTCGAGGTCTACGAGATCAGTTCCGATGATGAGGGGGATGAACTTGGTATGTAGATATCTTTCGTCCACTGCATTGCGCTATCTTCTCTATTTTCTTGATCCTGTTCGAGTCGCTCTCTTGATTTATGGTACTTGTCTTGTTTAATCTTCCTCTATCTCTCTTATACCCCTCCTATTGTGCATGGTGAATACTTGTTTCCATTGCCAATTTGCCACGTCTTGTCTTCGGCCTGACTATGATACTTCTGATATATCTTTAATCAATACTCTGTTCCCCGGTGACTTCTAATGTGTCTGAACATGTTCTGACTTCAAAAGCCGCATTGAAACATATTAAGTTCAATTGCTATACATAACCTGAGTGGTGAAACCATCCCCATACGTTCTCCGGCGTCATAGATGTAAATACGGCCTCCCAAATCATCTCGTAAGGATGACAAGTGGGCTCGCCCATAAGCTCTGCCCTTGCGTAGTCACGATTGCTGCGGATCCAGGCCTTTGCTGCCGAAAACCCCTCTTCTATAGGGTTCAAATCTGGTGAATATGCAGGAAGATACTCAATTCGCATGCCACTGCAATAATATTAGATGCTGCATTGTAGCAAATATATATATTTGTTTACCGGTCTGTGACAATCTGTTCAAGCTCCGGAGACTTGTGGATACGAGCATTATCCATGACAATTACTGAATTGGGGCCAGGAAAGGGGTTCATACTATCCAGCAACGTTGTAATGAATTGGGTAAAGAGTGCTCCGGTATATGCACGGTCAATTACGTCGAGATGGAGAACACCATCCAGGGAGATAGCGGGGAGAATAGAATAACTGCTGCAACACTCAAGAAAGGTTCTATTATAAGAGCATATGACATACCGCTGACCACGAATAAAGAAATCTCGGCGGCGAGCACGGTTTCCTACAGGTGCCCATGCCCAGCGACGACGAGCGGTGTTACGGTTACACGCAGACTCATCTACAAAAACCAGTTGCTCTGCCTCGTAGTTCTCAGAGATCTTGATACAAAACTCTGCACGGGCTTGCTCATCACGTTCTAGGGCATCCCGGGATATCTAACAGTGCACGGTGAGGGGCTAGTTCTGATGAAGATGACATTCAACTTGAAGACATACTTGCTTCCGGGTCAAACCCCGGGCACGGAGTGCTCGTTCAATAGTAGCTGTGGAAGGAAAAACACCTCGCTTCTGAAGCTCATGTTGTAGCTCTTCAAGGGTGCTGTCCGGAGAATGCTCGACGCATGCCTCCAGAAACTTGCAGCAACTTGCGAAATAAACAACGAAACTAACCTTCGAGGTTGAAACTGCTCACCGCCATGTCTATACCAGTAAGCAACCTCGGCCGGCCAGACTCTAGGGATCTCCGGATCACACACCCCGTCCGATCCATCAACTTCACCACTCGCTGCACCGTCCTCCGGTTGACACCCATCAGGTCCGCCACAAGGCCCTTGTCGCCTAGTCGCACAGCCAAACTGTAGATATGTTTCTTGATTTCCAGGGGTATGTGCCGGCGAGCCATGATAATTGAGAGACAAGACACACAAGGGCGAGTGGCAGAGGCAGCTGAGAAACATAACAAGCAGGAGAGGTGCTCCGAGCCGAAAGATGTGCACGTCGATCCCAGTGCGAGAATGGGTGACATCACGCAGTGTCGTGACATTGAGTCACCAAAGTCACTCCAAGTTCGGGCAGCGGACAAGCACTGTTGCAAAGGTAGTGGGTCCTCGACAATGGTGGGAACCACAATTCTGGTGCAGACATATACGTTCAAGTCTCAATTTCCAGCAAACTTGATCAAAACCTTTCCCCCAACTTCCGAGGGCGTAGTATGTACTATAGTGCAGTCAGCGGTTGAACCGGGCGCTACAGTTTTCGAGTTCAGGTCCCATCGAGCGCCTAACGAACGAATCGGATTGGATCTGGGTCGGACTTCGAATTGGCCCGAGCGTGTTTTTTTCGGTCGCGACTATCGTTTTGCAAGCAGCTGTAAACAACAACACTCCCCACTCATACGAACAAGAACTCCACCGACAGCTTAGCCCTTCTGCGTCACACCACACTACAAGCCCCCACTCTTCATCCCGTTCTCAATCTCTTGTGTCACGGCCTCAGTCTTCGCAGCAGCCTACTTTCTCTCCGTCACAAGCCCCACACTCTCGTTCTAATACCCATGCCTTCCATCACGTACACACTCCTTCATTTTCATCGCACGTTTCCATGACCGGATCCTCTCCAGCAGTTGCACCCCCACCTGGTCACCGTGCACCTCGCGCTGTATTTTCTCCGTATATGTCTTCATTTCCTCCTACACACACTGCTCTACAACAGCACTTTCCTCCATCCTCTCAGAATACAGTGACTAGAACATCTGCCTTGTCTCCATCGTATTTTCCAGACTCCGTGGCGTCCTCTGTTCCACATGCCTATCCTGCACCTCCGTATCCACCACCTGTCCATCCCTTGGCTCCGCATCTACCACCTGTTTATCCATTAGCTCCGCATCCACACTCGGTCTATCTTCCAGCTCCGCATCCTCCAGCTCCGCATCCTCCAGTTCCGCATCCTCCAGCTCCGCATCCTGCGGCCCTATATCCTCCCGCTCCACATCCTCTGGCCCCATATCCTCCCGCTTCATATCCTCTGGCTCCGTATCTACCAGCTCCACATCCTGCGGCCCCACATCCATGGCCTTCTTACCCAGTTCCGCCTCCTGTGCAGCCTTCCTCGCAACGTCGATCAGCTTCTTCGGTCAACAATGGTGAGTATATCTTTGATTCTGTTATTCGTCGTGTCTGGGTTGTCTAACTGACATGTTTCAGCGCCTCGTCCGGAGTCAGTTCGAGTCTCTATACCTCGGAACACAGCAGTTGCCGGCGCCGACATTACGCGAATCATCATCCAGCTCCCTTCGACTCTTACCTTCGAGGCATTCGTCGACCGTGTCTGTGCGGAGATGGGCATCCACCCATCCACGGCGGTGCTTGGTTACAAGTTTGTTGGTGATCGTGTCCGTGACCCACCTCTCCGTCTGTCGAGTGCTGAGGAGTATCGCGATGCTATCGAGATGTGCATGAGCCTCATGGCTCGAGCACGAACTCGTGTAGTTACGCTTGAGGTTCACAGCTTGGTACGCATATTACTAGAGCTTACGTATCAGACATACTGACCTCCCTGGATATAGGCTCCACGGACGGCTCCCGCACCTGCTCCCAAGGCGCAGAAGCGCAAGGGCGCTCCGAGCAACGCCCTTGTTGATGAGAAGGACGCACCAAACACGACTCTTGACTTTTCACGGGAGCTCCGCCAAGTGAGGGAGAAGTACAGCTGTGGGAAGTGTCGTGCAGTTTGTTACATCGACCCTATTACCAACATGCACACACCTATGGACGTCTATCAACAGACCCTCTTTGCGAAGAAGATTGTAAGTTGTATCGCTGCCTACATTGCCTGCTTGCAAGCTCACATTGTTTCCCAAGTTCCTCGGCCAG
Organism: Ganoderma sinense ZZ0214-1; assembly: GCA_002760635.1. Classification (NCBI taxonomy): domain Eukaryota; kingdom Fungi; phylum Basidiomycota; class Agaricomycetes; order Polyporales; family Polyporaceae; genus Ganoderma; species Ganoderma sinense. The sequence goes on from AYKW01000001.1 coordinate 1,216,090, forward strand.
GCCACTCTCGATCAGCCACCAAATTGCACCAACTTCGATCACGTCAACAAGCGTCCCCGACGCAACCAGCCACACTCTGACAACGCCGCCTCTCAGGCGCCCACTCCTGCTTCCCAGGCTCCAACGATCCACGTCCATCTCCCTCCTTATCCGTCAGTGACGCCGTCATCTGTAGGGCACCCTGCTACTTCTAGTACGTTCTCACCATCTGTGATTCATCATCTCGGACCTGTAGTCCACCACCCAATTGAGAGACAAGACACACAAGGGCGAGTGGCAGAGGCAGCTGAGAAACATAACAAGCAGGAGAGGTGCTCCGAGCCGAAAGATGTGCACGTCGATCCCAGTGCGAGAATGGGTGACATCACGCAGTGTCGTGACATTGAGTCACCAAAGTCACTCCAAGTTCGGGCAGCGGACAAGCACTGTTGCAAAGGTAGTGGGTCCTCGACAATGGTGGGAACCACAATTCTGGTGCAGACATATACGTTCAAGTCTCAATTTCCAGCAAACTTGATCAAAACCTTTCCCCCAACTTCCGAGGGCGTAGTATGTACTATAGTGCAGTCAGCGGTTGAACCGGGCGCTACAGTTTTCGAGTTCAGGTCCCATCGAGCGCCTAACGAACGAATCGGATTGGATCTGGGTCGGACTTCGAATTGGCCCGAGCGTGTTTTTTTCGGTCGCGACTATCGTTTTGCAAGCAGCTGTTATGTAAATGGCATAGGCCCATAGACTAGGTTGGGCTGGGTCCAGAACCTGACATTGAAAGCTCTGGAAATGGACCTACTGCACAGACTCGATGGCTCCCACCTGCAGGGTACGAGTGGGCAGTTGGTGTGCCGGTGTGCCTCGTTCTCAGGGTGTCGTACTCGCTTGGGTACGAGAAGCGCCATTCGCCGGATTCACTGCAAGGAGTCACTTCCGCCCTCTCCGGAAGATTAGACTCGAGACTGAGTACAGATACAGTTTTGGATCTGCAGTGAATGTTCACATTAATTAGGAGGCTGATTATGCAGGATCGCCCTATGATGTAATGATGGAGGACCAAGCCTCGGAGGCTCGGACATGTCAGCCTGTCTTAGACTGTCTCGGGCAGCGCCACTGCACCGTTGACGTCGTGGTGGGTTAAAGAGTCGCGGCGAAGACGATGTTCCCCGGCCAAAACATCGTCAGCTTGAGTTGTGTCTGGTTTGTAAGGGCACGGAAATATGTCCATGATTTCTGTTACTAAGGAAGCAACGGAAACAGAGGGCTGCGTGCTACGATGGGTCTGCTGGGGAATGCAGGATAATCGGATAACGAGGTCGCTGTGGCCACATGCGTGATGGCTGTTTGTGAGCCGGGGACCGATGCCTTTACATATGAAGGGATACCGCCGGCAAGTCGAGCACGTATCAGTGATCGCGCAGAAGATCGGATCTATCTACATACTTATGTGCTGTGGGCGAAACATATAACTGCGATGGGGATGGGCGGGGGCAACGGAGGGGCGATGTCCCTGCTCTTGCTCTCCCACTGCCGCCTCTCTGGATCTGCGACTGGATGACTGCAACCGCTTTGTGTGCCTGCATCGACGGAGGAAGGGCGTGGGGAGGGGATCATGAGGCCGACGACCGGTATGGCCGCCCGGAGCTTCGTGGATCGGGAGAGAGGCTGCGAAACGGGGTCTGAATGGGAGGCCGAGGTGAGGGAGATGCGGCCAAATGGATGGGCATCGGCGGCGGTAGGCCAGCGGAGGAGGGCGACGGCCAATCGCGGATGCAGAGACGACGCCCCATGCGGTAAAGTGACAGTGGCTTGCAGGCGGAAGCAAGAGGAAGAGGGTTTCCCGCAACCGGCCCAAGCGCCTGCCTGTTAAGACGCTCCCATTCGCCTTGGTCCCCGTCGATTACCGTCGTTGCCCCCGACACCGTCCTCCCGGCTGCACACCCTCCCACATCTCCACCCACCACCAGCATCGTCCCCGCCGCCTCTCCCCCCGACCCGTCTGCGGCACCACCCGTCCTCTGCGTCCTCCAATTTTCCCTCTGCCCCACCTGGGAACATGCCTGCGACTCAGTCTCCAAACTCTAACGGCCACCTGCCTGCCGTCGCGGCGTCAGGCCCTCCGTCTGGATCGGTACCCAGGACGAAGCAGGTCCGAGTGCGTTCCCCAGGCCCTGGGGCCAACAGCCGAAACGATGCGGTGGATAGCGGCGGACTAGACGCACGGCCCCCGCCCAAGCGGGCTCGCAAGGCAATCAACTGCGAGCCCTGCAGGAACAGCAAGCTCAAGTGCGACAGGTATGTCCTTTTCCGCCACCCTTCATTTCCTGCGCGCCCCAGCCGCGTCTGTTCGCCGCCGCGCGCCCTCAACGGATTCGCGATTGGCTCACCTCATCTCCTCGCTCTCCTCGGACGTTCAGAAATCGTCCCTGTTCGTCATGCGTGCTCAGAGGTATGGCTCTCCCCCCTCTCCCTCGACGCTTTCCTCACTCGGTCGGTGTAGGCACGACCTCTCTTTGCTACCAAGGCCAGGATGCCGACCCTTCATTTCGCGGTCATGTCGATCAACAGTATGTGTCCCTCACACCTCTTCTCCATCACTCTTCTGCGAATCGCTCTAATCTCCGTCAACTTCGTGAACATCAGGCGGCCTGTAGACGCTGCTGCCGAGTTCGCTCGGATACGACACTCTCTCAACCTCCTCGAACAACACGTCGGCGCGGGTAATCCAAATTTCAGTCGGGTACCTCCCCATGGCTACCCTCCAGAGCCCATGGGCCGTGGCTCCCTGCCTCCCAACCAACCCCCTCCATACGATACCAATGCCGCATCCAGGCTCAGTCCGGAACCTGAGGGCTATTCGCACGACAAGGAGAAAGCCGAGGACGTGGACATGACAAGCACACCCGGCATGCTGGGCCAGCAAGCGTCCGGAGGACTTTACTCGGGTCCGACTAGCGCTGCCTCCCACCTCATCTCTGTAAGCTTTACTCGTCCATTACTCTCCTCGCCTCTCACGTCGAATTCAATCTGGCAGCCATCCGACCGTGACGACATCGATAACCAAAATGATAGACCCATGTCTCCCCCATCACCCAAGACCCGTCCCCGCGCAATCTCCGACCCCGTCGATCACGGTGGGTCCACGGGCGATTGGGACCAGGATCTGACCGCGCAGCTTCCGGATATCCACATGATCGACGGCCTGATCGAATACTACTTCGAGTACTGCAACTGGGTCTACCGACATGTGAATGAGCCCGCGTTGCTCGCGGGTTGGGACAGGTACAAGAAGGGAAAGCACGGTGACCGCCTTATCCTGGCAACGGTGTGCATTCTCATCGCATTGGCCGCTCGCTACCTCCCTCCAAGGCATGCACTTCTGCAGGGCATGTCCGAGACCTGCGAAGAACTTGGATCGAAATGTTATGGCATCATGCGCGTTGCGCTTGATCGCTACCGCAAAAATGCCTCGAGTCCGGGGCGGTCATATTCCCTTGAGCTCGTTGAGCTCCTCCTTGTCCGTAGCCACTATCTAACCTTCGCTAAGGAGGATCCGGAAGAGACATGGAGCGTGCGTGGGGAGCTTGTCACGATCGGGACCGCCATGGGCCTTCACCGCGACCCTGGCTCGACAAGGTTCGAGAAGACCGTTGCCGAACGAAGGCGGTGGGCGTGGTGGCACATCGTGCTTCTAGAGCGGTGGCAGGCGTTCATGTTTGGACGTCCGCTTGCCATTGCTTCTCAGCATTTCAACACCCAATTGCCTACATACTGCGACCCTGCCCTCGACAAATCACAGCGTCTGTTTCTTCCCAACATCGCCCTGTTCAAGCTTGCTTTCGTGCTCGGGGACATCATGGACGACGCGGTCTCGTTCCGTGCTGTGCCCTACTCCTCTGTGCAGGAGAGGGACAAGATGCTCACGGAATGGTACGAGGCGCTCCCGTCTGAGCTTGACCTGGACGAGTACCGCATCGCTCGCTCGCTCGCCAGCCCGATCACGTCCGTGCGTCGGCTCGGGGTGCAGAGCGTCATCATCCGTACCGCGTACCACCACATCCGCTTCACCCTCCATCGTCCGTACGCGAAGGTGCCTGAAAGTCTCGAGATTGCCGTCAGCGCGGCGTCTCAACTCATCGCCCTTGTTGGCCAAACCCGCCCTGATTTCCTCTCCAACACCGCGCTCGCCGTTCCAGGCCACATGAACTGGGGCCCCTTCCACGTCTTCTCGGCTGCGATGTTCTTCTCGTTCCAGCTCATCACCAAGCCGGACCAGCCCGCCGCCAGCCTCTTCCGGGAGAACATCCGGAAATCCATCGCGTCCTTGGAACAGAGCAGGTGGATGCCTGTTGCTGACAAGGCGCTGACGATCCTGCAGGCTCTGGCTCCGCTCTACTCGGACGACCTTCTCGAGGTTCCAAGGGAAGAGGCCGAACGGAAGAAGGCGCAAACGCTCAGCTTGGTCCGAACGCTGGCGTTCCCGTATCAGGACGCCCCTTACTCCCGCTCCGCGGACTCGCCCGGGTACAGCCGCTACGACGCGGCGGCCTTCCAGGCGAGCGCGCAACCGAACCATAACGCCAGTTCGTACCCGCCTCGGGCAGAAAGTGGGCAGCGGACCGCTGCCGTGACTACCCCCCAGTCGCAGGCGCCACCTCCACCCCCACCTCACCCGACGCAACCCCCTGTGTCCGCAACGCGGTGGACATCACAATCGCAGCCCGAGCTCAGCAGTTTGCAATACGCCCAGCAGCCGTTGCAGCCACCGTATACGCCTCACCGGCCGAGCTCGAACAACATCTCGACGACGCCGACGCACGGACACGTACCGCAGGCGCAGCTGCAGCAGTACTCGCCGACGGTGCAGACGAGCGGACAGTCGTTCCCGATGGTGCGGTATGCGACGCAGCAGGCAGAGGTGATGCAGCAGCCGCTGCCACACCACCAGCACATGTTCCGCGACAACGGGCAGGGCGGCGCAGCGGGCGAGCTCGCGTACATCCATCCCGCGGACGAGAGTGCGATGTGGGGCGCGTCGATCGGGTTTGGTCTGTCGGAGTGGAACCAGTTCGTCGATCATATGCAGCGCCCGGACACGTTCACGCCGATGGTGCAGGGCCCGACGCACTAGCCACCGTTGTGTGTTGGTGCTAGAGGCCATGGCGTTTGCCTGCGAAAAGCGGGCGAGTCTGCCAGACGTGTTTTGGGGAGGGAACTTTGTATCTGTCTGGTGGAAGCTCGCGGGTATGTGCGTAGGGACGGTGGTACGCCGTTGTGCTTTAGTGTACAACGTTATCTAAGTTGTCGAAGTTGCTTGAAGTCGTAGATAGTTTGCTCGCTGTGCTATTTTGGTTTCTCAGTGCTGTCTCATCACATTCATCATCGCCGTCTACGGTCGTGTATCCATCATATTCCACTCACAGGGTCTACGGAGTACATAGGTGTACGTTGGATGTGCCATACAAACGCGAATATATCCCCAATCTGTCATCGGAACTCTGCTGTCTTCCATTGCTAGTTTTCGTGCTGTTTATTTACTGCTGCAATACGGTGTGGTTACTCCTGGGACCAGATGATCGGTTGTCAACTTGATTCAGATGCATCGGAATCGTGGCATGAGCCTAATTAAGGTAAACTGCCATTTGGGCACGATAAGTCTTAATGCGGACGGATAACTGGCGGTAGACCGGCCCAAAAGGGACATCTGGACGGGAAACTTCTCGAATCTTCGTCCTGGGCAGCAGCTGGACGCCAGTGGACATGATAAAAGTCCTTGATTGGAGGCTCTTGGGTCGACCACCCTGCTGCTGTATTCCGACCCGTAATCCATCCTCGTCCTTCCGCCAACATGGCCGACGCGCTCAAAGACCAGGGAAACAAGGCGTTCCAGGCCAAGAACTACGACAAAGCCATCGACCTCTTCTCCCAGGCTCTCGAGCTCGACCCAGGTAACTTCGTGCTCTGGTCCAACCGGAGCGCCGCGAAGGCAGGGAAGAGACAATGGGCAGGCGCGCTTGAGGACGCTGAGCAAGTACGTCCCCTGGTGTCGTGCACGGATGATTTGTACTGACGCGCGAGATGCATATAGTGCATAAAAGTGAACTCGACTTGGTCTAAGGGCTACGCGCGTAAAGGCGCTGCTCTCCACGGTCTCCGCAGATACCCCGAAGCTATCGAGGCGTACGAGACTGGTCTCAAGATTGAGGACAGCCCCGTCCTTCGAAAAGGTCTGAAGGAAGTTGTCGACGCGAAAGGTAAGCATACATCACCTCGTCACCTTTCACCACGCGTGCTCACATATTCACAACGTGAAGAGGCAGATGAACGTGGTGACGGCGCAGAGGCGTTCGGTCTTGGAAAGATGTTCAGCGACCCAGGGCTGTTCGCTAAGCTTGCCGCCAATCCCCGTACTGCGAAGCACCTCAGCGACCCCACGTTCGTCCAGAGGCTGCAACTCTTCCAGCAGAACCCCAAGTTGGCCGAGAATGCGCTCCAAGACCCCCGTATGATCGACGTGCTTGGTGCGCTCATGGGCATTGACATGCAGGGCTTCGCGCGCGAAGAGGGCTCGGACGAGCTTCCCCCCGGTGTGTCGCGCAGCGACGCTCAGAGCCGGAGCCGAAGCCCCCCTCCTGCTGCCACATCGCCCCCACCACAACCTGCCGCCTCATCGTCTAAGGCGCCAGAACCTGCCAAGGAGGACGTCGAGATGGTTGATGAGGAGGAGGCCGCAGCGAAGAAGCAGGCGGAGGAGGAAAAGAAGCTCGGCGCGGAGGCGTACAAGACGCGCGACTTCGAAAAGGCCATTGCACACTTCCAGAAGGCCTGGGACGTATACCCCAAGGACATCACATTCCTCACCAACCTCGCCGCCGCGAACTTCGAGAAGGGCGACTTCGACGAAACCATCAAGATTTGCGAGAAGGCAATCGACGAGGGTCGCGAGGTGCGTGCCTTTGTTTAACTATCGGTTGGGCAAGAATTTAATGCGTAATCGTCCCAGATCCGCGCCGACTTCAAGCTCATCGCCAAAGCTTACGGACGCATCGGCACCGCGTACCAGCGCAAGGGCGACACCTCCACTGCCATCAAGTTCTTCCAGAAGTCGCTCACCGAGCATCGCACGCCTGACATCCTCAACAAGCTCCGCGCAGCCGAGCGCGAGCAGGCCGAGAAGGCGCGTCTCGACTATATCAGCCCCGAGAAGGCTGCTGTTGCGCGCGAGGAGGGCAACACGTTCTTCAAGGCGGGCGACTTCGCGGGAGCGGTGAAGGCGTACACGGAGGCGATCAAGCGCGACCCGGGCGACCCGCGCGGGTACAACAACCGCGCGAACGCGTACACGAAGCTGGCGGCGCTGCCCGAGGCGCTCAAGGACGCGGAGGAGGCGATCAAGGTCGACCCGAAGTTCGTTAAGGCGTACATCCGCAAGAGCCATGTGCTGTACACGATGCGCGACTACACCAAGGCCATTGAGGCCGTGCAGCAGGCGACGGACGTGGACGAGGAGAAGAAGCACGCGAAGGAGATCCAGGACCAGGTCATCAAGTGTCAGCAGGCGATGTTCTCGCAGCGCGAGGGCGAGAGCGAGGAGGAGACGCTTCAGCGCGCGATGAGAGACCCCGAGGTCGCGGTACGTGCTGCTTTGGCGGCTTTGATTGGTATGACGACCCGTACTAACTTGCCGTCGTGCTGTAGAGGATTATGGGAGACCCGATCATGCAGTCAATCCTTCAGCAGGCGCAGTCGAACCCGGCCGCTCTGGAGGACCACATGAAGAACCCTACCGTGCGCCAGAATATCATAAAACTCATCAACGCCGGTATCATCAAGACCGGCGCTCGGTAGTATCACTGTTCTACTATGAGATGAATCTTCACCGGCCGTGCGGTGCTTTGTTTTCCGGGTGCGGACTGCTGGATGTGGTGTGGAAGTCACAATCGTCAATGTATCTTTACTTCGGTCTATGACACTCATGTAATACAGGTCTACTACTGCCATCTCCACACAGTCACGAGCGATTTCATTAGGCCACTTCGAGGGATTTTTATGGAGCATGTACGTGGACCCAGGCACTGGGGTTGACAATCGGACAGACAAAGTCAAGCCATGGGATGGTTTACGAAGTACCTGATACACAAGACCACCTATAATTGACTATGTAGAAGGTTTACAGGTGCCGCTGACCCTTGCACACCCCTCTGGACACGGGAAGTCCGGGTTGAACTGCCAGAAGAACAGCGGGTCCGTCTCGTTGGTCAAAAGCCCACCAATCAACCTCGCCTGTGTCGGAAGGTCGAAGGACTGCTCGAAGACTGATATCGAGGGGATGCGAATCTGGCCCCAGCCTTGCTCGATGAGCGCGTCGATGCTCGTCCCGTAGATGTATTCGCGGAAACCCGACCACCGAATCGCAGAGGCGCACTGCAAGTTGGAAGTTTCATGGAAACACGATGGAAACAATTTAGCATCTCCGTGCGGTTGAACTGAATAATTTAGGTGCATCCTACCATTGGACAACTCTCCGCGTTGGTATAGAGACTAAGCTGCTTGAAGGCAGCCTGCGCCTTGCTCGGCGTGAACCTGAACGGCCCATCGGGGTCCGTCATCACTGCTGTGCAGTTCGTAATGGCCGCTATCTCGCCTAACACATTTCCGCCCAACCCGGGTCAGCGAACGATACAACTCAGGCCGGAGGTGACGTACCGTGTAAGGTCGGGTTTCCCGTCTTCGAGTTGGCATTGACCCCGATACACACGAGCTCCCCCAATCCCGGGGCGGTGTGGTTGACGATGGCGGTGGCGAACGCGGAGAAGGAACAGGGCGATTCGAGCTCGGCGAGTGCCGCGTTTGCAACCCGCATCCAGTGTGCCCTCGTACTGAACGGGATCCCGTTAATGGATAGGGTCGGATCGGCGATAACGGGGCCATGCATTGTGTACTGATGTCCGTGCTCGTGTCGGGCGGCGAGGTGGTTGGGCCCGTGATTATGCCCGACGACGAATGGGATGGCCAGAAGAACAATCGATCCTATGATCCCGACCGGGGGGTGCATCATGGCTGGAGGTTTGAACGCCGCTGCTGCCAATTGAGTTGGAGGGGTACTGGGTAGTGCCGAGCGGGAGCGGAACAATTTGGTATATATACTTTCGGAGGTATCGCCCTTAGTCTATTTGGCTGGACATGAGGAGCCAGGGCAGTTAACCGGGGCGCCCTAGGCCCCTGACATTGAATATTGAATGCTCATATGCGTGTTGGAACCGATGTCAAAAGAAGCGCTAAGTACGGTTAGTCGGCGTCGGCGTTTGCGCCCTCTCAGCGGCCGGACTCATGTTCAGTGCTGTTCAACTCGAACATGAGGCTTGACAATTGGATTATAGCACCGTCGATTGATCCGTATGGGTTGAGATCTGTTTCACAAGCAATTCAGCCTCGATCGGTGGATCAAGGAGAAACATTTCCTGCCAGGGACAACGGACGATGATGTTCTCCCGACCATTCATTCCAGTTAACACGCTCGACACCTGATCTTACACGTTGATAAAGACGTACTTCAACTTCCTGTTTAGCCCTCTACACCCGGAGCTCCTCAGGGGGAGAAGCCCAGGAATAGCCCAGAGTGCTTCCGAAAGCACCGATGACCTGGTCCTCCAACGCGATCCGTTTCGCCTTGTCGGCACCTTCCTTGACCTCGCGCCACGCTCTGATGCTCTCGTGAACCTCGCGGGGGTTGCTGAGTCCCACGACGACGGGCATGCCATTCTCCTCTCCCTTCCTGAACCCATAGCCTGCCGCAAGGTTCACCAGGCCGAGCGGCCACTGAGCATCGTCAGCAATCCTATTGGCCTCCTTAGCTGCCTCCTTTAATTCCGCCGGGGCGGGGTGCCATGAAGGCGGATTGGCCGTGAGAAGGCCCATGGTCAGAGGAGACGCAGTGAGAAGCTGGGTGACCTTCGCGCGCTCGCGGAGCGGCTTCGCGTACGTGGCGAAGGTGCTGTTGTTGAGCGAGAGGTGACAGTACGAGAGGAGGACGTCTATGGGCTTGTACGGCGGCCTGTGGAGCACGAGAAGCGCAAGGCGCAGAAGCGTGGAGAGCGTGTATGCTGTGACCGGGACGGATTAGAATATGGATGGCTATGAATGCGCCACTTTCACGGAGAGGGATTCTCACCAGTTATCCCGATGTGCTTGATCTTGCCTTCTTCCTGCATTTTGCGGAGCTCTGCGTAGGCATCGAGGATCTTCTGATCGCCCTCGCCCCACACTTGGCCTTCTTGGCCTTCGGCGAGTCCGTACTCCGTGGCCTTCTCGAAGAGTGTGGTTTCGGGGTTCCCGGCTTCGAGAGGCCCCACTGGGGTACACACGAACTCGACATCGTGCAAATAGACGGTGTCGAGGTAAGTGGTGTGGAAGCGTTCCAAACTGCGTTCGACGCTCTTTCGGATCGTTTCGGGGGAGTAATCGAACTCAGACTGGTTGAGGCCGTACCGTCCACACTTCGTCATCTGTACGTATAATGGGGCAATTTATCAGAACGGCGAACGGTGAATGGGAAGGGAGCTAGGAAAAATATATAGGAAGGAGACGGAAGACGGGCGAACATACAAGTTTGTATGACGAGCGGGGGAAGACGGGCTCGAGGACCTTCAAAGCAGTGCCAAGCACGATCTCCGATACACCATAATAGGGCGAGGTATCGAAGGCTCGGATGTTGTACCTGTCGTAAAAGAAGCTCAATATGCGTTGTAGTGGACAGGATGGATGTGACGCACTGTAGAGCCAAACGCACGGTGCGGACGGGGACATCACTTGCGATCGTAGCTTCAGAATTGTAAAACGAGGAGAATGCAGCACCACCAAATACGATTTCTGGCAGCTCCAGCGGCCCAGACTCCTTCTTCTCGATCTGTCAGTACGAGCTACCAGTAGGATTATGTAGGGAGTGAACTCACCAATGAGAGCCCGTCGACAGGTGCGTCTTCGGGACGGTCCACGATGTCTTCAAGGACAGGGAATGCGAACATCGGTTGTGTAGAGCCGAGCGGGACAACCATCGTTATATGCGGCGCAGATACTCGCCTCCAGAGTCAAGCCTCGATAATGGTGAGGATGAGAGTGCCCGATATCCGACCTGCCCTTCCCCACTGAGATGGACGCGGCTTTATAAACCCGCGCGCCGGGCCCATGTCGCGATATGGTCGCCTCGGTGGTCGATTCCCAGCAGTCGGCAGGTCACAAGCCACGAACAGGCACATCGCAGCAGACGGAACACCGTTGCTGACAAGAGCTTACAGAACGATGCTCGCAGAGAAGACGATAGCCTCAGCCCCATGACAGACTAGTCTACAGCGACACCTCGCACACAGATATGGACGCCCATGGGCTCTTAAGCTTCCTTCTCATCATACCGTCGTGACGCCACGATGTGGTTTGGCTCTATACATTCAGGTAAGCGTGCCAGTTGCCTTTTGTTTTGGTAGTAGCTTGGAAGTACTGATGCCCCGAGACTGCTCTTGCAGTCATACTTTTTTTCTCTATTGTAGCAGAAATTGTGGCTCCCTCTCGCGAGGATGGGCGCAGAACCCGCGGCGACGCCGGAATGCATGCCTTCGCTTGCAATTCAGACACTCCGCCCACCGCTACTTGCCTTGGTTGATTGGATAGGACGATTTTCAAAGTTCAGCCTCTTCAAGCTATTACAAAACACATCGCAGCGCCTTCGTAGGTCTCCACCAGGTCATCAGGCAGCTCGAGAGCTCGACGTCGCGTGGCGAACCGTGCATATTCAGTATGTTATGAAGATAAGTCTCCGTCAACTTGCTCGCCGGTAACGTCTATATGCACTCTTATTGTCAGAGCTGAGCGCGCGCGACATAACATGATGATGTGTAGATCCCGTTTCCTGGTACACTGGGCACCCAATTGTCGGCTCTCAATAGTGGCCCTGAAACGCATCGTCTCTACTGGATGGGATATAAAGCATAAAGGGACCATGGTGCAAGCCTCAGAAACGATAGCTGGGCGCACTTCCTCTCATTAAACTGACGATGCATTCTCCACGAATCCTTTCGTCTATTCTCTCTCTCGTTATGTTTCTCTCTGTCTCGCAGGCCGGTCCTACGACACAACCTTCCGGAGCATCTCCCCGTACCCCAATCACCAAGAGATTGGGAGTTGATTTTGTCCGCGCCACGTGGTGGGCCGCGTACCATCCAAATGTGACCCAGACCACTCTCCAATACGACAAGTTCAACATTATCTCATACTTTGCTGCGTACGTGTGCCACACAACCTCTGCGGCGAAGATTTCTGAATATCTTGGTCCTCCCACAGTCGGACAAATGACAGCACAAGGGGCGTGCTACTGGGCGACGTTAACCTTGACCCAACACGACTTCCAGAATTCGTGAAGAATGCTAAGGCTAAGGTGTGATTACTTTACAATGCTAGCGACTATGACGCTCATCAGAATGCTTGTGCTTTGTAGAACGTCACGGCTTTGGCCACGATCGGGGGCTGGGACGGTGGCAACTTCTCGGCACTCCTGCGAACACCGGAGGACCGCGAGGCGTTCGCTGGCACAGTCGTCAATTTCGCCCAGACATATGATCTGAACGGCATAGATATTGAGTATGTCCGTATAGTCTCCTCGTTGACTTGTCTCTCATCTCATCTCTCTCTCTAGTTGGGAATATCCCGGTAAGGACCCGGGAAACGGCAACGGGTTCCACCCCAACGACACCTCAAACTTCCTCGAGTTCCTCAAAGCTGTCCGCAACAAGACTGATGAAGCCTTCATCCTAACCGCCGCAACCTCTACGAGCCCTTGGGTCGGTGCAGACGGGAACCCTTCGACCGACCTGTCCACATTCGCCACCGTGCTCGACTACATCGCGATCATGAACTACGACACGAACGGCCAAGGCTTCTCCAAGGCCGTCGGACCGAACGCACCCCTCTACTCAGGCTGCGGCGGCTCGGGCAACGTCACATCGTCCGCGGAGGGGGCAGTGGACGCCTGGAACAAAGCCGGCTTCCCGCTCGAGCAGATCGTCCTCGGCGTCCCCGCCTACGGCCACGGCTTCAGGGTTCCTCCCGACGCAGCGTTCCTGCCGAACGGGCAGCTCGCGATGAACACGACGTTCAGCTACAACGCCACAAGCAGGGTCGTGGGCGACTCATGGGACTCGCCTAGCGCGCCTGGGGGCACGTTCAGCTTCCTGGGGCTCGTTAACGAGACAGGGTGGCTGAAGGAGGACGGCACGGTGGCGAGCGGGGTCGTGTACACGTTCGACGCCTGCTCGCAGACACCGTACATCTACCGCAACGCAACGCAGGTCGTGGTGTCCTACGATGATGCGGCGTCGTTCGAGGCGAAGGGGAGGTGGATCAGGGAGAAACGGCTGGCTGGCTTCGAGATGTTTGAGGCTGCGGGGGATTTCCATGACATCCTGTTGGACAGCATCAACAAGGGCCTCAGCACTAATATTAACGGCACTTCATGAGGCTTTTATGAACGATGATTTGCGCGGGATGCAGAAGAAATACTAGGCACCTGTTGGGCATGCGTATCAGATATACGATACGATCTCATCTCGTATGCTGTTCATTGGACCCTTGCGAAGCTAAGTACTGGTCATTGACATCGGGTGCCAAATCCATGCCGACCCCATGCACCTGCTTGAGCAAGTACTCGGAGTCGTTGCACAGGTTACAGATTGCCCAAAGCCCTGCGCTTGGTACTTGCGATCGGACGGCAGAGGAGTTGCACGTCTGGGGTTGTCGGTTATTTGTCCACGAAGTTGGGCACCAGTGGCAGACCGAAAAGGAAGATTATTGGTGGAATTAGAGGAGCAACAAATGTTACATCGTGTACGAATCACGCTCTGAACTCCATATCTACGGCAAGGCAAAGGGAGTGAACTCAGAGCTGCTTCCGCTCCCAGCTATAGAGTAGTGTATTAGCACACGTTCGTTGCGCCTCAGGCCCGAAGAACCGAGAGATGCGAAACCGTACCTTTTGTCAAAGTGGTGGTTGACGGTGAGGAGCTTAGTGCCCTCGTCGGGCTTGATGGAGTTCCAGGGGGTCGGGTTCTCCTTGGTCCAGACGACTGCGTGGCGTGACGAAGATGTGTATGTGGAAACTAGGACACGAGTAATGAGACGTACCACTAGGGCCGCGGGCGAGGCGAGTCAGATACCACCCGGCACCAACAATGACAACGCCGACGATAGCGTAGCTAACCTGAATGAGCCAGAAAACTTTGCTAGAGACAAGGTCCGAACACTCACATGGGGGTTGCCTGTCAGATATTATGTTTGAGTAAGGACCGACTGCATCAAGCCCGCACAAAAGCCTCAGAGCTCAAAGACCCACCTCAACGGCGAACCAGTTCTTCATGAGAGGAGACCTGCGAAACGACATAGTGAACGAGCGCGAGGGGGACGAGACGAGGAGCAAAGGTGGTGGAAATGGCGAGGAATGGGGAACCGCTCGCGCATTTCGACTTCACCCGACCGTTGTGTCAGTTTCCCACGGTCTCACCGAACAGACACGCCTGGCGGACCTCCCCGCCGACCGGCCTGGCTCAGGCGAGTCCCGTCCAGTCGCCACTATCTCATTAATTATCATCACAACTGCTAGCCCAATCAGTTCAAGTCTCGGTGTGCAGAGCAGCGACTGTCGGACGATTTCTGCGAATACTCAGGCAATCGGTACGCTCAAAAACATGACGATGCTCTGTTTATCTGCCCCGGCACAGGACCGGTCAAGGACCGGTGGAACTTTGGGGTTGGGCGCTTATGAGACCGTGGCCGTGCCGTCGGTCCGAAAAACCTTGGTCTTGATCGAGCAGGACCAAGACGCGACGCGGCGTCGGACAGTCGGACTCGTCTCACTTCTTGCCCTGGACTACACTTAGCTGCTGCTTTACTACGAGATATGCCACGAGAGAACAGAAAGAGAGGCAAGAAGCATAAGAAGAAGGCCTCCGAGGAGCTAGCCCAGGCTGAGGAACCCCAGCACGATTTCTACCCGCCGCAATTCCAGGACCAGGAGGACGAAGCCGGCCCGTCTTGGATAGTGCGTGCTCGGGACGACTCTGCTGCTGACCCGGACGCGCCGTTTGGATATGTGGATGCGGAGGTCAAGGCTTACTTCCGTACCGTGGATGTACAAATACGCGAATGGCAGGAAACCAGGCCGGAAGTGGAGGCAGACGAGGATGTTGACCCCAACGAAGGTGCGCCAACAAAACGCTGGCATCTTTTGTGCGGAAGGCTTACATTGATCATAGACCGTCGGTTGTTCTTCGTTGCTGCCCTGACAGAAATGTCTGGGAAGGAAAAACAGCTAGCTACCGACCCCGATTGCTCGACCATCCTTGAACGGATGGTCTACTCTATGGATGACTTCGTTCGGAGGGTGTTCTTGGATAGATTAAGCGGCTCGTGAGCAGACACATTTGCTGCTTATACGCTGCGCGTCTCACTGATTCCAGATCGTCAGGCTCGAACAGCTGAGCAAGCACCGCTTTGCGTCGCATGTAGTTCAAACGCTCCTCACCGTTGGTGGGGAGACCGCGACTCGGGAGGTGAGCATCTTCCCCCGGGTCAAGGGGCAAAGCAAGCCTGACATTGTGTGCAGTCTCGAGGAATCTTGCCACCCCCGTCTGATGCCCAAGAGGACGAAGGAGAGCTTCGGACCCTAACGCAGCTAGTGCTAGATGCATGCGAGGTATGCTCTTGTGTGCTTCATCCCCTTCATTCCCTTCATTTGAAGACGAATGTCAAACTCGCAGGAACTGCTACCCTCCCTTTCCGTACTCGTCTTAGACCCATTCGCCTCCCATGTCGTCCGTGCTCTTCTGTTGCTCCTAGGGTCCGACGTCCTCCCGAGTGAAGTCGACACAAACGGCGTCCCCGGCAAATCGTCCTTCGCCGTACGGTCGAAGAAAAGCGCGACGTACAAAGCACGTCAAGGCTCCATGAAGTCTGTGTTCACGGAGAACAGCGATCAAAGTCAGATTAAGGCCGCTAAACGCACACCCAAAGAGTTCCGGAAGGTCGCCATCAGCATTGTATCCGCTCTAAGGGACCAGCTTGACGGAAACGAAGTTCGAGCGCTGGCCGCCAACCAGGTGGCCAGTCCAGTCTTGCAGGCACGTGCCTATCGCCTCCATGTATGCTCATGTATTGTTTGACCAATGTTTATTTTCTAGATATTGTTAGAGCTGGAAGCAGCGTACGGCCAAGCTAGCAAGCCTGGGTCTCTTATGGACCATGCCCTTGTCGGAATGATCACCGCTATCCGTAAGCGTCCACCCTGCCCACTTCTTAACGCGCCAGGTACTAAATCTGTTGCAGACGAGAACCCCGAAGATGAGGTTCCCGAGTCGGACTACCTCATGACCCTCTTACGCGACCCTACAGCCTCGCATTTACTCGAAGCCCTAGTCCGCAAATCGCCAGACAACGTTTTCGACATCATGTGGCGGACCTACTTCTCAGGGAAGTTGGCCAAGCTTGCCGTCCACCCCGTCGCGAACTTTGTAGTGGCGAAGGGGTTTGAACGGCTGAATGCGGAACAGCTAGACGCTGCCTTGGAGGAGCTACAAGGAGTCGCAGTGAAGATCGTCAGTAAGTCCAGCACAGTGCTTCTGAGGAGTACTGTTTTTATATGGACTCGCGCCATAGAGAACTCTAGGACGGGTGTTTTCAAGGCACTCGTAGAGCGCGCTGGTGTCATACAATCTGGTATCCGAGAGGTCGTGGAGGTGACGTCGCTGAGTCTATTATTTGTTACACTGAGACTTATTCCAGTCCCCCTAGCTCATCGCCAACGCCTTCGAGCTAGAATCCGAAGAGGACAGGTTGCTGTTCGTCCCATGTGTCCTTCGGCTCAAGCCTTTGCCAGTAAACATCAACCCCTCACCTGCAGCCTTTTGAGTAGTACGCTAACGTCAACCATAGGAATTCCACAAAGCTTTCGCTGCAGCGGCTGCTCAAGACGAAGAGAAGGCGGCGGATGACGAGCCTCATCACAAGCGGCACAAAACGCAAGATCCCCTCGAACCGAAGGTTCCTGGGGCAATTCTGTTGCAGTCGATGCTTCGATTGCCTTCTCCCCATAACGAAATTGTCCTCACTAGGTAGGACTTCTGTGTCGGTCGGCATACCCATACTTCATACGTTGATAATCCACTATTCGTAAGTCTGCAGGAGATGCGCCTCGAAAATGTGGTCCAGATGGCCCACCACGCCACGAGCTCACGCGTGCTCGACGCTGTCCTCGAGTCCTCGACCGTCTCCAAGCCCGCGAAACGCAAGTTCGTTATGTCCTTCCTCGGCCAGTACCACGTCCTCGTCGACGACCGCATCGGCAGCCGAGTCGGCGACCGCTGCTGGGCCTTCGCCGACCCCTACCTCAAGGTTCGTCCCTTCCCCTTGTCTTCCTGTGTTTCATGAACCGGGGCTGAGAATGTGGTGCGCGCCTGCGAACAGGAGAAGATCGCGCGGTCGCTGATCCCGCACGAGCACGCGCTCGCGGGCTCGTTCTACGGCAAGTTCTTCGCGCGCAGCCTCAACCTGCACGTCCTCCAGCGCGACCCCGAGCGCTGGAAGAGCATGCAGGCCGCCGCCAAGGACTCTGCTGCCGCCGCATCTGGATCGAACGCGACCCCCGCACAGCAGCCCCACTCCACCCGAGCCTCTGGAGCGACGTCTCACGGCGAGAAGGCCGCTGCGATCGATGCAGTGGAGCCGAGGAGGAAAGCAAAGAGGGGCGACAAGGGCGAGCACAAGGCTGGGCCGCAGAACGAGATCGACGCCCTGTTTGACGCGACACTCGGCAAGAAAGTCAAGAGGGCCGATCTGGCTGGTACCGATAAAGTTCAGGAATCTCGTGTAGAGGACGGTGCACACGAGGAGGGCGCCAAGCACAAGCACAAGACCAAATCCAAGGAGCAAGACGGTGACTCATCCAAGAAAAAGAGCAAAAAGCGCAAGGATCGGGAAGAGGCGCCGGCGGACAAGGATCTGGACGACGTCTTGGGTGCCATTCGCTCCGCACCGAAGGAGGACAAGGGGTCCAAGAGGCGGAAGCGGGCTCATTGACTGGCCTTTAGGCTCGTGGAGAATGTTCTCCTGTGTAGACTACAGCACACGCAACATAATATGTGAGATCGCAACAGAACAATGTCATGACTGGATCCAATCCAGACATCTGCCAAGCACATATATCAGTTACAAGGAGGGATACAACGCGGTAAGCGAGAATATGATGGGATATAGTGCGCTTTTCATGCCATAGTGATATCTCCGTCGGCGTCGGGGCGGGGCGCACCGCGCTCGACAGAGTTGACAAGTTCCCTCCGAACCTCGGGACTGATCTGCGGATGCGGGTTCGCGCGGACAACGTCCAGGAGGGCGTCCTTCTGGTCTGGTGTGAGGTCCGACGCGTACCTGGGTGAATAGATATTAGTAAATTCTATCATTGAAGACCGCAGGCGTGGTGGTGATGACGGACCTCTGGCAGAACACAAGCAAGCTCTGGTGCCAGAGCACGGGGAGCTTCTCCACGTCACCCGCGCGACGCGCCTTGTACGTGTTCGAGAGGCGGATGAAATGGAAAACAAGCGCATCGACGACCTTGTACGGTAGCGCATGCTTCTTGTCCAGCAGCACGCGGATGAAGAGCGAGTTCGCGCCTGTCAACGACGGTCAGCGGGCGGTGATCTGGTGGAGCCGCATGTGCCCGTCTTACCAGCGTAGTCCATGTTGGCTAGCCGCATGAGCGCGGCCGCGGAATGGCCGAGCGGGATCTTGACCTTCGCGAGCACGGATGCGACAATGGCGGCTTCCTGGAGCGTGCAGCCCGTCTATATGCGCGTGATAATCGCTCAGAATCCAATAATATCACCATTCCACGAAGACTCACATTCAGTAGCGGGAATACGATGCCCTTGAACACAGCGCCAGGCTTGTACATTGCGCGTTTCAAGCTCTCGTAATAGTGCACGTTGAGCTTGCGGTGGTTCTTGTTCTTCCGCGCGCCCTCACGCGCGAGGCGGATGTCTTCCCTGATCGCGTCAAGCAGGACCACCTCGAGGAAGAGACGCGCCTGTGGCGGCTTCATCTGCGAGATAAATATACGTGTTGCTGCATGGCATGCCTGCGGCGACCAGTTCTCCGGGTGGGTGAGCGCGAGAATACGTGACCATTGAGGCAGGGAAGGAATGATTTTGAATGGTTTGGGCAAAGGTCCCGACTTGTACCGCGTCAGCATCTGGCCGACTCTGGACAATTGTAAGAATAGCCATACGGTGAAAATGACCGTAATGCGTACTTTGTGTAAACATCCACGACTTTAGGATCAAGGCCGGCTGCCGGATCCGGTATACGGTCGGGGTCTACAAACCCGTCAGCATCACTAGCAAGAAGGTTGGTGGATTGAGCGTACCATGACGCTTTTCTGGTGCAGCATCTGACTTGCCCGCTTCTAAGTTACCTAGCTTCGAGAAGATGATGTCTGCAAGTGTCCTCCGCTCGCCGGCATTCGCTGGAAGCATGGCATCCAGCGCTTTCATGTCATCTTCATCCACTTCCTGGCCTTGGGTGTCATCAACATGCGTCATCAAATTAAAAATCTTACTCACTATCTCCTCGATTTCCTCAAGGTCCTTGTCCTCATACTCGTCTAAATCATCCAGGTCGTCATCATCTGCCGGCATCGTTGCTCTCGGGGCGGAGAAATCCTGGTGATCATCATCCTCGTCCTCGTCATCTAGATCCTTCTCGCCCAGCTCGTCTTGTTGATCGCGGGCGAGCTCAAAGATGCGACGTGATGTTTTGGGGTCCAATATCACCTGGAGAAAACAAATGAGGAATCGGCCCCTTCTAGGGGAACGGAGTGCGGGTTTCAGGCTCACTTCAGCGGCCTCGTCGTCGTCATCTCTTGTTTTGGACTTCCTGCGACGTCCTGGCTGAGATATGCGGCCGTACTTTGCATACACTTCGTCCTCGCCAATCTGGACATGGAGAGGATCGTGTTTTGATTTTGTTGCTGCTTTTGGAGCCTTCGGCATGGCAGTTGCGTCGGTGGGAGACGGAGACGGAGACGAGGGAAAGAGGAGTAAGCAGGGGTCAGCAGGATGAAGCAAGGATGAATTGGCTGGAGAGAAGCGAAGAGGCTTGTCACGGTCAGTAGACCAAAGTTGCCAGATCTCGATCTGATTGGACGGGCTGGGAACGCCGGTCCGCGCCGAGCTCGTGTTGGGACAATCTCGACCAGTCGGACACAGCCAAGGCAAAGACGCGTACGGCTTCAATGTCCGTTATAAATATGGTCATAATCATAATGTTTAATGTTTTCAGCGCGTTCCGGCCAACGTCGTCTCTCTCTATCCCCCTCCAATCCCCCCTCCTCCATAAAGCCCTCAAAGGGGTCCTCCCTCTCTTCCTCGTCTACTCCCATGTCCTCCCAGGAATCCCACTCCGTTCTTCCGGTATGTCCTCTCTCAGTCGCTTCTCTTTCCTTACAGAGCTCTCATCTAACTTGGGACGTTGGGCTCTTCTGTCCGTTTTCATTTCTGGTCTCCAACGACCTTCGCGTGCACCGTGCCACCATAACCATACATTTTCGCGTAGGTATCTCGCCGCTCACAGCTTGATTTCCAGATCCGCACCCTGGATAAGAATGGCAATGTAATCGACACCGTTGGATTCCAGCGATTTGGCTTTGATTGCGAGGTCCCCCTCGACGTTCTCCGCTCCCTCTACCTCCGCCCCCACTACGTCGTCACCGCCTCTTCGGGCAAGGACGAGGACGTCGAGGAGAAGGAGATCGAACACGCTAAGTTCACCGGTGCCTACGATGCGTACCAGTCCAAGTCCATCTTCCACCCCGATATCCAGTCTATCTCCTACACCACCCTCTCCCGCTTTCCCCCTGTCAGGCTCCTCTCTCCATCTCAGCGCAAGCGCATCCTCGTCACTGGTGGTGCCGGTTTTGTTGGCTCTCACCTCGTCGACCGTCTTATGCTCCTCGGCCACGAAGTTACCGTTCTCGACAACTTCTTCACCGGCTCTAAGACCACCGTCAGCCACTGGGTCGGCCACCCTAACTTCGAGATGGTCCGCCATGACGTCGTCGAGCCGTTTATGATCGAATGTGACCGTGCGTTTCCTTGCTTCTCTCGCTACTGCGGGGCGCCCAGACTGATCATGAACGACGGAGTGCAGAGATATACCATCTCGCCTGCCCGGCCTCCCCTCCTCACTACCAGTTCAATGCCGTAAAGACGATCAAGACATCCTTTATGGGTACCTTGAACATGCTTGGTCTTGCTAAGCGCACCAAGGCACGCTTCCTCATCACCTCGACATCCGGTATGTCTAAATATCTATTTTCGAGACTCTTTCACTGAAGTCGCATAATCGCAGAGGTGTACGGAGACCCTGAGGTGCACCCGCAACACGAGGACTAGTCAGTGCCCTCCTTGCATCTCCCGCGCTGTCAGCCTGATCTGGTTCTAGCTGGGGCCATGTTAACCCCATTGGTCCCCGTGCATGCTATGACGAAGGTAAGCGTGTCGCCGAGACCCTGACCTATGGCTTCCATCGCCAAGACGGTGTCGACATCCGTGTTGCACGTATCTTCAACACGTACGGTGCGTGACACGTCTCACTGGATCGGAGAGAAGGCAGTCATTGATCGGTCTTTCATTACAGGCCCTCGTAGTACGTATCGAGACCTGTGTAAGTCAACACCTCTCGGCTAACCCCGATCCCCCTTAGTGAACCCCTTCGACGGCCGCGTCGTCTCGAACTTCATCGTTCAGGCCCTCCGCGGCGAGGACATGACCGTGTACGGTGACGGCAAGCAGACGCGCTCGTTCCAGTACATCCACGACCTCATCGACGGGCTCATCGCGCTCATGAACTCGTCCGAGACGCGGCCCGTGAACCTCGGCAACGGCGACGAGTTCACGATCGGCCACTTCGCGGAGCTCGTGCGCGAGATCGTGGAGAAGGTCCAGCGCGAGGACGGCGTCGCGCCCGCGCGCCGCGTCAACATCGTGTACAAGCCGATGCCCGCGGACGACCCGCAGAAGCGCAGGCCGGACACGACGCGCGCGAAGGAGGTGCTCGACTGGCAGCCCCGCTGGACCGTGCGCATGGGCCTCGAGGAGATGGTGCGGTACTACAAGGCGAAGATGATCGAGGGCAGCCTGTGAGGCCGCCCCCGGTTGGCGTCGTGTGGGAGGTTCGAGCTTCGACCCTTTTCCCCTTCATCGTGAGAGGCTTCTCAAAGACATAGATACGTACATGTACTTGCGGGTTCGAAGCCTGATCCGGCTACTCCGTTATGGTGTGGACAATACTTGGGGCTTTCCGCGACGTCTTTACTAGCTAATGGTTGAATTCAGAATGCGACAGACTCAACCGAACATAGACGAGGTACTCACGGCATACATGTGGTAGCACATCCGTATATTTAGGAACGATGAAGGACTAAAAAGATATAATAGTTATGAAAGAGCTTCCTCGAGGGGATGTTGAGCGGAGAAGAACGGGGCAGGCTCTATATACTCAAGATCGGGTCCAGGATCCTATCATGGCGTTATGATTATTATTTCCTGTTAGCGTATGTCTTCCTAAACTCATCCTTTTCAATCATATATCTTCGTCATAAAATCCTTGTGAGGACTCTGTGAGGTCACACGCGAAGAAAGATCCCAAAATACCGAATAACCACTATGTATTATAACCAAGTGATAGTCTGGTCCAACACGGTCGGTACTTTTCTCTATGCAACTCTCAAGAAATAATATGAGCAGGAGGATGCAGGAGTGAGCATAAGCCAGGAAGAAAGCAATGAATGGGGGGCGACGGTATCTAATAAACGAGCCAGATGATAGCAGCGATGAAGATGTTAATGCGGAACTTAATGGGACGATGATATGTACCGACTATGGGGCCGCGCCGAGTCCGGACGCGACCCCAGGGCGCAAGCCTACTTACTACAGATACCGTGCGTGCGTCGATGTGGAGGCGATGAGGTGATGGAGCGTAGGTGTAGGTAGTATACCTATATAGCGTGAGCGCGTGGGGATTAATGTAAAACACACCGCTTGCGGGCTGCGCCACGCTCCTACCGAGGTGACGGAGGCGAAGGGTTGTGAACAAGACGACGGTGAGGGCCGTCGCGGATGAGGAGGATACGCAAAGCTGCCAAGATGAGGAGGGCAGAAAACGAGTGGGTCCAGGGTTGTCTAGAACGACGAAATGCCCAATTTATAATCAAGATAAGAGCGCCAGGCCAGACCAGATGGTGGCAGCGGGAGTCGCTGTCCAACATGGTCGGAAGTTGGGCATATAGGTGGGACAGGGAGTCCAAGATGAGAGGGAGGGAAGCCGTGAAACCCAAAACAAAAGCCTTCCCGCGAACAGGTCGGCATAAAGTTAGCGGAGCAGTCGGCGCTGGAGGCTCGTCCCTGCCCCGGACGCGATGACCTTCGCCATCGAACCCTTGATGACGTGTTTGTCCGCGGGGCTCTGCGGGAGGACCGTTGCTCGGCGAATGCGCGCGACTTGCTGGGCCTCCTGCGTGACCGGCTCCGAGGGTACGAACAGAAGCGAGTCCTGCTCGATAGGCGGCGGGGGCCGATTCAGACGTGGCGGCTTCTTCTTGTCCTTCTCCATGGGTAGGTCCATCCGCTCGGAAAGCTGCTTCATGTCTGCGCACGCACGCGAGCGGTGACGCAGGGCGGGGGCCGTGTCAGCTAAGCGATCACGGGTGGAAGGGTCGCGGGTGGGAAGATGACGTACTGGAGTACGAGAAGCCGTCGTTTGTCGAGTCCAGCCAGTGCTCGTCCTTGCGCTCGGAGTACCTACCGGGACACACCGAGAGAGCAAATCAGCATCCTAAATCTTTTCGTGTTTGCCGAAAGGGGCGTGGGGTCGCATGGAGACCTCTGAGGCCTGAGGCCGGGGACAGGCACACGAGGTGCGGTGTGAGGGGAAAATACGTACTTGCGCAGAGGGCGGCCATCGGGCGCGAGTGGTGACAGGGCTTGCTTCTGGCCCTCGAGGTAGATGTGGTAGAGTTCCTCTTGGCTCTTGCGGACCTCATCCGTTGCACAGCAGAAGGAGAGTGAGGAGAGAGGGTCGCGCTCGGAAATGCTGGGGTCGTCCTTGAATTCAGCAAGTTGGTCCAGGGCCATCTTCATTCGCCGCGCATAGGGGATCTCACGCGATTGCAGGTCGCTGCGAGCAGGAGCCTGCCTCGTTAGGAACTTGTTCAGAACCTGGTTGACGATGGAGGACGACAGCAGGGCCAGATAACCATGCGACGCTAAGGTGGGGTCAGACATGTGAGCCAGGGAATCTCGAAAAGTAATCTAGAGTTTACCCTTGACTGTGAATAGTTGCGCACCATTGGGTACGTTGACCATTGCCTGTCGCAACTGGTGTGCGTACTCCATCGGATGCGACTGACTACGCTCCGACTGCACATACTGTCAGCGAGCGTCTACAACCCAACAACCTATACTCACCTGGATTATCAACACTGGACATCGGATGTTGGCGAGTTCATCCGGGGTCATCGGTGTTCTCTGCTGAAAGCAATGAGGTGCCCATTGGGGATGGAACGGAGAGTTGAACTGACGTTCAATACAAGATTGCAGTTTGTGATGACATGTGTTCGCCGAAAAGGAGGGTATTGGACGGTCCAAAAGGCAATGAGCTGTGGTGGCGCATGCCAAGTCGGGAGCAGTCTTCTGACACCACATCTGTCACACGCACCTCGTCCACCATATCCGGATGTGCATCCTGACCACATACACGTGAGCCTCCGGAGCCAATGCACATAGGCACAAAGGCACTCACCATCGCATAACAGTTCACGAGCTCCTTCGTTGCCGTCTCGAAAGACTCTAGATCCTCTGCGTAGCACCACAAATGACACAGCTCCTCGAACGCGTCGAATATTGTCTTCAACCTGATTTTGGTGTGAGGATCTGCGCTGATAAAGAGGCAATCGAAGCCGTACTCTGTTTGCGGGGTCACATTACACAGCGTCAAACTCAGGCAGAGTTCCGGAAAACTGCCATGGAAGTTCGTCAATATGGACCCACCGCAGGCCCTGCCGATCAACACTCACAGAGTTGCGAATCGCATCGCTTGCCACGAGTACAGCTCGGGTGCGAAGATGTGCGCCGGGGGAAGGCGAAGATGCTGATCACGCCACGCTCAACTCGGAGCGGACACAGTAAAGAGGGGAGAAGCACGCACATGGAAGCAATGGGCCAAGTCCGCGGCCTGCACCCAGAGGTCATAGCGCCCTGTTGGCCGATAGAGGGACTTGCCCGTTGTGCGCGTGTCGAAGGCAATGATGTTGAAGTTTGCGTTGAGGCGGTGATCGTCGAATTGGGGATGGAGCCATGTATGGTCGAGGAAGAGCGAGTGGAGCATGACCAGTGTCGGCTTCTCGGGATCGAAGCCGCTGACATTGAGCGAAGGCGCGTTGGTTGTGTAGTAGATCGACGCATAGTCGTCGGAAGATACGAGATCGACGTATGGCATAACTCTAGAGGCCGGGCTTTAATGGAGGGGGATGACGGAGCTGGCAGCGCAGGAGACGGGCCCGGACGACGCGCGCATGAGGAGAGGAGAGAGGGTAAAAAGCGATCGCCGAGGCCCATACGCGAAGCTGTCCTCGTCCACCAGTCGTCACGGCTCACTTCGCGGTGGCAGGCGCGAATGGTCGCCCGATCACCTGCCCCTTCCTTGCCGCTAAATTGACCCCCCTGATGCCACCTTAATTGTCCCACCACGCGTCTTCCCTGCCGTCCCACCTGTACGCTAGCACCCTTTCACCACCCCCGGCCTCTTCAAAATATCTGTGGCGAACTTTCAATGGCATTCTGCACATGGCGCAGTCCAAACTCTGAGCAGAGGAACGGAGGCGCCTCACTTGGCCGCTTTGTTTATCAGGGAATACTAGGCTCGTCCCCAGCGCTTGGGATTCAAACTCCGGTCCTAAACTTCCTCGTGCCCCCCAAAAGGCAGGTTTGTGATGGCGTTCCAACGAATGGGTTCGAGTCTAGGCAATACCTCCTGGTGGACTGGCTCAACTTAAGCAAACTTTAGCCTCCAGGAAAGCTCAGATCCGGATACTTATTAGACCCGCACCCGGTTAAGCAGGAGCCGAACCCACGCCTTGCGACTACCGATGTGCGCCCTCTGAATAGCCTGAGCAGTATATGGGAACAAATCATGATGGTCAAGGGACTTGTAAGTACTTACTCTCCAAGTTTCGGATACCCAGACCATGCCCTCAGAAGTGCGTTGGCAGTCGACATGCTTCACAGTCCACAATGTCTAATCAAGGCCCCCTGATCTCCGTCCTTCCCGCGAATCGCGAAAGCCACGGAAAACGCCTTGCCACAGCTTTTTCCAGCCAATTTTGGGCTTCCATCACTACTTTTAATTATACTATCCAGTGTTCAGACGCGGAGGCGCCGGTAAGACTCGTCCGATCCACCTCCCTTCCGTGGAGCCGATAGCTATGAAACTTGAGAGGAATTCATGGGATCATTCGAGGAGTTCCCCTCGAAAAAACTGGAGGCATACAGTGGAATTTGAGTGAAGGAGAAGGGAGGATAGGGGGCTGACCCCAGTGTTCGGACATTTCTCCGTGCGGACGGAGTAGGTCTCAATCAGCATGGAACAGCGACTCCGAAGAACCAGTAGCCTTTGATGCCACCGGTCCAAGATGTAGTTCGGTGATTGGAGGATTGAAACTTTGATTTGGCACCACAGGTCCACATTGAGTGACATCGAGATGCCGCTCCAAGTCTCATCAGTGCAGCTTGCATGTCGAGCTTGGCTTGCGTGTGGGGTTGCAGGTCTGTCCGATGGCATCACCGCCGAATCTACGAAGAACCGGCGGTACTCGCAAAGCGCAGTACAGCACCCTGACTCCCACTGATACTTACTTATTATCCATCACGGCCAGAAGTCTGTGTGGGACGGCTCCTCTCGCTCCCGACGATCTCACCCAGTACTTGCACAATCTTCTGTTGACGCTGGGGCGGGCGTGTATCAGCACAAATTTCTGTCAATGAAAAAGAAAACCCTGACGCCTGAGGCTCGGGGCTCGAGACGTAGGGGCGCCCGTACCTGGCGGTCCGTGTCCAGCGTCGTGGGGAACATTGCGGGTACGCCAAGCGCCTCGAGCGTCGCCTGCTGTTTGGTCACCAGGCCATCCCACGCAGGCAGCACTCGTTCACGATCGAATTTTGCGAGCTCTGCGCGGAACGACTCGGTCATCGCCTGTGGGCATGACGCACGCCGCCGCATAATCAGCACTGCGAGATTAGAGCGGCAGAGGGGGATGGGAGGAAGGGTCTAGGCAAACACGAACATCGGCTTCGTATTGTGTGAGGCCTGCCCCAATAATGCCGGCCCTGCGGGTCAAAGCGTGCAGGACGCTGTGTTAGCGAGAGTCCAAATTTCGAAGCCGCTGTCTCGTGGTGTTGGGGTCGGAGGGGGGGGGGGGGCGCTGTCGTGTGGCGCAGGCGAGATAGCTAGCCCTCGGGCGCGTCCTATCGACACCCACCCCACGGAATGGTAACGAGCGCGACAGCACAGCAGCAGCAACACTCACTTAGTGCGTGCCGCCCGAACCCTCTCCTCATGCTTCTTCTGGATCGCTCCTCGCTCGCGCCAGAGCTGGCGCTCCAAGTCGGCCTGTTCGGACCTCATCTGGCCACGATGCGGGGTCGCCCGAGTAGCAGCGATCAGCGAATCTGACTCCGGTCCGCGATCATCGTCCGACTCACAGCTGCCAGCGTTTGCACAAAGCCTGGATCTTCGGAGAGCCGCGCGAGGTGGGGCAGTGATTGCTGGAAGGTGCACGCCCGCAAAGCCTCCGGGGGCGTGTGGGGTGCTCGCTGGTGCGTGCCATGGCCATTCCCGCTCGACTCCGTCGCGTCGGGGCCGGTAGTTTGGAGCGAGGGCACGGAGCCCGGGGAGATGGCTGTACGCGGTGCATGTGGACGACTCGGACCTGCTAGCGCACTGAAGGCGGTAGAAGACTGCAGTTGTGAAAGAAGAGATGCAACGGAGGGGATGTTCGAAGACGATCCGGTCCCGGACTTCACGAGTTCATTATTATCGGCGGGTATGGCGTGACTCGGGTCTCCATACGTGTCCCCTGTGCGACCAGATTCTGAATTCGAGGCTGTGTTGTTGTTAACCGACCCACTGGATGTATGCGCTTCGGTGGCCGCGGCATCTGAAGCGTTGGCAACCCTTTGCCAAGCATCCGATGATTTGAGCCGATCAAGCAATGCTTGTATAGCTGAAGAATCCTGTAAAGCCATGGTTAGACGAAGACGACGATGGCGAATGGGTCACAGTAACCTACGTTGATGTTACCAGCCATGGCTGCGGTGGTGGCGGAACCGCAACACGTCGGCGTGATCGCAAATGTGACACGGAGTGACCGTGTCGTCGGCCCGGGCCGGGACATGTAGTTAATTTCCGCCAGAACGATGCTCGGGCATGTCCGGTGAATGCCTGCCCCACATCACCCGAAGAGTGGCCCGAACGATCGACGCGACAGTCGACATCTCTCACTGCTTCTGGAGTGTTTTCGGTACCAAGGATGCATCGCGGCAATTCATTGCGTAATATAGCTCATAAAGGATGTGTTCCATACATGGATATGGTTAGACAGAAGAGCGGTTAAACGCGTGTAGCACAAACTGGACCGCAGATCCGAATTACCCACCTTCCATCGACTGCTGTGGCGACTCGAAGGTCGACACACGCTGACGCCGCGTGTCCGCGCTGAGTTCATATCCAGTTATTCTGGGTATATTCTCCCCGTAGCACGTGCATCGGATCTCCTTTTCGCTCACTGCCGTCGTCAGTGCAACAGGTCTAGATACTCGGGGTTTAGGTCACTTCCTCGGGGGTAATGATCGGGGACTCCCCATCTCGTATTATCAAACATGCCCCTTCTCCCGAGCACACGATGAACTTCCGAAGCTGCACATGAGGGGAGACACGAACCGACAACCGAACAAGCACCAAGCTTAACCGCAGGCCATTCATAACGAAGTTCATCTGCGACCGGGGACCACACGAATTCCGCACCCCGAACCCGTCAAGGTGCTGATACAACGGGCGTCCGTGTGGACGTGCGTGACGTCGAAGAAGGACCCGCTGCAGGTTGCAGGGCATTCATAACATCGTCGAAGCCGAAGCCTGTGTACTGCAGCACAATTGGAGAAGCGGTTCGGAAAACAACCGAAGACGCATTCATCCCCCCAAGCCTCGAGTGTTAGGTGTTGGCGTCCCACATTCGCGAGACAGGTGGAATATATTGCAGGGGGTTGGTAGATGTTAACGCCACCACGGAGCTGCGGGGTCTATTTGGGGCGACTGCTGTATGGACCACACCGCATGAGTACGCATCTTCACACACCTCATTCGCGAACGTTCCATACCCTCCTACCGCAACGTTGCAGGCCACAGGGACGATGATCGTGGTAAACATTGTCTGTCGTTCGGTAAAACTAATACATTAGTTACGTTATTGACTACTCCCGCGGAACTTGAGAGACGCCCTGAGAAGCCTGTCACGTCTTACACTCACCTTTTGCATCTGTGCATGCATTGGCGAGATCCGCCGAGATGTATCGACAAACGCTGGGGATATGACGCAGTGGAACAGAGGCACATCCTATGCTGTGCTTCGTGAGCTGCGTACAAACTTATGAGCTGGCGTCACAAAGTGACGAGGCAAACTAGGGTCTTCTAGAGGGGCCGTGGAGGATGGCGAGACCTCAGGATCTGCAGCCACGTGAAGTTCGGGACAGGGACCAGTTTCGGCATTGTCGTAAAGCTGCCGCGTGCTCGGATAGTGTGGCAATGGCACCTGGGCCCGGCGGAGACAGGGCGGAAAACGGAGGTCAACCATGTCAATAAAGCCGGCGGTCTTCTGGTTTTGAGGGACCCATCAACGCACCAGTGGGAGGACAACGTTAACGCTGAAGATGTAGTCCGTATGAAGAGGTCGTCGCCACCAGCTCAGGCCGCTTGGAGGGAGTCATAGCAGATGTGATGTGGGATCGGTTGACAGATGAAACGCGGCGACCAGTCTGCTCCCCTGCGCGGCAGTAGGTATGTTCGCCGTACGAGAGCTTATTTTGTTTCTCGTTTCGGGTGTGCGCGCGAAACGAGTTAGAGTCGCCAAATCCGGTGATGACGCCGACCAGCGACGGTCGCGTCGTCGCGAAACAGCCAGTTGCGCCTGGACAAGGCAAGTTGTGACGAGATGGATTCGACCCTTCGCTACTGTTTGGGTGCAAGGAGAACGTCCAGGAGTTGCCGATACGGGCTCGGAGGAGGGGATAACCGTTGACGAAAACGGATGGGTTGACGCTGGGGATGAGCGGCGGGCCGGAGTGGCGACGGAGGCGCTAACATGATCGGTTTCCAGGAAAGGCACGGTGATGACGCTGATTGGGTGCATGATTCGAGAAGCGGACACGGAACGCCTTGGACAGAACAATGGTGTTTTGGGTAGCGCCTCGTGGCGCGAATGTGGAAGGCGAAACAGGCGGCCATGGGGGTGTGTCTGATGGCGGTGATGGGAGCGGGCGCGCGAGGAGGCCGCCTTGGAAACGAGAGGAGTCGCGGTGGGCAGGGTGGCAGCGTCGGGCGTGTGGAGTGCAGGGACGGGGCGGAAGGCGCGGGTGCGGGCGCTGCGGAGGTCGGAGGTGGCGGGTGTCGCGACGGGGGCGGGGACGAAAACGGGTGATTTGCAGAGCCGGATCGCTGCCCGCGCCCGGCGGCATGTCGAGAAAGACTAAATGAAGGAATTTTTCGGGCAACGGCCCTGTTTCGCGTGTCTGGGCCGGCAGCGACACGTGGGAATTTAGGTCGAATTGTGGGTTGCCAACGGTTTCGTCCGGGCGCTTGCCTCGCCTCTTGTCATCGTTCGTCCTCATCTTCTCCCCCGTCTCCTCCTCCCACCCGCCATCCGTCTTCTCTCCTCCCCCTCCCTGCAGCCCGTCTCCGTCTTCCTTTCCTCTTTCTGTTTCTCTTCCTATCCATCTCGCCATGCCTCAGGTGGAACCTCCCCAGGCCACTTCGTCTCACATGATGAAGACGACAAAACGCGGCAGGCCCTTCCTCAAGGTGTGTACTCCACGCACCCTCACCTATCCGTAGCTCATCGCCATCCCGGTCCCTTCCAGGACACGCTGGACCTGTTTGCAACGCTCATTGTCTCCCTGGAGCTCACCACCAACAGGCAATATTTCCGCAGCTTTCCTAACTCCTTCACCACGTACGTGTCCATCTTATCGTCCATCTATCCTACTCTCCTCATATTGTCCTCCCAGCGATGACGCGGCGAGAAACCTCGCATCACTCAAGTTCTCTCAATCAAATCGTGGGCCAGATCCCCGAGAACCTTCCCGCATAGTTACGACCACGACCACAACGACATTCTCCATGACTCGCGATATGGCCAAGGCGATGTGTCAACAATTCATGGATGCACGCCTCATCGAGAACGCAGCAGATCCCGGTTCCAACCTTTTCAAGGAACGCGGTGTTTATGTCCTCACGCCCAAGGGTCTTCACGTTCTAGAACGGTTCATGAGCAAGAACGGCATCAACGGGGATCACCTCGCCCGCGTCTTTTCCTCCCAGCCCATCTGCATGAAGCTTCTCCATCTCGAGCGACGGTCGGTCGACGACGAGATCATTGTCTCGCATTCCGCCATCACCGCCCTCTTCCGCCGTTTTGTTGGTCGGTCGCCCAACGCCGCTCCCGAGTTCATGGAGAACATGGATGCTTTCCAGAAGTACCATGAACGGTCCAAGGGTGTTGCGTTGATGGATGTCTCGGAGAAGGCACTGGGTAAGAGCCCCTCCTCCCACAAGCACTGCTTTGCCGCCGTGACAGCTTTGGAGTGGCTATGCGACTTCACTTCAGTCATCGGTCGGGAGGAGGCGGCCGAGATGTGTGCGCAGTTTGTGCGGTTTGGTCTCATTACGCTCGTCTCCGACAAGCGGAAGAACAACGACTCCGCCATCATCTTCACTGTTCGCGGTGCCGCGGGCGGCGCGAACTCCTCCATCTCCGTACGTTAACACCTATGTGGTTTCCATCGTCTTTGTCTCACAATTCATTACAGCAACATGGAGAGTTCCGCTGCACGGCGAAAGCCATTTACCGTGTTACAGATGAGGGTCGTCGACTCGCTCGTTGGGACTCCCCTGAAGGCGCACGGCCGTCGCCGAACAACTCAACCGCCAACGTCTCGAGCGCAGCGCGGACGTCTGAGGACCACAGCGTCGAGGCTTCTACCACTGAGGGCCCCGTCTCGAACGATGCGAAGATCCATCGCCGCATCTCCATGACGGAGAAGCTGAACGCCAGCTACGACCCAGACAAGAAGGCCCACAAGGAGTCCAACACCGACCGTCTGAAGTTTATCATGGAAGAGCCACAGCTACGTGCTCTGTTCCGAGACTTCCTGCGGAGCAACTTCTGCGAGGAGAACTTGTCGTTCTACCTAGACGTCCAGGACTTCAAGAAGTCCTTCACGACGACATCTAGTGCGATCGCGGCGGGCGCGCCAGCCGCTCGTGGGGGCAAGAACACCCCTGGTCAGGTTGCGATGGAGAAGCACCACGAGGCCCTCATCCAGAAGGCGTTCATCATCTACAACACGTACTTGGCGCCGTCGTCGCAGAGCGAGCTCAACATCGATCACGGTTTGCGGAACGAACTGTCTGGTTACCTCTCAGACGTCATCCAGAGTTTGACTGGGAAGACGTTCCAAGGCCGAGTCGAGCTAGAACAAGCGAACGCCTTCAACGCGACCCAGTTGCAGACGATGATTCGGTTGTACGAGCGCATCCAGACGCACGTCTTCCGCTTGATGGCATCGGACTCTGTTCCGAAGGTGAGTGCAGTTACGCCTAGATTCGAGTGGTGTCATCTAACAACCTGGACAGTTCATCAAGACTCAGAAGTTCCTCGCACTGAAGATTAAGCTCGTCGAGGAGGACGATGGCCCTCTTGCGGACTTCCCTCTGATGAACACGAGTTCGTCGACACCGACGGTGCCACCAGGGCTCGATGCCGGTACTGAAGAGGAGGTTGGAGGGGCATATGTGACAATATCACAAAGAGCAGCGATCCAGGAGCGCGTTCCCAACGAGCACCGATGACAGGGTTGATTGATTCACATCTAGTCTCGGTTGGTTGGCACACTCCTATGCATCTCATCCCTCGCTGTTGATATCTTATGCCCCATGTCAGAACTGCAACCGTATGCTCTTCCCATGCACGCACACTCATACACCTGTCATCGTACTACAGTCCCGTGATTGTCACATCCCGTCGTCCTCTCTCTCCTCGCTACGTTCGTTTATGGCTTCATATTGCACCAGGCGGGGTCCTCGTTCACTAATCGTACCTCGTCGCCTACACTTCGCACTCATTTCGCTACCGGGCTCGGTCCTCAGTACTTTTGCATCTTTTGTTCATCATCAACCCACATCTCCCCACATTGTCGCCGTTTGTTTGACAATTTCGTTCACGGTTTGCGCACACAATGTACATCTACCCATACCTTAGTACCCGCGATACTAATCTGACGTCCCATTGTGCTTCAGTAGCATCCTAATACATGGTTCGTTGTCGTGTAACCTACGATCCACATGTCAGTCCGATGTCTTCGCGCGCCACATTATTAATATTGTCGCGTTGGGACTACGCAAATATGGCGGACGCTTGCCCCTAGCTAGGCCCCGGCGGATCATAAATTAACATGCTTCCGGCGTCCGCTAAGTTAGCTATTTTGACGTAAAGAGCTACTTAGGACGGGAGGGAGTGGGAGACTCTGGGGAGACTGGTCCACTGAGCACGCCAACATACGGCGATATTCTTATCTTGGTTGCCCTGGGACCACTGGATCTGATCGTTTTAGTAGACCGGGCATCGGGACCTGATAAAGCATTCGAGGACGGAAGACATTAAGCAATACATATTCCGAGGACCCAAAACGCTCCACCTGAGCCCACCTCCCGGACCCGAAGGAATAGTACTGGCCTCGGGACAATGGTTGCTGCGATGGGGTTGCGGGGCGTCGGGGCCCCTGTCGGACTGTCCAACCTGAGTAAGAGGCGGTGAGTTCGCTGTATCTTGGCCCCGACACGGTACCGACGACCACGCCGACTCGGAGGAGGTTTCAATTTAGTCGCCGTTCCTGTCCAAATGTGGGAAATACGCCTACGTGTCCGGACGGGCGCCACGCTGGACTGAGACTCGGACCTTATGCCACACTGACCGTCCTGACGTGCCCAACACTGGTGGCTGATCGACGTGCGACTCTTCCTCTCACGGCCACGTACACACCTCTATCCACCTTCGTCTGCTCGCTAACGCGCATTCCTTGCTACGTTTCTCTCTAAGTTATCCCTATGTCTTGGATTCTCAACCCGGAAGGCCAACCTCAGCGCAGGCGTCCCACCAAGCTGAAGGAGTTCCCGAAGGATGCGGACGGCAAGCCCCTTGGTCCACAAACCCCCGGCACTGCTCCTGGCTCCCCTTGGGCCGACTTCCCCCTGAAGGACGAGTATCCGACTGTGGCCGATCCTGTGGACCCTGACAGACAGGTCTCCACCAAGCAAGCCAATCGGCCCTTCCTTGCGTAAGTTTCAAGTTGCGTGACTGTACACAACACAATTTTTGCCTCGTGCTGACCCATTGTTCGCTGTGGGCCCACTTTAGGTATGCCAAGTACCGCGCCGAGCGTGACGAGGCCCACCAGGAATGGCTCAAGCGAAAGAAGGAGCGTGAGGAGAAGCTAGCACGAGGCGAGGAGGTGGGGCCCGAGGAACCCGACCCCACGGAGGAGGTAGAAGTCGGCTGCCTGGGGATCCTCAAGTTCATCCTCTACGTGGCCCTGTTCGTTGTCCTCGCCGGCAAGTTCTTCACCGGCAGCTTCCTGTGGGAGCAGGAGCTGCCTAACTTACGGCAGTTCGTCCCTGTGCGTGCCGTTGCTGTCTGTCTCTTCTGAGCGCATCCCGCTGCCCCCTTCTCTTCTTCTCTCATATCGCCCCCGGACGAGTATACGCGGGCGAATGGGAGGGGGCGTGTGGCATGGCTCGTCTGCCTTCGCAGTGTGTGTGCGTGTGTACGTCCGGATACTGATTTGTTGCCTCCTGTCGTTTATGAATCTGGGCACGCAGACAAGTCAGCGGCTTTTTTCCGAGAGCCATCTCGCGCAGTACGACGGCACGGATCCTGAGAAACCTGTGTTCATCGCTGTAGGTCATCCTTGCGTCGCGATGTGTCGCCCCCATGCGTGTACCCGCGAAGCTCACCATGAGTGGCCCGATTCAGATCGATGGAGACGTGTTCGATGTCAGTTCCAACCGGGCAACCTACGGCCCTGGCGGGTCTTATCATATGATGTGCGTACACGCACCGTGCCCCATGTCGATCCGTAGGCACCGGCGCTGACGCGGGGGCTTCCTCCTCCATTCACTCCCCAGGGCTGGGAAGGACGCAGCGCGAGCGTACGGCACCGGGTGCTTCCAGACGCACCTCACGCACGACCTTCGCGGGTTAAGCGAGAGCGAGATGAGGGTGCGTGAAAGCTGATCTCTCTTTTTTCGCTTGGGCCCCCACCGCCATGCTCGCGCGTGCACTGCCGCGACGCGACGCTTCGCGGTGGGTTCGTGTTCGTGGCTGACCATCGACGGGCTGCTGCAGGGCGTCGAGCACTGGAAGAAGTTCTACGCGGACTCGAAGAAGTACTACAAGGTCGGGCGTGTCTCTCACCCGTCGATCGACCCTGCGAACCCCTACCCGGAGCATTGCGATCCGAAGAAGGCCCAGGCGGCGAAGGAACGCGAGCGCGAGGCCGGCGCGGGTGCACAAAAGCACGAGGAGCTCTGATGATGTGCAGCTTCTTAGCGCGAAGTGTCACCTCTCTTGCAGCGCGTTATATGATCGTAAATATATATACAAGCTGATGTCATTAGGGACAAGTGTACCATAGGGGATACGACAGCGAAGGGGACGGGCAGGGAGCGATTACACATGTTCTAACAACAGCAGAATAGCTGTCCGCGGGCTGAATCCGGTCAGGCCGCGGTCGGGGCAATCAAGTCCTACAAGATCGGAAAAGGCTCGAGGGTCAGCGCTCAGCGCCGGGATATGAAAATCGGCTCGATGGTCGATCCGCTTACCGTTTATGAAGGCGCAAGGTGAGTGGACAGGTAGTTCTTGATGATGGGGAAGTCTGCCATCGAGGCATCGATCATAGCAGAGTAGTCCGCGTCGCGGTACTTTGCTATGACCAGGTTGCCCCGCCACGCCCGCGCCTCGTCGTAGGTCTGCGCTTGGAGCTGGATCTCACGAATGCACTTGTTCACGGGGAAGGGCATTCCGTCGCGTGAGATGACAGGGTAGAAGAGGATGTACGGTGTCGTGAACTTCTTGATCATGCCGTCAAGGGCTTCTATGAGCTGCAGGGGCGTGGCGCGGGCAGAGAGGAGGCGAAAGCGACGAGTGTTCGGCGAATTAGCAGGACGTCCGGCAATTAATATGGAGGGAAATGAGACGCACATGGTATCGCCATGCCTGGGAGCCGAGCTGGTCTGCGATGTAGTCCATGTAGACTTCCGGGTGGGGGGCGCGTCCACAGCGGTAGGGTTCTGCGGAGGAGCCGGCGGCAGCCGGGAGGGAGACGGCGGTGATCATGAGCGGGACTATGTGTGGCGGGCGGTCGTCTGCGGGAAAGACGATGGCATCGAAGGTGGGCATGTTGGAGTTCATGACGCGGTGTAGGCGGTTAGCGGGGCGCGGGGCTGTGCGCGAAACGAATGCGAAGGGTGTATTGTACACGCAAAGGAAGGAAAGCGAAAAACGAAACGGAAACGGAACGAAAAAGTCTATGCAGGGGGAACTGCTGGGAGCTGTAGCTTACCGTGTCTGAGGAGGGTCTGGAAAGCGGGAGGCCCTGGAACTTATATACACGAAGGGTGGATCGTGAGGCCGGGAAAGGGAGATTTAGATATTGTCGAGCTGATGAATAGTGGTGATTCGAGAGACCCGAACGGCGGAAGGCAGGCCCATGGTGACGGAGTGCAGGTTGGCTTACCGTTCACGAGGCGGCCGCATGGACGATCGCGAAAAACGCGAAATTACGGGTGTAAAGGAGTAGCGGATGGGACTCAGAAGAATTGATCATGAGCGAGGGCGAGACATCTGGGAGGTCGAGGGCGTGGCGGGAGGGCTTGGGGTGCGCAGAGGGTGGTGAGAAAGCGAGTCGGGCGAAAATGCAGCACTGTTTCCTGGTGGGGCGCGAAGCCATACACACATGGCCTTCGAGCGGGCATAGTGGGGCATCAGTTGCCCATCCAGCGCATGGCGGCGCACACCTCTCCCAGCCAGAGCCTGGCGGCGCGCCTTGCGGTCTCCTTCCACTCCTCCCGTCACAGCCCCGTGGGAACGCGTGACCCCTCGCGTCACGGCTGCGTTCAGACGCGCCGTGCCACTCTCGGCCTCTGACCTCGTTCTCGCTAACGCCTCATTCTCGCCCACCCAACCACCCACAAGTCTCCATCTCCCCGGTCCCCTCCGCAGCCACGCCCGGCACAGTTCCGCATCCGCCGTGTTCCTCTCCTGACCTCTCCATCTCCCGATGGAGCCCACCATCCTCGTCGCCACGCACCTCTCCGCCCTCTTCCCTCTTCCACAGCCAATCCCGGTGTACTCAACCCAGAAGGACTTCATCCATCTCAGCCCCCGAAATGAACCTGGCCACCCCCTCGACCATGCCACATTCTCTACCCTCTTCCACTCGCCCCTCACCGGGACAATCCTCCTCCGCGTTACCAATGGCGGCTTCATCCTTGAGCTCCTCTCCCTTTCCTCTGACCTTCCGCCCCTTCGCTTCGACTTCCCCGCAGCGATCTTACCCTCTCCATCAATCGTAATGTGGGAATCCGAAGAGCTCCACGTCCTCCTCCTCACCAGATTTGGTTCTCTCTACCGCATTGTCATCCCCATTCGTGAAGGCGCCCCGCTCTGGCAACCAAATGCGAACCGTCGCTGGTACCGCGAGTACGTAATACGGGCCCCCGTCGACGAAGCTCTCATCCAGGTCCAGGGCACCCATTGCGTGGTCATCGCTCTTCCCGGAGGCACACTGCTCAGGCTGGAGGTCGAAGCACTGGGAGGTGACACAACCGATGGTAAGCAAACACTATGCCGTCATCCAGCATATATGTCTAACAGACTCCTCTTTCTTTTGCCGATCATCCATCAGACATATGGCGCGAAACCCGGTTCGACGCACGATCGTTCCTCCACTCGATCACCTCCCTACTTCACGCTGGTCCTCCCGGCGGCACGGATATTGTCTCAATTTCCAGCCATCCGCAGCCGACGGATATCGGGCACATGTGGACTCTATCTCGAGACCGCCATCTCCGTATGTGGACCGCTCGGGGTGGGTGTGTTGCAGAGCATGTGCTGCCGTCCACGGCACCGGGGCGCAGTGTGCTTTCCTTGCGCGCCTCGCCTAGTCCCGTGAAGCCATCCGTGCTTCTCCCGCCCGAACCGCAAAAGTCACTTTGTATTTTTACGCCGTCGCACACCGATGAGCCTCATGTCTTGGTGTTTATTCCTACCGAGGGTTCTTTGGCTTCTGGGGGCTTCTTCCAGCTGTTTGCGGTCGACGGTGACGCCTTACGTCCGGTGACCGCGTTCGACGCGTCGGGAACCAGCGTACATTGCCACTTGCAGGACTTCACCGTTCTGGATGACACGTTGTACACGGTCTGGGACAAGCAGGGCCAGTCCATGGTTGAGGTCCTGGTTTTGCCATGGGACGAATCGGAAGACACGAAAACTGGTGGCTGGAGCTCGGCTACTTACGCGCAGGAAGCTGAGCTTACCCCCGCTTATCTTGACGAACTGCTGCTCTCCGACGGCTCCCTCGAGGGCAAATTCTTCGAGGCTATTATGCGGCCTGGAACCTTCTCTCCCCTCACGTTGCAGTCTGCTGTCAATCAATATGCCGACGCGTGCCGATCTCTCCCACCTCCGTACCCTCCACAACTCCTCCAAACCTATTCTACTGTCGCCGAACAAATAACATCAATTGTTGGCTGCACAGTCCAGCGGACCAAAGATCCCAAAACAGGAGCCCCTCTTGACACAAATTACTGGAATGCGCTCAAACGTGACTGGGAGGGCTTCATTGCCCGCTGCCGTGAGATCGAACGGAACGGCCGGTGGCCCTTGGCCATCGGGCGCGGCAACCCGGACGATGGCGTCCTCGTCATTGAACGTGAGCGCATCGCCTCTCTCGCCGGCGAAGACCATCCTTTACGTCTACACAGGGAGCTGTCGCTATCTCTACCCGTCGGGGAGCAGTTCGATCTGCTGGCGATCCTCTGGACGATGCGCCAAAAGCTGGGGCCGCGCCTGCTACGATCGCTCGAGGAGCGTTTGAACGAGGTCGTCCGCCAAGAGATCGCCTTTTCGTACGCCGACATCATCCAGGACCAGGTCCGCGCGTCCAACTTCCACGAGGAGGTCGACGAGGGCCTCCAGAGCTGGATCGCCGGCCGCGTCCGGAGCCTGGAGGACGCCGCGAAGCAGTCCGGGGCCCAGAGACGCCAAGCGGGGCTCCAGCAGGCCGCCAACGAGGTACTCAATCTTGTTGGGGGGTTCGACAAGGAGGTGAAGAGCGAGGAAGACGATGCCGAATTCCTGTTGCGTCCCGCCAGCGCCGAGTGGCTCAAGGCGCTCACTGCGTCGTACGCGACGACGTCCATCTACGCGCGGTATGACATCGCGCTCGCGCTCGTAATCTTCCTCCTATTCCTTGCGGACGACCTCCCGCTATGGGAACCCGGCCTGCTGGCGGAGATCTTCGTCGTCTTTCGGGGGGTCGCGATGCTGCGGTACGGCGCGCACCAACCTGGTGGCGACAATGCGAGCCCGGTCGTCCAGGGAAGCGCGGAGGAGGACGCCGTTGTCGCGAAACTGCGCAACATGCATGTTTCTGCGAGCCGCGGGGCGCGGTTCCAGCCAACGTACTCCCTCATCCATCGGCTCGTGAACGTCTACGGGCACTCGTCTGCGTCTGGGCTCCGTGTCTCCGCTCACCGCTTCCTCGACGCCACCGGGCTTCTGCAGTCGTTATCTCCCGCAGATGCTACGCCGCTCGAGACAGCGTTTTGCGAGCGCCTTCGGCAGCTGGGCTATCATGAAGTGGCACGGGAGGTGCTGTCATGGTTCCCCCGTACCGCGGGGGTGACGTACGTCCTGGGCCGTTTGTGGTTAGACGAAGGGCGGTATGACGACGCTGGTTCCGTCATGGAGGTTCTCGCTGGCAGCTTTGGTGAGTATATTTCTTCTTTCCTCGTCGCCCGAAGGGGGAACTGGAGCTGATGACGCAGTCCAGGTCCGCACTCTGCCTTGTCGAGCGACGATCGAGATGCACTTAGGGCCGTGCTCCCGGCGGGCAAGCTCTTCGAGACGCAGTTTGATTTCTATCTTCATGCGTCGGACCTGTTCAAGGCCGCACTGAGCACGTATCACGATGTCCTCTTCACGCAGCTCGCTCTCTCGAACGCGCCCCCGCATGTGGACACGACACTGTTGTGGAGCAACGTGATAAAGGGTCTGACCGATCTAGGGCAGTACGAGGACGCGTACACGGCCCTCATATCCGCCCCGAATGAACGATTGTATGTATCGGGCCAACATGGGTCGCGCTCCCAAGGTCCGTTTGCCCCGGGTGTGCAGATCGCTAACACCAGACTTGCGTGCAGGAGGAGAGACTCGATCAGCCAATTGCTGTACAGGATGTGCGAGGAAAACGCCGTCGACAGGCTTATGGCCCTCAACTTTGCCGGGCTCGCCGACGAGGTCGAGGACGCGCTGGCTTTCAAGGCCCGGAACGCGGACCCCCGCCTCCGGCCGTTCTATTCGCGGATCCTCTACACGTGGTATGTCTCCAGGGGGGACTATCGAAATGGTGAGTGCCCGCGGCGCCCCCCGTTTCTGCTCTGCATCGTCTGCAGCGGTGCTTACGGCAGGTGTGTGCAGCCGCGCTTACAATGTACCAGCGTGCTCGGAAGCTGGAGGCCCTCATGGGCGAAGCTTCCGCGTTCGCCGAGCTGGCGGATCTCCAACTCGAGGCGTACGCGGTTGCCATGAACGCGCTCGCGTTGGTGGACTCCAAGAGCCAGTGGATCACATTGCCCATTGTGAGCGAGACTGGACGCGAGGTGAGGAGTTCGCTCCATTGGGCATATCGGTTGTTGCAGCAGCAAATTCTTGCTAACCCTCTCTCCTTCCCGTCCAGCCTCGCAAGCGCCGAAAGCTGTCCAAGTACATTCCAGAGAACAAGTATGCGTTGGGTAAGCGGGATTCTGAGGTGGTGGAATTGAAGGATATGCAGTACGAGTACGCGTTGCTGTCTGCGAGAGTCGAGCTGGTGCGGAGAGATTCCACGTTGTTGTCGGCTGGTGGTGCGTACAGACCGTCTACATGGGGGGTGGACCATTTCACATCCATGCCTTTACAGAATTCGCTTTACCGCCGTCCTCGATCGTGGTCAGATTAGCGCATGCGAACCGGTTTAACACCGCGATGGCGACTGCGCGAAGCCTGGACACTGACATGTCGGATCTCTTCAGCCACCTCGTCGGGCGGTGCCTAAGACTATCCAGAAATCCAGAATCTGTGATGTGAGCGCGTTCCTATCGTCATTACCGTGGGTCATGGGGGTGTGCTCATGTTTTCGTCCGACCACGGTTTGCAGGAGCGAGGACACCTCTGATTGGCTCCTGACGGACAAAGTGTCATCTTGGCCCGGCACCGCGGCCGAGCGGGGCTGGCGGTATCTGAGACAGTCACTTGAACGCCATGACGGGCCCCAGACAGACTACAGGTATACCAAGGTCGCGCTGGAGACGATCATGAGCTTCGACCGGACATCGCCTCCCCCGCCGTGGCTCATCCATACCCTCGAGGTGAGCCCGGTTTGGTGCGGGGCTAGGCATGCGTGCTGACGGGGAGGCATGTGCCTTACTATAGGAGCACCACCCTGAATACCTCATCCGCACTTGCCTGCGGTATGAAGTGCTGGAGGCCGCTCTGGACCATACACTGTCGATGACGCGCAGGGTAAGTGCCGACGGATCCTACTCTTCTGCACAGTGCTCGCCGTCATCGCCGGTGAGACATTGAGTCTTGAACTTTGGCTGACGTGCGGCTACCGCTTCTTCTCTTCCAGAGTGACTCGCAGCTCACGGGAGAAGGCTCGATGGCCGCTGCCGCTACCTGGCTCCCTTACACGCTCATCGATCAGGTGCTGGTTGCGGCAGATACACAGCAGGATTTGTCTTCTCGGGGTCGTGCTGTCCTGGGGGAGCTACGCACGGAGATAGGGAGTCGCATGAAGAGGGTACAAAAGTATAGTCAGGCCTCTGCGTAAGAGTGCCGGTAATCGAACTCCGTTCGGCATCGCCAAGTTTGTTCCGAGTCTTGCAGTTTGCCGTTCCACATCTTGCATCTATCTGTCGCTGCTTTCATTGTTGTAGTCATGTTGCAAATTAAAGCTGAGCTGGGGGACGGCGATTCACTTTTACCTCTATCTGACGTCGGCGTTCGACGTCCGACTCGATCCAACGACATTGCTCGCGCTTAAGTTCGAGCTCGTCGGGGTTGCCCTTGGCCTCAGGGTTCCCTGGCACTGGTCACGTCGGATCCTCGTCGTAAATGGCAATCCCGTTCCCCGCCGCGGCCAGTTTGGGTGCTTCCCCTACCCCTGCGCCGACCCCTGGGGTCTTGCTTGCGCAACGCCACAATTCGTGAGTGGTTTAGTCGATTCTTGACCAAACCGGAATGCAGCACCAGCGCGAGGATCAAGCATTCACCGCGGCTTGACAGCCTAGACTACAGGAACCTAAACAGTCAATTCCCCGCCCCATTAATCAGCCGGACTCGTGGAAGCTCAGATGCGGAAAGGAAGATTCAGATTTTGCGAGTGGCCGCACCTGGTTCTAGGGCAACTTTGCCTACCAGGTCATTCCTTCCGTCTAGGCTCCCTCACGTACCGGGCGTTGTGTTGCACTGGACTTAGAGTGCCCAACA
This sequence comes from Ganoderma sinense ZZ0214-1, assembly GCA_002760635.1. Lineage (NCBI taxonomy): Eukaryota > Fungi > Basidiomycota > Agaricomycetes > Polyporales > Polyporaceae > Ganoderma > Ganoderma sinense. The sequence goes on from AYKW01000001.1 coordinate 1,259,309, forward strand.
TCGCACAGAACGTACCTACTTGTCCAACACCCGATACACTGAGGCCTGTCAGGATCCAGGGCACTATCAGCTCCCACACTGAATGCAACGTCTCTCGGGCATTTTCGGATGCACATCGGAGCTTCTCCACCATGATTCAGGGGACTGCATTGTTACAGGGTCAATGTCGGTACTCGAGAACGAACGCGTGTAAGCTTCGAAGACGGCAATGCCTTGCACGAGTCTCTGGTGGCAGAAAGAATCGCTGGGTCCTCTTTGGGACATATTGACATGGGGCCTAATGCGATGTGGCCTCACTCGATAGGCAATTGTCCACCCCAACCGAACAACACTGTTCAATGACCGGGGATGGTTCCCTGGGTACGACCATATTTTGGGTCCGAAAAATGTTGACAATGGCGCCCCTCCCGAGCGTTAGATCGGTTCAAGCCCCCTTCAAAGCCGGTAAAGGGTTATCCTACAAACAGTGGGCACTTTCACGCCCATTATTGTAGATAGAATGCGATTTCGACGCTCAAAGAAAAACCACAGGTCCGCGGCGTCTCCCATGAAGGCTGTTCCAGGAGGGCCCATTAGACATGTCCTGTCGATCAAGCTACGATTTCCTGATCTACATATAGCATATAAGGAGTATGAAAGCGTGCGCTGAGAAATAGACTGTATGGGTGCCTACTTGGTACTTAGCCTCGGCGATGGTGAAGGATCCGGACGTTTCCTGAGTGGGGCCCAAGCGCTCATGTCACCGACAGTACCGCCACATACCTAAAGCGGATGTAGGCGGATGTCCCGGCGTCTGGCCGCTCCGTAACTCTCACCCGAACGCTGACCATGCCTCCACGGACTTGTGCTCTCTGCAATGATGCCCGTGCGATACTGAAGCGTCCAAAAACAGGGCAGCAGATATGCAAGGAGTGTTTCTTTTATGTTTTCGAGACCGAGGTCCACAATACTATCACGGAAGCAAACCTATTCAAATCCGGAGATCGCGTAGCCATCGGCGCTTCTGGCGGCAAAGGTGAGTACTGTGACTGTGGACGGTTGCGCCCCACGTCTGCCGGCTCAACGGTGTTTAAAAACAGATTCCACCGTACTCGCTCATGTTATGAAGACTTTGAACGAGCGTTATAGTTATGGGTTGGAGCTGTTTCTCCTGTCCATTGACGAGGGCATCACGGGTTATCGGGATGACTCGTTGGAGGTATGAGATTTCCCTTCTCGGAGGGACGCTAGCAGTCTCATCTTGTCCCATATTAATTAGACGGTCAAGCGCAACCAGCAACAATATGACATGCCGTTGAAGATCCTGTCTTACGACGAACTCTACGGCTGGACAATGGACGCGATCGTTGCCCAGATCGGAAAGAAAAACAACTGCACCTTTTGCGGAGTGTTCAGACGACAGGCACTTGATCGAGGAGCCGCAATATTGAACGTCGATCACATTGTTACTGGACACAATGCTGACGACATTGCTGAAACCGTGCTCATGAACAGTAAGTTTTATCTCGGTGCCGTGAGGCCTTCTAACGGTCTCCTCGGATCTAGTCATGCGGGGCGATATCGCCCGTCTTGGACGTTGCACCTCTATTTGTACACAGGGAGAGGATACGATTAGAAGGTCAAAGCCTTTCAAGTACGCATATGAGAAGGAGATTGTAATGTGAGTACCCTTGTTCACTGAACACTTTCATCCTGCTAAACCCTATCTCATCAGGTATGCCTATTTTAAGAAGCTGGATTACTTTTCAACAGAGTGTATATACTCGCCCGATGCATACCGCGGTCATGCAAGGGCCTTCCTCAAGGATCTCGAGGCTGCACGACCAAGTGCAATCATCGACATTATCCACTCTGGGGAGGCTTTCGAGGTCAGGGAAGATGTTAAGGCAACGCAGAAGTCGCAACGTATGTCCTTTTCCTTCTCTGTAATCTCGTGAGGCTCACGCTACTGGTAAACAGAGACATGTAAGCGGTGCGGATACATGTCTAGCAATGAGCTGTGTAAGGCTTGCACCCTGCTGGAAGGCTTGGAACGGGGAATGGCCACCGCGGCTGTCGTACGTCGTGTTTCCCTCATCACCCTTGCCCTGCAACTGATTTATTTGCTCAAGACGGATCGAGCGCGGCAGAAGCTGGACGCTGATGGCCCTTCGCCTGGTAATCTACGCACGATACCGTTCTTCCAGCTCCCAGCCAGTCTACAGAATCCGACGACTGTAGAGACGCCTCCGTAGTTGTTATTTATGTCATTGATTTACCGTAGAGACTTATGTAGCAGATGCCACCATAATGTAGCCTTACGTCTCTATTAGCCGATAGAATCTTCATCTGTTCGACGCCTGGAAGCCTTGACTCGGATCTCTATCCAAGAACTGGAACTAGTACGCTAGGGTCCCTCGTGAGGCTGCGCTTACATGTCATGACTAGGGTGGCTAACAAGTGTCAACTTGAAGGAAGCAACGGCAGAGTAAGTCGTTTCATATTGGTAATCGTCCCATGGAACTTGCGTGCAACCACACTTCCAGAACCACTCCGAGCACCGCCACCTCAAACTGGAACCATTTGTGGAGCAACGGTTATGTACTATCATGCTTGTGGGTGACCTGTGGTTATATGGTATGCCCACGTATCACCTAGGTGGGGAGCGATTGGGAATCACTCGCCTGTCAATGTCATGAGAGCCCTGTTTTGTTCGGACTGGATTCGGTATCGACAAAGCACGAGAAAGATATGCTAAGAGATTACAGCGACATCATAGTGGAAGAAGCGAACAGAAGAGCAAATCGCTATGCCTCTGACTTCTTTTTCTTTTTCTTTTTCGTCGCATCTCCATCTCCATTGCTTTCTGCTGCTGCCGCCCTTTCCGCCTTCTTTGCCTTCTTCCTTGCCTTGCGTTCCTCCTCTGTTTCTGTCTTCTGAAGGCAGACAAGCAAGCAGTCAGCGGGGGGTGGAAAACTTGTCCATTCACAACACATACCTGGTTCTCCTGGTCGACCTCCATAGCCTCGCTCTCTCTCCGTTTCCGCTTCTTCTCCTTCTTGCTCTCCTTGCTCTCCTCCCCGTCCCCATCCACGTCCATCCGCGCCTCCTCAATACCATCCGCGATCTCCTCCTTCTCCGCGCGCTTCCTCGCCTTCCGCTCCTCCTTCGCCTTCTTCTTCTCCGCCTTCACGTCAAGCACCGCCTTCACCGCCGCCTCGACAGGTTCGCGCTGCGTCGGCACGAGGTCAACTGCGTCCGCCGCGGTGTTGTACGTCCGCGTCTCGCCCGTCATCTCGAACCGCGCCTGCTTCTTGCCTACGAACGCCGAGCGCACCGCAGACCCGTCGCCCTGCTGCTCTAGCGCGTGCAGCCGCGCCTCGAGCTTCGCGCGGTTCTCGAGCCCTATTGAGGGCGCTTGGGGCTCGGACTTGCCGTTGGCGTCGGTCAGCGCGTCGACACGGATAGACAAGGCAGCTTTTGTTGCAACCATACGGGCCATCTACGAGCACCCAAATGTGAGGAACACGACCGTTGAAAGGCACGAAGCGAGAAGCGCACCTTTCCCTTGAGTTTTGGTGGTGCCTGACCGATGAGGGACGCATGGTAGATGAGGCCGTATTTGGGCGTGTCGTGCTTGGTCTTGAGAGCACGGAACAGTGCTTTCTCGGCGCCGAGGATCTGGATGGTACTCGCGGGGTGCTTCGCGAGGTTGAGCAGACTGCCTGCGTGACTGATGAGACGCGCGCCGACAAGGTCGCCGACGAGTGCGGTCAGGTTGGGGGCGATCGCGGCCATACGACTCTGGAGGTAGCCGGCGAGCTGTGTGCGGTAGGCGGAGATGGAGATGACCTGGTCGCAGAGGGAGTGGATGTGCGCCATGTCTGACTCGGAGATGTCAGTGCCCATCGAAATGACCGCTGCCGCCTTGAGGGTGGCCTCGAGTTCTTCGGGGAGGGTGTCGGCGAAGTCTGTTGATGCCGCGTTTGTCCGGAAGCCTGTAGATCCTTGTCAATACATAAGGTCGCGCTTTAGGATAAAAAATCTGCTCACCCATCTTCTTGATGACCTTCGCGTACGCAATGTTGTCGACGATGACCTTCGCCATCTCGGGGAAATGCCAACCATACCACTCCTGAAGGGCCCTTCATTAGTCTGAGGCTAGCTCCCAGCCACCTCGGTTGCACTCGCCTTCACACGCATCGCGTAGATGTTGATCTCCTTGTCGAGATCGTCGAGCAGCGCAATCGCTTGAACGACCATGGTGTCCACCTTGTCTGGTGAGAACTTGAGCTTAAACCTACCACCACGAGTTCAGCCTCGCAGTCAGAAAACACTGCAGTTGCCGGCGCACCGTGATAATGAGTGGCTGAGACCCAAGCTCATGGTCGCGAGATCCTTGGGGTCGAGGCCGTCCAACAGAGCAGACAGCTGGGAGCGAATGCCGTGGAATAGTTCGGTCATATTTGGCGAGACGACCTTGATGTTGAGCTTCTCCTTGATCGCCTTACCTGATTACAGTTATGAATACGGAGATGTATTCGGACGTAACTCATACGACGTACCAATGCCTGCCTCGAAGACTGCCAATGTCTCCTTGCTCTTCCCCTTGCCCACAATCTCCTCTGACAAGAATTTCTTCAAGCTCTTGGTGAGCTTTTGTTCTTGCAGCGCGGTGATCTCCTCGACCGCAGTCGCCGTTGAAGTGAATCGGTGAATGGCCTTCAGCTTGAGCCTAGCATGTTGGATCCAGGTTCAGAATAATGAGAGATGCGCAGGAGCCAAGGTAGGGTATGTGCATGAGCACCACGGAACCGCCCTGGAGATGAATGATGTTGCTTACAGCTTGTTGGCCTTCTCTGGTGTCTCGAAGTCCTCCCAGACATCATTGCTCTCGAGCTTTGCGTCGTCTGTGAGCTTGAACAGACAGTAGCCAAGCGAGGTCTCGTAGAGAACCAACATTTTTGTCGTCCCTCCTAGGTCTCAGAACAAAGTGCGAAATAATACAAGCCTAGAAAACGAGAAAGAGTGCGCCCAGAGACCGCAGGAAACGACTTTGTACCGTTTGCCTGCAGTGGTGCTGCTGCACTGTAGTCTGTGCGTCCCGAAATTTTGAGGCAAGACGTCGTGGGAACACGTGCCCAGTGTGATCGCTTGGGCGGCAAGTTGGTCATGCCAAGGGTGGGCTGGGGCCGCGGAGCCGCGCAAAAGCGCCGAAAAGGTGCCAAGGGTGCGCGCGCGCCGAAGGCGCGCTCTCCTCCTCCTCCACGACCAATATCTCTCCCTCTGTCGTGTCCTTCTCTATGGCCACTGAACTGACTTATTTAGCTATTTAACGGTTTCTAATCCGATTTTCCTTCTCGCGGCGGCGGGCGCGCCGCCACGTCTCTATCTATAGGTTTTTCTTTATTCAACATTTCAGCATCCCTCCTCCTGCTTTCCCCTCCTCCCATTCCGAGCTTTCGACACACTAAACTAGCGCGATCCAAGAATCAAAGCATGATTCAATATATGGGGTCTTATGTGTTGCTGTCAGGTATGTACCGGACCTCCTTGAAGCTTATCATGCCCCTGCCGCATGTCTGCCGGTGCTTGCAAAATATCTACTTCACTTTTGATTGCTTTTTTACGTTTGTTTCTCTGTCATTCAGCTTTGACCCTTCCCTTTTTATCAATATATTTCTATAATTTCTGTCCCCTCCAACGAGAGTCTATTGCCATGTTCGCAATCAGGGTCCATGTGCTCCTGTTTGGGCGCTTATGATCATCTCGCGTCGATGATTCCGACCTCAGTTCTGAGCCAATTCTCTTGATATTGGCCTCATTTTGAAGTGGAGGACTGTACCTTTCAGGCGAGCCCAAAATCGTCTCTCCGGGTGTCCCTTATCCCGCAGAATTTTGATTTCTTTCCCTTGTAGTCTCATCCTCCTGTAGGTCTCATCCCTCCCACTTCTGGACCACCATTTCTATCCTGTGCTCTTGTGCACTGCAATGTATATATTTTTCACCTCTCGAGAGGATCTTTGCGAGGGTCCATAAAGGCCACATCTAGCTTCAAGCCCCCTGGCGAGCCCTCCAGACGGCACGTGCCGCTGGATTGGTCGACCAAATTAAGCGCCTAGCCTCGCCGCGCGCACCAATCAGGACCGATCCTCGGGCGCCTAGGACCAATGTTGGTCCCGCCCTTGGCTCCACGACCTACCCGCTTGGGCGCCTGACTGCTCGCGGACCGTCAACGGCAGCCACGGCTCTGGTTGTTCCCACTTCGATGTCCATGTGCATGAACTTGGACTCGGAGCTCGATGAGGATGAAGACACCTTCTCGCACGAACACCATCCTTATCGTCGACCACCATGTTCAGCTCTCTCGCAACCTGGACAGTGGTAGCTCTCGCTGCGCTCGTGTGTAGCCAGCAAGTGGCTTTCGATGTGGCAGCAAGCGTCGGCACTCATCCTGTTTCTGCCGGAACATTTTCTCAACCCAAGGGCAATTTTTCGACGCGTTCTCTAGCCTCCATCACCTCCGAAGACCAATATCTAGCCTTGGGACATCCTCGGTTTCCAGCGCATCAAGTGCGCGTGAAGAAGAGCTCGTTCTGTGACCCTACGGTCAAGTAAGTCCTGCCTTCCGTTGTGCAATATGCCGACGCGTGTGCTTACCATGTTCCAGCGTATTCACAGGTTATTTGGACGTCGGTTATGGCGCGAAACACCTCTTCTTTTATTTCTTCGAAAGTAGGCGTGACCCGGACTCCGGTGAGTTACATCATTCTCATGACATATCCATGCATCGGTGCAAGAGTGCATATACCCAGAGTCTATGCGCTATATGTAACGTCAACTGTGTTGTCATTGGACAAATATCTGTCGTATGCAGGCCCAGTCATTATTTCATATGGTTGTCGCGTAATGCCCTGAGGACAGTGAATGGCAAGCCCGAACCAGTTCTGTCGTCACAAGAGCATGTTCGCTATGGAAGATCATCAAAGTCGAGACTGACACTTCATTGTCTGCTCTACTGACGTTGTGACTGGGTCTGACAATTCTTTGTAGACGACGTCATGATGTGGATTAACGGAGGTGAGGGCACAGTTTTTACGCGTCGGATACTTCATGTAACCATCATCTCCGCTTGACTAGGACCTGGTTGCTCATCCGCTATGGGACTTCTGATGGAGCTCGGTAAGGAGGTTCGCAACGTCTTCACCGGCATGTCTGACACACTCTCCATTTGGCAGGTCCGTGTAATATTGACATGCAAAATGCCTCGAACAACGGCACCACTTGGAATCCCTACTCCTGGAACGCGGAAGCCAACGTCTTCTTCCTCGATCAGCCGTACGTGCTCTCGATCAAATTACCTCATTTCGGAGCTGAGCAGGCATCAATAGTGTCGGTGTTGGGTTCTCGTACGCAGATTACGGGGAAACCATCGAGACCACCGAGGATGCAGCCAAGAACGTCCATGCTTTCCTCACTATCTTCTTTGAGACGTTCTCTCAGTTCAAGGGACGTCCCCTCCACCTTGCTGGAGAATCGTACGGTGTAAGTGCACTCATCTCGCTGAAGAAGCTACGTATTAACTTTTCGGCAGGGGCGCTATCTCCCCGCGTTCGCCAGCTATGTCTACGACCAGAACACGGTTGCCCTAGCTGAGGGCAGAGACACATTGAACATGACCAGCGTTATCATTGGTAACGGCATCGTCGACATCATGATGTGTGTCTTCGAATTTTCTCAGGTCTATGAACACACTGTGCTAACAACACTCGCAGGGTCTATCGGGGGAGATACGAAATCGAATGCGGGACCGCTGCATTTGACGTCCCCTTCCAGAGCATCAGCAATTGCGTGCATATGAAGACTGCGGTAAGAGTTACTGCAGCAATAAACACAATTGGTTTACTGGCCCTCCTTGACGCATGCATATATAGCTCCCGCGCTGCCAGACAGCCATGCAACAAAATTGTGTTGACATCTTTGATGAAATCGGCTGCAGAGCTGCGATAGACTTCTGTCAAAATGAAGTGAGCGGAGCGTTTGAACGAAGTGGTAAGATATTCACATGATTATCAACGTTCCACCGAGATACGTTCTCATCGCTCCACAGGACGTAACTTCTACGACGTTTCTAAGGTAATTATTGGCTCTAAAATCGACTTGCCATACCCTCTCCTGAAAGAGCTCTTGTAGCCGTGCCTCGGGACACTCTGTTACCTCGAGTCTGCCGTCATCAAGGACTACCTGGATCAACCCTCGGTCCGGGAACTGCTGGGCGTCGAAACTCCGAAGAACTTCAGCAGCTGCGACTCGGGTGTCGGCCGCGCATTCAACCAGCGCCTCGACAAGTACACCGTTCCATCGCAGTTCTACATCGCGGGCCTGCTCGAGCGCGGCGTCCGCATGCTCATTTACTCCGGCACGTACGACTGGCAATGCGGCTGGTATGCGAGCAAGCTGTGGCTGGAGAAGCTTGAGTGGACCGGAAATGCGTGGTACAACCTGCAAGACTTCCGTGACTGGACGGTAGAGGGACACAAGGCGGGCGAAGTCAAGTCGTCTGGGCCTCTCACCTTCGCCACTATTCGCGGCGCGGGACATATGATAAGTCTCCAAGCTTGTCTGGCGTGGGTGATGATGTGCTGACATGAACGTCCCGCGCCTATACGTCCCGCACGACAAGCCCGTGGAGGCCCAAGCGATGATATCTCGGTGGCTAGCTCGGGCAGAGCTGTGAGACGACCTGTTGTGAAGTTATCGCTATCGTTGGTCCCCGGGCGTCCTGGGATTAGGGAAGATGCATGAGAAATCGGGATAGGCATTGGGTACGTATACGTCCCCGCTTCTCCGTCGCGGCCTGGCCAGCGTGACTGCTCGTTTTATGGCGGCGGGCATCTCGGTCGTGCAGGCGGGAACGTGTACCGTATTCCCAGGACATTTAAATGTCGTGATCTGCCGTGATTCGCCGATCCGCCACTGTCCATCCGCCCGTCTTCCAAACATGCCGCTCCCGCACTGCGCAGGCGACGATATCTTCCGGCCTCGGCCTTTTTTTCCTTTCGTCAACCCTTGCATGAGATCCGTGAAGTTGGTTGGGCTGATCTAAAATTGTGGCTCACATACCCCGCAAGAACGGGTGGAACAGCCGAGACCCCCAGAAGACATTGATCTGATGGAAAGGCTCGCACGTCATGCCTCTCTCGTACGCAAAACCACCGAGGTCGTGAGAGGTTGAACGACCGAGTTGGCAGCGCTCGCTCACGTCACCGCTGGGACTTCTACCCTCACACTGGCGTTTTCGGGCACGCATCCCGAATACTTTCGGAGCACGAGCTTGTGACAGTCCCTCTGCCCTGGCACCCCTCCGAGGCGCAGTTCATGCTGGTTCATATCCTCAGGAACCCGGGAGCGCTTTATCTCATCCAGCTGCCCTTGCTGTGCGACGCGACGACAACAACCAATCGGAGCCGACGACGCTGGTTCTGATCTCAACGCCTCAACGCTCATGTCATGATCTCACCTATTTGAGATTCGGCGCCAGGCTCAATCCATACCGTTCAGGGGGACAGGACGGCGCCCGCAAGCTCGTGCACCTCGGGCTGGATGACTGGCGGGCAAACTAGAGCTACGGCTATGTGGTGAATGGCGGCGAGTGGCGTATCATATCCGGGATGCGTTCTTGAACTTCCCAACTAAGCATGTCTCGGACAGCGCGGCTGAGGGAAGCTGGGAGGGAAAGAGGGTGATCTGGGTTGCCGCGATGATGATGCTGTCGGAGGGCTATGTGAGGCCCACCATTCTCGGTAAATTTACATCGTCGAGTTGCTGGTCTGTGTCCGTCGCCTGATGATTTGCAGCCACCGGTTGACCGTGATCAGAGGAGAGCTGTGAATGCATTACATACGCTTGTGGAAGCTGTCGAGAGAAGACGACGCTTGGTCTGAGCGCGGCTTCTCATTGGATGCAATCATTCACACATTGATATGTCAGAAAATGTCGGAAAACGGGTCACCTTATTCGGGGGTGCCTCCCCTCGGCGTGACGGAGCGACAAAAACATGTATTCTGCATTCTGTGGCGGTTGGCCTCGTCCCCAAAACATGTCGATCGATCGACAGGACGGATTTTGGAGGGCGGGGCTCGGAATTGGTTGGTGGTGGGAGGCGTTTGCGATATGAACCTTGGAGGGTTTCTATGGGAATAAGCAATCTGCCGGTTTCCCCGAACCGGGACTCTGGTAGGCGACAGCGGCGAATCAGATCTCCGCTTGTTAAAGGGCCTTTGCCATCCCTTCCACCGCCCTCCACCCCTCCCTCCCCTCCTTCCTCCTTCCGTCTTTCTCGGTGCTCAAGGTCGGTGCCCTTCCGCCTTCTGTCCTCGGCCCAAACGGCGTACTGACCCGCCTGCTCGTTGTTTCTAGTCACTTTCGGGCTGCCCGGTAGCGCCCCTGGACCACTTCCATTCGTTTCGGCACCGGCCAACTTGTCCTCCAGCAGGCTTTCAACTCCGGCAGTAAGCAAACCAGATATCCGTAATGCCTTCTTTCGCCTCTCTTCTCGCCCTCGCGGCACCCTTGATGGTCCTTGGCGCCCCCGTTAACAAGCGGGACACCGCCACCAATCTCCTTGTGCTCAGTGCGTACCATTTCCGCCTTTGGATCCTTTCGATCAAGGTCTAACGACATCGGCTACAGAGTTCGCGGACGTCCTCGAGCAGTTCGAGTCCCAGTTCTACCAGCAGGCCCTTCAGAAGTTCCAGACGTCAGACTTCACGTCCGCCGGCTTTGTTGATGCCCAGGTCCCCGTGCAGCAGTTCACTCAGATTCAGTTGGATGAGGCTTCGCACGAGACCGTACTCGAGGTGTGTTTCTTTACGTTACGTTGTGCGAAGATGTCCCAAATTCATCGCGATCAATGTAGTCGGTAATCCAATCGCTTGGTGACCAGGCCATCACGAGCTGCAACATCGACTTCGGCAATGCACTCAACGACGTCCCGACGATGGCCGCTACCGCACGTGTGGTAGAGAACTTGGGAGTTGCCGCGTACTTGGGTGCCGCGCACCTTATCGACGACCCTGTGCTCCTCACCGCGGCGGCCTCGATCCTGACTGTCGAGGCCCGGCACCAGACGATCCTCAACGTCCTCAACAACGGCGTCTCGATCCCCCAGGCGTTTGACATTGCCCTGCTCCCCAATGAGGTCCTCGCGATCGCCGGCTCGTTCATCTCTGGTTGTGATCTCGGTGTCCAGGGTTCGTCAAAGCATCGCGCAGCTGCTGATTACCTTTTACTGACGCAAGGGTACAGCGAACCAGCCCTTGACTATTACGAACACCGGTGCTGTCCAGCCCGGCACGCAACTTACGTTCTCGTCCCCTGCTATCAACGGCTCCACGGATGTAAGTTGCGCTCGCTCTTTGTGAATCGATTCCTTTATTGACAATTGCTTTACAGGGCCTCTTCTGTCAGATGCTCGTTGGCGGCATGGCCACCTCCATCGCTCTTCCCTTCGACCAATGCATCGTTCCCCAGGGCATTGAGGGACCCGTCGGCATCTTCATCACCAGCGACATTCAGCCCCTCAACAACAACGTCCGCGACCGTGCGAATCAGGCTGTCCTTGCTGGCCCGACCATGGCATTCATCGACACCCAGAAGCAGCTCCTCAGTCAGCTTGTCCTTGCCGGTTCGTCCAGCAGCAGCAACAGCTCGGACGTGAGCACCACCACCATCTCCCCGTCTGAGGCCACCTCCATCATTGCGAGCGCATCTGCTGCGTCTGCTACCGCTTCTGCCACCGACAGCGCGTCCTCGTCCCAGTCGACTCAGTCGTCTTCTTCGTCATCGTCGTCTTCCTCCTCGTCATCATCTTCGTCGAGCGTGTCGAGCACCCAGGAGTCCGACAACACCATCGTCGATTCGCCCGGAACTCGCAACCTCGAGACCGGCCCGAGCAAGGGTGGCGCGATCACCATCGACGGTTGGCAAGCGGACCAGCCCCTCCTGTCGAACCCCGCCTCCGCTTCCGCAAGTGCAAGTGCGACCGACAGCGCCGCGGCATCTGCCACCAGCTCCGCGGCTGACAGCGCCGTCTCGGCAGCGAACGGTGCTGTGTCCGCACCCTACTAAATTATCCATTGGACGACACGCGATGTGACATAGGGTATAACGCGCGGACGTTCTTATTCCTTTTGCACACGGACTTGGCGGACACTTCCGGCCTGACGAGGACTATCACACATACACATAGGCGTACAGCTAGGCCGTACCTACTCTGGTTTGCTTTTCGTTTGTAATTGCTCGCTTCTTTCGCTCGTGTTACCCCCCCCCCTCCGCTTCGTTTTGCGCTTTGCCGCCCTTCGATCGCTCTGCGAATTTCACACACACGCTTACACTGCCGCCTGCTGCTAGACGTTTGGCTGCTGGTCCATCGTTTTGTACCTGTTGCTCAGTATGGTACACTTTTGGCCGAAAAGACATCCGTTTAAACATCTTCCCGACGCCTTCTGGCGTCGAGTGAGTCAAGCGGCTGCTGCGTGTTAGTGTTCTTCGTAAGTCGATGACCTGTCTGTTGAAGTCACTGTCTCTATGTGCTTCCTGCTTCGCTGACGAGGTCCGTTCGAACAGGATGCTGTGAAGAAGCTGTATGATCACACACTCATGCAGGGCTGTATGAGAAATGATGAGAATCTCCGTCAGGCGTCGGTGCCGCAGCGATAAACGGAACGTTTATAAGCTCACGACGAAGGCGGCACAGTTCGAGGGGTGTCTTAAGCCTCTGGTCCCAAGTCATTGCGCAAGGATGTCGCAGCTAGCGACGGTGGCGCCGACTCAGGAGCTCGCTGACGCTTCATCCAACTCGCCTGAGCCTGAGCCTGCCCCATCCTTGACTTTGGACAGCTCGCTGCCATCTCCGTCGCCTCCACCATCCCAACCCTCTTCTCTGGGATGCCATGAGATTATCCCTAAACCTTGCAACAAAACTCGCACCTTTGCGCACCACATCTTACCATGCGATAGAGACGAATATGAGGCGGTTACTGTAGTACCCTTTTCCCACCGTTAATTTCCCAATAAACTCACCATCACCTGCAGACGCTGCTCCGGAACATGATGGGGAAATTCCTGGATGTTTCCCGCCCTTGGAAGAACCAAAACGAGGCTAATATTGCAGCACTAATCTCTGCGGTATATGGGTTCCGCCCTTAGTCTGGGTCGCGGGCATATCGTTCTGACAGGATCTGGTTTACAGGTCAAGTCCTCCACGTTTGACAAATATGAGGATAGCTGGCCTATAAGTTTCTACTGCTATCATCACTTTCACCGCGCTCGCAGCAAGGCCAAAAGCCCGGACCAGAAGACGCGTCGTCCGCCTGGCAAGTGTCGCGCTGGGCTTATTGTAGGGTCGCAGCCTGCACCACCTGGAGCCGCGATGAGAAAGGTGACCATAGTCCATCCCACTGTCCGAGCAAACCACAAATGGCTGTTGCTTACCCGTCGGATTATGCTAGGGAGCTCTGCGGGAGAAAGAGAACATGTGTCCAACAACATCCGCACCCCTCGGAGACGAGGGACAAGGCACAATTCAGTCGGAGGTACGCTCTCTCTTATTGGATATCCGATGGGCTGGCAGGTCTGACGGGAGGTTCTTATTACCTAGCAATCGCTGTCAGAGACGACGAACTTGAACGACTCGCAGCCGGGAGCAAATGACGGGTGCAGGAGCAATTTGTGGCCTAGGAGCGATGGTGAGCAGGAAGTCCTGGACTTTCTGCTCTCCATCCATCGTACCCTTGGGTATCTTTTTGATCGGTTTGTATGTGCTGGGATACAGAGCAAGGCCCAGTTGCTCACAGCAGTGCAGTGGCCTAAGGAGGAGAAAGATATCTTTTTCCGAACCGAAGTGCGTTTGAGTCCTTTCGAGTGGAAGGTTGTTAGGGATAGACTGGACAAAATCTCCTTGTAACAATTAAAACAAGAGCTTGGTTGACATCAGGGACTCAGTAATTGTGTGATGTCGGGTCCAAGTGCAACGCAACAAAAGACTGGCCAACGCCGGGATCGAACCGACGACCTTGGCGTTATTAGCACCACGCTCTAACCAGCTGAGCTAGTCGGCCATGGAAGAGTGGTGCCATGTGTCAATCGTTAATTGCCTTTTAGAGAAGTTGACTATTGTTAGTCGTCATGCGGCAAGGCGGGCGGGTAACGGGCCTGAGCGCGGGGTTGGGTGCGGACGCTCTTGTCCCTCGCCCGCCCTCCTCCTCTTCATCCCTCTTCCTCCGTTTCATCTGCGATGGCGACGGCTGCTGACAACTCCTGGATGCCCTCGGGTCGACATCAAGTCCACCTGGGTGCTTCTCTTGCCCGGACCCTCAAAGCACGCCAAAGTGCTCCGGGACCGACCAAGAGCACCAAGCCAAAGGCTGAACGCGAGTTCTACTCCTTCCGGTGTGGGTATTCGCCGCCACTCCTCAGTCCCATCCGCATTCACCTCAAATGTCTTCACAGACAACTTCAAGCCCGAGTCGATAGATGTCACCCGGTCCGGCACCATCGAAACTCGGAGACCGAAGGAAGAGGGCGGCCCCTCGACCGTTACCGTCGTTAGACCAAGCCAGCAGGTACGTCATCGAATGATGAATCACACTGCCACCCTCTAGCTCAACCTCACTTGTGGCAGAACGATACTGGCATCAGCTTCGTTGGTACCGAGAATCCTGCGAAAGAGTTCGAGTGCGTTCTCGTCTACGATGAGGGTACCGGGGTGCGTTCACAAGTATCTATTCCAAGCATACCGCAGCCTCTAACCATGGCTTTAGTTCATTACATTGGAGAAGTTAGACTCACTCATTACGCTCAATCATGACCCTAAGCCAACTCTGGCCCCTCGACTGCTCGGCTCCCGTGAGTATTGCGCACTGTCTCCTCGTCTGAATCGCCTCTGAACCGTGGCGGGTGATTTGCCCAGCTGCACCAGCTCCCCCACCACACGCGTCAGGCTCTTCGTCTGCGTCGAGCTCTCATGCGCATCAATCTGCAGTCAAACAAGAAGAGGAGGAAAGCGAGGGTGAGATACCCGAAACGAAGCCCGAGCCCAAAGCCGAACCCAAGGTTAAATCGCGATCTATAGCCAAGAGTGTTGTGAAATCCAGGCCGCAACCCTCGACAGCCGCCGCAGGACCTCCTGCTTCTACCCCAATACCAGCCTCAGCTACGACTTCAGCAGCAGCAACGCCGGCCCCGACTGCGTCAACGAACCCTCGTCCAGCACCCGGGCTTCCTCCTAGACCCACGCCGCCCGTGGCTGCCCCCAAACAGCGCAAAGCGTTTGCGGCGTCATCTCAAACGCCCTCTATACCCGCCAAGAGCCCGAACAAGCGTGAGCGTCCCGTGGAGCCGGAAGAAGAGACTCTCGAGATCCGCCGGCCCCAACCCGTGCCCAAGAAGCCCAAAATCGTCAAGAAAGAACCCCTGAAGCAGCAACCGCCTCCGCCCCCGCCGAAGCCCGTTGCATTCTCCTTCCCCGGCTCGTCCTCGGCAGTGTCCCTCCCGTCCGCGCCTGTCTCTGCTGCTGCACCAGTGCTTGCTGTGCCAGACCCAATCGCCGCCGTCTCGAGCGTCGTCCCGTCGGACTCGGACGATGGGTGGGAAGACCTCGTGCCGGCCGTCGCCGCGCCCGCGTCCCCAGTCCCAGTCCCAGTAGCTGCAGCGGCACCACCACCGACGTCTGCCGGGCCCTCGCACACCATCTTTATGGAGGAGATTGACGAGTTCACGCCGCCTCCGCGCGAGGTCGAGCTGCCCACGATGGCCATGGCCACGGATGAGGCTGACGCCGAGGGTGATGATGACATCGCTAACGCGATGGCGATGGCGATGCTCGAGCAGGAACTGGAGGGTCAGCTGGGAACCGTGGAGCAGGACGACTACTTCGGTGAGGGTGACGACTTCCTCGAGGCGGCCGTCTCTCCTGTTGAAGAGCGCAAGCCGATCAGTTTGAGCGAGTGGGCCGGCGGCGACACGGTCTTTGACGACGATGAGTACTCGAGCAGCGACGACAGTGACGACGACTGAGTGGCCTAGGTGCTCGACGGACCATAGACTCGTCGCCCTTCCGTCAGTATACCTACTACGCTATACCTACACATAATGATACCTTTGGACGTTTGAGGACATTCACTGGATATTGCCTGTAGTATTTACCCTCGTGTCAATATATCCAATATATATTCACTGTCCGTGCTGCGGTTTGAAGTGCCTCGCATAAAATGGTTTGAGCGTCAGATTATGGAGTGGTTCTCGTCGAATCTTAAACACGTCGCTAAATTGTCCCATTCGCGATGAGCAAACGTACGAATAGAATGAGATACGTCGCATGGATCCGGCCAAAAATGTACCTATGTGTAAAGAGGTAACGCGGCACCGGGCAAGATTGAGTGGGAACACGAGAATTGACAAGGGTCACGGAGGGTTGATGGGGGGATATTAGAAGGGTTGGAAAGAGGTAGAATAGAGATATACGGCTACAATGTACATGATACATGTACAGTATGTTACACACAGTAATGGCTAGCAACGAGAGCGTGTGCAGTTGTAGGGCGGCAGGGTGCGGAGTCGAGAATGAACGTGTCTATTGACATGAAGATGAACGGGATACGCTCCGGGAGGTTCGAGGCTACAACGCGTGGCGAAGGGCCTGCTAGGGCCGGGAAGTGGGAGGAAAAAAACGGCACGAAAATGTCCGGGCAAGGTGCCCTCGATCTAGGCTAGTCTACTCTCATGGGGGACATCGGTGTCTCCAGCGGCTCGGGCGTCTGGTCCTGCGCCGCGCCCTTCGACAACGGGTTATTGTTGACATCGCCGTCCACGGCACGCCGATGTCTCCTGCCGAGTAGAGTCGCGGCGTCCATGTCCAGCTCAAACGGCTTCGAGCCTCCACTTCTCCGTCCGCGGTCGCGTGGGCCAGCGCGTCCGTCGTACACGCTGACATTGACGTTGCCCGCCACGGCGCGACTCGCCGCAAGCTTCGCACCCGCGCCGACGGGCATTTGCATTTGCAATGATGGCTTGTCGTCCTCCTCGTCGCTTTCATTGAGGTTCTGGAGGAAGCCACGGTTCGCACCACCCCTCTGCGCACGTTTGCGTGCACCTTCCTCCTCCATACGGTGGACAGCGTAAGTGATGTCGAACGCCTCCTTGAGAGATGCGAGGCCGGGGGAGCGTGCCTCGCGAACGCCACCGCGTGCGTCTGCAAGGAGAGGAGAGTCAAGGGGTGCTCGAGGAATGCTGGGAAGGGGCATGAGTTCTGGCGCGGCGGCAGGCGCAGCAGTGATCCATGGATGCGCCAAAAACTCGTCGATCGTAAATCGTTGTGCAGGGTCTACGCACAACAGGTGCGAAATGAGGTCCTTCGCTGCAAGACGGCTTAACAATGAGGATGTGACACGAAAAAAAGAATGGACGCACCTGATGTGCTGATACTATCCCACCAGGGACTCAAGAACGTATAGTGACCGCGAGCAACCTTTTCTGTGAGGACGTTGATGCTCTCATCGTAGAAGGGTGGGAAACCGCAGAGCAGAGTGTAGAGCACGCAGCCCATAGCCCACATGTCTACACTCTTGCTGTACCGTTCGTCTTTGACGATTTCGGGAGCAGTGTAACCCACGGTACCACATGGCGTCATGGTCTGCTCGTCCCATACAACCTTGCTGAGGCCGAAGTCGGCGATCTTCACCTTCCCGATCCCGCCGCCACCGACGCCAGGGAGAAACTCGCCTTCGTCCTCCTTGTCCTCCTCGAACTGCTTCGGAGGGGGTATCTTGGATGGAACGATGGGTATACGCTCGAAAAGCAAGTTCTCGGGCTTGATATCGCGGTGCACAACACCACGTTCTTCGTGAAGGTATCGAATTCCATGCGCGACTTGAACGATGACATGGCGTGCGAGGGTTTCGCTGAAGTACGTGAGTTTCACGATTTGGTGGAATAATTCGCCTCCTTCCATGACTGCGGAAATTACACGGCACTATCAGGTCATGCACAACTATTTATGATGATGCCTACGCACGCTCGAGGACCAGGAAGTAGTGCTCCGCAGATTCGAAGAACATCAATAGCTTGACTATTGACGGATGGTTGATACCTCGCATGATCTGGACCTCTAGAACAAGGTTAGCCCGCATACAACGGACCAGGACAATCGAGACACACCTTTGAGAATATTCGCTCTCTACACATGTGGTAGAAAGGATATTAGCCAAGGGATTGTCACACAGCAAGATAAAGCACCTCTGTGACCCGCGGTTTCTTTTTGAAATCGCGGTTCAGGTGCTTTTCGCCCGCCCCCTAAGGTTTGGCGAACGAAAAGTATAAAATTTGATAAATGAGGGTGGGGTAAGTGGACATGGAACACTGACCTGCGAAGCACTGAGTTCATATTTGCGGACGACCTTGACTGAAAATCAGGTGAGCTCCTTCCACACTGAAACCACGACAGAACCAAGGAGATTGACCTGCAACTTTCTGCCCAGTTCTGAGATCGATGGCCTTGTATACGTTCGAGAATGCACCGCTAAAAGCGTTCGTGAGTAAAAGGCTTTCTTACGCCATGATGATGCCGTTCATAAAGGAAGGTCGACAGCGATGCGCTCTTGTGCAGAAGACCTCGCCTGGTCCGTGAGGTGATGGAAGGACCCTATAACGGCATGACCGGCTCCAGAAAAAAACGACGTCGAAGGACGAGGACTACCGCCATCACGGAACTTGCCAACTCCATGGATGGTGGAGCGCGCATGATATCACGCCGCTCCGAGGGACGAAAGAGGGCAATGGAGAACGAACAACGAACAAGGAAAAGGGGGGACTCACTCGCCCATCTTCTCGAGGAGCTTGTAGTTCTCGAGCCCCTTATACGTCGGCATCTTGCTCTTAGCCTCGCGCTCCTCCTGAACGATCTGCTCGACATGCTCTTTGTACTTGTTGGTGTTGGACGGCGGCGTGTGTTTCGATGTTTGGTGCTGTTGCGCCTGAGCCTGCTGGCGGCTCTGGTCTGCGCGATGCTGCTGCGACTGCATGGGTTGCTGAGGGTTGTGTGCGTGCTGGTTGGCACCGTCCTCTGACTGCTTGGTCGAGTGGTGGGTCTTTCCATGACGGATAAGATCTGATACCGCGAAGACGCGGGTCAGCCGCGAGGTACGAATATGCACATTGGGCAGGTCAACTAACTCTTAAATGCGTCGACGACGCCTGTTCCAGTGGGCATTGCAAGGACGGTGTGAGGGGGGAGAAATTGGGTATTACGGCAAGGGGACGAGAGAAAGGTGCGGGATGTGAGTGGCGGGAAAAGGATTTGAACCGATTTGGAGGAGAATTCAATGGCGTCATCGACGCGGCACTACGTCATTCCACTGCCCGCCGCCTACCTCACTCCACAGACAACCACGCTCCCTCCGACATTCCTCTTTATGCGCCGTTTCGCACTTATAGATCCCAGTCGTCTCTGCTCTCCACCATTTCAACACTCAGTGAAATATGTCATCCTCAATGCACATGGCACAGCCCGCGGTTTTCCTTCTCGCAGCTTGCCTTCTAAGCGATGCGATGGCTGTCGCCTCTCACGACTCTTGCAAAGGCTAACATTCTGGCTGATTCGGTACGTCATACTTTTCCATGGCCCTTCGCCGAGGCGAGAGGAACACTCGGATCAAGTTCAAGTTCCCCGGCCAATACGTTGGTACCGTCGGGCCAGGCACGCCGTAGTCCAGCTTTCTATTACTCAGGGGAGTTTCAGACGTCAGGAGAGCCTGCGGAATCGGGGGACGGTGAGCATTGTATAACCCTTTCGGAAAATCTACAATGCGCTACAAGACCGCAGACTCAGAAGCCGCGTGTAGCGGACAAGCGTCCAGGACTACTACGACCTTCTCTGCAACTTACTTCTTGACGTCCTTAGACATCTTCTGCATCGCCAAAAACGACTCCATCATTTCCTGAAGAAGAGATAGATGGGGCCGATGGTAAGTAAGGTTTGACAAACTCCTAACGGGAACTAGACCTTGGATTGGAGGTCGATGCCCGCCTCTTGTAATGTAGCGGCCATCTTCATCGCGCTCTCCCGAATCTCCTGCTTCATGAGCAGTCGCATCATGGATATCTTGCTTGGCATAACCCCTGTTGAAAGGTCGACCCCTGCATAAGGCAGACACACACGTAGATAGTCAGACTGGAATGACCGAAACGAAAAACGAGAACTGGCACACCGTTATCCTTCAACAGCTGCATAAACTCGTTGATGTTATCTAGAAGCTCCGGCTTGTCCTGCATCAGCTTCAGCAGCTTCTGCTGTTGGCTGAACATTGCTTGCAAGTTCTCGGTCGGCACTTCGTTGGCTCTCCGCTGCGCTGTCGTCGAGAACGACGCGCGGCTGCGAAGCGCGTCGCGTATTTGCGACGAGGACCCAGCACGGTGTGTTTGGGGAATTGCGTGGCTTGACGGTCGCGAATGGGTCAAAACAGAGGAGTGACGTAGTGCTTGAATGTGGGCGAGGCGCGTAGCGGAGGTCGCGAGCGCACGAATACGCGTCGGAGCGGGCACTTTGGGAATGCACGATCGGCAGAGCATTTCGGTAGAGCTTAGTGGATGCAAGCTGAAGCAGAGGCGTGGAGAAGGAGGCGGAAGGCGACTTGCAGAGCGTGGAAGTTCGGTACATGTGGGCCCTGGGATATCCCACCGTGGGAAACTGACGCGCGGACGCGTTTCGCGACGCGTCGGGTCGGCTGCCGCTGCCTTCAGCCACTTCGGTCTCCGAGCCATTCTCTAGATCTGACCACACCTCGACATAGCTACCTTTTTCCCGGTCGGCCAACATCGCCAATAAGCATCCGCAAAGCATGGAGGATGACTATTATTCCATCGAGTCTATTTTGGCAGAGAACCAGAAAATCCAATGCACCTTCAAGGTCGATGTGCCGGACATGGGCCACCTCGACGGCGGCAAAGTTGGAGATGTGGGTCATCTCCAACTTTGGTCGACGAGAATAAGCTGATACCATGAGCAGATCAAAGCCTTGAGCAAGGTCCAGATCCCACTCTGGATGGCATACATCCTCATCTTCTCGTGAGTCTCTGGTTATTTCCGCGTACACACGGAATAGTAGCCCCAACACCTCTGGTGAACAGAGACTATGCGGACTTCACAGTCCCACCACCCTTCGCCGCCCGGGTCCGAAATGCCTTAAACGCAGAACCAAAGAGCGTCCGCCTTTCAACCCTCGTCGGCCAAGGAGGCTTATGGTACGGCTTCGGACGAATGATCATGCGATTGTACATACCTCTCCTTCCGTGTGTCAAAACTGGTGCTCAACGTTATCTATACGACCTTCAGATTAAACGACGAACCCGCCGAGGAGCTGTCGAAAGTCCTGACAGAAGTACATTCATTCCCCACACCCTTCTGCCCGCCCCTTCCGCTGACATCAACTTCCTTCTTCCCCTTTCTGTCGACCTCGGTTTCCCCTCGCACCATGCGCCGCAGACATTCCGCACCCGACTCCCCGAAGTAATCGATCAAGCGCAACACTTCGCATCCCTGCAGGCGTCCGCCGGGGCCGGTTCTCGAGGTGGAGACGCAAGCGTCGCGTCGTTCCGAGAAGGAATGGACGGCACGGAACGAGAATGTGCGTACTTCATCGTCTTCCTATCACCCCCTCAAGCACCCTCCTTCCCTCGTCGTGCTGTCCGGCTGATGGCAGGCGCCATACGGTTACAGTGTTCCAGCTTGCACAGGAGAGTGCGAAGAGGACCAAAGTATGGTATGAGTTGAGTGAGCGGGGACGTCGGTAGATAGGGAATACGAGCTCCACCGTGTTGTGGAGATGGCATTGTAGGATATAATACGTTGGGGATGCGGGCCTTCTATTCGAAGGCGCGGCTTATTCGTCCTTAGGCTTCGAACCTGTCTTGTTCGTGTGGCCATCTGAATGGTTCTGCGCGGCTTCTTGTGCCCGCACCTGTTGCAGCTCGGACAGGAACCTGAAGCAGCGTCAGCATCCTATGTGCCATGAAGTTACCGGATTTTTCTCAACACTCACCACTTGATGCTTGCCCATAGGCAGAGCTCGATGACGCTCAGGAAAAGCAAGTGGAAGTTATAGTTCGTTGCAACAAAAAGCCCGAGCAGCACGAGGAGGAGGGTTGCAAGGACACCGTCGAGGGCGAGGAGGAATGTTGGATTAAGGGAGGAGCCAGGTGCGAGGATGCCAGAAAAGAAGCTGCTGAGGGCGTCCTCCATAGGAGGGGTTCCTGTAGCGTCGTTCGCAGTCCTGTCATCGCCGTCCATGTCGCGCAAGGAGGTTGTCCACCGTACAGAAGGAAGGGAGAGGAGAAGAGACCTAACGTCGCTGGGAGTCGAAAGCAGGCACACACGTTGCACGTGACTGGACGCGTCTGGTGATTCGCGCGTCTCAACGCCTTCTCCGATTGAAGTTCTCCGAGTCCTTCGAGCTTGTCCCACACCGCACACCTACACCCTTCAGATTCATGGAAATTGATCCAGCTCTACAGGCGGGACCCTCGCAGCCCATTGCAGGAACATCCACCTTGCCTTCTCGGACCGAAAACCAGTCTCATCCTCAACAAGGATCAACCCCTACAGCAGCCCCAGAGCGTCCACTCCCCGCAGCACACTTCTACTCCGTCGAGTACCCAGGTTACGTCCAGCCCGCCTCTGCATCACTTGCAATAGAGCGTCTTGGTGGGCAGCATGCGATCGACACGGCGTTTCGTCGTGCGACTGGACGGGATCGCGTCGAATCCCTCCTCGAGCTGCGTCTCCGGCCAGGGAATCCGTACGCACACCCCATACCTGGAGAGGTGGTCCCCACGAGCAATGTCGTGCTTAAGATTGTGAAGCGAAAGCGCAAACGAAAGGATGGGGTTGCGGATCCAGGAGACGGGGCGATCGGGGAGTACACCGTGGAGGCCGTCGGAGTCGTACCCAAGACGGCGCGGTTCAGGAGTGAGTGCGCGAGTTCTCGAAGTGGATGTAAATATGTGCGTTTTGTACTAAATGCTTTGACTTCAGGTATGGCGGACTTTCAGTATCAACCGGACATGTCAGATCCGGTCGCTCAGTTGCGCAACGCGATGGACACCATGGATGGTGAGAGACTGCCTTCGCGTGATGGCTGCTGAAAATGCTCACGCTTCATTTTAATAGTGGAAGGGCTGTTGCAGTATCACATACCCCCTGAGAAGGAGGAGTACACCATCACTGCCGCAGAAGCTGACCCGTCCGCAATGGACATTGATCCACAGCTTCTTGGGAGCAATGCCCCTGATTCCAATGCCATTCCAAAGACAAAGAGCAACCTTCGGTTGTTCCCTCCACCTCTGTTCAGTCGACAAGGGGTCCCGCAGAACTATAAGTACGCTTCATGGCCCTGCGCACAAACCCGGGGAGCTCTAATGTACCCTACCTTGCACAGCTATAAAGCAAACACTGCGTCCGTCGAGACCATTGTCGTAGATGAAGATACTGGTGAGGAGAAGAAGCGGCTGATCAACCGCATGCGGTGGAAGGGCTTTGGGCCCATCGCCGTCTCGTACACGGAGAAAAATGTACGTGTCATGATGAGAGTGGCTTGTGAGATCTCTAATGGTGGGGTGTTTAGGTGCCTGAAAAGCCGTCAGCAGCAGTGGAGGAGCAGCGTGGTCAAGCTGACAAGAAGATCTTGAAGAGACTTGGAGAGGTGCGCTTCCGACTAAATCTCATTGAGTCATAGCGGTGTTCAAGTTCTTTTTTAGCTTTTCCAAGAACGGCCGGTGTGGACGCGTGCTGCGATATTCAACCAGTTCATGCCATTAGAAGTGCGGGACATCATCAAGTCGGTCACTGTCTTCTTTGCATACCGTCAATACGTTGATGCTCATATACACAGCTCCAAATATCTACTACCTCTGGTTTCGTACGTGTTTGAGGACGGACCATGGCGAGATACGTACGTTCGCCTGGGGTTTGATCCTCGTGTGGACCCCGATGCCCGCTTGTACGCAACATCCACTTTCTGGCAGCCAGTTCAAACCTCATTTTCCCGCTGCAGCTACCAACGCCTGTACTTCCGCAACATCAATCACCCCATCGTGCGCCCGTCAGTCGTCACCCGGCGACAGGAGCAACGCAACGAGTCCGCACAGGCGCGGTTTTCCGGCATGGACGAGCGGCGCTCACATATATTCGATGGCAAGACGGTTACGTCCGAGACTGCGGCGTTCCAACTGTGCGACATCACGGACGTAATGTTGAAGGAAATGATTGAGGCCGACGACGAAGACTCCCTGCGCGAGGGGTGCAACGAGCGCGACGGGTGGTACACGACGCACGCCCTCGAGCGCATCAAGACCGTGCTCCGGCACAAATTTTTCTCGCTTCTCCTTGGACACGTCGCGACGCAGGAGGAGTGCGAGGCGCTGCTAGTGCCGCAGGAGGGGACAGACAAGCTACCGCAGAGGCACCGGCACAGACTCAAGTTCGGGAAACACAACATGGCCAAAGGCGCGCTTCCCCCCGAGGATGCGGCGGTGAGTGGTCCCAGAATCGTAGCAATCACAACCTTCCTGACGAGTGAATCTAGGCACACCGGCTTATGACCACCCTGGAGCAACAGAGGAAGAGCCTTAAATTTCCTCCTCAGTAATCCCTAGCGTGACCATCTGCCCTTCTTAACTTGCCCCACGCTCCATGTATGGGCACGCACCCATCCTTGTATCCGTACGCGCTGTTCTTGTTCCCACAATTACATTGTTTCGGTTCGATATCACGCACGATAAGCTGGCTGTTTTTGGACTTTTCGATTTCTGTGCGGTAGGTCCTATGCATAGCGGTGATGGCATACACAACATGATCGTGGAGGTGGTGTTTTACATGAATCGGCGTCACCTTGCCCACGGTGCCGGCTTGTCTCCCATCGGGCACGGCCCTCGAGGTCTTCCTCTGCACCGGATCTAGTGAATGGAGGAGGGAGGAATCATGAGGCCGCCTTCTGCTCGGCACGAGCTTTTCTCTGCACCAGATGGATTTGCAACAATAAGTCGATGGCATACGGAGCACTCAATGTGGGACGCACCGAACCGACCAACGCAAACTTGGAGTTGCGGCGGAACTACAGGACGAGACAACCTGTTAAGACACCTGCACACTCGACATCCAGACCAATATATCGCACCTTGGGGTCAACCTAACGATAACCGTGAGTCATCATCTGGAGGCAACAAAGAGAATAAGGATACGTACACCCTTCATCGAACGTGTCCTGTGGCTCTGGGGCTTCTTGATACCGTTGCGGTGAGCCTTGCGGGTCTGGTTGTGATTGGTATGGCTAGCATACACATCGAATTGTCAGGAGAGCGTAACAGGAAAAATATCTGAACGTATGAACATACTTCTTAGACTTGGCCATGGCGACGTCGTGCGGGGGAGGTCTTGAGGATTCCGGTGCTGCTTCACCTGCCGTGGGCGCTCCTCTGGTTCCAAGGAAGCGTGAGAATATGGGCATCGGGTGGCTGAAAACTATGTAGTTCGTGGTCCGGCAATCACCGAAGATAACCCTTGATTCCAATCTCGAGTCGCCAGGATGTATCATTTTATGTATCGAAGGTTGATCGAAGGACACACCAATACATAAGACTTGCCTATTGGCAACCAAAAAACAAATGAGTGCCCTTAAAAGATCCTCTGCGGTATTGGCCCACGCCTGGATCGAACCAACGATGTTCTCTAACCAACTGAGCTAGTCTGCCTTGTCCTTTATTCATGTGGAGTGGTTTCAGCGTTGTAGAATATTCGCATCTGTCGCATCCGAGTCCTACTATAACCACCACTAATACTTGTTGGCTGGATGGTTCGTTACCGTGCTGCTAGTACTCATCGTAATTCCTTGGAGAACCTGATTGCGACCTCGACACTTCCTTCAATGCGCTGTTCAACCAAGTGCGATGTCACCCACTGGCAAATGCCATTACAATAGGTTAGTTGAACGGTGAAGTAGGGTTACGTGCCTCCCTCCCCTAGTACAAATCCGAGTCGGATGCCACTTCTGAGACTTCAGTGTTGCAACGAACATCAGCACATATGATCTTATTGGCACGGGATCCAATTTGTCGCCAATATTTTGAAGTGTAATTTCCTTTACGCTCCTCACATCCGTCTACTACGATGAGTACCAATCAGGGCATGTGGTCCATGTGGAACGGTCACTGAGTCGGTGGAAACAACTTATCACAAACGTGACTGATCGGGAGCGAGTCCCTGACGTTCTGTGCAAGGGTAAGCGAAGGTGGTAGATTTTAAACCTGTGTGTCGTTTGTGCCTTCCAAACGCATGCCGACTTTAATGGTCAAGGCAAATGAGGTGCACGGTGTACAACGACAGATACATGAAGTTGTACACATGACATTGTTACCGTATATTGCTATAGGACTGCAAGTTGTGGAAGAAGGCCAAATAGACAAGGATCGCAGCCTTGTATAACTACAGAGAAGGGGTAGAAAGGTGAGTTTGTAGCTTTGTCCCCCCTAAGGCTGCGAATGATCACGTCAGTAGTGCTTGTAATTTTTGAGGATGTCATGGAGAGGCGTACAGGATCGGCCGTGGTTATCTTCAGAGGGTGTCCCACTCATCGTAGCGGCGTGGTTCGATGATGTCTGTGGCCACGAGGCTGCGCTTTCGCGAACGACGAGCAACTGAGATGGGAATGCTCGGGCTCGTGCTTGAGAATCGCGCGCGAGCATCGCTAAGTATGTAAAGGCGCTGTAACTTGGAATGTAGCACAGGGACAAAGATGTAGACAAGGAATACCTTGTTGAGTTGCCGAATACTAGAATCTATGATTAACCTTGGGATCGGCGCGGGGGTATGCTGTGTTTACTGCGACGGGAGTCTGTGCATCAGTGGGCGCAAGCGACGTAAATATCGAATTTGACCATTGTGGTCGTCTTGTGCCGCAGCGTGGCTGGTGTATTTTCCCACACACGCGTAGCCAGGATGCTCTGAGTATTGGGAGATTGTGTCGAAGGTAGGCCGGCCGTTTCATGGATGACGAGTATTGGTGGTTACTTCAGTGCGTGATGTCGTGGACCGATTGTACGAGATAATTTGTCCCCTAAATGACCTGCGGAATAATTTTCATCAGTAACCTAAGGTTCAGCTAGGATAGTCGACTACTCTATGGTACAAAATAAACAGAAAAGGCATGCGTTGTCAGGTCAAAACAGATCTGCGGCAAGACTAGAGACTAGAGACCTGGGCAGGCCGTGTTTATCGTACATACATGGTCTGCGCGTGAATGAGCCCACGTCAGAGGTAGCCCGACGAAGTTTGAACTCGTTGACCTGCAAGAGAGTCTTCTGGTGAGGATGGTGATCGCTCAGAGCACAGTCAAGTCGACGAGGAAGAGAACGACTGCAAGTTGTCATTTGTTCAAAGCTTCAAGTCTCCGGCTTTTTCGGACTTTAGCATCCGTTCTCACGGCCTAGTGTGACCAACACCCCGGCAACGGCAGGATTTCCCAGGGCGTCTGCTAACTGTTAAACTTGTCGTTTGCCCACTTCCGCCCTCTCCTTCTCGTCGGTGGTCCTGGATAGTTTCATTTATTCGCTTTAGGTGAGTATCGACCTTATTGTTTATGGCTCAAGATGACTACAGAGTGGAAGCGTATGCTCGACCTGCAAAAACCAGTACCTGCGGGGTCGAGGAGACGACTTGTAATGTTCTAGATACTGCTGAGACTTGGATCCTGCTCACTTACGCGCTCGACCTTCTCGCTGACGCGTTCCGCTCCAGCCTTAATCCCCATGGACCCAAGAAGAGCTCGAGACCCTCGTCTTGCCCGTCAAGATCCACGCTTGCAGAGGTCGCATTCAAACACTCCCTCTGGGCCATCCCCTCAAGGTCCATCTCCACCACAAGCCCTCCCACACCAAACTCTGCCATATCAGGCTCCTCCACACCAAGCTCCTCCTTCTCTCCATGCATCTCATTCGCAAGGATACCCCCCACCTGCTCCCCAGAACTACTCAGCATACCCGACCGCCACGCCGCCACAGTATCCTGCCCATGATGTGTCGAACCAACAGCTTATGCAGGAAGCCCAGGGCGCGTCTGCCCTGCCCCACGAGCAGCGGCTTACAGGTTATCGACCACGTCCACTGTTCTGCGTAGTTTGTGCAAGCAACCAGGTGCGTCCCTTTGTCCATTTACGCCTTTGTCTGATCACTAACCTCACACCCAGAACCGATCAATGGAAGGCCACTATGTGCTCGCGTAAGTCTGTCATTCTCGTGCGGCGTAGGCGTTGAGTCACGAACGTGTGTCCCTTCAGTAAGGCAGGTTTCCGCGTGTGTTCGTCCGGGACCGGGTCGGCTGTGCGATTACCCGGTCCTGCCATAGACAAGCCCAACGTGTACCCCTTTGGCACCCCCTATAATGACATTTACGAGGAGCTGCAGGCCCAGGATGCTCGATTGTGGGTGCCTCCGGTAGCGCTACTGGCCATCTCAATGGCACTGACATTCGCATATAGGTATACCGCAAACGGACTCCTGCAGATGATTGACAGGAATAGGCGAATCAAACTAGCACCAGAGCGATGGCAAGAATCTAAGACTGTAGCTGATATCGTTATAACTTGCGAGGAGAGGTGTTTCGATGCTGTATGTGATGGTTAGTAGAGAAGCATGTCCTTTTGTCTCCACACTAATGGCATTTTAGACCTGCTCACGAGAGGCGGTGACTTCAACAAGCCCGTGCACATAATCAATCTAGAAATCAAAGACAATCACGAGGAAGCTCACTTGGCAGGCAAGGCGATCCTTGACCTTGCCACTGCGGTGAGTGCCCTGCTGCAATGAAATGCGTTTTCGTGAGTGTAACTGAAGTTCTCGGGCTCTGTTACGCGGACGCAGATCGAGAACGCAAATGACATTGACGAGGAGATGACTGCGATCCTCCAGGCACAGCAAGAGAAGCATCCACAGAACATCCTACACGCGCTCGCCTACTACTGATGACCTCATCGTACCTCCAGGACCTGCTTCTCGAGCACTCTGTACGTATTCTCACGGCTACTGCTTGTACCACTATCCGGACCCCAGTCTCTCACTGTGTCCGCCACCCTTCCGCACGTCCCACTAATGTAGTCCCGTCTATTGCGCAATTATTGGGTCCGGATGAGCACATTGATGCTTCCCAGTGGGAGTGACTTCCAGCAGCTTCTAGCGCATTTCTAGCATTCGCCTTGAGCCAGACCAGGGCATTGATTTAGTGGATAATCTAGAGGGATCGCATTCGAAGATGCACGTAAGATGGAAGGCTTGGCATGAATACCAGTCTCTCGTGCTCTCGCTCAAGTAAGCAATACTTTCATTTCTTGTCATCGTCGGAGACTATCCTTATCCTCTCCATGTCTCTCTGCTCTGGTCCTTTCTGCATACACACCTCCCCGTAGCCGAAGGACTGAATTTGGGACGCGTCTTTAATTCCGATGAATCCCGTGACCGCGTACGGGATTCTTGTCCTGATGAGGTCATGATCATCCCCGCAACTGTTGCCGCTCTCCCTCCGGTAATCCACCTGTCTGGTATCACCGCACCCTTCTCTTCATGATCCCTACGGTATTTCCCCCCTCGTTCTCGCCTTTCAATTTGGGTTCAGACAAACAAGGCGTCATCATGAACCCATGCAATTAACGTCACGAGAGCGTTTCCCTTGGCCATCGAGCGTGTGAACTGAAGACGCGATTATGACCCTGCCAGTGTCTTTGGCGTGCAATTCGTTATCTGCTTAACCCTCTCAGTCTCCCTATATAAACCCAGGCCCATGGACATGGATGTGAACGATCGTAGCTCCGGATCCCTTCCTCTCACCTTTCACCCCTTCCGCGCACTCACTTGAACTCGCTTCGCCGCAATGGGACTTCGTTTGGGAGACACCGCCCCCGACTTCCAGGCCGAGACCACCAAAGGCCCCATCAAGTTCCATGAATGGGTTGGCAACTCCTGGGTGAGTAGGCATCGTTCTGAACAGGGGCGGATCCGGGATCTGATCAGCTTTCGCTCTTGCGTCCTCGTCTCCATCCGTGTTTACCTCCGAAAGGCCATCCTCTTCTCTCACCCCGGTGACTTCACCCCCGTCTGCACCACCGAGCTTGCCGAGGTCGCGCGAAGGTAAGTTTCCCTTTGGCATTGCTGCCTCTATCTTTCGGCATCGGCGGCCCGGGAACCATCCTAAATGTTCTTTGTAGGGCACCTGACTTCGAGAAGCGCAATGTAAAGCTCATCGGTATCTCCGCCAACGGCCTCAGCGACCACGAGAAATGGGTCGAGGACATCAATGATTGGGGTGCCCAGTACGGCCCGACTAATGTCCAGTTCCCTATCGTGAGTCCAGAGACTTTTCTAGACCCACGCATATAGTCTACTCTACACGGCAATACGAGCTGACTGACGTGATGCCGGCGGCACAAAACAGATCGCAGACCCCGACCGTCAGATCTCCACCCTCTATGACATGCTCGACTACCAGGACGCGACGAACCGCGACGCGAAGGGCCTCCCCTTCACCGTGAGTGCCAATCTCTCACACTTCGTGTTTCGCGGAATAGGTGTCGGAATTAGTATAACGCTGACGCGTCGGGTCTCTCGCAGATCCGTACGGTCTTCATCATTGACCCCAAGAAGACCATTCGTCTCACCATCGCTTACCCTGCATCTACCGGACGTAACTTCGACGAGATTATCCGGTGCGTGCGCTGCACAGCCTATTCTCCGCGTGTTCCATGCTAACGTCGGACGCTTTTGACGATAGTGTGGTCGACTGTGCGTGTATTTTTGTCTGGCGGACATGTCCGGACACTCCGCGGACTTGGATCGGGCTGACTATCGTCGTTTGTCATGTTTCCAGCCCTACAGATCGGCGACAAGTACCGCGTGACGACTCCCGTTAACTGGAACAAGGGCGACGATGTCATCGTCCACCCATCGGTGTCGAACGAGGAGGCCAAGACGCTGTTCCCCGAGTTCAAAATCCACAAGGTATGTTGTCAGTGATTGCCTTGTCATGGAGATGGCGAACGGGCGTGTGCTGACAACCGAGTTGCAGCCGTACCTGCGCACCACGCCTCTCAAGGTCGAGTAAGGTGGCCGATCTCGGGCGGAATATGGACGAAGACATGTGTCAAGACGTGTATTATTTTGTTGTAATGTTACACCTGTTTTGAATGGATCTAAGCCGTTCACGTTTAAGTCGAGTACCCGCCTCCTGGCTCTTGCACTCCGATGCCGGCCTTTGACTTACTACTCGGACATAATCCCGGCTTCGGTGATCCAACGGTCATAGTTTCCAATCGGCATAGCGGCTTCGTTTGGGTTACGTCTCGTATGCATTCACTTCCGGGTTTTTTTGTCACTGATGGATAGATGCAAGAAAAAGCCGACCAGTATTCACGAGGCTTCCAATATTCTCTGTTCGGATGGAGCCATGCCTTCGTAACGTTGTGCGGCACTGTGCCGCCCGACGGTCGAAGGATATCGATTGACCTGTTTCAGAGCGGTGTCTCTTGCTACCTCGAGCGGCCCCAGGCTGCGGAGAGGTACTTAAATCTGGGGTTCGCAGCGTAGCAGGCACGTACGTTAGGGAAGATGGGAAACGTTAAAATCGGGGGCAGTGAATGGGCACAGGGGTTGCTACGAGCCTACGACCGCTGAGCAAATTCGGGCGAGGCCTCCAAGGGCGTTCTTAATTGCCGTCAGGTTCCTTAGAAATGCCGCCAAGTACGTATGATGAGTTCCGCTCCGTAGACAGTGGGCGGTCGTCGACATGGCCCATTCCTAATCGGCCAAGCAAGCCAGTTGGCGTTGGCTGATCACAGTTAACGTTTGCGGCGAAACAGAAGCAAGGTAATGGTATTTGAAAGGATAGGAGCATGAGAGCGCATGTGAATTAGTGGGGATAGTGCCGACCACACGCATAGCATGTCAGCGTAGGAGAGAACTGGAGGTTGGGTGGAAATGAGTCCAGACGCGAAGGGCAAGATCACCGCACTTGGCCACGCAGCTCGCATCGCAGATCGTCCTCTTCGCGCGCGCTTCTTCCCACGTGCCGCGCACGCCGGGAGGGCGATCCGATCCGATTTCGATGGGGTCCCACGTGGGAGCCACGCAGAGACGCGGGACCATACAGGGCAGCCCACGTGAACGAGGCCACGTGGGGGAGATGCCGACGCGCGTCGAGGAGGGGAGAGAGCCATTGCGCGTCCTGGGCTCGGTTCGCCGCTGGCCACTGTCTTGTCTTCGTCCTCCTCGCCTCCCTTTGTTATATCTCGGACGCCGCATACATCGCCCACATGGCCACTGCAGACGGGGGTGCTTACAGGTCCGTGTTAGCCGCGACTTCCCTGAGCTTCTTCTAAACAACTGGTGCTCTCCAGTTACTCCCTCACCGTCTTCTCTCCGAGCGGAAAGCTCGTGCAGATCGAGCACGCTCTTGCAGCGGTCTCTTCAGGAACAACATCTCTTGGTATCAAGGGTGAGTTTTCCAGTGCCGTTTCCACATCTGGTCTCCAGCTCCTCAGCTCGCTTCCAGCTTCCAATGGCATTGTCATCGCCACAGAGAAGAAATCCTCCTCCATCCTCATAGACGACTCCATGATAGACAAGGTCTCCGTCATCTGTCCGAACATCGGCATCGTGTACTCTGGCATGAGTCCCGATTTTCGCGTGCTCGTCGCCAAGGCTCGCAAGAGCGCACAGTCGTACTGGAAGCTCTATGGCGAATACCCATCCACGCGCGTCCTCACACAGGAGATCGCAAACATCATGCAGCAAGCCACCCAGTCCGGGTTAGTTCAACCCATTCCCTATTCTGGATGAACGCCTTTCACCACAACTCTGACACGCCGTGACCAAATTTCATAACAGCGGCGTCCGGCCATACGGCGTTTCGCTCTTGGTCGCGGGTTGGGATATCACCCGTGGCCCAAGCCTATACCAAGTAGATCCCTCTGGCTCCTTCTGGGCATGGAAAGCGAGCGCGATCGGGAAGAACATGGTCAACGCGAAGACGTTCCTTGAGAAGCGGTGCGTGTCGCGACACTCAACATTCGTACTCATATCAATGAATTGGCTATTGATATCATTTTTTTCGGTTCCACAAGATACAACGACGATATCAGCCTGGAGGACGCAATTCACACCGCCCTACTCACGCTCAAGGAGGGCTTTGAGGGCCACATGACAGAGAAGACGATTGAAATCGGCGTTGTCACCGTGCCGAGCGATGCTGACTTGGCAGCAGGCAAGATTGAGGGAACTGGCCGGGCAAAGCCGACTTTCCGCAAACTGACAGAGGAGGAAGTACGAGACTATCTCGCGATGTAATGGACTGGGGTCTTTGTATCTCTACGCGTTGTAAGTTACCGGATGTTGGATGCCTCTTCCTGATCCTGCGAAGCATACCTGGAGCAAACCTCTTGCTGTTGCTGATATTGCTAAGGTGCACTGCAGCGGCCAACACGACGTCCTTGGTAAGGCCCACTGCTTTGGTGACTTGAGCTCGGCGGCAGCTAATTTCAGATACCGGAACTACGAGGCTGGGCAGCGATTTGAGCAGACTACCGATGGTTGAAACCATGCACATTTCAAGGATGTGGGCTCGATCGTGCGATCGTTGATCTAGCACTGCGGAGGCCCTGTGGGCGGCCTACACGGTTAATGTCTCCCCGGTATCCCGGTCTTGCGAATATTCGGCGAGTGAAATTGGGAACCACTCTACCCCGAGAGCTACACAGCACCCAGGGCGTTGTGTAAATGACGTACGCTATCCCCATTTGTCGAGCCACGGATGCGAAAGCTGATGGTTGTTGACAGCGCCGAAACGCGTAGATGTTCCACCTCCCAATGAGGGTGAGGTGCGAGCTTACGCCTAGACCGCTGTCCCAGGATCAGGATCAATCCAGTGGGACGCTTCAGCTTCGACTTCTTACAATGCGACGGTTTGGGGCAACTGTTAGGTGTTCGCAACATCGCCGCATCAAATACCTTGCCATCCGGGCAATGCACCAAGCTTCGTCGCGCAAGCACCACTTTTGCTCAATGCCACGGTGACGAAACATGTCCCCTGTGGTTTTGACTTCCTCCGTCCGGCTCCTCGCCTGAGATGAGGTTCATTGATTATCACCCCATGCGCGGTCTTGATGATGGGTTCCGAACCCGAGGGGCCCGCAGTGCTGTGTAGGCCACGCTACCGATACCCTCCCCCGGTCTTCCATCCACCAACAGGAGTGGTCGATCGAGAGCAAGCTTGATGCCGTCCGTACGTAATGTGTTATGCATAGAACATTTCGAACTGCTCTGAACGCCTCGTCGCCTGCGCTGGCGGCCGGCCTCGCTTTGCCAAACAGGGCGAGCCCTCCGGATGCTTCGTTTCCTGTGGCCCGATGACTATCACCGTGGGGGTGTGTGCTGTACAGGCACACGCGCCTGGGTTTCTGCTCAATCGGTCGCTTCTTGCGCCTTTGCTCTCGTCGTTCGACAAGGCTGACCGTGCCAACTGCCGCGGCCCATCGGGTGCGGACGCACGTATAAGAAAGCGTTCCATGTCCTCCGCCACTCCCCACTCACCTCCCCATCTTCAGTCCTCGGTTCCGGGCTCAGTTCACCTTTACAGTTAATCACCCTTAGTGCCGCCGTCGCCCACCTGGCCCATTAAAGCTCCCGCCCCAAGTCACCCCTGCACCTGTCCCCGCAATGTCGAGCAACCCTTGTGCGTAATACCCTCTCACTTACCGCTACCGACGGCACCCCACGCTCACTGACGATCTCTGATGCAGCCAGCCGCCAACTTCAATTTGACCCGAGTCTTCTGCAGCCCATCGTCCGGAGCAAACGCACACCCATCGCGTGCACTGAGTGTCGCAGGCGCCAAGTCAAGGTACGTTACGTGCTCCCTCGCCCTCACCGCCACCGACCCGTTCTAACCACGAACGGCCACTGTTCCCCGCCGGGAACGTCGACTTGCTGTTTGTGCCCGCAGTGCTCGGGGACGGCGCCGCGCTGCGAGCGCTGCACGAAGAAGAACATCGACTGCACGTACATGTCGCTGAGCGACCAGCGCGCGGGCGGCTCCATCTCGCGCTCTGGCACCCCCACGCACGGCCAGGCGTCGCAGTCGCACTCTCACCTCGGCTCGCCCTCTGCGGCTGCAGGCCACACGCATGGGCACGGACACGGACACTCGAGCAGCCGGCTTGCACACTCGTCGGCCTCTCAGTTGGGCTGGCAGGCTGCCTCGCAGGGGTACGCCACCACCGGTGGGTCGGGGTACCCTGCGGCGTCGCAGGGCTGGCAGGCGGACTCGCCGGGCTCGTCTCCCGTGAACCAGTTCGGCGCGCACGGGATGCAGAACAACCAAAATCAGACCTACGCGGGAGTCCCGATGGCCTTCCCCAGCGGCTACGGCCAGCAGGCCGCGTACGGGCAGGGCGCCGCGGGCGGCCAGGGCGGCGACATGTTCGCGAACCAGGGCTACGCTGCGCAACAGGGCTTCGCGGGTGGAGCGTCGTACGACGCCTACGGGAATGCCGTGTCCGCGACGGACACGAGGTACGCTTACCAGGCGGCCCAGATGGCGGCGATGGCTGGTGCCGGCGAAGACCAGAGGTACGTCGTCGGGTGCGCAGTCTAGCGTAGCCGTAAACGATAACCCTGAGCTGATGCGCCCACCCCTCCCCCTTTCCCTCGCTCTTTCCAGCGCGGCGTACATGGGTCAGTTCCCCCAGCAGCAGGCGCAGATGTTCTTCGACCCGACGAGCGGGCAGATGATACCAGCGGAGTGGGCCGAGAACCCTGTACGTGTTGATTGTTGTCCGAGCGCGAGCGCGAGTGGCTCCGCGGATTCCCAATTACTCACCGGTACTTACATACCGCACTACTATTATGCAGAATGCGGCGTTCCAGGGCCAGAGTTATTCTGGTCACAACTAGTCTTTTAGTCGAGGACAAGATCCCCGTTGCGTCACTGACTTTTTTCCTTTTCGGATTATGTCTTCATCAGTTTTCATTTCTCCTTTTTTACTCACCCACATAGAGATGGTCTCTCTCAATGTAGCATCCTGTAGCATATATTTAACATACGATCCGGTCCTCCTCGGTCTCAGGGTACCCGCTCCTCCTGTACATTCTGTAGCATAATAGCTTGTAGATGCGCTACGCTGTCCTTCTGTCTGTATCTATAGTCTCCCATCATTATGCCCCATGCACCCATGTCGTCTCCACTAAAATATATCGATAGACACTTCTCACATATCCATATCCCGCTGCTGCTCTCCCTGCTATCTCGCACACACCTAAGATCGGCGCACAGCCCACTGTCAGACATAGAAGAACGTCTTCCACCTTCTGGAAGAAGCTGCCATCTGACCTCGACTGCGAAGCTCTTGAAGCCACGTCCTGATCGTCGGTGCTCCAGTCCGCGTGCTGCCAATCAGTTCACTGGGGTTAGCCGCCCCGCTCAATCGAGGTGAGGAGAGTGGTCGTGTCTCGCCTCTCCCGATCGACCTCATCCCCGCCGCTTTCTCCGAAAGAACAAGGCATTGCAACTTGGAGGTATCGTGACGCCACGTGATCTCCAACAGGAAGCCTGTGAAAAGAAACAGAATAGTATAAGGCCGGGTTGGGTCGATCGCGGATGTCGTTGCCAAAAGAAGGACAGCTAAGTCGGTGCGAGACCGGTGCGAGAGGCTCGACAGCAATCTAACCGTTATGCCGCCAACATTGTTTAACTCACCCGATGGACAGCCTGAACGCAGGTGCGGGCAGAGGTGTCAATGGTGAAGGCAGAGTGGATGGAAAATAACGACTGTGTCCGTAGCCAACAGCACTGTGTTCTTGTCTCGAGTGGGGCACAGAACAGATCAACGACCACGGCCGCGAGAGGGAAGAGGGGCTAAGGGGCGAATGTTTGAGAGATGGCGGTGAGTGAAGCGTAAGAGACCAGCCAACGATGCGCGCCCGATGAGGCCTTGTGGGGTGTAGGGAAACTTACGAGGGGGGTAAAGGAACGACGCCGTCACAACGTCGAAAGCACACAAGTAGATTGGCACCGAGCCGCTAAGCAATAACACACGTGCAGCGGTGCGAGTAACAAAATATTCCTACACATCTGTCTTACGGCGTCCGTGGTCCCTGACACGCATCAAAACGCTTCACAACGGCCAGTCAAGCTTCTCGCCATAGTTCCAGTGAATTGCCTTGACCGAGGTGTATTCTTCGAGGGCGTAGCTTCCCAGCTCCCGGCCTGACGCATGCAAAAATTAGCGCTCGTCCCTGCCCCTGTGAGGTGATCCCGCTGTTCGCCAGATGCCAACAGCGGCGAAGCTTATGTACACAACCGGGGAACTGTACTCACCGATTCCGCTCTGCTTCTTGCCACCAAACGGCACATTGTTGTTGAGGAGGTTGTACTGGTTCACCCACACCTTGGGACCAAGCGCGAGGTTTTGAGTAAAACAACTCTTCAGGAAAGACTGTGGTTCATTGACACTCACTGTCCCCGCCTCAAGAGCCTGAGATACACGCATGCATTGTCCCGCGTCGTCTAGGGCATGAAAGAGCCATCAGTACGGCCGTCCGAATCCACCGGGGTCGGAAAGGCGGATCGAGCGCAAATATCGAATTCCTCGATTAAACTACCCCGGGATCCATCGGACAAAAACCATCTTGAAATTCATTTTTGATGTTGCTTTGTGGCCGTATGCTTACGGATCACATCTTATGAATAGGCGAAGTGGAAGCAGAAAGCAACCGGGGGCCGAGCCGCAGCACAGGTGCAGCGGCAAGCCGCTACGAAATCACGGAACTCCCATGGTCATACCATAATGAAAATGCACGCACTGGAATGTAGCCCGGCGCCGAGGCCGTAGCTAGTGTCGTTGGCGAGCCTGATGGCCTCCTCCTCGGTGGTGAACTTCGCAACGGCTAGTACGGGCCCAAAGATCTCGTCCCTGACCTATGCCCGCGATACCCATCGTTGTGAGGGGAGAAGTCAGAGGTGGACAAATGATAGGACTGCTTGGAGCTTACAATTTTCATATCTGGTTTCACGTCGACGAAAACTGAGCGAGCCAGGATTAGCATAGCAGACTACAAGACAACAACTGTAGGCATCCAGGCTTACTAGTGGGATCGACGAAGTAGCCTTTCCCGGGGCGTTTTTCTCCTCCAAGGACACACTTTGCTCCGGCTTGCTTTCCCGCTTCAATGTAGGAGAATATTTTATCATACTGCATCTTTGACACCTGAGTATGGACAAAACGATCAGCACAGGCGCATTTTCAGGCATGTAATCCCGACGACGAGCATATGCAGCACGCCGATCGAGGTCGGAAACCAACAAAGGACTAGAAGGCAGACGACCTACCACGGGGCCAGCGCCGGTTTCCTCATCGAAACCATCACCAACATTCAACTGCTTGAACTTCTGGACCACGGTCTGACAAATATAGGCGCAACAGTCAGCACCTCGTCCAAGGCTTAGGCAAGCAGATGTGCATACCTGGATAAACTTATCGTAAATAGTGTCTTGTACGAAAAGGCGGGAGCCAGCAGTGCAATCCTGGCCAGTGTTGAAGAGGATGCCGAGCGCGACATAGTTGGCAGCTAGACAATCCCAACGAATCAGTCTCGCGTCAGTCACGTCCGCTATACTGGTGCGTTAGACCAGGAGAGTGCCGCGCACCTTGATCCAAGTCCGCGGACTCGAAAACAATCTGGGGGGACTTTCCTCCCAACTCCAAGCTGACCTATCACAGGGGAAGAGGGGGTTGAACACCCAAACCCAAGATGCCCCACCCGGCGAAGACACATACCTTTTTAAGGTTACTCTTGGCCGCAGCCTCCATGATCTTCCGCCCGGTTATGGTGCTCCCAGTGAATGCTACCTTGTCGACATCTTTGTGAGTAGAGAGCGCGGCGCCGCCGACGGAGCCGAGAGAGGGAACAGTGTTGAGGACGCCAGGGGGGAACCTGGCGCGGTGGTCACGATCGGGGGAGGGACGATAAGAGCCGGCACGGAGTGCAGAGTGGAGGAGAACCATACCCAGCCTCGACGACGAGCTCAGAGAGTTTCTGAGGGGAGTGAGATGCAGGTTAGCGAGGGGTATATGTGAGGCACGAGACAAAAGGGATAGTACACCGGGCCCGGGACCGGACAGGAGGCGTCGGGACGCTCTCCAGGGTACAGTGGACTGAGGGACTTGGGGAGAGGGCTATGATCATCTCCTAGTGGGCGGAGAAGCAGATGTAATCGGATACAAGCACAGGGACACTGCGCACGCGAGCTGTTTATAGACAGCGGCAGGAAGCCGCGGGACGTGCGCGAAATGAACAGAGAAGACGTGGAATGCTCGCAAACCACCGGGCGCTGATCGCGGCCAAGCCCCCTGCAAAGGCAAACGGACCGACATTCCTTTCCACACCACCACCGCACGGCCAAGGATCGCGTCCCGAACAACCATCTCGGCGGCCACGAACCGATGCAGGTCCCAGCCTCGTTCCAAGTCAGATCCCCACGCTGCGCGTCGCCGCCATAGGCACAGTTCGAACTCAAGTCTTTCCTTGGTAGCGAAACACCTTGCACAAAAAAGAAACGGGGCTCAAGTGGGAAAATGAACGGACCAAGGCGGTCAAAGGCGTAATCTCCGAGGGCTTCATGACAATCGTACAACCACAAGCGAGAGCCGGTGCAACCTTCCAAGTCCTGTCGCGAAGACGATGAGTGCTTCTCCCGTCCTCGACTGCATACTTCACTTACCACATGTTGATCGGGTAGTTCCATGGAATGCTAGTCAGGTAGATCACGTTAACGTAAGTCTGGCAGAAGGAACACACAGAAGCCTCCCGATGGGCACTCACATCTGCCCACAGACGCCGATGGGATCGTGTCTGGTGAAGGCGAACTTGGTCTTGTTGTCAACTTCGATAGCCTATTTCAGGGAGGAAAATCAACCATCACTGCACGGTTCTTCGCAACGCCCGCGTCAAATCACAATTCTCCACCCTCCATTTCGTCGGGGTTGCTGCCAGACACACGGCTATAGACGAGAAACCTGATGATCTCACCTGCCCGAGGATCTTGTCAGCCCAACCAGCGTAGTAGCGGAGACACTGGACACTGTCGGCAATGTCGGAATCACTGTGTAATGCATCGTCCTCAGTTCTATACCAAGAACATTTCCGGACCGGACATACCGCGCAATCTTGACCGGCTTCCCGTTGTTGAGACTCTCAAGTTCCGCAAGTTCCTGTGCGTCACGCTCTATGAGATCGGCCAGTTTGTTGATCAGCCTGGACCGCTCGAAGCCTGTGACGTTCTTGCCCCAGGTGGTCTTGAATGCCTCGCGAGCAGCAGCAACCGCGACGTCGATGTCCTTCTCGGATGCTATAAGGTAGCGAAAGATTCAGAACTTGCAGCCTGGACGATCTATCACAATCTGCAGCCCGCCCCCTGCGCGAGTGGCGGTCATCGACCATCCACGAATGTGGATCGTGCAAGAGCACAACGCATTGACGGTGCATCGGAACAGCTGAACACGTACCTGCAACTACGGAACATATCACCTCTTCGGTCGCGGGGTTGATGCACCTACAGACATAGGACGATCAAGCTTAGCAAGAGGAGACGATACATTGCCGATCTCGGAGGCAATGTGGGCAGACCCCTAGGGGCTTCTTTCGGGAAAATGGGGCTTACTGAATGGTGTCCTTGGAGTCGACTGAGGGCACGAACTCATTGTTAATGAAGAGACCGGTCGGGACTGAAATCTTCTTAGTTGAGGCTGGGATGGCAATCGACACTGGGGCGGCCATGGTGTGCTGGTGGTGGGCAAAGATAGTGGAGGATGTCGATGAGAGATAGCGGTCAGGAGTTGCTAAAGTCCGATTTGTGAACCCATGGCAGAACCTTGCGGATGACCATGGGAAGGACAGATACTGCCGAGCGAGCATCCAAGCCAAGTGACCATGGCCCACTTGTAAACGACGATTACATCATTGCATCGGGTCATAACTCGCCAAGATAAGGTGGCGGAAGCACCCGGACGCCCCGAGCGTCATTACACGGACCCCTAGCACCCCATACATTCTGCAATAACATTCAGCGGTAGCAACCGATACATAACCATACACCGGGTCCTACTGTGGTGCACTTTGGGTTATTTACATGACCTTCTCCTCCACCGAGCACCTGGCCGCTCGACATGTTCCCCACCGTCGCTTGGCGATGAAGAACACTCCCAGTCCACCCCAGGACTCAGACGCGTAAGCCATAGTCCCAGTCATATTCCATTCTCCACTTTCTCTTGTAACCCCTCGACTCACGGCCGCTTGACATAATACAGTGCGCAATCTCATCTCGAGTGTCAAAAACAAATTTATACTTACCCTCGCCCAGTTTCATCGATGCCAATGACCGTCGACCCACCCCTTCCACAACTCTTACCAATCTAGTCGAAAAGGTTGGTCCATATGGGGCCACTGCTTTCGTCTTTACGTCCTCTCGCACACTCCGTGCACTCCAGGACCAAGAGGAAGGAGACTCTCGTGACCAGTGCCATCCCAATGCATCTATATCCTCCGTCCTGTTCACTCCTTCCCCACCGATGACTCGGACAGTCTCGTCCGATACGCCTCTTCCGCAGCACACGAAGACGCAACGCCCGTCACTTACGTTCTCTCAGCTGGATAAGCATTCAGAAGGTGCATGCGGGCCGCTGGTTTTGTCAGCTTGCCGTATAGCCGCGCTTCACAACCCGCCGTAGGCCTCCCAGGCGCCCCGTCGACGTCCCCTCATTCACGCCGCACCTTGGCAAGTATCTTTTCTACCGAGCCTCCATCCCGCAATCCACCAGACTTTCCGCCCATTCTCTTCGTAACACCGTCGCATGTCACGACCCCACCAATGTGGGAATACCAAACCAAGGTGGATTCGTCCCTTGCGATGAGCAACAGCGTGAGGTCGGATAAATCCGCACTCTGCCCTCGTGTTTCTGGTACCTCGTCGCCGTCGTCTTCGTCAAAACCTCTTCCTCCACGACCTCTCCTATCATCGTCAATTCATCCTGACCCCGAATTGTCTTGTCCGACTCCCTCTCCCCTCCGC
Organism: Ganoderma sinense ZZ0214-1; assembly: GCA_002760635.1. Taxonomy (NCBI): domain Eukaryota; kingdom Fungi; phylum Basidiomycota; class Agaricomycetes; order Polyporales; family Polyporaceae; genus Ganoderma; species Ganoderma sinense. Next base: position 1,301,496 of record AYKW01000001.1, read on the forward strand.
CGTCCTCGACGCTGCTCTCGAGCTCGTCTATCCATCATTTCCAATGGACAAGTCCTCCGAACATGGTGGCGATTCCGCCCTACCGATGCTGGATCTCACTCTCGGAATGGGAAGGCCAGGGAATGGAGCGCCGAACCTGGCGAGCTTCCGTTCCCCACTCCACGCGCCTCCTCCAGATCGCACCCGTCAGCAAGGTCTCGTGGATCTCGCGCATTCATCGCGACAGCCTCTCCAAGTCTTGGGATCGGGAGCGCTATCCCGCACATTGCACGCCCTTCCCACTCCAGTTCTTCGGCTTCTTCACTCGTTTCTGAAGCGCCTCCCGGCTCCACCACTTCCTCTTCTGGCTCCTCCACCGCTGTCTCTTCGTCTACTTCGCTCTCTCGACCCTCGAATGCAAAGCCCCACAATTTCCTCCCCTCAACACCGGCGGCGTCCTTCTGAGGAGAAGCTCACGAAAACCAAAGAGAAAAATAGGACTAGCGCTGGCACGGCGTCGAAGGCCACACCGTCTTTCTTGAGCGCGAAGCGACTGAGTCACCGTCGCCCGTATAGCTTCACGGAACTGTGCGATCCGTCTTCGTTGATGTGGACGTCCAAGTCCGAGATGTTTACACCCCCAGCGCCGATCCCACCTTCTTATAACGTGACTGCCATCACGTCTTTATTTTCTCGCCCACCTGTGAATGCTGAGGCCCGCGAGCAACTGCCTCCACGACCTCCACGACCTCCTCGCCGACGCGCTAAGGAGCATGGGAATATCCCGCAAATATCAGGTCGAGCCCATCTCACCGCGAGCGCGCCATTGCGGAGTATACCTGCGATCTCCTGCGATACCATCACAGTCGGATTCGAGCTTGGGGATAGACAGCGAGAAGGCGAAGGTGCGGAAGGCGAAGAAGGTGGCGAAGGGTGCCGACCATGTGTCGATCGACAAGGATACGAAAGGCGGCTACAAGTTTCTGGCCGCCCTCCTCCCGGGTGTCAACATACGTACGGTTACTCTCGAGAATAACATAGATTCGCAGATCCGCATCCACACATCATGTACTTATACGCTGTGGCACATACACGATGTACACGCACTGTATCATATCGCATTCACACTTGTACTCAGCTATCCTAGAGCATATATAATCCTTTACGGAACATGGGTGTTTGTCTGCTATACCATAGAACCTCAGTTAGATCCTCTGCATCCGGATTGAATCATGGAGGTTTTTTTAGCTTCCAGCAGTCAAAAGCCTGGTATGTATACGGGGGAATGTAGGCCAGCCAAGGGCGCTTCATGGATGGAGCAGTATGCAGATCCAGAAAAGGCAATCGTGCGCGTCGCCCGCGACGCGTCACCTTCAAGCCTACTCGCTCGGCGCTTGCGCACTCTTGCCCTTACGCCTCCTCCTTCTCCGCTATGGTACGCTCACTTCCCAAGCCTAGGAAGCACTTTCTGACGCGATATTTCAGTTCCGTAACACCTACGACTCCGATAACACTGTCTTTTCGCCTCAGGGTCGTCTCCACCAGGTCGAGTATGCTCTCGAGGCCGTGAAGCAGGGATCGGCAGCGGTGGGTTTGCGATCGAAGACGCATGCGATCCTTCTGGCACTCAAGGTGCGTGCTAGTAATAGCACATGGAAGCATAAGGCTGCTCACCTATACGGCTGCATAGCGTTCGTTCGGCGAGCTTGCATCGTACCAGCAGAAGATGTACCGAATAGATGACCATGTCGGCATTGCGATCGCTGGTCTGACCTCCGACGCGCGTGTATTGAGGTGCGTCTATGATCATGGCACTTGCCTGGACTATCTCCGACGTCCATCGCCCTCCCCCCAGTAACTTCATGAGGCAACAAGCTATGTCTTCCCGCATGCTCTTCAACCGGCCTGCACCCGTAAACCGACTCGTCGCTGCTATTGCCGACAGTACGTTAGAAACAATGGCATGCTCAGCGTTCTCATGTTGATTCTGCCTTCTCTGAACAGAGGCGCAAGTTAACACCCAGGAGTACGGTCGCCGTCCGTACGGTGTCGGTCTACTCGTAATCGGACAGGACAAGCAAGGACCTCATCTGTACGAGTTCTCTCCATCAGGGAACTCCTATGAATACTACGCCATGTCCATCGGTGCGCGGTCACAAAGCGCGAAGACCTACCTCGAGAAGCACTATGAGAGCTTCGCGGATTGTATGTGCCACCCGTCTCTTTTTGCCCAAGCTAACCTTCGTGCTGACCAATCTCGCTAATCCTAGGCACACTGGAAGAGCTCATCCGCCACGGTCTGCACGCGCTGCGAGAAACCCTTCAGCAGGACAAAGAGCTCACCATCAACAACACCTCAATCGGCATCATTGGTGCCGGTGGCGCCCACGAAACCGATGTTGGCACCGAGGGCAACTTCCGCATCCTAGAGGGCGAGATCATCGAGGTCTACCTGCAAAGCATGACTCCGAAGGAGACTGCTGACGCGCTTGCCCACGCACCTGCAGCGGCTCCGGCCGATGCGGGAGCGGGCGATGAGGACGTGCAGATGGCAGAGTAGACGCGGACCATTCAATATGTTGTAAAATTAGTAGGCTCGGAGACGTCTTGCAATGTTTTCATATCCCTCAGTCTATCGACTGCGCAATTCTCGACGCTGTGCATTAGTATTGGGTGAGATGGGTGTATACATGAGGTATATCGAATGCGAGGATAGCGATAATTACGTGCTCTACAAATAATGGCCCGTGTAAGGAACTAACGGCGAGTAGCGGCCTTTTGTGCGTTCCTGAAGGCCTGTCTCCAAGCCTGTGCTGCCGCTCCCGGTCTCCTAAGCGAGAGCAGCAAGTGCATCATGGTCGTCAGCAACATAACACTGCCGGCCTGGTGCATCGCAGCGAGGGAAATGGGGACCAAGTACAAAAGAGTGCAGATGCCGAGGGCGACCTGGACGTTTGCCATCGCAAATGCACCAGTGGCCATCCTCCTTGTTAATGGGGGCAAGGCTGCGCGAAGCACCGGATTCCGAGCCGACAGATACAGCGCTGTTGTTGCGACGTAGGTGGTGATGGCCTAATGGTTAAAGGTCAGAGAAGAAGGGAACCCTAGAATTGAGAGTAGTACCAGGCAGCGATGGTTAAACTGGACGGTCGTAGGGTTCTCCAAGATGTTGCGCCACCAAAGGTCTGACCGATCGACGTTCTTGGCGTAGGCGGGATCAAAGAGTTCGTCTGCCGGAGGAGCGAGACGGCCGCCCATGAGCGGGAACTCGTTGTATAACAGACCAGCATCGAGACCAGCGACAAAGGCACCTGTGCAAGCAAGAGTTAGCTCAGGTTCTCGATAAAAATAGTTGAACTGGAGAGTACGCACCGGAAAGAGCAGTGAGGAAAACGAGTGCGGTCAAGCCCTTGACATTCCTTGCGAACTTCTTGATGTGGGGGTTCGCGAGGATCTCCTTCCATTGCGAGCCGTTCTCCTTCAAGCCGCTCCACCAGCCCTTGTTCGCGTAACGCCAATCCGCAATCGTAGCCAAGCCGGTGTAGAACATGCCCGCATACAGGACGAACGCTGTACCCAAGTGCGCAGCTAGACGGTATTGCGATACGCGGGGGACCGCTCCCGGAGTCTCCATGAGGGAGTCCTCGAGTCCTGACTTAACCATGTACCAGCCGAGCGCACCCTGCGCGCCGATCAACAGCGCCATGCCAAACAGGTGCCGGGGGAGGGTCGCGGTGAGCCGTTTACGGAGAGCGAAATAGGCGAGAGGGACGACGAATCCAACACCAATGAGGCGACCGAGAACACGGTGACCCCACTCCATGTAGAAGATGTCCTTGAACTCGCTCAGAGAAATCGAGTGGTTTAGCCTAGAGTAGATGAACAATGCTTAGTTCAACAAGAACACAAGCAGAAGAAAAATGAGTGCCGTACAGCTTGAACTCCGGGGTGGCCTTGTACTTGTTAAATTCCTCCTCCCACTCCGCTCTGGTAAGGGGAGGGAGAACGCCAGCAATGGGACGCCATTCCGTGATACTCAGCCCAGACTCGGTGAGACGAGTGACTCCACCGACGACGATGACCGCAAAGACAAGTACCGCAGAGGCGACCAGCCACCCTCCGACCGCAGGGGGCGAGAGGACAGGAAGTTCGCTCGCCGGAATTTCTGCCGCGTTTGAGGAGAAGAAACGCGGGTCAAACGCACGACGCGGAGCACTCCCGCCTGCGCGGAGGGCGAGGTGCCTGCTAGGGCTCCACAGACCGTTCTTCCTAAATGCGCTGAGAGTCGACCATGCTGGCACTCTATTACGCGCGAGCGAGGGTAATGACGTGGGTTTGGGAAGGGTCTGGTGGAGGAGTCGGGAAGAGCCATGACGTGAAAGGTGCGCGAGTGCAGTCGCGGAGCGGCATTCGAGGGCGAACCCCCGTGCCCACAGTCCAGCGAACATCTGTGTCGTCTCCCCTACGGCCTACGCGTCTGAGAGAGTGGTGAGAAGAGCGTCGAGCACCGAGCGCAGAACAGCGCGGAGGGTGTGTGCTTGGAACAAGCCAGAGCGACGGTCGAGACGGCTCGGGGCGATCGGGACGACGAGCGCGCGTTCGATACGCGTTGGGCTGAAATTCGTCAGCGCGCTTGCGCCCCTCTGCCACACTCTCCTTCCTGCTGGGCGAGTTCCAGCTGCCTTCCAGATCTCGGGATGCTATCTCTTGCTCTCGCCCGACGAATAGCGCGGCCATCATTGGCCATTCCGGTCCTTTCGATCGCCCGGTGGTACACTGCCACGGCCGCCGCGTACGCCAACTTCTCGACGGATGGCGAGCGGCTCATCCACCAGAAGCTCACGGAGAAGTTCAAGCCATCTGAGCTGCGTGTGGAGGATGTATCCGGTACGTCATGCATCCGTCGTGTTGTTGTAAATGTACTCAATAGATGCCTATGTTCAGGTGGATGCGGGACCTTCTACAACATCATAATCGCTAGCGAGGAGTTCAAGGGTCTGTCGCTGGTCAAGCAGCAGCGGCTCGTAAACCAGACGTTGAAGGAGGAGATTCAAGACATCCATGGCCTACAGGTACGTCCAAGGCTTTAGGTATATATTATCGCTGCAACTCAATATTCCTTTCCATAGTTGAAAACCATTGTACCTTCGTAGACCGAGGTTCCGCTGCAGACTATATGATGTCCGTATGGTTTGACATCGTCTGTACAACATCGCCCCCAACCATGCAGTCACCCAAGAGACTCTTAGTTCACACCATGGCAAGAGAGAGGGTCGGTGCATACTACTCTACCCCTACAAGCCGCAACATACAACCTACACATTACAGACTATTGTACAGTATGTATACCATAATCAACCTAGTTCAATGGATCAGTCTTTTTCAGCCAAGAAAGCATCCAGTTCCGCATCTAGGTCTTCCTGCGTAGCTCTCTGCCGTGGTGGCCGTCTTCCCCGCGTCCTATCCCTGTTGCCCCTACCATACCTGGACCCTGGCTCTGATAGCCTGTCATGCAACACAGGCTTCTCCTCCCCTTCCCATGACACATCCTCTCCATCCCTCCGAGTGCGTGCACGACGCGAGAGCGGCGAGGTTAAACGCGATGCAAGCGAGTTGTCGTCTGAATGCGCGCGCATGGCCGAGGTGCGTTCCAGAAGAGTCCTGCCGTCTGTTCCGATATAGTCGGAGCGCATCTTGGACGGCGGTGACGGAGGTGGCGCGTCTTCGTCCTCCGCCAGGAAGTTGTCGAGCTCCTCGTCCAGCTGGGCTCTCGTAACGGCGTCCGTTATCGACTCCTGAGGACGGCGCCGCTTCGGTGGCGGCGGGCCCTCCTCGAAGGTCTTGCCGGCGTCGCGCCCGTACTTCCTGTAGAACTCGCTTTGTTTCTTGGCGCCCTTCTTCTTGATGTCGTCTGCTCGCGCCCACCGCATGCGCAGGATGCCCTTCAGACCCTCGCTCTTATCCAGAGCGGCGTTGATTCTGTCCTCGGCTGGCCAGATGGGGACCGGGATGGGTTTGGCAGTGACGGAATTGTCGTCGACGGCGGGCTCCTCTGCAAGGGACTTTTGGAGGAAGCGGAACGCAGTGCGCGCATCGGTTTTGGAGTCGAACACGAGAACGCAGGTTGTGTCGTCTACCCACTCGAGGCCGAGAGGATGCGCGTCGAAGTGTGTTGCGTAAGCGAAGATGTTTGAAGTCGGGAGGTGGGATATCGGTGTGCCGTGGAGAAGGATCGCGTTCTCGCGGTATAGCGACTCTGCACGGCCTAGTGTGTAAGCCTGAATTTGGACATGTACACAGACGCTGTTCACAGACCTCCCTCATTCATTTCCTCGTCTTTAGGGGCGTCTTCATCGTCTTCGTCTCGTCGTCGCTGAGCCAAAGACAGCGGGTGTACCGTGACCACAAATCCAGCAAAGATAGAGCGCGGAGGACGAGCAAAAAGCAGTCATGCCTCCCACATTAGGCCCTGCAACCCATGCCGCGCATACATGCTGTCCGCGCACCTTTCCACTCCGAGATTTCGACGCGTCGGAGAGCAGATACACTTTGGTGTGCCCGATGCGGTCTGCCAAAGACCGACCGCTGTCCGAGGGATCGAAGGAAGTAGAGGCGATAAGGTCAGTTTCGTCGGCTTGGATAGGGTCATCGTAAGGGAGGACAGTAGCCGGGGAGTCGTCAGGGTAAATGTCCATAGTACGGTGGTGGCAAACTTTGAAGAGCTTCAAGTCAAATGCTGGTCAAAGCTACGACGCGTCTCGTCATTTGGCGCCTATCATTCCATGTGGGCGTCTACCTCCAACTCCTGCACGCGCCGGAGCAGCTTTTCTGGACCGTCCACTCCTCGACACAGTTTCCCTACCCTCACCCATTCACTCACCTCCTACACGGCCTTACATTATATTTCGCTTGTGCAACGTTGATATGGCGGCGGAGGAGCAAGATGCCCCTGTAGTGAACAAGAATAAACGCCATAGGAAGGATAAACGTAGGTCTCCACTCTGCGACTTCCAGCCACAGTCCTTCACTCAGCTGTTTGGCTAGCTTGGGACACGGACGACATTGACCAGTAAGCGACAATTTCACCATCTCGCCAGATGTTTGCAACTCACAGTCCATGCTTGAAGTGTAAGCATTCGCACGTGAATCGAAATCGACGTCCTAACCCTGCGTTCAGTGGAAAATCGACCCATTCCAAGTCAATGACAATAAAGCAGGCCCCTTCACGGAGGAATCCTCGTTTGCAACCCTTTTCCCCAAGTACCGCGAGAAGTACCTGCGAGAAGTTTGGAGCGCAATGACCCAATCCTTGGATCCCCATGTGAGTTTCCGCCTTTGCATCTGGCGCATTTGATCTCAGGTCGAGCCTTTTGTCAGGGAATTGCTTGCACACTCGACCTCATTCATGGTTCCATGTCAGTGCGGACAACACGTAAAACATACGACCCTTACATCATCCTCAAGGCACGGGACATGATCAAGCTGCTCGCGCGAGGGGTAGCTGTCGGTCAGGCTGTGAAGATTCTCAACGACGACGTTGCCTGCGATATCATCAAAATTGGCAATATTGTGCGGAATAAGGAGCGGTTCGTGAAGAGGCGACAGAGGATTATTGGACCGGATGGTAGCACGCTCAAGGTGCGTAATATATATGCGTGGAACGAGCCACCCTTATCGTCTTTGTAGGCCATAGAACTGCTCACGCAGTGCTATGTTCTCGTGCAAGGGAACACTGTGAGTGTTATGGGCCCGTTCAAGGGATTGAAGGAGGTTCGGAGGATCGTTTTGGATTGCATGAAAAACATCCATCCTATATACCGCATCAAGGTGCGTTGTGATACCATCCTCAGATACATCCGCTAACGTTTGCGAAGGAGCTTATGATAAAGCGCGAGCTGGCGAAGGATCCTCAGCTGGCCGCGGAGTCTTGGGATCGCTTCTTGCCCAAGTTCCGCAAAAAGCACCTCAAGACTTCGGAGAAGACAGCACGGAAGAACGAGAGGATCCAAGAGAAGAACGAGGCGCGCAAGGCCGCTGGCCTCCCCTCCCTCGAGGAGGTGAAGGAGAAGAAAGAAAAGAAGGTCTACACGCCGTTCCCTCCACCACAGCAGCCTCGGAAGGTCGATCTTCAACTCGAGTCGGGAGAGTACTTCCTCAAAGCGCACGAGAAGGAGGCAAGAGAGGCGAAAAAGCGGAAAGAGAAGGTCGGCCATGCTATTTCATCTTCGTAGCTTCACCATCTAATGAACCCATTTGCAGCAAGAAGAGGTTACCGCCGAGCGTCGTGCAAAGCGTGCAGAAGCGTTCGTTGCTCCTGAAGAGGATGTCGCCCTCACAGTTGAGGAGAAACGGAAACGAAAGCACTCAAAGGTGGAGGAGGATGCCAACTTGGGCGATAGTACGAAGAAGAAAAAGAAGAAAAAGGCAGATTCCAGCACTTAATGCCCTAGGCATTGTTGCAACGATGCCGCGCATTCCTCTTATTTCGATTACTGTTCCCTGTCCGATGTACCTTCTGCATGCTGTTATAAGACTGCTGAAATGCTCCACTCGATACATTCCATGTCCCGATACTGTACCCGCCTGAGCGACCGAACGAATGGGAGGGTGACTCGTCGGGCGTCACGGTGGTGCATCACGTCAGTCACGACGGCCGTGGCTTTGTGCTACCTCTTCCAGTCACCACCACTCTGCACAAAAAGCCAACTACTCTATCGTCTCATATTGGACCTTGAACGGTCCGTTTCACCTCTGCTTTTGCTACCCTTATTCCCCATAGACTTTTTTCGACCATGAACAAGAACCCTTTTGCTACCGCGGCGTACACTCCACAGCAACCTCCCCTCCCTCCCGGTCCTCCGCCGCCTCAGCCAGCTCAACCCGACTACTCGGCGTACTGGGCCGCTGCCGCCGCTGCTCAACAAGCCACCGCGGCTGGCGCGTACGGTGCACAGTGGAGCGCGTCACAACCTGCTCAGCAAACTGCTGCTGCAACCGCCGCTCGCCCCGCTGATCAAGCCCAACTCTACGCGAATTATGGTTATGGCGCGAACTGGCAACAACAACAGCAACGCCAGCAGCAAGCCCAGCAGCCTCAGCAGCAACATCAGCACCAGCAACACTTCCAACCTCCTCCCCCTGTCGTCCAACCCCCGCCTCCACCGCCTCCCCAGCCCCAGCCCCAGTACAATCCTTACCAGCCCCAAGCGGGGGCATATCAACAGCCGTACGTGCCTCAACAGGCAGCTCAAGCCGTTCCCCAGGCCGCTCCTGTTCCATTCCAGCAGGCGCCTCCCCAACCGTACCAACAGCAGCCCCAGCAATACTTTCCCCAGCAACAGCAACAACATCGACCCAACCGCCAGCATAGCCAGCACCATGGTTCCCCTCAGCAGTTCCCTCCCGCAAAGCGGCAGCGTTTCGATGGTCCGAATCAGCATCGCGGGCCCCCGCCGCCTCCACCGCAGTTTCAGCCACCTCCTCCGCCTCCCCCGATGCAACAGCCAGGGGGCTACGGTCAGAACCCAACCCAAGGACAGTATGGCAGGGGCGGAGGGCCTCAGCAGGGTGGGAGAGGTGGATACAACGCAGGGCGTGGGGGCAATATGCAAGGGCGTGGTCGTGGTGGAGGGTCGATGGGCATGACCAGAGGGACGAACCGTGGGAGGGGAGGAAGCTACAACAACATGGGCAACCGAGGAGGAGGAAACCAGGGTGGAGGGAGTGGGAGCTTCCGGGGGCAAGGTTCGAACCGCGGCGGATACGGCAACAAAGACAATCGACGCGGCGGCTCGTTCTCGAACCAAGGCTACTCGCACGGTCAGCAATACCAGCAACACAACCAGCAAACCTACCACAGTCACCACCAGAACCAGTCGCATTCGTCGTTCCGTGGCCGTGGACAGGGATTCTCAAGCCGTGGGGGTCGACACGGTGATTCCGCTTCTACGGGCAGTCGCGACAACGTCAGCACGACGTCGGGCAACTTCTCATCTGGTAAGCGGGACGAGAATAAGCGAACGCTGACCGACTTTAAGATCGTCGGTCTCAAAATCCCCGATCTAAGCTGGGTGTGGGGAACGATCCCTGACGCCGTCGACCCTTCCGCGGTCAAAGACGAAGTCCAGCCTACTGCTTCTGTTCCCTCTGACGCGCCACCGGCCGTCCAGCCATCTGATGGGACCACTCCAGCCACTGCTGAGGGTACCAGCACTGGCGCGGATGCCGCGATCGCTGTCATTCCTGCTACTTCTGCTCCTGCTCCCGATGCGTCTGCTGTGAAGGCGGAGATCGAAGCTTTGCTTCCTCCGCCCCCTTCGCGGGTCCGGATGTACTTCCACACACCCGTTTCTCCCGATGACGCGCATCCTATCTCTCAGTCCAGCTATGCTTCGTCCCTTCCGAATGCGCGCAAAGGCAAGCGCAAGAAGCTCGAGGATGATGATGGCGACTACGAGGAGGGTCGGGGCGCTCCGCCTCCTCCACCTCATGCTTCTGGTGGGGACTATGACGGTGCCGGCCGTGACAGCGTAGCCCCGAGCGTCGCCGAGACGACGAGCGAGGGCGATTGGTTAATGGCTGCCATTGGCGAAGAGGAGGGTGACGGCGAGGGCCAAGAGAATCTACATGTCAGTGAAGTCGAGCACTTCCTGGACAGTGGTGACGCCGGCGACGGTGAATATGGTAAGCGTCCGTCCCTCACTGAGCCCGCGCATGTGTGGACAACATTGTTCACACACAACCTCGTTCGCACCACTAATATGGCTGTTTTATCGTTTTTGAAGGCAATGAGTATATGCAAGGGGATGGACACGACGGTGACCACGCAATGGGCGACGAGGATGCGCAGGGCTCAGAAGTGGGCCCTGATGACGAACACTACACGGGTTACGTTGCTAATGGGACGCATGATGCCACGGAACATCCTCTGGTCAATGGCGCTAGCCATGCCAATGCGCTTTCAGGCTCTCAGGAGCACCAAGAAGGCGGCGCTGTCCTGGCTGCTCCGTCGCAAACTAACTCGAACGAGCACCCGCAGGATCCCGTTTCCTCTGTCCCTCCTCTCCAAGCTCCCAACGGGAGTGTTCCTCCGGATGCGTCCTTTGCCGCAACTCTTGCCGACGCTTCGTCTCAGAGCGCAGGCATGAATGCTGAAGTTTCCCAGTCCGGTCCCCCAGTTCCTCGTCCCGCACCGTTGCAAGCGACGGATTCTATGACCACGGTGGCAGACACGGATCAGGAACAGGTTCAAGCTTCTCCCTACGCTTCTACCGTCATCGATGGTGGCGATGGTCTCGAACACCACGACTACGATGCTACTCAGCCCGCCTCCCAATACGATGACAGTGCGTATGGGGCTGAGAATGGGGCGCCCGTCGGTACCCCCTCCACAGCCAACAATCTCCTTGGGGAGAAGATTCCTTCTGCAAATCGTCTGTCCGTTTCGTATGCGGGGGCCACGAGGAGACTCGTTATCGATGCGGAAGTCGTGCCGAAACTGAAGGTCTTCAGGGCTGAAGGCCGCGTTGAAGTCACGGTTTCACTGATGGCCGACGAGCGCGGTGGTTTCAGGGGCATTGCTGTAAGTATAGTACCACCGATGATTACCACCATGTGAATTATGCTGACTGTTTCTTGCCAGATGGAAGGATGTTCTGAAGAAAGCACTTACATCTCACTTGAGCTCTCTGAACAGCTGGAAAGCGACCCCACCGTCCCTCCGCTCTGGAAGGCCACGATTCCCTCCGAGGTCCAGCTGGTCCTCTATCTGGACAAGGAGAAGCCACTGTCAGAGCCCCGCTGGGTGAAGACGGGCGACGTCCAAGAGTGGCTGAGGAGCATGTTTGGTCGCATGTTCTGGGTCGCTGGAGATGCTGCTGATGGTTGGGAGAGAAGAGTTGAAGTCGTCGATCCTGATCCGGTGCGCATGTTGTCTTCCGCGGCCACGATTTTCCCATACTCACGGTACCTGTAGGCCCCCACCATCTGGACGCTCTTGGAGTCCTGGGCGAGCAACTCTAATGTCGGACAGCCCACCGAGCGTCAGCGCTTCCTTCGCACGCACATGGCCGAGACCGACAACATCCTCGAGATTCTGCTTCGCCTCGTGCGCGGCGAGCGGTCCACGTTCACGCAGAACGCGCCCATCCCCCCGCCTTCCGTCTCGGGCCCGCTCCTCTCCGCTCTTTCCCCGGACTCCGCGCACGCTGCGCAGCAAACTCACGTCTCGCTTGCTGTGTTGGCAATCTTCCGCCTCACTGTCGAGTACGCCAAGAAGGCCGCGGGCGACAAAGGGAAGGGCGAGGCGGAAGAACGTGTAGGCGAGATCATCAGAAGCCTTCCTTCTCATCTCATCTACAAAAGCTTGGACGGTATCTTCAAGGAGTGGCGGGTGGAGAAAAAGGGCGGCCGAGCTCCGCCAACTTGAGCGCACTCATGCCGAAGTAAAGTCGAGGCCAATGGTACGATGTATGGTACAGGCGTATGCTGTTGATCTGTACTCGTGTTTTTTGTACCTCGAGACCGTCTCCAGCTTCCAAATCTTGAAAGATTTCTGTGCTCATTATACCCGCATTCTCACATCTTGCTTAAAGATGACTTAGTGGTGCACCTTGGTAAGGACAAGCTGAGATGATGAGCTCGGTTGCTTGGTAATAGATGGTCAGCTGACAAAACAACGTTGTGGAATGGTTTATATACCCCAAGTCGTACGTGCATCAACGTTGTTGCGTTGAAGAGTGCTCCAGTCGTGCTCACACTTGCCTTCAGTCCCCGCCACAATGTCTTCAAAGACGCCTATCTTCATTACTGGCGCCACTGGTGAGTTGGAGCTCTAGCGCTCATTGGTTATATCAGCACGACTGCCCGATTGCCTTATCGCGCCCCCTTGCTTACACAGGCTACATCGGAGGCGCAGTCCTCGCCAGTCTCCTTAACCACCCCAGCAGCAACACCTTCGAAATAACCGCCCTCGTCCGCAGTCCTGAAAAGGCTAAGACACTCAATGACAAATTCGGCGTCAAGGCGATCGTTGGGACTCATAGCGAACACGACAAGATCGAGAAGCTTGTGGAAGACAATCATGTCATTTTCCATCTCGTATGCGCTTATCCTCTTCCTCGCTTCCCTCGATACAGACTGAGTGATAATTTGTCAGGCCGATGCTGACGACGAGCCTCTCATCGACGTTATTCTGAGGGGTCTCAGAAGCAGGCACAGCAAGCTTGGTGACTTGCCTATCCTCATCCACACGGTAAGCCGATGGGTTCTGAACGATATATCATTCGGTTCTCAACATACTCGTGCAGTCGGGAACGGGTGTCCTGACGGACAACGCACGGGGCGAATATGCGTCGGACACGATCTACAGCGACCTCAACGTCGAACAGATCAAGTCGATCCCTCCCACCGCTTTACACCGTAACGTCGACTTGCGGGTAGTCGATGCAGACGAGATGGGATATGCTCGGACCCATATTGTCCTCCCCTCGACAATTTATGGCATAGCGAATCACACGCTCGTTGACGCTGGTGTGGCGAACCCTCATTCCCAACAGATCCCGAACCTGATCCGAGCAGCTCTCGATCGTGGACGGGCTGGAGTTGTTGGGAAAGGGTTACCTTGGTGGCCCAATGTTCATATTACCGATGGTAAGTCTGTGTCTATTGGCTGGGCAGTGTTGTTTGCCCGTGGCATGCTTATTTCTAACATGTCCCCACATCTGCAGTTGCCGATCTCTACATGGTCCTCTTCGACAGCATCGTGGCGAACCCCGACAACACTGGCCATGGGTGGGAGGGCTTCTACTTCGGGGAGAACGGCGAGCATCACTGGATCGACATTTCCACGACCATCGGACAAGTCATGGTTGAACTCGGACTATCCGAGAATCCAGAGCCGACGACTTTTACGGTCGACGAGCTCAAGAAATATTGGAGCAGCGAGGGGGCCGGGTGGTATAGCGGCACGAACTCCCGCGCGCGTGCCGATCGCGGGCGGGCACTGGGTTGGAAGCCGAAGTACACCACTCAGGACATGCTTGCGAGTATCAAGCCCGAGGTCGAGCTATTCGTGAAGAAGCAGTAAGGTATACCTCGTGCAATCCGAATAGGTTGGAACCCTGGACCCCTGTATATGGTCGGACAGCCGAACGACTGGCGTATTGCTACACCGGGATATGCTTATCTGGCTGATGTCTCATGACTTCCGAAAATCTTGTGCTTCGCAAGCATACAATCTACCTACACTCGCAAGCACAGGCATGCCCAGTGATGCATCGATGATGAACGTTAACGTGCTCTAAAGATCGTGAGTATTTTTGGCATCAAGCTGGCATTCAGTCCACCTTCTGCCCATGCGCACCCCTGGTTGTCCAGTATGCACAAGCACAAAATACAAGGAAGACACGGAACTTCCTGTCCGCTGATCATCGCAAGGCGGCCGAACGGTAGTAGGACCGGTGGCACCGCAGCCACTGTGCCTGCGCGGTCTCATGCGGATCTAGCTGTAACTTTATGCCCATTGCACACTACATAGCAGTGTACAGCTTCGAACGGCAAGTTCGCAATTCTCCTTCCGTTGGACTCTAAATTTCTTGCAGCAAGCCGCGAGGAAGCTACAGCCTACCCGGGCCATAAACATGAACTTGCCGTACATGCGTGCATCGGCGTCGGCGGATGTACTTTCGCCGTGCGAACATTGTTGAACGTACGTGGTACTTGCTTCGAACTTCGTTGTATTCGGAAGATCGCAGCTGCTGGCAACACCATCTCAATTGCCTTGTCACCGTGTTCATGTATTAGGCCATCGCCACCGGATACCGGTCATCGAGATTAGGATCACTCCAGGGCGGATAAAGGGCAATGCACATGTGCGACCGTCTATAGTCTCTTCTCTTCTCTTCTCAGTTGACTTCTTCCTCAGCTCCAACCACCGAATTTGGTGTCCGTAATGTCCAGTAATGACGACGGCTCTGGGAAGTTCTCCCTGTGGAGGCCGCTGGTGCAGTTGGTCTCGAAGCGTGTAGCACTAGTCCTTCTCCCAGGAATTCTATACGGTACGTTGGGTTCCATACTTCAGTGCATGCGTTTCCTAAGATATAGACTGATTATCCACTTTACAGGCATATTTCTTTCGCTTGCTCTCGGATCTTTCTCTCTCCTTCTGTTCGTCTTCGTCTTTATATCGTTGACCTTGCGTTGCAAGTACTGACTAAGGGCTTCATAGCACGTCCAAGAGCACGACACGGACTGTCCGGCTCCTGCTCGGGTTTATCCTCTTCGCCCTGTGGGCTTCGACCACCGCATTCTTGGTGTTCAACAGTGTCACTGCACAATACTCGATCCTTCAGGATGGGTACATCGCCTGGTCAAGCAAGACGGACCCGGGCTATGACGGGGCCGAGGTTGTGCGAAATCTGCGGACAGGCGTGTGCGGTGTCACGGCCACCTTGACAATCAATGCGAGTCGATTCAAGTTCTGCAGCTGAATCCGCAAGCACACCGTCGAGTAAGATCGCTGACGGTACATACAGGTCTTCCTAGGCAACACCATCGTATGGTGGCGGGCATGCGCGCTATGGCGCGAACGTGCGAGGTGGCCGGTGCGCGTCGTGGGCGGCATTCTCGTGCTTGCAGCGTTCGGTGAGGAAATATTGCAGCTCCCCCGATAAGGCCGAGTTATGCTTAACAGCCGTTCTCGTGCGGACTGCACAGGAGCGGGGATTGCGGATATCAGCTCCTCGTGCGCCGGAGATGGGTGGAATGTTAACAATCTTAGTGTTGGGGACGGGTACATATACGAGGGTTTCGCGTACGACGCCATCCCAATCTCGCTCTCCCTCGCCGGCAATTTCATCGCCACTGCGCTCACCGCGGGAAAGGCATGGCAAGTAGCCCTGTCACGCTCCTTCGTTCCCATTGCAAATGCTGACGGTGCGAGACAGTCGGTTCCGCTCAAGCTTGCGGAAACATCTCGAGGCCGGAATGGGAAGCTCCCGGCGGGAGAAAGTCGCGATCCTGCTCGTCGAGTCTGGCCTCGTGTACACCTTACTATGGGTATGTTGCCCGCCGATGATGGCTGCAATTTTGGAGCTCACTAAACGGCGACGAGCAGATCGTCGTCGCGGCCTTGTACGGTGCGGGCGTCCAGGACCTGTTCGCTGTCTTCGATCTCCTTGAGGCCACCAATCTGTGGACAGCATATGCTGTCTTCCTACAGGGTGGAATCGTCCCGCTCGTTGTAAGCCCGCGCCCTTATAATAATAGCCTGGGCCTTGGAGGCGAGCTGACGGTGCTCACTGCAGGCCATTTACCCGACTGTGGTCATCATCTTTGTCGCACTCGGCAGGTCGCAGGTCGACAAAGAGTTCTGGACTTCAAGGAGACGCACCCCCGCTACGACAACCGCACCGTTAGATGGTGGTCCCGCCGAGATGACTACGCACGATCGGCACCCGATCCTGGAGAAACCATGAACCATCCTCGATGGACGGGGATTCAATCATGACCCATCGGTGCATGGATGATGTACTTGGAATTTTTCCATCCCGGAGACGAGTAACGACTTGTATAGACTATTCTCAATAAAGGATGCTGTTGAGCGACATGCCATGACCACCTCCTAAATATGATACAAGGCACATGGTGCCAGCTAGTATATACAAGAGCACTAGGCGATTGGGAAACAAAAAGTTGTGGACCCCAGCGCAGAAAATACGTAGGTAGGTATCAGACAGACCTCTATGACGACGAGCCAAAAAAATACGTCTGGGGTAAATATCGAATCGTCCCCTCCTCCAACGCGCGAGCCAGCTACCGCGCTTCGCTCGCTCCTCCAAACCCGATACGTGCGCATGCGTCTAACCATAACTCCATCCCGACACGAGAAGCTAGAAACTACTCAAGAACCCAGAGCCCCCAAGCCTACGACGACGGAGGCTCGTTTTTGTGATGAGAAAAGACATCCTTGAGCTTGCCAAAGATGCTCGTCCGCTTCTGCCGCTGCGAGGCTGTGAAGCGGCTCGAGACCGTGTCCTTGCCGTCGCCGTTGGCCGTCCTTTCACCCAGCTCGCTCGCGCCATGGTTCGGGCTCGTGCTCGCACTCGTGGCCTCTGCAGACGACCGCGTGCGCGAGTGTTTCGAAGACCGCGACGACAGAGATGGGAAGCGCATCTTTTTCTCCTTCGTCGGAGTCGTCGCCGTCGCCGTTGTTGTCGTCTTGCCGTTCACGTGCGGCGCGGCCTGTTCGGCTCCATTCACGGGAGCTGCCTCGGGCTTAGGCGTGCTGTCCGTCGTAGCTGGCGTGGTCCCGTCCGTCGTCGCAGATTTCGGTGCGTCTGTGCCATTCACGGCAGGGGTGCCGTTGACAGCGTGCTTGTCTTCGGAATGCTCGGTGCCGTTTGTGGTAGACTTCTCTTCCGAAGGACCAGCGAGGTCCGCGGAAGGCTTCTCATCGACGGTGGCGCTGGCAGGTGCGGGGACGTGTGTCGATGGCGCAGTTTCTGGGGCGGGCGCAGGCGCAGGAGGCGAAGACCCGTCCGCGGTCGAAGTGCCCTCGACCACTGCCAGCGGCTTGCTCTTAGACACATTGGCGAGTGGTGCAGTGACAGACTCAGAGGCCGGTTCGGTGCCGAGGGGGAGTATCGCGACCGGGACGATAGGCGCGACGGGAGTGGGCCCAGAGGGGAGGATCGCCGCCGTTGTGTCGGGCGCAACTGCTCCAGGCTGGCTAGGTTCGGGTACCGGAGGAGGGGTAGGTTCGGAAACATGGGTAGGCGCAGGAGCTGGAGCGGCCTCCGAAACTTGAGTAGCCTCGGGAGCGGGAGCTGGGGTAGGCGCGGGCTGAGGAGTCTGGAGACGCGAAACGCTTCAGGGATAGGAAAGATTTCGACAACGACAATACGCACCTCGACTACAGGGGTCGCTGCCGGAGTGTCGGTTGTTCCAGGGGCCATCGCTTCCACCATGTCGACCGCAGCCTGCTTGGCGGTCTCCACGACGCCAGCCACGGCCGCCGTGACCGCCCCCACCGCCCCTACTACCGCCACAGAACTCCCCTCTGTCGCTCCAGTTTCCGTCGGCCCTGTTGGCGCTTTCGGCTCCTTCACTGGAGCAGCGGGTGCGGGTGTGGGCTTGAACGGGGATTCGGGTCGGGCGGGGGCGCGATACACGTTGTTTAGGTTGCCCTCGTTGTCCATCTCGGTGGGGCGGTCGTCGGTCGTGGCCCACCTGCCGTCGACGATATACTTGTACGCGACTTTCTCGCCCCAGGGGATCTGGACGATGCCTTCGAAGAAGCCAGAGTTGGACTTGGTGAGGTAGCGCGAGCATGACCACTGCGGCATATATAGGGCGCGCGGAACATGTCAATAGGTTATTTAGATTAGCACCCTTCATTTGCGCGGGCTCGGGATCGGCGACGGGAGGCGAGGCCCGCGGATGGAGCTGGAAGGGGACTCACGCCGTCAAAGGAGCCGGTGATGATGACGTTGGAGGCGTCGCGGTGCGGCCTGTGCGTAAGGGCGGTCAGTAGGATCGAATTTGCGGGAGCGCGATCGGCGACAGGTGACGCACCAGCGAAAGGTTGCCTGATAGCATTCGGACATTATGGATTCGTGCGTGTCGTAAGAGAGAAAGAAAGACGAGGGTCAGGAGGCGGAGGGGTAGCGCTGCTGGCGCACTGAGCTGGAGGGGAGGACCGGGATGCAAACAAGCCAGGTGCGTTTGTCACGACACACTGTAACACGTTAGCTCGCGCGCGGGCGCTTAGTCTTGTGGAATGAACTGACCTCGGACGCCGCTGTGTGCGATGGAGAGGAGATGGGGGATGGAGAGAGAGCTGTTGGCGGATTTACTGGGATGATAACGCGGACGCGTGAGAGCTCGCTTCTTGTGCAGGCGAGGGTTGGCAGCCCCGAAGTACGTCTCAATCCGAGTCCGAGTCAATCGACAGCTCCCAGTCAGCTCCCTCAGCGCCCCGGCGCCTCTCCTGCCGATGAGCTCATTCGCTCCCTCACCGGTCCCAGTCGCAGCCTCGATCCCTCTCTCTCCGTTATCGTCCCTGCTTCCCGCCTCGAGGCTGCCGCACCTCCGCAGCTCCTCGTTCACACCGCTAGCCCATGCTGGACCTTGCGCTAGAAGAGAAACTCGACGAGCTCGACCCCCTCCGCCATCTACGCGAGGATCCCGATCCCGATGAAGACGGCTCGGTGCGCATCGTCCCGGTACAACCCCCTTCCATTCGCAATCAGTGCATAGAGCTGTCCTTCCATCGAGCTCCTGCCATCCAGGATGACATGGAAGTGCCTGCGCCCATCACCATCAGCCTCTCGGTGGATGCGTCGCCGGGGTGTGGAGGCATTACATGGCCGGCTGGAGAGGTCCGTTCGCACCCCTCATTTTGGCCATCTTCGCTCGAGATGCGAATGCCCTGATTTCGTAGGTCCTATCAAGTTACATCACACGCAAAGGCTCGTTGAAGGGCAAGACTGTCCTTGAGCTGGGCAGCGGAACTGGTCTCGTAGGACTCGTCGCTGGTCATCTCGGAGCTCGCGTCTGGATCACGGACCAAGCGTTCGTACTTTTCTCTTGGTTCCGCTGTCTTTACTCAGCGCAGCCCTCTTATCCAATTGGTCTGGTCGCTCTTAGCCCCCTGTTGGATATTATGAAACGGAATGTTATCCTCAACAAGCTCGGCGATCGTGTTACGGTCGCGGAACTGAACTGGTCTGCTGTGTCTCTGCCAATCACAGACACACGGCTCATACCTGCACGACAGGGGCGAACCCATCCCAGACAGCATTCCGAGACCTGATTTGATCCTGGCCGCGGACTGTGTCTACTTCGAACCTGCTTTTGCGCTGCTGGTACACACACTCACGGACCTCGTTGCCGATTCCTCAACCGACGTTTTGTTTTGCTACAAGAAACGTAGAAAGGCCAGTAAACAATATGTCTGTTCGAGTTGACTGAAGGCTGATTTCTCAGATAATAGGCGGACAAGCGTTTCTTCACACTACTGAAGAAGTCCTTCATCTGGGATCCCGTCACTGACGATCCGCAGCGTGAACTTTACTCGCGTGACGCCATCTCTCTATTGCGCTTATTGCGCAAATGATCGTGTGTGCTGCCGGTAGTATGGGAGAGGGGCGACACTCCAGCATTCATAAGAATGTCCATTAGCCTCTGGAGGCTTCACACCGCGGGGTAAAACGTGGTGCGTCTCGTCTCGAGCTCCGGTCATCCAACGGATCGGCTGACCCACCCAAGATGCATTCACCGGTGCCACAAGTTTAGTATCGGTGAGTCCGTGCGCTGTCACTCCACTCATTTAGCGAAGCACCTGACTGGGTGCAGGCTGTCCAGTCCGTAGGTCAATTTTGCAGGATTGATTGGGAGTTGTTTTAGTCCTTGGGTTTTATCGCGGTGTCTATCATCGATGTCTGTAAGTGAGGTTTTTATGCTGCTGTCAATGTAGAAACAATGTTAAATACTAGAAACATCCCCGTTCGTCATGGCATGGTGATGGAAGGATTTGGTGGTTAAACTCATGCACAATGTAGCCTTTTTCACTCGAACGTCGTTCTAATGCCGTCATAAAAACGGAATGACGGGTGTGCTGTTCACCGTTTTCTATCGACTGGCCATCGATGTGCATGCGATAGGTATATGGACCTGCAGGTTCCCTCGTTGCAACTTGCAACCTCTGCTGACCCTCAGTTTCAATTGAAGAATGGTGTGGATGAGCGCCTTGGCTGGATCTGATTTTGATAGCCAATCGGAAATGGTGGAATTGATCGAATGACTCTCGGCCCTGTTCGGCCGACTTAGGACCCCACACTCGCTGAGTTGTCTTGAGATCTGCTTAAGTTCGAGTCAGAGCGAACGCAGAGGGGACCTCTATTTATTCATCTCTCACAGCTTCTCTCAACATCCAACACCCTCCTCGCTGCACTTCCCCCTCCTAGACCACGCGCGAAGATGCCTGCTCCAGTTGCCCAGCCAAAGACGCTGTACGATAAGATCTGGGAAGACCATGTCATGTAAGTTAGCCTATCTAGCCCGTATATGCCACCCATCTCTCCCCGTCGAGAACTGGAACTGATGGGGTTCTTGTGCCATGCTTCGCTTTCAGTGACGTCGACGAGAACGGGCTTGCCCTCATTTACATTGATCGGTGCGTTTCCAATTGAGTGAATTTGATTGGCATCTCCACTCGGGGAAACTAACTACTGTGCATCGTGTGTTTCTGACAGCCATCTGGTCCACGAAGTGACGAGCCCCCAGGCGTTTGAGGGATTGTGAGTGCTCCTCCTGCTTTAAGCCAGCCATGGAACGTGTGCTCAGACGATGTGTCCTAATCTTAGGCGCAATGCGAGCCGTCCCGTCCGCCGTCCGGATTGCACCCTTGCAACTGTGGACCACAATATCCCGTGAGTATTTTCTCATCCGACGCTGCTTCCCCTTGGCACTTTCCCTTGCCGCGTCAGAGATTGTCGCGCATTCAGTCAGTCTTGGGACGCGAAGAACATTTTTGACCCAATTGCTTTCAATATAGCACAACTTCCCGCAAGAGCTACACCACCACGTCCGAATTCGTCGTTCAACCGGACTCTCGCGCACAATGCACTACCCTGGAAGACAATGTGAAGGCATTCGGGTTGACCTACTTTGGCATGACCGACCGAAGACAAGGTATTGTTCATGTCATTGGCCCTGAAGAGGGTTTCACGGTACGTTACGTTCTCATGCCTTTGAAGTTTCCCTAACTCACAAATGATGTAGCTCCCCGGCATCACTTGCGTTTGCGGAGACTCCCACACATCCAGTATGTGCCGCGAATAGCTCCGTTCCCTGCACGCACTCACCTCCACAATAGCCCATGGCGCGTTTGGTTCCCTTGCGTTCGGTATCGGGACGTCCGAGGTCGAGCACGTCCTCGCTACACAAACCCTCCTTCAGAAGAAGGCCAAGAACATGCGTGTCACCGTTGAGGGCTCCCTCAGTGAAGGTGTCACCTCGAAGGACGTCGTCCTCCACATCATCGGTGTCATCGGTACGGCCGGTGGTACGGGCTGCGTCATCGAGTTCGCAGGCTCGGTCGTCCGCAGCTTCAGTATGGAGGCCCGCATGAGCATGTGCAACATGTCTATCGAGGGCGGCGCGCGTGCGGGCATGATCGCCCCCGACGAAGTCACCTTCGCTTACCTCCGTAACCGCCCGCTCGCACCCAAGGGCGAGGTGTGGGAACGCGCAGAGGCCTACTGGCGCACACTCCGTTCGGACGAGGGCGCGAAGTTCGACGTCGAGGTCAACATTCGCGGTGAGGATATCGTGCCAACCGTCACCTGGGGCACGTCCCCTCAGGATGTCGTACCCATCACGGGCACGGTGCCCGACCCCGCCAACTTCACTGACGCGGGCAAGCAGGCCGCGATCGGGCGCGCGCTGAAGTACATGGGGCTCGTCCCGAACACCCCGATGGAGGAGGTCAAGATCGACAAGGTGTTCATCGGCTCGTGCACCAATTCGCGTATTGAGGATCTGCGCTCCGCCGCGAAGATCGTCCTCGCTGCAGGCTCCGAGGCGCACGTCGCCCCTGGGGTGTACGCGATGATCGTCCCGGGATCGGGCCTCGTCAAGCAGCAGGCCGAGGCGGAAGGCCTTGACGCCGTCTTCAAGCATGCGGGCTTCGACTGGCGCGAGGCGGGGTGCTCCATGTGTCTTGGCATGAACGAGGACCAGTTGTCGCCCGGGGAGCGTTGCGCGTCCACGAGCAACCGCAACTTCGAGGGCCGTCAGGGTCCTGGTGGGCGCACACACCTCGTTAGTCCTGGAATGGCGGCAGCTGCTGCTTTGACGGGCCACCTGACGGACGTGCGGAAGTTCCTGGGCGCGGAGGGGGAAGCGAAAATCGCCTCGGGACCCAAGCTCAAGCTTGCGAACGCGAGCGAGTTCCTCACCGACCCTGTCCTCCCGCCTCCTGAACCGATCCAGTTGACAGAGGCCTCAGCCCCCGTCGACACGCCTCTCCCGGCGGCTGAGTCTTCGTCGAAGGTTGAGAAGTTCACGGTGCTGAAGGGCATTGCCGCCCCAATGCACGTCGAGAACATGGATACAGATATGATTACGCCTGCGCGGTTCCTGAAGGTGCTGAAGCGTACCGGCTTGAAGCATGCATTGTTCGCGAACCTGAGGTTCGACGCGGACGGCAAGCCGAACGACTTCGTGCTCAACCGCGAGCCGTACAACAACGCGAAGATCATCGTCTGCGACAAGCACAATTTCGGTTGTGGTAGCTCGCGCGAGCACGCGCCGTGGGCTCTGTGCGTATCATTTTCTTTGAATTGCACCGACATGCGGCGCTGACAGTCCTGTCATTCTCGCTGTCGTGCTTTCCTGTTCGGCACCGCGTTCACAGGAAGGACTTTGGGATCATGAGCGTCATCGCGCCCAGCTTTGCAGACATCTTCAAGAACAACACGTTCCAGAACGGCATGCTGCCCATCATCTTGCCCCAGGAACAATGTGCAGAGCTCGCGCAGGAGGCAGAGCAAGGTCTCGAACTCGAGATTGACCTCGAGAAACAGGAGGTGCGGCGTGCGAGCGGCAAGCCAGCATTCCCGTTCCAAGTCGATCCATTCCGGCGGCACTGCCTGCTGAACGGGCTGGACGACATCGCGCTGACGCTGCAGCGCGGGCAGGCGATCGAGGAGTTCGAGGGCCGGAGAAGCCAGTTGTGGCCTTGGCTGGACGGGTTTGGGTACAAGGGGAAGAAGATTCCTGTGTCTGCGCCGAAGCAGGCGAACAAAATGGACTGGTGAGACGGGAACATGAGGGGAAGAGTGGGACGCCGGGAGGCAAGTGGGAGGGCCGAAGCGCGCTCCCGATGTTACGCGTTTCGATCAGCAGCGGAGCGGTCGGTATACTCATGTCGCCGCCACCGCTCGGTGTAGATATTAAGGCCCATTGTCTAGATGTAACAGTTTGTGTAGGATAGTAGATGCATGCATGGTATGAAGCTTGGATACGGACGTTGTACGCGACGGCTAGAAGACAGTGGGAGGAGAACGGTGGTGAGATTGAGCTGAGATCAGCCCGACCCTGCCAGGAAAGCATGGCGGGAGGGGGATGAATCGATGACGACCGGCGAAGTGTGGGGATGGCGCACGTGGAGAAGTGGAGAAGGCAACAGGATGCCCAAGGGCGCAGCGACCGGGGGACTTGGTTGCGATTCACGTATAGGGGCCCCGCCGCATACGATAACCCATCGCGCTCTCCCGACGACAGCATTTTTCGCCCCGGCGTTGACCCATAAACCTTGCATGTCTCGCTCTCCATACTGTAGTCCCCAGCCCAACCTCCCGTTTCCCTCTCGACAACCGACGCAGCGACGATGAGCGCCGTTTCAGTGCCGGCCTCGCCGGGCGCCCTTCGCCAAGGGTGCAGTGCAGTAGCTGCGGACCGTGATAGTACGTCCTTACTTATTCCTTCTCCCACTGGGCCAAGCAATGTAGAGTCTGAGGCGTTTCATATCTCCTTCGAAGCTCCAGTCTCCCCGACGCGCCGCCCCACCCTTGTTCAACGCGAAACGGATCAGATTCTCTCGTATTACCACTCCGAGCACGCTGGGCGGACCTTCCATACGGACGCGTCGGTTGAGTTCGACGGCGAACACGAACTTCTCCCCGATTCTGAACGGCACGAACCACTAGACGACACTCGTGCTCCACGTCTGATGTCCAAGAGGAAGCCTGCACGGATCACTAGACGCGGCTCCACGTTCTCCTCGAATTCCGACTACTCGTCCCAGTACTCTGAGTCCGGCTCAGACTCACACTCGACGCAGGCTATTCCCCACGCGGCAGCATCGCTCTCGTCTCAGGAGTACATGTCCCGCACAAGCGCTGGGTCGGACATGCAGTCCGCGGGTGGGACAGCCCGGCACTCACGCCGCACGAGCACACCGTCGGAGGGCGGTGCAGACAGGAGGAGACTGGCCATTGTGGAAATGGACCCGAATTCGAGCGTGGCGCCGCTGTCGATAGGGCGTAAAAGGAGCAAGGGGGTGGAGGGCGAGGGCAAGTCGGTTATTTCTTCCTCTATGCCTGGTGGCCGCAGCGGCAGCGACGGCATGGGCTCTTCGCCCGGAACAGGCACGCTCTTTTCGCGGCGCGGTCTCCACATTGGCGGTCTAGCGCTCGTCGCGCCTCCCGACGCGTCTCCCAAGACATACACCGACCTCACCCCCCCTTCCACCGCTCCCGTCTCCACAGCCGGCACCGGTCCTCCCCCGCACGTTTTCGTCCCCACCCACACCCGCTCTGCTTCCGAGGCTGCCCCCGCCGCAAGCCCCAGATCACGCCTCCATCACAAGTCCTCTCGGGACGTCGGCATTGTTGGCAGTCTTACCTCTGCCTCCACCGCCTCCGAGAGCCTCAGCCCCGCCAGCCCCGCCTTCTCTGACGACTACCACATCTACGCACAGAACGAAGGCCTCGGCATCCCTCTCTTCCAAACTCCCGCCAAGAGCCGCCCATCCTCTCCGGGCGGCACCACTCCAGAGCTCTCGGACGCTAGCACTGGTAGCACTGCGTTCCAGTCACCACACCAGCGCCTGCTCTCGACGCCGATCTTTGGTATGGAAGATGGGATCGTCACGCCCGCCATTGGTGAAGGCAAGGATATAAGCCAGCCCGTCGTCGGGCCCGTAATCGTGGGACTTTCCCCGACCATGCTACAGAGCCACTCCGCACGGAGAATGGCAACAAACGTGTCCGCAGCCACCCGTGGGTCCCCGTCCGTTCAGACCAAAGCTCCCGCGCGTCCATCTCCCTCGTCCCATGCTTCTTCGTCGTCAACGTCACCGTATCTGCTCTATCAACCTGGTGTGCATGCGACCGCCGGTCCCTTACCACCACCTCCTCGATCCATCTTCGACAGGGACAGCACAACCACCTCTGCTCCGCCGCGCCCGCCGCGATTCCACACGCCCTTGCCGAACAATGCCCGCCGGGACATAGATGCTATCAAGGAAGCCTTGCAGCTCCCGCAGTCCGTCTCTGCCAAACTCGCAGCCAGGACACCGCCCGAGGCGGACAAGAGGCTCAGTGGCGAGTCACCACCTTGTCACCCTGACACCACTCAGGACACCCGGTGCAGCGAGGAGTCCGCATACACGGAGGAATCGGAGTGCGTGGTTGTGTTTCGTGCTGTTCCATTGACCTGTCTTGTACTCATTTAAATATGGTGCCTCGGCAGCCCCTCCGTAAAACTGGTCGCTTCCAAGCCAGTACATATACGCGAAGGCGCGTTCCCTCCCTCGAAGATCATGGCTATTCCTCCAGGCAAGCCTTTCGCTCGAACGTCACCATCACCCATTCCCGAGGAGTCCCATAGGCCCGGCTCACCGCGTCCAGACACGCGCCCTGCCGTAGTCGTCGAGCAGGAGGAACCGGAGCAGGAGAGGGAGTCGGGTACCCGCCGTCCTGCCATGGAGTTGCGTCGAGAGAGCAGCTGGGTGAGTCTCAGTCAAGAGCTAGCACTCTGCAATTCGTCGTCAAACGGCAAGGCCTCCAAGCTGCCTGCCATACCTGTCTCCCGTTCCCCATCATCCATCTCCGCGGCATCGACTTCGTCCAGTGTCTCCCATCTACCATCACTTCCGCCCAAGAGCATCCGCGGTGGCTCCGACGATGAAAAGCCGAGCTCATCACTCGCACCGAGCGCGTTCAAGGTGATCACCAACCTCAAACGCTTCTCCTCGCTGCCTCGCACGCCGTCCCGGTCGTCCAGGTCGAGCAAGTGCTCGACCAGTCCAAGCCCGGACCCCCGACGCTCACTATCTCCACCGCGTCCGCCGTCCCATGACGACCAACACCCGCCTGTGCACGTTGAATCCCCGCCCCGACTGCGAATGGTCCCGAAGGTGAAATACTCGCATGCATGGCCACCCGCGATGAGCGCCGCGGACATTGTGATTCTCAGAAGCCCCAGGGAACGTGCGAAGGGATATGCGATGAAGATCAACGAGCTGTCGACTTACGATTGTGGTCTGCGGGAGTGGCTTGCATCACAGGGTCGCAATCCAGGTATGTTCGCTTACTAGGGTTTGCGGTGTTATGCGGTTGACGTCCCTGCTCCCTAGTTTCGCATCTCCGCACGCAGTCGCAGCGCAGCGCAACCCAACAGGCAATGCATCCGCTGCCGGTGGAGTTTGGTGGCATGCCCCCAGGTATGCGGCACGGAGCGCAAGGGTCCTTAGCCTCCGATATGACGTTCCCCATCCGCTCCGACGCGTACACGGCAACAGACTTGTCGACGCGGCCCACCGACACTCTTCCCTCCTCGCCGCCTGCCATCCTGCCCTATCCCTCTCTCGCTCAAGTGCAGCTGCAACGCGCGCCTGCGCGGTCCTCTACTCTGATCCTATCTCCCACCAAGACGCTCCAGATACCCCTCCCCGGAACAAAAGGCTCCGGAACAGGCTTCTTTGCGTCTCTCGGCCGGAAGACGAGCATCCGCAAGGAGAAGGGAAGTCTCCTCTCCGGCCCGCAGTCCCCCACGAAGGTCCTCAGCAAGCATCGTCCGCAAGCTATCGCGTCCTCATTCTCCCAGCCGACCCCCGCCCGGCCTCCCGTGCAGCTCGCTCCACCCTCGATACCAGGCGGACCCCGCGCCGCTCCGGGGTACATCAAGCGCGCGAAGACGTACTCAGTCGGGCCTGGGGTCCCCTCCGTCTCCCCCACACCGAGCCCGCCTCGTGTGACGCCTAGCCCTCCTCAGACGGCCATCCCACAACTGTCGGTCCCGACCAGCAACAACAATGGCAGCAAGCGGCAGAGCATCGTCATGGCGCGCCGGCCATCTATCTTTGGACGGTCACGGCAGGGGCATACGTCCGTCACCCCCGCGAACACGAACCACGTCCACTCCGCCCACCCTGGGGTGACGCATGCGGACCCGAACTTCGAGCGGCAGGTTAACAAGCTCGCAGACTTGCTCCCTAACGCGGATCGCTCCGTCTTGGCGGGGTACCTGCGGCGTGCGGGCGAGGACATCCTGGCGATCGGGCAGTACCTCGAGGACGAGAAGAGTGGAACATTGCGGAGAGATTAAGACCTTTCCTTCCCCTGTACGTTTAACGGTTTAAGAACCGACGATTGGGTGCATTCGTTTTCCTGGCTTTCGCCCCTCCTTGCTCCGGATTTGACTTGGCCTGACTGACTTGGCTTGTCGTAATCTTCACCATGTGCACTTATGTTAACTTTCTTCGATATTTCCGTCCCAGACTGACCGACTGTCGTTGAATCCCACTCATGCCTCAGATCGACGCTTTCCATTTACGCTGATTACATGCTACCATACGGACTACTCCCCTTACGATACATAACTGCTGCATGCCAGGTAATGTACACATACTGTGCTCGTTTCAATGTACCACTAGTGCATACGAGAATCCATTAGAAGTACACAGACAGAATATTTCGTCTCCACCTCAGACAGACTGCGCTGACATGAACTGACCAAGGTTCGGTTAGATTCATCTTATCCCATGGGCACTCCGGCAGGTTTGAACTTCGATCCAACGCGCTTGTTCGAAGGCTGCGCGAAACCTGGGCGCATGTCACAGCTGGTGAGTGCCACACAGCAGGTGCGAACGGCGACGTTGATACATTACCTCGAGCTGCAGCTTGTGCGGTCGAGACTCGCGCCGGCGTGGAGTGCGCCGTATGGACTTGCGGTGTATTGTTCGACCATTGTGCGTTTGGGTTCCGCCCATGGGCATATCGGCCGGTTTGTGCGAGGAGATTCTCGACTTCTGCCGTGCTGTCCGACTTGTCCGAGCGGGTCGTACTCACGCTGGTCCTGTACGATCCTTCCATAGCGCTGAACGGCTGACGCTGTGCCGCTTGCCTTCCCCGAACATGGGTAGCGGGCTGCGGTTGTCTCCAACTTGCGGTAGCAGTAGTCTGCATGCCTATCGGGCCACCGACCATCGTACGATTGACGATGGGTGTGCGCTGAATCTGCAAGGACAATCGCTCGGGCCCATGTTTCAGGTACTGCGCATGGGAAGGTCATACCCCTGCAGCTTCCATATTACCGACAACTGCGCCGACATCTACACCCGCAGGGCCGCCTATTCCCCCTACAAACGCAGCACCCTGTTTATGTCGAGTCGCGTCTTCTTGGCGATCGGGAATGTTTAAGGGTTGATTGTTGAGGGGCATAAGACCGTCCTTGCTCCCTACGGTCCCACCGAGGAGTGCCTTGCGCTTCAGTTTGTCGTACTGCGTCTATGAGGCAGTCAGCAGACAACATAGTTAAATGTTCGTCGCAGCGACCTTAAGCTTTTGGTATTCCTTCTCATGTTCTTTGAGTGTATCTTGGAGACTAGCCGACTTCCGACGTTCCATCTCCAGGTCGCGCTCCAGATCTGTAACGACGATCACGAATAGAGAACCGGAGCCGGAGTGACTGCGCACCTGACACCTTGTTGGTGAGAAGGCTGAGCTCACCGTTCGCTGGAAAGCATCCACGTTCAGCCTAAGAGGATGGATATATGCGGACTAGACAGACCTTCTCTGATCACATTCTCCAATCTCTTTTCCAGCTGCGCATTCTTTTCGGCGACACTTTTGTACAACGCTTGTTGAAAGGAACTTCCAGGGGGAATTCAGTTTCCTCTACGGCCTTTGTCAGTCGAGAAGTACCTACTATTCCTGATGTAGCTGGTATTGCCAGAACGATAGCGCTCTGTACGTGGTGTTGAAGCGCTCTGATTCAACCTTGGAAACGGCGCATATACTCACCTGCTGCATATCTCCAAGATAATTGTAGGGTTCAAGCCGGACAAGACAGACTTCGGGAAGTGTTATGGTCGGAAACAAGCTGCATATATGCACGCCTACACACGGTTTTGTAGTCGTTAGAAGGATGCAACGAGGAAACCTGATATGATGTTAGGCACAGGGACAAAAGGAAAGATACTGGAAATCATACCACGACATCGTCTCTACGGAGGTGTTCTGTAGCTCAGCTAAACTTCGACACAGCAATTGGAGAAGACTCACGGTTCTGTCAAGGACGTCTCGCAAGCTTTGCAACGAATGGGATCTGTTGATGTCTTGCCTGGTGGCAGAGGTCGACCCACTCACCAGGACATAAGCGCGAAGCGTTGAATAATTCGTTCGCGCAGTCCACTGGGTGCCGTTTAGCAGATTGTACGCCGGTCTCAATAGCTACTCACCACAAAATATATGAGAGCCTTTGCCCACCCAATATTCAGAAAAGACCACGGAATGCTCTGAAACGCGGTTTCAGGACCTACAAGTTGTCTACAGAAGTCAGTTCGAAATATCCAAAGGCATCGACTGATATTAGGGCTCACCACGACCGCTTTATCGCTCAAGGCCCGTCGACAAGTGAGCCGGTTGCAGCGTAGATTATCCATTAGAAGAGGAAATGTTAGTTAGTGGTAGTGGTGGGGACGAAAGGCGAGCTCTGGCAAAAGCGAATACGGAACCGTGACAGCTCTCGACAAACCATACCGCCACACACGTGATCGAAGACTCGTACTACAGCTCCGAATATTAATTGGTTCGAGCCAGTCCTTGAATATGTCCGAAGGTAAAGTAGGGGGTGCTGCATTAACATGGCATGAAACAGTCATAATCCAAGCGAGGAGTACAAGCGAACAACATCAACGTCATTAAATATCGTCTCGATAAAGGATCACGCACGATACCCCACATCTCGTCCCTTCTATATCTATCCACAACAACAGTCCGTGCAAGCGATGGTGCAGTGTCGATTAAACCAAGAAGTTGATAAGAATGGGAATAAGAATGGGGATGATATGACGACAATGCAGAGCAATGTTATAGTGGAAACAGTGGGGTTCGTGGCAGACAACACAGAGTGCGAAAAATAAGTTCATGGTTAGATTCATGGCCGCCACACAGGCTGCGGGAAGTGGCGCGAAGGGGTGTTCAACACTGACGAGGTCCCACTCCGTGTGGTTCGCGTGGGCGTCTCAGGACGGTACGATAAGTCTGCCATCTCTGCACGCCGAATAAATTGCAGGGCGTGCAACGGAGAACCCGGGGAAGGAGAGGTCTTGAGCGACTGTGGACTCCTCCCACTGGGAGTGGAGAGAGCAAAGGATGGCAGATAAGGATCCTTGGGTTCCGGAGTCTTCGGTGGCCTTGGTGGAGAGATGATTTCAGCCGCTTGTCCGAGCGTCGACGAGCTAATCCATTTCTCCTCCTTCGAGCCCATCCGCGGCGGCGTATTTTCTGGCACCGAAAGCAGTCTGAATGCGTCCGCGAAGTGGTCCTTGATGAACCTGTATAAGCTTCGTGAGTATCAGTTGTATCCAATAGTGCGATAAGTCATACCTAGACAACTCTTGCCACCCGCCACCAACTCGGACCATGACGGTTTGCGACCGCAAAATACGGCAGAAACAAAGTTTTGGCTCTGTGTCGCCGATCCAATACTTTCCGCTCTGGTCCTTCCACGTGTCCGCAACAAGTTCGACCTTGATGTCGACGGGAAGCTTGTTCACGACGTCTCCGACAGCAACATCCAACTTGTTCTTCGGATTTGCAATATACGGCTTTCTTGCCTTGGCAGTAGGGATTCGTGAGGGAGGAGACTTGTGTTGTTGTGCCGGGAATGACAGTCGTGGCGCCCGGCCCCACGTGGAATGCGTCGTAGGGGCTCGCGGAAGATTGAGACTGGAGCGTCCTGTGGAGCGTCCTGCGTCTGAGTATGCTGGGGAGCTTGCCCGAGTAGCTGTCTGAGCGCGAGGACGAGATCCGGAGCTGGTCGACGGTAGAGGTAGAGGACGTTTCGGCATAGGTGGAGTAGCAAGTGAACTGTTGGACGTTGTGCTGTTAGTGCGCTGTCTAGACGAGAACGTCGATCCATACAACGACCCGCTTGCGGCAGAACTTGGTCCAGAAACCGAGCGTACTGAAGAAGCGATTGACAACCGACTTGAACTGCGTGTAGACGCAGAGGTACCAGCCGAAGAGCCTGAAATTGCGCGACGTGCAGCGGGACTGGGAACAGGCGGAGTAAGGAACTTGGGAGAAGCCGAGAGCTTGGAGAAGCCGCTTTTCTTGTCCAGGCTGTGCCGTGGCCGCGAATCCAAACTTGCTCGTACCCGTGGGCTGTCCGTGGGCTTATTCGAGTGCGAAGAGCTCTTGATGACGGAAGCGCGGCTGCTACGTCCAGAGCTGATCACGCTCGAGGGGCGGGACTTCTGACCGTCGATTCGGTCGAGTGCCATAGCCTCCAGCTCTGACCACGTCTGCAAAATGCGCTCGTGCTCTGCTGGTACGCGCTTGTCGTCCGAAAGAGTACGTGCAAGCGTCTTCATGCGAGAGAGAACATCGCGGGTGAAGGTAAGCCGGGCAGAGAGCTGCTCCTCTGGAGTCAACGAAGTATCCGACTGGTGGGGTGTAGATAGCGGGCCGAATGGAGGCGAGGGGTAACTGTCGATATGCTCCAACAGATCACTGAGAGCCTCGTCACAATCGCGAAGCAAGACCGAGAAGTCGGCGAGCTGGTTGACCCTTGTCAATAGCTCCTTGGACAACTCCAACTCTCTTCGTAGAGAACGAAGGTCTGTGGCGACGACTGGCTCATCCGACACGGTACGGGGAAGCTTCGCAACGTCGCCAGCAAGAGCTGAGAAGGCTTTGACCATGGCTTTTCGAGTATCATCTGTGGGCAGTTCGCCGCTCGACCTTGAACCGGGTCTAGCGGCATCGTTGATTCCGATAGATCTGAGCCTTTTCCTGAAGGCGAATATGCGTGCACTGAGATCGCTCATTTCAGGGCTCAGCCCAGAGGACGCCGCCCAGACGCCAAATACGTCTGAGGATGGAGGGTCAAGGGAGGCATGTGCTCATACATCATATTGGACTCACCATCGCTATCACCACCGCTGAAGCTGACCTCGACCACGGTGTCCAGAGGACTGTCAACAATAGCAGACTCCTCCGCAAGGCGCAAAGCCTCTAGCTTCCGCCTCTCCAGCTCCTCGCGTGCGGCACGTTCAATAGCCTCCTGGCGTTCGCGTCTTTCTCTCTCCTCAGCCTCAGCCTTCTGCCTTTCCAGCCTCTCTTGTTCAAGCCTTCCCTTCTCCATCCGTTCCCTTTCTACCCTCTCCCGCTCGAGAAGCTCCCTCTTCAACCTCTCCTCCTCCTCACGACGCGCTCTCTCCTCTGCTTCGCCACGCGCCCTCTCCTCCGCCTCACGCCGCGCCTTCTCCTCAGCCTCACGCCGCGCTCGCTCCTCAGCCTCCGCTTTCTCGCGACGCTCCCTTTCCTCCGCCTCCGCTTGCTCACGCCGCGCCCTCTCCTCCGCCTCGGCCTGTTCACGCTGTGCCCTTTCTTCCGCCTCGGCCTTCTCCCTCTGAGCCCTCTCTTCAGCCTCTGCCTGCAGACGCCTCATCCGCTCCTCCTCCTCCTGCCTAGCCCGCCTCTCGCGCTCCTCTTCCTCGGCCTTCTCACGCGCGATCCGCTCCAACCTCTCCCTCTCCTCTGCCTCCGCCCTCTCACGGTCTCTTCTCTCCCTTTCCTCGGCGTCGGCCTTCTCGCGCTCGACCCTTGCCTGCTCCAGCTCGGCTAGCCGCGCAGCCTCAGCAGCGGCCGCCTGCTCGCGCGCACGAAGTGCTTCAGCCT
Organism: Ganoderma sinense ZZ0214-1; assembly: GCA_002760635.1. Classification (NCBI taxonomy): domain Eukaryota; kingdom Fungi; phylum Basidiomycota; class Agaricomycetes; order Polyporales; family Polyporaceae; genus Ganoderma; species Ganoderma sinense. The sequence continues at coordinate 1,335,173 of AYKW01000001.1, forward strand.
CGGCCTCTAGGCGCTCCTGTTCCTCGCGCAACCTCGTCTCCTCAGCCACACGGTGAAGCTCGGCCTTGTGTGCATCGGCTAGTTGCTGCTTCAAGCCCGCGATTGTCTTCTTCCACGAATTGAACTGTGACTCAGCGTTCTCGACCGCCTTCTGGCGGGTTGAGACCACTGCGTCCCTTGCACTAGTTTCAGAGATACCTTGGGTGGAACGGAGGGTTTGCAAAGCCTCGCGGACGGGGGAAAGCGCACGCTCGATAGACGCCTCGTGGGTCATGACAGCATCCTCCAAGTTGGACACGAGTTCCGAAAGACGGCCGGAGGATAGCCGCTCCTCTCCCTGCGCGAGGGCCGAATGGATGGACGTGACAGCGTCGCTGGCATGACCAAGATGCTCTGTGAGCGCGGTGAGGACAACGTCGACAGCGTGGGCCTTCTTCGCGAGCTGGAAGTAATCCACCCGGGACTCGAGCGCCTTGATCGCGCCCGACAGCATCATACTGTAGGTATTCACATCGATGCGAACACCCTTGTCAAGCGCAGCGGGGTCGAACGGTAGAGTCGGCTGCGCGGCCTGCTGGATAGTCTCCAAGCTAAACAAGCCAGGAAGAGATACCCGACGCTTCGGCGTACCCCGCTCAACCAGACCAACGATCTTAGCCTCTCCGACGAATGGAATGCGCCTCGGGAGCTCGTCCAAGAACGATTGGATAGTCGACTTCGCGGAGGTCAACTCGCCGGCCAAGGTCTTCTCGGTCTCGGTGATGGCATCTTCGTCGAGTGAACCAGCGAAGATGTCCTGTGCGCCCTTGTCGTACCGCACCTTGAGGTCCTCGATGCGGATCTGGAACGAATGGACTTCGTCTCGGACCGTACCCATCATGGTTGCCTGTTGCTGGACTACTTCCCAGAATCGCGCCGTGTCATTGGTGGCATTGAGGAATGCTTCGAGGGCGGAAGACGAGCGAGTGAGGTACTCGCTCAGCGCGGAGCTTAGCGAAGGGCTCAAGGTGGATAGAGGAACAAAAACATTCTGCGTGAGCTGCACTTGGAGTTGTGTCAATCGCTCAGTCACATGCGTTGGCGAAGTGGCGACGACAGGAAGAGTCGCCGCGGGGCTCTCAGGAGTAGGCGGAGCATCGTGACGGACCTGTTGCCGCCACATCTGACGGGACATGGCGTCGACAATCTCGCCTCTCGCATCGTCCGTCTCGTGGAAGAGTCGATCCATAGCAGACCAGACTTTGCGAACCTGCGTCAGGGCGAAAATCCGAGTGGACACCAGATCTTTGGTTTTAGCAGCGGCGACGCGATTAGCCTCAAGTGCATCAATCGCTGCTGTGGAGTCCGACTTGAATTGGGCATCGACACCGGGGAAGTCCAGATGAAGCAGGGTAGCCCGAGCCTTGGATAGAAGCGGTCCGGACTCGTCATTCGCCTGCTGGAGTTCCTGGAGGACGGACGGAAACAGGGAAAGGAATACCGAGTGATGTGTAGAGTCGAGACAATCTTCCGTGGACAGATCAGGAGGAGTACCGTCGCCACTCGAAGTCGATATGCCGTTCTCCATACGATCAATGAGGGAGAGGAACTTGGTAGACAAGTCGGAAGCAGCCCTGCAAACTATCTCGACGTTCTTCACGGCCTCCAGAGACGCATGGTACTCTCGTGCACAGGCTTCTGCCTTCTTCACCTGCTGAAGCGCGGAGGCTGCTTCGGAGGAGAGCTGGTCTACGATGACATCAGTGCACGCGGCCTGCTCAGGGAAGTGATGGTGTTCCGGCTTCGGAAATAATGGGGAAAATGATGGACTTCCCCGAAGTAGCAGGCGTTTGCTGAGCGCGCTAGCTCGGGACATGAAGCTGGAGTCTTGGCGAGGAGTAGGATGGTTGAGCTTCGCCACCTCAATCTCTTCCAGTAGGGTCTGCGCATCCGACTTATCCTTGAGCGTCTCAACATAGAACTCGTCAGCCCTAATGCATTGTTAGCAAACGCGCACAGCGATGTTTCGACAGTCCCTCACTTCTTCCATTGCAGGACCATCTGCATAACGAACTTGCCTACATCCTCCATCTCAGTAATGCCCTCATTCTCTAGCTTGTCTTGTTCGTCGAGAAGTTCATCGGGAACCGGTTTTCGGCTGTCGTCAATGAGCTTGTCAAGAGCTTTTCCAGCACTGGCAATCTTGGTATGTCGAAGTGAGGACGTCCGACTCGCAAACCGAGCCGCATCCTGGGACAAAGATTCTGCGAGTTTGTAACGTGCGCCACGCGAGTATCCGGGTATGGAAGCAAGGGAGGTCTCGGAGGCCACAGACCTCATAGAGACCATGGAACCGCGCCTCTTGAGAGTATACTCTCCCGGATTTGGGTCGTCAGCCTCCAGAGTTTCGTACACTGAGGGGGACCATCGAACACGAGACCCAAGGAAGTCATACAGATCGTCAAGGAGTTGGCGACGGTCGTTCCATGCGCCGATGCGCCGTTCCTCCCAAGTCAGTCGGACACTAAGTAGGTTGAGGTTGTCGAGTCTGTCGCGCAGGAGATGGAGCAGTTTGTCCAGGGAGTAGATTGTCGTGAGAGTGATCTCGATGAGGTCCGTATCTGCTGGGGAGAGATTTCGCTGGGCGGCAGCTTAACAGGTTGCATGCGCTGTCATACATGCTGTAGCCATGAGAGAATCGTGTGCGACTCACCCTTCGTGAACTTCTTAAGTTTCTTGAGCTCGCCTGAATCAAAGATCTCCGTCTCCTTCTCTATCCTGTCATGTTCGACCATCCACTCCTGCAGCTGCTCGCGAGTCGGAAGTCCCGGCACCTCCGTGGCGGACGTCCGTACCGCATCCAGGCCGACGAAAACCTCGATGGGTGGGAGTTGCTCGAGGAACTGAAATGAAGCTCAGGAACGCCGCACCGCGTGGCAGACGTACGGTGAGCAACATACCTTGATCTTCTCCTCAATCCACGCCCTACGCTCGCTGAAAGCCTGCAGCTCGATGACCTCATGCCATTCCAGCGCCTCGTCCATTTCAGTTTTCTCGGGAGCGTGTTTGCGTTCCAGCGACAGAACTTCGTCAGCGATAGCGAGGATGTCACGGACACCGGCATTTTCAGTATCGGGGTGAGATGGCGAAGCAGTGGGCGCGTCGGGTGGACTACCCGAGGGGATGGAGGCGTCGGTTGCCTCAGACATTCCTCCGGGTGGGGCGAACGGCAGGGAAGTGAACCGTGGTCGTTGTTACCGGTCCGTGGAGTAGGAAACGATCGTAGGGAGCAGTCAGAGCATGCTGCAAGGGCGTGGGGGGAGTGAGAATGCCGCGTGGGCGTTTGTATGAGGAGGGAGGCAGCGTGCAACGCCTCATTCCGCAGGTCTGTCGGCGGTGGCCTCGGAACCCGAAGGCCCGTTGCCAGCGCCTACCTCCCAGAAGGACGAGTCCGACAGAACTTGCTTGGCCATTCCCATATCCTTCACACCTTGTCTCTGCCATAAGTGCACTCTGCAGGGCTTCAAGTGCAACAACGTCCATACGTCGGTCCGTCATAAGGCGAAGCGAGTCGTGGCGGCGTCGGGGAACGGGTAACATGAAGCTTATACGAAGTAACCAAGGGCGGCGTTACTGCTTTGAGTTCGGGGACTGTCATATCCGTCATCTGCTCAATAGTTCCCGACGGACGCAGTAACATTGTGAAGGCGGCGACGAGGTGAAAGAAGTGCCACCTTCCCATTCGAGGTGAGTTCAATACACGAGTATTACCCCCAAGGCAGTGGCGCTGTTCATCTAGTCACTGTCGTATTGCATGCATTTCATGCTTTGTTTGATGCTGACAGTTGTATGCACTGGAGCCAAAGCTTGTCCGGGCAGAACCATCGACCTTGGATAGGGTGAGCGCAATACTGATCCTGCTGACTGCGCGTGAAGGGCCTGGAGTGTCGGGGCCTCGGATGGCTCAGGAAACTGCTCATCCAAAAAACCCCTTCCCCAACGAGTCTAACTGTCATCTACTGGGCCAGACCGCACAATTGTTGGATTCCATGCCCGGACGGAAGCCACGGAACCACCGTCAGCCTTCCTAGGATGCCCTGATCACATGAGGTGCCGCCACCTATTGTGTTGCGCTACCATCGCGAATATTAATGTGTGTCTGGCTGTCGAGTTAACAGCTCGCGGACGAATCCTGTACGAGAGAGATGCAGGTATGTAAGCATACGCCGATGATTGACTCGTATTCGAACTCTTCTCCGTTTAGCCGAGGCCCTGAAGGAACCTCAGAATTCCCATATCCGGACGTGTATAGCCACCCCCTATAACCTTCCCACCGGCAGGGCCAACCGAGACCAACCCACGGCCCCGAGTCGAAAAACTGTGTGTCGATCCGTGGACGTAATCTCGAGGTACGCGTGCGTTGAATGCAAGTCTCGAGATACCGACAATGGAAGGCGGCGATAGAACGAAGTCGATACTAGTGATGTCATAACTAATAAGTAAGTACCCGTAGTACAGAGCATCGGAGTACAAGGTGCTACATGATTGTGCACACAGGCCTAGTGCGGCAGGAGCCAAAATCCAACACATTATTTGCAATGGGGAGGGCGAAGAAGACGAACACGGAAGGGGGGATGCACATGGAAGAGCGTAGGCGAATAAAATAGTTCGCAAGCAATGAGAATAGAAGAAAACAAGACAAATCGAAGACATTATGCACACGTAGGTATTGCAATATATATCGTATGACGGCTGCAGCTCGCGCAATAGATCTCGGAATGAAGAACGAAAGTCGGGGAGGACTCACGGCCCGCTTACTCTGCGTACAAGACGTGCCGGTCCGTACTGTCCAGCCATACACGGAGGTCGCCATCGCTCCCGAGCGGGACAAACTCGTTGCTCAAGCTGTCGCGGTACCTGAGCGAGAGCACGTTCCCGCCCAGCCGCGCCTGGACCTTGTCCATGAGCTGCGCATGCGTGACCTTGGGGTGGACACGAATCGCAACGAGGTCGTCCGACACCCGGTCGAAAATCTTGATCTTAAGGAACGCGGCATTGGGGTTGGTTGCTGAGATTGGGGGATTGTACGCTGCATTCGATGCTGACCGCGAACGCCCGGACGCGGAGGTCGCTGCCGTATGCACAGAGCCGGCCTGTGAGGAGCGCATTGATACAGGTGATGGGTCATGCGAGGAGGCAAGGGATGACCGAGAATTCGCTTCGTACGGGTCAATTTCGAGAGGTGTTCGGCTGCGCTGACGATCACCGGAAGGAGCGGAGATCGGGGATTGGGTGCGGGAGTAGGACTGCGAAGGATGAGGGGAATGTGTGCGGGACCCGCCGTTGGTGAATTGCCTGTATGAGTTCGCTGAGTCCACCCGTTGATGACCAGCATGAGACTGGTTCCGTGCACTGGGCTGCGAGTAGTAGGGGTCGCTACTGGGAGCGTCGTCTTCGTACCGAGACCCGTCGCTGAGACGGTTCTGTGAAGAGACACCCAAATGAGACAGCTGGTCCGCCGCAACATCGGTGTCTGCATAACTGTGGCGGTCCTCCTCGTATGTCGATTGGCGAATTGCATCGATCTCCCCGCGGCGCGGTTCGACATTGACCTCCCCGTCGCCGGGTTTCAATGCACAGAAGGAGCGGACAAGGGTATGTTCGAGGATATACCGAGCGTAAGTCTTTAGATCGCATAGCTTGTGGAGGTATTCATCAAGCTCCTCCCGCCGGTTGTTGGTAATCTCGTTGTCAACAACATCAACCGGACCGGGCATATATGGTAGTATCCGCGTGCTGGTGTCAGGCCGACCAGCTTCGTGGGGGAAGGTGTCCAGGAGCTCCACTTGGAAGTCGTAGAAGTCATTGTAGGAACGGAAGAGAACGAGTTCCTTGGCCGGGGGGAGGGAGCTGGAACGAGACGGGCCGTACGGTTGGTAGATGGCCCGCACCCGGAACCAATACTCGTCCGCTTCGAAATGATACGACTTGATCTCGGCAGAGAGGAGGATTCCTTCGGGGAGTAGCTTGGGCGTGAGAGGCCGAGAAGGCAGCTCGGGAATCGGTTCTGATTGCCCTGGGAGCGGCGTTGCGCCATGGACCGTGATCATAGGCTCCGGCTGGGGTGCGGATGACCGGGGACCTGGTGAAAGCTGAGAAGTGGGATCGTCGAGAACGCCTAACGTGATACTGTTCGCCTTGTAGGTCAAGACGGCCCTCTTCCATTCCTCCACCCGTGGCAGCTCTCCGTTGTCGAAGAGTTGCTGGACGTTAGGGATCGCCTGTCCCGTGGCGGGGTCGCGAATTTCAACGAATGATACGGGAATGAGGCCGGGTCGCCCCAGGCGGCCTATGGGTTTCGCGACGAACCATTCGCGGTTTGACTGAGCGACGACGGTGATCGGATCTCCGGACTTGGACTCGAGCTCGTCTCCGCGCTCGGCCTTGAAGTCGTGGAGAACGATAGCGTAGAAGGTCTTCAGCTTGGGAGAATTTGGGGCGGAGGAAATGTGGGACAGTCGCTCGGTTGGGGTAGGGTGTTTGGGTGAACGAGGACTAACGCCGTGTCAACGGCGAAAGAGGGACCATAGGAAGGATTTACTCACGTAGGAGCGCCCTTGCTGAATTCCTCGAAGAGGTGTGAGGGGACAAGGCCACGGGCACCGGTCATTGGATTGTGGGCTTCGTACCACAATCCACCGTTATCGTGCAAAACATGAAAAAAGTCGCCCTTGTCGAAGGAGAGTTCTTGGGGAGCAGTGGACTTGTAGGGACCGAGAGCCCTGATAACCTTCTTTGGAGGTTGGATGGCGGTGGATGGTTTGGAGAGGGAGGGGAGGGGAGACGGGGTAGAAATGTTGTGATGTTGGTCTTTGTTGCCATTCAATGACTTGCGGAGGGACTTCATGTCAAGGATAGTGAAATGTCGTGAAAGGGCGTGAGGAGAAGGAGAGGACAAGAAGGGAACCTGCAGGGTGTATTATCGCCGAGACATGGCCCGCGGTCGTGCTTTCCTCTCCTCAAACATTCCCACGGATAGCCTACGGATAGCTTCCAATTGTTACCATCCGCTTTTAGCACCTCATCATCACCCCCTCGGGCCCAATCCCTCAGCCTGCCGTCCCACACCGGCCGCGTGCGTGCATCTGCTCTCCTCCTTCCTTCCACTCATCTCCACCTCTCTCCGCCTTCGTCCGCTCCTCCCGCCGACGTCTCGCATGACAGCACGCTCGTCCTCCGTATGCGTCCTGTCAATCTGCAAGACCTGACGTCAGTGATCCCATCACCCGCAGCCATATCCTTGTCGCCGTCAGCCATTGTCAAGGCCTTAAGCTCCGACGTCCGGACGTTGTCGTTGACAACTCCCTATATTCTGCCTGCAAACATTGAGTGACCCCACTCAACACTCCCTGCATTCCCCATAACCTCTCAGACAAGGCGTTTTCCTGAAGAGGGGCATGCTTTGTGCGCTTACCAGTCCGCCGTACGCGTTCTCACTTTCATGGGTGTCCGCCTGTATATGTACATGTGTTCCCCATGGTAACAAGATCTGCTTGTGCTTCGACACGCAGCCTACGCGATGCCCATTCAGAGTTCTCGTACTTACCTACAAGGACAGGGCCTATCTCTCCGAGTTCGTGGTTAGCCCAAGAGGCCTTCAAGATATAAAAATAGTTAATGACTTACGAGGAACCGTACTGGCATTCCGTATACACTCCGTAACGAGCAGAGGGTAGCATGCAGAAATAATATAATATAAATTCATTCCAGACCTAGAAAGACGTTCGAGGTCAAGTTGTCGACCGACATTTGCGCAGCAGTAATATCTGGAGCTTACCTGGAGCAGCGGAGGTGCTGTCAGTGTTTCCCTGACGGACCAAACCTGGACACTACGAGGTGGACGCTCCACGTGACAGGATGGCCGAATTTGGGGGGACAAATACACTCCATCACCGTCCCATTTGGCGCCCTGAAACTCTCGCCCGTCCCCCTTCCCCTGACTATCCCTACTACGCCCACACCACACCATGGCAGCACGCAAGCTGCAAAGTACGTGCTACCACCTTGTCCGCACTGCACCCAAGCTCAACTAACTCCCACAAAGCCGAGATTGACCGGACCTTGAAGAAGGTTGGGGAGGGTGTCGAGCTCTTCGAGAGCATATACGACAAGATGCAGGCGTCCACAAACCAGACGCAGAAGGAGAAGCTGGAGACGGATTTAAAGACACAAATCAAGAAGCTCCAACGATTGCGGGACCAAATCAAGACGTGGGTAGCGAGCAATGACATCAAGGACAAGTCTGCATTGCTCGACAACCGCAAGCTGATTGAGACGGTAAGCATCCCCTCTGCGGTCGTACCCCGGACGTCGTGGCCTCTGTGCAATTACGCAGGAAGGAGGGCACGGCCGGACGTCGGTTTGCGAAACTGGACGATGGATTGCGTGTGCTGATGGTTTTGTCGACCCATGTCGTCTCGTGGTCTCTGTGCGCCCTCCTGTAACGCCCTACTCTTATTCAGCAAATGGAGAAGTTCAAAGCATGCGAGAAGGAGATGAAGACGAAGGCGTTCTCGAAAGAGGGTCTCACCCAGTCCGCAAAGCTCGACCCCAAACAGCAGGAGAAGGTCGACACGATGACATGGGTGCAATCTATGTTGGACGAACTCATGGTCCAAGTCGAGTCGGCAGAGGCAGAGATTGAAACGCTGCAGGGTGGAGGGAAAAAGAAGAAGTCGGGTGGTGCAGCGGCGGAACGGTTAGAGGGGCTGGAGAAGTTGAACGAACGGCGGAAGTGGCACATCAGCCGACTCGAGCTCATTCTCCGGTTATTGGATAACGGCTCGTTAGCAACAGACAAGGTCATCTCCATCCAGGACGATGTGAAATACTTCGTCGACAGCAATACGGTATGTGCGCCCTTGTCTCCCACTGTTGCCAGCCTCATGTGGGGTGTCAGGATGAGGAGTTTGAAGAGTATGAGGGCGTCTACGATGACCTCAATCTCGACGAGGAGGAGGAGAAGTTCCGCATGCCAAACGACGAGAGTGATAGTGAGGACTCGGAAGAAGCAAGTGAACCAGGTACGTGGAGACTGCGTTCGCGCCTTGCGGGGAGTTTCATGGCTGTGCAGACTTGCCTCTACGAACACCGTCCAAGAAGCACGACGAAGAGAGCGTAGCAAGTAGTAATAAACGTGATAGCCCGGTCTTGAAGAAGGCGGGGATGACATTGGCACAACGAAGTATGTCAGCAGGACCTATCGACGTCTTTGAGCTACTAACTTGGAAGACGCAGAACAATCAATAGCAGCAGAACGTATGTCTTCTCAACTGCTAAATCTCATACAGGTGATGCTCACGATTTCTTGTAGCACCCAAGCCGCCTCCACATGCAAACTTCGCTCAACAATCGGTAGCAAGTATGGTGAAAGGTCCAGCACCACCACGAAATCCCCCATCGGGCTATGCGAAGGTGGCAGCAGCAGCGGTCGCACCGTCATCATCACAATCCCATTCCACGGTATCTACCTCGGTCTCGCAAGCGGCAATCGTACCACCGACACCGTCAGCATCTACGACGACGACGTCAACCAGCTCGCTACCTCCAGATCAGCATTCTGCTGTCACATCATCCCCGATCCTGACGCATCCTTCCGTAACAAGTCCAATGCTCTCGTCTGCTGCGTCTGTATCTCATCAGCCCGACGATTCTGTGTTCTCTGCTCATGGCTCCCCTGCGCTCCTTGACGCGGTCCCCAGTTCGATCGGCGGCCCTGCGGCGACGTCTTCTCCACAGCGACCTATAGCACGGAAAGGTCGGCTCTAACTTGACTGATGAACACGTCAAAGAACTTCCGCTTACTATCTATGAATCTACAGCCTCTCTCTCGTCACCGACTGCTTTGCAACCGCCAGGCGTACCGGTATGTGCCGAACAATGCTTGATCCTCGTGGCATCCGTTGCTCAACTTTGTTTGACCTTGCACAGCATCCTTCGCAAGACCAGTCCTCCGCACCCGTATCCAACGGTCTTGCGCCAGTATCGACGGCAACAGTACAAGCACCCCCTACGCCCTCTCCTCTGCCGCAGCTTGGGCAAACCTTTCCTACTACGCCAGCTCCTGGTGCTTCATCACCGATGCCCTTACCTACTCGGCCACAATCGCAACAGCCGCAGTTTCCTCCTGGAGTTGTACTCAACAACGTGGATCATGCAAAACAAGCGCAGGCCGCACCGGGAGCACGTCCGCCATCCACGTCTGCCCCCGGCCTCCCATCACAGATGCAGCAGCGTGCAAATGCGTTCCCAGGTTCGCTATCTGATTTGGTGATGTCATTCGAAAATGTGAAGCAAAAGGGTATGTGCCTTGGCTCGTCACAAACAACGTTTAGACTAACAGGGTGGCGACTCGCATTTCAGCGCCACATCGGATGTCCAACCTTGATCAAGTCCACAAGCTGCTGCAGGGGAGCTATACGAGCATGCCACAACCACAGGACACGGAGAAGTCAGTACCTACATCGCACGTTGATTCGGTTAGCTGACTGGTCTCATCTTATCTAGGCCCAAGTACTACGTACCCCGGAACCCCGTCCAGACACCGTCGTACTACCCTCAGGTGCCACACCCCCTGCTCAACACGCCGGGAATCTTCTCGCAGTTGGACGTCGAGACGCTCTTCTACGTGTTCTACTACCACCCAGGCACATACCAGCAGTAAGTTTTCAATGGCACTCGTGCCACTTCTTCGTCGCGCCCAAAACTGATCCGCAGCCAGGTACCTCGCTGCGAAGGAGCTCAAACGCCAATCTTGGCGATTCCACGTGAAGTACCTGACATGGTTCCAACGGCACTCTGAGCCGCAGGCGATCACGGAGGAGTACGAGCAAGGCGTGTACGTCTACTTCGACTGGGAGGGCTCGTGGTGCCAGCGCAAGAAGAGCGACTTCCGATTCGAGTACCGCTACCTCTCCGAGGACTAAGCTGCGCGTCGTCGCGGTGGCGAGGGTGGCGACACAAGGGCACGGACCCCCACGCTTCCCCCTCAATCTGGCCTTTCGTCTTCGCTTCTCGCTTTCGATCGTGCAGTGCAGCGCTCCCCCCGCGACGCGCAGCCCTTGCCAAACCACACCACTCTTGACTGTTCCAAGACTGAAAACCTTCCCTTCTTTCTCTAGCTATCACTGGTCTCATCTCTCGTATCCGACACTACTGTTTTTGTAGCTGCCACGGAGCTCTTGGCTCATCCCGCATCCCGCACTGTACATGAACATCAATCTGCTATAATCCACTGTACTGTCGCCGTCATGGACAATGACCAAATTTATCGATATCGTCTTTCTTTGGCTGTTCCGCTCCTGTGTGCAGCCTCGATTGCAGCTACTTACTTCACATCCATTGTAAAACTCGTTTTGTGCGACCAGTGCCCTCAGTTGACACCCCATAGTGTTTAAACATAGTGGCGTCGGGGGTATTTGACGCGCCATCCAAGCGGGAGTAGAGGTAGTAGCATGACTATTAGTGCAGGTAGAATATACGATAATTCCTATTCCCGTAATGTCTAGTATGCGCTGAGCACTGTGACTTGCACGTAAGCGGCACCCCACAGGTGTGGACACGGGCAGGGCAGTCTACTCAAGCGCAACGGTCGCGCCGAGGTCCGTGAACGTCTTTTTGAGCTTCTCCGCGTCCTCCTTCGAAAGGTTCTCCTTGAGGACCTTTGGTAGCGACTCGACAAACTTCTTCGCCTGGATGCGGCAACGCAGACAGAGGAAAGGCACCAAACGCGCAGGGTTAAGTCAGCCTGTCGCTCAAGAGCAACAGAGGGAGGACGCACCTCGATGAGGGTGAGGTTAGGGACCATAGCCTTGACCTCGCGGATGATCTTGGGCTTCGCAGCCGCGTCGAAGGACTCGAGCTTGACGTTGAACACGGTCTTCTCTTTCGGCTTCTCCTAATGACACGTAGCGACCCGCCCACACCGATGCGTTCATTCTTTGCATTCCGAACCGTGCGAGAAGAGCAAGAGAGTACATACCGCTTCCGTCTCCTCGGCAGCAACCGGTGCAGCCGGTGCTGGCGCGGCGGCCGGCATGGCAATCTCCTGGATGTTCAACCGTGTCTGTTGAAACACAAAGGTGGGAATTCAGTGCACAATACTTGACGCGTGGCATGTTTTGGAGCGCGCCTTCAAAAGAGTGACGAGGTCTGCTGCCTGGAGGAGGGTCAGGCCAGAGATGTCGTCAACGATTTTGTTGAGCTTAGGGTCGGACGGCGGAGGGGGAGCGGATGATGATGACGCTGCGGCCTCAGTAGCAAGCCATCTTGACGGGCCCGCGAGCGAGTGGGGTCTGTCACGGTGCAATGCAGGTGAGCATACACGGTTCGCAGGCCATTGGCGGTGTGAGGTGGTATGACTGACCGCGTCGCGCGACATGTCCTCGAGATGGAACGGAGAGCAGAGGAGCACCGGGTCTGCAAAATAACGAGTTAGGAAAGGTTCAATGCTACACGGACAGACCACTAACTGCCATGTGAGAGGAAGAAGCAAAGCAGATGAAGACAAGCAAGCAAGACGGACGTTCCGATTCCACCTAGAATCGGCTAATCTGCTCGCGACGACTTCTGCCCTTTTTCGCTATCACGTGACTTTTTGAGGCACCCGCCCGGGCCGTTTGTCCGTACCCATCCCGTGATGTTTGTGTTTCGGTGTTTGCCTCATGGCCCTTCGAAACGGGACCGATCGCACTTCGGAATCACCACTTTCCTATCATAGTTTCCGCTTGGCTATAAACGATGCCCGAGTGCATCTGTTTGTGTGTTTCCCATACCTCCCCTCTCTGTCTGGGACTGCGAAGTCAGTTCACGCTTTACACCGATCTTTCCGCCCACTTCATACTCCTCTCAAGATGGTGGGCGATTATTGAGCAGGCTATCCTCATGAGTAGTGCATTGGTTTTGAGGTGACTTTGTTTCAAGCCGATTTCTGCCAGGTGGTAGTTTACGCAAGGACCAGTTGCGTCCGTTTCCCATCGTCACCGGGGAACTCCCACCTTGGGAGTTCGAAGGGCGTGTCGTGAATTTTGTCACACGTGAGGAAGCTGCAGCTGTCTGCTTGGGAACTGCTCCTCCCAGTCTGAAACAACCTGCTTGATCTGAAACTCCAGTCCATGCAGTATGTCTAGTTCTGGCATGACACACGAGAGCAGATGGAAGCCAAACGCAGGCAGAGGAAGGCTCAGGTAAAGGCACAGGTGGTGAGACGCGAGTGAACGAACGGGAATACGGGAACACGAGCGACGTGGCGGTGGCCTCGCCGGCGGCAATGTGGGTGACGATCACAGGGGTCACACAAGACGTCACAGCGGAGGTCACATCATCGGTGATCCGCAATGTAAGCTGCTGCACACCGCCCTACGGGGCTTGTGGCATATGAAACTAAGTTGGATGAATGTATAAGCAACCTTCACAATCATTTTTAAGGACATCGCCCTATAGGGATATCGCCCCTCCAGGCAGTCCTGGCCACGGGTATTCATGTTCATCCTGAGCCAATGCATATGTGCACTACTACCTTGTATCGCTCAGCGGGTTAGAATCCTGGTATGAGTACTGACTGATAACTTATGTATCGCGCTTCGTGCGGGCTAACGCCCGCCCTCGCCCACTTTCCACCCTTCCAATGCATGCAAATTCTTTCGAGCCACCACATAGTGCATACTGAGAACTTGGTTCTGTGTCCACTCTCACCTTTCATTGCAATGTGCACAACTATGGATACAGAAACTTGAATACTCCTCTCCAAGCTCCTGTGTCCTGAGGCGATATGGACATGATTGATTTCGCACTTCAAGTTCAGGTGGGCCTATGTCCGCTTTCGCATGCTAATAGCAACTCCAGGCAACTTCCTCTGCCAAGGTCGAGGTGGACTGCCAAACAAGGAATGAGAAACATGATAACACGGGCAAAACACGAGCTCGCCGGACGAAGAGGTCACTGAAACGGCGAGTGCCAGGGGTCTGTCTGATCCGATTTTCCAGTATGGCATGTTCCACGTTTTGATGGCACCGTTTACATGGACTCGTAGTTACTGCAGGGGAGACCTGGTTCACTCACGTGACCAGGAACAAATGGGCTCTCACGACGGGCATGGCGTTATTTGCCGCCCAAGAAAATGCTTGCGAAATTCGATCTGGTTGTAAAACTAATCCACAGAATTTATCGGACATTTTCTCCATGGGAAAACATATCATGATGCCCTTCATTTTTCGGTCAAGTTCATTTGGTCACATGAGATTAAATTTGGCAACAGAGAAAATCTTGGTAAAGGTCAATACTTACCAAGATTTTCAGAGAATAAAGACGGAGAGGCGGCACAAAGGTGTCACCAAGCCTTTTCTTCGGAGATGATGAAACCCAATTGCCGATTTTTTCGGGAAGGGGCTCTAAGTTTGAGGCCTATCCCTTTGGGGCATACCCCATTCACCCGGCATTCCGGGGTCTCAAGTCTCATTTTGGCGGATCGAAATGCCTTTGTGCTCATTTCTCGTGACCTCCTTCCTTTGGCTCTCCGAAAAAGCCTGGTATATCTAAAATCGCACCTGAATGTTGTCAGTTGTTGGATTCTATCTCATGTGATCGCATGGATTGGACTGAAAAATGTTGTAAGTGGCATTAAGTTCCCCTGCTCTGAAATTCGTTGAGAAAGTCCGAATATAAGTCTTACAACAGAGTCAAATTTTGCACAGATTTCCCTCGGCGTTTAATAACGCCATGCCCGTCGTGTCTGTAAAACTTCGCTCGAACGCTTGTTACGCATCTCTTGGCGTGGAATCGGATTTGGCGCGCGCAGCGTCGCGTTCACAAGTGCACACCACTGGCAGCCTGAGCGACTCACGAGTCCGACCAGTGTGCCGCTGGAAAAATCCGGGCGGGCACGTGCAAGAAGAAGAACAGAAGCGCTCGCTCTCCCCGAAGCTTCAAAGCTTCAAGCGCTAGCCGTCCACACTCGCACCGATTGAGTCTTGACTGGCCTCTCTCACCTCAACTCCTGTATGTTTTGAAATTTCGCTCAAAGAAATAAACGATGGGCCCCATCCCCCATTCTCGACCCTCTCTTGTTGCGACACGACCTCAAATACGCTCATGCCAACACCTTAATCAACCTCAGCCAATAGTGCTGCTGGCACCGGTACCACACACGTAACACCCTTACCGATGGCGAATAACTCAAGTCATGTTCCTCTAGTCAGTTCTGGGCTTCAGAACGACCATTTGAACTGGTTTTTTTGACGAGGTATGACCGCTACAATAATCATCAAGAGAAATGCTTAACCTTTCCTATAGTTGAGAAATCAATATGCGCACCCTCGTACTAGGCTGGTCACGATGGCTCCTTGGTCTATTTTTCGTTCTCAGTGGTCATTGGAAGCATTTCGACTTCGAAGCGGTTACAAGGACTAGCGCATGCTTAACGGATCAACGTTCGATATCGATCAACCGTCATCCTCTCTCGACGTCTGTGTAGGTGGCAAGTAGGTAGTCAGAGGTAGTCAGGCCTCAGATGGCAACGGAAACTACCAGGAGGTCTAGCCTCATCCGTAGCTCGTTGCACTTGCTCAATTCAGGCAAGGACATGTGCGAGACGCAGCTGGAGTAGTGCAACGCGAATGTACGTCCTTTGTCGGCGGCCTGCCTTTACGCAGGAAGGTCCGGTTGGCTGACTTGACCTGAGTGATCGTCTTCATTGCCATCACATCGATAGGGCATCACATATGCGTCACCTCCAGACAGATGCGACGAAGGGATAGAATTGAATGAGAAATTAGATCCCGTATCCTCCGATGTGAGTGGTTTGCCAATCCTGTTATCACTCCAAATTAGCCAAGGCGATCTAAGATGTCCGGTTCTCCATGTAAAGCATCAACAGTTTGCTCGAGCTCGAGGGCCACGCTCGGACAATCGATCGTGGAGTGCTCTTGCTACGATTCTCGAACAGTCATGCTTCCGGTTGGGAGTAGCGCTCCGGGATTGCGTGCAATAATGCAGGCGATCTTAAGAAGTGACCCCAGATTCCCGATTGCGACTTGTGGTGTGCCTATGGACTCTAGTCCCCTAAGGGCATAGAAGGGCATTCGGGGAGGGCCCAATGTGACAGTGGTCGTCAATCACAAGACCTTTTGACCTCTGAATCAAACCCCAAAGGTACATGCATAAGGTTGAGCGGTGGGGTCTTAGTTCAAGCTCTGTATAACCATTTCTCGTAGGGTAGTCGTAGGCTCCACCCTTGCGCCTCACCTTCCGCTTCTAGGCCGGCTTGCCATTGTCTATCACGCAAGGTACCACTTTTGATGGTGTTGAATATTATAGCGAGCCAGAAACCAGCAGTTGGGATGCTCCTTCGGAGGTCGCGACTCGTTGACAGGCCATAGGCGTCGGGGTTGACGCGTTGACTGTTCGCCAATCTTTGCATCGACTAACCTTCCAAGGTGGGTATGGTGTCTCGGAATGCCACTTGATTTCCATTACCGTCGCCGGTACGGTCTGGCGGGGGTATACAAATACAAGACAGGCCGTCTTTATTCGGATGCCTTCCTTGTCCGGATCCAAGCTCCTGCCTAGCTCCTTCGTCGTGCACCCGCTAATATGGTTCTTCTAGACAACACGTCCGTATATGCAGTTTTCCTTCTTCAAAGGTGCTAGTGGGTTTCTGACATACACTTCACTTTTCACAGCATGGGAATACTCCTCATTAGTGTGGTGCTCTCTGGCGCGTAAGTGTTTTTCCAGATGCTTACCTGCGATTCAGCCGGACCAATGCCACATCGACCAGCCTCTGGGGTGGTGAGTACTTACTTCTGTCCCTCTGAGTACTTAGTGTTCAGAACGTGACATTCACATCTGTCGATCACAGTGTCATGTTCGCAGGTATTGTACTACTACATCCGCTTCCCAAATGACCCCCTATCTATTAAACTGCTTGTGAGTCCATCCTTTCTCCCGGTTAAAATGAGATTCATGTATTATTAGGTGGGTGCGGTCACCGCGTCGGACACGATCCACCAAGCATTGATCACACACTCCAGTAAGCTGCTGCCGCCGTTCAATGCCTGTCATGTAGCCTCACAAGCATTTAAGTATACTGGTACCTTGTCACTGAATACGGCAACCCAAGGTCGCTGGCTTTGCTCGTCAAATCGATCGTCGTGGAGGTCATATTCCAATGCATCACTGGATTTCTTGTCCAAGGGTAAGTAGTCGATCGCTGATCCAGCCATGCCCATACCTTGACTCATCCGCTTTATTAGATATTATACCATCTGCGTATGGAGACTCAGCAAGGGCAAACTATACCTCGTTATTCCCGTAGTACGTGTAACCTGGGTGCGCGATTGGACAGGCCGTCTAACCCTTTCCCTTTTCTTTCCACAGGCGGCGATGGTTCTCACCGAGTTTGGGTTGAGCCTCGCGTATAGCATCATAGCGTAAGTTACTATTCACAACACGACCTCACAGCTCTCCGCTAACACTCCTTACCCCCAGCCTTACGCGTCTGGAGACGTTCAGTGACCTCGTCCAGATTAAGGTGCGGCCTGTGAGCGGGCATGACGTCACGTATACATTGTTGACCTCTTCGCAGATGCTTTCAGCATGTACGAACATTTTTGCAGCAATCCCTGATGTTGCCATTGCTAGTATCTTGTGCACAATTCTTTACCGGTCGCGCACTGGATCGCCGAAGTCGAATATCCTCATTAATAGGCTAGTGAGTAACCCGCGGAATGGGTATTAGGGTGATGAGCTTATGCAGGGGCAATAGATGGTGTTCGCTATCAACACGGGTCTCTTGACCAGGTAAGCATTCTGTCGTACCTCTATCGGCGAAGATTGCTGCTGAGACGGGTCGCTTTCAGCGTTTGCGCATGTATATCCTTAATCACGTTCTTCGCCTTCCCAACTACCTTCATTTACATCTGTTTTTACTTCCTCATCGGCCGTCGTAAGTGCAAAATTTGGTATTGCAGCGGGCTAGCTCTTATTCGGACCCTGTACGCCAGTCTACGCAAACTCGCTCATGGCGATGCTCAACGCGCGCAGAAGCCGGCGTGACGGCTGCAACTCGGACGACACAACAGTCTCCCTCCGGGAGGTTCCCACCGCAGGGTCGAACCTGACGCATTGCAATGTTAACGCTCCTTCTAGTGTATGTCTTGCTATGTTTCTCGAGACGTTGTCCGTTGCTCACGCTGTCTAACCCACAGCCCGGTGGGGGACGCATCGCCATCCGGGTCAACACAACGAAGGAGATGAAGCACGAGCCGATGGAATGCAACACCGCCGGAACCTTTGGTCCCGACACGGTGTGAAATCAGACCGACTCCAGGCAGTCTCCACGGTAAAATCGTCACCACAAGCCGCCGCTCGAAGTCATCGTCTACACCAAGTCTACACCATGGCTCCCAAAAAGAATGGGACTGCCTTCGGTCCCTAACCTTGTTGGGATCGGGGGCCCGTGGACGCTGGCAGTCAGGGCCGAGCTATACATAGTGGGTCCGGGGTGCTTCAAATATGCACAGCTTCCCGGTCGGGGACCATTTGTTTGCTATAATAATGACCATGTGTTTGTCCTGGGCTCCCAGGCGCAATGACGAAAGAATAGGGCGTTACGATCTCTGCTTCTGATCCTCATACCAGGATTACATCAATTGTATACTATCGCACTTTTGGGGCTGACATTGTGGTCGAGTAATGCAGCATGTTCGTTTTCCAAGAACGTCGGAGACTTTGACCACTTTCATCTAAGTCAGCGAGTAGCTGCTGGATTAGTCCAAACATTAGCATGTCTACGTAGCAAGAAAGTTATTGGAGGCTGCTTGGAAGAGACTCTTCCCCTTCTAAAACAGCCAGAGTCCGCAGCGGCGAAATTACGGTCATCTTTATGATAAGCCTGTGCGCACGGACAACCAGTGCCATGATGACCTCGGACTGACCTGCGAACAACAATTCACGACAACCGTAGGAGGGGTTGAAAATGCGGCCACAAGATCGAGGTCTCCAACGCTATCCTCGATCAATCGCTGCTGTATTCCTCGATGTCCATATCCATACTCTCCTCACTACCTTCGCTGTCGCTATCCACATTCCCTGTTGGACGCTGACTGACCCCACCTGCCTTCCACGGCATCCCCGACCCACTCTGCCCCGTTGTTTGAGACGTACCGTTGCCATTAACTGTCCCATCAAGCGCTAAATGCATGATGGTCATTATACGGCAGCTAAGAAGTCAGGCAGTATGTGCTTACTTTTGCCTGCGGCGATCCGGTCTTCTTCCAGTATATTATGCATGGTATTCCGTAATTTGGCGACGAAAGAGGGGTCATCGAGGATAGAACCGTCCTTCACTGCACGGTCTACTATAGGATATCTTGAAGAGCCTTCAGCCAGGAGGGGAGAACATAACGTTGATAACCACTCGCCTGTCTAGTTCCTGCAAGACTTCCCTAGTTACATTGGCCTCCGGCATATACTGCAGCTTCGGATCCGATGCGAGCTTCTCCTTTGCGATATCATCGACGCGAGAAAGGAGCGCAGTCATCGCGTCCTGCGAGAGGCGAATATAATGTTGAGAGAGGTATTCCACGCACCGCCGGAATGGGACAAAGACACCCACACTCTGCCTAAACTCCTTCAACAGCTCCTTCCGGAGGCGATCATACTGTCCAGACTTTTTGAACCTGCAGTCAACGGTCCGTCACACGATCCTCAACAGAGATAACCAAGGCCATCGTAGCCTCACTCTTCAATAAACTGGGTCGGATTCTTGATAGACATGCGCAAGTAGGGGAGCAGTGAGCTATGATACAGGAGAAAGAATTGCGTGAGGTCCGTGAGAAGAGACGAAGGAAGCGAAGGAAAGGAGGTGAGAGCAGGAGGCAAGCCTTTGTCCCACCGTTCACGCGCTACCGCGAGTCTCAGCGCGTTCACGATGCTCCCGGTGTACCCTGGGTGTACCGTCCCCGCTCTCAGCACTCAGGACCATCCCCCCCGCCACGTCCTTCTCGGCACCGGACACGTACACGTCGCTCTTGAGCGCGCACCTGGGTATATTTGAACGGTGACAGCGCACGATAGCCTTCCCTCGGACCCATCGATCTCGTGCTTACCACTGCCAACTCCTGCGCGTCGACCTCCCAAGCCATGGCCAGCTTTCCCCTAATGAAAAATGACCTGATCCTGCGCGCTGCACGAGGTGCGTCTCCACTTAGTACCCTGGTGACGCGCCTGAGACGCGATGGTGAATAGGAGAGGAGACCGAACGCGCTCCCGTCTGGGTCATGCGCCAAGCAGGACGGTACCTCCCAGGTGCGCACGGCAATTTCTCTTCATCGCGTGGAGAATCTCTGACCTCATTCTCGGACAGAATTCCTCGCAGTGCGCGCAGATCATGACTTCTTCGAGATCTGCCGCACTCCCGCCCTGGCGATGGAGGTGACGCTGCAGCCCATCCGGCGATACTCGGGTCTGCTCGATGCGGCGATCATCTTCTCCGACATCCTCGTCGTCCCCCAGGCGATGGGCATGGAGGTCATCATGAACCCCGGCCCACACTTCCCCAACCCACTCATCACTCCTGCGGACGCGGAGAAGCTCCCGAAGGTTGTCGATGTCGACAAGGAGCTCGGGTACGTCTACGAGGCGATCACGCAAACACGGCACGCTCTGAAGGGCGAAGTGCCCCTCATCGGCTTCTGCGGCGCGCCGTGGACGCTGTTCTCGTACATGATCGAGGGCGGAGGCTCCAAGACGTTTCATAAGTGCAAGTCATGGTTGTTCAAGTACCCCGAAGAGTCCAAGGCGCTCTTGAACCAAATAGCGGATGTCTGCATCGACTTCCTCGTCGGTCAGATCAAAGCAGGTGCTCAGGTATGTATTCGCGTTCGACTTATTGGCCGGAGTCCATGAACCATCACTCTGCCTCGTAGCTGGTCCAAGTCTTCGATTCTTGGGCAGGCGAGCTCGCCCCGCACCACTTCGAGGAGTTCGCCCTCCCTTCCCTCCAACGCATATCCTCTGGCGTGCGCGCCAAGCTCGTCGCCGCGGGCATTCCCGTCGTCCCTATGACGCTTTTCCCCAAAGGCCAGAATTTACAGATCGCTCTGTGCGCCGACAAGGCCGGCTACGACGTTATCGGCATTGACTGGTGTATCGACCCCGCGGATGCTCGACGAGCAGTGGGCGACAAAGTCGCCCTGCAAGGCAACTTGGACCCGAACCTGCTATATGGCGGGAGGGATGCCCTGGAGCGCGAGGTGAAGCGGATGTCTGAGAGCTTCAACGGTGGGAAGAAAACGAAGGCTTGGATCGCAAACTTGGGGCACGGCATCACACCTGGAGTGGACCCAGAGGATATGCGCTGGTTCCTGGAGTGCGTGCACAGTCACTCGGCAGCGTAACCCACTCGAGTTGGGGAAGTGTAGCTTCAGGAAAAACGATGAAAATTTGTTGTACCTATAATTAAGGTGCTAGGCATGCGTCCCCATGAATGATACAGTGTCCCCAGTTCGAGCGAGCGGCTACGAGATATGTACAGTATGTGTATGCATTGCAGACGGTGCGCGACAGTGATGTACAGAATGCGATGTACCTTAGATGCCCACAGCTATAGACAAGTCCTCGTAAATCAGAGTAAATGATTCCCACGAAAGCGTGATAGCGACCATGTGATGTGCGGTGAGTGATTGCGGTGAGCGGCTTGGAAACGGAGGGAGTGGAGGGGGCCGAGTGGGAGCAATGTGCAAGGAACGACGATGGTGATGACAGGAACGACAATGACGAGAGTAAAGCCAGCGTATACAAAGACAGTGATAAATATTCACAAATGAAATGACTGTGAATGTGTATGTCGCGCCCGACATACGGAACCAATATTTGATACCAGGGTAAGATGAATGAGATTACGCCAGACGACCGGGGGAGGGGGGGAAACAGGGCGCCCGAAGCCTGCTCGAAGCCCATTTGAACTCGGATGATCATGCGACGACGTCAGCGGCGCTGAAGCTGCTTCGCCGTCGTCGAACACTGCGCAAGTTCGGCCGCTCCGACTTGGACGCGGGGTTCACGACCGAGGAAGCATTGTTTGCGACCCAAGTGCCTGCCGCCTTGACAATCGCCGCGGCAGCCGCCGATGACTCCTGGACAGAGCCTGTAGAATTGTGGTGTGTGCGCTTGCCTACGAGGGTGGGGAGTCGCGAAGGGGTCGGGGAGCCAGGCTGCCTGGGCCGCAATGGGCGTGTCGGGACAGACGGAATGGGAGCATCCTTGGTCCCAGAAGCTGCGCCGCGGGCAGAGGTATCCTTCGCGAGCCGAGGGATCTTGTTGGGCAGTTGTCCGTTCGCCTTCGTGGTCTTGTTCGCACCGAGCACCGTGCTGACCTTCTTCGCCGCCACGGTCGCCGCTGAGCGAGTGACACGGACTGGTCGCTGCTCCGAAGCGGGAACACGCTGGGAAGCGGCCCGCGCCGATGCTGGCTTCGCCTTATTTCTGCGTACCGGGGGTGCTGTGGCGAGTGCAGGGAGCGTGTCGGCTTCCTCTTCTGCATCTGAGTCCGACGCCACTCGCTTTGCAGCGGGAGTCTTCCGAGGCTGTCCTGGAGGAGAGATAGCTTGTGCCTTTGCGGTGGCAGCCGCCACATGCTTGCTCGGTGTGACTGGGGGGACGGGTGCGGTCGAAGTCACGGAAGTTGTCACCACCGTCGTCGTCGTTTCTGTGAAGACTTCCATTTCGTCCTCGGTCTCGTTGGGAGGGGTGACTGGCGCCACGAGAGTGGTCGCAGTAAAAACCGCTGCTTGCCGCAATTTGCGCATCTCGTCGACCGCCGCCCACTTCGTCCATTCTAGTTGCTTGAGGTACATGTACTGCTGTTGTGGGCCGACTACGCTACCCGGGCGCACGATACGCATGAAGGCAATCGCTTCCGAGGCCGTGAAGCCGTACTTCCAGATGAGATACGCTCCAATGAGCGTACCTGTCCTTCCCAGACCAGCTTTGCACTATATCAAAGCGGGTATGTCAGTCGTACGGGATATTCTCGTCAGCCATACTCACGTGCACCGCGACAACGCCGCCGTTCTCGATGACCTCGTCCGCCATATCGATGAATTTGCGCACAATGTCGTCAGTGGGATTCGTACCATCGTCAAAGTATAATTCTTGATGAGTGATTCCGCGGTCAGCGAAGAGCTGAGCATCGTATAGTGGGTTGTTAAGCCGCACTACTAGTTTGACACCCTGTCGTTCGAAGTAATCCAAGCAATTCTGGAACGGAGTAGGCAGCTTTCGTTGCAATGCGATTGCCTTTGTTGGTGATGGGGGCAGCACTGCCTGGTTTTCCTGCTCGCGCTTCTCCTTCTCCTTTTTGATCCATATGGGGTCCACGGGCGAGGCAAACGCGATGAAGTTGGGAGTTAACCAGTTCCAGTCACCATTCTCCACCTTCTCGTAGTACTCATAGTCCTCGATGTCGAACTCATTCATGTCGCAGAGACCGTTCTGCATTGCCTTGTAGATACCCCAGAGACAATCCTGTATGCTGAGATTGAAATCTGAGCGTCCTCGTCCAGCATCTCGGAAGGGCATGAATTCGATCTCGGCGATAGGATGGAAGGCTTCCCATGGCGGTCGTTGTTGAACGATCATCTGCAGCTCGTCATTCGCCATTGATCCTCAGGCTGCGGTGGGCTATACTTACCACGTAGAGGGCCATCAGCAGTGCTGCGTTTGCCTTCCTCCGGGGATCGTTTGACGAGTAGAGGACGATTCGATGTGACACAATCGCAGGATCCTAGCAACGCAGAGGTCGTGTGAGGCCATGAAGATGACATGACGCTGTAGGACGTACCCCGAGTATCTCGTGAATCAGAATGCACGCCTTGTATACCATAGCCAGGTTCAACGGTCCCCAATCCTGAAAGAAGGACAGATAGAGTAGTTGGTCGTCGATCGTGAAGTACCAATACTTGGCGTCATCCTCTGGCGTCGTCGAGGACGAGCCTCTGGGGGCTCCACGGACTTCTGGAAGATTGGCGGGATCTCTTGCGAGGTCGTTCAGTGTGTCCGGCCTCGGAGGGGGATGCTGGAAGGACGTGAAGTACAACCTGGACGTTAACCACGAGCATGAGCGAGCTCATCGCGACGCGTGGGAACGAGATGGACTGACCTCCCACCGAAGTGGCAAAGAGGCTCGCAAGGGAGAGGCATCGGTGCAGTGTATTATGGCGGCAGGGCGGGAGAGGGCACGGGTGGGCGACGGGGGTGGATGCGGGGGCAGCGAGTGGCTGTCAGAAGCAAGAGGGACGAGAACCGCAACAGGCGACTTGTGTTCGTCTGCCTGGGCAGGGTCACGTGACAGACACGCGGTTTCCATCCCTCGCAGGCGCGGCCTGCCACCGACAGTCCCGCGCGACAACTGAGCACCCATAGCGGCAACACAATCAACACCGCGTCCGTACTTCGCAGACGCGTGCAAAACACCTCGTACGACCCGCTCCTTGGGTTTCATGCGAGGGAGGTCGGCGAAGCTCCTGGAGTTGCTGCTGCTTCGAATTCGCGCCTCGAATCAGCCGTCACGGCTCCGGCCTGCTCCGGCGCGCTCGTACTTCGCCACTGCCACGATTCCGGCGTCGGACGGAGAGGGGCAATGTCTCCTGCGGAATATCCACCGTCGAGCAGCAGGGGAACGCGGGTTCTGTCACAGTGATGCAGATGGTACAAGGGCAAGGGCGGACATAAGAAAGCCCCTTTCCGTCGCGGCTTTCTGACGCGTGCTCGTGAGAGCTACGGTAGGGCGCTAACGCGTCCACGGCGCGTCAAGCGGAGTCGGAGATCGCTCCCATCCCTACGCCCGCCCCCTCCTCCTCCACGACACCCTTCCTCCTCCTGCTTCCCTGCCCAAACACCTTGGGCCACCATACCGCCAATCCGGCCTACTTCTGGTCGCCGCACCATTTTCAACCACCATGCCCGACAACCAGATTTTCAAGGTGACGTCCTCCCCAATCATCATCCCACTTTCACATTGGTGACCGTCGCGACCCCCCGAACTCCCAGGCCACATATAGTGGCATCCCCGTCTACGAAATGTATGTCCCGTGGCGCGTTTGACGCGTGCTTTTTGATCTCAAGATGCTTGTAGGATGTGCAAAGGAGTCGCCGTGATGCGGCGGCGGTCAGACTCCTGGCTTAATGCAACCCAAATCCTCAAAGTAGCCGGTTTCGATAAACCTCAGAGGACCCGTATTCTTGAGCGAGAGGTCCAGAAGGGAGAGCATGAGAAGGTGCAAGGTGGTTATGGGAAGTACCAAGGTCGGTCTCGATTCACTACAGACCCCCCACACGTTTCCTAACCCCTCCAAGGCACCTGGATACCACTCGAGCGAGGCCTTACACTCTGCAGACAATATGGCTGCGAACCTTCTTTGAGGCCAATCATAGACTTCCAACCCGAAGCAAAGAGCCCTCCGTTGGCCCCAAAGCACCTCGTATCTGCACAATCCTCCAAGGCGAGCATACGTCGTGGTGCTGAGCCAGCGGCCGATTCTACTGTCAATACTCGATCTTCAAAACGAGCTGGACAAGATGGCGGGGCTTCTGATATCGAGACATTATCTGTGCGTGGTTCCGAAGACGGAACAATGACACCATCTCCCTCCGAGGCTTCTTCGAGCTCCCGTACACCCTCGCCTATTCGGAGCAGTCCTGGGCCTTCTGCGTCCGCATCCAATGCGATGGATGAAGATGAACGGTCTCCCTCCCCAGTGCCAAATCGCAAGCGGAAACATCGCCAGTTGGACGAAGAAGAGGAGAGTGATGAGGGGTACGGTGCAAGTGGAGCCGGGCACGCTGCATACGGAGATCAAATACTTGAATACTTCATCTCCGACTCGAACCAGATACCCGAAATTCTCATAAATCCACCGCCAGACTTCGACCCTAATATGTCCATCGACGACGACGGTCACACAGCGCTGCACTGGGCGAGCGCCATGGGACGCATCCGAATAGTCAAGCTACTACTCACGGCCGGCGCGGACATCTACAGGGTAAACAAGGCAGGCCAGACAGCCCTGATGCGCAGTGTCAT
Organism: Ganoderma sinense ZZ0214-1; assembly: GCA_002760635.1. Classification (NCBI taxonomy): domain Eukaryota; kingdom Fungi; phylum Basidiomycota; class Agaricomycetes; order Polyporales; family Polyporaceae; genus Ganoderma; species Ganoderma sinense. Next base: position 1,361,292 of record AYKW01000001.1, read on the forward strand.
GTTCGCAAACAACTACGACGTACGGAAATTCCCCGAACTCTACGAGCTCTTACACCGCTCCACCCTCAACATCGATAACAGCAATCGAACTGTCTTCCATCACATAGTCGACGTTGCGATGTCGAAGAGCAAGACGCACGCCGCACGCTACTACATGGAGACCGTCCTGCAGCGCCTTGCCGATTTCCCTCGCGAACTCGCGGACATTATCAACTTCCAGGATGAGGACGGGGAGACCGCCTTGACGATGGCCGCGCGCTGCCGTAGCAAAAGACTGGTGAAACTGCTTCTCGACCACGGGGCAGACCCAAAGATCGCGAACCATGACGGCAAGACGACGGAAGACTATATCCTCGAAGACGAACGCTTCCGCTCATCCCCCGTCCTCCCCTCGCGACAACTGTCCTTCCGTAGTGCCGCCGACGGCCCTGGGCCCACCACCATCGCTGCTGCTAACGGACCCTCGACTTACGCTCTCCTCACACAGGGCGACCGCCCATCGCTACATTACTCCACTACGGGCCAGAAAGCGGCGACGCGCTGTGTAACGGACATCACGATGATGCTCGACAGCCTCGCCGCGGCGTTCGACCAGGAGTTGAAGGAGAAAGACCGAGACTTGACGCAGGCCAATGCACTCCTGACAAGCATGCAGTCTGAGATCCTCGAGTCGCAGCGGACGGCGGCGCACCTGAAAGCTCAGGCACAGGGCCTCCCTGCCGCGCAGGCGACGGTGAAGCAGCTTGAGGACGAGCTTCGGGGCAAAATGGGCAAGCGGTTCCGGCTCGGGTGGGAGATGTGGGTCAAGGACGAAGAAGAGCACGAGCGGGCGACCCGGGAAGCGTCGGGCGGGGTCGGACAGCGTGCGTCTGCCCCTGCGGGGGAGGCGGACATCCCGACGGACCCCGAAGAGCTCCGCAGGGAGTGCGAGCGGTTGCGGGAGGAGCTCGCGGGGCACAGGACACGGAGGAGGGAGATGTTCGACCATCTCGTCAAGTTTCAGGCGGAGGCGGGCACTGGTGGGCGCATGACAGAGTACCGGCGCCTGATCAGCGCAGGATGTGGGGGCATTCCGCCAGAGGACGTAGATGGCGTCGTGGGCATGCTGCTGGAGGTGCGTGGCTCATATGATGAGCGGACGGTGTGGACTGACGAGATTTTTGGGACAGACCTTGGAGGCTGAGGAGCCGAGTTCTTCAACGGCATGGAATGGTTCCGCTCGTGGAGGCTTGCCTGTGGGCTGAACGTAGCCCGATGATGAGGGCTTTCTGTAGCTCTATTTTATTATGTATTGCTTTGGGATGCGTGGGATCACTTTCGTTTGTATTGCGTATAATATAGATGCCCGAAAAGCAACACCGCATTTTCGAGAGCGAAAGAGTCGCAACGCGTCGTGTGACAGCGCTTCCAAAAGACTCGTCCGAGTCGCGGTCGCGTGCGCGCGTTCTTCGCTTACGTAAGGCGCTCACGGAAATTCTGAGCTGGACGCTGTCACCGCGACTTGGCACTCGTCCTGGTGCACTGGTGTGCCTCTCCTCTCCTCTTTGCTCCTGAAGGTCTGGGACTCGGTACACTATGTCTATCACGTCTCGGGAACTGGCCTACGCTGCCACGACCGGCAGCTTCATGCGAAACTTCCGCCACCTGCTCCCCGTGCCTCGATTCATGGTTCGTGGCCCTTTCCTACCCGGCCAGTCCGTGCCCAAGGACACGAAGCCCAAGGACAGGATTAAGTACTGGAACATCGTCCCTGGTGACTTCATCAAGATTCGAGGAGAGACGAACGGTCCAGTACATGAGGTCCACAGGGTTAACAAGCTCTCCAACCGTGTCATACTCAAGCGGGAAATCAACAAGGCAGTGAGTACGGTCGATCGTGGGCGTTATAGGTTTAGTTTCCCAAACCACAATGTCTAGGGTTATGTGCCGGAAGCTGGGCGACAGTCTGGGATCTCTGTGCCATATTCAAAATGCCAGTTGCTTGTCGGGAAGTATGAGTACCCGCCCGAAGGCGACGAGACTGAGCCAAAGTTGAAAAAGTGCGTCTTGTGCTCTGTTCAATGCAACTACAGCACCCTGACCTCTAGCTTAGTGTGTTTGCTACGCGTCTCACCACCTCGCAGCCCTACTACTACAGGAAGGGGGGCTACTGGATCTGGAGGCGGTACGCCGTCAACACCACCCCTCGTCTACCGAATTACACTGTGAAGACCCATGTGTCCATACGTATACCGTGGCCGAAGCGGAACCCTGTCACCAAGCCAGAACGTGAGTGCGTTGCCCCTCCAGCCCCGATCATAAACACTGATTGTGTCAACAGCGACCCCGTACGACACGACTGAAGATGCCGTCCTCGAAGTCACTTACACTCCTCCGACACTCCCTGACTCCTTCTTGCACCCCGCGTCCCGGATACCAAGCGAGCAGGAATATATCACGTCCCTCGCCGACCCCGACCGGACGTTCTTCTCGGCCTCCGCGCCCATTGAGGTGCACCTCCAGAAGGAGCTCTCGAACCCGCACAGCCGCGCGAAGAAGCAGGCACGCTGGCAGGCGTTCCAGGCGCATCAGAAGGACCTTCTCCAGGAGTACATCGACGTCGAGTACGCGAACCTCAACGGACGCACGAAGCAGGTTGCGCGGGCCGACGCCACGTGGAAGTGGCAACAACGTCTCCTCAAAGACCGCAAGTCCGAGCTCTTACGCCGCTGGCGCAACCGCGGCGCGGAGGCACGCCTGACGCGGAAGCGCGAACGCCAAGCGCGCAAGCTCGAGAAGCGCGAGGAGAAGCTGCGGAACCTTGTGCTCGCCGAGGCCAGGAACCAAATCTTGCCAAGGGCTGTATAGATGGGAGGGCTGGCTCCACGGCGACGGAGGTCGTTATATTGTATGTTCCCGCACGTCTGGCTCTGTGGGCCTAGGTGTGCGCGAGGTAATAGATCGTGTCCAGCTCACATGCTGTCAGACCACCCAGCGGACTGTTGACTGAATCTACTCGACCAGACGCCGCCAACGCACCCTGAACAAGTACACAATGCCTTCGGCCGACCCGCTCGGCTGCGTAATCAAACGGTTGGGTGTCGGTTCAACTTGGTTGGATGACCGATGTGGTCACCGGTGCTGTTCATCAAATAGCGGAACCACCAATCCCATTCATTCGTGCTGCTTTAACTCTCCTGCGAGTCGAACCATGTATCTGACTGTTGTCTGACTGGGCTTTCAAACCGGCCTCTAATGACAGAACGAAGCAAGACACGGCCTCTCTTGTTGCTTACCAAGAGTAAATGGTTTGAAGGAGAGCAACTGACCAACTCTAACCAAGCAGTTAGACAAGCTTGGAACTTTGCCTACCTGCTCATTGCGGGAAAATAGGACTTCCATGCTCCGTCTGGTTTGCCGTGTTGCGGCTTGACCCGGTGGGTACGTCCACCACTTGATTTGGACCTGCACGGGGTGATATTTTGATTAGGCAGCGGACAGGCGACACCGTTTCGTTGACGAGCTGCAATATGTTGCACTGGCAGGACAGCGCCCATGCTTCTATAAATGGGTATGTTTCTCAAACGCTTCGGAGAAGTTCGGAGGGACTTCGGTCGACGGTGGGTGGCTCACCTTCGACCACTCACACTGCGATTTTGCAAACTGCCGTTCTGGTGACGACAAGCATCTCACGCTCTCTTTGTCCCGTGAAGACCCCCACGCGATCACGCCCCCACGCGTCGCGTAAGTATAAAAGGTCCTTCGGCTCAACTCCGACTTCGTTGAGATCACCTCGCCCCTCCTCAGTCTATCCTGGTTATCCTGGCTGTTTGGCCTCGCTCAGTGCCAGGATCTTGCATCCTAACCGTCGGCCATGTTCTCACGATCGGAGACGAACACACTCCATGACGCAGCCGACATCGAAAAGGCAGGTCAAGCGCCCGTCCAGCCCAAGTCAGAACTGCAGGAAGAGATTGACGACCGCAACCCATATCTCTGCACCCTCAACCCCGAGGACGACCCCAAGAACCTGCCGCTGTGGAGGAAATGGGCTGCTGTGTTGACGATCAGCTCCGCCTCGCTATGTGCGACGTGCACATCTTCTATGGTGCGTGTCGAGGGCGTGTGGTTTTCCCCACCCTCCGATTTTGCGGAGCGCTGATCGAGTACTGGCCCCGGATTTCAATTTCAGGCTGCATTCACAGAGACAGGTTTGGTGCAGGATCTCCACACCTCACATGAGGTCGCCATCCTCAGCGTGAGCCTGTACGTTATTGGGCTTGGCATCGGGCCTCTGTTCGTTGGGCCGCTCTCCGAGCTCTACGGGCGGAACATCATCTACAGGACGTCATATGTTCTCTTCTTCGCCTTCACATGGCCAACAGCATTTCCGCCTGACATTGGTACGCGAACGCATAGGAATCTTATGCCCCGCATCGTGCTTATCTGCTCTTGACAGCCACGTACCTCGTCTTCCGATTCATCACAGGACTATGCGGAGCCGCGTTTCTGAGCGTTGCGGGCGGGAGTGTTAGCGACTTGTTCGACAACCAAAACGTAGCGACGTACGTTCTTCGCTCTCGTCGGCGTTTCTCCGAAGCCTAAGAGACAAACTCTCTAGCCCTATGGCCGTATATACCATTTCGCCGTTCATTGGTCCAATCGTCGGACCCTTGATTGCAGGGTAGGTCGTAATGAACGTAGGCTCTGATCAAAATATACTGACTATCTTGCTCAACAGATTTATTGTCCAGGTATGGGGCTCATTTCACCCCTGTCAATGGCCTGCTGATTGACCTGAACCTAGAACGCGGATTGGAGGTGGTGCTACCGGACGTTGCTTATCTGGCAATTTGTACAGACGTGTTTCCTGTTCCTTGTGAGTCCGGTCTCATATCATCAAAGGTTCAGCGCTAACATTGGCTCATTACAGACCGTACCCGAGACGTACGTTCCCGTCATTCTTAAGCGCAAGGCCAAAAAGTATGTACGGATGTTATGTGCTTGCCCATGCCGCGCTTATATGCATACCAGACTACGGAAAACGGACAACCCGAAGTGGAGAGCACCCATCGAGCAGCAGAGCCACAATTTGGCCCGCATGATTCTCTACAGCATCTATACTCCGTTCCGTGCGTGTTATTTTTTGACTGTCAAAAAACCTCCGCTCACTCCCCGTTCCCAGGGCTCCTCCTTTTAGACCGTATGGCCCTTGCTCTCGATATCTGGTCTGCCTTACTCCTCGGAATCCTTTATTTGGCATTCCAGGCGTTTCCCATCATCTTCATGGACGTCCACGGATTCAACGTCCAGGATACTGGCCTGTCTTTCCTTGGCATTGGGCTGGGAATGTTCATTAGTCTTGCGACACAACCACTCTGGAACAGGCTCTTTCGTGAGACGGCCAAGCAGCACGGCGGCCACCTGCCGCCAGAGACGCGGCTGCTCATGGGCCAAGTGGGTGCTGTTCTCGCCCCGCTAGGTCAGTCGTCCGATCCCTCTCCCCCGCTATTTTGATTTTTTGTGGAATTCTCATCAAGTAACGTACAGGACTATTTATAATGGCGTTCACAACTTACAAGCAGGTCCATTGGATCGGGCCGATTATAGGCTCCATCCCGTTCGGCTCTGGGACTATCTTCATCTACACGGCTGTGTTCACGTACCTCGTCACTGCGTACCGACCTATCGCTGCTAGTGCAATGGCGGCGAACAGTGCGGTCCGGTCCAGCTTCGCTGCTGGCTTCCCGCTATTCGCGGGCCAGATGTACCACAAACTGGGGACGGTTGGTGCGACGGCCCTCCTCGCTGGACTGATGACCGCCATGGCCCCTTTACCGTAAGTGATAAGCAGGATGAGGGCTAATGCGCGATTTGAAACTGATTTGTATAATTGTGACCCTCAGATTTGTCCTGTACAGGATTGGAGCAAGGTTGCGGGCAAGCTCACAGTTTGCTGTCGCATAGATGCGTTAGATGCATGATATTTATTCCCACTTCGCGATCCCCTAATGATGTTCGTTAACGATATACGCGTCTGTGATGACTCCACATTAATGCCGCTAGATACACATACAGTCTTCCTTATATCCCATCCCAACGTTAGATTCACGAAACTCGCGCCAAACTCTATCATGACCACTGTACTCCAAGCTGTCCTCAGCATACCACTGTTGTCCACAGCTTTGTGCTCTGACACGTCACATTTTGAGTCAAATAGCAACTTCAATGGGAGCGCTGCGATGGTAATCAAGCCAAGCAGTAGTACTAGAACTAGAACTGTAGCCACCGGTACTAAGTACATAGTACGGCATTCGAGACCAAGGATAAACCTTATTGAACTTGCGCACGTAAGCAGGCGTAAGCGCCGACGGCTTTGAGACGGGATTGGACAAGGGGTTGGCGACAGCGCCTGATAAGGCACGGAGATGGATGATTGGGCCAAGGTAGCGCCGGCCAATGGGATGGCACGCGCTTGATTGTGCGAGACGTTCTGCGATGCGATTGGGCGGGAAGGAGGTTCACCGATCCACCGCCAAATTTCGGCCAGCGATGCGGAGAAGCGCGGAGCTCTCGGGCTTGTTTAATCCGCGGAGAGGATGGACCCGGGTTCTCACGCTTTCCTCTCGCTCACCACCACCAACGCCATGTCCCTCCTTGCCCGCTCTGCTGCTCCCCTCCGCCAGGTCGCGGTCCGCTCGCGCGCCGTTCCCGCACGCCACATGTCGCACGGCGAGTACAAGGTACGCCTGGGATGATCATAGCAGTCTGCGGTGGGTTGTTGACGTGTCCGTGGATGTGGACAGCACCTCCCCTTCGCCTACGAGAAGAAGGGCCTATTCGGCGCCAAGGTCGCAACATATATGCTCTTTGGCTTCGCTATCCCTTTCGTTGCCACCTACTACCAGTTGTACGTGTATCGCCCACGTCGTGCGTGAGGCCAACTCTGACAACGTCTCGTTACAGGAAGAAGTCGGGCAAGGCATAGAAAATCGCATCGCTACTGTAGACTACCTGCTTTGTACATGGAGACCACACTAGAATTAGATGGGGGCCTCACTTCTCGCAGTCCTCTGCCCGCCTTGAAGCCTGAAGTCGTCCCTCAAGATACCCCGGGTCATCGTGGCCGAGCAAGCCAGATCGGAAATCTACAGCCGATACCATTGCGTGCGTGAACGTCAGTCTGTGCTCCCCCCATGCGCCTCCATGGCTGCCTCTATCTCCGCTACCTCCGTTTCTTCCTCCAACGAAGTGTCGCCCTTCGCGACCGGGACCTTCGCCCCTTGCCCCTTGGTAGAACTTGACGTGGACGACCGACAGTCGCACATCCGCGCAAGGAGCTCCGGATCATGCGTCAGCGTGTCTAGGGCTGCGAGCGACACTTTCCTTGTCGCAATGACAGCCGACGAGTCTATCGCACTCGCTATGATTTTTCCATGTATAAAGACTAGGATGAAGGGCTTAGCCGTCGGCACGCCATGTGTGCCATATTATCTAAATGTAACTCACCGTCCATTTCAACGGGCATGTTCTGACGCGTCTGCGGTCGTTTGACGACTGCGTTGTTCTGGCACCCTTCCGCCTGCAGAAGCTCGAGAAGCGTAATTTTCGGGTTCGCCGAGAGCGTCTGCAGCCGGACGTGCGCCTCGAGAAACGGCTTGAAGACGGTCTCGAAGAAGTGACCGACCCCCATCTCGAAGAAGTTGTCGGAGACGTACAGAGCCCCGATGAGAGACTCGACGACATCGGACAGACACTGTATTGCGGTCGTCGGCTGCGAGTTTGGACGGGAGGACGTTGCTGAATGACGTACCTTCGGGGGCTCCATGGGCATGTCGAGCCAGTACTGACCTGGGAGCCTATTCTCTCTCTCAGCGAAGTCGTACTCCTTTTTGCGGAGTTCCCCTAGGAAGTCCATGTACTTTTGGATTGCGGCGGTGAGCTCCTTGGATTCCATGTGAATGTACTGCTGCAGCCCGACGTGCACGCAGAACGCAGCGAGGGTCTCGTTGGACACCATGGCGGACTGTGTGCAATGTCAATAAATGAGCGGTATTAGCATTAACCCACTGAAAGAGGCTTGCCTTGAGCATTGTCAACCCGCCCGGGGAAAGATATGGATGTCGTTCCCAGATGTAGCGAGCCACAACTGCAGATGATCGTTATCGACGACGAGGAGCTATAGACGTTGAATACTCACGGAAGTCGAGAATAGCATCGCCAATAAACTCTAGTCTATCGTAACTCGTCCCTTCCCCACCAGAGAAGGCAGAGGTATGTGTCTTAAGTATTCGTCAGTGCCCGACCCACGTCATGTTGCAGAATAGCCGACGGCTTACTAGAGCTTGTCCAAGCAGTTCTGGCCTGTTGAACTTCGAGCCAAGGATTATCTCGATTGCCTCTACGGATGTCGACGGTGGGAGAGCGCGCATGGTAGCTGGCTGTGCTTGTGCAGCACGTTCAGCCGCTAGGCGGGCGTAATCCGACCATTGTGCTATGTTAGGGATGGGAAGCCGGACTTTCCTCGCAGCCTGTAGCGCAACTTCATGTCCGCCAGACAGGAACGCCGCTGCGAGAATCGCTTCGACGACGTCTGCAATGACCTTTTCGTTCCTGTGGTGAGCGGAGACCTGTACCACAATATAAACATTATATCCACACCTTTTCTCCCATCCATATAGTGTTCTGCTCGTCGAGTTGTCGTTGCTTCTTGCTGCGCTTACCCTTGTCCTTCTTCTCTGTTGGGTCGGTCTTCATCTCCGCATTCCCGTCGACATCCTTGCACTTTACCTGCTGGGCAACGCGGTTGGCCGTGGCCATGGGCGGGTGCCAAAGCTTCGCCACGAAGCGCTTGTGCTGAATGTACGACGGCACTCCGGCATGCGTAGCTCCCTCTGGGAGGACTCTATTGGCGATCAAAGACTTTCGCGCGTGATGCAGATCCCCCGCACCGCTGGCGGGCATGGTCGCGTAATAGAAGTTGGACGCAACGACCTTTAGGAATGAATCGCCTAGAGAGACGAATATTGCCTGTCAGAGTACAGTGACGGGTAGCATGCTTCCCCGCGCTCACCGAGGAACTCTAGCCGTTCGTAATTGATTTCTGTGTAGGCCGCAGGGGTAGAGAGCGCGGTAAGGAGCTGTTGCTCGAGCACGGTGTTTTCAAATAGCCTTGCGTTCAGTTCTTTGACTAGCAAATAGCTCTCGAGTTTGGTCATGATGGAAGGGATGAGCCATAGTGTGCGGAAGGTGCTGAGGAACCATGAATGTGAGCTGTGTTTACTGCGACCGCTCCGGAAGTAGCGTACCTTGCTGGTATCGTGAACTTTTGGCATAGTTCTGGGATCAGGTCTGGGACGGACATTAGGAAAAGTTGCTTCAATATGAAAAAGTCGGGGAAAGGTACACTTCAGAGGTAGTTTTGCCGGAGGTGTCGGCGGTGCAGAGGTTGGATGCAAATTATTGACGATGCCTGGGACGACGTTGACTTCGATCATCGGCTGGTTCACGTCCTCGAGCCCTTGGAATTCTTTGCAGCGTGCCTTGCAATATTCTAGGAAGTTATCATAACCATCTTCCCGCTGTGTCGCCACATGTCAGCTCGCTCTCCACAGAAGCAGTACGCACGCCTTACTGGACTGTCGTCGGCTTTCGAGAGAGGCGTCAAGTCGTGTCGGACCTTAACTACATAGTAGCGCATCGTGAATTCGACTTGACGGTCCAAAACGATGGCGTCGTTCGCCCTATCGTCTACGGACACGTTGCCGTCCAGAAGGCCGATAGCGAAATAGTCTGCAGCAAGTTGCACGGCGTCCCAGAGAATATGTTCCTCGACTGACAGGAGCGGCCAGTGGGCGGACAAATTGGAGTGCCACGAGGAATCCAGAGGTGCGAAATAGCAAAGAAGGCTCTCGGGAGGACATTCTAGGGGTTTGTTGGTGAGCGATCTGGCGACTCGCAGAGTGTACTCGTGCAGTGCCTTGAGCCTGGGCTCCGTCACTTCAATTGGCGCAGCTTGGAAGAAACGGATGGTAGTTCGTAGACCGGAGAAGAAGAGAGTGAATTCGGGTATGTGGGGGATGGGTGCTCTTGCGAGTAGCAGGATGGGCGAGTGGACATCCCCGCCCATGTTGTCCGGTGCCACCACGGTTGGGTAGAGAGTTGTTGCCGGCTCAGACTGAGTGTTCTTCCAAAAATCTGGAAATTTTCGTGGGTACCCATGTGTCGTTGCGGATGTGTTTGCGGTCTTGACATCCTGGGACGCGACGCTGTTCGTGCCGACAGAACTACTGTGGTCTTGCGGAAACCGTTGCGACTGCGGAAAGCATCGGTGGTCCATGATGCCAACTCGAATGAGCTTCTTGCAGGCTTGGTAGCAAGCATCTCTCCGAGCCTCCCATGGCGTGGAGCAGAATCCGCCCGTAAATATTTGCAGCATCGTACACCTGGGGAAAGAGACGATGTATCGGAAAGCCGGCGCGCCTTCGCGTTCTTCGGTCTCGAGTGAGAGGGAGACCTTCTCGTCTTCTGCGCCCGGCAAGGCGTGGATCTGAACAGCAAAACGATAGAGTGCAGGCACAGCGGTCGATCTATCCAACCGTGCGCTTGTCACAGCATCAACAACGTGGTCTTCATCCTCGCCTTCGCTATCTGACTGGTAGGAATTGAGCCCAACGTGTATGGACTTTGGTGGGGCGTCATGGCTACCATGCGCGAGGCTAACCATCCATGCCCTCAGTTCGCTGTCGACATTCTGAAGGCGAATGAGGATCCGTCGTTGTTCGTTATTGCCCCTCTCAACCATGTGGACAATATGGGAGTGCTGTCCGCGGCTGTGGAGGTGAGAGTACGCATAGGAGAGCTGGTCGTCGAACAAATCGAAGCTAGAATAATATCCATCAGTACTGGTGTGTTAATGGCATGTTTATGAAACAACCCAACTTGACAATGAGGGAAGCTTTGGGTATATCTATGTCCTCCGCTGACTTCGTCAGTACCAGCAAGTTATGTGTTCCTGCGGAAAAAGCTTGAAGGACCTCCGGCTACCCTGAACGTCAGTCGATATTTCAATTAGTAAGGTGAGAGGCAGCACACACCAAAGAAGAATCACTCCCTGACTTCACTTTACAGTTAGGCGCAAAGGCACGAATGAATGGGAGCTGCGATTCCGTGGCTTGTAGCAGTCCTGGGAGTGCCTGCGCAACCACCCTGTCCTGGACTGGGGTGAGGGGTGGGTGTCAAGATTCATTTGCATATAACAGCACGGACATACCGAACAAGATGCCACGAAAGTGATCGCCGTAGCTCGAGCAAGGTTGTAGTACCTGCAACAGCTTGGAGAACTTGGGCGTAACATTGGACACAGGAGAGTTCAGGGTAATTTGCAACTTGTCCATTGCTCCATGGTCTTTGACTATACCAAGACCCGCCTGGACAAGAGCAGCCTTACCCTCGCTTGAGGTGGGCGCTGCCAAAAGCTTCTCTAGAGTATCTCGCCACCACGCATTCGCGGCAAAGGAACCCAGCTGTGCAAAGACACGGCGAGCACGACGATAATGGCGAGGTCGCACGAGCAACCCTTCTGGATCCGCTTTCCTGACAACAGCGGACATGGAAGGTTCAGAAGGCGCGGGAGCAGAGCTATCGAATTCCATGACAAGTTCTATCGGGCCGACCCAAGAGTCGGCGGTCTTCGTTGCCAAGAAAAAGGACTGAGCCCGCCAGGGAATCTCCAGCCAGGCCAAGTCCAGAGAAGCCCAGCGATCAGACGAACTAGTAAGCAAAGCAAGCAATTTGGGAATTTCGGGTGTCTTGCCGTAGAAGTCGGTCATCATGCGAAGCACCGGGTGAGGCGTGACCATAGGCACCACGCGTTGGGCGTCGCTGACGACCAGTAAATGCGCCTGGGACAACTTAAGACTTCCGTCTGAAAGCGAGTCTAGGAGCATCTACAGAGGATTCAGTTTTCGGAGGATCATGAATTTGCGAGCGACACTCACATTCGCGGCCACAACAACGATATCATTGTAGATGACATCTGGCCACCGGTTCACCCCGGAAGAGTGCATGGAGACAGTGTATGACCCCACAGAGAAGTCGAGTTCTTCGAGCTCTTTGGAATATTGACCGATAGATTGGTTGTCGCTACGTGTATTGTCATGTATTGTCAGCTGGCTGTGGCGGGGCAGTGGCGCGATGAGGTCAACTCACTCGACGATGAAGAGAACAACTCGGTGGCTGCGTGGTCCGTTCGCGGACATAGACTGCTGAGCGACAGTACACTGTCCCAGCGCTTGCTGTAGGAGACTCATTTTCTCTGCAAGATGTCATGAAGCGCTGCATCCCGCTGGTTTGGTCAGGAGACGCACCCTCGTGGTTCTCGACTACCGCAATCACTGAGAGTACAACTAAGTCAACGAAACCGGCCCTAAGAAAGGTGAGATAGTCACCATTTCCTTGCTCAAGCTGAGCAAAGATGTCTTCTGAGGTTATCATAGGGCGAGGCAACCCATTTGTTCCCGAGAGTAGCGGAGATGTTGTCTTGCGCTTCTTGGGGGGAGGCCCAGCCACTACGTTCATGTTGCTTACAGACGGGATGGAATCAGATGCTATAGTCGCCGCTTGCACTGTTTCTGAAGCCTGTTTCCATCAATGAAGCATGAGCTGACCCTCGCAGCGTGTGTTAACCACCCTCTGCTACGAGTGGAAAACTGTCCTTGATTGGTATGATAGTCGCTGACAAGCTGTGCGAAAGTCTGTCAGGATGGCATGGAAATAGTGCCTTGATGTCGCATACCGCTGATGTGGAGGGCTGGGAGTAGAGTTAAGGTCCTTGAATGGGCTCCTCGGTGCGGGACTGTGTAACGTGGAAGTGCAACGGAAGACGCCCATTCGTTTGTTTGCACCGACGTAACACGGGCGCCAATTATTCCGCCGGCTCAAAGGGTCTCGAAGTTTCAAGCGCAGTACGCGGCTCAAGTTCCGTGGGGCGCGCTGGTCAGCTGAGGAGACAATTCTATACAATTCTCGGAGATGGGCTGCTAGTATTATGGACCATACGACCCATATAGCGCATAGGGACGAAGGTACAGCGATTAACGGGAGATTAATAAGCTACTAAGCCTGGGATGAGTATGCCGCAAAGTCTAACGACGGCACGACGGCTAACATCTGACGCTCTGGCATATCATTGTCGGGACAAGACATCCTCCAACAGCTCATCGTGGTGACGCTGTTGAAGGGCCTTGAGGAAATCCTGCAACGCATCCCCTTCCATCACTGACGTAAGGTTCTTCAAAGACATACCAAGTCGGTGATCCGTGACTCGATCCTGACGAAAATATTGGATATGTCAACGACGCCAATTCAACCTGGTTTGAAAGAAACTAAACACAAACCTGCGCGTAGTTGTACGTCCTGATTTTCTCGCTCCGGTCTACACTGCCTACTAGGCTGCGTCGCGTATCCCGTCGCTCGATCATCTCTTGGTTCAGCTTTCTATCCATGAGTCGCCCGCGCAGAACTTGGAAGGCTCGCCGCCTATTCTACGAAGACGATTAGAAGAAGATACTACAGTAAATAGTGATGAAAGTCGACACACTTGATGCTGGCTTCTCTCGTCTTGCATAGAGACTGTGATTCCGGTGGGCAAATGGGTTATACGGACGGCAGATTCGGTTTTATTGACATGCTATAAAGAGAGTTAGCTGCGGCAGAGGGCATGTCAGCTGACAGCATACAACGCACCTGTCCACCGGCACCTCGAGACCGCATGACCTCAAGCTTGATCTCATCCATGGTGAAGAGGTTGTCATCGGAGTTGTTCGAGGGTTCCGTCTCTTCGGTCAATGGAAGGACCTATCGAATAGCCGCGAATTTAACAAGAGCTTGTTCGACATCGGACTGACCACATACCATGACGCCGACAGTGCTTGTGTGTACACGCCCGTTGGCTTCGGTAGCAGGCACCCTCTGGACTCTGTGGACACCGCTCTCCCATCGCAAGGCATCATACACGCCCTCGCCCTTCACCTCCATGATGGCGTCTTTCATGCCGCCAGACTCGAGAACGTTGCTGTTCAGCATCGTCACGTTCCAGCCATGGCACTGGGCTGCACGAGTGTACATCCGGACCAAGTCGGCCGCGAAGAGCGCGGACTCGGAGCCTCCAACACCGGCTCTAAGTTCGATTATTGCGGAAAGATGGGAGGTTTTTGAAGGCGGGACCAGGAGCGTCGGGAATGTAGACTCGACCATCTGGTTGACGGTCTCCGAAAGTGTCGTGTATTCCTCCTCAGCCATACTTCGCATGGTCGGGTCTGGGTCATTTAAGAGAGGCAGAGTCTCCTCCAGTGACTACTGTTAAATTTGTGGTCAGGTATAAACAGACGTGTCAACAAGCCACGAAGATGCTGACCTGCTTGGCGTGTCTCCATTCAGTCCAAGCATCCTGGAGAGGTTCTAGCTCTTTGATTTTCCGCACGCGTCGTATGTCTTCGTCAGAGAGCGCATCCTCCGATAACTGGATTAATCTCAGCACTCCACCTGCAAACGAGAATCACCATGCGCACCTCCGACTGCAGCTTCCGCCGCTCTTCTATTTTCCTCCGGACGAACTGGACGATCGGAGTGTCTTCAATCTTTGGAGAATGGATCGTCTGGCGTTGCGCCTGCGCCCGGACAGCCCTGCTGGTGGCAAAGCTCCTAGATAGTCTCAGCTGACGAAGAACAGGACGGAGCATAGAGATGGTCCGGAACGAGGAAGCGTTGTCCCAGGCGCGAACGACGGAGCTGGGACACGGTGGCGTGACGGGCGCTTGTCTGTTCGTATACGGCAACGGCTCTTGCTTGTCAAGTTGCCTGGCGGCGGTGACGACGACTGCGGCAGCGAAGGCGGCCGTACGACACAGCTCCCAGGCGACAGCTCTGCTATGACCCAATACTATTGTCGGCCTGTGCACCCTTCTCGACTTCCGTATGCTGTGACTCCACGTCGTCGACTTGACTCTATGTCCTGAGAATGCCGAAACTGGAGCGCACAATACTTGGGAGCCTCCGAACTCACTTGTCCCTAACCCTTTCTCGATCGTGGCGGGCGGAACTATGATGTTCAACAATACTCCTATCATCATACGGATATCGCAGGAGCTCGATGGTATGGTGGAGCCGCCGCTGAAACCGCGCGGTGTTCCTAGACAGCGTACTCGGTCAGACCCATGTTTACCCTCACGATTGCCTTCCAGCGGTCAGTTCGTTCTCCATTGTCCGTCATTCTTCCTATGAACTGACAGATGCTTAGCGTTCATCAAACGAGAAGCAGATGGCCTAGCTCCGAAGGCGGTCGATGCGGAGCTCCAACGCATCCGAAAGTCGCTCGAGATCCCGTCTTCGCAAGAAGACGAGGGTAGCCTGTCCCCGACCGCTTCGCTACAGAATTCCCCGGAATCCAGCCCGAAGTCCCGACGGAAGTCATTGCTGGACATATTGCCTTCCGCACTCAACGCGGCGAGAACCCTGCGAGAATCGGCCAGGAGGAACGAGGGGCCATGGAGGCCTCCTGAGGTACCCTGCGACCGTTGACCGTGTGCGCCGGCTTTCTGACCAGGTTACATGCTGCAGCCATACGAGATTCTCCGTGCGATCGAGAGGAAGGATATCATGTTCTTGATGGAGGTCCGGGATAGATCATTCGAGGTTCGTATTCTTGCCGTTCTTGCGTCTGTCTCTTATCCCACGCCAACGCCACGATGCTCTAGAGTCTGATCAAGAAGTCCGGAGATGTGACGCCCCTCATCCATGCGATGCGAATAGAGCACACAGACATGGCAATCGTTCTGCTCGGTGCCTTCTCTCGCTATATCAACCACTTGCAAGATGAAGACCTTCGAAAATCGGAGACGAAGAATTTACTCAAAATGCTCAGTGTGTATGTTTAAAGCGAACATCGAATGGTGGACTAAACGCTTTGCCAGGGGTAAACCTCAAGATCGCCATCGACTTCGGCCTGCAGAAGTCTCAGAAGGACCTCATGGCGTCGTTTCTACAAACCCTCATTATGAGCGAAGGCGACACCTGGATCACTCTGCAGGCAGGAGACGTAGCCGCCTCTTTACGGCTAGGTACCGAAGGGAAGCCTGTTCACAATGCTGAAACGGCCGTACGGAGCTTCGCAACAAAGAGCCTGGGCAAGGCGGATCTCATAGCGTCTCTTGAGGATTAGTGGGTCTTCTATCTGCTCTTTCATGCGCTCATTCCAATGAACGGACCATCGCCAGCATTGCCAATGCGACGGCCGATCTAGTCATGATCGCCGCATGGTCGTCCGCGCTTCAATTCATCAACGGCGAGGCTATACCAGTGCGTTCTCGAGGTTTGGCATGCATACACCTGGGCTCACATTCAAAATAGACATACTACTTCGCTCGGGATGACCGCGTCTACAGGGCTTTTGTGGAGCGCCTCGAGCGACATAAAGACCAAATCCCGAAGTTGGGACGCCGGCTACGGTGGCAGCTTAGGGCATTGCGGAGCCATCTCGAAGGTCGGAGCAGAGCGTATCGTGTGAGTGAATGTTTCATTAATTGCCCGTGCCATTTTAAGCTAACCCACCCTTCAGGCTAAGGTTGAAGCTCTTGCGAAAGAGCTCGATGAGGGAGAAGGACATTGAAGGACTACGGATTCTTTTAACCTATCTCTACGGGACTTTGGGCCTACACTTACATGTACTATTAAGTGCATTGCAGGATATCATTCGTTCGACTGTCCACCCTTCTGCTTTGTCCTCGCTCATACAAGGTGCCCTACGGGTCAAAGCCCCAACCCGCATAGTGGCGTATTATTGAGCGGATATCAAACCCGCCGCGGGCGAGCGGCTAACGTCGCACCTGCTGGCTTATTGGTCTGCGGACCTATCTATACGTGCTTGTACGAGGTGCCGTTCGTGTCCCAGGACCCAACACCTTACGCGGCGTATTATCGAGCATACATTTATGTAGTGGAGGTTGTGAGTGGTCCGTAGATTGTACTGTAAGGTCTACACGTAGGGCATGTAGTCCGTCCTGAAATGATATCTGTTCTAGGGGACTAATTTCAGCCCCTTGTACCAACCATAGGCGACTACGAGGGTTAAGCTGAGTGCTGCTGGCAAGAGGTTCAACTGAACAACAGCATAGATCCAGGCAGTGGCTAACGGCGGACTCTGGGACAGGTAGACGTGTCACTAGGCAAGGTCACTCTGGAACGGTGGACTCACCTGCTGCATGACTACCTTCCAGTTTCCGCGGTTGATCAGCCACGCCAAACGAGGTCCTGAGATGCAGGCGAGGAGGAAGAATCCTGCTTGCATCCATGGATGAGACTTATGACGGTTTGCTGTAGAAAATCGGCGGTAAGCTATGGTCGTGTGCAAGGGAAGAACGCTGACAATAGAATATGAAGACCGAGATGACTAGCGTTGGCGAGCTGCTCGTCAGCCTCTCGCGTATGAGGAGCAATTGGATGTTCACGCACTTGGGACACTTGGGAGCATCCTGTTCAAGAAGAGGGAGAGATATTCTGGCTGTCGACCGTACTGGAAGTGCACAAGACTAAGGCGGATGTATTACGAACCTGGCGCACGCATACAAGAACTGGACCAAATACCACGTACATATCCATGAGCAGAAGCATGAAGGACATGGGGATGATGAGCATCATTGAATTCAGCACTTCCTCGGCGAAGGGTGACAGATCATCCTCTTCGCCGTCCCCTCCATCCTCTGCCTTCGCTGTCTTTGAGTCCTCCGGTATTTGTTTCAGGATCCCCGACTCCTGTATAATGCGCCATTGCTCCGCTTCTGGAATCTCGACCGCTTCCCCTTTGCTTGACGTAGCCTTTCCCTGGTTCTTGCGGTTTCGTGCCATGAGAAGTGTGACGGTAAACGAGCGTAAGTCTGAAGAGAGACCGTCCGGACCGTGTTGTGGATTGCGGAAGGAGTTTGCGTGGCGAGACGAGCCTAGTTCAAAGTTGGGCCCAGCGTGACCTGAGACCGGAGCCACATCTCCGGCCCGGGTTGCCGGGTTGCCAGGAAAAGTGAAAAGTTGAGGTGCGCCACCGTCCTCAATCACCCAGAAACTCAGAAGAACCTGCTTCCGCTTTCCCGTGCTGCTGCCCCCGCATTCTGGTAACTCGATTCTGTCGCGCCGCACTCTCAGGGCCTCTTTGTGGCACTTGCTACCTCTTTAACGGCGCACAATCTTTCGTGAGATGGCGGACGAAGACCTCCTCAAGATTCTAGAGGCTCACGGGCAGCAATTCCTACAGTCTTTCGACAGTCGTGTAGCGATGGGCAAAAGGAAAGAAGGTCCAACGTCTACCACCGCTAGGAGTGCCAAAAAGAAGAAAGTCGATGAACCCGAATCTGAGGAAGAGTGGGCAGGTATCACAGGCCTGGGATCAGGTTCCAGCGAGGAAGGAGGAAGCAGAAGCAGCGAGGAGACATCCGGTGAGGATGACACAGACGAGGAGGAGGAAGATGACGATGAAGACGGTATGTCTATACTGTACATTTGGCTCACAAGGAAGTTTGTCTCACCAAGTCTGTACGCCAGAGGACGATGAGTTTACCTATGAGCGTGGCGCACACCAACCGGACGTGGTCGTGTTCTCTGAAACTGGTGCAGGCTCTATGATACCCAAGAAGTTGAAATCAGGCTTCATGGTAGGTTGTAGTCAATATACGTAGCGCGAAGATGACATAACATCGTGCTTAGTCCTCCAAAATCAATAAACTGGTTGACGAAGCTACTAAGCCAGAGAAGAAGAAATCTTTAGAAGAGGAAGAGGAAGAGGATCTGTAAGTCTTGCGATTCTCTTGTTGTGTCCGAACTCCAATCTCTTCTCTTCCTGTCTAGGACGAATGCGCAGAACGACGCTCTCCTACACCGGCTGGTCCATACCCAGCTTCTCTCAGGTTCCCTTAACCCCGACTTAAACCTCACGCCGGCGCAGCGGAAAAAGGCTCTTGCCGGGCGCATCATGGAGGCTGCAGGGAAGGCCAAGATGGGAAAGGGAGAAGCCTCGGTACGACAGAAGGAGCACAACCGAGCAGCCAAGCACGTTCGAGATGGACTTACAGAGAAGAAGAAGGAACGACAGCGGAAGGAGCTGGAAGAAGTAAACCACGATTGCTGCTGTTTGGTTTCCGGAGCCGCGCTAATTACCGCGATTCTGTAGGCGAAACAGTTAGGGAATTATCACCCCGCTTTGAAGGCGCAGTACGAAGCTTCGGCCTCGAGCTCGCGAGGCAAGAAGCGAGAACGGGGTTTGAAGATGGGTGTTGGCTCGTTCAAGGGTGGCGTCCTCAAGCTCAGCAAAAGCGACATCAGTGCCGTCCAGGGCAGCAGCCGCGGTCGCGGCGGGAGCAGAGGGAGAGGCTCGCACCGGCGAGGTGGAAAACGGTGACATATCATGGTTCTATCATACATGTTTCGCGGATCACATGTGGTGGTAAGCTATCGGACATACAATGGCATGCGGACATACAGTGACACATAACAGATTGTCCTATCTCGGGACACAGACACAACTCTGAAAGCGAATATCAAAACGAACAGGCAAACAACAAAGCTAGGCCACAAAAGAAGCTAAAGTCCATCATCTCAGTCGTAACGGTCGTGGTGTCGTCGGGACGAGCGGTCGTAAGAGTCATGACTGGACCCAGATCCAGAGCTGCCCCTGCTACTGCTCTCCATGAAGCACTGTCTTCCGGATCGAGAACGCGCGGATCATACTCACCCGTTTCTCCGGGGGTCCTGCTCGCGGTGGTGGTACGCGTACGCCCGGTCCTCCGTGCCGTAGTCACGTCTATCATGCCCCCTCGCGCGTCCGTGGCGATCGTCGTGCCGCGGGCTCGTCGAGCGGACCAGGGTGTCGTTGGAACTTTGCCTAGTGGGGACGCTGGTGTGAGTGATCACCGCCCCGAGATGAATGCCTATCGATACGTACCCCGCGCTCCTCTCGCTGCGAGGTGGTCTAGGGTCTACAGGGTAGCCTCGGAGGTCGTCGGTCGACGGACGAGTGCCGGCTCGTCGCGATGGTCTATTGCAGGATCAGCGCTCAGATCCCCGTCTATTTATGCCAGGGGAACTGAATGGGCGAGGGGACCTACTGATAGTGGGGGTCCCTGAGGTAGGAATCAGGGGCGGTAGACGGACGAGACGAGTGCGAGGACCCCTGGTGTGAGCCATGCTCTCTGTATGAACCGTCAGATTAACACGTTCTAGGGGAGGCAACGGCGATCTAACCTTGGCTCATGTCGATGAGGTGTGCGGTGACTCGACCGGCCGCGATGGTGAGACCGTCCGCTCTCGCTATGGTAGGAGTACCCATCAACTGAGCTCCTTCCCATCGAGATTTGGTCGTCGTTGTTGAACCCTGCACTGGTAGTCGAATAGCGGAAGTAAGCATGTTGGCTCGAAGGGTACCTCCTGCAGATACCCACCGACAGATCTCACGGCCGTACTGATCCTGGACAATCACAGGCCGCGTACGCCTAGGCGGTCTGTAGTGGCCGCTGAAGTCGCCGACACTGGGAAGGGGAACAGAAGGCAGGTCAGCTTGACGGTCTGCCTCGAGGACAACGCATTCAACAGGCGCACCGCGTGAGCTCGTTGCCGCTCTCATCCTCGAATATGACGGGCGCTCCGGCAGGGATGATATAGTACTTGTCCTTCTTGCCGTTCTTGCCGTGCTCGACGACAACGACAACCGGTGGCTCTTCATCTCGGTCGAGGGGCTTGTCCCAGTACGCCGGGTGGACTCCCGACGACTAATAACATCATCGTCAGCCAACCCGCTCTTCACAAAACCTCCGACAAGTTTTGATGCAATCCCTCACCTTGAACACTGGTGGTGCACTCCTCTCTCGCTCCCTGTGCCTGTGCTCCCTATGTGCTCGATGGTGCCGTTGGTCGGGTTGGGGAGGGTACGACGAGGAGTGGTGAACAATGTCCGCCCGTACACTATTGTTGATTGGGGGCACCATGTTTTGCACGACCGCAGGACTATGCATGTCGTGGACTGCGGTTACATGCGGCTGGCCGCCAATAATCGGCTGCGGCGCATACACGGGTGCGTTGGGCGGGTGTGACGCGGAGGGGACAGCAGAGAGCGCGGGGGCGTATGTTCCGTGGTCCCGGAACGCCTGCCCAATGCGTGTGAGCGAGCTCTCGCGTTGGACAAGGGGGATCGAGTTGTCGCTGCGGTGCGACTCCGCGAGCAGCTCTTCAAACGACTCAGTGTCGTCTGTGGGGAACGGCATGTGGGGTTGGTGGACAAGCTGCTCGTCCGGATAGTCTTCGACTGTCGTACGGTACCCTCTGCGCCGGGCGCAAACGCCCCCTGTTGAATAAAAACAACCAATCAGCCTATGCGGGAACGTAAGGATGACACAGTCGAGGAGGCCCTGACGTACTCGTACCTCGTCCTGCAAGCGTCTAGTCAAGTAGTTCTGCGAAGGACATCAGCGGGACTCATGGAACAAATGAGAAGACCAAGAACTCACTCGTTTAGAGGGTTTCTTTGGGAATACTTTGCGCCAGGCAGAGCTTTGCTGTGTTTCTTGCTCTTCGAACCCATAGGAATTGTATCCTTGGGGAGCATCATATCCGTCGTCGAACTGTCTAGCGTAAGCACGGGCCTCCCTCGAGGAGCGGCCGAGGCTGGGGAACAAGCGAGGCATGGTAGAGAATCGAAAGACAGAGAACAAAGGAAGTGGAAGGCTGAGATGAAGACGAATGTGGGCGTTCAACGTCGCTAGTAATGCGACGTCGACAATGACGACGAAACGATGAACTGTGCGAGCAAGGGAGTCAGATGGGTATCAGGGCCCCGCATGGGAGGGGCAGGGGGCCTTATAATGAGGGGGACGGAAAGCATGAGGTTACCGCGCATGGCCCGAAGCACGGTGAAGTGCCATCTCATGCTCTATTAGGCGCGTGTGTCTGGATATTAAGTTAATACGCGTACGTATGTCTGGCCAGATATCTGAGAGATAGGCGGTCCACCACGTCACCTGTTCGAAGCCTGGAGGTCGCCGGTACACGATGCTTTCACACGCCAGCGCGCGGATGAGTGCAGATACAGGAAACGCGGCTACCCGCAGGCATTGATACAAGCTTTGAACTGCTCGTACACTGGTACACAGAACGATCGCGCCTCCCGTGTGGCGTCTCCAATGTCTGCCGTCCTCTGACCCATCCTTGTTATTGATTTGTGACTCCGTGTCCACTGCGCAATCGGACCATAGTTGTTCTAGATGGGAAGTCGGGGCCATGCATTTCGCGGTGGAACTCATCCATCCCCGGCTGTTCGACGGTCATGAGGTGAGGGACGTGGAAGGGTGCAGGGTCCCTATCCAAGAAGCGCTTGTTTCTCGCTCCAGAGCAACTGTTTTACTTGAGTGAGAGCTTGTGAAACCTTGTTGATCGCATCGGCTGTATCACTGACTGGCCCCGTGTCGATGATAGGTCCACTGGTGTAAGCGTTCAGCCGTTCTGAAAGCACGACCAGAGAGTGCTCGAGAGAACGGGCTGTGGCTTCGAGGGCAGAAGAGGTAGATGAACCTTGATACACGGGCTAAAAAGATTTCAATGACGCCTGCCTATCGGCTGCTAGACAATTACGCACAGCGTCTTTGTGGATATGTTTGGGGCTGACGGCTACCTCCTGTGGCAAAATGAGAACCGCGCACATACAAACGCTGGGGGACATACCGGTAGAGGAGGAACCTCTGGATGTCTCCTGCCCTTCCCTTTATTTATAGGTATTGGAGAAGAGACAGAGGGAATAACGGCGACCGGGTTCCGAGTCGCTAACAAAGGAGGAGCTATTGAGGACGGTGAAGGTTGCAAAGGTTGAAGGTGGTCGTCGCCAAAGGCCTCCTTTTCGCCGACGTACACGACGCCGCAGATCACACATTCCTGCAACGTGCGGTATCAACATAAGAGCATGGACTCTATTCCGGGCTTGTACTCGCCTTCCTCGGATCGATCGACCCTCCTGCCTTGGGGGGGCGCACAAGTGGAATCCCATAACAATCGGGGCCGGGGCACTCGTCTGCGAGCATTGCCCATCCTTTAAGCATTCTCTTTCCTATCTCTGCCGATGCAGTGTCCGATTGTTGACGACGACGAAGAACCTCAGTGGGGTCCATGACGGGGGCGAAAGTAGGGGAACTAGGTGCGTTTGAAAATTCGGTCGGTGGGGTGGATGTCCTGGACATGCCGCTGCTGATAGATGTACTGGAAATAGAGTGGACGTCCTGTAATGAGGCCACTTGAGGAGCGGAAGACTTTTGTGAGGGTCGAGAGCTCGATGCGCCTATCACACTCCCGGAGGTCGGGGCCGGATCGCAATGAACGCAGAAGTGGGTCTGAACAACAGCGGATGTGGGGGACTTCATTAAAGGTACTTTTGAGCATTTCGTGCAGATCCTATCGGTGAGGATCTGTGAGACCGTTACCGTTTGGTTAAAAAGTCAAGGACACCAGCGAGATTTCGAGGAATGGCTGTAGTAGAATAACTCACCCAACCCTTGAGCATGTACTCGCCCACACTCCCAGGGATGTCGATCACGGTAGCCATGCTGCTCAATGGTTCGTGGCTCACTAACCGACGGGAAGCCTGTTGGATGCAGGAGGACGCGAGACGGAGATGATGGTGGTCAAAGGTCGGACCGAGTCCGCCTGCTGGTGCATAAGCGCTGACGCAAGGATCACGTGGATGCCCGACACCAGTTCCACGTCGGTGATGGCGAAAGTGGGAAAGCGTTTCTTGCCTCCGCCACCGACGTCGCTGCCATCTTCCTCGCCGGGTCACCTTTGTGGCCCGTTCTTGTACTTGCTGGGACGGTCCTGGATGAAGTTTCCCATTCTCTGGCCTACTGGTCTTCTCGCCCTTCTCATCGCTGGCCTTGATAGTCACTGGTTGTCTTCTGGGTCCGCACATGCGTTTGCCGAAGGAGCGCAGTGGACAACCGACCGGAAACTAGCTGTCAGGTATGACCTTTTGTCCCTCGAAGGACGCCTCATGAACAAAGCATCTTAGGGATCAAGTGCGCGCGCTATGGCACCATGGCTTTAGCAGCTACATGAGATTTGGTATGTCTCTGTCCACTCTCCTGCCCAAGAGCCGTACGGTTATGCTCATTCTGTCCCAGCCTTCCCATTGGATGAGGTACACTTCCTTCTCAAATTTGATCCTTTAGCCCCTTACTATTGTCCTCAGCTCGCGCCCCTCTCATGCACCGGCCGCGGTCCAAACTGGCATAATCCGTACGTTTCGTTACTTTGCGAATGTACGCAGACCGTTGACGTCTAGTGCAGGGCCGACATTGCCTCCAACGATGTAGCCGGAAACTTCTCTGTGACGCTTGTGGATGCCCTCGACACTTTCGTGGTCCTTAACGACCCTCGTGGGTTCGAGACCGCGGTCCGGAACGTCATCCGATGGGTCTCGTTTGACGTGAACACGAAGCCTCAAGTATTCGAAACAACCATACGAGTCCTTGGTGGCCTTCTGTCAGGGCACATATTTGCTAATAAGACAGATCAGCCATTTCATTTACCATGGTATCGGGGCGAGCTTTTGGATCTGGCCTACGACCTTGGTTTGCGTTTGTTGCCTGCCTTCTCCACACCAACGGGCATGCCTTTTGCGAGGGTACGGTCTCATGACATGAGCCATTGGTCATCGTTTGATGTCAAGACAGATAAATTTGCGCCACGGAGTGCCCAGGGGAGAATCAATAGACAGCTGTGCGTACAAGCTCCGTGGCTAGCGCAAGCCCTCTGACCACACACAGGCACGGCTGGAGCGGGGTCCCTCATCCTCGAGTTCGGCGTCTTGAGTCGTCTGACTGGGGACGACCGGTTCGAGAAGGCGGCTTACAAGGCCTTCTTTGCCCTGTGGAATCGCAGATCGGACATAGGTCTTGTAGGCAATACGGTCAATATATTTAATGGAGTACGTCAAAGAATTGGTCGTATGACTCTTGTAAGTTGTATAACATTATGCGATGACAGCTTTGGTTACATCCCGAAGTCAATGGCATAGGTGCTGGCATCGACTCGTTCTACGAATACGCGCTCAAGTGGTATATCATGAGCGGTGAGTTGCTTCTGCTTCCATTCGAGTTTATTGGGTTGCTTATACGCGCCTCGTGTAGGCGAGGTTGAGTTCCTTGACGTGTGGCAAGAGTCATATGCCTCCGTCATGAGGTATTCTCGATCGCCAGATGGCTACTGGGTGAGTAGCGGCCAATCGCTTGTATACCATGTGTCTGACGAAGACCTCAGTATCGGAATGTGAACATCTTCACGGTAGGGACCTTCTGGACTCTCTTTTACCTATCCATTCGAATTTCAATGCAGGGTGACGCTCAATATTCAACCGTCGACTCGCTGTCGGCCTTCTGGCCTGGACTACAAGTGCTTGGAGGTGATGTCGAGAACGCCGTGAAAGCACATCTCATCTGTACGCCACCTCTTAATCTTGTTCGCACATTGGTATCTCATGTCAGTGTACAGATTGGAACCTTTGGCGCGGATTTGCTGGCCTTCCAGAGGTCTGGGATATGAACTTCAGAACGGGGACATCATTACAGTATCCCCTACGCCCAGGTATGTACCTAGTACGCCCTTCGCTTAACACGAGTCTGAGAATTCCTCCAGAATTCGTCGAATCAACTTGGTACCTGTACCGGGTAGGTTTGGACCTCCTGATGGCATGATCGTGAACTTACCACCGCTTAGGCAACTCGAGACCCATTCTACCTAGACGTCGGTGGTAGGTTGTACTATACGTCTAGGTTCAATCTTTCGAGCTAATAATCATTGACAGCCAGGATTCTTCACGATCTTACTCGGAGATCAAAGGTGGAATGTGGACTGGCTGGCATCTCTGACCTTCGGAACAACTCGCAAGACGACCGCATGGAATCTTTCGTGCTGTCTGAAACCCTCAAGGCAAGTCTTGGGATCCGTTCCTTTCGCCAATTTCACTCACGTCGGCGACGACGAGCAGTACCTTTACCTCCTCTTCGACGAGGACAATGCTCTCCACTCGGACGAATCGCATTGGGTGTTCACAACTGAAGGGCACATTCTCACCCTCGATCATGATCACCTCAAGCCGCTCTCTGCTGCGCGCAAGAAGTTACGCCGGGTTGAGAATCACCAATGTCCGGTATACCAAGCCCCGGTGTTGGCCTGGGACGACTGGGACACCGAAAGTGGCATGCGTGGGGGCATCCTTGACCGTGCGGATGTTGACTACGCGCGCGAGCTCATCGGGAGAAGTTGGTCCGACCACGAAAAGACGCTGTGGACTCCCGACGGCTGGTGCTTAATCCCCAAACACGAACCCTACGTAAGTCCCCCGCTCCGTCTGTTTCGGTGGAGCGCGCTGACAATTGGCTTGGTCACAGACGTACGACTTTGTCCTGTCGCAGGATGGCCGGGGCGTACCCGAAGACCTCAATCCGTCAGGAGATAAGATAGAAACCTTACCGGACGGCTACGTTCTTCACAACGTGACCGGCATCCGCGTCCAGATTGTCAGTCGCATGGATGGCAAAGGCTACGACGTCGCGAAACGTGCGTGCTTCCAAAAACGTAAAGTTCCCAACTGACTCTACATCGTGCGTGGTAGTGGGACCATATGCGGTGAAGACGGGCCAGAAGGTCTACTTTAATGATTCGTCCCTTGTCCTCGGATCCGTCGCCGGGAAGGACCAGGCCTCGATGTCATCCAAGCGTACACCCGAAGTTGGGCTGCGGTTCTACCTAGACTATGTCGACCCCATGCTCCAGATCGGATCCCTCGGGATGCAAGACGCTATCACCGAGACGAGCGTCATTGCCGCAACAGCCCTCTTTGGCGGTGACCCCACTCTCGATCCCCCGCTGCAGTTCGGCCATGGACAGGGAGACGGAGTGCGCGTCGTGCGATTCTCAGACAACCGGCTCGGGTGCGCCCAGTACAGCGAGGTCCTGCTCGACAACGAGGCGGTGGTCGTCGACCGCGGCGAGTGCACATTCCTCGAGAAGCTCGTGTTCGCGCAGCGCGCGGGCGCGTCAGGGGTGGTCGTACTCGGCACCGAGGAACACCACATCAACCCCTCGGCGGAGAAGGAAGAGGTCGAGGCGGCAGGCCGTGGGATCGATGATGTCGCGGTCGTCGTCCTGCGCAAGAGCGATGCGGACCAGGTCTCGCGAATGCTTGACTCTGCACAGCACCATGGGTTGGGCACGGTGAAGCTCGTTGTCGAGCCATGGGGTGGTCCCGCAGATGTGGATCAGGATCTTGAGGGTGCAACTAGTAAGAGGACTCCGAGACAACCACAGGAGCGGGAGCAGAAACCGACTCCGACGGCGGACCCGTCGCGCATAATGTATCTCAACAACCATCCGTTGCTTAACACACGACTCATAGTCTAACATCGCGATACCTCTACTGGAACATTAGGGATAATAGACTTGTAGATACCTCGCACTGCCACTGCGTTCGTGGTCATCTCGGTGGGTCGCCTCAGTCATCGACCTTGATGATCGAGTATGCGGGCGCATCGAGCTTTGAGGTGGCGTGGAGGAAGGTGAGCTCGATGATGAAGAGGTATTCGAGGGTCTTCCCGCCGAGCTTAGCCACAAGCTCGCCCGCTGCTTTGGCAGAACCACCTGCAATCACATTCGCCATCACCTTCTGCACTGAACCCCCATAGTTATAAGAATTTCTTTCATACCAGTCGCAACGAGGTCGTCGATGATCACGACGTTCTGTCCGGCCTTGATAGCGTCTGCTTGCATCTCAAACACGTCCTGGGACGACCAGATTCCCGTTAGACCCTCCCACTGACCCCGAATTCTATGCACAGGGGTCCACGCACCACACCATACTCCTTCTCATACTCCGCACGGACAGTCTCTCCTGGAAGCTTGCCTTTCTTGCGAACCGGCACGAACGCTGCGCCGAGTCTCATCGCGATGATGGGTCCCAGGAGGAATCCTCGCGCGTCCAGGCCGACAACGACATCGATCTTCTTCGTGGGGGATTGGCTGATGGTGTGCGAGGTCAATCGGTGCACGAAGTTCGTAATGAGGGTCTCAAATCCAACAGGATCTCGAAGGAGGGGAAAGATGTCCAGGAAGACGATGCCCTGTACGTGAAACAGTCAGCACGTGTCGGGAATTGGCATGGTAAGGGGCATTCAATGTATATACCTTCTTAGGCCAGTCAGGAAACGGTTTGAGGAGACTCCTCAAGTACTCGACGTCGGCCATGGTCGCAGAAACGAAGGACTCTTGAACCTTGGTACGCACGTTTCATGATCTCTCCATGAAAGGTGCTTGGTTTTTGCGAGCACCGGACTGGTCCATGGTTTTCGGGCGTAATCGATCAATTTACGCAGCCGTCCATTCTGGACGTGCCGCTTCCGGATCCTACGACATTGCTCATAACGGTTTCACAGACTTACAACACACGGACGGGATGTACAGACATCGACATGTCGATGCGGATGATCATGATCATAGATTTGTCATACCCTTGTAGCATAAAAAGAGAAGATCATGTGCAAGTGTGGGGATACAAGGATAGACGACAACTAGGATTTTACACAGACTCGAGGATCTCAGGCTCCTTGAAGTCCTTGACTACACGAGTGCCAGTCTCCTACCAAGCAAAGCATGTCAGTCGAACATCCAGCGAGGCACGAAGCGATAAATGAAATGACAGGATAGGACTCACGTCTGTCGACTCGCCGTGGAGCTCAAGCAGCTTCGACATATCGAACTTCGGTGCCTTCAGAATCTTAGCCTTGTGCACGTACACATTCTGCAGAGGGTAGATGCTCCTCGCCGCCTTCTCAATCTCACGGCCGATCGCCTCCGGAACGAACTTCTGCACCAGCTCCTTCAAATCGCAAGTCGTCGCCTCCCGGGTCATAATCTCAAACATCTTTTTCCTAATCTCCCGGATCTGCGAAGACTGCGCGTACGTGGTCTTGCGGACCTGCGATGGTCTACGCTTAGTGAAGCCGATCGCGAAGAGACGGAGGAGGTAGCCGTCGGTCGTCTTCACGTCGACGTGCGCCTCGATGAGGGTTTGCCACTTGCGGACAAGGGAGCGAAGCTTGTCTGAAGTGAAGGACATGCCGTGGAAGTTGGTGAGGCAGTTCTTGCCCTGGACCTCGTCGACCCTGAGCTTGATCTTGCGGAAGGACTGCTCCTCGTCCTTGTGGAGGTCAGCGAGGGAAACCTCGATGATACGACCCTTCAGAGAATCATTGGCATTCTCTGGATTCCCAATGAGACAGGAAGACGCGGTAGGAAGCTAACGGCTACGCACTGAGACCCTGAGACCTGTTCACAAGAGTCTTGCCGACGTTTTTGACTTCAAAGATTGAGGGAGCCTTGACGTCGTACCAGTCTGACGACGCACGGTTTCAACACCGAATCTAAAAGGACGCAGATGATGCTGAAACTCACCCTTGCGGGAGAAGGGATCGACGACCTTTTTCTTGATACCCTTCTTGCCCTTCGACAAACGCTTGTTCTGTGCAGAATAGTCAGATTTTGGACTCGAGCAACATCCAGAAATTCGGAATTGCACGACATACCTTGCCTACGGCCATGATGGACTAAGTGGAGGGATGCGGCTGAGGAGGACCGCGGAGGAGGGGAGCCGGTAGTTGGACGGGCTGGGTTTTGGGATGCGTGAGTGGTGCACCAGGCGCGCAGGCGTTCAGGCAGGGCTGTGGGAATCTCAGAGGGTGGCTTGAACTTTATTTCTGCAACTGCATACCGAAGTTCTCACGCCACGTCGCTCTATGGCCTCCACTCTCTCCCGCTGTCAGTTCGACCAGGCATGCAAGGCTTATGTCAATGCTCATTCCAATACACATCCTTCTGACATAAAACGCTTTCCTTCTGGCTGGGTCTGGAGTGAACATCCTGTGCGCAGTCCTGAAAGCCTCTCCTAGTCGCTTCCCCTCACCAAGTCTAGTATGTCGCCAGCCTCGGCTATCTCTCAAGAACAGTACACCTTCCCCTGAAGGCTCCCTGTTCTGTGGCTACAGACGATGAAGATACTCTGCTTGAGTCGGAGGACGACGATGCGACCCTCAACACGTCGGCGGAGCATCTGACATGCAAACAGTATATCGTCCGATCTGCTACGTTCGAAGTCCCAACACTCTACTTCACGTTACACGACGCAAGTGCGTACACACCGTGACCTAACCTCCTCCTTTATGATGCGAATTTATGCAGGCGGATCTCCGTTATCGTTGGAAGAGATCGTGAAATCCTCTTTATTCCGACCGCAAACTCTACCGTCCGCCGACGGAAACACATTTGCCGTGACGCTGCCGGAATCCTCATTCGCACTGCTTTCGCAAGGAGACCATCCGACGCTCGGCACTCCATCGTGGTACTTTCATCCATGTCACACGGCTGACGTTGTTGGGGAAATCTTGGCAGAACTTGAGGTCGGTCGAGTGGACGAGTTGCGGTGGCTGGAGGCATGGTTCATGGTGATGGGAAACATTGTAGACTTCTTCGCGGGAAGTGTAGCATAAAATGTGTGTCGAGTGATCGGGCATTGAATAAGTACTGTGGATCTTCCGGCTGCTGCCCGACGTGCGTGCGAGGCGTGCGGTCGGGGGCGGGGATGCGGGGAAGCGCCGCGAATCGGATTTGAATCAGGTGCCAGGTGCGATGGCGGGACATGCGAGGTGGGCGGGCGGGTCATTGCGATCCCCGAGGAGTCTTATAAACACCAACATGGTCTCACTCCACCATTCTTCGCGACGCTGAGCACCCCTAGCACGACAAGAGCGCGGCGCTGGTATTGTTGCTTGCACGGCCTCGGCTCTATCGTACGATAGCCAATTAACCGCGACCTCGCACTATACCTCGCCTTTTATCGATCATCGTCTAGATATATAACTCGCCCGACATGTTTCTCGCCCGCTTAACCATCTCTGCTCCAGCCTCTCGTCCCTTCCTCAGACACCTCGCTCGCAACATGGTACGTCCCATCGCTCTTGCACCTCTCCTGCAGTGCACTGTCTCAGACCCCTTTTGCAGTCCTCCTCCGTTCAGCGTCACGAAGCCGTTATTGTGGCTGCGTCGAGGACGCCTGTGGGCTCCATTAACGGTTCTCTGAAGACCTTGACCGCTCCGCAGCTTGGTTCCATCGCACTCACGCACGCGTTCGAGAAGTCGGGTGTCAAGCCCGAGCTCGTTGAGGAGGTCTACTTTGGGAATGTCGTCCAGGCTGGCGTTGGTCAGTCCCCAGCCCGTCAAGTTGCTCTCGGTGCAGGCGTGCCCTCCCGCTCCGACGCGACCACGATCAACAAGGTCTGCGCATCCGGTCTCAAGTCCATCATGCTTGCCGCACAGACCATCGAAACTGGCTACAAGAGCGTCGTCGTAGCGGGTGGCATGGAGAGTATGAGCAATGCCCCGTATGTCCCCCTTTTCTTCGCGTACTGCCCTATCGATGAACACGCCCCTGCCACGTTCTCAGCTTCCTGATCCCGCGTACGAACCCTGCGTACGGCAAATTCACTGCTCTGGATTCGCTTGAAAATGATGCACTCTGGGACGTCTACAACAAGTTCGCCATGGGTGTCTGCGGCGAGAGCGCTGCCGAGAAGCACGGCATTACCCGTGAGGCCCAGGACGCGCATGCCATCGAGTCCTACAAGCGTGCGGAGCGTGCATGGAAGGCAGGACAGTTCAAGGAAGAGATCGCCCCCGTCACGATCAAGGGCAAGAAGGGCGACACCATCGTGGCCGAGGACGAGGAGTACAAGCGTGTTATCTACGAGAAGATCCCCACCCTAAACCCCAGCTTCAAGAAGAACGGCGGTACCATCACCCCCGCGAACTCTTCGAGTTTGAACGATGGCGCGTCTGCCCTCATCCTCATGTCCGCGGAAAAGGCCCGCGAGCTCGGCATCAAGCCTCTCGCGAAGGTCATCTGTGAGTTTTGCCGATCCCGTGCGCATACACGTGGTACTTACCGAATTTCAAAGCGTATGCCGATGCTGGTGTCGACCCCGTCGACTTCCCTGAGGCACCTACCTTCGCTCTCCCTACTGCCCTCGAGCGTGCCGGTCTCAAGGTCGATGACATTGCCCAGTTTGAGATCAACGAGGCGTTCTCTGTTGTTGTTCGTATTGCCGAGAAGAAGCTCGGGATCGACCCCGCGAAGATCAACCCTCATGGGTATGTATTCTGAAGCGTCCCCTGCTAAGCATCCTAAACTGACATTTCTCGAATAGCGGTGCCGTTGCTCTCGGTCACGCTGTGGGAAACTCTGGTTCGCGCATCATCGTCACCCTTGTTCACTCGCTGAAGTCCGGGGAGTACGGTGCTGCTGGTATCTGCAATGGGGTGAGTCCTCGGTCTTCTCTTCTACCTGCTAACTCCTCGGTGTTAACCATGGCTTGGACAGGGTGGTGCTGCGTCTGCTTTGGTCATTCAGAAGTTGTAACTCTAGTCTCTCGCATTACGTTATGTACGCTATCGCATCGCTATCATCATATTCTTTCATCCTCTTGTATTGCCGGCGCCTTGTCATTATGCCGATCTCTGTTCCTGAGCGTGGTTTAGACGTGTGACTGCACAGTCGTTTTCATCTATTCTAGGGCGGATGCGAGTGGGTTAATAAGGGCTGGCGCATGAGCGGAGCCCCGTTAGACCGATAGACTTTCTGTCCGCGACGCTGCGCATGTGAGTGTTTTTTGTTCACGGCATGTTCTATCTGCGTCTTATCTTACACTCGTGTCCCAGGTCTCGCGACTCGGCAGCATGATATGATTGCCTAAACTCACCACGCAGGTTGCATCCCACACTAGATAGCACAAATGCTTGGCTGGCGTCGTGGTCATCTGCGTCCCCCGGGTGCACTAGCACATATATTCTGGGAGAGGCGTCTCGTTTCATTGTGAGAGGGAGGCTAGCTTGCGTTCTTTCCCCCAACTGAAGCTTCTCTTAGGACACACATTCGTGTTCCAGCTGACTCGAGCTATGGCTTCGCTACACTTGCGGAACTCTACAGAGAAGCGCGACTTGGACGAGAAGGGTGGCTTTGACGCGGTCGGGACCATCTCCGAGTCGGTTGTCGAGAGCACCGATGGGGACGAGGCACTGCGTCTCGTGGGCAAGGAACGGACCGCGCAGTTTAGCGAGGAGTACAACAAGAAGCTCAGAAGGAAGCTGGTGCGTATGATTGGGCGTGGTCATGCAGTGTTTTCCGTGCGGTTGACTGAGGGTTGTTTTGTACAGGATCTGATCATCCCACCGTTATGTGCTGCTGTTTACTTCACACAGTTCTTGTAGGGCTGAGATCTTGTATGTGTGAGCGTCGTGCTAATGGTTGGAATAGGGACAAGACCTCGCTTAACTACGCGAGGTGGGTCAAAAAGCGTCGTGTATACTTAGCTCATGTACTTTCTAATCTACTTTGTAGTATCATGGGTTTCCCTATTACGGGTCAGGTACGTCGGTCCTCTTGAGCAAATGGCTGGGAGGGCTAACCGTCTTGGTGGGGCAGAAATACAACCTAGTTTCGCTGGCATTCTACCTCGGTGAGTAGTTACTTGCCATCACCGTACAACCATCTTCTCATTCATGTTTTCTGTAGGATTCCTTGTTTGGGAGTTCCCTACAGTTTATATCTCTCAGAAGCTGAGGGTATGTTACCTAGTAGCGTATGTTGAATGTTCTGATCGCTGACCACTGCACAAGATCGCGAAGTACCTGGGTGCCAACATCATCGTCTGGGGGATCATCCTCATGTGTCACGCTGCGGCCTCATCCTTCGGCGCATTCTTCGCGTTGCGCTTCTTGCTAGGTATGTGGTGTTTCGGTGCTCGCAACCCACTCTAAACGCCAATACCCTATACCAGGAATGTGCGAGAGCTGTGTAGCACCGATTCTTATTTTGATCATCTCGATGTTCTATAAGAAGGATGAACAGGTATGTAGACGTCTAGATACTCGACTGGCGCCCAGAGCTAACGGTGCTGTAGGCGACCCGTATATCATGGTTTTATGTTATGGTAAGTGATTTCGTTGAGTGTGTTCTAAATGGATGTAGATGCTTACTTCAGTCCGTAGAACGGTATGCTGATTGAGGGTATCGGCTTTTGAGTCATCCCCTCACTACTTCCAGGTCTCACCCAGGTCTTTGGCGGGTTCGTCGCGTACGGGATCTCGTTCGACGATGGCCACCTCCTCGCCCCATACAAGATCATCTACATCCTCCTTGGGGGCCTCGCCATCCTAGTCGGAATATGCGTGGTGCTCTGGTTGCCCGATTCCCCGATCCATGCCCGTGTCCTGACCAAGGAGGAGCGCATCGCCGCGCTCGAGCGGGTCCGAGATGATCAGGGTGGCACCGAAAACAAGAAGATCAAGAAGGATCAGGTTATCGAGGCGCTCACAGACATTCGTACATGGTTGATCGCATTGACGACGTTGATGAGTGAGTGTCACGATGCCAAAGTAGACGAGACAGAAGTGCTGATATCTCTCTAGCCAGTATTCCGAACGGTGGATTGAGCAACTGTGCGTGATCGCCGTGCGCCCATACGGGACCCTACTCATGCTATCTGTAGTCAGTAACCTCATCATCAAGAGCTTTGGTTATACGTGAGCATCCCATACCTGTTACATTGAATTTCTTGTAGCTCAGTTCTGCATTCAACTAGGTCGAAGCAGACACTGATTTTATCCACCCCCGGTGGGGTGGTTGCGAGTATGACCACGCTGCTATGTGCCTGGTACTCCGACAGGAAGGTGAGATCGTATAAAACACGACCTTTTACCGGCGCTGACCAGACCACAGAATGAACGGATGATTCCCATCGTGTTCTGCCTCATCCCCACTATCGTCGGTTCAGCCATGCTAATTGGGCTGAACAACTCCGGGAATAAGGGTGCTCTCCTCTTCGGTGAGTATCGACCCGCGTTTGTGTCATGTAATTGCGTTGAAGCAAATACCAACAGCGAGCTACTTGATCGGCACCTTTGGGAGTTCGCTGTCATCTGTGTATGCGTACAACGCAAGTAACACTAGTGGGCACACGAAGAAGGTGCATTATCCCCCTGCTCCAGATTGCACTGTTCGCTCAGATATGTCATTATACAGAACACTATCAATGCAGTCACCCTAGTCATGTTCAGTCTAGGCAATGTCATCGGCACCGAGATCTTCCAGCCCAAGGACGCTCCGGCCTACATTCCCGGAAAGATTGCGATCATGGTTCTGCTCACCGTGCAGCTCTTCATCTCATTCCTGTTGCGCTGGATTAACATCCAGTTCAACGTGAAGAAGAAGGCGCGTCTGGAAGAAGAGAAGGCGAAGCGAGGCTGGACGGATGAGGATGTACAGAAAGAGCGCGAGCGGCACGCGTTCCTAGACCTCACGGACAAGCAGTACGTGACTGACCGTTCTTGTTCTTTCCGCCTTCTAGGCCATGCACTGACATCTTTTCCAGGAATATCTTCTTCGTGTACACTGCGTAATGTAAATGAATACGAACCCATGAGTTTCGCGCAGTTTTGAAGTTCATTAATTCACTATCTCGCGCCGGCGAGTGTCGTCCACGTACGTCACCGATACCGAGGCCGGCCCGCATTTGAAGATAAACCAAAATTGAACATACCCTCTGTGTCACCGGGGTAGTAGTCGAACATGTGTTCGCACGGGAGAGGGTCAGCGTGCACCGCATGGGATGCCGAACTCGTGTCTCGACCTTCGAGCAGTGCGATAGACAGCTCTTCGTTATCATCGACCCTATATCAGCCGTGAGTACTCTCGAACCCTTCTCCCTTTCCGCTACAGTCATTGGTCCAAGATTAGGCACAAACGCTCGTATAGCGACCTTCGCCCTACAAGCCTCTAGGTCACAAGATATGGCCAAAGACCTTAAAGAGGTCACTGGGAGAAGGACAGAACTTGCCTCCCTATCTCCCGACCCAAGCCCACCATGGATTCCTCCGAGCTTAAAGATGAGAAGAACCTCCACACGGTGACAGTCACGGATGCAGGGACCGACCTTGACTTCAGGGACAAGGACGAAGCCTTAAGACTAGTAGGACTAGAAAGAACCGCAGTGTTCTCCGAAGAGTACTATGCGAAGCTCAAGAGGAAGCTCGTGAGTGTGATCCCATCTTGGCGTGTTTCCCAGAAGTTAATGATTGCCACATGGAAGGATTTTGTTATTCCTCCCCTATGCACGGCAGTGTACTTCACGCAGTACATGTAAGTCTGAGGTCGTTCATACCAGGCAGGGAGCTCATAGCTTTCTATAGGGACAAGACTGCATTAAGTTATGCCAGGTGGAGCTTCTGCGGCAGATGTCTTTTCGCGGCCTGCTGACCAGTTTACGCTAGCATTATGGGCTTCCCCGTCACGGGTCAGGGATACAACCTTGTCGCTCTTTCGTTCTACATCGGTAAAGAGACATTGGACACACCGTGGGCCGCATTATCTAACTTATACTACGGCCTAGGGTTTTTAATATGGGTCTTTCCCTCCATGTATATCGCGCAAAGGCTCCGGCTGGCGAAGTACCTTGGAGCAAACATCGTCGCATGGGGTACGATTATGATGCTGCATGTGCTGCCCAAATCCTTCGGGGGCTTCTTCGCGTTGCGCCTTTTACTAGGTAAGGCGAGTCCCCTGTGCATTTGCCGTCGCCAGGACCACTTACTGGATACCCAGGGATGTTGGAGAGTTGCGTCGCACCTACCCTGATCCTCATCGTCTCCATGTTCTACAAAAAGAATGAGCAGGTACGCTATTGTCTGAGTCAGAAGCGGGACGGAACTCATTTCGGGAATCTACAGGGCAGCAGAATCGGGTGGTTCTACATGGCTGTATGCGCATCACTTCGCGATCACCGGTGGGAGCACTGATTATTTTAACAGAACGGCTGCGCTGGGATCATTGGTGGTTTCCTCGCCTATGTACGTACCTGTTGATTCTTTAGCATCCCCGTCTGACATGCATCGTCACAGGGTGTTTCCTTTATCCCCGACCGTGGGTTTGCCCCATGGAAAATCATATACATACTCCTGGGCGCGCTCGCCATTGCGGTTGGGGTTGCTGTTCTCTTGTTTATGCCGGATTCTCCAGCGAATGCGATGCTCTTGACCAGGGAGGAACGGATAGCAGCAATCGAGCGTATCCGTGATGAGCAGAGCGGTACAGAGAACAAACGACTCAAGAAAGAACAGGTGATCGAGGCGTTGCTGGATATCAGGACTTGGTTGATCGTCCTTGCTACTCTTTTGAGTACGTTTCTCGGCCTCTAGATCACTTGTACAGTGTTGCTAACTAGGATTTTTAGCGAATATTCCCAATGGGGGGTTGGCTAACTGTACGTTAAACAATGCTTCAGTCGATTGAGTGTTATTAACTTAGGTTTTAGTTACAAACATTATCGTCAAGGTGCGCGGAACTCGGCAGGTCTCTTTAGTTACGTACATCCACTAATTAATGGGTGCATCTTAGGGCTTTGGGTATACGTAGGTATCGGCTCGGTAACACTAGGATGACCAGACTGACGGATTTTAATCCAGGACGAGACAAACTCTCATCCTGTCGACACCAGGAGGAGCAATTGGTATCGCAAGCGCCATACTCTGTGGATGGTACTCTGACAGGGCGGTACGCAGTCTCTCTTCAGGTCTTTGAATCGCTAGTGCACTGATAATGTCAATGTAAGGGCGAACGCATGTTGCCAATCGTCTGGTCCTTGATCCCCACCTTGGCTGGAGCGGGAATGCTGGTCGGATTGAATTCCTCGGGCCAGAAGGGCGCAATATTATTTGGTGAGCATTTGCCGTTTCAACTCTGTCTCTACGCCCTTGGTGACAGCAATGGCAGCAACGTGGATCGTCGGAACGTACGGCTCCTCTCTCGCAATAATTTATGCATATAATGCCTCAAATACCTCCGGACACACGAAGAAGGTCACCGTGAACGCCATGACGCTAGCAGCGTTCTGCGTCGCGAACATTGTGGGCACCGAGACGTTCCTTCCAAAGGACGCGCCCCGCTACCTTCCCGGAAAGATATCGATCCTCGTCTTGCTAACGGCCCAGCTGGGGTTGTGCTTCATTATCCGATGGGTGAACTTGTGGATGAACAAGAAGAAGAAGCGGGGGTTGGAGGAGCTGAAGGCCAGGAATGGCTGGACTGACGAAGATGTGAAAAGGCAGAGGGAGAGGGCGGCGTTCTCGGACATGACGGACCAGCAGTGCGTTCATCTCGTACACTTTCGTTGCGGCTGGGCTGATGATTTGCTCAACAGGAACCCATTCTTCGAGTACACCGCTTGAGATGAGCGATCTGCGCTCTGCTCCATGCCGTCGGAATTGTCTTACACAAACTAGAACGAGTATTATGACGTCACGCGTCGTCGGCGGAGTCTCCGACATCGACGGATTGGGCAGATCTTCTTTTCGGATCCATGCATGGTTCGCAATATAAGCACATATGAAGCTACTGCCATAGTTCACGAGTACGTTTAATACGGTTTCCCCACAACTGACAGCCACGCCGGCCCACAGCTACCCCTTGTCTAATGAGCTCGGTCTCTGTCCACGACTCTCGTCTTCCCACACTCAGCTCTCCCAACCTCCGTAAACTTGACTCCTCCAAACACGACAAGGATCGCTTTCTTCGCTCCTATCTCCGCTCTCAACAAGCCCATCTGTCGAGCTACGTCGCGAAGGGAAAGGCCGTCACCGCGTCCTGGAATGTCGAAGAGATAGATGCCCCGCCGAAGAAGTCTAGTACCACGAGAGACGTCGACTTGGAGAGTGGGTTCGGAACGCCGATATTGAAGCCTCGGGCAGCCACCACATCAAAAGCCGGCGCCCAGACACAGGACGTCAACCAAGATCGCCGTCGCCCCCGGAGGAAGGCTGGGAAGGAGAACGAGGGTAGGGGTTCCTCGGTGAGTGTGGAGGTGGCCCAGGAGGATGTGGCGGCCCGCGGAGAACGAGACGACGACCGAGGCGTAGGAGACTCTAGAGGTGCCAAACGGGTGTGGTCGAAGGAGGTAAGGTCTACCTCAACGCCCAAAGAGAAGGTTCCCGCCGGAAGCAAGCCCAAGGAGAAGGTACCGCGCAAACCTCCTGCGCAGGGCCGCGGACGAGGCCGTGAGAGCGAAGATGAATATCGTAACCGTGAGTTCAAACCTTTATATACGATGCAGGTGAGCTCATGCGTGCACATATAGGGCTTGCAGAACGAAGAGAACGCAGACGTGCGAAGAAAGCGATAGTGGACCCGAAACCTAGCCCTCCAGCGAGCGAGACCTCTAGCCACGACAGTGGCGATAGGAAGAAGAAATTGAATGGGAAGAAGGGGAAGGGGTTGAGTATGCCCGCAGGGCTTGCTCTGATGCATGGGTTCTCTGCTACGAACATCGGGAAGAATCGCTTGACGGTAAGTGTCTCGCTCACCGTCTTGAGAGGCGTACCAACAGCTTGGATGGCAACCAGCTTGAGCCCGCTATTGGCGTGTTCAACAAGGGTAAAGCGTCTGCAAAGACGATAGTGAAGGAAAAGCGTGAGCATTCGGCTCTTCGAGATGACTGCATCGGGTTTAACATCCAATCAGGGCCAGCGAGCAAGGCGAAGTTGTTCTCAGAGAACGTCTTTTTAGGCAAGGCCAAGGCAAATGGTCGGAAAGCAGCGTCGAGTAGCAGTGAATCCAGCGGGTCCAACCGCCGTACCGAGCGTGAGTCAGAAGGTGCCTCCACGGAGCCTGGTCACTTCAAGGGGAAGGCCAACTCCTTGGAAAGGAACACCAAGAAGCGCAAGCGTTCGAGGCCTCCGAGCACCGTGGACGCTTCGCTGGCCGAACTCAAAGAAGCGGCACCTCATGACCAAGCTCGTCCCGGAAGGAGGCGCAAGCCGGACAGGGCGAAGTCTCCAGTGTGGGACATAGAGTCAGAGGGTGGCCAGCTGCCTTCTGAATCGCACTCGGATGAGCATGTTAGCTCCGATACTAGAACGAAGGTTTCCGGAACCTTGTTACTAGATACCCGCGCATTCAACTCGAAATGGGCGATACCCAAGGACCAGGAAAACTCACTGTCAACGGAGCATGCGAACCACATGATTGAACTCCAGGATGACCATCAGTCAGACGGCGCCTCGACCATCGATCCTTCTCATTCAGCCTCCCAGGTCGCCTATCGTGGAACGGTATTTTCTCGGTTCTTTCCCCGCTCAAGCAGCACTCGGGGCAAGGGAGCTATAGAGGACTCGGTTTGCCACAACGATACTACGCCGCCAGTTGCGCAGCCTGCCTCGCGCCGGGAGAACGTGCCCGACGATCCCCACGATACCGTTCAGAGCAGAATGGCTCATCCTGCTTGGGACATCCCTGTGGACACGTTAGACACGATGCACGAGGATTGTGCAGAGCCCTTACTCTCCCCTCCAAGACCGCCATCGTCCCTTCCGGTCCATGATAAATCACCGCTGCTAGCCACAGCAGGTCCATCTTCATCCACTTCTTCCTCGAGATCCCGACGAGAATATATCCTTGGAGGAAGCCAAGAAGACCCCCTCTACGTTGACACATCATACAACACCTACCCTGAATATGCGTCGTCGATGTCGTTCAACTTGCCTTCATCGCCGCCTATTCGGATGGGGGAAATCGAGCCGATGGATTTCGAAGACGAGCCAACGGCCTCCGCATGCGACTGGACCACAGAATTCCTTGAACTTCTCGGTGAGGAGATGCCGGCCGACTTGTTCCTCTCGAATGTGGCTGGATACGCAAGTTCAAGCGAGCAGCCCACTGGCGAGGACGATAATTTGGGGGTTCATGCTGAGACCATTGAGGAAGAACCTTCGGCTGCCCGAGACGTCGATACCTGGAAACTAGAAGGTGAAGATGTTCCTGAAGCGATTTTCGATGCGTATCTCATCGAGGAAGATTCGTACGGAGTGGATTATCCCAAGGAATACGTCCTGGAACACTCTGGATCAGCACCAGCCTCATGGCGTGGTTCACCGGAGGAGGTCGATGACATACCACGTCCACGCAAAAGGGTCAAGTTCTCCGATGACGTTCGTTGCTACGAGGACGGCCGTGACACGGCCGATATCGAGTTAGGAGAAGTCTGGAAGTGGCAACCGGAACCCGATATCAATGACGCAGACAGCGACGGATTGGACGAGGTCGGCCTTTCCGAGTTTTGCGATCCCGATGGCCGGTCCGCAGATGCCGTCGACCCTGAAGCCGCTCTCTCGGAAGCGGAAGACTTGGATGTGGCTGTGGAGGACGAGTCAAGTCAGCCCGAAGAGGACGAGGGTGGCGTGCCGTCCGAGATGGAAGAGGAACGTTCCGTGCTGGGATCGTTGCAGCGATTCTCACAGGGCCGCGCTTTGCTGATGGGCGTGGCTTCGGAAATTGGGGCCGATAGCTTTGGGACACGCTTGGGTGTGTCGACGGCGGAAGAAGATGTGGCCAGGAATTTGCGCGGACATTGGCGGCCACAACGGTTCTAGTCCCGGACAAGGCGAATTGGAACTGGTTGGTGGCCAATGGTTGGATGGGTTTTGGTTCCATTAATTGTGTGCTGAATTCATTCTGCTTTGTTCTGGCGAGATGACTCGCATCCGGGCAGCGGTTTGGGGAACAATGGGCCCAGCAGGATGGAAAGGAGGAGATTCGTGCCAGGCAGCTTCAAGTTTGACGGAGCTTTGTCAATTTGACCGCTATCGCGCCACGTCACGGTGTGACCAAGCGCGTTGTTTGGCTGTATTTGTTTTGTGCCCATGCGGTCACGACACTAAAGTAGCAGTCGCGTCACTGGACGCGGCCAGAAGATCCCCACGCCCCCAAACCTCTTCCTATTCACCCGCCATAAAGCTCCTTTCTGCGCGACGCCCCCTCAAGGCCTCACACCCGACGTTGCCGCTCCCGACCTTCACCTCAGCTGTCCGCTTCCTTGCAGGCGCCGTTATGAGCCTCAAGGAGAACGATGCCCCCCGTGTGAGTGATCCCAGCACTAGCACAGGCCACGCCCTCTCGCGAATCTCCGAGAGGGCCCGGCTTCTCTTCTATGCTACGGCCCTCGCTTACCTGCCCCTTCCCTCCCTATCTCCCTTGGTGTGTTGTAGGCCGGGGTCTATATCAAGCCAGAGCCTGAAGAACAACGCCTTGCACCCTTATCTCGCTCGGGGTCATGGCAGGCTGCACAACCACCAGCCGACGTCAAACCACGCGTCAAGCCAGAGCCCGTCGATTCGACGCGTATCGTGAGTTTTTGTGCCCTTTTGCGTGGTAATGTGCGCGTGTTTGACTGTCGGACGCGTCGTATATGCGTCGCTGGACGGTCGTGGTGCAGCCTGCTCAGGGGCAAGCGGTGAAACCCGACCCGTACCTGCAACAAGATGAGAAGATGGCGGTGCAACCACAACCACCTCCGCCCCCGAAGAGCTACTACAAGGTGTACGAGAAGGCAGATGACATCAGTTACGTGCCCGAAGACGCCCTTAAGGAGGGACTGGGCATGGTGAGAGCGCTCAAGGCGAGCATCAAGACCATAGACTTGGGAAGCAAGATGCGCCAAGACGTGTGGGCGGCCGAGATCGAGAAGTAAGCAGCTTGCGCCTCTTGTAGGACGCGGTCAAGCGTGCTGACCAAGTTACGCCCACAGCTTATTAGGCCAGGGTGCTCCGACTACTATGATCGCTGTCTGCGGTGGTGAGTGCGAGTTTTGATGGCTATTCGCGCGTATTTACTCAGTCTACCTTGTGTGACGTATGTAGCCACTGGCGCCGGCAAATCATCCATTCTCAATGCGATTTTGGACGGTGCGTTGTCATGATTGCCTTCAATTAGAGTTTAGCCGCTCATGTCTACGGCTGTCCGAACATAGACAACATTGTCCCGACAAGCGGGATGCGTGGTGCGTGGTGCATGTATCTAGGATCACACGAGGCTACTGATTCACGTGAACACTCGCAGCTTGTACTGCTGTTGTGACTGAGATTGGCCACCACAAGAAGAAGACAATTGACGGAGACGTGTCATTCTTGTCCGAGCAAGAATGGCGTGATGAGCTCAAGGTCCTGCTCGATGATCTCGTCGACGAAGACGGGAACCTCAAGAGGAGCACAGACTTGCGCAGCGACGCAGGCATTGCGTGGTCGAAGGTCCACGCGGTGTACCCCAATATCACGCAGGAGCAGCTTATCAGGATGTCCGTCGACCAGATTATCGCGAAGGACCAGAGTAAGCGGCGAACGATCTCTATGTCTGTATAGTAGCTGACTGAGACCGACCCTCCCTGTCCTCCATATAGAAATCGCAAAGCTTCTGGGGACGACCAAGCACATCTCCGTGTCAGACTCGAGGACGTTCGCGAAGGAAATCAGTAAATACATCGACTCCAAAGACCAGAAGCGCGGCGACAAGAAGGACAAGAAGAAGGACAAAGACAAGGATAAGAAGAAAGACAAGGACGAGCCCGCATACTGGCCCCTCATCCGCCAGGTCCGCGTGTGGTGCAACGCGAAGGCGCTCTCCACCGGGGCAGTCCTCGTCGACCTGCCCGGTGTGGCCGACGCGAACGCGG
Organism: Ganoderma sinense ZZ0214-1; assembly: GCA_002760635.1. NCBI lineage: Eukaryota > Fungi > Basidiomycota > Agaricomycetes > Polyporales > Polyporaceae > Ganoderma > Ganoderma sinense. The sequence goes on from AYKW01000001.1 coordinate 1,404,941, forward strand.
CGCGGAACAACATCGCTAAGGACTACATGAAGAAGTGCGACTGTGTCTGGATCCTCGCGCCCATTACGCGTGCGGTGGACGACAAGACTGCGAGAGGTGAGAGCATGTTTGCCAAAGGTTAGCCTAGAGCGTAGCTGACGAAGATTGGTAGACTTGATGGGTGATGCTTTCAAGATGCAGCTCATGATGGGTGGGTGCTTTATTTCACTATCACGTGTTACTTGCGCTGAACTCGCACTATTTCCAGACGGGAAGTAAGTAACAGAACGTAATAAGCTTCATGTGTGCGTAGAACTCAATATTCCTTCTTCAGCTATGACGCCAATGCGATCACTTTCATTGGTAAGCTGCACAGATTTGTTATGCAGGGACATGTCTAACCTCGACCGGTAGCGACCAAGTGTGACGACATCTCTTGCTCCGAAGTCATCCGTGCCTTGAACCTCGACGACGATCCGGAGTTGGAGGGCATCGAAGAAGAGATCACAAACTCCAAGCACGAGATCGACGAGTGGAAAGACAAGAAGACTGAGGCCGAGAACGCAGCGAAAGGTATGCTGTAATATCTACGATCCCTCGGCAGCAGTTGACGATTGGCGTGCACAGATGTCGATGCCCAGCTCAAACAGTCTCGCGCGTTCCTTCAGGAGTACCAAGACCATCTCCGTGCGCTCGAGAATGGAGAATTGTTCGAACCCCTGCTTACCGCCAAGAAGAAAACGCCGAAGAAGGCCCCCTCAGATAAGGCTGAGTCCGTCTCGGACTCGGACTCCTCCTCAGGCTCTGAGTCCGAGGCTGAAGATGACGACGACGAGCCGAAGAGCAAGAAGCGTAAGCGCAGCAGCAAGTCCGAGCGCCCGTCCAAGAAGCGCAAGGAAAGCGTTGAGAAGGACGATGACAAAGAGAAGGAGGACGAGCCAATGAGCGTTGATGACGAGGACGACTTTATGGTCGAAGATGAGCTCAACTTCGATGACGAGGACGAGGAGATGGAGAAAGAGAAGGATGACAGCGACTCGGATTCCGACTCGGACTCTGAGTCGGGGTCTGAGAAGGGCGATGAGGAGGAGGAGGAGAACGAAGAGGAAGAAGAGGTGACGATCGAGAGCTTGAAGGCGAAGATTGAGGAGGTCAAGCAGGCTATTAAAGATGGGCGTGTGCAGCTGTCTGGGTTCAAGCAGCAGCGGAAGGACGCGGTGGACATGCTCGCGTCGCTCAAGAAGCGCCAGAACGACGCGCAGAGGAGGAAGAACGCATTTTGCTCGCTGAAGCGTTCTGAGGTGGGTTTTTCTTTGCTTTGGCAGCTATGAAGATGTTGATGCCGAGACATGTTGCGGTAGTTCTCGCGCGATGTCCTTAAGGAGGACTTCCGGACTGGATTGAAAGATCTTGATGGTGAGGTTTCCTCACGCTATCCGAACAAGATCTGTCCTCAGACAGCATACAGATGCCGAGCAGGAGCAGAAGAACCCGGACAACTTCGACCCCACAATCAACATCCGAGGTGTGTATGACAAACTCTTCGCAGTGATATTATACTCAACAGTCCATAGATTATGAGGCGATCGACCTGCCCGTCTTCACTTGCTCGGCTCGCGACTATGTTCGAATCAAAGGTGAGGCTTACAGTTTCTCGCCCACAACATTCGCTAACATGTTAACCTTCTTTCAGGCCAAGTCAAAGGTGATGGGGATCCAACGTGCTTCACGAAGGTCGACGATACGGGCGTACCCGCCCTTCAGCAATGGTGCCACCATCTGACGGTGTCCTCCCGATCCCGCGCTGCACGCGCCTTCCTTACCCACCTTACGACTTTCGCGAAGACTGTGCGCGTCTTCCTCCAGGGTATTGGCGAGGTCACAGAGGCAGACCGGTTCGCGATGAAGGACCAGTGGGAGTCGGATATGCTCGACCCAGAAGAGGACGACCCGTATTACAGCGGCCTCATGGCAAGCTCAGACGACGACTATAGACATCTGCTGGCGGACATGAACTTGTATACCATGAAGCAGACCAAGGTCGACCGTAATGGCGAGCCTATTGGCGTCACTCCGAGACTCGTCAAGGTGCGCTAGACATGACAGACCTGATGACCCGAGTTGTTCGTGTCAATGCGTTCTTCACAGGAATTTGAGAAGGTTGTTGAGAGCTGCGTCGAAGAGCTGCAAGAGCGCTTCCGAGATGGTTTGGAGGAGAGGTGTCAAGTCGGCGCCACGAACGTGAGTCCTAAACGCAGCTATCTATGCATATAACTTCGAGACTGAGCGTGATATGTAGGCTGCTTCATCAGCAGTTCAGACCTCCGATACATTCGCAGCCAGTATGCACTGGGCGACATACCGTGCCAGTAAGTTCGCGAAATTCGATTGAAACGATTACGATGTTGAATGGTATTGTGGCCAGCCCTTCGCCGCCATGGATCTTGGCGCTCCGACCTCAACGTGGAGCTCTCCAATCCTTTCACACGTCAAATCGCCAGCTCGTGGTCCAAGGTCTTCGAAGCAGACCTGTTCGCGTCCTTCGAGAAGTCGACAACAGAAGTCATCCAGAAACTTCTTATCGATGTCGAAACTTCCGCCGCAGCCGGCCTCAAGGACCGTGCCAAAGGGCAGGGAGAGCTGTGCATGGAGGAGGCCCGGATCGCACTGGGCAAGACCCTTGACGTGGTGAATCAGACGATGACGACGGAGCAGAAGGAGGTCAGCCGGTGCCTGGCGCCGCACATTTGCGACCAGCTCATCGAGGGATATGACCGCGCAATGGAAGAGCGCGGTCGTGGCAGCGTGGCCCGGCAGAAGGTACGTTAGCTGGCCCACGTCTAACTTCCGTGGCGCATTACTTAGGGTGTATGGTCTCAGGCGGTGTTCCATGACTTCATTGCGAAGTCGAAGGACTATATCTTCACGGACGCGGCGGATGTTATCATGACTCGGCTGTCGAAGGCTGCTGAGGCGGTCGGCGCCGCACTGAATGACGCCTTGAAGGAGCTTGCGAAGAAGGTGCGTAAGCCCTAGTTCAGAATAGGATAATGTGTCTAACAGGCGTTCCGCTCGTACCCCAGATCGAAGTTAGCATCGCCGTTCTCTGGGAGGGCGTCCGCGACGATCCTGCGCAAGTTAGGGCGCGGGCCGACGTCGTCGAGACTGTCTGCGAGATCCTCCAACAGGTCGAGTTCTGGAAGAACGCGGAACGTCTTCCGCAGGCCATGCTGGCTTAGACGTCTTAGACGTCAACCTTGATACGTTTGTACCTCCATTCCTCCTCCACTCTCTGGTTTCTCTTCTGTCTACCTTATGTATCTTACCCCTTCTTACTCGACATATGCTAGTAATGAGCGGCACACCGGCCTTATTCTGCATCGTACAACCTTACCGCGATCTGTAAATACTGCAGCCCACGCTTCTTGCTATGCTCCATATCTTATAGGCGTACTACTACACTATACACTTCGCTTGCTGCAGGTTTTCGTTCTAGTCGTCCGCTGTGCTCTCGAGTCGTTCTCGCTCATCGTTATTGCTAGAGTGTACGTCCTACTAAATTGCGGTCTTCGTTAGTGTGATATGTATGGTATCTGACTGGCATACCAGCGTGTTGTACTAGGACTGAAGTACTGATAAACGAAGCGAACTTGAACGTTCGTAGGTGAGGAAGGTACCTAGTTTAGTACTTATGCTTAAGCTTAAAATTAGATTGCTGAACTGAGTGAACTCGGATGGGACCTCATACATGTAATATCTGTAGATATGGACAGCAACGGCCGGAAGAGGGTAACCGCCGTGCGTGATATCGATCCACGCTCCACAAACCTCTCAAGCTCGGAATCGTTGAAAGGTGTGGCAGTGGCAAGTAAGCTCAAGCTTATCGCACTGCCCGTGGCTTTAAATTTGGCATTCAAGTTCTTGGCGTCTGTCTGGCTTGTCGCTTTCCTCGATGTCGGACTGTGCAAGTACTGGTTCGACACTCCAGCCTATTAGGATATTTACAGGCATCGATATTGACCACCTTACCATCCAGAACGTTGCAATGCACAACAAGCTCGTATCCCGGAATGTCAGTGGTTGTCAGAAGATCTGACGGCGTGGGTAAGCTACTACAAGGAAGCCGTTTTTCCGCATCCACGAGGCTTCCATCGTTGTTCTAAAGGAAGAACTTCTTCTCGGAACAGTTGTCGCTGGCGAGTTCAAGAGTTCGAGCGGTTGCGTGACTCGGATGACCTTTGCCCAACTCCCCAGCCACCATTACCCTGCAACCGTACGCGTAGCTTCACGTATGGACTGTGCTGACGTCGACTCCGGTACCGATTCCCCCGTGATCAAGACCGAGGAGGTCCTCACCGGTCTTGGAGCAAGCACCATCCACCTTCAAGACTCGGAGGCGGCTCGAGTGATGCTACGCGTATTATCGACATCACACATTTCCTTGATATTCTCCCCTCTGCCAGCAGCGGGAAGCGCGACCTCCTCCAGGATATTCAGAGGTGAGATCCTCCTACGACGCGCCATATACAACGAGCTGCGCTGAACTTGGCACAGCTTGCGTTCCAAGGGGTACCCAGCAGAGACCGTTATCGCATTTTGTGGAGGTATGTCGCTTGCGTGATGCATCGTCAGTCTCGTTAGTCCACTAACTTGACTGTTATGGCAGAGACCGGCGCAGGCAAATCTTCCTTGATCAATGCTCTCCTTGGAGGTACGTACCACAATCCGTTTATGTAGAAACTTCAGAGGTTAGCCCTTACAATATGAATAGAGAGCATTGTCCGCACTAGCGGGATGGCCGGTAAGGCTGGTTCATTCTCTAGCTTGAGGAACTTGTTATTGAGCGATTGATGCTCCAGCCTGTACCTCTGTCATCACCGAAATTCGATACAACAACAAGAATACGATTGAGGCGGATATTCAGTATCTCACTGTTGCGGAATGGAAGGAGGAACTCGAACACCTGCTCAAAGATATACAAGACACGCCGAATGGTCGCGTGAGGCGCCGCAGTGATATGACGGATGAGGCTGCGGTCGCTTGGGATAAGGTCAACTAAGTCGGGATGTTTGGAACTCGATGAGATACTGAGACCAGCCAGATACATGCCGTCTACCCAGGCTCACTAACTCCCATACTATCAGATGGAAAGTAAGCTTGGTTCATATATCCTGCCTTCTGCTGCTTTATTTTCACGTCGTAACAACCCCGCCGACGTCAGATACTCTGCTCATGCCATCACTTTCATCGGTGGGTATTTCGAGCCGCTCATACTCGCAACGGACTTTGTTAACCAAGGTTGGATTCAGCGACAAAATGTGACGATCTTTCACCGATGGAGATTGCACATGAGCCTGCCCTCAGACTGGTCCTAGCCTCATGTGAAGAGCTGCAGGCGATCAACGCCAAGATCCAAGAACTGCAGGTTCAACTTGAAGGTAATTCAGTCCACGCTAATTGGAATCGATGAGAAGACTCATGGTGACTTGAACAACAAGTTCTGCAGGCCGCCGTGGACTCCATGGACAGTCCGAGACATATGAAGAAGCGTAAACTGGATGTTTGCGATAGCGGACTCCGAGCTGAGCCCACCGAGAGGGGCTCAGCCGTACCGCTCATGACCAATTCGGGGCTCAGGAGCGACGTCGATCCTGAGGGCACATGTGACAGGACAGCATACGCTATCAGAGCGAGTCTGGCGGATTGCATGATGGCAAAGAAAAGGCTATTGGCGAAGTGTCGGTCGAACGTGCGTAGCCTCGGAGAGTTTTGCTACTACCTACCTTACTCTTTGAGCCACTGATATCCATGCAAGACAGTGGACAAAGAAAACCCTCCAGAAGGACTTCAAGGACAGTCTTGATAAGTCCAGCGGTGGGCCTCCTGCTAGGTACATCTGTTACAACCTTCTCACCTGAAGTGACAGAGGACTGTGATGCAGAGGACGCGGAGTCGGATTTCAGCGACGACGACAAGGGTAATACTCCTCCAATCCATCATTGAACCGGCCTGATCGACAGTGAATGGGTTTGAACAGATGACGATGATCGCGAGCTCCCGGTATTCACGTGCTCCGCTCGTGATTACATGCGTATCAAAAGTGCGTGCCATCCAACTCGTACTGATCCAATACCTACAACTTGAAGGCGGTTGTCAGAGAAAACCCTGGAGGGCGACGGCGATCCAGTATGCTTCGCCCACGACGGAGATACCGAAATCCCTGCGTTATCCCGCTGGATTTCGACCCTGACTATTCCGGCTAAGGAGCAGGCCACGCTCCATCTCTTTGTGGAGGTAAAGAATGTCCTCGCGTCCGTCACAGCGTCTCTTGAGGAAAAGCCGCATCTCACACCGCAAGACCGCGCCGTTCTTCAGGGGAGATGGAGGTCAAATGAAGCACAACTAGTCATTCCACCCACTGCGGCCAAGTCAAAGCGTACCGCCAGAGAGCTTAGGGCCGCGCATTACGGTGTTCGGGCGACTGGTATCGTTGCGCGGTTGGTCAAGGTCAGTGAAGGCTGAACACGATCCTTATGGTCATGTTGACACTTGCGCTCGTGATAGAGCTTTGAGGGCGTCTCTAATGCGGTCTGCCGCGACCTGGAAGATTCAGTGACCTGTGGATTAGAGCAGATGTGTCGTGACCATGCGAGGCTAGTAAGTTGATCAGCACTCCAATTAATAGCGCCTGGTCTCGTTAAATTGAATTGTTCTTGGAGGCCGCAGGTGCAGTTGTAGGAATCTCCGACAACTTCGCTTCTGACATGCACTGGCGGACGTACAGAGCTAGTCCGTGCGCCTTTTGTCGACATCCTGCATTCCAATTCCTGACAAAACTGGCAGCCCTTCGACGCCACGGCATTTTTAAGAAGGATCTGAACATAGAGCTCACGATGGCCTTCACGCAGCGGATCGCCAACTCCTGGACACACATGATCCGGGTCCGGCTCGCCTCCTCGTTCAGGCTGAAGCAACGCGCGATGGCTCCGATTACGGCTCTCCTTGACGAGTTCACAGCATCTGTCCCTGACCACCTCAAGGCTTGTGCAAAAAAGAATCAGGTCTCGGCCCTGAACATCGCCCGCACCTCACTGGGCGGCGCACGAAACGCCATCCTGCGGGCATGGGAGGAGGACCTGAAGCGTATCACGCGCCTCTTGGTGCCATTTGTGCAGCTCCATCTCACCGAAGGCTACGAGCTTGCAGCCGGCGCGGAGAGGAAGAAGGGAATCTCCGCGCTGCAGAAGGTGAGCATCCCCGCGCGAGGTCTTCCTCCCACCCCACTAGGGCGTACACTCACTTTTGTTGCGCAAGAAAATCTTCCGTGACCACCTCATAGTCAAGAAGGACACCATGTTCGACGAGGCCGGGCTCGCGCTCCGGAAGCACCTCGTGGCCGCCATCCAGAAGGTGCGGGACACGCTCGACGAGCACCTCGAGATGGTCGCGAAGAAGGTGCGTCGCGCTCCGACACTCTCGTGCGTAGCGTCCTGGACGCCGCTTATTTTGCAACTATCTGTGGCGCAGGTCGAGATGCATATGGCGACGCTCTGGGAGAGCCCGGTGGTCACCGAGGACGACGTCAAGACTCGCAACGCCGCACTCGCGACCCTCGCCGAGCACAAGGCGGAGGTAGAGCGCTGGATCGCGGCCCCACGACACTCCCTGCGCAATGGTCCTGGGAACCCTCAGTGAACTAGATGCCATATTCCGGACAATTAAAGAATCCTGAGACGACGACCTAGATACGGTAGGACTGTCGCGTTGAGACGATATCTCACTCCAAGATAGCTGCTTGACAGTGGAAACTTGGTTGCTTCATCTCGTTGTTGTGTAATTGTACCCTGCACCCGAGTCTTGCTATTCTCCCGTACTCGGTCGGAATGTGCTCTGGATGTACTGATGTTAGACGTACCGTACCAGGTTGTAGAACAATGAACCATTGCTGCTTCTTGAATCTCACGCACACTGCCGACACTGTTGCACCTGGCGAGAAGGTCCGACTACCGTAGGCTGTGGTCGTTTGTCATTATCCTCTTGGTTCGTTACGAGTGCGTACAGTGTGTGAGAAGTCATACAGGGACGTAAACTATGGTAAATTCGAAGCGTGCAGGACAGTGGATGACTTTCCATAAGGATTTACGGACCTCTAAACGGCCGTAAATCCTAAACCAGTTCTATTCGCCGAGATGCCGAGTCTGATACAAACTCCGCTCCCAAGACCGACGTCTGTAGATGCTGCAAGCGCCCAAAATCTGGAAGGGGGGGTCGACCCCCCCTTCCAGACCTAAACGCGTCCGCAGATGCCTCGCTTAGAGCTGCCAACGACCTGAAAGGAAGGAGTTGGCCTTACAAATGATGGTGGCATTGATGGTCTACCAAATTGGGTGCTGATATAATGGGGGAAAATGCACGTGCACGACCATAGACGCTCACCGGACATCCGCGCTTCGGCAAGTTGGTCATGCCAAGGCTGCCCGCGCGCCGTAGGCGCGCGGAGCCTCGGCAACGGCAGCTGCCGCCCATCTCGGCAAACTTGCCAAGGCTCCCGCCCAAGGTCATCCTTGGACGACACGCCCGTCGTCAGTGCTGGTCTTTCTTCTAACTCTTGAGTCTTTCTTATAACTCTTGAGCAGGATAATATTGACAGTTAGTGATGTTATTGTTCAAGCTTTGAGCTTACAATATGACATTCATTAGTGTCGGCAGTGTTCTTGCCATTGCCTTTTGCAGATCGCTCGGCTACTTTGTTTGGCCTTGAGGGTCGCATACACATCGTTTTGATCCCATCTCGCGAACATCGCTCGCCGCTCGCCGCATTAGTATGCGTTCTGATCCGCTTTAACAGGAGCCCTCGCCATTCCGGCGTACGACCGAGCATGGACCGAGCGTGTCGGGACTGGAACTTCAAGCGCATGACAAATATAGTATTGCATCGAAGAGTTAGCAGTTGTTGCCTCACGCGGACACAGAGAAGGTGATGAACGAGTTCAAGGACCACTCTGCGCGTGCGCGGACACAGAGAAGGCGATGAACGAGTTCAAGGACTCACCTCAAAGGTATGCGAGATTTGAGAAGATCGCTCCAGGGGCATCGCTCGGGCTCTTCCAGAAGGTATGTCGCCAATGGATAAGTATTCCACGGTGCTGCGATGATCCTATACCCAGGACAACCAACCACGGGAGGCAGACTCCGAAAACAGCCCACCGAGATAACCTGAGGCCTCGTGCGGTGAACCACACCTATGGTGAGTCTGATGAGGACGCCTCAGACCCTCAAGGGCGATGGGTACAGGTACTCATAAGTTTTCACTGTCACTAGGCATGCGGTGCGCAGTGCACGCCAGGTGTGATGTCGCTAGCAGAATATTGAGCAGATCAATTGTCTCGGGTACAAATTTGCCACTGCGCGGGCGCACGACGGGAGTCGCTAATCAAATCACAAGCAGCTGAAGGTGTCGCGCGCAAGTCGGGGTAGTGCGCGCGAGGCTGGGGTAGGCTTACAGACGGTCGCGCAACGTTGGAGTAGTGCGCGCGAGGCTGCGCTAGGCTTGCGGACGGACTTATGTACATTGCTCCACGCAATTGAATAGGAGTCTTGATTTCTACGTTTTACCACCACCATGTCGCATCCTCGCTTTGGCTATACTGTCCTCGCGGACGCCGAAAACATAATCGTTATCCCACTTTATGCCATCACGATGCTATACACCAGCTTTATGATTTGCTTTACTACATGGGAATTCGATCCGGACACCCGCGAAGAGCACGAAATTTGCTGCTTTAGGTTCACGGACTTGCCTTCATATCTCGACCCACGACCAAAAATCCCAATCCTATTTGAAGTCATCGCGCAGATCGCTCCAGAAGATTGTTTCTTCACTGTCGACGGGTATGAATCTCCCCAATCAAACGGAGCAGACGACGAACGCCTCGCCACATGCTGGCTCGAGACTCGGCCGGATCCCATCTCCGAGACATATTGGCTAGGTGTTGCCCCCGCGGTACAAGAACTCGCCAATCATATTCAGACAAGCGTCAATACCTCTAAGCTGCTTGGCGAGGATGAGGAACACATTAGGCTCCAGGTGTGTTTCCAACCACCGGCTGGCCAGGTGCGATCTCTTAACACCACGCACGCAAGATACTCTCTGATTATCTATTTTAGTCCATCGCGTCGACCCTCCCGCTATACGACGCTCACGGTGAACGCTACGCTCCATCCTGCATTGATGAGGTCCCTTTCGAGCTGCCGGTGCGGGCCGCTTTCGCACTTGAAGCCCGCCATTGCCGAGATGAACCGGACGGCGAACGGGTTCTTGTTGCCATGCTCGAGCACATGAGCATTCTCTGAAGACAAGGGCAGCATGGAAAGCCCATACAAAAGACGTTGTCTCTGGTAATGGGATCCAGAGGGGGGATCGCGCAGAGAGATGAGGAGGAAAGGGCCCGGACGGAGCTGGTAATTAGCCAATGTATGATCGCGAAGGGAGTGGCGAAGGGAGTGAAGTAGTGAAACGTCGGAGGTTTGTAGCCGACAACATAAGCCTGTAGTCCGACTATCCTATGCACGCTGTCAAAACATAATTCAGCTTTGTATCGAGTCTGATTATCCGGTTGTAGACGAGGGCGGGACCCCTGAGGGGCTACGCTTACCCATGAAACTGCGTAAATCCCCCTCTCCCCGAATGACGATAAATCCCCCTCTCCCGACGACGACGACGACGACAACACTCCCACCCTACCACAGTCACCTCAGCTTCCACACAAGTTGCCATCCCGTATCGCCCGCTATGTTTTCGCCTTTCGAGGACCGAGTTGTCCGGGACCAATGTAAAGTTGTGTTCGACGCAAAGGAGCGCGGGAAGTTTGTGTCTAGCTGGGATAAGACGGTGAGTACAGTACTCTGCTGGATAACGTATTAAACCTGCTCACCCTTTTCGCCACGGACAAGATTGAGCAGCGAGCCGGCAACTGGCAAATAAAACGGGAGAAGGAGAGGCAATCGACGTACCGGCCTCAACTCGACTTCGTCGCTGCAACATGCCAGTACACCGTCTTCCTCTGGGACCAAATCCAGAACACAAAGGGTGAGAAGGGTGCGCGGCAGAAGCTTGATCCGAGAATACCTTACTTCGATGGCAAGTTCTATCCCCCCACGTACACGAGCCAAAAGATTCGAAATGTCTCTCGGGACGTCGCGCCCAACATCGCTTGCCTGAAGCCGGTGACAGTCCTGCATCCAGCCTACATCGAGGAGCTCAACTTTTGCCCCCGGTGTAACGCGACCGGCGACGACCTCAAATGGAAGGGATGGACGACGAGCGGTCCACGCGACGTCCACGGTGTCTCCTCGGAGGAGCAGGTGATTGGAGTGCAGATGCGTTGCAAGAGGTGCAAGGCGGAGAGGGGGAAAGCGGACACGCCAGATGATGAGGAGGATGATGCCTACTGCTGGGGGACGGCGAGCAGCCAGTTTTGGGAAAGGAAAGAGCACTGGGAAATTCCGCGTTAGTCCGCATATCACTTCATGGCATTATATCTTTCTTACCCTCACTGAATTTCCAGTTGGCGTGCCGCACATGAAGTGGCGGAGCGCAGTGACGAGCGAGTTGTACGACCTCATCGTCGAATTTCGGCCAGACACGACCTCTGCGGGCTTGGCCGAGCACATTAAGCGTAAGTCCACGGATCTATCAAGATCTGAGCTTGGACTCACCCAGACACAAGAGCTCCACCTCCTTCAGTACCACAAGCGACGGCGGGAGTACCTGCTCAATTTTGAAGCGAGGACGAAGCAGCAAGTTTGGCCGGGTGGGGGTCAGGATGTCAAGCTGAGGAAATTTCCGGAACCTCGGACGGGAAGACACAAGGAGGGTTACGATAATACGTCAATCAGCGACGAACTTATCACGGACATATACTTGAGCTGGGTGAGGGCGACGAGGCAAGGGGAATCCGAAGAGAGCCTGCGAACGAAGACTGGTACGTCCAAGCTCGGCTCGACTCTCACGGTTGAATGGGGTCTCACGGCGCCCTCCGCGCTTATCCGGGTCCCAGGTGTTGCCCTCTCCATCGATGCCACTTTCCGCACCGCGAGCAAGGCTACCGTCGTTGACCGCGGTAAAACACACACTCGCGTCTACAAGGGCGGTATCACAAGTGTCGTCAACGAGCAGAGTATCATCTTGGCCTGGGTAAGTACATTCCTTCATCGGTATTCACGACGTTCGCACCCATTAACTAACGCTCCTTGACAGCGTTTCTGTTTTACACAAGGCAACTGGGAATTGGTCGAGCTTCTTAAAGGAGTGAAACGTCGTCTTGAGCTGCTGGGGGTATCGGAACCGGAGATGGTTATTAGCGACTGTTGCTGCCATGTTGCGAAGGCCATCCACGACGTCTTTCCGGACGCCGTTGTTTGCCTTGATGTGTGGCACTTTCTTATGCGGTGCGTAGCCATCCACTGACCTAATTATTTGTGTCTGAGCTTTTTCTTCTTGTAGGTATCTTGTTTGCCTCGTGGGCGGGAGCAAGTGCCCTGTCCGCCAAGCGGTTGCCATTGACATCGTCGACGCGATCCTCAAGTCCCGCGCACTTCCGAACTCACCAGCAATTTATTGGAGCAAGGAGGAACAGGTAGCGCGCTTGGAGGCTGCCTTCGAGAAGTGGGAGGCAAAGGGTGTCTGGACAGCTGCTGCCGCAAAGGTACGCCCCGTCCTAATTGTGACTCATTGAATAGCGTCTGACTCTTTCCTCCAAGACGCATGAAGAGCAGCTCACGCATGTTAGGAAGGGCTGTCTCGCGCGCCCGCGCGATGATGTGCGTGCTGATGGGAGCCGGATCGAGGGTACTCACAAAGGTTGGAATTCCCTGCAACGCTCCTTTTCGAGCGGCCTCGAGATGATGGCTGCACTTGGCCATGACCACGTCCTCCGTCACAACACCCGCGTGGAGAGCGCGCTCAAGGAGCCTCCCAAGTTCATCCGCTCTACGTTTGGTTCACACCATGTCCATCTCGTTAACGACTGCGCACGCCGTTGGAACAAGCAACTGGCTAGGAAATCCAGGATAGACTCCGACATGGAGCCTCTGCCCGTGCTTGAGGCCCCGTCTAGCGGGGAGACCTTCGGCATGATCAAGATGAGCTCTGAGACGGCCGCTCACCAGTCGCTTACCTCTATCAAGAAGGAATCCGTTGATGATGAAGAGCTCCTTGATTTGTCATCACAAGACTTACTTGACGCCAACTACATCCTCTCTGGGGTCGGCGTGGACCCCTCCCTTCTGTATCAGTTGCCCCCGAAGCCTAGTGGACCCATCGCGTCAGTTTCGACGCCCACCCCCCATCCGTGCCCGCTTCCTCATGGTGCTGCCGGCGGCGATGCCAGTCTGATGTCCCCTCCGTCCCCTCCGCCTCCTCCTCCTCTTTCCCAAAGTGCTGTGCATGGAGCCTTCGCCCCCGGCCCCGCGGCATCATCTTTCCAGGAACCTCTTGCTCCCCAGTCCTCTTCTGCCGGCCCCATGGACCTCGATACTGACCCGTTGTATGACCCCGAAAGTCGGGAACAGAAGGCGGGCATCATTGAAGCTGCAAGCAAGACCTCGGACGACGGCGAGAGCGTTAGCAGTACGCAGAAGAGGGGAGACCGCAAGGGAAAAGCAGTTGACCGCAGTGCTTGCCAGGTACATTTCCGTGTTTCCAGCGTACTAGTCCCTATGCAATATCCCTATGCAATAGGATGGCTAACCTCCATGCACAGTCTACGTCAAACCGAAAGCGCCACGCAGAAACGTCCGCCAACACCGCCGACGATGTGATCGAGATCTCCGATGATGAAGGGACCCAATCACAATCAAAGCCCCCGCCCCGCAAGAAACTTCGTCTATATGTGCCTGGGATGCCCGCGGCTGCAAAAGCGAACTCGGCAGCTGCGACATCATCAACCTCCAGTGCGGGCACGCCATCCATAAATCCATCTTCAGTAAGAGCCTGCTGTTCACCCTTCGCTCCGACGCTGCACTAACATGCTTCATAGAACACCACTCTTGATACTTTTTTCCAGCCGCACTCGAACTCAAGCTTATGTACATTGCTCCACGCAATTGAATAGGAGTCTTGATTTCTACGTTTTACCACCACCATGTCGCATCCTCGCTTTGGCTATACTGTCCTCGCGGACGCCGAAAACATAATCGTTATCCCACTTTATGCCATCACGATGCTATACACCAGCTTTATGATTTGCTTTACTACATGGGAATTCGATCCGGACACCCGCGAAGAGCACGAAATTTGCTGCTTTAGGTTCACGGACTTGCCTTCATATCTCGACCCACGACCAAAAATCCCAATCCTATTTGAAGTCATCGCGCAGATCGCTCCAGAAGATTGTTTCTTCACTGTCGACGGGTATGAATCTCCCCAATCAAACGGAGCAGACGACGAACGCCTCGCCACATGCTGGCTCGAGACTCGGCCGGATCCCATCTCCGAGACATATTGGCTAGGTGTTGCCCCCGCGGTACAAGAACTCGCCAATCATATTCAGACAAGCGTCAATACCTCTAAGCTGCTTGGCGAGGATGAGGAACACATTAGGCTCCAGGTGTGTTTCCAACCACCGGCTGGCCAGGTGCGATCTCTTAACACCACGCACGCAAGATACTCTCTGATTATCTATTTTAGTCCATCGCGTCGACCCTCCCGCTATACGACGCTCACGGTGAACGCTACGCTCCATCCTGCATTGATGAGGTCCCTTTCGAGCTGCCGGTGCGGGCCGCTTTCGCACTTGAAGCCCGCCATTGCCGAGATGAACCGGACGGCGAACGGGTTCTTGTTGCCATGCTCGAGCACATGAGCATTCTCTGAAGACAAGGGCAGCATGGAAAGCCCATACAAAAGACGTTGTCTCTGGTAATGGGATCCAGAGGGGGGATCGCGCAGAGAGATGAGGAGGAAAGGGCCCGGACGGAGCTGGTAATTAGCCAATGTATGATCGCGAAGGGAGTGGCGAAGGGAGTGAAGTAGTGAAACGTCGGAGGTTTGTAGCCGACAACATAAGCCTGTAGTCCGACTATCCTATGCACGCTGTCAAAACATAATTCAGCTTTGTATCGAGTCTGATTATCCGGTTGTAGACGAGGGCGGGACCCCTGAGGGGCTACGCTTACCCATGAAACTGCGTAAATCCCCCTCTCCCCGAATGACGATAAATCCCCCTCTCCCGACGACGACGACGACGACAACACTCCCACCCTACCACAGTCACCTCAGCTTCCACACAAGTTGCCATCCCGTATCGCCCGCTATGTTTTCGCCTTTCGAGGACCGAGTTGTCCGGGACCAATGTAAAGTTGTGTTCGACGCAAAGGAGCGCGGGAAGTTTGTGTCTAGCTGGGATAAGACGGTGAGTACAGTACTCTGCTGGATAACGTATTAAACCTGCTCACCCTTTTCGCCACGGACAAGATTGAGCAGCGAGCCGGCAACTGGCAAATAAAACGGGAGAAGGAGAGGCAATCGACGTACCGGCCTCAACTCGACTTCGTCGCTGCAACATGCCAGTACACCGTCTTCCTCTGGGACCAAATCCAGAACACAAAGGGTGAGAAGGGTGCGCGGCAGAAGCTTGATCCGAGAATACCTTACTTCGATGGCAAGTTCTATCCCCCCACGTACACGAGCCAAAAGATTCGAAATGTCTCTCGGGACGTCGCGCCCAACATCGCTTGCCTGAAGCCGGTGACAGTCCTGCATCCAGCCTACATCGAGGAGCTCAACTTTTGCCCCCGGTGTAACGCGACCGGCGACGACCTCAAATGGAAGGGATGGACGACGAGCGGTCCACGCGACGTCCACGGTGTCTCCTCGGAGGAGCAGGTGATTGGAGTGCAGATGCGTTGCAAGAGGTGCAAGGCGGAGAGGGGGAAAGCGGACACGCCAGATGATGAGGAGGATGATGCCTACTGCTGGGGGACGGCGAGCAGCCAGTTTTGGGAAAGGAAAGAGCACTGGGAAATTCCGCGTTAGTCCGCATATCACTTCATGGCATTATATCTTTCTTACCCTCACTGAATTTCCAGTTGGCGTGCCGCACATGAAGTGGCGGAGCGCAGTGACGAGCGAGTTGTACGACCTCATCGTCGAATTTCGGCCAGACACGACCTCTGCGGGCTTGGCCGAGCACATTAAGCGTAAGTCCACGGATCTATCAAGATCTGAGCTTGGACTCACCCAGACACAAGAGCTCCACCTCCTTCAGTACCACAAGCGACGGCGGGAGTACCTGCTCAATTTTGAAGCGAGGACGAAGCAGCAAGTTTGGCCGGGTGGGGGTCAGGATGTCAAGCTGAGGAAATTTCCGGAACCTCGGACGGGAAGACACAAGGAGGGTTACGATAATACGTCAATCAGCGACGAACTTATCACGGACATATACTTGAGCTGGGTGAGGGCGACGAGGCAAGGGGAATCCGAAGAGAGCCTGCGAACGAAGACTGGTACGTCCAAGCTCGGCTCGACTCTCACGGTTGAATGGGGTCTCACGGCGCCCTCCGCGCTTATCCGGGTCCCAGGTGTTGCCCTCTCCATCGATGCCACTTTCCGCACCGCGAGCAAGGCTACCGTCGTTGACCGCGGTAAAACACACACTCGCGTCTACAAGGGCGGTATCACAAGTGTCGTCAACGAGCAGAGTATCATCTTGGCCTGGGTAAGTACATTCCTTCATCGGTATTCACGACGTTCGCACCCATTAACTAACGCTCCTTGACAGCGTTTCTGTTTTACACAAGGCAACTGGGAATTGGTCGAGCTTCTTAAAGGAGTGAAACGTCGTCTTGAGCTGCTGGGGGTATCGGAACCGGAGATGGTTATTAGCGACTGTTGCTGCCATGTTGCGAAGGCCATCCACGACGTCTTTCCGGACGCCGTTGTTTGCCTTGATGTGTGGCACTTTCTTATGCGGTGCGTAGCCATCCACTGACCTAATTATTTGTGTCTGAGCTTTTTCTTCTTGTAGGTATCTTGTTTGCCTCGTGGGCGGGAGCAAGTGCCCTGTCCGCCAAGCGGTTGCCATTGACATCGTCGACGCGATCCTCAAGTCCCGCGCACTTCCGAACTCACCAGCAATTTATTGGAGCAAGGAGGAACAGGTAGCGCGCTTGGAGGCTGCCTTCGAGAAGTGGGAGGCAAAGGGTGTCTGGACAGCTGCTGCCGCAAAGGTACGCCCCGTCCTAATTGTGACTCATTGAATAGCGTCTGACTCTTTCCTCCAAGACGCATGAAGAGCAGCTCACGCATGTTAGGAAGGGCTGTCTCGCGCGCCCGCGCGATGATGTGCGTGCTGATGGGAGCCGGATCGAGGGTACTCACAAAGGTTGGAATTCCCTGCAACGCTCCTTTTCGAGCGGCCTCGAGATGATGGCTGCACTTGGCCATGACCACGTCCTCCGTCACAACACCCGCGTGGAGAGCGCGCTCAAGGAGCCTCCCAAGTTCATCCGCTCTACGTTTGGTTCACACCATGTCCATCTCGTTAACGACTGCGCACGCCGTTGGAACAAGCAACTGGCTAGGAAATCCAGGATAGACTCCGACATGGAGCCTCTGCCCGTGCTTGAGGCCCCGTCTAGCGGGGAGACCTTCGGCATGATCAAGATGAGCTCTGAGACGGCCGCTCACCAGTCGCTTACCTCTATCAAGAAGGAATCCGTTGATGATGAAGAGCTCCTTGATTTGTCATCACAAGACTTACTTGACGCCAACTACATCCTCTCTGGGGTCGGCGTGGACCCCTCCCTTCTGTATCAGTTGCCCCCGAAGCCTAGTGGACCCATCGCGTCAGTTTCGACGCCCACCCCCCATCCGTGCCCGCTTCCTCATGGTGCTGCCGGCGGCGATGCCAGTCTGATGTCCCCTCCGTCCCCTCCGCCTCCTCCTCCTCTTTCCCAAAGTGCTGTGCATGGAGCCTTCGCCCCCGGCCCCGCGGCATCATCTTTCCAGGAACCTCTTGCTCCCCAGTCCTCTTCTGCCGGCCCCATGGACCTCGATACTGACCCGTTGTATGACCCCGAAAGTCGGGAACAGAAGGCGGGCATCATTGAAGCTGCAAGCAAGACCTCGGACGACGGCGAGAGCGTTAGCAGTACGCAGAAGAGGGGAGACCGCAAGGGAAAAGCAGTTGACCGCAGTGCTTGCCAGGTACATTTCCGTGTTTCCAGCGTACTAGTCCCTATGCAATATCCCTATGCAATAGGATGGCTAACCTCCATGCACAGTCTACGTCAAACCGAAAGCGCCACGCAGAAACGTCCGCCAACACCGCCGACGATGTGATCGAGATCTCCGATGATGAAGGGACCCAATCACAATCAAAGCCCCCGCCCCGCAAGAAACTTCGTCTATATGTGCCTGGGATGCCCGCGGCTGCAAAAGCGAACTCGGCAGCTGCGACATCATCAACCTCCAGTGCGGGCACGCCATCCATAAATCCATCTTCAGTAAGAGCCTGCTGTTCACCCTTCGCTCCGACGCTGCACTAACATGCTTCATAGAACACCACTCTTGATACTTTTTTCCAGCCGCACTCGAACTCAAGCTTATGTACATTGCTCCACGCAATTGAATAGGAGTCTTGATTTCTACGTTTTACCACCACCATGTCGCATCCTCGCTTTGGCTATACTGTCCTCGCGGACGCCGAAAACATAATCGTTATCCCACTTTATGCCATCACGATGCTATACACCAGCTTTATGATTTGCTTTACTACATGGGAATTCGATCCGGACACCCGCGAAGAGCACGAAATTTGCTGCTTTAGGTTCACGGACTTGCCTTCATATCTCGACCCACGACCAAAAATCCCAATCCTATTTGAAGTCATCGCGCAGATCGCTCCAGAAGATTGTTTCTTCACTGTCGACGGGTATGAATCTCCCCAATCAAACGGAGCAGACGACGAACGCCTCGCCACATGCTGGCTCGAGACTCGGCCGGATCCCATCTCCGAGACATATTGGCTAGGTGTTGCCCCCGCGGTACAAGAACTCGCCAATCATATTCAGACAAGCGTCAATACCTCTAAGCTGCTTGGCGAGGATGAGGAACACATTAGGCTCCAGGTGTGTTTCCAACCACCGGCTGGCCAGGTGCGATCTCTTAACACCACGCACGCAAGATACTCTCTGATTATCTATTTTAGTCCATCGCGTCGACCCTCCCGCTATACGACGCTCACGGTGAACGCTACGCTCCATCCTGCATTGATGAGGTCCCTTTCGAGCTGCCGGTGCGGGCCGCTTTCGCACTTGAAGCCCGCCATTGCCGAGATGAACCGGACGGCGAACGGGTTCTTGTTGCCATGCTCGAGCACATGAGCATTCTCTGAAGACAAGGGCAGCATGGAAAGCCCATACAAAAGACGTTGTCTCTGGTAATGGGATCCAGAGGGGGGATCGCGCAGAGAGATGAGGAGGAAAGGGCCCGGACGGAGCTGGTAATTAGCCAATGTATGATCGCGAAGGGAGTGGCGAAGGGAGTGAAGTAGTGAAACGTCGGAGGTTTGTAGCCGACAACATAAGCCTGTAGTCCGACTATCCTATGCACGCTGTCAAAACATAATTCAGCTTTGTATCGAGTCTGATTATCCGGTTGTAGACGAGGGCGGGACCCCTGAGGGGCTACGCTTACCCATGAAACTGCGTAAATCCCCCTCTCCCCGAATGACGATAAATCCCCCTCTCCCGACGACGACGACGACGACAACACTCCCACCCTACCACAGTCACCTCAGCTTCCACACAAGTTGCCATCCCGTATCGCCCGCTATGTTTTCGCCTTTCGAGGACCGAGTTGTCCGGGACCAATGTAAAGTTGTGTTCGACGCAAAGGAGCGCGGGAAGTTTGTGTCTAGCTGGGATAAGACGGTGAGTACAGTACTCTGCTGGATAACGTATTAAACCTGCTCACCCTTTTCGCCACGGGCCGGGCGCGTCGCGCGAGAGCCCCTCACGGCCGGGAATGTCGCGCGCGGGGTCATCGCAGGGAGGATTGTTGCGCGCTGGGTCGTCGCACGCTTGCATGTAGTAGTCGTTGTGTCGCTCTCATCGCTCATCGCTCACTCTCATCGCTCACTCATGTATTCTCATGTATTTGCCTTGTTCGCCATGTAGTTATATAGCTGAATGTTAGTTGACTTTGTCCACCGCTGTGTATGTCGCGGAATCAGGCGCCGGGAGGTATTTGTGCATGTTGACATGTGTTGCACGTGCTAGGTTAACGGACCACATTGGTCTGGGCGCCTACAACGGGTAGGCGCCTCAGGTTGGTCCTTTGGTCCATTGGTCGCGGGCGCTTGGGACCAATGTTGGTCCCCGCCTTGGCTCCACGACCCCGCCCGCGCTGGCAAGTTGGTCATGCCAAGGCTGCCCGCGCGCCGTAGGCGCGCGGAGCCTCGGCAACGGCAGCTGCCGCCCATCTCGGCAAACTTGCCAAGGCTCCCGCCCAAGGTCATCCTTGGACGACACGCCCGTCGTCAGTGCTGGTCTTTCTTCTAACTCTTGAGTCTTTCTTATAACTCTTGAGCAGGATAATATTGACAGTTAGTGATGTTATTGTTCAAGCTTTGAGCTTACAATATGACATTCATTAGTGTCGGCAGTGTTCTTGCCATTGCCTTTTGCAGATCGCTCGGCTACTTTGTTTGGCCTTGAGGGTCGCATACACATCGTTTTGATCCCATCTCGCGAACATCGCTCGCCGCTCGCCGCATTAGTATGCGTTCTGATCCGCTTTAACAGGAGCCCTCGCCATTCCGGCGTACGACCGAGCATGGACCGAGCGTGTCGGGACTGGAACTTCAAGCGCATGACAAATATAGTATTGCATCGAAGAGTTAGCAGTTGTTGCCTCACGCGGACACAGAGAAGGTGATGAACGAGTTCAAGGACCACTCTGCGCGTGCGCGGACACAGAGAAGGCGATGAACGAGTTCAAGGACTCACCTCAAAGGTATGCGAGATTTGAGAAGATCGCTCCAGGGGCATCGCTCGGGCTCTTCCAGAAGGTATGTCGCCAATGGATAAGTATTCCACGGTGCTGCGATGATCCTATACCCAGGACAACCAACCACGGGAGGCAGACTCCGAAAACAGCCCACCGAGATAACCTGAGGCCTCGTGCGGTGAACCACACCTATGGTGAGTCTGATGAGGACGCCTCAGACCCTCAAGGGCGATGGGTACAGGTACTCATAAGTTTTCACTGTCACTAGGCATGCGGTGCGCAGTGCACGCCCCCCTCATGGCCGGGAACATCGCGCGAGAGCCCCTCGTGGCCGGGCGCGTCGCGCGAGAGCCCCTCACGGCCGGGAATGTCGCGCGCGGGGTCATCGCAGGGAGGATTGTTGCGCGCTGGGTCGTCGCACGCTTGCATGTAGTAGTCGTTGTGTCGCTCTCATCGCTCATCGCTCACTCTCATCGCTCACTCATGTATTCTCATGTATTTGCCTTGTTCGCCATGTAGTTATATAGCTGAATGTTAGTTGACTTTGTCCACCGCTGTGTATGTCGCGGAATCAGGCGCCGGGAGGTATTTGTGCATGTTGACATGTGTTGCACGTGCTAGGTTAACGGACCACATTGGTCTGGGCGCCTACAACGGGTAGGCGCCTCAGGTTGGTCCTTTGGTCCATTGGTCGCGGGCGCTTGGGACCAATGTTGGTCCCCGCCTTGGCTCCACGACCCCGCCCGCGCTTCATGGTTAAGCGCCAAAGATCTCCAGGCCAGTTGAAGCTCCGCTGATGGGTTTACGGACGCTCCAGAGCCGTAAATCCTTACAGTATTTAGGCAGTCCTTTAGACAACACTCGGTCCTTTAGACAAGACGGTTTTTGGCCCGTCCCGTCCTCAATATTGGCATCCACGGTACCTCACTATGTGTGCCCGCTGTATATGGACCTATATTTTGAATTTGGGACCACTGCTCGCTCTAGAACCTGAAGGGGAGGTGCTTTTGTCGTGGAAAAATAGGTATTTTGGAGTTTATGGCAGATGGCGTGCTCAATTCCTCTCTAATGCTCCCCAAAATTTAATAAGGTGCACTTCATGGAGTTCGTTATACGATAAAAATTTTTGGTAGGACTCCTATGAGTAGTGTCAATTCAAGAGGTCGAGGAATGGGATGCATCGTTTCGTGAGCGCTTAATCTTGCAAAACTACCCGATATAGGGGAAGATCTGCCTGAAATAGGTAATTCCGACACAGCCGAGGCTTGCCGAGCCAATGACGAGCTGTCTAAAGGACTGCAAAAGGCCCGATACCGCCTTTCGCAACTGATAGGCTTCGATCTCTTCAGCACTGGGGATAAACAGTACAGAAAGTCAGAGGAACTTTGTTCATCAATGGTAAATGGTCCTCATAATACCCGATTGACCAGAGGTTGACGCATAATGCGGTCATCAGCGAAACTAGGATTTGCTGTCTAAAGGACCGCCTAAATACTGTATGGAAAGTCATCCAGTCACGACGAGACAAAGCAGGACTGGAGAGCGTGAGAGCGATGGTAAAGGTACTTGTTACAGAAGGACAATCGCAGTTCGAGGCGAGCGGAAATGAATCGTTACAGATTGTTACGCGCGCTGCGCGATGATGGAGAAACGAAACCAAGGACTCGTCGTCAAGCCTCGCCAACGAGAGTGGCTGAAGAGCATAAAGCAATCACTGTTATGGAAGGAGACACGAAAACGAGGGCAGCCCCGCGGGATCCGGAATCACGAGGAAAAGTCTGCGCGCTTGGTGCAAGCCCGAACTTGCGGGGACGAGGACAGTGCCCGACCGTTCATGTTCAGACGCGGTACACCGGGCGACCGCGCCAGTCGACGGGGTGGCCAGTGCGCGGGTCTCTGTACGTGGGACCGCGGTGGGGGTCGCCGTAGCGGTAACTTGGGGATGAGCTCCCGAAGCCGAACATACGTCGAATGCGCTCGCCCAATGGGAGGTCGCTGGAGGTGCTGCCGCGACGATGGTGTGAGTGCGACGTGTTGTGGGTCACGGTTTCGCGGGGGCGGGATTCACTCTGGATATGTTTGGTCAGCCATAGAAGCCACGCGCAAGGTAATGGAGGGGTGCTTACGCGACGAAGGCGGGTCCCCGAGTCGGCCGCGATACGGACGGTCTTGCGCGGAACCGACTGTGAACGCTTCGGGTGCGAGTGGTGGTGCGAAGAGGACGAGCGGCGGCTGGTCGGGTAGTGCACTGTTCCGGCCCGGCGCGCGGGGCTGGAGTGCGAGGAGCCATGATGGTGGGCTGGGGCAGACGAAGTGTAGTAGACGGCGCCGCCGGAGCCAGTGCGCGCATGTCCGTGGTGGCTACGATGGCGGCTAGAATCGTCATATTGGTAGGTCGGGGTGAGGTACTGGGGCGCGGGGTAGTATGCGGGCTGCTGGGCGTACGCGGTCGAGTGGTTGTGAGGAGAGCTGTGACGCGAGGAGTAGCTAGCCGGGTATGCGACTTGCTGAGCAGCGTAGGCCGGGCCCGGGGATGGGTGGTAGGAGTGGGAGTAGGACCTCTGGCGAGCGCTGTGGGCGGTTTGGGCGGGGTAGTAGTAGGTGGCCATGGTAGTAGGGTGTGCGTTGGGGGTTGGAATGGGCCATGGCGGGTTGGTGGGGCGTGGATTTATACGGCGGGAGGAGGAGACTGGAGATGCTTTGCAATTGCAGACGCGAATCCGGTCGAGGGCCCACTACGTAATTCTGATCGAGATTGTCGTCGATCTTTCAGATCTGGGGGCGTCTGTGCGGGAGCGAGCGCTGTTCCGCTGACGACGACGTCTCCGACCCCGGTCTCAGACTCTGGGCAGTGTCCCCACTCTGCTGCGTCCTCGCCAGTCTCGTTTCTTCTGGTAATTCGCTCCAAGCACCCCACCTGCACTCTGCTACTTGCCTCCTTCGGCTACCATTGACGCGGCGGCGAGCGCCGGTGACCAGTGCGCCTCAGGCCATCTTCCCCCGCAACCCCGGCTTCTTCTCCTCACAGTGCCCTCTTCCGTATCGTTTCACGGGGTGTCGGCCTCTTCTCTGGCCCTATCTGACTCTTCAATGTGCTGCGCCTATCCTCCGATACCTGTGCGCCGCTTCTTCGGATTTCAACGCTACTCCCTGCGCCATCCCCCCGTTCTACCTCTTTCCGTCTACACCATCCTATTGCCTTGTTCAGCTCCCATACGAATGCCCTTTTTCACTCTCCATAAGTAACCACCCTACTACCGCCTTTCGGCAACACGAGGCTGCGTGCAGCCGTGGCTGGCTCCTGCGTCAGCGTCCCGCGCAGGTCCCGCGCCATCTTTTTGTCGCAGCACTCCACCCGCCTCTCCGCATCCGGCACGACCGTCGGCCACTGCAACATGTTTGCCCTCTGCCACATTTGCGCTATCTTGGGCAAGCCTCGCACTGCATCGTCATCCGAATCTCTCCGAGCTGAGACCTGTGTTCTTCTATACGGTTCTTTCTGCCCGCTCTGAATCGACTCCCCTGCGACGGTCAGTGCCCTGGATTATCTTTCTTCCGCGAGTCCTTCCCTAACCTACTTAATCATTGTCCAAAAACCTCTGTGATCCGGATTTTGGTGACAATCTAACCGTCATCACCTCGTGCATTTTCGGACTCCTACCTTTTGGACTCACCTTTGTTCGTCTCGACTCTCGATGCGAGAAGCGCACGCTACGGCCCGAGGAGTCTTCGGCCTCGAGACAGACACACTGGCTGTTCGGGTCGGCAACTTCACCCAAACTTGAAGCTACTTGAGGGCAAGATTCACCAGACTCACGGGACGGTCGGGATTCCGAGGCCCTGCGTACGTACAAGCGGGCATCGCTACACAACCAGCAGATACGTTTCCTCAGCCTGTGCAATGGACCCTCTCCTCGACTGGGCGTCCCTCGCCACGTTGCATCAATGAAGGTGCAGTCCCTGTGTAGTCCTTTGGAGCCAGTGGTGCACCGCCGGTTGCTTTCCCAGCGGTCCGTCTCCACCCTCGGCACGAGGCTCACATTTCCCTCCTGCGTCCTTGCTGATCACTTGGCCACAAACGGGTACTTGGCCGCTGAATCTCTCGCTGGAAAGCTGCCGTTACCTGCCGGTCCACATATTTTATCGTACTCCGCCTGTGTTACTACCATATCAAACCAATGACGATATGGCCTGTCATGTTTCTCGCGCTCTCTCCTCTTGACCGATGGACCTTCCCCCGCTGGCCAGGTTTATCCACCTACACCCACTTGGGCTGTGGAGAGGATCCTCTCACATATCTCGAATTTGATTCCAGGAATACTTGACGTTCTGTGCCTCCGCACCCTGTAGACCACATAGAGTTCTGACGCACATGCCCGCCCGACATCGCGCAGCGTGTTAGGGTCTCTCCCATACTCTCCCACCCGCCGGCCCCGGCGTACGCATGGATGGGATGCTCTGTCATCCGTGAGGTTTGCGCCCCCGATACACCCACCACGTTCCACACACCCCACGGCACCCACAACTCGAGGAATCCCGCGGGCGATCGATCCCTCTTCAATCCTAGCATCTTCTTTGCCCAAACCACTTCACATGGAAAACTCTAGATTTGTACACACTCGAGGAGAACAGTCGCGTGAGCAGATCCAATAAGCTCATGCCGGGCCCCTCACCGCACCGACTTCCGCTCGAAGCACTTCAACCCAAATTCCATCCATGTTCGGCGTACGCATGCGCGCGCGTGGAGCGAGCTCGCACGGCGGACATGCTACGACGTGTTTTCTGTGCTCGTAGCTCCAATGGCGATACCATACAGGCGATATGGTTCCGCAGCCCCGACGGCCCGTACAACCATTAATCGCCAGAACCCTCGGCAGGTATCAAGACCGACTCGAGCTGCTATGCAGATCACGACTGGAAAGATTTAGAAGTTGAACTTACAAAGTCGAGCATCATGGGACGCGCGGACCGCATGACGTTATGCTCTGTCCAGCCTTGCGCGCCAGGATACTATACCGTGGAGGACGCCAAGGCCTAAGTGGGTCCCCTTCGCGAACTCTGCCCGCCGGGTGGTATACGAGATGGCTGCGCGGCTCGCCGCCTTCCTGGAATGCGGCTGAAGTACTTGGCTCGGAGAGCAGGTTCAGCCCGATGGGCAGGGCGGGGGAGTACTCCGCGTTCCGCGTCCAATGCTCAATGTACACTGCGTACATAGCGTTCACTTCCAACGGCGTGGCGGAAGGGCCTGCGCCGCCAGATAACGTCCCGAAGCTCGTACAAGCTTGTGGCGAATATGTCGCAGGGCCCCGACGGCAGCAGTGCGGTAAGACTGGGTGCCTTCTTTGACTTTCGGCGTTCGGGCTTCCTGCGAGCCTCATACAGCGCTGTACATGCACGAAGTTGGAGTTCCTGGACGAGATAACCAGCCTTCTCCGCTTCTCCGACTCACGCGCGAGCGAAGAGAACTGCGGCAACGCCCTCTCGGGTTGGCGCCGTGGCCAAGGTTCAATGTCCTATGCGTATCAAACCACCAGCACGATCACGTCCGGCGGCACCGAGCTGCTGCATACCGCCACCAATTATGCCAGCGGGCGACAGGGACCGCCACAAGTCCAAGACTGGCTCCCGCCCGAGTCGGAGGCACACGCATGGGGAGCGCAGATCGTGTTGGGAAGTGCAAAACGGGGTATTTAACTTCTGGGAAGTGCGATGTGATGCTCCCGCTGCTCTTCAATGCTCCTGCTGCGGGAGTCCAAGAACACATTACGATAAGTGGACGGGCGACCTCCCAATCACCGCGATGTCCCTTTGCCGTGCGCCCCCTTTCCACAGGGACACGCCACAGAAGGATGCGCCGCATGCGTCTTAGTGGCGCAGGGACCCCAACTAGGCAATTCCGCCTCGGGGTTCAGTAGCGTTTCGATGTATTGAGCAAGAGGGCGCCGTTGGTTGCAACAGGATGCTGGTTAAACTCCCGGTTTGGTCGGGCGCAGTGTGAAGTCTTCGACACGCAACGTGTTGAGGCGGTGGCAAGAATCGAGGGTGTATTCGCTAGGAACGATGGGGTAGGACGCAGGCAACAACCAAGGACGGCTTCTGTAACACAGATAGTGGGGCACCGCGAACCTGAAACCCTAGATGCTAGTGAATGGGCGGGGATACCGAGAATGGCGGGCGCGTCCGCACAAAGAACGTAGCCCGTGATAACATCCAAGGGTGCGGTCACCACCTACTCCATGTCGGCAAAGTCGCCCTCGTCCAGGTCCCCCGGCTAAGGAATGGGTGAGATATCCGGACAATGAATGCAATGGGTAAGCATTCGCATGTACCACGGGTCCCAGGAGGCGGAGCGGAGCAATAGACAGGAACAGCTATCAGCATCCAGTACAATGACCCATGACATAGCGGACGGAGAGGGACAATGCTGACCTCCTTGGGCTCTTCATCTTCTCCGTACTGCATCACGTAGTCGATGTGGCTTAGCACGGTCTCTATCGAGTCCGGATTTGTGAGGTCCAGTGCAAGGAACTTCACCAGGGGATGGTCTTCGATCTATCGTCCGCGGGCCATGCGCAGGGCGTCGGTTCGGGACATGTGTGTCGTCCAACAAAACCGTCCGGTGCAGATATCACATGTACAAGTATTCCGCAACATGCCCAATGACGTGGATTGAATGGTGTCGATGGCGTCGGGGATTACAAAACAAGGCTGGATGAGCGGGCAGAACGACGGGCGCAGCACGAGCCACAACGAGTGACTCACCAGCTGGACGATCGCCTGGTTGAGCGCATGAAACTTCGAATTCCGCTCCGTGCGTTCCTCCCGGCTACCCGGCGCTGACACCAGGAGCATCGGATCTGCCTCGAGAAACCTGTAGCGAGGCATGGCGGGTGAGCACGACGCATTCGTATAGTTGGGTATCGCCACACATGTGGCGCAGGGCCCACGGGGATGGCGGTGGAACGACGGAATGGAGATTCTCCACGCGCGCGCAGTACTGAGGACGGGACGGGCAAGGACGCCCTGAGGATGCTGTGTGCCAGGCCAGCGCGGTACCGTTAAGAAAGCCAAGAGACGCTTGTGCAAACCACAAATACACCCTTTCCGGCGAGATGGCGGTTATCACGGCGCCAGTACAAATTTATTGAGGGAAAGGATACTCCAGGAGCGGCCGAAGAGACGGAGACAGACTCTTACCTTGCGATATCTTTCCGCGTGCGAATTCCGTTCCGACCGCTGCCCTTGTCTTCAATGTTGGCCGTGACAAGGTCCATCTTAGACATGATATTTAGCCATGGGACTTCGAGATTGACCATTGCGGACATGGCTGAGAGTACACCGCTACAAGCGTAGAATAGCAGTAAGTCACCTACCCACAGCTATTATCTGTGACCTGGCACTCACCTGAAGAACTTATATTTGTCTTCCATGAATTGTGATTCGAGCAAATATACCGCACATGTTCGAATACCCAGCCGCTGGAGGTGGCGGACAAGAATTGGTAGGAAGGGGTGGTGGGTGTAGAGTTCGATCTGTCCTATTTTTCTGTCAAGGTCCTCTCGGCCTACACGGGGTGTTAACGGAGAGCATACCTGGGCAGTCGATTATCAAGTAATCGTCCTCATAACCGCCGAGCTCCTCGTCGAGCCAGTCCATATTCTCCAGGAGATATCTTGAAATCCACGGTAGTTAGACTCACATATTCTCATAAAAACGCCATGATCTGCGTTGCAAGGATAGGTAACGTACTCGAAACAGTAGACAAGGCCGCCATTTGGACCGTACCCCAGCTCCTCCATGACGTCTTCCAGTGTGATCAAGTCTCGAATATCTATGGACGGCTCGTACTCGAACGCGTCGGAATTTGCAGCGGGATCCATGTTCACAAGGTGTCCCGAACGTTTTGAGGTTTGCAGATGCGTCATGATGCCGTTGCAAAAGGTCGACTTGCCCGCTCCCGCAGGTCCTGTTACAAGCACGGCGTATCGCATCGTGACGGTGGAAGGGGATGACCAGGATGAAGTTCTTGTATTACTCAGAGCCGGTATGGATGCTTCCACTTGAATGGGACACAGGCAGAGCAATGGCGTAGTGGGTAGGTGGTAGCGGTTGTGGCTGAAAGCAAAGAGAAGCCCGCTTCTGCAAGCGCCCATCGAGTCGAAACGATAATCTGAGCGCTTCCGAATCTGGCTCCCCCATCCGAGCCTGAGTCCACCCTCCGAGTCCCTGCCAGTGCATTGGAGTACTGCAGTGGCACCTTCCGTCTTGTTCTTGAGCTCCTGCTGCCATCGCCTAGACTGTATCTGAGCCATTCACCGCTCTCACAACTCACTGCGCGTATATCGGTGCTCGATACCATGTCCAAGCCTGCAATCGTTCCCGAAACAACCGCCTCTGGGATCGCGGTCGACCCCCGCACACTCGAGCGTATAATTCCGGAATCCCGGCGACCAGATGGCTCGTACGTTCTCTGGCTCTATGTCGCCCGAATACTTTCTGACTACGCGCCTCTCTCGTCTTGCTGTTCCGGAACGTGACATCGGTGCCCTGTTTAACTATACACCCTCGTGTGCAATATCAACCTCAATCTTCATCTTCATGTCTGCTCGATTCTCGGCTACGCCCCGTGCAATAGGGTCCGCAAACAGATAAAAATCCGGCCCGGATACACGCCGCAGGAGGACGTGCGCCGCTTCCGGGGCACGCGCCAGACGCAGGCGGACGCGACCGCACTCCCCAAGGGGCACATCATTGGCTGGACACCCCCGCCGCAGGCTGCGGCTGTTGCTCCCGCGTCTAAGGCGGGCATGTCGAAGGCGCAGAAGAAGAACGAGAAGCGGAAAGAGAAGAGGAAGGAGAAGCGGGACGAGGGCGAGAAGGTCAAGGACAACTGGGACGATGAAGACGAAGGCGAGGCGGCGGGGGGCACGACAACGAAAACCGAAGGCGTGCATACCGAGGAGCAGCCGAACTGGGCGGCCGCGCCTGATACGAAGAAGGGAGAAGCGGCGAGTGCGGACGGACTTGCGGACAAACTAGACAAGCTAGAGGTGCGGTGAATGTTTACCTGCGCCATCACGATTCGCATGCTTTGTTCTTTCACGGGGATACGAGGGGTCGATTAGGGTATCATTAGTAGTTGTCTAAACATAAATGTAACATCTTGATGAAACGCAGCAAGGAGTGTGAGGGCGATTTACGCTACAAGTATTCTACACATAGTGACGCTTAGATCGACTAAGGATCCTAGACAATAGCAATACGCACCACTTCATCGACTAATTCTATTAATCAAACAGTCTATGTTTCTTTACAGCGGCAGTTCTAAATGTCCCAATGCCAACGAAGGATGTTCTAGATCAGACTACTGGGTCGGAGACCATGGGGCTTGTGGATCTCCGTTGGTGGGAGGCGGAGGCACCTGCGTTGGTGGAGGTAGAGGTGCCTGTTCTGCCCGTTTCTTAGCAGCCCTAGAAGGACCAACAACGTAGACCTCCATCGAAATAATGATGACCATCGAGAGGACGGCCAGTGCAGCTTGAAGTGTTGTGAGACCCACTGATCAAGGGAAACATACGTTGAACTCACCGACTGCTGCTTTCATTTTCTCCCAGCGCGACTCTTCTACCTGTGTCTTCAGCTCACTGATGGTGATCAGAGCCCGACTGAGCACCTCCTAGAAGCACACGGAGTCACCAATCAACAAGTCGAACACGATATCCCAACCGCACAGTGATGCTTACTTCGACCTCGATGTCCATCCGCTTCAGCTCACTCCTCGCTTCGCTTTTCCTACTGTCGAGGTCCATCTGGATCCTAATGTAAAGTGGTTGGGGACTGAGCAGTTACCGGTGGAATCGCGGTAGTCACTCATGCTTCAAATCCACGATATCCTCATTCATTCGCGTATTGAGTGTATCCGTTTCCCGCCTCAGGGCGCTAGTGGCCGAACGCATCGCGGCGGTCTCCTTCCTTGTCAAAGCACTTGTCTCTGAACGCAGCTCCGAAAGGGCAGCCTTGAAAAGATACGCTTGCTACAGTTACGACAGTTTCTTTCGTCAGGTCACATGAAGTCGCCATAAGATGATCGCAACTCACACTTTCCAAGTCTTGCACGGTCAACGCGTCGCGCTTCACCCGTGCTATTCGATCTGCTAGCAACGCGCGCGTTGCACGCATGAGGTTGCGAGCAATAGAGACGGGGAATGACCGTTCCAGAACAGTGAAGAAGCGGTGGGTGTTGAAGGGAGGGTTGATATGTGAAGCCGGCCCTTCGTGCGGCCGAGGTAGACCGGACTGTGGGTCAATTGGTGGATGGTCGAACTTCACTGGAAGCTTCGAGTCGGCGTCTGGTTGAGCAGACCAGTCTGCGACAGCGCCAGAGCTGCTTGAGAGCGAACTGTCGTCTGGAGAAGGTTCCGAGGTAGGCTCAGGACTAGGAGAAGGAGGGGGAGGGGAACTCTGACCCAGGCCGGGCTGGTTGGAAGGATCTTTGGGATGTGCTAGTCGTATGCTCTGCACGCCGTGGGGGCCTGGGGGGTCCGATATAGTCACGTATGACATGCAAGGGGCCTGCGGGAGACGGAGAGTAGACCGGCACATTTGGGGGCGAAGCCATTCATCTCCAGGTAAGCGAAAGTTACGCAGGGAACCAAGGTTGCGCGCGAACATGGATGAAGGGTATATCGGATAGCGAGAGTTGTCTAAATTGTAGTCAGAAAGAACGCGAGCCAGCGAGGGTGCGGTGGACGTGGTCAAGTGCAAGTATGGGGTATGCGCGCCTTTCTGGAACCTCTGCGGGGGCGTTGTGCCGTCGCAGCTGCTTGCTTTCCGATCACACCAAATTCGGACGCACGTCGATCTTGCCTTCCGCTATCGAGCGTCCCAATCTTTCCTCCCTCTGATACCTTCCGGCTACATACAAACACGACATGACAAGATTCACAAATTTCGCTCGCAAGCGAACATATGTCCAAGCAGGCTTCGACAGCGAGCCCCAGACACAAGCGGACGCTGCGGATTTTCAGCCCACAAGTATTCGCGAAGAAGGTGACCGGGAGCCGCAGGCCAAGAAGCGGAAACGCGTGCGGTCAAGGAAGACAAAGTTTTCAGATGGAGACGTATCCGCTGCAGGTGTAATCCAAAACGAGGGAGATGTGCTAGGCGAACGAGCGGGGGAGGGCGAGGGACCTTCGGATCGCTCTTCGAAGGGAGCCAAGTTCGGGGACAAGGGGAAGAGGGGAAAGTTTGACAATCGGTATCCAAAAGGTGAGTCCCGTTCTCCCCGCTGCAGGCACTCATCCGAACAACTTTTCCACTAGATGCAAACTCTCGTAAATTTACGTCGGAGCAGCGCAGAGTAAAACGCATCAACGACAGACAATCCGACACCATCTGTTTTGCGTGTAGGGAGAGGGGGCACACAGCCAAAGATTGTACGAATACCATCGCCGCGGACGCGTTGGAAGGCGGGCAGAACAAGTCGAAGTCCGGGCGAGATACCGTTGGTATCTGCTACCGGTCAGTGACGATGAGCCAAGCAAAGGCTGTGACTAATGTCGAGATATTGATATTTCCTTCCACAGATGTGGATCTCGCCGCCATAACCTTTCGAAATGCAAGGAGCCCGGTGACCCTGAGAACCCTCTACCTTTTGCTTCTTGCTTCGTATGCTCTGGCAAAGGCCATCTTGCGTCCAAGTGTCCAAAGAATCAATCGAAGGGCATCTACCCGAACGGCGGATGCTGTAAGTTGTGTAAGGAGACAAGTCACTTGGCGAAAGACTGTCCCATGAGACAACCAGGTACGTCCTTGATTACTGTCTTCCGGAAGGCGGATCATTGACGTCCGATTTACGGCAGATGTTGTCGCAAAAACACTGTTCGTTGGCACCGGTCAAGATGGTGGTGCAGATGAGGATGACTTCCACACATTCAAGCGGAAGACGCAAGAGGTGGATAAGACAGAGAAGGTGGGAGAGAAGATGAGGCGCAAGGCAGAGGTCAAGGTGGCGGCTCACTCCGGAGTCGTGAAGGCGTTCGGGGAGTCCGCGCCAGCCTCGAAAAAGAAGAAAGTGGTCTTCTTCTGACGTATCCATTGCATGTATTATTGCCCCTCACGCCATCGCACCCTGTTTTCCTACTTCTGGATATCTGATGTCACCCATCCAAACGCGCACTACAGTTGTATAGTGTCGTGAAGTCGTAACGCGTCGCTGTGATTCTGGGCTCAACTGTGCAAGGGTTTGCAGAACACCACGTGGGCGAGCACCGCCACAGGGGGAGGAATGGTTGCTGTGCCTCCCTCCATCCAGCTCCAAGTCACCTTCGTATTCCACCAACTACGGCAGCATCTTATTTCCTTTTCACCTTACCGCCATGTCTGCAACAACGAGCCCTCAGCAACCCAATCCAGTCCCTACCTCGATCGCGAAGGTTGCCACTCTTCCCCGGGCGAAAGCATCGGGTTCGCTCCAACAGCAACCTGCCGCCCTAACGTCGACCGTTAAGACAAAGAAGGAAGCTTCCAAGGCTTCAAGTTCTCCTCCCATGTCTGTGCCAAGTTCTACAACGACCACGAGATCGCAGACGCAGGACCAGATGAAGAAGGTGTCTCGTCGCGCCAGCAAGCCAATTATCAATTGGTTCCAGCGTAAGCTCGCAGGCACCGTCCGCGCGCGGAGGGTCTCCGAGGCGCAGAGATATGGTGCGTCCTCGCCACGCGGAAAGGAGAAGCAGCATCGTCGTTCGTCTGTTCCTATGCCCCCTCCGCTCGCCATCCAATCTCGTACGCGAAGCAATACCACCAGCTCCAGGCAGAATAAGGCACATAGCCTCCGCGGCACCATCTCGCTCGATGAGAGAGACGACGCAGACAGCCGCTCCTTCCGTAGCGACTCGGACGATGGTGTTGACTTGTCTGTTGCGCGGGATTCACTCTATTCGCCCGCGAGCTACCTCGAGGCGGACGAAGATGCGTCGGTGCGCCCTCTTCCTCCAAGCTCCCCCCCCTCTCCATCCCCATCCCGCTCTTCCTCGTCCTATCTTTCGCATTCGCGGACATTCCGGAGCATGACAGCGAGCACCAAGCCTACGACGCTGCTCAGCGTCGACCTCAATGGGGGCATGGCCCACATTGCTCAGGCCCCGCCGACCCCAACAACCCCCGGCAATCGTTTGCCGCCTCACATCCGCACGCATTCTTCTGGACCATCCGCGGGCTCAATTACGTTCTCTGCCTTCTCCCCTCTCTCGCCTCCGAGTCCTTCTCGGCCCTCTTCAGGCAACTCCGGAGCCCCGGCCCCCCGTGGCGCAACGCTGACGGCCCCACTGTACACCACGCACCATCCGCGCAACAACCCCCGCCCGTCTTCTCCCCCACCGGACGATGCGTCTGTCCTTACTCTCGCTTCGTCCGCGTTCGGCTTCCCGGGCGCCCGAATTGGTGCAGGACCATTCGCCCTGTCTGGCCGGGGCTCGATCGCGGACGATTCTGTCTCACAGTGGAGCAACACCGCCGGCCTGACAGATAGCACCAGCCACTTCATGATGGGTGATCTGGAGGAACGTTACGTCGATCACGACGTCGACGCCAGCGTCCGCGCTCTGCGCCCGAGAAGTTCGCGCGGGAGCTGGGAGAGCGCGACCAGCGGCTGGAGCGCGAACGTCGCGCTCCCGAGTCCGGCGGGAGTCCCCAGCCCCGGCGGCATCCGCAGCAAGAGCATGTGGACGTCGGCGAGCCTCCGGACTGGCGGGCTGAGCATGGACGACGGGTTCGTGGGCACGCATGACGGGAGCGAGGATGGGACGAAGGAGGCGGGGGAAGGTGAGGGAGAGGACACCGAGGTAGATTCGACGGCGAATGAGACAACCGAGGCGGGCTCGGTCACGACGGCGGACCAGAGCGCGACGACTACTACTACTACGACTGTCGAGGCGGCGAGCGGCGAGCCTGAGGAAAGGAAGCCGACGGCATTGGAGGAGGTTGAAGCGGCCGCGGCGCACCTTCCTAGCCAGCAGGCACACGTCCCGCCTGAGGTGGCCTCTACCGTCACGCTCCCGGGTTCGAAGGCGCCCTCGGAGGGTCACTCGCTCAGGGATGCTTCTCAGGGCGGAAGGAAGAGCGGTGCTGCCACTCCGACCAAGGTGGATGGCGAGCCCACCGGGCGTGCCGCCCCTCTCGAGCCTCTGAACCTGGTGGAGTCGGAGTCGGAGGCGAAGGGGAGCACCAAAGCCAAGCCCCAGGAGGTAGAAGGCGATGACGGCCAGGTCATCCCTATGATCCTCAGTCCGGTGAGCCCAGCGTCGACGGCGCACACGGAATACGTCTCTGCGCCGTCTAGCCCGGCTGTATGATATAACTTATAACAGTGAGTTCCTGCCGGGATAGTTAACGAAGTCAAGTCCGAAGGCTGACTATTCGTTTAGAACTCGCTTGTCGCTCCTTGTCTTCTTGCTTTCTCAATGCATTACGATCTTCACGACCAATGTGATCATCTAGTTGTGCTTCATCCGGGGATTGGGCCCGTCCAATTGATGTATGTTCCCGGATACTAGGTGTACAGTAACTTGTAAGTTGATATTGCAGCGTCCGACGCGTCTTACTCATGATCCCATCAGCATTCAGTCGCAGGCAGTGATCGCTGAGCTGTACATGTTGAACAAGGAGTACTCTTTGGTAGAGTAAAGTGCATCGGTGAGTGCGGCGTTATCGCGGCTACAAGATTATCTCTAACATGCTGCTGGTCAAGTCTATTCCCCCATATCATGCTAATCATTATATCTTGTGCCTTCGTCACCCTCCTCCCCGAGCGCTCTGTGGTGCGCCTTTCGTTTTTGATGGCATGTCTTATCCTGGAGTTGTTCCTGTTTATCGACATTCCTGAGTCATGAAGGCCACTCCACTACCGCTTTCTCAAATATAATATACGACTTGGTCTAATTTTTGGACCAAGAGGAGAGTCATCTATGCTGCGCTCAAGGAGCTGGGCCATCCGGTGGCGACGGTAGATGTTGTGGACAATCTTCTAAGAAATTGTGGCTACCGGAGTACTTCCTTGAGGCTCACTGCACCGACGGAACGTGTTCATTCGCGTGACATCACGTGTCCCGTTACCTTCAAAACCTAGAATTACGCGAGTTTTCAGCTTCGTCGCGCTTGATTACCTTCCCTCGCCTTCTTACTAGCAGGAACGACATGGCATCTCCGACCGCTGTAAGTTCTCAGTACTTCTCAGGACACACCTCGATGCACTCATTACCGAGCCTTGTGGTATCCAGATCATCAACATCGCGAACGACGCGCCCGACGTTGCGACTATTTATCGTGAAGGCCGATTTGAAGAAAGTACAAGAATCGTTGTCCAAGATTGCTATACCTACCTTGGTTCCTCAGGCTCATCCGATTTAGCTTGCCGCCGAAGCCCGGATGCGCGGTAACCGTCGATTGAGGTGTGTTGTATGTACTGCTACTCGAAGAGAAGAACTTGAAAGGCATAGTGTAACAGAGATGTGTAGATGACCAGCTGTAGTCAACATCGCGCTACGTATAGATAGTACTGCTAGATATCCTGGATCTCATTGTGGTCGAGGTCATGCCGCGTTCAAGGCTGTTCAAGGGGACTCTCGTTGTCGCCGACTTGGGTACCATCAATGTCATGATCCTGAGATGCCGTTGTCTCTTTTCTAGAAATGTTATTCAAGTGTGTTCGAAGACTTGTTCTATGTAACCGCCGCGCCGCTTGCCCACATGCCAGTCATGTTGCCGTTGGCGCCTAGTGGCATCAAGATGTGTCGCGGTGGTGTGACTGCGCGGCTGGCGCGTGCTGGCTGTGGATGGCCACTGTCACCGTGACTTACGCCTTGAGCTGCTTGCCAGTGAACTCCCTCTGCTCTATCCTTGCAAGTCCCAGTCTTGGGGAACGCACTCCTGCTCATCCTCAGGTTCGAGGACGAGAATACATCCGGCGCCTTTCGGTGTGACCTGAGCTCCCTAGGCCTGCCGACATCCATCTTCGCGCGCGGGTCAGCTGGGCCAACTTCTTAGTGCGGCGTGTCCTCGTGAGCAACGCACATACATCATTCCGATGGGTACATCCAGCCCCGGTCCGCTTCGATGTTTTGATACTCGACTTGACTAGGTGCCGTCATGCACAGACGCACTCTTAAAAACCTGCAATGCGTTGACGACACCTTGGACGTCGCGATTCCCCCTCGACGCCCTTACTGACGACCCCGGTCTTGACCTCTGCACGTTTCTTGGACGTCTTACGACCAACCCGTGGAGTGTTGTCAAGATGAAGCTTGGGTTCGCGTCTTTCGTCTCGACGGCCGTCGCCGCCTCCGCCATCGCTGGTGCCCGCGCGGCCTGCCCTGACTTCACAACCTTCGCACAGGTGCGTCTCCCCTCGACTGCACCTGTAGCGACCTGTTAAAATGCGTCCGAGTTGCGTTCTGGCCTTGTGCGCTGACCGATCCATTGGTAACAGACACCGCAAGGTAACCCTTCGTCCGGGCCGTTGGCTCTGCCGTACATGCGACCCTCCCCGGAGTGCCGAACATTCAACAGCAGCGCCGTTGAGGTACGTCTACGTTGTCATTGAGCTGCAAGACATGGTTCTCAAAATAGCATATATCCTTGTAGAAAGTCGTTGAGGACTTGAAATCGCGTCTCAAGGACCCCGACTTAGCACGCCTGTTCGAGAATACTTTCCCTAACACTCTGGACACGACTGTTAAGTACTTCAACGCTGTGCGTACTGGGCATCTTGGGAACATTCGAGGTCTGGATGCTCATCGTCAGGTTTCTCCTAGACCGAGAACCTCGCATTCATTATCACTGGTGTGAGTACTAATGAATCCTGCATGTCTCGATCCAAGCTCAACAATCCCAACAGGACATCACGTAAGTTCTGATTTCAGATTAGCACGCGCATGCGACTGCACGATGCTGACATCGCCATCCAGTGCTCAATGGCTGCGTGACACTGCAAACCAGTTCGCACCATATCATGTACTGCTTGCCCAGGACAAGGAGCTCGCGACACTCGTTAAAGCTGTCATCAACAACGAGGCGCGTTACGTCTCCGAATATCCTTACTGCGGCGCATTTCAGCCTCCTCCCGAAAGTGGCTTGAGCCCCAGTCACAATGATTGGGCTGATGGCGTCACCGTAAACCCGTGAGTTATCTTCTTCTGGCAAAACTCCGAAGGTATTGATTCTGGTTGTTAGACCTGTCAACAATCAAACCGTCTTCGAATGCAAGTACGAGATCGACTCGCTCTGCGGGTTCCTCAAACTTTCTCGGACATATTACCAGGCGACGAACGATTCATCGTTCATGAACACGAACTGGTTCAGCGCCATCGACTCGATCTTCCAGGTCATCTGGGAACAGTCCCAAGCGACGTTCGATGACAACTTCAACCTTGTTTCGTATTACAACTGGACTGGTGGTAACGGTGCACTCTCACCTGCTGTGCCTAATGGGGGAAACAACGCACCGAGGGCCTATACTGGCCTCGTTGGTACTCACCATCGCCCTTCAGATGACATCACCACTTTCTGTAAGCCTTTTGCCAATGCTATGCTACCCAGCGGAGATCAGCCTTTTCATGCTAACCGTGCATCGTAGCGTTCTTGACTCCGGCAAATGCAATGTTGAGCGTCGAACTCAGTCACATTGCCGACGTCCTCGATGCAACCCACCAGGCGCAGAATGTCAGCAAGCTTGCTCGCCAGTACAGTTCCACAATATCCAAGGCGATCTGGGAGCATACGGTCGTCGACGACGTTTTTGCCTACGAGACCGACGGTTTCGGAAGCAGATATGTCATGGACGACGCGAACGTCCCGGTATGTCCACACTCCGTACAGATAGTAGTTGGTGACCACGTACTTACTGTCGTCCTTTAGTCTCTTCTCTCCCTACCTTATCTTGGCTTCTTGGACACTAACCACCCTGCCTACGTGAAAACCCGCAAGGTTGTCATGTCGCGGGGCAATCCTTACTACGCTGCCAGGAATTTCAGCGGAGTCGGGTACGCTGGATAACAGCCTGGGGCCAAACCGGTGCTGACAGATCGACCTTGCCTTCTCACAGTGGCCCGCACGTAGATGCTTGGCACCCCTGGCCGATGTCCCACATTTCGGCCATCTACGGCACGGACAGCGACTCTGAGATTCTGAACTCTCTCTACACGATCGCAAACGTGCGCAGCTCCGTTCTCTATGGTGTTCCGCCCAAGACTAACCTGAAATCGTGTAGAACACTGGCGGTCTCGGTCTGATCCACGAATCCATCTCCATCTACAATGGCCAATACACACGCCCATGGTTCGCGTGGGCGAACAGCTACTTCGGGGAGATGCTCCTCGACCTCGCGCAGCGCAAGCCACACCTGATCTTTACTGACGGCAAGCCGTACACGCCCGGGCAGTGATTCGCCGTACTGTGCCCTGTCTGTGGTCAGACCTGCTGTACTTACTTGTACTGCTGCGCCTGCGGGAGTGGAGGAAAGAGGCGGCTAGCATTGTAGCATCGCTGATGACTGCGGCAGTACTGCATAGTCCCCTGGACTTATTTCGTGTGTTTTTTTCGAATGGATCGTACCGCTCGGGCCGCCCACCGAGGAGTTCTGCCGAGGATATCGATCGACGCCCGTTGATGAGATAGGAGAACAGGGGCTGTAGGCTTGGACTTGTCCTAGGATGGTTGGCGAAGGACATTGCAGCACAGAGAAGGAGTGGGAGTAAGTTGTTGAAGAGTAGCAAAGCTGTGGGGAATGCAGCCGAAGCGAGCGCGTAATTAATTAACGTTGTAAATAATAAGGCTGTGATGTGCGTCCAAAGCTGTCGCGCTCACGTTCGTCGTGTCTGAAATTCCAATAGTTAAATCCCTTGGCCTCAGCCATCCACATCTCCACTCCGCCCGCACACAGCTCGACTGGCACCGTGACCTAGAGAGCCTCGCACGTCCTCTGCAACGCACACAGATGTCCCAAGGCCAAGGCCGCCACATTGGCACGCTCATTGTCGTCATTCTGAAAGCGGTATGTGTATACTCACCTCTCCTAGCGTACTTACAGCTCACAGCACGTTCTTCGGCGGGCTTCGTGTGGTAGAGAAACCTACCTAACAAACGGCACATAGGCAAGCAAGACCCCTACTGTCAAGTCATCTTCAATGGCGAGAAACGACGCACCAAGGCGATCAAGCGGGGTGGACAGCACCCGGAGTGGGATGAGGAGATCCGATTCGAGTTGTATGAGGATGTGGACGAGCTCCCTCAGATCCCCGGCGTCGACCCACCCCCTCCTCCGCCCAAGGCGAATGGCAAGGGTCCTCCGAAGGTGAAGGGTGGGAGCTTCATGGCGGTGGCTTGTTACGCAGAGGACGTCCGGGAACCGGACTTAATCGGGGAGACCAAGGTCGATCTGACGGAGGTACTTACCAAGGGAGAGACTGACGGTACGTCTGCGATCCTAGCGGTGCTTGTTGCTCCTGTTCATGAGATTCTCAGAGTGGTTCACGATCATGCACAAGGACAAGTACTGTGGGGAGGTGTACTTTGAACTGACGTTCTGGCTTGACGTACGTGTCCTCTGCCGTCAATCTAAGGAGTCGTGACGTTGACGGTCCCGTGTCTTAGGAACCTCCACCAACGAAAAAGACGACCCCTAAGCAGACGAACGGGCAGTATGGCGGCCGTGGGACATTTGTACCGTTGGGCGAGTCGGCATCGTCATCCTTGTCTGACCTCTCGCGTTATGGCTCCACTGGCAGTCGAGACGAGATCCGTCGAGAGAACCTGCCGCCGTCATTGAGATCGTCCAACTCCAGGCTGGACATCTACGTCGCACCATACGAGAGCACGCGTTCACACAGCTCCTCAGTTGATGGGGTGGTGAACGAGTTCGCAGAACTAAACGTGAACCATGGAAATAGGCGATTAAGCATGCCAGTACGTCCTCCTCGAGCCCGTTCTCTCGCAAATATAAATATTTACTGTTTCCCAGGTACAACCCACTGGTGGTAGTTACTTCCAGCGACCGGCCTCTGCAGCACCTCCAGAACCCTCTTACGACTCCCAAGTTTCACAGGTTCTTCACGGGTTGACCTACTCTGATGGAGGGCAAGGTTACCATTACGATTCTAGTCCTGGACAGCTCCAACCCTACGATTCTGCCCCGCTTCCAGACCCATACCAACCTGCGTATGAACAGGCCGCGACGCCGGCACCTTCAACATTCCAACAGGTTCATAGACCTCGATACAGCTTACCTCCCCAGTCATCTGGTTTCATGCCTCTGCCTCAACCGTCTGGGTTTGTCCCTATGAATTCCGGTCCACCTGCACCATCGGGTTTCCTCCCCCCTCCTTCTGCAACCCCGGCTCCGATCGGGTACGGTGCGGTGGTTCCTACGCGCGTAGCTTCGTCCAGCTTCTCAACGTTGTCACCTGCCCTACCGGCACCATCTGGCTTTTCTCAAGGCCCTCCGCCTTCTTCATCGTACCCTCCGCTATCTCAATCGCCGTCTCTCTACTATCCACCGCCCCAGCAGAATCCGCCACCTTCTTCGACTCCGTTCCCCCAGCACCAACATTCTCTTCCTCCTTCCTCCTCATTCCCTCAACACCAGTCACCACTGACGTCAACATATTCTGCCTCTACTCCGCCAACCTCATCGTTCCCCCACTCTAACTCTACGCCACCTACCTCGTCGTTCCCCCACAACTTACCACCAACCTCATCCTATCCTCAGCTACCCCCACCACCGCCTGCATCCACGCCTCCCGGTCATCAACACGGTTATTCCTCCTCTCCTTCTACACCTAATCATCTACAACCCTCGCAATCAGCACCTCCAGATCAGCCATCATATGGATACGGACACCAACCATCCTCATTCGACAATATCCCACCGCCCCCTCCGTTGTCGGATAGTCCATCTGCTGGAGGATACGGGGGTTCACGTCCGTTACCGCAGCCTCAGTCTCAACCTGGGCAGTCACCGCAGTCCCATTACTCACGTAAGCAGTCGTCTCTTCCCGTCCCCCCAGGTCCTCCTCCGCAAGGCTACTATAACGGGACGCAAAACGGTCCACCAGCGTTACCGGCTGCGACATCTTACCAGTCAATACCGCCTCCACCCCCGCTGCCTGGACAGGTGCCCCCTCCGCCTCTTCAGTCATCGTTTTCGAACGGTCATCAACTTGCGCTTCCTGGCCCTCCACCGCCACTGCCTTCCTCAATGTCGATGCCTCAGCAGCTGTCTGCGCAACCGCCGCCGAAGAGGCGGCCTAGCCTCCCGGCGCCGCCCATGTCATACCAGCAACAGCAGTCAGCATTCCAAGCACTCCCGCCGCCCCCGCCACCTCCGAGTCTGCCATCCCATCTTCAATACGAGCCACCCGCGAGTAGTTTCATGCCCGCGGCTTCCAACCAGG
The DNA here is from genome assembly GCA_002760635.1 of Ganoderma sinense ZZ0214-1. Taxonomy (NCBI): domain Eukaryota; kingdom Fungi; phylum Basidiomycota; class Agaricomycetes; order Polyporales; family Polyporaceae; genus Ganoderma; species Ganoderma sinense. Next base: position 1,447,379 of record AYKW01000001.1, read on the forward strand.
GCTACTACCCACCAGGGCCTCCGCCAAGGCCCCCGCAATACCTCCCTGGTCCCCCACAGGTAGCACAGGGAGGATACTCTCCCGTGCACCAACCGGAATATAGTTACGGACAATGATCGGATAACTCGTAGTTTCTATGGCAGCCTCTCGCTCTCTAGATAGCTCAATTTTCAATGCTCCCGCAACCTCTTGTCCTCGCGTTTCTCTTGAATTTGTCAAAGCCTCACGGACACGTAGCTATCGTCGTTTCCTCTCCCCCAACACGAACTTTAAATCGTCACCACGTACACCCATAGTCACTCACATACATACATCTACACACTTCATTTCTTCCTGTTTATGACGTTTGGCATGACCCATATAGAGCCTACTGTGCACTGTCTATATATTCTGCGAAAACGAGCATGTGTCATGTCTAGGGGTTGGCACAGAGGAGGCGTACCTCGGTGTTAAAATACTAGTGATGCTGTTGCCAACGGCAACTTATGCTACTGTTCGGACGCGGATGTCTGCACCTTTGTGGCTTCCTGCGCTGCTTCTGCCGCGGCGGCCTCCATTGCACGCGTGCGCTCCTCCTTCCACTTCGCGATCTCCGTCTCGGTGGGGACGAGTCCACGACGCGCGAGGGCGATTCGTGCCTCGCGCCGGATCTTGTTCTCCCTCAACCGCTCCTCGCGTTCGTGCGCCTGAAGCGCGTTCTCCGCGTAGATGACGAGGCCGAATATAGAAGCTATAGTGAGGTTGTTGATTTGGGGAACGCAACCGGTGCAGTGCAGAAAGGATGTGCGTCAGAATGTATAACTGGGGAAGGAGAGGATGACAGCTCAACATATTGATACGAGCCAAGCTTTGAAGGGTAGCGTTTGCCTCCTGTATGCGCGAACGGAGGTGGCAGGCAGATGGGTAGGAGCGTGTTCAACGACGATAGGGGCGAGTTACACGGAGCCAAACACGCACCTGAAAGCAGGCCAATAGTGGTGGGCGAGCGCAGCGGCACCCAGTCCAGCAGCGCCGAATTGTGCAGCTCCTCGGAGGCCAGCGGCTACTTGCACCTCATAGGCCTTCTCTATCTCGTCTCTGCGGCGGTTCCTGTTCATGGTTACGTGTTCCTAAGCAGGGAGGGTACAATGGAGCGCAAGGAGGTAGGCGTTTAGGGCGGCCGTCAACACTTCACATAGAGAGGGACGAAGGATTGTATTCCACGGCAGAGTCGCGCGCGAGAGTCGCGATCAAGTCGCTGAGGTGGACGTCTGACGGGAGCCGGGCACGGCCCGCGATTCGGAAATACCGGCGCTCCGGCATTTCCCGGACTGCGTCCAAGTCCCAAGTTGGAAGGCGTGCAAGAACCTCCCCTCCCCCTGTGCGGCTGGGAGGAGTAAATCGCCACAAGACTCCGTATGTCTCAGGTTGTGTATACGGCCCAACTTAGCATAAGAAGGGGAGTTTAAGGCATCCAGAGATTTAAACGTAGTAAGTTATGAACATAATGATAAACCATGCTCTTTAGACGGGCGGTGTTAAGAAGGCTATCTGGTGGTCCTCTGAACAAACAGCCATTCGTGTACCATCAAATTCAACCTGTATCACTTTCTTCCCGGAGAAACAAGTGACCTGCATTTGTCATATAAGAAACAAGCACAGTGAACATACAAAAGACATACGGTCTCCAGGATCTCAGAAGATTTGCGCAAATCCCATAATCGAATGCATCCGTCTTCATTACCACCACATGCAAACACTTGAGTGTATACTGATCCTAGATCAATAGAGGATCAACGGTGAATCGTTAGAAAGAGGACATGACGGAACGAACCTCTGGTGTACCGTCCGTGCACCTTCGCGTTGGAATACCCGAACCTGAGGGCAGGTGTCTCAGGGACTAGACGACAATCGCGAACTTCAAACTGAAACTCTCGATGGCCAAGCTGTCGGCGGAAAGCTATTAGGTAATATTTGTCAGTGTTAAGAAGCAAACGTACCTCGAGTAGCGCGCAGAAAGGTGACTCGACAGCGTGAACGTGGTAAATCGGATTCGACAACTTCAGTGTATTGACAGTCCGCTCGGAGGACAAGTCATATATCGCAAGGGTGCAGTCCGCGCCGCCTGTTAGTAGCTTGTGGCTGGTATCGCGGACCGGCAGGATCGAGTGGACGGCAGAGGAATGCTTAATTGCCAGGACCGCCGATGGTACGGGCGGTGAATCGCCCTCATTAGGGAGGGTCCATAGATTCACGAGATGGTCATAACCACCGGTCGCGAAAGCCCCAGGTTGCATCAAGGCACATACGGCACTGATGCCGCACTTCTTGTCCGCCTGTGAGCGGCGTTCAAATGAACCTATGTCGCGAACCTTCGACCATGACGTGAGTTCAACTTTAGACGCATAAAGCCAAGCGCGTACCCTTCCATCCTCTATTCGCACAAGAGATAGCTGCCTATTGTTCCCTGCTCGACCAATGACGACGGTGCGCTTGTGAGTGCCGTGCAAGACACAAGCGTCCTCGACGAGTTGGCGAGCACCGTCCCCAGCCGATGTTCGTAGAGGCGTGTATCGCAACGAGGCCTGTTCTACAAGATCGAGGGATCCCCGCATTGTGACGCTCAGAAAACCGCTGGGGCGCAGGGTCAACAAGCGGCGAGGTTTGTCGTGTGAGTCCTTTCGCATCTGGATGCGTTGAGCACATCGAAAAAGTTTTGGGGTAAAATCGATTGGCTGGCTGGCGGCTCCCGTGTCCTCCTGCTCGTCAGCGTCCGCGGGGTCAGAGCGGTCGGTAACTACTGATGACCCGGGCTGCGCAAGGGAATTTGGCAGGAGTGTGCTGGTATCGCTTGGTAGGGTCGACAGCACGGGAGCTACGCGGAGCTCGGAGTGATCGACGTCCTGCTGAGCTTGTGGACGAATGGAGGAGAAATCTTTCCAGTCAAAAGGTCGGACATGTGGCGGGAGTTCGATTGACAGTGTCCCAGAACGGAACGTCGGTGCACGGACCGTTGCATCATAAACAGCACCCATATTGCCACCATGTGCGAGCACAGGCGCAGCGGTATCCAAGGTTTGAGATCGCTGAGGCGCTTGACTGACCATCGTTTCTGAGGGATGGGTTGCAGAGTGCAAAGAGGGTACGTGTGGGATTTCGGGATGCGGATACTCCTCCTTCGTCGTAACCGCCATCGAATGAGACGGTAATTGTGAGGCGTTGCCGGTTACGATTTCGTCGACGCTGTGTTCATGGGAAGATGTGGATCCGGCATAATTTGGATGTGAGTCGGCGAAGATATGAGCAAGTGAAAGGCTGTGCGACGGGTCAGCAGGGCTATAGATGAATGGACTAAATCCATCGTCCAAGTTAGCGAGTCCAAAGGACTTGGGTTGGACTCGGACCTATGGATGTGGAGGTGTTACAAACTGCATTGTCCGCAAAATATACAAAATTAAATTACGCGTACCTCCGGTGGACTTTCTGACCTTGTCTGTTCACAATACTCGGACTGAGCCATTCTGCGAGAGGATTCTGGCACAGGGGAAGACGGGACGGGGCCGAGTTTCGGCATAGGAGGGTGGTCATGGTGCTTCCACTCCTTGTCTCCCTTTTCGCTGTGCCTTTTCCTCCTACGGCTACTACTACCGTGTTGGGGCGTGTGGCCGAGAGGGGCGCTGTCGCATGCCACCCGAGAAGGCTCGCCGCTCCGTGGAATGGATGTAGAGCTCCAGTCTTTTCGGCGAGGGGAAAGGCGCATATATGGATCCCCGCGTTCGCGACCCAAATGGTCATTGTTGTTGCGAGTGTGTCCTCTACCTCGACCGCGTCGACCGCGCAGGGCTACGGACGGATGGGAAGTCCGGACGACTGGAACGGCAGAGTTTCCCTTGCGAGAATGGCGTACTTCATTAGGCTGAGCATCTTCGTTGAGAGGCATAGGCTCCGTAACATGAGAGGGCCGAAGAGCTCCGGTAACAGTTGCAGGACATCGAACGGAGAGGGTAGTAGCTGAGGCAAGGTGCTGCAGCCCGGCAGAGACTCTACAGAACACGGGCGTCTAGCCCGCCTCCACCTTGTCCTGACCACACCCTCTCCATTCCGCGTATGAACGTCTCTGGAAAACGCCCTGCTTCACCTCTGCCGCGAAGCTTCGACGACATCGTGAGACCTCGCATTTTGGATGTCAAGAAAGACAAGCGTCCATCTACCCAAACGCCTCTCAGCGACCGTTCGGTGGAACACGGCCAAGAAGTCCTGTCTTTCTCTGTCTCGCTCCAGCATGACTTGTCGCATGAGAACATAAACGACCTCATCCTAGGGACGACAATTCGCTTAGCTAAGGAAGGCAAACGGCTCGTCAAAGCTCCCCGGTTACTGTAAGTCAGTTGTCAGTTGGAGGATATTGAGGCGAGTAGAGAGAACGGTACGCTGAAACGAAGGGTTTTGGGTTTTGAGATCGGACGGCATCGCATTTGATTGGTACGTGGCTTCAGAATCCAAACTGTCCCGGAGACACCCCCGAACCTGTCACTGACAGGACTTACGATGCTACTGCATGTGGTGAAAATGTGAAATCCTTACTGTCTGTGTACGTATCGACCTCCTCAAGTTTGTTGCATGGAATTCCGACCCGCTCACACGTCACACCCAGTGAGGGTATTCATGCCCAGGATCTTGAAAGGGTTCTGCTGCGTGCGACCCCAGCATTTGGTGGCGAAAATTCGAGCCCTGCCGCTGAAGAAAGAATCCCGCTTGACGATATCCTCGTTGGCGCCGCCTGCTCTCAGACTCCAAGAACTCCCAACATTGGCAGTGCTGCGGACCCCATAATGGTTGACGATGACGAAGAAGGGACCGATGGCAGTATGTTTCATCCTATCGTCAGCATATCCGAACCTAGCCAGGTCCAGAATATAGCCAAGGACTCACGTCAAGACACCGACTACCTGGCGACTTATCGCATGACACCATTCAAACCCCGGTCTTCTATACCCACTGACGTCAATGCTGCCGTACCTTCCGGCCCCCAGCAGGCTGACCTTCTACCTTTGCAAGGGATACACTCTGGACGGTATGCCGGTCTATCATCCCACCATGTCTCATGAACGAACTGACGGCATGCTCTTCACAGACGGCCGGACCGTGAGTTGTCCACTACACGCCATACATTCCGCGGCGCCGAACCACCTCCGTCGGGAGACGTCATTCAAGAAGACCTCTCAATAGCAACACTAGACGGAGATGAAGAACCCAACGCTTCCGTCCATAGCTCCCCCCGCTTCCGTCAACTTTCGCACTACCCCAGCGCCGCGGGCCCGGGCAAGCGCAGGGCCGACTATGGCGAATGGAAGTACCTCGCGGAAGATTCGAGTGACGTCGAGATGGAACTCGCGGACCACCCGTCAAGCAGGGAGTCTTCACTAACTAGGTCCGCACCTCCGCAGGAGACTACACACGGGGTGGCTGGCCTCCCGTTCCTCCCACGAACCTACGACACTTCGGGCCTCGTCTCGCGCCAATTCCCCGCACTAGCGTCTAGCTCTAGTCGGTCCGGGGCAGGTTCGAGCGGTTCAGAATCCGCAAGCCAGCGTGACCGTTCATCTCGTGAACGCTTATACTCACGCCGACCGGCCGATACGCCTCGTCGAAGACCTCACCAGCGTCTCGACCATGATGCTGAGCAGTCGGATGAGAACGAACGTGCCGAGAGCGCAGTCTTTCGACCACATAGACGACTGCAAGCGGTTGACGGTGTTCAGCTGGGTGCCGGTAACAGCATCGACCTTTCCGAGAACGGCTCGGACTTCGATGTTAGGGACAAGGTTCAGAAGCCGGCCGTATCTCATCGACAGCAACGATCGAGTAGGGCTTCGACCAACCTTCGTAAGGCCCAGCCGAGCGGGTCGGGAAGGGTACCCCAGCACCGGCGTGGCGCCTCCGATCGTCCAATTCGTTCTACCCGCCGATCTGCGTCCCCTGCAAGCGGGGTTGCAACCTCGAGTTCGGAGGACGCGCAGGACACTGGCCATCAGGCGTCTCTGTCGTCTTCAACATCCCCCGGGCACACGGTTGTTATACCCAAGGCCGACTTCGCAAGAGGGAGACGGCTGCTAGTACCGGCAGATCCGGATTACCCGATCACCGCCATTCTAATGCGTGGGGAAGCTCACTTCATAGATCAACCACGGAAGTGCGTCACAAGTGCATTCATTCTCTACGCTAAACGCTCAGGCCAGTGGCTGTACAGGACACGCATATACAGGCATTCCCTCCCAGTTGAAGACGACTTTCGACATGTCGAAGACGCATGTCTGCTACGCAACGATACAGTAGTGATCGGGTACGATAAAGGCCCTTGCCAGGTGTCCTTAATTACCGTGGAAGGTGATCAGGTACGAGAATCTTCTGCGTTCGGGCGAGGGAATGGCAAGGCATGCTAAAATCTGTTCCAGCGCCCATGCCGCGTTGATCTCAACCACAAGGCCCATTCAACAGTAATTGAGAACCGGTCGGCGGGTCGGGCCTATCCAAACCGAGGCATTGCTTGTCTGGCCCCAGTAGCGGCAGACCGTTTCCTCTCAGGTGGCCACGACAAGTACGTGTACCATTGGAAGCTCGAGCGCGCAAACCACCGGGGAAAGAACCGCGGCGGCTACTGGGCGACTTCAGAGCGCATCCCGACCGAACATTCTCAACCTGTACAAGCCTTAGCCTTTTGCGCATGGAACGAGATGGTCTATTCAGCTGCCGGCGACCGTGTTTCAATGACGAATCTGGGCGCAATTGCCGCCGCTGACCCCGAGCGCGTCTCGGGGAAGGTCACCCAAGTACACGTTCATCCTCAGGATCCTCGCCTCATTGCACTTGAGGTAGGTCATTTGCTCCGCCGACGTCGGCGCTTTCGGCAACTGCATCCACCCTTCTCTACGTCTTCTCCCCTAAATTGAAGACACATGCACGATTGGTGGCACCACAGACATTGAGACCATGAGCTAACCGTATCTGTTGCGGGCAGGTGGACCATCTGGACTACCAAGTGCACTTCTACGACATGCGCGAAGGTGGCTTTGGGCGTAGACCTTGGCTTGAGTTTGGCTATCGCTCGGCGCTTCCGAAGGCGACTCGCGCGAGCTCGAGTCTCAGTGCGCCCCAGCCGGACCAGCAAGGCGCGGGGTCAAGCCTGTCAGTTTTCGCAAGCGCGAGCGCGAATGGAAGTACCTCGCGGTCCGCAAGCAGCACGATCGTCCCGAAATCAGGGTCCCGGTACACGCGCGGGTCGACCACGAACTCGCTCTTCGCACGGGGCTACAGCGACGGGACGGTCCTCGTCTGGGACTACCGGAATGGTGCGCAGAAGGTGCGTCTCCTGTGCCCTCGCTCGGTTCGCCTCCTTCTCTGCCTTCTTTGCCTTCTTTTCGCTTCGCTTGTCCTCGTTTTGTATATGCGTTGCCGCCGGTGGAGGGCTGCTCGGCAGCCGCGGGGAACACGTTTCCTTCGCCATGGCTCCACTCTCCCCATCCTCGCTACCGCTTACCCTCTCTGCGTCTGCAACTGCTGTCCCCCTCTGCGTGGCTGATCGACCGCTTGCTGACTCCACGCCCGCCATTCTTCACAGAAGGTCTTAGAGCGGTTCCAGTTTCGGCGGCCCGCCGAGGTTGTGCACACAGTCCTCGCAGGCACTGACGTGATTGCGTATGGAGGGTACTCAGTGACGTTTTGGAGCACGCTCGCTACCAGTAGCTGATCATGACTCGAATCCGAATCCATCCACCATCTATGAACTCCTCGCGCACGCCCAGTGCAGGGCCACGCATACGTGTGTTCTCAGCGCGCAGCAGCAGCAGGGTCGGAGTGCGGACGATATGCCATACGCCACCCGAGTAGTTAGTGCAGAGAAGGTACCGTCCCTGTAATTGAATCCAACTTCTGTGGCTCTGGAGACTGCCGCGGTGCGTGCGGACTGGCAATGGCGGCCCTCCCCTTCTCGCGCCCAGCCGGAGGGCCTGGTTCGTGCATCACGGGACGCGCCTCGCGTCGAGTGCGAGCATTCTGCGCCTTCTGTTTCGAAGGCGCATGCCCCAGCACGCCCCATGTGAGGAGTGATCCTATGGTGTTTGGGCCTGTGGCCGCCCGTCCGACGTAATTAAGGTGCGATCACGGAGATGCAGGGGATTAGGGCGACTTCGCCTTCGCCTCTTCTCGCTCGGCAGCGTCACGGCCCCTCGGACAGGTGCGCAGGTCACCGAACGTCAACAGCGCGGAATGCTCCAAGGAAAACCCGTGGCGGGCGAGAATGAACACCAGATATCGTCGTACGTACATATTATACAAATGCTGCGGTACAGCGGCATTACGGGCTCTCCGTGGTCACCGTCCTGGGCATAGATAGATGTGGTCTGTCCAAGAAAATGCATGGGGTAAATGGGAGGTCTAATGCGAAACCGTCTATGACGACTTCTTCCAGCCACCAAGCTCAATGGCAAACCCGACCGCCAGCTTGGAGAACTCGAGCATATGCTCGAAGCTGAACTCATCCGAAATGTCGTATTTGCTGCAACGGAGAATGCCGCTGTCAGTGCATACACGTGTGATAGGGTGTCGGAGTTTGCGTACTCGTCTGAGGTGTGGATGTGCCCATGGTTCGAGTTCTCGAAGGTGGCCTCTGAAGGCATGTGAATGCGATAATGAATCAAGTCGTGTCATGAAAGAGCCAACTCGTGAATAAACGAAGCGAAATGAAGGACCCGGTACAACGTACCTATCGTGAAGACACTGGGGTATCCGGCCTTGCGCCACGAGGCACTGGGAGATTGGGAGGGTATGTCAGGAATCGGTGGGACAGCAGGGCGTTCGGCAGCATCATCGAGAACATACTGGTCACTGCAGGCATAGCCGCACTTGGTCTCCACCCAGGGAATAGAGAGGTACTGTTCAACGAGGTTCTTGTTGAACGTGGTCAAGCTGCGTCGATGAGGTTACGGTAATCAGATTGGCTGGTCGCCCAGAACAATGCGGAAATACTGACTCGGAATCAGTGTAATCGGTGATAATACCGACCTCCTCCTTGGTGCCGCGCTTGACCCATGCAGTCATATCGTACTAACGTCAGTGCAGCGTTGTCAGATCGCGATGAACTGAGTTTTAAACTGATAAACGCGAACCTGGCTCATGGCGACAACGTTTACATTGCGGCTCTCGTAAGACCTTGCGACCGCCTGAGATCCGAGGAGCCCTCCTTCCTGATCAAGGTCAAACACATATATCTTACGGACGCTTCTGAGCCGCAGATGTGTGAAACATACCTCGGCAGAATACCAGTGGAATTCGACTGTGCGCTCCGGCTGAAACCCTGCAGCAATCAAGCCGCGATACGCTTCCAAGATGCTCGTCGACCCTGAACCATCATCATCGGCACCTGAAAATGTGGTCAGGAATGTTCAGATGCGGACCAGATGACTTGCGTACCAGGAGCAGGCAGGAACGGCCAGTTGTTGGTGCTGATGATTCCATTGGTAAAAATACAATATATGGACCTTTTCGACATAAAGCACAAACCTATCCAAGTGAGCACCGATGATGACGACACCGTCATCATCTGTAGAAGTACCCGGAATCCTGACGATCTAGAATTTGGGACCATGTGAGACGGGTACGCAAACGGATGGGTCGGTCCACGAACAATACTGCTCTGCTGCCAGCTATGAGAGAATTCCTCAATAGAGATGCTGTCTTGGAGGAACTTCGGAGCGTATGCCGTCGTGAGCTGTGGAGACAACGGTGAGATCTTTCGGTAATGGCTTGGTTGCCGGTCGCATTACCTCAGTGATCTTGTTCAGCAGCCATTGCTGGCTTCGCTTCCCGGTCTAGACATCAGTTAATACACGGCGATCTATAGGCGCTGGAGGGCATGGTAATATTACCTCACTGCGGTAGTCTAAGCGAACATGAGCCTTACGGTCAGAGTGCGCAGAAAGGGGACGACTCACAGCGGGTTCGGAAGCTGGTGAGGTTGTCGAGGATGTCTCGGAGGTTCTGGACCTCGAGGGTGTCGATGACAGACCTCACGATCGCGGTGTTGTTGGGGGTCGGGTACGATGCTATTAAGACGTCAGCTTGGGGTTCGCGAAGGTGTCAATTTCGGGGAGCAACACACGTTTGGTGGCCACCCTGAAGCGTGCACGGGAACCGAGGTCTAGCGCGTCCGTTCTGGCGCCGTCGTTTAGCGCAACGTGTGGAGAGGAAACGAGGACGCCTTACACGTCGAAGAACCTAATGCCTTGAGCCTTGGCCCGGATCTAGACATATGACGAAAGGTGTCGTTGTTCACGACGCCTCGCCCGGAGAGAAGAAGGGTCGTGTGCATACCTTCTCAAGCTCCGTCATCACGATGGGCTCTTCCTGACCCTCCAGCTGGACCAGACGTTTCGCGTCGAGGTCGAGGTCGAAGCCAGGGTACGAGGTGGGGAGGACATCTCCGAGGAGGGGCTCCTGGGCGTTGATGTCGTAGAGAGACAGCGCGGGAGTCGCGAGGGCGGCCGAGACAAGGGCGAGGAGGGCGAGGAACTTCATGGGGGGGCGTGCAGAGGACGTGGTGGAGGGCAAGAGAGTGTGGGATGACGCGGCGTCGACGACCGACAGGAGGGCAACGCGCACGGAGGCCGAGTATGGTCGCCTCGGCCAACGCGACCCGGCCTCCCCGGTCCGGCGTTCTCCGAGCGTGGCGTTCTGGTCGCCGATCACAGACGCCCATACTGAAGTTCTCTGCAGACTGCGATTGCCAACACTTGTCTGCGGCGACGGACCGGTGTCTGTCTGTGGTTCGCCCTGTCTCCAGCAGTCGGCCATGTCCAAAGCCATTCTAAACGCGAAGCCTCAGTTCATTGTGAGTCTATTGCTCCCTCGGCATTGTGTTTTGTTTGACACGCATACACAGCGTCTCCTCATCCCTGCTGGCAAGGCGGCACCCTCTCCACCGGTCGGTCCCGCCCTTGGTGCTCGTGGTGTCAAGTCCATGGACTTTTGCAAGGAGTTCAATGCCCGCACGGCCCACATCGAACCCGGCACCCCCATTCCCGCCCAGATCTTCGTCCAGCCCGACCGCACCTTCACCTTCAACACCAAAACACCGCCCACTGCCTACTTCCTCAAGAAGGCTGCCGGCATCGAGAAGGGCACAGGCCGACCTGGCCACGACATCGTGGGCACCGTCAGCCTCAAGCACGTCTACGAGATTGCCAAAATTAAGCAGACCGACGCGCACCTCAAGGCCCTTCGTCTGGAAGCCATCGCGAAGAGTGTCGTCGGAACGGCGCGGACGATTGGAATTCAGGTGGTTCCCTAGACAGGTCTGTGCCGCCTCCAACCCAGCCTGTACGTATTCGTTGCTCAACCGTGCCGTGTACGGTCCCCCATTGATTATCTGCCCGCATGTGTGCTTCCCAGCAGAAGTCCGCCGGGCCACCCGTCCTGACACATGTGCCTGGAGGATGTACATACGTAGGGGGACGGTTTCAGGGAGTTCTATCCGAAAGCCGTAGCGTCCCATTCTCTGCATTTGGCCAGCGTTCTGCCCCGGTTCTGCCGTCAGACATGGACTGCACGCGTGATCATGACGCCTGCCCCGGGTAGCCGCGGACGGAAGGAAGCGCGCTGGACTGGTGCAGGCGGCATGGTGGGTGCGGACTCGGAAGAGCGGGCGGCTGGCGGATAAGTAATTCATTTGCGAAGGTTCATGATCCCTGGGTAGAGTTGGTGGAAGTAGGTTAAGCTCTGATATTATTGTACGACCCTTCAGAGATCACCCGCAGGGAGTGTGCCCTCTTGCCATCTTGCGCGGGGGCGCTTGGAGTACTCCGTCTGGCGGGGACGCAGCTGCCGGACTGGTGGGGACGATGAGAATGGGATGCATCTCGGTTTTGTCATGGACGGACCCCATTCCTGCATCCGGGACGAACTTTGATTGAGAAGAGGGCGACCCTTTGTGCCTCGTATGGCAGCTCGGACACGCGTTGGCCACGCGTTGGGCCGCCATCCTGGTCGCTGTGCGGCGAACCACCTCGTTGCAGCCCACATGCCATATCGAGATCACATCCTCCACCTCGTGTGCGGCGGGCCCCAGAGGCAAGTACGAGTCCTGTTTCTTTATTGACGGATATATCCACATTTTTGACTGTTTTACACAATGGAGCACATAGCGGCCTCGCCAGTCTGGGTTGTCCGACGGCGTCACGCCCCGCTTGGTGGCATCGAAGCCGCGCCGACCTTCTCGTCGCTTTCTATTGCAGTCTCGAGGAGAGATATGGCGCCTAGCGAGATCCCCCTCGTGTTCCTTCGATCACTCTCTGCGCCTGCCCCAGGGAACTTCGGGCCTCACTCCACTGCACAACGCCCCGCGCGACATCATGCAGCATCCTTCTTCCATAGGCACGTTGGAAATCCTTGTACTCAGCTTTATCTGCCGCCACGACACGTTCCCGATCGAACATCCACGCATCACTGCTCTCTTCGAAATTTTCGGACTCTGCGTGCGCATATAAAAGCACTTGCACCGTTACCGGCCCTCACTCGTCTTCGCCGCAAGGTCTTCCGGGCCTCTTCTTTCTGCGCCACTTCCCAGCTCACGACATAACGTACACGACACACCATCACGACAAACATGGGCAGCACTGGTAACGAAGTTCTTTCCTGGACGTCCCAGGACCCCCGCCAAAGCCAGCTTTTTGGCAGCTACGGCGTCCTGTACCGCTTCCAGGTGTGCACCTTTCTTCCGACGCGCGTGCGCGTTCCGCCCAGGTCGCGCTAACAATCCCCGCCCCAGACGGACACGAACAGCCAGGGCCAGTCCGTAACGACACTCTGGCGGGCGATTCGCGCGAACAAGGAGGACCGCGTCGCGAAGCTCGAATGGTCGCCCAATGGCGGCCTCGGGCGCGCAATAATCGGCAAGGTAGGCACTCCCCTCCTCCAGATCAGATTGCGCGACAGATCTGAGCTGATAGCCAACACGCCTGCCCTCCCACTGATAGAGCACGCTGCCCATGGCCGACCTCGTCCGTCCGGACCCCCGCGTCCACGTGAGTGTGCGAATGCCTCTCTCCGCGCGTGCACACCCGTCTGACCGCGCTCCGGCTCGCGCTGTCCGGTTCATTCGCGCAGAACGGCAGGATATTCAACGGCCCCGACGGGTACCAGTACCGCTGGCGCCCAGCGAACAACTCGTACAATGACGAGGTGGTGAGTAAATATTCAACGTCCGCCTGCGGACGCCACACGCACCGCCTGCACGGTGTGGCGGGCAGGAACGGTGGTGCTCTCAGAGAACGCGAGGCTGATCGATCATCTGCACCTAGCTGCAAGACCAGAACGGCAACGTGATCGCGTTCTACCGCCCCGTTCGCCCCCAGCGATACAACATCGGCGAGGTCCACGGAGAGCTACACTTTGTCCGCAACGCCGGGGCAGGTGTCGTGGTACGTCCTCCTCTCCCTTTCCCCTTGCTGTTCCGCCGGGGGGCCGCGCGCGTGGCTTGCTAATCGATGGATGGGCTCCTGATCCCACACTTGGACAGATGCACCCTCCGCTCATGGACACCGTAACGGTTACAGCGATGTTATACCGGTTCGTGATGGCGTTCGGACTATGAACTTGCCTCGAGGCAGCCCCCGTCATCGTTCTCTTCCCGCCCCCATGTCAGAAGCCCCCCCGCACCCTCCCATGGCCACCTGGTCGTGATAGCTGACCCCTGCCCGCACGCACCCGTACCACTCCAGCCGCTCCCGGTCCCCGTCTCGTCTCAGTAAAATGTATCATCCCCTCCCCACCGCACTTTTTATCTATAAGTCGTTGTACTAACCCCATGTACTTATACTTACTGTGGCCGAGAATCGAGAAGGACTTATGTGTTCCGTCTCTCCCGGTACCGGACTAGTGGGCTCTACCTCGCGCGTTGCCGCGCGCGTTTTCTGCCCGATACAGTGAGTGCAACAACAAACTGACTCATAGTTGGCAACTCCAACAGATCGACGCCAGAGTGCCGTAACCGCGTCGATACTCTTTGTGTCAGATTCCGCCGTCCATCGTCAGATTGTGCACGACGTGTCCCATATCTGGCGCGCCTCTCTAGATGCAGCCCGCGATTGCGTCGTGCGCATGCCCGGTGCGGTTAACACGCAGGGGCGCACCGGCGCACCCGGGAAAGCACGGGCAACTGCATCTCATCTTGCGATCTCAGTAATACAGTCATTGTACGCCATGCATATACCGCGAGGGAGCTAGAACCACCCCCACGAGCACTCCGCTGCCTCTGGAATTGGAGTCTGCCTACAGCTTCGCCTGCGCGGCGGTCCCGGCGGTCCCGTCGCCCAACTCCGGCTTGACGACGTCCAGGATTGCGTCAACTGTCCGGACGACCCACTCCGCTCCTTCGTCGGAAGCGAGCCAGCGGTCTTCTTCGCTCAGCCCGTCGACGTTCCGTGCCTTCAGCAGCCCGAAGACGTGGCTCACCAGCTGCGGCCCGACTCCTCCTTCTGCCCGTAGGCATGCGGTCCCGACGACCGAGCCTAGGGCACGGCTGAGGTTCCCCTGCTCCGCGTCTCCGCCGGGGATAGGGGAAAGAACGGCGCCGTATGCCTGTATGATGAATTCTGCCGAATGCAAACGAATAGCAAGGGCGTCAGAAGGGCGGAAATGACAGAATGAGGGTCAAGGCCAAGCAAAGCAAGTGACAATGAAAGCATCGGTGTGATTGACAGACAATCCGGCTATCTACGGTGCGCCACGGGCCTACCCGCGAACGTTGGACAAAGGAGAACGCAAGGTCTTCCCAATCGCACGCTACGCTGCATCCCTCCACCGGCGCTGACGACCTTAGGAACACTGCGCGACATAGCAGGTATCCGGGCCCGGTGGGACGGACGAGCTGCATTATGGCATGCCAAAGCCATTGTTCGGCTCGGGGAAGCATGCGATGCGATGCGTGCACACAAAGGTGATGGCCCAGCTCGCGGTCCAAAAGAATCGCGGGTGCCTGCGCACGCCGCCGGGCACGAAAACGGCAGGGAGGATCCTCGAGGGGAGACGCAGTAACAAATATTGTAATGGGCGAGGGAGACTCACCAATGAAATCCGGGTGGTATCCTCCCAGCTTGTTGTATAGTTTCTCCGCGTGAGGCTCGTAGATGGAGGCCCAGAGGCCGCGGCCCCGCGCGATCACTGTGTCGATGTTCTCGGAGGTGGCCGCCCTGGGGTTATGGGGGTCCCGAGAAGGCGGGTAGCACAGCAACAGCGTTCATTTCATGCGAACCATAGTTTAGTTTGTTTCGAAGCGTCCGTTTCATTTCGGTGGGGGTAATGAGCTTATGATAGGTGGGGCGTCCGGTGTGGTCGACGTACCGTTTAGGAGAAGGCGTCTTCCGGAGGCCATCTTTGACATCGTCTTCGATGGTTTCGTGAAGATTGGCGAGGGAGAGAATTGTCTAGTGGGATTTGCGGTGGAAGAAGGTTCATGATTGTCAAGGAGGAGCGCACGGGAGGGCGGGACTCACGCGAGGAACGCCCACGAAGATGGAGCTCTTCAATGCAGACTCGCGCATGAGGGCCGCCTTGTCCAGAGCTTCCGGTAGTGCTCGACGCGTAGAGGCATTCTCCGGATCATCTCGTGTGGTGAATCGGTATAACTGACCGATGGTAGGGGGAGCATTTGCGGTGAGAAGGGTGCATGTCTATGTATCCCGGCCCACAAGTCCACGCAGCCCGGGTGACCCAGAGGTGAAGACGTCAGTAGACATTGAATGACAATGACAGTGACACGGCTAGCTCACTCACCGCAAGCGTCAACCATCCCTTCTCTGCCTTCTTCCCCTTAGCGTCTTGGTATGTGGTGCTGAGAACAGCGTTCAACCGGGAGAGTGGAGGCGCAAGACGCGGCTGGGGATTGCGGAGCGTGAGGAGCTGCTTGACTGTCGGCGGCAGGTGTTTGACCATTGTAGCGCTTCTGTTCGAGGTCGAGTGCTAGTATGGAGTCGAGGACGCAGAGAACGGGTCTTTTCTCGTCGTTCACACCATAGCGAACCATGACGCGACCATGGGACATCCGACCTGACAATCTTCGGCCGATTACGTTCTTCCCACCGAGCCCACACAACAGATCACTGATCAGTAACATTGGCAAAGACATTATGAGGCGAATACAATGCGCATTCATTCACATTGATGCTCAAGGGAGCGGCACAAACATCACAACAAAATAGTAACTGGCAGAATTCTAATAACGAGGTTGATAACGGACAGTCTGCGTGCACAGCAGCACCCACATAAAGGGAGAGTCAAGAAACTGGACGACCGCTCCACCAAAGTAATCACGTCAACGCCTATCCAGGGGACCATAAGCCCGGAGGCGAAGGATTAGGGCCAGAGGCGAAGAAAGAAAGGGTATATGTGACAATGAGACTAAGGTGGCTTAAGTTCGACATCGCGAGTCATCGTGACACCACCGAAAGTTCGTCTACAACCACAAGTCTAGTTGTAGGCGTTGTTGATGACCATCCAGCCAAGGTCAGTGGGGGTACCGCTGGACTTCTGGAGGAGGTTGAGCGTGTTGACGCCCTGGAGGTCATGCATGATGCCTACAAACAATGTCGTCAATCAGTAGACAATGGATAGCATACGGGGCTGCGTACCGAAGGGGCAAGCAGCCATCATCCAGTCGGTCTCGTCGAAGAACTTAAGGGCGTCGTTCATGAAGGAGTAGATCTCGTCTGAAGAAGCTTGGGCGCCTCCGTTGAAGTTCTGGTCGGCGAACTCAGTGAGCAAGATAGGTAGGCCAAGTTGGTTGTGGTAGTCCGTGAGGTAGGTCTTGAGCTTATCGAAGCTGGTATCGTACCAGTGGACACACTGGTAGTCGACCTAAGAACGCGGATCAGTAGTGAGAAAAGAAGCCGTGCGTCAAGCATCAATTAGAAACTCACATGGCAGCCGTCGCAGGCCTTCATGAAGTCAGCCATCCACTGCTGACCGTTAGGGCGGGAAGACATAGCAGGAGAGCACAACTTGTAGCCCTGATCGCGCTTGGGCTCGATGTGCTGCTTCCAGAGCGCCGCAGCGGTCGAGGGGTCCATGTTGGATTGACCAACCTCGTTGGGCCTGGACCAACGTCAAGCAAAATTAACGTGCACGGAACAAGACCACCCACTCGTTGAAGCCAAGAACAATAGTGCCGAGGCCGTCCTGCTTCATGGCGCTCTCAAAGGCGTCGATCCTGTCCTGAGAACTGCCCCAGAGCATGGGCCAGAAGTCGTAGCCAAGGGCATCAGCCTGAGAAGGCTTGTCGACGCTCCAAGTGTAGAGACTGTGACCATATGAGCCTTGGTCTTGGCGAAATCGTGCCGCGATGGAATACATACCCAACAACATGGGACGTCTTGAACTCGGCGAGAGAGGGGTCGTTGCCATCACCCCAAGCTGCGCAGATCTTGGAGCCCTTCTGGCCAAACTTGCCAGAACCAGCAGCGCCGGAGCCGCCGCTGACGGGCGTCCCAGTGGAGGCCTTGGAAGTTGAAGTCTTGGTGGCCGCCTTAGTCGTGGTAGCCTGTTGAGTCGTGGTGGCCTGGTGGGTCGAAGTTGCGTGGTGAGTCGAAGTAGTAGACTCAGCCTTGACGGTTGTCGTAGGCTGGGGCGCTTCACTGCTGGAGGAGCTCACCGTCTGAGCCTGAGCCGTCTGGGTGCTGTGTGCGCTAGAGGTGGAGGAGCGCGGCTTGCAGCGCTTGCTCTGGTCGCGCTTCTTCTTGGCGATAGCACCGTGCTCGAGGTGGCGGTTCACATGGGAGTGACCGAGAGAGACGGCGTTGGCAGACGAGGGCCCGAAGGAGACGGCCAGGATGGCGAGAGACGAGAGAGCGACGAGGTTGAGAAGCTTGGAGGCCATGACGGACAAATGAGGGGGCGGGGGGAGCAAAGAGCGGCGGGCGTAAAAGAGTGTGGGCCCGGGGGATTGAGCAAGGGGAGACCGACGTGGACGAGGATGAGATGGAAGAGACGGCGAGCGCGAGGGAAGAAAACCGTCGTCGAGTAACCGCTTACCTCAGCTGCCAAGGCACGCACGGACCCCGCCTCGCCGGCTCCTCTCCCTTACGGACACTCTCTTCCCTCCCAAGCTGTCACCACTGATGGTTATTGATTGGCAACAGCCGGGGCGTACTCCCCGTTGATACCACGGCTGGCCCGCGTGTAGATCCTCCCAATTGCCAATGCCATCTCCCCCAAGCCATCTCAGTCTCCCTTCTTTACCCTTCTTTACCGCGGGCGGCGCGAGATTCATTGCCTGATCCAACTCTAACTTTGAGACATTCTGAGCCGCCAGAGGCTCCGGCGCCTCCTTATGCGCCCGCGCAGAAGGCACACGGAACACTCAGACGGCGTGCAGAACACGATGTATGCCATGAACCAATCTATGGCCGGCGGCGTGATGGTTTGAGACGCGTTGCATCGCCCGGGGGTAGGCTGGACCAGTGATGAGCAGTCATGGCGACGTAATAGGCTATGAGCGGAGTTTGCCAGACGTATCAAAACAAGGCATCTGCTCGCAGTCGTGCTTTCTTCTCAACCCCCAAGTTTGACACGAAGAAACCGGTTCAACAAGTTCATCCACACGAAAAACCCACCAGTCCACCCCCGCCCACCTCTTCAAAATGTCTGACGCCCCCGCCGCCCCTGTCACTGAGAACGGCGTGCCTCCGGCTGCGCAAGAGTCGGTCGTCGAGGAGACTCCCGGCTTCAAGGTACGTCTACTTCCATCTCTGACGTGGCACGCGTCCCTCAACCGGTCCCCCTCAGGTCTTCGCCGGCAACCTTGCGTACTCCACCACGGATGAAGGGCTGAAGGCGTTCTTTGCGCCTGTCCAGACCGAGGTGTAAGTCGACCCCGCAGCACAGTCTTCAAGCTTCAGCGTTTGTGTACGTATCGATGCTCACGCGCCACTCCCAGTCTCTCGGCCCAGGTCATCATGCGTGGCGGCACCCGTTCTGCGGGTTATGGCTTTGTCTCGTTCACCACTGCGGAGGCTGCTCAGAAGGCTGTCGACGAGCTTGACAAGAAGGAGCTCGACGGCCGCACCGTCATTGTCGAGATTGCCAAACCCGCCGACCAGAAGGACAAGGAAAAGAAGCAGAAGCGCTTCAAGAGGAGGACTGGTCGCCGTGGCAGCAAGTCCGTCCCTGGGGAGGTCAGCGAGGCCGAGGCGAATGGCGAGGCCTCTGCAGATGCCACCAAGGCTGACGCTGCGGCCGACTCTGGCGATGCGGACAAGCCCAAGAAGAAGAAGAAGGCCGTAAGTGCTTGTATTTCCCGCATATATGCACCCAAACCCGAGAACTCAGCCTTGTTTCTCGCCACAGCGCAAGCCCAAGCGCAAGGCTGCCGATGGTGAGGCGCCCGCCACTACCGACGGCGAGGCTGCCTCTGCTGAGGCGGAAAAGAAGCCTAAGCAGCGCAAGCCCCGTACCCCACGCACGCCTCGCCCCGCCGGCGAGGACCCGGTTGGCGAGCCCTCGAAGACCATGCTCTTCGTCGCCAACCTAGGATTCAGCATCGACGATGCTGGCCTCGCCGCTCTTTTCACTGAGGCTGGTATCGAGGCGAAGTCGGCGCGCATCGTTCGCCGTCGCTGGGGCAAGCCCCGCAAGAGCAAGGGCTACGGCTTCGTCGACGTCGGCGACGAGGAGCAGCAGAAGAAGGCCATCACGGCTCTCGATGGCAAGGAGGTCGGTGGTAGAA
This sequence comes from Ganoderma sinense ZZ0214-1, assembly GCA_002760635.1. Classification (NCBI taxonomy): domain Eukaryota; kingdom Fungi; phylum Basidiomycota; class Agaricomycetes; order Polyporales; family Polyporaceae; genus Ganoderma; species Ganoderma sinense. The sequence continues at coordinate 1,467,129 of AYKW01000001.1, forward strand.
CCATCGCGGTCAAGATCGCGGTGAACACCCCCCACGACGAGGCCTCGGAGGAGGGTGAGGCCAAGGCGGAGGAGACGGAGAAGGCAGCTGAGGCTGCGCCCGCTGCAGCTGCCTAGACCACCCTGACCATACATACAAGGATTCTAGTTGACGGTCTCTGCGTCCGCTCTCGCTGCAGATTCCCTTCGTTACCCCCCATGAATCCGTCAATCATCATCATGCACCCCATTCCCCCGCTCCCAGTTCAGATCGACCATATATATGTTGGGTTTCGTTTGTCCCGCTGCGTTACCCACCCGTTCCTACAGCGGTCTGGTGCCGTTTTTCGTTCGTCAACTTGTAATGTCGCTTCGTCAATCCAAGCGGCTTTGCACACGCTAATTATTATCAAAATCCACACACGAATCGCACTTGTTGTATCGCATGGCTTTTAATGGATGACTCGCAACGTTTGTTACGACCTTTTAATTATCGCATTCGCTACCATCCAGTGATCACAACGAAGGGTCTGAGCGGCGCCGCGGACCAGTCGCGTCCTGCGCGCTTCACGTCATAGCGAGACTCGAGTCTCCGAATCGTAACCGCTCTTCTCCATGGGCTCCCACCTATCCCCGGCCTCGCTCTACCATGTCCGACGAAGATGACTACCTTTCTGATAAGTTCCTCGTTGAAGCCACCTCATCGTCCTCCAAGTCCTCCGCCCCAAAGACGTATAGAGAGCGTCGCAAGGAGGCCCATAAGCGTTCCGCGCTGATGAACGAGCAGAACCGCACGAAGAGCCGTAACGAGCGCGAGCGCGAGGCTCGCGAGGAGGCCCTGGGCCGTAGCCTGTTTGAGCGGGCGCACGAGGAGGCAGAGGAGAGCGGGCAGCAGAACAAGGCCCTCGCGATGATGATGAAGATGGGGTTCAAGCCGGGCCAGGCCTTGGGCAAGGAGGGGGAGAGAGTAGAGGGGGCGCTCACAGGGAAAGCAACCGAGGCTGGTGAGAGGCGTGAAGCGGACCCAAACTCGCACTCAAGCGAAGACGGGAGTCTACCACGGGTGCAGGAGAAGGATGCGGGTCCTGTACGAGCGGGGATTGGTGCGCGCCCCGCGCTGCATGCCCTCCAGGCTGCTGTGAAGGACGAGGCTCCGGTCCCTGAGCCAAGTTCCGGCACCTCACATCGTAAAGTTCCGCTTGCACTGAACGAATGGGAAGGTGTGTTCCCCTCATCTTCATCTTCATCTTCATGATCCTCGTCACAATCACCCTTCTGGCCTACCTGCAACTCATCACTGATACTGACCTAAACATGCGTTCACAGGCAAGAAAGGCATCGGACTGGGCAAACGCCCCCGCGCTGCGTCGCCCAGTGCGTCGGAGCGGCTTGCCAAGATGGCACGGATGGCGGAAGAACGCACGCATACATCTTTCCGTGATCGCGCGAAGCAGGAGTACGAGGAGCGGCGGGCGTCGGGGAGGCTGCACCCCGCGCAGAGAACGTGCGCGACCCTGGACGAGAAGGCAGATATTCAGGTACATTTCTGTCGTCATGAACGACTCTCATTTTCGCCGTGGCTATATCAATTCAGGGGTGGACGCTGACGATGACGTTCGTGGACACCGGACACTCGATGCTGAACAGTTCAACGTATTGTGGTTGAATCCGGAGAGTCCGGAGACGTTCCCGGACGGCCTGCTCGATGCGCTGGACGACCCTACGCTGGTCACGGCGATCCAGCAACGGCAGGTTGGGCACTCGCTTGAGGGCCGCTTGCGAGCCAAGATGCAGGCTGACGCGCTGCGACCCCTAAAGTCGACGTTAGAAGACTTGGATGAAGGCGGGATCGAGAAGGCAGAGTTCCGCAAGTCGCCGTATTCAGAGGAAGAGCTCCAGGAGGCCGTTCAGTTCCTCCGGCTCGGGGTGCGTCTTTTAGGTTAACGTCCCTTGAAGCTTGCGTTCTAAGCTAAACGGGGTATCACTGTCACAGGCGCAGGACCGACTCACCCTTGTGCTGGACTATCTGCGCAGGAAGTACTCGTACTGTTTCTGGTGCGGTACCCAGTACAACGATGTCGAAGATATGGAGAGCAACTGTCCCGGCGAAGATGAGGATGCCCACGACTGAGCCCTCGTCTTCACAGGATCGCGCTTCCCATCCAGTCAGCGTCACTGCACTCAAGATGCCAGGATGGACAGGATGAACATGTGCCCACAGTGCTGTTGTTACCTTGGCTATTCCGTGACGATGCCACTATACAGGCCCGCAACAGAACCTTCGCAATCTGTTGAACATGTGTGGGTGAGTGGACGGAATATACCTGCAGGCCTGTGTACTATTTTTACACATCGGGGAAATATAGCTGTAGCATCTAAAGCAGGATAGCAACGACTGACATCCGAATCCCCATGTCTTCTACGATGGACTCACGCTCTGTCGCCGATTTGGCAACCAACACACAACGGAGGTTAACACTCGCGGACGGCAGATGTGGATGCACCTAGAAGGATCGCATTCGAAAGCGGCTAGCAATGCTATGTGCGCTATGTACGAGACATGCAAAGTATGGATGGAACGCACGACCGGTACGACGAGGTAGTGGTGTCGATCGCAAGACAGCATGTACACGACAACAGTCCGAGATGCCAGGAAGGAGTGTGGGTCGCCGGGCCCCCAACCAACGGGCACGCACTGCTTCCGCATACTCACCCGCAACGCGATGGGGTGCGCTGAGGCGTGATGCGGACCGCAGACTCGAGAAACGGGCGTGCCGTTCTGAGATGCGAGAAGCGCGAGCGCGTTCGGTGAACGATGCAACACGACAACCAGGAGTGTGTGGGCGCGCCGGGATGGTCGGTGGTAGGTACTTCAATAAAGTACAGTACTGACGAGGGCCCAGGCGAGAGCGATTAGCGTGTGGGTGATCAAACTACTGGGGATCAGCGTCGAAAGCAGTACAGGTGATAGCGGAGTGAGTGTGAGTGAGGTGCCATGCAAGAGACAACTCTAAGTGCGAGGGGACGATCGCAGCAATAAGGATAGCAATGCGCGCGGTGTGTGGCATAGGAGTAAGGACTGCGATGCACGCCGGAGGTTGGGGGTGGAAGTGTAAGGAGCGACAGTCCGAGGCAAGCGAGGTAGGCAAATAATGAGCGTCCGACACGGAATGAAGGAAGATCGACTAAGAGGCACGAGGAAACCGCACGACCCCTGGAGTTCTATCGTACAAATTATACGATACAAGTTTTAAGTTGGAGGGGCGGAGGGTGTGGGGCCCGTGCCGTAGAATGGCTGAGGATGGATGAAACGCGAGCCCTGTTGAACGGGCGAGGCGCGCCAGGGTAGATGGTGGAGTATGCGGAATGATGGGGAGAGCAAGTAGCATAGCGCATACGAGCGCAGGAAGAGGATGGACGGGATGTGAAGTCAGATGTGGCGGGGGATTCGAAGGTGCTCTTCAAGCAACGGGCACGATTTCTGGAGAAATCGGCGCGCAGACGGAGATGCGAGGAGACACAGGAGAGTCGCAATAGCGCGACTGCCATAGTGGGCTGGTACCACTAATGTGAGGTTGAGGTTGGCCGAGCTGGAACTCGGGTTCGGGCACTCCTTCCATCTCGTCGTCTTCACTATCTGACGACTGGGTCGCAAATGAAGCCGGAGAGAGGAGGGTGGGGAGCGCGGGGATGGTGAGCGGGTGTGAGACTGCGGCGTCACGGTCCCGCGCAAATGTCGGCGATGTCGGAGAGTTCTGGGGCGTCCTTCGGCGCAAATAGGAGGAAATGGGTGTGTTCGCCATCAAGTCTGCGTCAGACAGAGTGAGGTTCTCTGGTCGCCGTGAACGTCGTCCACGGAAGGACGCGCTGATGGGTGAGAGGCGAGGAGAAGTAGAAAGGGCCTGAGAAGACCGGTTAGGGTATGACGCAACGGATGCGATCCAGACGGAGAGTACTCACTCGGGCGGGACGTTCGAGGGTCCGCTCGGCGTTGAGGGTAGGCATGCTTGCCTTCCTTGAATGGTTCTGCTTCGAATGAGATTCCATTCTGGGGGCGCCAAAGAATAGAGGAAGACTGACGACAGAACCATAGGGAGAATATCTGGTGGTGGCCCTGGACCGACGAATGTCCTGGGGCATGTCTCGCTCCGGGGAGCCCTCATGGGAAGAGACGACAATGGCAGGTGAAGAATGCTTGTGCTGAAGCTGGTGCTGGTGGGGAGGATAAATATTGCTGGAGGCTGATGGTACATTGCTGGAAGAAGACGCGGCAGAGAAAGCGGAAGCAGTGGAGGAATGAGAAGAAGAACGAGAATGGTGAACAGAGAGCTTTGTGGGTTCGGGGGCGTCGTCGGGGCCGCCGAGGCCGAGGGAGGCCATGAGCTCTACGAAGGAAGGGAGGGTCGTCATCGTGGACGGTGGAGAAGAGGGAGAAGCGAGGCGGAGGCGGAGGCGGGTGGACAAGGCCTAGGGCGGAGACAGGGGAAGAGGAAGCCGGGTGGGGACAACCTTGGACAATGGGGCCATGGCTGGCGAATATAATGGGCCGCCGCCTTGGAAACGAGGCGAGAGAAAGTGGTTGCCATGAGCGCGCAGAGGAGAGACTGCAGATGTCATGGAACCACGGACGACACGGCGTAGATACAAGATACAAGATGGCCCTCGCTCGCGACCAGATGCGATTCAGAGATGCACATCGATCCTCTCACTGCCCCCGCATCCACTCCAGTCGACAAGGCAATAGCCACCATCCGCCCCGGCCCACCCGCCTCCCCAGCCTGCCACGATCAATCCTCGATCCCGACCGCATGCACCACACTCTCCATTAATCGTGGCTCTGGCGCCTGTCTCGCCTCCTCGCTGCGACCGCAACACTCCCTCCACTCCGGTCCATCCGGGACATCACTCGCACTGCACGAGTCATGCTCTATTGTCGTCCGGACTCTGATCCCTCTGAACGCCCGGCCATACGTTCTGATGGATGCCAAGTTATTTTCAGCGATACGATAACAGCGGACTTGCGGTCCGCAGCTCCTCAAGGCCTCACCAGCCTCTACTGTAACAACCTCTACTTAAATACACAAGTGCTCCTGCTCGCATCGCCTGTGGATATGTCGCCTGTCATTTCTGTGGTGACGACGACACTCGCGAAATTCTCTCCGGCCGCCACAAGAATGCTCGTCGCTCCTTGTAGACCCCAACCAGCCCGCTGACCGCCATTGGTTGATTGTCAACGCGCGATCCAACTACACCTTGCGGGTTGCTGAACAAGGCGGTTGCTGACAGAACATAACGGCCGATCGCAACTAATGATCCCTGCAGGTATTCGGAATCCCGTCATGTCGATGCCGAGACACAAGTTTGTCGAAATGCGACATCCGGTTGGCGCGTTCCCGATGCTCTCGGGCGCCAGATGGTCGTAGTTACCGGTCATTTTTCGTGCTATGGACGCCGCGCAGCAAGCTGACGTCGCACTACGTCGCATCGCGAGGTGATCGTCACGACGGACGCCCAGATGCGTCGCCGACTCGCCGCCCAAGGCCCCATGCAAAGCCATTCACAAGCTCTTGCGGCGGCCATTCGCTTGTACTTACTCAGATGCTGTGGACGTATCCGCAGCGTGTTTCGGACTGGGACGCATGCGAATGAAGACGTTTCACTCCACCGCAGTGACCACTGACCGGTCCCATTGCAGCAAACGCCTGTGACGGAAGGTAGGCCGGACATAACGATTAAAGTGTACGTGCCTCGTGAGGCTTCAAGCTTCAAGTGGTTGGCCGACCTTCAAATGAAGGACATATATATTGAGGTTGCTGGAGATGAAGTCGTGAGGCACAGCGATGCAAGGCACGGGAGATGGGCTTCTGAAGTTCATTCTCCCGCCTTCCCATATCTTCCCATGGGCAGCTGCGAGGTTGCGTGCCTCGGTGCCTTGCCATGCCTCATGGCGTCTATAAGTAAACAAAGGCCGATGCGACGTTTGGCCATGAATGCGCAGCCAAACAAGCTCACACAACTGTTTGCCACCCACCGACAGTGCCCAAATACCGACACTCGACACGTAGCATCGACGCAGCGGAGGACAAAGGCAAGGCGGCGAGGCTGCCGCATTCTCGAATATTGCCGTTCATTGTTGCTATGCCAGTGTTGCGGATAAAACAGGAGGCAGAGACGCGACGCAGTAGCCCGGGTAGGATACGACCTTCCTTTTCTGGAAAAATGATGCTTACGTACCCGTATCCTCGCTACGCGTGAACCAGCCTTGTAACCCGCCACCACCCCGAAGACCCCCGACATGAGCTCCCAGCAAGGCAGCAACAACTACGGCAGCGGCGGTTACGGGGGTAACCCCGCCCACTCATTTGGTGGGCCAGGGCGCCAGGAGATGTCGTACTTGTGTGCAGGTGAGCCAGTGCCAGACTCAGAAATTTGTTCGCTGAACGTGTTCATCTCCCACCTTCCCTACCTGCAGATTGTGGCGCTTCCAATGAGATCAGGCCCCGTGAGCCCATCCGTTGCAGGCAGTGCGGCCATCGTATCATGTACAAAAAGAGGACTACTAGAAGTGCGTTTGTCTCGGGACTGGCATGTAACGTCTCACTAACGATCGTCGTACTTAGTGGTTCAGTTCGAGGCGCGGTGATGCCTTCTCTTGCATCCTTAGGCGTCTTGTTCTTATTCTCGTCGTCCTTGGGCTTCGGTCTTCACCCCCTCAATCCTCTCCAAGGTTCCCTAACTGGTGTAGTCCCACTCGGCATGTCCAGTGACATCGGCGCGCCTGGCGCGGTCCTGTATCCCGGCTCCTGCGCGCTTTCATCCCACTTCCCACACATGTGTAGACTATCACGGGATTATCATCCATCTCTTCTCCGCATTTTTCTTTAACGGAACGTCAGCAGATCCAAATTTGTCCCGGGAGTATTGACTGCCGGCTTTTAAAGATTTTCGGTGGATTCTAGTCGTCAGCATGCCGTGCTTGCACGCTCGAAAGGCTCCGATATTGAACGTTAGGTATTCTTCTCGCTTCTATCTATCTGTCATTCTCATCCCGACTCTTCACATACAGAACATCATAGGTATCGTACATGTACAAAGCATTAGGTCAGGTTGTGTACTCTACACCGGACGATTACGATAAACACGGTAACGACACAGAATGCTGCAAGCAAAGCAAGTATCGACTACATAGCACAGAGGGCATATGACACATCTCAAAGCACGTTCGCCAGTCCAGACTCTCCCTTCCCCGGCCACCCTCGAACCCCACCCTAAACCACATCATCATCTCTGGAACCCCGTCACGGCGCAAGGTGGGGCCCCAGGTGAGCGAGGATCCCATCGAAGAGGCAGGCCAGCAGGCAGCTGACAGCGTTCCCTGCCGGCCAGCTACCCGGACTCGAGCTGGCGCCTCACTTCTCCCCTTCTCACTACCAGATGCTATAGCGCCTGAACCAGAGGTGAAGGAAGCACGTCACGACGACGCGGTCGAGGAAGCCCTCGGCCCTCTCCGCGACGCGCAGGGTGAGCGTGTCCTGCGTCCACGCCGCGATCTGCTTCCCCCGGCTGCCGAGATTGTCGCTGACGCACTAGAACGCGGCCGGAGGTTAACGAAGCGCAATCGGGGGCGGTGGAGTCAGAGGCAGTAGCGTCGACGCGACTCTAGTGCGGGGGGAGGGAGCAGCGTGGGGCGGGGCTCACGATCATGTCTGTGCCATTCTCGGCGAGCTTCCACTTGTATTCTGAATTGTTCACCCTGAACCTTCGGGACCTGTGCGGTGCGTGCGCGATAGCGCGAGGGGTGCGGAGCGGGTGTAGATTGCGCTGCTGGTGAGTGCGTCGAGCCTAACATCGGAGAGATTTTTTCACTCACTTGCTAGAAGGTTTCTTGGGCTTGCGGAGTTCACGTATCGACACCTGCCCAGCGGGGGGTTCAGCCGATGCCCCAGCCCGATGAAATAATCGTTGAGGTACCCTCTCGACGCCAAAGTAGACCACCCCGCTGGTATTTGACGACCAGTCGATGTTCCCCGCATTCTCCCACACCTGGGTGTCTGTGTTTATTCGTTGGATCGAGGTCACGCCTGTGGTTAGGCCCGTATTCGGATGATGAAACTGTGGGGGCGCTGAATACGGAGGGACGGACGACCCGACGTCGAGAACGGTGAGTAGAGGAACGCACCTTGTACAGCGCTACGGTGCTCTGGCCCGCACCCGCACTGTTCTGGTCGACAATCTGTAACACTTGCAGGGTACGGGCGTCGGCGTTCGGGTTGCTAGAGAGCTCGAAGCGGAGCGCGAGATCGGTGGTAGACATGGAGACGGTCGTCCGCGGCGGGGGCGGGCCCGGGTGGAGTCGAAAAATATGATGCGGAGCGAGGGCTGACGAGTTTCAGCCTCAGGAGTGCGGGGCAGGTGCCAGGTGCCACTGGGCCAGGAGCGAGACAATGAGGGGTGTTATCCGGATATGGGGCGATGGGGGCACCTTTGTTTTATGCGGGCAGCAGCAGAGGTGCACGTTTCCGAATCCGAAGGCCGCTGCTCGTCCGTTCCGCGTCATGGGCTCCGACTCCGAACCCAGCATGCTGGCTGGACGTCACAGACCGGCTGCTCCGGTCGCGAGCTTGCGTTCGTGGCTGCAGGGTCCCTCGGTCGGCCGGGTGATCGCTGTCGATCTGATTAGCACCATCAGGCGAATCCGAGGTGGGGTACTCAAAACAGTTGCCTACGTCGAGCTTAAATCGCGTGGAGGACCTGAGACAGGAGGTGCCCGATAGCACCGTGCCGGAGAACTCAAGGGGAAGATGGGAACTCCGACGGGCCACGCCTGGTGGATGACGTCCTCCACGGGGAAGGAATGCACGGCGCGAACGGGTGGACGCTGACAGACAAGTATTGGAACCGAGGCACCTGGCCGGCGTACAGGAAGAAGCCCTGAGGCCATGGCATCCGGCGGGAAGGTGCGAGGCTAGTGGCCCGAGGAGGAAGAGCCATCTGTGTCGAGCTCTGGGTTTGTCGCTGTCGCGAAATCACGTTGTACTGTAGCACAGCCCTGAATTTTATCTTGGAGGAGCACGCTTGCGTGGACGACAGGATATGCGGTGCGATCACCCATAAACCATATTTCCTAGTCCGCCCATCGTGCACGTGAGCGCGTTGGTAGCATCGATAAGAGGCGTCCTCGGGACCGCACATTCCGACCTTGCCTCCATTGTTTGCGCCATACGACACTCTACATTGCTCGTCATCACACTGGCTCTCGTGTGGCGGTGGGGTGTGTATTTTTTGTTGGAACCCGGCACGCCTTCCGAAGCGCGTCGCTTCTGGGCTCAAGCAGCATCCCAATGAATCACCGGGGTGAGGCAAATGAGATCCGCGCGTCGTTGCAGAACCGCGGGGACAGTCCAAACAGCGGGCGTGACACGGCCCTGGGTCAAACAGAACATTGACGGCCCTTGGTGCCGTGGAAGTGAACGCAAGAGGATGGTGTAAAAATGAGAGATACTGCATAACGGATCATAGTGCGCGACCGAAAGGAAGCCCGGAGGGTGGGAAGAGACAGGGCGAATGGGCTAAGCGAGGGATAAGTTACCGTCGGAGGAACACGTTTTGTGATGTGTGGACTCGGGAAGCCCTCAACAGTCCACCACATGAATCTGTGACATGGCCTTCTCCAGTTGTTCCCTCCGGCCCGCAGACGTTGGGCGTCATCCGGCCTCTGCCGTGACGGGCAGCCAAACCCCGCCCTCGGTAAGCGCCTCGAACTCGTTTCATGGACGACATCCTCAACCGACAGCACAAATATGTCCCATGCGTGCGCGGACACGAAGAATGTATTGATCCCAAATTTTCACCCAGATCTCACTGTCCCAGTCGTGAGCTTGCCACATCATTCCGAGCACAGGTCAGGTGACTACCCACTGGCCATGGCAACAACAAATCCCCGCAAAGTACGACCGTTGGATTTACAATGTCACCCTTCGACGACATCCACCCGGCCAGTCTCCAAATTCCATCGATATCGATATTACTTGTGACAGGATCGCGTTCTGCTTTCTGGTCAGGTCGGGGCTGGCTCAAGGGTGGATGACGAAGTCATCACCCAATTGCGCTGCTGCGCATGCTAGACCAGGATGTCTCGGGCTTTTTACTGGCTTCTGGAGAGCGGCCATGTGTGCGAGGTGTGGCTCGGCCGCGCGTCGAAATTGACATCGCTTGGTGATATTCACAGGTCACTCTGCACGTCCTGACGACATGTCGCAATCCTTGCTGGGCGGTCAGTGGCAGATGATCGCCAGGAATACAACCGATTGTTAGAGTTGGAAGATGACGACAGAGAAGCAGCAGAAGGGGCCCAAGACACAGGATATGGGAACCTCATGGCAATCTTCCATGAGGGCGCGCTGGAGGCAGTGACTCGTACTCAATGGCATGATAAACCACGGCGGCGGAAATAAGGTCGCGCAGCATACTCGAGGCACGCCGCCGCACCTGGAGATGTTCAGAACGACGTAATAAGAGCCCCGGTCAGTTGCGCACGATCCCTTGGTGGCACGATGACGTGCGGGTGCTCGATTGTGGGGGTTATTAACATTCAGATGTTCACGCCCGAGGCCGGACTGGAATGAGGGTGTGGCGGATACGTAGTCAGCGCAGAGTCTGGACGCAGAGGACCTGCTTGGAGGCTCCTCAGCGATGATCAGTAGACGGGCTAGGCTTAGGAAAAGACACCGTAAAAGAAGTCAGCGGTGATTGGGCGGCGGCATCGGTTGCGATTTGCGCCAGAGAAGCAGGGTTCGGACGAGAGCGAGCTCGAGCGAGCGGAGCATGATTGATACTGCTGGTCGAGCTCGTCTGGGGGGGCGGACTGCATGATTAATATGTCGAGAAGTGTGTAGTATGGGGGCGAGCACTGCTTGCGGGGCCGAAAGAACAAGAACTCGAGAAGGAAGTCGAGGATGATCGCGTCGAGCCAGAGCCACTGGCAGGGTGCGCCTGAGATCAATGTCAGGGGGACACGTGTGGGCGGCTATGGATCGGAGGCCCGGCAGGATCGACGCCGAGACCGTGCGCGTCGGCGGCAAAGTGTTAGAAAGCAACGGGTGCAACGCCCCTCTGTTCTTCCCCGACCCATTCCCCGCCCCCGCCCCGGCTCGTCGGCCCCCAACGCATCCAGCCAGATTTGTCACCTGTATCACGTCTTGACTATTCGTTTCCATGCCTGACGAACGCGACCGCAGTGTCTCCCATGACATCGAGGTGCGTGAGAGCGTGTGTGTGCGGAGGATGTACAGGCAGCCTGAGCGGTGGGTGGTATCCGTGTGTAGAGCGACGAAGAGCCGTCCCCGGATGCCAACGGCAACTCATCTCAACCTCCCGTTGGTAAGCCTGGCAGGAAGAAAAACCCAAAGTAAGTACATCACTTGCCTTTCCTCAGCGTGCTGACATGCTCACGGTCCGCACCTTGCCACAGCTCACAAGCGGCCAGGCGAGATCAAAATCGTATAGCGCAGAGAGAGTTCCGTCTGCGCAAACAACAACGCGTGAGTACACAACCGTTCTAGTCTCGGTGGCTCCTTGACGCCAAGGGGGACATGCGTATGCTGACGAGGCACTGTTTACGATACTCAGATTCGTGATCTCGAGGCCAGTGTCGAGATATTGTCGGGAGGCAAGGATGAAGCCCTATCGCAGTTGAGGAAGGTCCTAAAAGGTACGAGTGAGGCATGCTTTTCTTTGGGGAGCTACCGGCATTAATGGTCGTCACCCGAGACCTCATGCACGAGAATCAGGTGCTTCGTGGTCTCCTCAAGAGCCTCAGCGCGTTCATCGGCGATGGTGCGGGTGGTATCCTCACCAAGGTCGGATGGGAGCTGGCCGAGTTCAACGATCTTATCAACAAAGCCGAGACGGACACCGCCTGGGAGAGCTACCAACGGCACAAGCGAGACAAGTCAGAGTCAGCAGGGCCGTCTGGCGGAGGCGGATCCACCTCTCAAAAGCGTTCTGCCGAGGACAGCGACCCGTATGGGCTCCGTCCCAAGAGATCGCGTGGAGGTGAGACCAACGGCGACGCTTCACGCTCGAACGACAACTTCCCCCTCCTCGTCCCTCTTAACCCTGCCGTCTCGTCCATGGGCTCGAATGGTCTCTATCCTCCTGATTACTCTCGTGGCCCATCTGGTGCTTCCCCGATGTTCGTTCCACCTGCTTCATCCCCTGCTAGCCACGCTGGTCAATACGGCTCTCCGTCCAGCGGGGGGATGTCGGTGCCGTTCCAGTCTGGGTATGGGATGTCGATGACCGGCGATCCAATGTCGACGATGTCCTCCGTGAGCAACAGCAGCATGGCGCCCATGGCTCCTCCTCCCAGGACTCCGTCGGCGCCGCAGGCGTCCCAAACATCTCCGCAACAGACACAGGACGAGGAGGACGAGATCGACCCGAAGAAGCTGGACGCGTACAAGCTTATCTAGTGGGTTGTCCGGTCGGGTATATACTGTGGTTTGGCGCTGATGATGTAAAACCAATCGTTTCATAGCTATCATTTGGACAACTGGAAACGCAATAACAATTACTGTCTACCGTCGTCGCTCCGCCCGACTCTGGTACAGAGGTGAATCAGTATCGTTCGATTTCACTTCATCGCTCCAACTAAACGCCTATTGCCTTCTAGGACGATTCCACATGGTAAGAGCAGTGCCAGAAGCATGTCCTGCAAACGGTTATCTGACCGCCCAATGCAGAGAGTATGATCGACTGCGTTTTGCATCCGGAGCTTCGCGATCGCATGATTTTACTCCGAGGTAAGTCTCTTTACGAATGTTGTATAGCTCGCGTCAATGTTTTGACCTTGTGGTTGTTCACGGTTACACCCTCAGAACGCTTCAACCTTGTTGATTGTTTGCACGAATACCGTCTTGCGGTGAATATTCACGGAGACGACGTCCTGGCCCACAATAATTGGGAGATATCTGAGTCGTGGCTGCAGCGCTACAAGTACGCCTTCAATATCAGTGCCTAAGCTTCTTGTCTCACATGCCTCCTCCAGGTTCCTAGTAGACCCGGCCACATTAAACATCACGAACAAATGGCGGCGCGAGCGCGGCGAAGTTGAACTTCACGTTGGCGAATATTCGACCGAGCCGCCGAACCCAGTGTAGGACTATTGACATGCTATCTTCAGCTTGGGAGTGGACTTGACGTGGCGTCGGCGCTCCTGGCTGCCTGCAGGAAAGAATTGTGTATTATATAGATGTCAACCGGTCTCGTGCGGACGTGTAGACACGTGTAGCTGGGGTCGCGTTTTATTAGCTGTGTCATCCTTAATATTGTCCCTATCTTCATGGCTGTATCAGGTCTCTTTGTCGTGACTAGTTACTGTCGGTTGCGGGGCTCGGCTTGGTTTTTTCTGTAGACGATGTCCGGTGTTCAATCCTATCCTCTATTATCGCACAACTGGTAAGATGGGATGTGATCGGGTGCATTAGAATTTAGGACATGGAGTGTGCTGTCTAAAAGCGTTGAAATATGGCATGAGATGCAGCACAAATCGGAATGGGTGAAGTCGCAGGTGACTGCTCACAGCATATCTATCCGTTGTGGCAACACTCTACCAGGAAGCCTTGCGCACGCCAGGAAGCTCGTTCGCCAACGCCTTTAACCGGAACTGGTACTAGAATATGGGTCAGCTTTCTGATACGTAAACGCACATATGCACACGAGCAAGACGCACCCTCGACAGACCGAACTCGCTGATGATACCCCGACCTTTGCCCGTCTCGGTGCACCGGTTCTTGACCGTTGTTGGCCTCGTGTATCGTCCGAAGGTGTTCAGTTGGAGCTGGGCCTGGAAACGGACCTGCGGCGGGAGGGTTTGGTTGCGGGCGACGTAGAGGTATGCCCGGCGGAGGATCTCGTTGGCGTTCACGCCGTGGCGCGCCTTGAGGTCGCGCAGCACGCGTACGTTCGGCATTTTGGTCTCGTCCCTTGGTCTAGAGAAGGCGCGAAGAGGGAGCGAGAAACGAGGGAGACTATTTAAGAAAAGGTGGATGACCGGGTGTGGAGGCGGAGGTGACGGAACGGCGCAGAGCGTTGGCGCCAGTGGTAGGATGGGCGCCTACAGGAGAGCACCTGGATTTTGCCTGGCAATGCCTGGCCAATCAGAGCGGCCCCGATCGTGTCCAGCTCGACCGGGACTGCACGACTTGCCTTTCCTCTGCCATCTCGGATTGCTTGCCTCGCACCACCGCACCGTACGGCATCCCAAACACACCAGTCTTCCGTGCAGGACATGGGTCATTGAAAGTGCGTCTCCATTTTCGCCTTTGCACGCAGTGGGAGCAATAGGAGACTGACAGCTTGACCGCTCGGCCGCCGTTCGTCTGTGCGTTCGCTCGTCGGACAGAACTTAACACCAGTGCAGCGACCCATCATAGAGAACAGCATGTCGTCGTCGGTGTCGCGCATACTCCAGCTCAACCACCGTCAGCGTCGGAACTTCATCTCTTCCCTCTTCGGCCTTACGTTCCTCGCGTCCGTCGTCACCGTATCAACATCGACCTTCCTTCCGTGCCCTGCGCACCGTAACCGCTACGCCGATGGTGAGGCAGGAGACGTGGAGAGAATGGGTGGGATGAATGGGAGGAGGGGCATCACCGTCGTGGAAAAGAAACCCAGGAGGTGGATAGAAGAGACGAGACCCGTCCCAAGAGCTTCCCAATCATCTAATCCGCAACTATAAACCCCCTCTTAATTGCCCAAGGCGGTCGGATCTTCGTTCACGAACCTGGTCGACGTCAAAACTCAACCCCGTGTCGCGGGGTTAGTACGGTTGGCCATAGTTCAGCCTGAACACCGAGGTCAAACTGCCAGCCGACGCTGAACCATGCCAGATCCTCTGTCAGAACTCTCTGCCGGAACTTGGACGGATCGCCACCACACAGAACACGTTTGGGTGCTACACCAACTAAATTGGTTGCCCCAGCCTCCCAGCCGGCGCTGAGGCCTCTTTCTACTAATTTTACAACAAGGTATCGTTGAGGTGGTATGCGTCATGCTGAATCCTCCGAGTTCGTCCGCGAGATCGTGTCCCTCCGCTTCCACGCCTCCTCCTGCTCCTCGTGGGTTCCCCTGTAACATGCAACACGTAAGTCAGCACCGTAACGCAAACCAAGCCGGAGGCGAGCGGCGGCTGAGCCAAAAGAACGCGGCGAGCTGCCTTTCGCTCGCGCAGCTCCAATAGGGCCGCGGAGCCTACGGCAGGCGAATGCCGGACAGGGGAGCGAGGGGGGATGCGAAGAGAAGGCAAGAGAGAAAGGACACGCACGGCAGCGGGTTTTCTTGGATGGGAAGGCAGCAAAGGAAGCAGATAAAGTTGATCGCAGCCTGGCAGATGAACACGACTCGCAGCGCGTCCGCGTACGAGTCCACGGCTGCCTTGCGCAGTGCAGGCTCTAATGTGGGGATGATCGTCGTTGAATGCCTGTCGTCCAGAGGGGCCCCAGAGTCAGCGAGACAGTCCGGAGATGAGAGGCTGGAAGCTGGGCAGGCTCACCGAATGTGTTCGATTATCTGTGGTTACGGCACGGGCGCATGCAGCAAGGGTGGATTGGGTTAGAGTACAAACGTGCAACGTGCGGGATGACGTACCGAAACAGCGTCGGGCCCTTCTATGCGTTCGCGGAGCTTCGCCGTTAGGACTGACTGTAGGAGGGCACCACTTAGACTGACACCGATGACTTGCCCGGTCGTCCGGAACAGATAGGTGACTGGGTCGCGTCGGTCACGTTGCATGAGAGACGCAAGGAGAGCGGAAAGCGACGTACTGCCAGTGGCCACAGCGAGGTCCTCGCGTGTGACGCTCGCGATCATCGCCTAGAAAGCATGCATGTTAGACGGCTCCGATGCAGGTTCGACACGGAGCGCGGACGATGCGCTGCGGGGAGGTACGTACAATGAGCGTAGTTGTAATGACGCTAGCCATCCCGAAACCCTGAGGAACGATATCGAACCACAGGTGAAACGCGGCTGAATTCTCGTCCCACATGGCTACGAGCGACGCCGCAAATACGGTCAGGAGACACGAGAACAGCGTAAGGTTGTACAGCCTGCCGGTACGGCGCATGACCCTGAAAAAGAGTTATGTCAGAAACGGTGGTCATGGACGAGACTGCGGTCGGAAATGCATGGAGGATCGATGGACGAGACTCACCATCCAGCAAATACACTTCCAGTAGAGATGGCAACCTGAAGCACGAGGCATCAAGAAAGGGACCAAGTAAGAGGAAACACCCTGAGCGACCTACAGAATGAGGTAATAAATGAAATCCTCGAGGGTGCGTGAGCAAACATCTAAACGGCTGGAGGGATAACTTACCAGAGTCTGTAGATGAATTAAGTCTAACAGCCGAGAAATACTGGATAGGAGTTAACCAGGCGGCCCGGAACCACACGTACAAGGCCACGCACTAATGGTACGTTATAAATCTAGACACGCAGAAGGGTCAGACGGATCCTGATATGACTACCATGCGAACGGACATACCATGGAAAAGGCAGCAACGCTCCCGAAGAAATTCGACAGCGACACGAAGAGGGGTGTCCGTTGCTTCACGAGGCGCATGGGCATAACCGGGAACGGGGAGTAGGATGTCTCTACCCAAATGAACAGCACGCAAAACACCACGCTCGCGAGCAGAAGCCCCCATATGAGCGGGTGTGACCAAGGAAGCTCCTCCGTGGATTTCAGCGACAGGCCGAGAAGCAGGCAGCCGACCATGCCGACCAAAGTGAAGGACCCAAATACATCGATACGTCGTAGCTTGGCGTGCAGGGGCTGGTTCTCCACTTCATCCGGAAGACGGATCGAGACTTTAAGGGCGACCAGGATAAACGAGAAAACGAGAATAGGCATCTATGTCGAAGGTCCGGCGTGGGACATTCAGTTTAATCGTCGGTGTTGAATGCGATAAAGTTCGTGGAGAGATCGATACGGTGTGATCGTATTCGGGATTAGTCAAGTATGAGCGTCGCGATGAGACTGCACCTCACCTGAAGGAGGAATGCGGACCGCCTGGGAATGACAGAATGTCAGATCCGACGATCAGAATGTGACATACGAATTCGAGGCACGTTTCACAGTGAGAACTGGCCATGGGACTTACCATCCAAGGGCGTCGTTCATCCACCCTCCAAGAGGGCCTCCCAGACCTGCCCCCAAACCAAATAAACTGCGTTGTCACGGATGAGCAACTAAAGCGCGTCCTTCGCGTCGGAAGAAGTGCGCACATATTCGTCATGCCTTGATATAGACCTCGCTGACGGCTGAACCGAATGTTCAGGGTCAATACGGTACATCCGACGAGGTCGGGATATGGGACGTACAGTGGAATTAGATCCGTTACAGCGACACTCGAGACTGCAAGTTCCCTGTGTGAGTGTGCCATGACGTCACGCCGCCGCTTGTTCTCCGCTCACCTGTCATGACTCTGAGAGACCGTGGCAGAGAGGGAGACATTTGTTAGATTTCTGATGAAGAGGGCGGTGGAGCACGATAGGCACTCACCCGCCGCCTCCCATGCCCGCCAGTGCGCGGGCAGCAATAAGTGCGTCCATGGAGGGTGCGAGGCCACATAATAGTGTGCCCGAGCCTGTGGAGACTTGAGGTTGGAGGCGTGGTTTGACAGCCGGTAGACGCCATGACATACCAAAGAAGGAGAGAGCAAGAAGCATGGCACCCTTGCGACCCAAAATATCCGAGAGTCGACCTGAACCATGGCGCGGTCACGGACCGGAGCACGCGAGGGATGACAAAGGGCGCACCATATAGCGGGGTGAAACAGCATACTGATAGCAAATAGGATGTGCCAATGTAGGAGGAGCGGTTTGACTCGTTGAAGTAGCTTCCGATGGGCGAGAGAAGAGTAGCCACAATGGTGCCTGCGCATCAGGGCGAAGCGGCGCAGGCAGGGTGAGCACGGCATGCGAAGGAATAGGCGACGGCAGACGCACCATCCAGCGCACCCAAGAAGACCGCGCTCCAAAGGCCAGCGAGGACCCAGATGAGGTCAGCGCGCGAAATCTTGGTGGCACATGGGTCGTGTGGTTGGGACTGTTCCGAGTCTACGGAGCGGTAGGACTCGGGGTAGGGGCTGCCATCACGGAGGAGAGGACGCGTCTCGTCGGTGTGGCGATGGGCCGCGGACATGGCGAAGGGAGTTGCGGGCGGGGAGAACTCAGAAGGGGAGGTGGAGAGCGTTGGGATTATAACTCCTCCTTAAACTGAGGCGGCGGGCGTGTTCCCCGGGAGAACCGGGCATTCAGATTTAGTATCCAAATCTCCCGCTGTCACAGCTCGGAAATGGCAAGAGCTTACCAGACGGACGCAGCGAGTACCCGGCGGGAGCGGCTCCTGTTGGCGATCGTACTTAGCTACAGGGAGCGCGAGAGAGGACGACGGCCTCCACCCGGTCTCTTATAAGCCGCGCCAGCGTCGCTCAGACTTTCCGGAAAACGGAGACGGAGATGATGGAAAAAACATGAGGTCCTTCACGCGCGACGTCAGGGCTAAGCTGATCTACGCGCGCCAGATCCACATCTCCCTCTCCCCACCCGCGCCCCTTGTCATCGTCCGCCGTACCCGGTCGGCGGTCCCTCCTCCTCCTCTCTCCATCGCCTCCTCGCAACCCTTCCGACTCCCCCGACTCCTTGGCGACGCTCACCCATGCCCCATGCACACACAAAGGCCTCCGTTTCACCCCCTCCATTCCATCCCGACCTCGACCTCCTCGCCCCGCCTCGATTTCTCCGACGTTAACGGATTTGTTCGTCACCGCCCAGCACAGATCACGCCTCTACCCCGGTTGTCCGTAACTAATTCATCCTCGTCTCCACCAATTTTTATTGCCACTAATCCTGACAGTTTCTCGCAGCTCGCCATATCTCAGGGGCACCCCGTGTCCCCGCGCGCTGCCATGCCCTTACATGACCCACCGAAATCCTTTTTACCGACAGCCACTGGGACCAACCCCCCGCCCATGCCTCTCGCCTCGAGCTGATCACAGGTGTCTTCCCCTCCGTAGTGGGAACTTGATCCGCTAACCGTCGGACGCACTCACAGACCATCCACACAGTACGGCATCCCTGGCGGTGTTCTGTGTGGCGGCGGTATGTGCGTGACCGTACGGTCGAGGGAATACCATGACATCCTCGCGTTTTAACCGCTATCAACCTTGCTTCGTTCCATTTCAGAAAGGAGATCCCTCCGTTTTCGCCTTCATCCGAGGAATCCGACGGACGGCGTGCGACCGACTCCTCTCGGAATCTACTCACCGGATCCGCTGCTTGTGGGTATCACCTAGGTGCGCAGTACCGCCAGAGCCCAGACAGCGCAAGAAACGCTGAAACCCCGTGCTTGCAGCCATATCGATACAGGCCGTCGCTGTCCTGTGACATCGTCCCGCGACCAAGTCTCGGTATCGCGGTTCACTGGAACATTCGTCTGCGCCATCGAGGGCCGTATATGGGTTCGAGCGCTCTCACCAGCCACAGGATCATGCTCGAGCTGCAGATAATATCATGTCATCCTCCGATCTCCTCGCGAGGCATCCGCCTCTTGACCAATAGCAGCCCTTCTCGCCGAGAAATGTTCACAGCACATGCTTGTCGCGGTCATGCAAACGCGCCTTCCTGAAGCCTCCTTTGGACCAGCCTTCGAGCTCTAGCCTCGTGGAGGCTCGCCGTGCCGTGTTTCTCGTTTCTTCGCGCCGCTCTGCATCTACAGCAACCGCATATGAACTTCGGCATTCTTATTTGCGACTTTGAATGGCGATCTCGGGCCGCATTGGGCGCATTGCGGGGAATCCGTGTCCGTCTGCGCGGATTACTTCCTCCTGGGTTGCGCCCAGACGTGCACGCCCGAATACCATCGCCTGGCAAGGAAACCTATTCCACTTTCGGAGTCATCCGGGCCCGCAACGCTGAGCGACGTTTCCCTAGCGTACCATGATTCTCATGCTGCTTCATCCAGTCTGTTTGACTCCCTACCGAACGCGTCGGATGCGACGCAGTACAAATTCCGGAGTTGAATGTCTTGCATTGTAAGGTCTCGGGACGCGCATCGGTAAGTATTTGACATCCTGCCCCGATGAGAAGCTAATTTTGGTGCATGAAGGTTCCAGCTGCCCAGGCACGTTGTTCCGTATGCCAACTACAGGCAGCTGGTGGAGCGCTCTTATGGTCCTCGAGATGGCAGACTAAACGCCTGGACGACTTGTGCGCGTGCTCCGGATGACGATGCTTCTTTGCGCCAGGTACGGAGGCCGTCTATGGCCAGGCCGGTGCCGGGTCTGGTGGGACAAACGCGCGTCGCGATCGCGGCTCATCGTTAGCTACCATTCAACCACAATCTGCCTTGTAGACGCCGTGCAGTCGGAACCTGATTAATATTCCTGGCGTCAAACCTTCTCCAGTCAACGAGGCGGAGTCCTTGCATCGTGGCGCGCAACCACACCTTGCAGGACTCCCTCCTGTTTCACTGAAAATGTATGTTGCTTCGTCGCTGCATAACCGGACTCGGCATGTGCAATCTTCACTGCCAAGTCCGGCCGTCCCCATGTGGTTTCATGGGTGCAAGTTACCACCGGTAAGCCCGCGCCGACTACCATAGATGGCACCTGATTCACGTTCGGTGTGGTTTAGAGCGCACCAAAGACGACAAGGAGTAGTGCTTTCCGTACACGTATTTTGTACTCAACCAACTTTCCGACGGCAAGTCCTGCACTTCTACGCCGTTGCGCCGCCGCACTTACGTCTCGTCCTTGCCCAGCGGTCCGCCCGACGGTTCTCTTCTCTGCTCTGCACCCCGTGCACACGATCCACCACGGCAAGGGCACGTCGCCTTTCCTTTCCGCGTTCCACCCCCAGGCACAGCGTACGAAATAGAAACGGACGAAGTCCCGCGAAGGCGTCGAACGCACTCCGCTTTGTCATGACTTCGCAGCTTCTCCAAGGTCCCACCACCGATAGCTGCATTCGGCCGCAGTTGGTCCACAGAGTTCGGCCCACCAGATCCCGAATGTCCCCGTCGCAATCGCTAGGGTGGCGCCACCATGGCGCTCGGGATTCATATAGTATTCCCGTCCCGACGGTGGAGAGAAGGCCTCACCATGGCCCTGGCGCCCCGACGCAGCACGGGTGCATGCAAATGGTTTCGGGGGTGGGCGCACACCACATGCCGGCTACGGGTGGACTTGAGGCTGGCTTTGGCTGCAAGTCTATCCCGTGAGGTCAGCGATGAGGTGAAGCGCTCCCGCCAGGCTGAGGCATGTCGCATGTGCTGGCAGCGCCGCGGGATGCGTCCATCGGATCCAGATGGGACTGGATGCTGCAATGTCAGCCTCCGACCTCGGTGGTCTTTGTGCAGGTCATTGAAACCAGCCTGACGAGTCGTGCGACGGTCGTGTCACGCCTTCCGGTGCAGCCCGAGACCAGTTGAGTTGTCTCCTTGTTGTATGCCCTTGTTGTGTGCATTGACGTATTACGGGCGTGTAGCAGTTCACAGGAGATACGCCTCTCGCCGGTGTATTCTCCATGACTAGTGCTGAAGACTCTTTGCCGGTAACGTCTATCCTATGTTCAAACTTCTTGGATGATCTCCGCCTAACGCACACGGTAGCGGCCATCTGGGCCTGAGTCTTTAACCCTGGACCCGGGGATCTCTCTTCATACCTTACATACCATCCAATATTGCGGGGTAGAGTTATTTCCGATCCCACTCGGGCCTCTTAAACTCCCACCCTACGTCTTCCCTGTTCGTGCAGCGCTTTAACCCAGCGTCACAAATGTACCATCAGACTCCTGTCTGACCAAGATACTCTCGATTCCTTCAGCACGAATTACGAGTGATGAAGGTGCGTTACGTCTTACTCGGATGTCTTGTCGTCTCGAATGGATGCAGATCGATAACTTTGTCGTCCAGCGGTCTGGGGCTCACGTGCGATCTACCTTGAAATGGAGTTGCATTCATTCGTCAAAGCTTCGCTCACGAACTCAGTAAATTCGGAATATTGGATTCAGATACCACGAGACCTTGAGACTAGGCTCTCAACGTGTGGTGGAAAGTTGTCAAATGTCATTCGGTTCCGGAACACCTGTCGAAGGATAGTTTAGTAGGTAATGGCTTAGCCTTTTGTCCACTCCGTATTGGACCAATCCTGTCGCTGATAAACATCATATACAGGTCCGTGTACAACAGAGCGCGATGTATCCCCTTCACGTCCCTCAGCCCGTCCAAGATATATGGAATGTCATGTCTCGGCTATCATTCATGAGGCCCTCTCCCGTCTCACTTGACAACTCGAGCCACCACGTCTGGCTGGCGGAGCCCCGACGCGACCTATGTAACTCTGGATTGCGGCACCCTCGTTCCGAGATCCCATAAAGGAAACTCATAGTTCTAGTTGTATGGTACTCAAGAATCTGATCACTTCGTGAAGTAAACTTCGCGCTCATCCTCGTCACATCACCGCATGGGGCTCTGTCCGAACCTTGCAGGATGCGCGCAGGCCTTCGAGGTCGATTGCGGAACACAACGTCGCGAAGAACAGAACATTCGCCAGTGTCCGCAGAAACTTCCTCGACGTCATCCTCAGTTCGCTCCGGTGCCATCGGCTTCTTGATCTCAGTCCAAGCCGCTCCGTTCCAACGGCATGGGTACCTCACATTTTGCAGCAGGATAGATTCGCGACAGGGTCAGCTGCTAGAGGCCCCCCCGCCTCCCACACAAATGGGCGTCGGCCTCCTATGGCATGGTCAGACGAGATTGGTCTTGTTGTGCGGCCCCGTCGGAACTCATGGTTAAGATTGCAAATTTTGCTGCCTGGGGTCAACAGATACGAGTACCGCCGCGCTCAATATAGGTCGGTGGTACGTTGAGGGTCTGTGACTGTGATGTCCTAACAAAGCCTATCCAGCTTTACAAGCAACAAGCTTCTAACTTGGCACAGTCGCCGTGTCACGGGTCATCGTGGTTTTCAGGATTGCCCCTCCCCTAAGCTTGAGATGTGCTCCCGATACATCGGAGGCTCAGTGGTGAGCAGATGTGACATACATGAATTGCGAAGGTCCGTTCTACAGCGGAGGTGTGTGGGTCGGATCTTTTCGTACATATGGCAGATGACTACATCCTTGCCCCCTTTGCAGGTCGACCGAACTAATTCTTAGAGCGACGCAACTTCCGCCTTGAACAGTCCTGGTCTCAATAGCATCCATGTTCTCTATGTATGAGAGATTTCTTCGGTATAACACGTTCCCCTGAGTTTCTATCTAAGAGAACAGTTGCTTACGATCGTTAATTTCGACGCTCAAAGGTATTCTTGTACGCACAGCCTCAAGTAATGTGGAAGACGCTCTTTATGGAATATCACAAGACGGAAGTGTCCCTGCGATGCCGTGTTACCCCGTTGAAGCCGGTCCTGGCGGAACCTTACAACGTTGAAGAGCGCGAGAAGCCTCAAGATTCCAGGGTGCTTCGCTCAAGTACTCTCCTGTGTTCCTCATCCCAAACCATCCTCCTAAGCTCCTCCACATTCCACTGACTCCCCCATGCATGACCCTGGCCAATACGTCTCTTTTGTCGTGACTTCCTCTGAACCCCTCGCAGAAAATATCTACGCTTATCAAACCCTGCTCGAGCAACAGATGTCGGCCAGTTTGGAATGACTGGAGTCGGTATGACGCGTACTCATGATCTGCGCTTGTTGAATGTTCCCGTGGATCCATCGCCGGTATTGACACGCATACACACCCGCAATCTTTGGACCTCATCCCGGAGTTTACAAAGCGGTGCGCCAAACATGGCTTTCCATCACTTGGCATGGTCACGTCACTGACACAATGCCCTACGTCCCAGGATCAGAGTCTGTCGCAGAGGTAATCTGAACACTTCGCAAACGGTTCGCCAGTCGATCTGTTCCTCAACATAATCCAAATGTCACAACAACAATCACCTCTTAGTAACTGCCTTGTGACCGTCAGCCGATCTCTCGCAATTCAACGTTATCTATTCAACGCAGGAGAAGCGGCAAGGTGCCTTGAAGGTCCGTCAACGTCATCGGTCTCTGGTGCTATGCAACTGTCTAGTAACTCATGGTCACCAGGCCATATGCACTGACAGTGAACGCCGGTAGTCGCGTGCTTACCCCAAGCATCGAAGTCAATGCGCCCATAGTACGCATCATGGTAGTGTCCTTCTCTATGGTTTCATTCCGCTGACATAACAGTTCCAGGCAAGCCCAGCTGCTGTCGGGAGCGTACTCTGTGCCTCCTGGTTCAAGCTCAAGGATGAGTGAGCGTAACGTGTCTAAAAACTCCGTGCCCGACGTATCCGATTGCCTGATGGATCAGTGGGGGAACATAGATTTCCAGTAAGTGTTCGTTACGCGACCACGGACTCTATAGCGCATACGTAACCACTCTGTTGACTATCGTGATGATCCTGTCGCTTTGCAGATGTGTAATCATGTTAGGCTTTGTTGCATCCCACACCTTACGGTTGGATGAGGCCATCGAACAGAAAATTTCCCTGTCCGACAGCAATTGGTCACCCTCGGAACGTCCATTGACCGCCCGCCCGACGTTAAGGCTGTCGGACTTCGCTGACCCATTTAGATTGCAGCCGGCGGCGCGAAAACCGTCTTGCACCCGCGAAAGCAACAAGATTCACGTCAGGTCTGACTCGGTGAGTCCATTCCATAATTATGTTGATACCGGCGGGATGTCTGACAGCGTCGGCACAACGCAAAAAGTGCGGTGTCAAAGCACCGCGTTTAGCAGCTGGTGTGGTGCCATCGACATGCTCGAGAAGGCTCCGCAGCGTTCCATGCGTCGATTAGCCCAACGGCATCGAGAATGCCGCATGGAGGTCGAGAGTCGGGAAAGATGCCTCGTCCAGGAACACAGCTAGGGCCCGGCAATTACTCTTTGTCCGACAAGCTCAGGCTCCCCTCCAAGCCGAATAAGCCCATCGCGTGCAGCGCTGATTGGGCGCGGCTTAACGTTAAGTCCCTCGGCCGGCTGCGAGATCGGAGGAGCAGCATGCTCTCTGCCATCCTTCTCCCGCCCTGCACGATAGTCTTAACGTTTCCGGAGGAGAGCGCGAAGAGAGCCACCCTGTGCGACTCCGACTCTTCGATTCGATGCCATTTTCGGATTCTCGCACCGCTTTCACGACATACGCCCACTATCAGGTCGTCGTGCCGACCGACGCTCAATCGGGCACGATCGTCCTTGTGGCACTTGTTTCATCAACCCTTTTCATCATATTCCGGGGCGAACAAACATCATATCGGTAGGACCCCGGCGAGTTGTCAGTCACTCCGTCATTGAGAGAGAGCATTCTTAGCATTCAACGGATACGGATATCCTACTGACTGTCGTCTAGGTCGATGATCAGACAATACCGGTGCTCCGATCGTGGGCCTGTTGCGCCTGAAATATCATGATCGTATGTTGGACGGCTCCATACACAGAGACCATCAATGTATGAGGTATGGACCCCCTTTTCGTCTAAGCAGACGCATGGATTGTGCCTTGGCTCATCCCTTGAAGCTTGACCCCTCGCAGATCAAGTGGGCCGCAGAGGTTGCCTAGACGGTACCACGGCTCTCGTGGTACTGGTACGCCGGACATCTGGCCTCGCCGACCAGTGACCGGTGACCAAATACTCAGAGTGTATTGTGACTTTTGTACATAAGTCAATTCCGCCGCTTGGGATATCAGTGTACACGGCCGTATCTAACAGAAGCGCGACGAACGTTCTCTCATCTGCAGGGGTTTCGCACGAACACCGCCGCCTCTCCCAGGCCACCTACCGGTCTATAGGATGTCTGCAATAGGGGACATCCTTGTATTCGTAACAGACTTGCCATTCATTCGCAGCGTCATATCAATCACCCAAGCTCTGATCAAACATGTGTCCAAAGATGAGCTCTGACGCTATCGGACATCCCAAACGTCCGGGGTCATAGTAGGAAACCATTTTGGCTGGCTTCTACTACGATCGTCCTTCAATGAAGGCTCCTCACACGAGTCGGAGACCCGTAGCACCCATTTCCAGACATCCTTCCGACCAGTTCGAAGAAAGCCAAGCCGACAGGTCTTCTGGATTGGCAGAAGCGGAACGCGGCGACTTCATTTCCTCGCATCTCGTTTTCGACCGTCGGGCGCCCGCCACGGTCTTCGCGATCTGTGGTGGTTCCCACAAATTCAAACGGACCTGTACATATCAGATCAGAATGGCCACATCCATGAAAAGCGGCCGAGATGTTCGAGATCGCGGTAACACGAGGGCTTGCAGCTGGGCGGGATGTCCACTGCGGTAAGTAATGCGGGCTGTTGAGGTGCTGTGTCTGGGATACGTTCACCTGAGCCAATCGTGTGTTTACGTGTACCTGTCCGAGCGCGACATAGGGCGACAGAACTCTCGCTCAAAATTGTAGGTTTCTCCGTGACGGGACCGCACTGAGGCCGTGTTACGGGAGGGAAGATGGACCGTGCACGAGAGAAGCTTCCAAGTTCTGACCAGCTTCTGAATGTAATGTGGTGGTCGTTGTTACGCTTGGCCTGGGACGTGATCTGCAGACCCACTCTCGGCAAGTTCTCTGCCAAGGAGTGCGAGTGTGGACCGGTTTGCTGGAGGCAACGTCTGCGTGTTTCTGGCTCAAACAAACAGATTGGTGGAGAGGCAAGGGCTTACGTGGACGGAGCGTTCCCGAAGCTGCGAATGACCATATGAATGACGGTGTGCCTGATAGGCGGACAGGCTAAACCTTATAGCCCACATTCCGAACGGCTGCCCGAATCGAGGCACGCGCCGCGTGGACTTGGGCGCCGCTGTCGGAGGGTGCTGGTTGGGGATGGGCGATGGGGAAGGCGGGGAGATTAATATTGGAGTGGCAGGCTGTGGTCGCTGGGAGCGGAGGAGAGATGTGCAAGGAGCCAAGCCGGCTCGTTCCGAAAGGGGCCGCTGACAAAGATTAAGAGGAGTAAGTAAGTCGACAAGGAGCGGGATTATGCTTGTGCTTATTCGGTCTAAGCCCGAGCCGAGCTGCGTTTGGCGTCGAGCGCCTTCACATTATTTGCAGCGCCCTCACTGTAAGCGGTTCCCGACGACGACGGTGCCCCGCTGGACCCTGCCTCGCTCTCTCGTCTTTGCCACAGACCATCTCTCCTTCTCTGGCCGTCGAGCACACCCCGGTGACAGCGCCGTGTGCACTCGCCACCAACCCGCCATTCTTTCATCACCATATCCATCCCATCACTCCCTGCCGAACGTCCACATCGCTCGCTCCCATAGCCAGCCATGGTCCACTCAGTCTCTGGTCCCAACAGCGAAAACGTCAGCCCGCTTGTCGCCCACCATTCTCTTGCCATTCATCCCCTGTCGCCGACAAGTCCTGGCAGCCAATCTGCATGGAAGTCCATCTTCAGAATAGGGAGCCAGTCGTCCAAGAAGGTTGCTACGTCCTCCCTCACTCTTGATACCAGCACCCTCCATACCTCTCCGGGCGCCCTTACCCCGCCTGCATCCGCGGTCTCTTCCATTCCGACCCTTCTCGCCTCGCCAGATCGACGGTCGTCCTACAACTCATCCAACACGCTCTCCACCGACTCAAACCCCTCTATGCCCACCAGGGCTGTTCAGAGAACTCCAACTACGCCGGATTACTCGCGCCACGCCCCGTCATCAGAGGCCGAGCCGTCGGCTAGCACAGAGAAGCACCGTTCCAAGAAGCGTTCCGACAAACAACGCATGCTCGGCCGTAAGCCGCCCCAAACCGCGACGGCCAACTCCTCCCAACTCTCCTTCATGCCTCCAACACCCACAACGCCCTCCCGTTCAGGCCCGCTATCGCCCAAGGTCATCGGGGCGAATGCATCGCGCTTCATCCGCCGCGTCGCGTCAGCGCCCAACGCGAAGGGGCTTTTCGCGCTTGGCGGTCGGTCCAACGGGATGACGACCAAGAACGGCCTGCTATCACCCGGGGAGCCCATACCACCGATGCCTGAGTCCGCTTCGGAGCAGGGTACGAACTCGCTCGAGACCCTGTCGTCAGCATCGTCGCGAGGAACGCCTCCCCGACAGACGCGCTCAGTCAGCACAAATCCCGCGTCCAAGGCCAAGGACAGGGTCACAAACACGCATACATCGGAGGGTCCGGGCAAGATTGCGTTTAGGAGGACGTATTCCAGTCATTCTATCAAGGTCAAGTCGGTGAGTCCGCGATCTTCTATTCCTCACTCGCTCTTCCTTGACGAGGGCCCGCGACATTTGCGTAGGTGGAAGTAGGTCCCGGGAGCTTTCACAAGATCAAAATGCTGGGAAGGGGAGATGTTGGGAAGGTGTTCCTTGTGCGGGAGAAGAAGTCCGGCAAGCTGTTTGCCATGAAAGGTGCGCCGTCTTTCCGCCGATTAAGACGAATAAGGGTTCTTACGAGTTGCGAAGTCCTCTCAAAGAAGGAGATGATTGAGCGGAAAAAGATCAAGCGAGCCCTAACAGAGCAAGAGATCCTGGCCACAGCAAACCACCCCTTTATCGTCACGCTTTACCATTCCTTCCAGTCGGAGAACTATCTCTATTTCTGCATGGAGTATTGTATGGGTGGCGAGTTCTTCCGGGCACTGCAGTCAAGGCCGGGAAAGTGTCTCTCGGAGGATGCAGCACGGTTTTACGCAGCGGAGGTGACAGCAGCGTTGGAATACCTCCACTTGATGGGTTTCATCTACCGGGACCTGAAGCCAGAAAGTACGTGTTCCGTCCGAGGTTTTGGCCCTCTATGGAGATCCCGCGAGGGTTGGCATCCTTGGCCCAAGTGCTGTGCTGATTCGACGACCTTCACATCAGATATCCTACTACACCAGTCTGGGCACATAATGTTATCAGATTTCGACTTGGCGAAGCAGTCCAGCGAGCGCGGCGGTCGGCCCGCTACAATACACACAGAGGAGAATGGGGTGAGTGTCTTATCTTCCGTGCTCTATGTCACCTTAATGATCCGAATGGCTGTCGTTTGCATTGTCAGACTCCCTTAATCGATACCCGAGCGTGCACGGCAGACTTCCGAACGAATTCGTTTGTAGGCACCGAAGGTATGTATTGCTTCGCTGGTCTGTGCCGGGGTCCAAGAGCGGCTCGCTGACGAGGTGGCGTTGTTGCTTTGTTCCTTAACAGAGTACATCGCTCCCGAAGTGATACAGACATCGGGTCATACCTCTGCCGTGGATTGGTGGACGCTTGGTATCCTCATCTATGAGATGATCGTGAGTGGCAACATGCCCTAAATCTCTCGTCTCAGGTCTTGGGCCGAGGGGACCGAAGTCGTTCCCACCTACTAACACCACGTTGGTGTTTTGCAGTATGCGACTACTCCGTTCAAGGGTGCTGAGCGAAATGACACGTTCCACAATATATTGAACTTACCCGTTCATTTCCGGGACACGCCCAAGGTGTCACAGTAAGCACGTTCCATCCTAGTTCTGTCGTCGAGCCACTAATACCTCCGTGATCTCTTTATTACGTTGTCGTACACGTACACGTAGCGCGGGCAAGGACATCATCACGCGCCTCCTCGATAAGCGGGAATGGACTCGTCTGGGCAGCAAGAGCGGCGCCTCCGAGGTCAAGCAGCACAAGTGGTTCGCCAAAATCAATTGGGGTCTCTTGCGAAACACGCAGCCTCCGGTGAGCTTTCCCATACCTGTTATTCCCTGCAGCATGCACCCGGTGTATGTGCGTACACATGGGTCGCCTTGTACCTGTGCGGGCCACGCACTCGTGTCGAATCGGGTTAGAGTGATGCGCCGGGCGCCGCCTGCTGAGTTCAGACTTTTCGGGAGGAATGCTCCGCGATGCTGGATCGGTGGGCTCCGCGAGAGTAGAGAAGAGCGGCTGATAGCCTTGCGGTCGCTCGGCTGGCTAGCTTCTTTGCGCGCGGCCTTGGTGGGTGGGCATGTCGGAGATCTTCCATCTGGCAATTTCGTGTTGCCGAATACGGAAGATCCGTCGGGCCCCGCATACCGATCGCGATTGGGAGTTCGACGACGAGATCTTTTGTCGCATTCCTACCTGCTACGCAGGCAAATTGAACGCGGATGTCATGGTCGTCCCACCATGTTGGCGGCCGCTCATTAAGTCACCCTTGATTCTCCACCGCAATTGACGAGCACAGCCGCTTAACTTACTGCGCAACACCGGATGCGCAGCTTGGGCGGGCTTAAGTAGGATCTTCCATGTTTTCTCCTCCTTGCCGTAATTCCCGAACAGCTTGCTGATAATCTTTGGGTTTTCGCTCCGCTATCACTGGGTTGCATCGCTCCGCACCGCGATCTGCACGCCGCGACCATAGATTGTACCCACAGCCTCCAACGGCGTCGACGCGGTTAACTTTAGGCAAATGCACGAATCAACGTCACTGCAGCTCGAAAAGCAGAGCTCGCTAACGCCGATCAAGGCCGTTGCTGGATCAGCCTTGCCCGGGTCGCCCGGATTAGGGGAGAACGACGGGCTGGATCCCGTGTCGCCGCGGACAGTCGACGAGTTTAGCGCATTCTCGAGCATCACTCTGCAGTACGATGGCGAGAGTTAACGTGCGGCGGTGCGACTGTGTTCCGGGTGCTCGGTGCGTGGTTCTTGGGTGTGGTTCGGTCCCTCGGCCTCTCATATGTTTGGAATGGACGGTCTCCCCCTATCTGGGTACACGCCTCCGCCGCTGTCATGGCCACAAGGTTGCCGACTGGGTTTTTGGCTTGGTCACCGGCGGACGACCCGATTGGACTTTACGTGCCTGCCCACGCCAGAGCGCATCGGAGCGCCGTCAATGTTTTCGATCTAAACCCTTTCAACCCTCCGGCATCCCTCGGTGGTCTGGACGACAGGACGGTCATCATTCTTCTACCCCCATAGTACCCCACATCACTTGCCGTTCTTCCGACTCCGGGCGGCTCGGGGCTTACCCCATGACCCAAAACCACACACACGCACCCACCAGAAACGTTCTTCTCGCTGCCGCACCGTCAACTCATTGTATCAATCGGTTCCTGCTGCCCTTGCTCCGTGTTATCGGCTATCGGTTATTGTGCATGTCTTTGTTGCGCATTTTCCTCGCCCTTTGACGCAGCCTTTTAGCGTCACTTATGATTTTCGCATGTTGGGTAGACTGCCAGTTGTGTGCGCTCGTACACTCAGTACTGCGCTCGAAGTAGTACTCCTTGTGGTGGCGACACACGACTAGCTTGGACGGTTTATCTCGATTCAGGTTTCATTGTTGCTTCCTTCTGGCCCTGCATACCACATTCAACATCAAATTTTCACCCAAGTTTCTTCATTGCGTTGTCCTCTCGTTTGCTCGCTCGCTCTCTTCTCCGTCCTCTCACTGCCCACTGTATCATCAATCACACGCACACACGTCCAACCATAACCATGCACACGACCACGCTTCATATATCGTTTCCATTCAACATCTCGTCCATAGGTATACCGTAACGTAAATTCCGTGAATCCATGGTATGTTCCGTATTCCCTGCTATTACCCGCTGATTCTGGTCGTTCGGCTTGTACATCATCTTCTTCATAGTCCTCTCCGCTCCGCCTTCCTCCCACCATCCATCCAATCCACTTATGCGCTGGGGTTTTCGCTGGTCTGCTCGTCCCACTTTGTGCCTCTCCTTCCCGCCTCCCCGCCCCGTTATAGACGACTGCCACTTAGGTTACGAGCTCGGGTCCGGTAATTTTCCCATCCCCCTGCCTGCTTCCTGGATAAATATTTCTCCGCACGATGTGTACAGATCGATAGTGGTGTGAAGTGGTAATAGGTATGAAGCATCGGCGAAAATGAATATCAAGAAGGGGATTCGGGTCGAATCTCCGTCGATGTCCTCGTGCGTGCCTCCCTCTCCTTCTCTCTATCCAAGTCTGTCCAGCGATGCGAAGCGTCGACGTCGCCGCGGCTACCACCGTCCCACCATAGACCACGTTCCCGCTTCCATCATCTCAACTCCGCTCTGTGTCCGCGCGCCTGCCCGGACCTCGTTGGCTCGCTGCAGCGGGTGCACTTCGAGCATCAGACGGTGGACCGCATCCGGTGCAGCGGCGTCTGGCTGCACGAAGGTTTGAAGGAACCTTGCTTCAGGCTGGCATGTGTAGTCTAGCTAGCGTCGAGCGAGTGGCGAGGCTCTCGTCGCCGACCTTGTTCTTGTGCTCCCGGCTGCGCCGCCTGCAGGTGCAGCACTGGTCGCGTGGGGGAGGTGCACTGCAGGTGGCTACAGTGCTTTGCATATCAAACTGCAGTCGTTCCGCGCGTGCAGCCTGTTTGCTCGTATTTGTGCCGCCGCCGGCTAACGGCTACAGGAGGCATCCCGGAGGACTCCCGGAAGACCAGTACTCTCCGGGGACAAGGCCTGTTCCTCACCTTACTTTCGTCTGGTCGCGCATGCATTAAGGTTCCCTGTTATACACCAATCCGCAATATCCGACACCAGAGGGAGGCAGATAAACCTCGATAATCGCGGTGGATGAGGGTTGCCTGGTCTCGAACTGGCAAGCAGGCGCTGGCTGGCGGCGTCGCAAACAGGCGCAAACAGGGTCGACGCGCGAACAGCGACTGCAGTTTGATATGCAAAGCACTGTAGTGACGCTGGGACAATCCGAGGACGCTGCTGCTGTCTCTGACCCTTGCTACTACTGCCCCCTCTCGCGCCGCACAGTGACGGTGCTGTGCGCGAGCGATTGGAAGAGATCTGGTGTGCAGGGCAGGCCATGCCATGTGTATGATCTGAATCATTGGCAGCGAGCGTCTGCCGTGGGGTTGGGCGTGTGCGGCCATTAATATTGTATGTATGTGATATGGGCCGGAGATCTTCGAATTCCATCTCGCATCGGACTGAATTCCTGAGGCCGTAGGCTCAGCTCGGCCGCGGGCTCAGGCTGTCCTTGCTCCCCCAGCTCGGGGTCTGTAGTGCCAACGGGGGCGCAGGGCGGAAAATGGCGCGGGCGAGCGTTTCAAGGGATAAGGCCCGAACTCTATCTCCATCTCTGAATCCCATTTGTTTTCGTAATTGTAATTGCGTTCGTCAACGGGGGTGGTGCCCCATTCTGCACGACCGTCGATTTAAATTTGACGCAGGACCAGGACGGGCTGCTGTCAGAGTGTCAATTGCGTCCGCAGCGCGCATGGACGGGCGTGCATCTCTTGCATCATGCCGGCGGGACGGCGTAAGAGGGGGCTGAGGCTGCTACGAGGAGCTTCGGGAGGGCGGAAAGGAGGGCGAGGGTCGGTATCAGTATCACGATCACTGGCTTGCGACAGGGCAGAGGATGGCAGGCTGCCGAGGTAGTGTCAGAACGTCAGGATGGGGCGTCCCCGAGGGCGTGGAAAGATACGAGGATGATGTGCGACGGGCTGTAAGGGAGTGTCAGAAGCGGTGCAGGATTGAGAGAGGGTGGGAGCGAGCGACAGGCGAACGGCAACGCGGGGCAGGGCCGCAGGAGGGGGCAGCCACTGGGCAGCCTGTGTGCCAGTGCAGTGCGGCGCAGGGATGGGTGCGTGCTGGAGGGTGCGAGCGTACGGATATGGGAAAGAAGAGAGACACGCGGCGGCGAGGAAGGACGAGTGCGGTTGAGCCCGACGGCTTTGTGGCGTAGAAGCGAGTACGACATCGCAGCGGTTCTTAGACTTTTCTCTTTCCTGCGCACGACGCGGCTCGAGGCTAAATGACTGGGGCCCATGACGTGCCAGCCTCGCGCGCGCTGCGTCGCCAGCCGTGCTCGAGGGTGCGCGCGTGTGCCCGCCGCGTCGCGCGAGATTGGAGAGCGAGATCGCCGGCGGGATCGCGTCGGGTGTGGCCGCGGGGGCGCGAGGGGCCGGGGGGGGGGCCGGGGTTTGGCAGGGTTTGGCTCGCGGGCGTCGCTGGGCAAGTTGAAGCTAAGGCTTGGACTGGGACGCGGGAGGCGGGGGAGTGGGCGGTCGGTCAAAGCTGTGCTGCTCGACACAGGTGATCGGGGAGAGCGGGTGCCAGATTCGGACTAGGCTGGAGGACGATCGTGGAAGCCCGTGAAGCTTGGGGCACCACCCTCGAATGGGATCGGCCAATGGGGAGGGGCCCAGGGATGGGCAGCCGAGATGCCGATTGGAGGGCCTCGAGCAGGCAGACGAGTGCGGCTGGTCGCTGGCAGAGGACAAGAGGACCGGGGGGGAATTGGAGATGCCATGGCGAATGAGCGTTTGTCAGCTGGAATGGAGTCGCGTACGGCATGCGGAGAGGAAGTTGCCGGCCACGACGTCCGGATTTAGACGGCGATGTTCGATCAGAGCCTCTGACTGGATCCATCGCCGGCCTGTTTCTAGAAGGACGGTGACTGGCAGCGAACTCTATTCGACCCATGTGTGACTGGGAGGAGGCCCCCCGGCCACCGCGCCCGTAGATGATGACCGGTCGCCGGTCGGTCGAGGATTCTAAGTCCACCGCTCGCCCTTCCTTTTCTGCGCGGCCATCCAATCCTTTGCTCTCGCTGCTTCGGCCCTAAAAGTCTTGCGTTTCTCTGCCCTCGTTCTCCCATCCCCTCCTTCGGTCAGAGAAGTCCTCCTCCTTCTCGACACGCCTCGTGTCCTTAATATTTCTTTCCCTCTCCCCCGCCCGACGCCTTCGACATCCCCGCCCGCCATGTCTGCCGACCTCTATCCTCAGTCCGCATACCCCTCTCGCTCCTCTTATCCCCCTCGCTCCGACCAGCAGTACTCGCTCTCAAACCCCTCCGCCATCGTCTACCCGCCCCAGCTCCTTCCCTCTCAGCAGCCCATTCCCGAGGGCCAGTCCACCGACGCGTCCTCCCACCCCTCCCCTCGCGATTCCCAGTCTCCCAAGGATGAGGACCCTTCCCTACCAAAATCCGATGGCGCGCCCCAGCAGCAGCCCGCGAAACCGCAAGCCACTTTCCTCACAAAGCTCTACGCGTACGTCAATTCGACGCGTCCGCATCGCGCCTCTTTTCGAAACTAACAGCGCGTTCAGTCTCCTCGAACGTCCAGAGAACCACCACATGATCCGCTGGGATCCCGCGGGAGAGCACATCATTGTAGAACGTCCAGAGCAGCTCGCGCTCCACGTTCTTCCCAGCGTTTACCGCCAGTCGCGCTTTGCTTCCTTCTCTCGGCAACTAAACGTAAGCACATCCTTCCTTCTCCTCTACGCAGCACTCTGCTCCCCCATCGTGGTTCCCCGCGACCCTGACACTTTTCCTCGCGTGCCTTAGATCTATGGCTTCATGCGCAAAGTCAACCTCCGCAACGTGGACCCGGCGATAGACGACCCCGACGCTAGCACATGGTGTAAGTATCATCGCCGCCATATCCCCGCTCTCGACTTTCATCTAACGACTCTTCGCTAGCGCACCCGACCCTCAACCGCCACTCGCCGCCTGAGGTCGTCGCGAACTTCAAGCGTCGTGTTCCCCCTCGCCTCCCCAAGCCGCGCAAGAACAACCCCGAGGTTCCTCAGATACCACCACCGCGTTCTGCGATTGGTACGGGTCCCGTCCCCTTTTCCATGGCTGCCGGTGATTTATCACCTTACAAAGGTGGTCGCGCGCGTGGTTTTTCTGCGCCTGGATCTTTCACGCCACTCAGCCAGCCTGGTGCTCCTGGGTGGGGTGCTAGCTACCCACGTTCTACCCTGCCGCCCTTGAGTGTCCCTTCCGATCCTCCCCTCTCGTCGCATGGGAGCATATACGCCCACTCCTCGCATACCCTACACACCCCCACTGATGATACCCAGTCTTCTGCTTTCAGTTCCATGAATTATTCTTCCTCCGGACGTGATGCCATGATGTTGCCGTCCCCATCTTCCCAGTACCAGTACTCTGATCAGCAGAGCAACTGGTCGTTTTCCTCCAGCGCGTCGAACGCGCATTCGACTGGTTCCTTATCCAGCCTCCTCAACCCCACGGCGAGCAGCACAAGTATCGCTAGCGGTTACTCGGGCTCTTCGCGTCCTCAGCCTGCCGCCATCAACACGTATACATCGTCATCTTACGCCCCGCTCAGCCGGGGCCACCACAGTGCGGGTCCTGTGTCGCCTGACAGCCGCCCGACTTCTGGCTACTCGGCGTCGTCGATGTCGACTTTGCCAACGCCGTATGAGGACCAGAGCGCACACTTCTCACATGACTACTCACGACCTGGGTCTGGGCACCACCGTCCTCTGAGCCCGTCGTCTTCGCGGCCGCCGTCTTCCAAATCGTACGCAAACGGCAGCTCCCTGAGCATCCGCCGAGAGCGGAGGCACAGTCAGGCGATGTCGCCGTACCCGTCGCCATACTCGGAGCACCCTTCGCAACGTCCGTCGACGTCTCCACACCCTGCGGAGGACCATACGGGTAGTGGCGCGATCCCTCGTGTGCGAAGCATGATCCAGCTCCCGTCGGTTGATAACTACGGCTTTAACCCCGCCCATGGCGATTTCGCGTACGCGGTTGACGAGCAGCAACAGCAGCAGCAGCAGAACCATACCAACGGCATGTATGGCGCCCGGACTGTGCGGCCCTCAACGAGCGCGTCGTCGCTGAGCACGACGAGCTCCGCGGCGAACACCCCAGGAGCGGACGGCTACGCCAACGGCGCAGGAGACGCGGATATCACCCGATGTGAGTGAGTCTGCTTCACTGGGTGGCGGCCTTGCATGGATGCACCACTCTGTTCAGCTCGCTGGGGTGCATCTTCGCGACGCGACGTTCTGGAGCGAACTTGACTAACATCAATTCGCTCAGATTCACCCGATTACGGGTTCGTGCCGATGAACGAACACCTCCCGCAATACGCTAAGAGCGAGTTGTAGGGCTCATGCTGCTCTCGACGTATATGACCCGCGCTTTCGTTCCGCAGGCCCTGCTTCGGCGCCCCGGACTTGCTGCGCCGTATCCCCCTTCCACCCCCTGCCTCGCCCCATAGATGTCTCGGCTCTCGGCTCGGATTCGATAACTCTATGCGTTCGTTCTTGCTTGCATCGATAACTCGCAGCACTCGGCGTCACCTTTCCCCCGACATCGCTCTTCCTCCCGCCGATGGACTTTGTGAATGGCTTGTTCGAGGGGATAGGAAGAAGATCCCGAAAAAGGAAATGGGCGGTTCCGTGGAACGCGCAGCGATCGCCCGTCGAGGGTGCGATGTGCGATGGTCGCTGCGACCCTCTACGTCGGTCCCCTAGCCCGGCGAGCCCACTGCAACCTTCTCCGGCGATATGTGCACGATCAGATGTCGTCGCGCGAGCATCTACTTGCGCGAAGACTGGTTGTGTAGATGCGCTGTTGTGCGGGGCTGTCCACGGCGACGGTGGTGGGTGATGTCTACCTGATCGCGTGGCGCCTCTTGTGCATGTTCTTCTGATCTGGACGTTGGACGGCTTCTGTTTACTCTCATGACTGTTTCCCTTTCCGTTTCCTTCTCTCATTCCCTCAGTCAGGCGTGGACGGACGGAGCCTGTTCCATCTCAGTTGCATAGTTGTATCTTTCCCCCGGACTTTCATTTCCTTCTCCCTGCCATCCGTCCATCCATCCTCGTCCGCATCTCCATCTGTCGGCGGCCATCGTGCATGATGGACGTCGTCGGTGTCCCTATTCCTCGCGCCTGCTTTAGTCGCCTGGTTCCGTTCGCGCGTCCTATTATATGACGGTTGTGGCGTCCGCCTTTACGTTTGTCGTCTCTCCATCATGTCCGCACCACATGTCTCATAGCCTCGGTCTGCTCTGTCGCGCTCTTCGTTCGCTGCTTTGTCTCTGTGTACTCCTTCGTTCTCGTCGCCGCTGATAGCTGTATTTCTCTCGCACGTTTCTGGCCCTTGCGCCCACGCGCTGCTCGCTTACTGGATCATTGTAACATTTTATTCTCCGGCCTTTTCTCTCGTATCATGTCTGGTCTCGCCTGCAATTCCCCCGTATATACATACAGTTTCCGGATTCCGCACAATTGATATACCCTCCCTGCTCGCACACTGTGAATGATGTGAGGTGATATTGACAGGCTGGTGGCGGTTGTGGGTAGGGGCCGAGCGTGCGGGTGGCACCGGTGTTGAGAGGGGGTTTGCGGAGTGCACCGATTGTCCCGGCGCAATACGCCAATGCGTCGCGGTCGCGGGTGGCGCCGGGCGCCTGTGCCGCAGTCGTTTAACAAGTTAACTGATAGCGGATTTGTATGTCCCGGGACCCCAGATCGCACCGCGAGATACGAGATATACATATGTAAGTCAACGCGCGGGCCAATCGTCGCCCGCTCACGCTCGCGGAAGCAAACTCAACGTGCATCATGCACATGTGACATGGATGCAGATCGTCACTGATTCAGAGGTGTGACGTCAGGTGGGGCGGGCGGGTGTGACTGGGTGAGGTGTGAGGGTGTGACGGCGATCGGAGGTCACGGGGAGTGACGGAGTGCGTGACAGAGGCCCAGTCCCAGTCGGGACTCGGAAGCGCCCGACGGGAATTGTGGACTCCGCGAGCGTGAGTTGCGCACCGACGTCCGCGATCCTCTCCGAGCCATCTTGCTTTTAAACCTCTCGTCCTAGACTCCTCTCTTGGCCACACACTGCGCTGCGGCGACGGGCTGTTACAGCGAACGAACGAACGACTATCACGTCCACGAGGAGACACGTAGGACACGATGGACGACTCGCCCGTGCGGCGGCTCGTCAACCAATGTAAATCAAACGGTCCGTCCATTTCCCTGCTTCCTTCCTGCGCACCCTGTCTGTGCTGTGTCCCGCTGGACCCCATCTGACGTCCTTGCCCCCTCTGCTTCTCCGGCCTCGCGTCTGCACACGCGTTTGGTACCCGAATTCCGGTCGATGGATCCTGGGTTTCAATCCTCGGATGCGTGGCCGAATCCGGGGTTCGGTCGACACGAGTAGACATCGACGCAAGGGTCGATGCGGTCACGAAGCTCCAGGCCGAGTTCGAGGCGGGCACCGAGGTGCGTACCATACCCCACTCAACCACCCGACCACCGGCACCCCGCCCCCGCCCCCGCACGTTACGCGTTTCGGTTCAATTTAATCTGACCGTATCCCGACCCCTCCGTGCTACCCCACGTGCGTATGCATACACACTGTAGATCCCGGAGTCGGATGCGCTTATCCAGGCCCTCAAGGCGTGCCTGCGCACCGCGAACCAGCACCTCACGACGGCCACGCTCTCCGCGCTCCCGCCGGCGATCCCGCTACTCGTGACCCGGAACCCGGCGCAGATCCCGCTGCCCTCATCGTCCACTTCCCCGGCCGCGTCCACATCCTCCTCGGGGTCATCGCCGGTCGACTCATACGCGCTCCGGCAGGTTCTCTCTCAGCTTATGCCCGCAGGCGGCGGCGTTGTCGACCGGCTGGGCGACGCACGCGAGCGCGCACGGGAGAGGGCTCGGGAGACCCTCGTCGTCCTCGGTGGCTTCGCGTTCCGGGCGGGCGGGGGTTCGGGTTCGCAGATCATGAGTCGGTCGAGGGACGGGAAGGGCGCCGAGACGCCATTGCAGCTTTTCGAGCGGTTTCTACGCGAAGGTGGGCTTACAAGCAAAGTCTGGCGCGTCCGCGAACAGGTGCGTCCCACTTCTCGTTTTCTCCGGGAAGCGTGTGTGTGGCGGAGAAGAGACGGTTGCTCAAGGTGCGTCTTTGTTCGGGGTTAACAGGCAATCTTGACGTTGGTGCACATCCGGCGAACGCACCATCTCTTCCCCCTGCGGCCGTATCTCCCTCACTTGGTCGACGCGCTTGAGGACACGGAGAGCACGGTGCGCGAGTGCGCACGGCAGTCCGTGGTCGAGCTCTTTACCGGCCCGGGGGTCACCGACGCTGCACGGGCGGACCTCAAGAAGGAGATGACGAAGAAGAACGTCCGAAAGACGATCGCGGACGGCGTTCTCACCAAGGTGCTCTCCGGCCGTGCTACTGGGACGACAACACCTGGCGCAATGAGCGAGGCCGGGTCGGAAAACGGGGACCTCGCTGGCGCTGCCAAGGAGTATATCCCACCGAGCATCGCGCTCATGAGCAAAAGGCCCGGGCCCGGGGGAGCTGGTGGTGCCGCTCGCGGCACCGTGTCCCGCGCAGTCAGTCAAGGAAACGTTCGCAGCGATATACCCAGGCCTGCAAGCCGCGCCGCTGTGATGACACCGAGCGGGGAGGGCCCTTCCGCCGCCGGTACAGGGTCCGACGTGAAGGCTGTCTACGTGAGCTGCGATATATTTTTTATTTCCGTACAGGAGGTGACTGGAGGGCTGGCCGCGTCCTTGATTCTATATGATAGATTGCTTCGAGCCGCGACCTTGAGAACGAGTTCGCTTCTATGCTACGGCCCTTTGAGGTAAGTCGGTATCAGCGAGGAAGCCCTCGATTACGGCTCTCTTCGCGAACGGGCCCGCTGACTTCGTTCCGTGCCGCTTCTGCAGGGGAGGGAGACGGAACACAACTGGGCCGACCGCGAACAGGCAATTCAGAGGGTCCGCGGCATGCTGAAGGGAGAGATCCATGAGCGGTACACCGACACGTTCCTGCACGGCTTGAAGAATGGATTCTTGGAGGCGTCGTTGAAAACGGTGAGTACCATCCCGCCACACCCGACGATGTCATTCCCGCTAACATACGATAATGAAATCACCGTGCTATCAGCTCGTGAGCCTCCGTACCACCGTCGCCACGAACACATGCGCATTCTACAGCGAGCTCTCTATCGCCCTTGGCACCGCACTGGACCCGTTCTGTGACCAGCTCTATACCAATCTTTTCAGGATGGCGAACCTTACGAAGAAGATTACGGCACAGACTTCGCAGGCCACCGTCACCACTCTGATTCAGCACACCTCGGCCCAGCCAAAACTCGTTATCCCCCTTCTCTGGAATACCCTCCAAGACAAGGCCATCAATACCCGCTCGTACGCTATAAGCCACGTGAAGTTATACCTGGAAGTCCATGGAGCGCGCTCGTCCCATGCTATAGAGAGCTATGGCGGGATCGATCTTTTAGAGAAGATAGTCCAGAAGGCGCTCGGCGACGCCAACGCTGCGGTACGGGACAGCGCGCGGCAGATGTTTTGGGTGTTCCAAGCTACCTGGCCAGAGCGCGGCTCCACGATCCTGCAATCCCTTGATTCGGCGTCGCGCAAGCAATTGGAGAAGGCGTGTCCTAACCCTGATGCGCTGGCGGGCTTGCCCACCTCTACGACACCGCCCAAGGCTAAGAAGAGCA
Organism: Ganoderma sinense ZZ0214-1; assembly: GCA_002760635.1. Taxonomy (NCBI): domain Eukaryota; kingdom Fungi; phylum Basidiomycota; class Agaricomycetes; order Polyporales; family Polyporaceae; genus Ganoderma; species Ganoderma sinense. The sequence continues at coordinate 1,508,377 of AYKW01000001.1, forward strand.
GCGTCGCGGCCGCAATTGCTGCCAGCCGAGCCAAAGCGAAGGCCATCGCAACCGCGCCACCGACCCTGAGGCACCAAGCCACTTCCACATCCCACACGATCCGCGCGACCTCGCCGCCCACAAAACGGCCGATTTCTCCTGCGTTATCGACGAGCAGTTCCACCGGCGCTATCCGCGCTACGTCCCCTGTTTCGCGCTCATCTCCACCGAGATCAAGGATCCTTTCCGGGGGGACGCTCTCTCGGTCGACAAGTGCCAATGCGGTGTCGAGCACGACTATTACGACCGCGCGGACCTCTCCCAGACAAGCTCACGGGGACTCGCCGCCCTCACCTACACCCGACCAAACATTCCGTCGGCGCCTCTCGTCGCCTCTCACGACCTTGAATCCATCGCCTCCCACCTCCAACTCGACGTTCCGGAAGGCTGTGGAGACGGCGTTACCGGCGTCTCCGCCCCACTCTGTCACCAGCTTTGCCGTTTCTCCGACACCACGGCCGCCCAAAGAGGGGGCGGCGGCAGTGCCCGTCTTCCACCGCGATTCTCTGTCCATCGCTGGTCTGCACCAGCTCGCCGGGTCAGATGAGGACTCCCTACTTTTGGCGACGAACATCCCCGTGCCTGAGGACAGCGACTCGGATATGGATGTGGACGACTCCGTAAACCTCATCTCATTTTCCACTCCGTACCAGGTTTACCGGGCCGCGCCACGATCAACGTCGCAGGCGAACTCTTTCTCCCCCGGGTCTTCGGGGTCCAAGCGGCCGCTGGTCTCCAACGCATTGTCGACGGGGACAATCTCACCCCCTGCAGGCGTCGCTCAGCCCCTCGTCGAGGATGCGATGCGTGCGAGGGCTGAGCAGGCAGAGAGCGCCGCGGAGCGTCTGCTGGAGCTCGTCGAGCCCGAAGAGGAGGGTGCGCATCCACCCCCGCTCCCAGCTGCGCCGCTGCTGCGCAATGGGGAGGGCCAAGGTGGCAAACCTAAACCTAGGACGGCCGCTCCCACAGAGCCGAAGACGCCAGTCAATAACAAGCGGAGTGCCGCGATTATGCAGCAGGCGGCGCTCTTCCAGGACAGCCCGGCCTTCAACGGGAAGACAGCTTCGCTGTTCTCGATGGTCGACGGCCGGGACAGTGCCGGGCAGTGGTGGTCGAAGAGGATGGCGGGTAAGTCTAACTCTCTCCGCCGCTCCGCCGCATTGCGGTGCCCGGCCTGTTGTTATTCTGATTGTGTTTGCTGATGTATCTTGCATCCGTCATTCATGGCCGGTATTGCACGCCAGTGCTCAAGATGCCAACAGCCCATGAGGACAGGGACAGCGGGACCCCAGGTAGGGAGGAGACCCTCCGGTCGTTTATCGCGGCGCTGGAGGAGGACTCTACGGAGGTCCTCGTGCTCAAGAAGCTTGCGCGGTTGTGCATGCAGAACCCTGTCAACGAGCCGCTCTCACCCGTCAGCCCGGCGTTTGCCGCTCCCCTCACTTTCTCCCCCGTCGACGGGTTTGCGCGGCAGCAACCCCAAACTAAGTCCGAGTCCTGGACACAGGACAAGCTGTTCGATCAATTGTTCAACGCGCTCGTCCGGTTCTTGGAGCGTCGGAAGGTGCGTGCGTGTGGGTGCGGAACTTGAGCGAATGCTGATAGCGCCCCGTTCTCATGGATTCAATTAGAATGCCGAGGAACTCGAGTACGGCCTGATCGTCCTGTGGGAAATGCTTGAGAACCAGGCGCCGCTCCTCGAGGGGCGTGAGGCAGACATTTTCGGCGTGCTTCTGCAAATCAGATATTGCGCGCAGCTCACCGTACGTGCCCCCTGTCGGTTTGGGTTCAGTCCCGCTCCTGCGGCGCGCGGCCTCTTACGTCTTTACAGGTGATGCAGGCGACCAACTTGTTCCGAGACACGCTCACGAGCCGCATTGAACCCGTGTATGGACTGACGACCCTGCATGCGACGCTGCGTGCGTTCCGGGACGCCCCTCTTTCCCCTTCGGCGACCACGGAGATTAGAGATAGCACTTATGCATTTGGTCTGATCGCGCTGGGCAAATTTTTCCTGCGTCTCCCGCCGGAGGTCCTGGAAGAAGAACTGCCTCGATTACGGTCCACCCTCATCTCGGTAAGTTACGTTCTAACGTTCGAACACGAGCGCCAACTGATCGTCGTCAATCGTCGTCGCCGGCATCCCGTTCTGCCTTCCTCTCCCTTCTTCTCGTGCAGGCATTGACGGAGAGCTCAGGTACGAGTGCGCTGGCTGTGCGCGAGGCCGCCACCGCAGCGACTATCGCTGCTCAGATGGTCCTTCGCGATGAGACGCACCTCTTCACGCTTCTTGACGGGCTCCCGGACGAGAAGAAGAACCTCCTCACATACATGTTCGACAAGCACGGGGCACGGGGTCCCCCCGCCAACGGGGCCGGCCCGTCCCCGATGGATAAGCTGGAACGCGAGATGCGGCGGATTGACGGCCGCCTCAGCACCCCGCGCCGCGTCTAGGTAGAGGGGCATGCGCGCAAGTACGCCGCTGCCGCCGACTGCACGATCTCCCTACAGTTATTAGTAGATTACTTGTCGATCTTGGTATTCTTAGTCGCCAAGGGGGCGGCCCCCTTCCGCGATACCTGCGCATTATTGTACACATACAGTCCTTCGGTTCATGACCATACGATGTCATCATCTCCCGCGATGTGTATATGGTATCTTCATGTATTTTCTCTCATGCAATATGAAACAGTTCTAGTGCTGGTGGGTGCCCAAATGAAACCGTGCCTGCTCATCGATCGTTCTGGAGCGTAATCATCCGTGGAAATAAGCCCGAGTCACGTCGCTAAGTAGACTAATACGCCGTCGCAACTACACAATCAGCGTTCATATCCGGTCTCATGTGTCTCGTTCATGAAGCACTAGCAGGTCACCCTTGTTACGCTTCACTGGTCCGTCGCGCGAAGCACACCGACGTTCCTCCGCTAACTGCGTCTCTGTATTCATGCAATGGCATCGACGAGATGCCGCTTCGACCGTGCCCGCTTCTCCAGCCTATCCGCGATTGCCCTGAGCTGCTCAGCCTGCACCTCCTCCTCGTCCGCCTGATCCGAGAGGAGCGCGACGAAGCCTCTCCGCATGGTGGCGAACGTCGAAGACGGCTGCAAGCGCGAGCCCTCTGAGGCACCTGCGCCAGAAGCCGCCGCCGATCCGCTCGAAGAGCCGGAAGAGCTGCCTCCCGCGGCGTGAAGGCTGAAACGGGATTGCCAGAAGCGGACGCCATCAGACGTGTGCTGGGTGTCGACGGCCTCGGTTACGTTGGGGGTGTGGGTGTGGGCACCGTAGCCGTCGTCCGACCCCAGACCAGGGCCGAGAGAACACAGAAGCGGCGCTGAGGCTGTGGCGTCCAGTCTGGAGGATTCAGAGTCTCGTCCGTGCGCATACGCCAGCTCCGCGACCGTGTCGATGTCCGCGTCGGAAACCGAGACCGAGATCGTCCCCGCGAGCTGAGACTGGGAATAAGAACAATACGCCATGGACCCCGGGAAGGGGGAGCCCCGTGCCATGCTCAGCGGTGTCAGTTTCAGTTTCAGCTCCGCATTCGAGTGGAGGAGGTGGCCGTGGCCGGGCATGGGAGACGGCGAAGGCGGCTCGACACCACTGGCAATGTCATTGTCGCTCTCCTCGCTGTCGTCGTCCGAAGGTGCCGAGCGGCCGGGCTCCCAGTCCGGGTTGCCCCCAAAACCTTCTCGCTGTAGCTCCTGCATCACACGCTCGAACTGCTCGAGCATGCCGGGGGGGAGGCCGCTGTCCACGACGCGGCGCGGATGATGGGGGCGCACGTAGTACGCCGATGACGGCGAGGGTGGACCCTCGCATTGTGCGGGCCGGGGGGGCGGGGTTGACGCTTCAAAGGGAGCACGCAGGGCGGGGGCGGCAGTAGTTGGGCAGAGGACCTCCGGAACGCGGGCAGGGAGAGCTAGCGGTGGACGGGCGTGAGAGCGAGATCCAGAGGATCTGCGCGAGGCCACGAACGGATCGGAAGTGGAGGGGGCACGCGCCGAGTGCGTACGGATAGCGTGCATTTGGGTGGACGGGGGGGAGCCGGCATCGGAAGTCGGGAGCGGTATCGCGAAGGAGTCGGAGGAAGCGAGGCCGGGGGCAGCGGACGAGGCGGGGAGCAGACTCAGTGGAAGAGGAAGAGGAAGAGGCGTTGCGTTCGCGTTCGCGCTCGGAAGAGAAGCCGGGGCGGGAGCACGAGAAGACTGCGTCTCATCACGACCATGCCGCTTCGCAAGGAACGAAGTTTCAAGAACGCAGGTGCTGGAATCGACGGCCCATCCACGTCTCGTGCAGGGCTCGTCAGACGCCTCCGATGAGTATATTCGCATGGGAGGTGTTTCGAGGAGGGCCTTTAAGATACTAGGACTAGCCCTTGGGAACAACCTCTTGCGGACAGGTGTTGACAGGAGGTCTTGCTTGCCGAAGTATTCGAATGCAGGGTATCCTCCAGGGTCAATTGCAGAAATCCCAACGATACCACGACTAGTCGTGTCTCGATACGACGTCGACGTGAAACTCGAGGGGAATGAATGCAGGAAAGAGAGATGATCTTGAGAGCATTTGACTCGGAGGTTGTCCAATGTCGTTGCTAGTGGCTCTTGTCTATCGTCTCCCATTGCTACTGAACGAAACCGCGTTAGAAGAAGGCGGGCCCTGGAACTTTACGATTTCTGTGCCAGTCGCGGGTCCGTCACCTCGGTGCTTTCCGAGCCGTCCACGAACTTGCTGCCAGTGACGGGAACGACAATGAGCACAGAGTGGGAGAGTTACACCCTGGAGGCTGGCATCATGCAGTATGTACACAGCTGACAGTCACTCGCCAGTGCGTCGGCCTCGAAGCGCGCTCATAATTAAGCACTCTGAGTGCTTTGAGCGCTTATCATAGTCCCCAGCTTCTTCCTCCTCTTCGAATTCGATGACGCTCCGAGTTGCAGCCCGCCCCAACAAGGCATCATCGACATCGGGCAGCCTCAGTGACTCTGTGTCCCTCGCATCCGATCCAGGACTCAGAGACTGCAAAGATTCATAATTTTCTACATCATTTGGGTACAAACCTGAACCCATCAATTGGTTCAACTTAGTGACAACGTCCCTCATGCACCTGCCTATGGGCTCTAGGTCTCCGAGTCTAGAACGCACTCAGGGCTCCCGAGTTCAGTCCAAAGTCAGACATATCGCATTTTATTTCTGTGATTATCAACTCATCAATCTCCAGTCCAACCCAGCCCCGTCAACGTCCACGACCATGTCCATTGTCCCAATTGCGACAGATCTTCCCGTGGTACTTTGGAGAAGGTTTACGGATATTTCGCAGCAGGCATTTCAGCAGACTCCCCGCGTTAACCTCGTCCCTGGGAAAGTATTTCTCCTCTTCCCTGGTATGTGCACTGAGCGCGACTTCGTTGGGGAATGTCGGTACAGGCTTTTCCGGATCGGGGGCTTGAATGAAATCGACGAGGTTTACGTGCGTGTGGGTCACAAGCTCATGACATGGTCAGGTGTGTAGGTAGCTGCAGTGCAAATGGGTGGCACGAATTGGTTCTCACCTGTTTGCAGTCCGCAACCTTTTGCGGGGCATGCTTAAAACCCAACGCATTACAGAGGTGCTGCCACGCTGCCAGGTCGTTGGCATCCCGGCCATAGGTGTGATTGAATTGATGCACCATGGCGGTCTTCAATGCACTTTTCGCTTCCCTCTTCGCTTTCTCTTGCGTTTTCCCTTGCTCCTTCCAAGCTTCCTCCGTAATATTCTTCGGTCTCTCCCACTCCATATGTCTGCACAATCTTTTGAATTCCTTCAAAAATGGTGCGTCGACCTGGTAATCGAACGTGGGATATTGGGCAAAAAACCGTTGAATGTAGTGCGGTGCATCGGCCTGAAGTATTCGCCGTGACAGTCAGCTGATTAATCCTATCCTGCGCATCCTAGCGGCAATGAAAGCGTAGATGCTACCTACCGTTCTGACTCGGGTTGCATTGATTGTTGTTTTCTGCAGAAGCCTGACTGGGGTACTGGTCATCCACATTTCGAGCGGCAACCGAGGAATTGGCAGAGCTGAACGGCAATTGGGGGAAGGTGTGGGGATGGTTGGAATCAACGCTATCTTTCCGCTATGCACGCTCCGCTAGCTGACAGGATACAGCACTCTGTATGCGTCGTGTGCTGCGGTAGATGCCTTGCGCCTTTAAGGTTCTGACCATCTGTCAACCTCACCTCATGCTGCCCTTCCCACGTCGAACCCTCTTGACCAAACCGACTCGGACAATGGCTTTGGATCCTAGTCAAGCATGAACTCTTCTGCGAGGTACTTCAATTCTCCTTGGGTTTGCCCCGGCAAGATGCCCCGGTGTCTCGCCGGGACCTCACCCGAGAATAAACCACCATAATATTGGGAGTGTTGTCCCATGACAGCAAGTACAACTACAACTCCACGACCGAATACGAAGGCAAGAAAACGCATCGTTAGAACGGTAGACGTGTCCTCGTCCCCCTCTGCAGTAGATCAATTCAAGTTTCAAGGACCGTTCTACATTTCCATTTCCTGGAATCCTCCATGAATCAATGGAAGATGTGACGTAGCAAGTATCGCAAAAGGCTACCGGCGTAGATGTTGCTCCTCGGAAATATCTTGCCTGTGCTCTTCGAATAATCCGCCAGTTCGTTCTCGGTCGCGAAGAGCTTTGGTTTGCCCAGCAGCGGCGCGTCTATGAGGTCGCAAATGTTAACATGTGTGCCCATGACCGCCTGTAGGCCTGTAGTTAGCCGAAGTCACAACTATACCACACTCGCTGGGGAAGCGCACCGTACGGCACTTCCTCATCTTCGACGGGATGGGGTCGACCTCAAGCGCCCTACACAGATTCTGCCAGGCGACCAGGTCCTCGACATCCGTGCCGTAGACGTTGTTAAACTGCTTGACCATAGCGTCCCGCATGCGGTTACGGGCGAGGTCTCTCTCGTCGCACTCGGCGGGGTGCTTCGGCCACGCGAAGAACGCGTTCAGCCTCTTGAACTCATCCACGAACGACGCCGCGGGGTCGTAAGGATAGGTGGGATACATGGCGAAGAACGCCGCGATGTGGTTCGTGGCGTCGCGCTCGACACTGCGGCGGACCTTGTGGTTTTTCTTCTTAGCCTGACGGCACAAAGCCAAGCCCAGTAAGCCAGTCAGTTTTACGACGGTCACGGTGGGGAACGCACCTTTGACTTGGGTTGTTTAGGAGAGCTCCCTACATGTTCGAAGCGGCACCGATCTCCAAACCGACACCTCCCGCTGTCCGCAAACTGGAAGCATATCTTGTTCTCCTCCATACGGCTGGAACAGTCTGGGGGATGTGGGGAAGGTGGGGGCAATAGGCCGAGAGAGAGTTATACACGCCACTACGGGGTTCTGATTTGGGGCCAAGGGAGCGCGGGCTGGCCAGAAGGTTACGTATCCAGATAGCTGGATATAGCTGGATGTCTGCGTATCTGGGTTCCTGTGCTGCGGTAGTACGCTTAACAGTAGCGCCCGAGTGGCACCGAACGAACTTCTTGCAATTGACCCCGCGGCTCAGCGCTTCCACGTTCGCTCAGCATCACGAAAACGATTGTCAAAATCCTAATACAATGTACACATTTGTCCAATGCGAGCGCGGCCTGCATTCGAAAATCAGCTCCGGAGCAGTCCAAAGTTCATAAAGGTAGGCGCACCATCCACCCGCTGTAGGTCTCCACCACACGTAAATTAACGTGAACGGCCACCCTTTTTCTTCGGCTGAGGTCTTGGATGGCAGATGTGGCGTAACAACGCGAACAAGAGGCTATCCGGCGCCACCATGTGTCTAGGAAATACCTTGTCTTCCCGAATAGAGTACTTGCTCAGTGCAACCTCTGTAGGGAAGATCTGCGGGGGTCCGGAAATTGGGAACGCCAATAGATCAAAGATGTTCACGTAAGTTGCTAACACCCTCTGGACGAACCTTCGTCAATCCTAGGTGCAGTTGGTGATGACATGCAGACTAAGGACTACGTCCTCACCTTACGGCATGTTATGAGATCGGGCGGTACGGGGTTGATTCGGAGAACAAGGCAAAGGAGTTGCCACGATGCGAGGTTGTCGACGTCCGCACCATAGGTTGCGTTGAACTGCGTGACAATGGCCTGGTGGAAGGCGTCATAGGCCAGGAGACGTTCATCCTTGTTCCAACCGAACCACTGGCACATGCGGTGAAACTCTTCGACGAAGGAGCGAGAGGGATTGTAGGGGAACAGAGGGAATCGCGCGAAGAAAACATATATGTAGAACTATCACCCACAGTGAGTGCATTGTAGGGCGTCGATCGGAATGCGACGCACCATGGTTGTTACGTGGCCATAGATGGGGGATGGTAGGAAACAGAGCTAGTCACAATTTCTGGGACGATAGACGGCATTTAAAGCGAGACGGCTGCCGCAGCACACATGCTTCCCATAGGCAGGCGCTAGGCTTGAACTCTCCCCGAATACAACCGTGAAGCGATCAGGAGTCCGTACCAGTCCATCTCACGAGTATATGGAATGCGATCCATAGTCTGCATTGACACAGAAAAGTCGGGGTACAAGGGCACTAATGAACGCAGTGAAACTGTCGTGAGTAAACCCTCACAGATCCCAAACGGTCCTGAACGAGCGGTTAGAACACTTCAACCTGTGGAGAAGATGTATCGCTCACCAGCCGCTGCCCTATGGACGCTAATCTCTATAGGCTTCCGTAGTGTGTAATTATGGTATCTGTACCACACCCGTCAGTCCCAATCCCAAAGACGACTCCAAATACGCACGGTCGCACCTATAAAATACAACGACAATGCACGCGGCCCCAGGCAGCTCACGCCCACCTGGAGCCCGAGCTTTTGTGCGGCGGCTCGTCCTGGTCCTCCGGCCCCAGCATTCTGCCCTGCTCGCCCGGCCGCAGCGTCGCCGACGATCGCCACTCGCGCCTCTTCGCTGTGTGCGCGCTCTCCTCGGCCAGCAGACGCACCTGCGCCTCGACTTCGGCCGGCGGTCGGAAGTTGACGATCTCGCGCCAGCGCTCCCTCGAAACGGCCCGCCGCGCGTCCTCGTTCCGCAGGTAGATGTCCTTGCCGCCCCATACGCGTCGCCCAAGGCGCTCCTTGATGCGTTGCGAGTTGCGTGCGAGCACCGCGTCCGCGCGGCGCTCCATGTCTTCCAGCCGGATGACCTCGCGCTCGAGGAGCGATAAATGCAGGTCCACGTCAAACGCCTTCCGCTGCTTGACAGGTTGTGAGGCGGAGGCGGTTGGGTCGGCAAGAGTCGGCGAGGACGGATCGAAGGCGCTAGAGGGTTCTCGTGAAGACGACGAGGGACTGAAGAAGGACGCGAACTGCGAGGACGGCGCGACAGAGGGCAAGTCGTTGACATTCTCCTCCAAATCCCTGCCGACGGTTTCGCTGGGTCGGTACACTCCCTCTTCAATCCACCTGGCGCGCGCCTCTGTGAAGGCGTCGATGTCGGCTCGGTGCCAGCTAATTGCGCGCTTGATCCAGTTGTTGATCCACCGTAACAATTCCGTGTTCTTGTCGCGGTTGGCGAGCGAGAAGACGGGAAGCAGAACACTACGGGAGATGAGAAGGCGGGGAGAGGGGATCTCATCTTGCGGTCGTGTGCGCACCATCTCGAGCAGCTGGGCGTTATATTCTCGTTCTTGTGACGTGAATACGAGGATGTAATGTCGTGCAAGAACCGCATGGCGAGCGTTGCATACTCCACGTAAAAGCGTGCAGTACGAGCTTGTATTTGGCTGAACATGAGGAGGCTTGTAGGGGGCGACCTGCGGATTCGAGACTCCGAAGTCGTCGTCATCGTCGTCCTCGAAGGCGTTGGAGTTGGAAGCGGCGGTGGGGAGAGGGGTGGTCATAACCTCGAACGTCTGTACGAGTTTCGACACGTCGCCTGCCCGCGCGAGGTAGTCGAGAGCGGTGTTGAAGGCGGCGATGGTAAAAGGTAGTTGGGCAGGGAACTTGGCAGGCAAGTCGTCCTGACCCTCGGCCACCACTGCCGCATCGCGGAGCTTGCCCCAGTACGCCAAAGGAGACCGGTCAGGGTACGCGAGGTCAATCCCATACGCGTTCCGCATAAGCGTTGCGAACGCGTCCATGCCCATGGTCTCCTTCATGATACGGAACGCGAGGTCGACATGTAATGGAGTGTAGGGCACACCTTTGTCTTCCATCTCGTTCAAGATGGCCGTGCAATGTTCCGTGACCTCGTCCACCAGCACCGGTCGGTCGCGATGCCATATGGGCAGGGTCAACCGGTGACACAGAGTGTGCAGGCAGAGAGCGTACGTCTGCGGATTTTTTGCCAACTCCATACGCTCAATCTCCGTGAGTACCATCATCGAACCCTTGTGGTTCCCGACCGCCGCAAAAAGCTCCAGGACGCAATGGTAGTCTTCGAGGGTGGGGAAGTCACCGGCGGAACGGATGTTGCGGAAGACCCTCTGGAAACGCGACTCGAACACCACGTCCTGTTTGTACCTCCGCCCCCTAGCCAACCACTTCGCAGCCGCGGCACGGACATGTTCGGGTGGTAGCGCACATTTGCGTAGCACGCCCTGGTGGATGTCCAAAGGGACCTTCGTGGAGCCATAGAATTGGAGGAGCTCGAGGTAGCTTCCCCAGACACGTCCTGGACTCGGGATCCGCAGAGACAGTAGATTCCTCAGATCCTCAGTCTTCTGTCGGCGCAGAGCATCAAGAGGGCTTTTCCGGGTTGAAGAGGAACCGGAGGAGGCAGCCGGGGGTTCAGCAAGAGCCTGAGGGAGCGCTAGAGCATCATAATGAGGTGGTGTAGAGTGCAAGTGCCGAACGTCGCGAATGGTGGGTTTTGCAAGCCTAAACTTGCGGACGCATCGATGCGCCATACGACAGGGGAAAGCAACGGCCCAGAGGGTACAGTCTGGTCAGGGATCTCGTTCGCTGCAGCTCGACACCCCCAGTGACGACTCGAATTTTGGCCACGTGACCACAAGCCCCCAAAAAGGAAACTCCACCTACCACAGCTTCGACTAGTGTCGGACTCACGTACCAACTTGACTGAAAACGCCTCACCATAGGTATTTGCGTTTGCTTTCTTGATGTTTTCATTGAAAAAGAATTGTTGTATAGGTGAATATTTGCCACAGATTCAGTTCTTGCTTTGTACAGTTCAAGCTCAAGCTCAAGCCTAAAGCGTCTCGGCGGCGCGAAAGGGACAAACGTTAATGAGCGACAGGGCGATAATTTATAAAGAAGCTACCGCATTCCAATTGGGACCTGCAGGATATTTCACACTTTGACTTCACCTCGCAGACCATGATACAGTACGTAGTCCAGGGTCCATGATATGCCGTGACAGCAATACAACCTTAGGGGCCCTATGCGGCGGACAGTACCCTTGGACCTGAGAGCAAAGTTCGGTGGCGTCGGGTTATCCGATGGTCCTGGACCTTTAAGATACGAACGGGTGTTGCTTGAGCGATCTCGTCAAGTGGCGAATCTGGGAGATTTTGGAATGGGTTACCAATGAGGACTAAATGCGGTAACATGTATACAATGCTCCACATCTTCCAAGAGGTACCAGGAGTCGCGAGCGCAGGCTAGGTGAAAAACCACTGTCATTAGCAGCTCACCTCCCTTAGGCTACAGGAGAATCCAACGACGAGTTTTGACCAGTAATTGAGAGCGGACCCACTCGAAAAAGTGTGCCCTGGCCAACCTTTTCGACTACAGCAACGTGTGGAATTATAAAGAGCGCATCGGTGGTTTGCCCAATAATGATCCTGGCTAAGTAGCGGGCGCTTACTCTATCGGCTTTCCAAAGGCAGGTGAGTTTAGGTTCCAGCTCCGCATGGTTTTTGATCTCAGCGCTGAGCGCACGGCTAGTCCCGGCTTCCACCATCAGCCACATCGCCACCAAGGGATGGTTAGCACGCTCATCTTCTACCTCGCTGAAAGCTCGTTATGCAAAGGGTTTACACCCGTCGTTGCGGCGGAAAGGTACGCTCTACGGCGGATGTGCGGATATGGGCACTTCCATTCTCACATCAACTTCTATCCACCGGGTCGCTTCTCCCAACGTAAGTCCTCCCAAACCGTTTTTGGATGCTCTTTTGCAGGTCTGTCTCCCACGCTACCGGACTTAAGCTCTCCAATGACGGACGTAAGTCGGCCTTTCCGCCAAACCATGCGGCGGCGCTCCTGTGGGGAATCCTCACGTAACGATGGGCCCGCCATGTCTGTACCGTCGGGACGACCTGATCTTACCATAGCACGCGGGGGGTCCATGCGCCAGACGTATCACAGGCGTACGTTATGCGGTGAGAAAACTTCTTCCGCGAGGGGACCCCGCCACCGTGCATTTACGTGTAGCCATTGCTGCCGCATGCTACAGCAACCCATGACATTGACATACGCCGATTAGGATCAGTGCAGCTACCCCACCACCCACGGCCCCAAGCGCCATCCAATCCCCACATACATATGGCTGCGTGGCTTGCATCTGAGCGCATCTCGTATGTACAGATTTCAATCTCACCATATTCGCTTCAGCTCAGTCTTCACGCACACGCAGGCGTTCCTTCACCGGATAGGAGTATCCAAGGACCCAGGCCCTCTACGGAACATCATGGCGTCATGGCTGCTCAATGAGCCTTCCGGGACCTTGTTGCCTCCTCACGAAGAAACTCGGTATCGAACCTTTCGCTTCAACAGGTTCCTTGGACACGGCATTACATTGACTCCAGCCCCCTGGGTGCCCAGCGCGGAAGAACTGCGGACTAGTGCCTGTCGCTGGTACGGCATCGAGCCTTCCACGCTTTGCTCACGTCTCAATGTGGTATGCCGTTTTCCCACTCGCACATGTCCGATTAGCTGCCACCAATTGCTGGAGATTTGTTTCGCTGTCAGGATAATGTTCCAGTCGAACGGTGGCGATAAGTCCACTCAAGGGCGATAAGCTTGCTGATGGCACGGTCTGCCCCCATGAAGACTGGCAGTTGCGATCTCGTTCTGACGGTGGGCATGCATTATTTCCCCCATTTGTTGATCAAGGTCCGAAGATGCTAAAATTGCTCACAGCATCTGTGGGTTCGCAACGAAGTCGCTCGACGACGGTCGGTTAGAGAAGGAGCCGATTTTGACGAGAACAGCTTCTCGCAGGGCTCGCTGACTTTCGGCCCGTAGCGACTACTCCTCCCGGGTCCCGAGTAGGCATCGGGCGGGGCCCCCATCAGCGAGTCGACGGTGTGTTTTCCCAACTGTCTGCCTGCCGCGAATACGCCGTCTGATTCTGTTGATATTAAGCTCAAGACGGCCGATATAGTAGCCCCCGCGCACAGTCCCCATGGGATGTGCGCACCCCCGAAACGGGCATATTCTCCGGGCCCCATGACAATGATATCTATACATGTATCAACAGCGAGCAGTGGGACGCCGCATATGTCGCCATAGGCGCATCTCGGCAGTCAACGCCGGTCAACTCGCGGAGTCCCATTTCGGGGATTCCGGACGCTGCACTCGCTCTCCTCCCATGCTTCGCTCAGGCACATGGCCTGTCGATCGCCCACAACGGTGCCCCCCGTCCCAGTCCAAGCCCTCGCCTGCGTGCGGCGCTTCCTCACCCGAGAGAGGCCGCCGGTACCAGGAAGGCCCCCCCCCCTCCACGCCTTCTCTCGTTCTGCAGCTCCGCGGCGGTGCGCACACACCTTGTGTCTCCAAAACGCCGTCCATCTGGAATCGCGGGTGGAGCACGCGCACGGGGGGTGGTTTAGTGCACCTCGGTCTTTGGGGACAGTGGTCCCGTTTCCCGTCCGGTGTCCAGTGTCAGCGAGCACCCTTGCCACGGAGACGACGGCTGGCCGCTGACCACCCCCGCCTTGCGGGCCGTCCCGCGCATTCAATAGAGGAGGCGACGACCGATCGGTCACCCGAGGGCCAGGGCGTTCTAAAACTTCTGGGGTGCGGTGGGTAATGAAAACCTTGTCATGCCCCCCTCCTCCGTCACCCGGCGTGAGTCGCTCGCTCGCGCGCGGTTGCGTGATGACCGCTCGCACCCGCGCTGGGTCGTGACCGGGTTGGTCAGGCTCATGCGCAAGGCCCCAGATCTCCGGGTCGCGGGCTATCTCTGTGCATTGGTGCGTTCCCACGGGGCGCCTGGCGCGTTTCCCTCGAGGATTCCGCGGGTTCTGGTTCTGGCGATGTGCGAACTCTCTGCCACACTGACGATCACTTGCTAGTTCGGGGAGCGGGACCCTGCCAGCCGGCGTGCTGCATTCGAGAACGGGTCGTGTAATTGTTCTGATCATGTAGCGGAGGGCCGACCACCTGATTCCGACACAGAGTCTGACGGGCGCTGCGGCAGTTTGTCAGATTCAGAGGGGCTGTCAGTATGGGACGTCCGTGCCAACAGCCCGGACACTGTAGCGGTGTCACTCTGCCCATTGCACAGGCGGGTTCGGACGAGAGTTTGAGGGCGGAGACAAATGAAGGCAAAAGATCCATCTCATTTACAGTGGGTGGAGCATATGCGCATTGGATGAATATTAACACCGCAGCACCGCTAACTTACGTCGTCGTGGTCGGGCTCCAGTTGAACCGGTCGAAAGGTGTCTGATCGCGAGGGGAAATGCTCCCGGCCAATACAGTTGTGGCGTCTGGCTCACGACTTGCGAATTGCTGGCCCTTTCCTGGGGGCTCCCACCGCTCACGCTAATGTCTGGAAATTCTCGCAGGGACAATATCAGTGGAGCATGGATTGAGCCAGCCCGACATTACCACATCCGCACCGCACGAGATAGACGAACTCCACATCCTCTGATGGGCCATCGCCAGAGTGCGGTCAGAGGACGGCTGGGTGAGAGCGCGCCGCCGGAGGTTTTGTGTGTGTTCGCGCGACGTGCGGGATCTCGGACGGGTCAGAAAAACGCAAGCTCAAGCCTCTAGCTGCCAGGAGCCGCGAGCGTGCCGCAACCTTCGGGCACCCGGAATCAGAAGCGCTTCCAAGCTGTGCTGGGCACTGAATGGACCTTCCTTCTTGGTACCAGCCAGCCTGGATCGTAGTACAGGCGGTGGATAGAGCGGAATTCAGGAATTTTGGGTTGTGAGATCATTCCGCCGCGGTTCCGCATTGATCCTACTCGGGCAACATATATGGTGCCTTGGCTGCATTCGCTGGCACGAAGACAAAGGACGAATGGGCGGAGTGCGGGCTGGCTGGGAGTACAGGGCAAGAGGCTCGGGTCATACGTCCGTAGAGCGTGTATGTTGGGCCCGGGAGGACGGCGGCGCCCGAAGCGAGGAATTCTTGGGCATCAATTGGAGTTACGGGAGTTGTGGGCGAGTCGGGCGGAGCGATAGGCTGGAACGGTCCGTGTCCAGGTGTCAGGTAGGGTGACGAGGGTGAAGGACCACCGGCAGCGGCGCCGACACGCGGGCGGCTAGGAAACGGCCGGGAGAGGGTTCGATAGGAAATAGGACGGTGCAGCGGTTCGTTCGATCTGAAAGGGCTGCGGCGGGGCGGGCATGGGGAGGGAGAGCGAGCGAGCGACAGAGAGCACGGTGCAAGTCTCGACGTCAAGGCGGTCGCTCGCGAGAGCAGGACGCGTGCTTCTTCCGCGAATGTTCAGGGCCACTTCCTCGCGACACGGCGAATCTGCTTCCGAACGCCACAAAGCTGCTCGAGAATTGCCGAACTCGCCCGCCTCCGCCCCCAGATCCCACGCTCCCCCGCCAGATACCCGAGATCTCCCAGGCATATATCCCGGAGGTCTCTGGGGTCCCCCGTCACGCCTCTGCGGTGCAGGCGCGGGCGCTCATCGACATCGGCGGAGCAAGCGATGTCCATCTGGATTCTGGCATCTGCCCAATGCGCCCATCATGTCCGTCTGTGCTGCACATCGATCATCCAACGTGATAATCACCTCCCATCCCAGCCACGGCCACCGGCAGCCAATTCTCCTCCGCCCCGCCGACGCCGTCCGAGCAGTCCTCCCACTCCTATCAGAGTTTGTCCACCGCGAGCTCAGAGCACTCTATTCCAGGACCACCGCTGGCGTCATCCAACGCTACCATAATCTGCGCCTGGTGCGCTAACAACTCGTTCTTCGCGCAGCCGACGTCGCTCCACCCATTTGGCATAGTATCATCTGCATACGTATCCAATTGCGAATATCGCGCGAGCCACGTCGCACAAGTCAGCGTGAGCAGCGCGGCCCAAAGCCTCCATTGAGTCCAGTGACGCCAGCATCCAGACCCGCGGGTCCGTCCTCCCCTCGTCCACGCATGTAGGTTAGCCCTAGCCCCTGGTTAGCCCCGGCGCCACCCTAGCACCTTCGGCCTTTTCACATCGTCAATTCTGGGGTGGGTACCCGTTCCGAGCCCAGTCCATTGAATCTCCTGCAATCTGCACGACATACAAGGTGGCCAACCGGAATCTACAGGGTCTGCACCATCACTGACCGCAAAGGACTGAATGGCAATTATCGTCGTGCAGGACCCTGTGATGTGGTTCAGTCTGTCGGAATCTCCCCACTTTCCCCATGATCCATCCGCCACACACGCACTGCAGCACACCGCAGACCATGATCTGATACTACATACTTGCTTCGTGTGCTGTTCGGAAGCTCTTACTTTTAGCATCAAGATGACAATCCGACTTCGGGCAGCTCGAGCCTCGCACCCGTTCCGATGCTCGCACCAGCAGCGGCTGCAGCCTGCATCCAGACCAGCAGAGTGATTTCCACCCGTGCCCGCGTAGAGTTCTGATCCTGACGCGACGCCAATGACTCTCGCACAGACACTCTGCGAGCCCGACCTGGGTCCATCAGAAGGGAGTCTACATGCCCGACTAGGGATGCCATATGACATCCACATTCTCTCCCGCTCAGACGGACGCAGAGGGTGTGACCACGTCCTGCTTAGTCGGTTCACTAGCGTGAATCTGTCCGAACAGCATTCAACGAACCTAACTGTGCGGTATGTTGTGATCGAATCAAAGTTTCGCCTGCAGCACCAGCACTCGGTGTCGCCCGGGCCCGGGCACTGGCATGCCAGAACCTTCTGTGGCTCAGAGCCTGAGGAGGAACTTCTTCCAATAGAACGGCGCGGGCGCAGGGGGCCAGCACTAGGGCCAAGTGCCCGGACTGCAGCCAGCTTGCGGAAAGATCCGCAGCAAGCACGGGCGTCGCGCCCTCTCCGAGTCTGAGCACGAAATCGCCTCGATGGGGGCGTCAGACGTACCAGAGGCCCAGGGTCCTGCAACGGCAGCGCAGCGCCCACAGATCCAGATGCGCTCGCAAATTAAGGGCGTTGGGCGCGAGAGGTAGGACCGCACACACACAGCATCGCATTGGATTGGGCCAACAAAGCATGCACAGGCAGGGGGAGCGTCCAGATAACGGTCAGGAGACGGCCGACGAACGCTGGCTTCAGGTCCGTTGGCCGCTGCAATCCGCGGACATGCGGGGTTTGGGTGAGCGGGGCAATGGGGGCAGAGGCGCGTGCTAACGTACTTGCGAGGGATCTGTAGCCAGAATCGTCGGAACGCGGCTCAGGGTCATCATGCCTCTCCAGGTGCAAACCCCACCGGCCTCTCGCCATCTGACCCCCAAAGGTCGTAGGCAGGTTCCAAGCGGACGCGCCTCCGATGTGGTGGATAGCGGTGGGCTGGTGGGACAGTGTTGACGGCTGTTACGGCTGGGGATGGGTCGAGAGCCGGCGGATAGTGTGCCGGTGGCTCAGGAAGGCGGAAGACGGTGGCAGGCATTTCTGGGTTTCTGGCAAGTGCATGCGATGGGTATCTCCGATTTTACAGTCCGTGTCCTTAGACGGCGGGGGTATGGGCCCTCGCCCCGACAGGCAGCACCGCGGCGCAGCGGGGCGAACTAGGCAGCCGCTATATCGTCCGAACCGCGAAGGCGACGCATATGCAAATAATAGAGTCCTGTTTGGGACACAGAGTCAGGAAATCAATTTGGCCGTCACTTGCGCATCCCGCGTGTCCCACTCGGATAGACGAGAAGGGCAGTGGCAAGGGCATAGCGGGCGGGGGGACGTACGTTGGCGAACATCTCTTGAGCTACGACGTCGGAATCTTCCCAGTGGCACACCAGATCGGCTCTAGATATGGCAAGTGGGAAGGAAGGGCCACATCCGGAGAGAACGGCGGCGAAGAAAATGCGTCCGCGGTGGCCAGAATTTCCCTGGTCAGACATACACAACCCCGCTAGAATGTGGCACTCACCGGCCACCCTGCCCCGCGTTCTCGTTGATCTGCGTCAGGACAATGTACTTACTGAATCACCGGATGATTGCACGAGAGGTGGGGAAAATGCCAGAGTCAGTCGAGGATGACGGCATCGGCTATTGGGACGGAAGCCCGCTGCGGCGGCGCGACGCGGCACTCACAACTCTCTAGGTTGAATCTCTGCGGGGTTCGGGCGCACATGACATGAGCAACGGGGATGCCAAATAAATGCACTATGCGGGCCCTCCCGCGGCACTGACACACACCTAGCATCCGCTTCTTGACGCGCTCGCCGATCTCCTTCATCCACGCCTTGACCTTGTCGCGCTCCTTCGGCTCGGGCCATGTTGCAGTCTTGAGCGTCGTCGCCAGCAGCTCCTTCATGTATGCGCGGAGTAGATCAGCATCGAACGTCGGCCGTGGCGATGGAGCTAGGCTCGGACGGGGCGACGGAGCGCTTGAGCGAGGGGTAGGTGGTGAGCGAAGGCCCGAGGCCATCGTGGTTGTTGTTGTCGCCATAGGCAAGCCGATGACAGTGGACGCAAGCAGACAGGAAGAAGAGACACGCGCAGGCCACGGTTGTGGACGACCGCTACACCGTGCGGGCCGCGTGACGGCCGAGGATGGCACGCATCCCGATCTGGATGTTGACGCTTGTTTGGCCGGCTACAGTAGCACGTGGCGACGTATTCGCCGGATCCGGCAACAGGACACACATTTTGCCGCGCTCGGGCTTCGTGTGGTCGTAGTCTGTGCCTCCCGCCGCCTGCGCCCTCTCCTAGGGTTCTTAGTACGACGCCCGTCACCATGTCCTCAATAACCTTCCCGTATGGGGGCCACGGCCATTCCCCATCCTCCTCTTTCGTGACAGTGCAGGACTCCCGGCTATCCTCCTCGTACGAGCCCCCGAGCGACACGTCCTCGTTCCAGATGAACCCGCTCTCGTCTCACCCTCCACGGACACCACGGACATCCATCATGTCCAACGGCTCCCACGTCTTTGGTTCGGACACATACGACTCCAAGGAGGACAGGGAGGTCACGTCGCAGGAGTTCGAAGCCGAGGATTCAGAGAGTGAAGATGAGGAGACGCTTGATGTGGCCAAGGACCGCGTGCGGAGGGAGGACGTGTGGCGGGAGATGCTCAAGACCGCCTATGGGCGCGACAAGGCATTCGTACGTCTCCTACTTATGCTCTGTTCTCGTGCCTTGTGTCTCGTGCTCCCTCACCAGCTTGCGCCCAAGTGCCTGACTGATGGATGGGCTTGTCCGCGTCTTGCGTGTCAATGTTATAGAAACTCCTGCAATACTCAATGAAGATGTACCTTCTCTTCCATGTGGCGCTCACTACGAGCCCTATTTTCCGAGGGCGAACACGGCCTGCATGGGAGGCGGAGCTCACGCGACGTCTGACCTCTGCCATTTCTGGCTTTTCAACCACGAGGTGAGTGTGATGTATGCGCGCGCGCGTGCGCATTTGCGTTGATATACGGTGTGCACGCTCCCAGGAAATGTCTCATCCTCTTCAACTGGTTGCCACCCTTAACCTCCATCCTGGCCCAACATGCATCCGACCCCTACGCGTCAGGGTCCAAGAAGGGCAAGCGGAAGCCACTTATCCATACCTTCTTGCACGCACCACCTCCTGTTTTGCTCGAGTTTGTCAACGGACTAGCGGACGACGCGGTCACGTTCTCAAGACTCGGCCTTCTAGGGAAGAAGGCTGGCGAGAGGGCCGGACGTCTCGCGGATTGGTGCTGGTTCGCGAGCACGCTCGTAAATCTCGTGGAGAACAGCGTGGAACGCAGCGTAATCCTTGAACAGCAACATCAAGGTGAGTAGGATTACTTTGTCGGTGCGATTTCGCTGCCTCAACCTTCACTGTCAGTCGAGGGCCGCCTATACGACGAGTCCATGGCTGGTGCCACTGGCAAATCAAATCCGAGCGCAAGCAAGCTTGACCACAAAGAGCTCGCTCGTCTGCAGAGGCAAGATTACTGGATCCAAGTTACCAGGCTCAAGCTACTCATGGACCTCATCTTCGTTTGTACGTCACATTCCTGTTCTGATACCCGCCCGTCGTCATTGTCTTGCCACAGCATACGACATCTTCGGGCTAAAACGCGCAAAAGGCCAAGTCCAAACATTTACCGGCCTCGTGTCGGCGATTCTCTGGTGAGCCCGACCCTGCCTGTCACTTTCTGCTGCGGTCTTGCTGACCATGTTGACCTTGGAAACAGTTCCGCCAAGTTCTACGACCGTCATAAAACGGCCCTGAGCAAAGCCAGTCCGCAGTGACCGTAACATTCTAATTGTTTTCCGTATGATACCCGCATTGTATTTCCATATGCTACCGTCGAGGACTATTGCGTTGTTTACTGCCTGGTTAATTAGAGTACACTGGTTATGGATGATACATCATATACACAAATGCGCCACAAACCCACAAATGACGGAGGACTGACTGTCGGCGCGACACCATGTGATACTACCAAGGTAACCACCCGGACCGCTTTTTGGCCTCAACCGGGGTGTTTGGGACCGGGCTCTGCGAGTCAGGCAGGGATTCGGATTGCAGCTGTTGTTGGAGCGCGGTAACCTCAGCCTCAAGCTGTTGCACATGGGCATAAGCTTCTTCGAGGAAGCGTTCTTGGGCTAAATGTTGCTGCCACGTTCGCAGGCCCTGAATGCAAAGGTTCATTGGAATTGTACCGAACGTGCGTGCAGCAACTGGAGAGGAGAGGGGCATACGATGTAGACCGCAGAGCCGAGGAGTGCAACGGGGACCATGCCCGCCGCATAGTCCGTGTAGAAGCGTGCATGGGGAGACGGCTGAGGCGGTTGCGAGCTGAGCAGTCGGCGCGTTTGGGCGCGAGTTGACGCGTGAGACCGGGGGACATGTCGGGCGAGTGTGCGGGAGGTGCGAGTGCTATTTCGCATGAACATGGTGAGGATGTCCGAGAAAACACCTAGAGTTGACAGACGGAGGCCAATGTGACGGATCCGCGGTGAGTTGGAGGGGCAGCAGTGGGCGTGGTGGAGAACGTGCCGGCGGCTACAGACCCGCTAGCGGACGCGAAAAGGGAAACTCGTCCAAGCGTAGACACGTGGCTGCCTTCGTGGATCCGAAGATGGCGACGTCGGGCGCAGAGGCTGCTCAACTGACCGTCGCCTGCGCCACCTCCTATCCATCGCGGTGCGCGCACCGTCGTTGCGGCCGCATCCGCGATGGAGGAGAGCGTTGCGGTTGTTGGAGGGCGACGAGCAAGCCACAGGCGAAGTTCCTGGCGACAAAATCATCGATTGGTACAGGATCGAGGGTGGGCCTAGAACCGATCTCCTACAAATTGTCCAGTGCGACATGGACAGTACACTGCCACCAAGCGCCCTTCAACCTATATCGGGCGAACGTGGCTACGGAAATGGTCGCAATTTTAGAGGGTACTGCGCTTCTGGCATGTCTGAAGCCACCCCAATAATCTTGAAAAAATTGAGAAGTCGCAGCAGGCAAAGATAGGAGGGGTATGAGGAGGGAGGTGGGAGGGGTGCAGAAGAGGAGGGCGGGAGGCGGGGAAAGGCGGGGCGCCGATCGCGAGAGATGAGGGGGCGTGAGAAGGGATCAAGGGATTATATACTGTCTATCAAGGAACCACGCTCGGTTTACGCTCTCCAGGCCTCCGAGCTCTCTCCTTGCTCCTCGCCTTCGTCCCCGACAGGGTCTTCCTCTGGCCCTCTCGCCGGCCTCCCCACTTTTTTGCCAGCTTTCCCTCTCCACCTTTTGCCGTTCTGTCTCTGTCTCCCTTTGGACTGGCCTCCATATCTTGCAATGGACTTGCACAACTCCTCTCAGTCTGGACAGCCTTTGCGCGTATCTCCCCTTCACCCGGCCTCCCTTCGACATCCCGCCTCCCCATTGTCGCCAAGTACATCAAGAACTCCCCAGCCGCTCCCCCATCGTTTCGCGCATATCCAAGACGTTTACGATGAGAAGGCATACCCGACTCAACTTCAGGACCTCCCTAGTGGCCGCCGTCCGGGGCTGACAACAGACATGTCGCCAATTCCTGGCCCTTCCTCCCTTTCTCGCTTCCAACCATCCTCCCCCAATTCTTCAATACCGCCCTGGATGCGTTCCCAACACATGCACCATTCTCGTCCTTCCCAATTCCACCCGCCCTTCTCCCCGGCCCCTTGCCCAATCGCCTCCAGCTGGGCATCCCCATCTGGTTCTTCCCTCTCTGCCTCTCCTTATGCATCCTCAGCGTCGCCGGCATACACTCTTCCACGCAGTCTCCGGATAGCTAATCTCATCAAGCCCTGGATCCCTATAATACTCTATGTCATAACCACCCTTGGCTTTCTCGTTGCTGTCAGTTTCTGGAAAGTTGAGGTCTTCCAAGGTGCGCACCCCTTCGCCGTTGCCCTCTGTTTTGGACATCATGTTTACACCGCCCACGTCACCACGCTCACAGGCTTGGACGATCTGTCCCGTTGGCTGAAGTCCGACACCTACCAGGGATATGCTGTGATCTTCACCCTGATCTTCATAACAACTATCCGTGAGTACTCTTTTCCGTTCATCGACACCGTCATGCGTCAGCTCTGCGGCATCCCGAGTGCGCAATGGTGCGACTGCGATTTTGAATTTGGCATACCTGGAGGCCCTACCGATGATCACGAAGCTGACGCTGACATCCCCGCAGCGCCCGTTCCTTTATACTCCACACTTATCATTCTCGCCGGCTATACATTCGGACCCTGGACCGGGGTAATCATCTCGTACTGGGCCTCGCTCGCAGGCGCGATCGTAGTCTTCACACTCTCCCGAACATTCTTCCGTGCGAGCATTTCGCGCTGGCTCTCGTGCACCAGCTGGATCAAACGCTCAGTCCGCGCCATCGAGAACAACCCCAAGCTCCTCTTCCTCATCCGTCTTGCCCCCTACCCCTACAATGTCATGAACTGTCTGCTTGCAGCATCGCCCTCTCTGACATTCCGAACTTATACCGTCTGCACGGCGCTGTCCCTCCCGAAGCTCATCATTCACACGAGTATCGGAAGCTCCATCCATTCTTTCGCGGAATACCACGTCAAACGTCCGGGTTCTGAGAACGGCGAGGACTACGGCAGCACGCTATCGCACTACTCGACCGTCGCCGGCATCGGGCTGTGCCTCGCTATCTTTGTCTACCTCTCGTACATCACCCGCAAGGCAGTGGACGAGGAGCTCAGGGACGAGGATGCGATGGATGCCACGTACTCGGAAGAGCGCATCGCGTTCCTCTCGCATGAAGAGGGCAACAGCCCAGACCTCGAGGAACACATGACCGAGGCACCCCACGCACTAGAGATACGCCAAGTGCCGACGCGCGGGAATAGTCCGACCCCCGTCAGCCTTGTGGTCGCAGAGGCTGCTGGTATTGCTCACGTCGGGCACGTTCACGGTCCGGCGGGCAGCACAAACTTGCAGGGACCATCCCCACCGTCGCCATCGGACGCTTAACTTAGCTCTCGCTTTCCGCGTCGCCTTCTTTCCTATCATTGTTTCCGGAGTATATATATCCTATTGCGCGTACATGCGCGCACTGGACGGACCTTGTACCAAACGTTGTACGATTTTCCCTTCTGTCTCGGGCGGGCAGACAGAAGCAGAAGTAGCAGCAGCATTTTTACCTAGTAGTAGCAGTTAAACCTCGTTGTCGGCATTGAAACCACACTCTTTTAGTGTACTTTCGAATTCGGTCCTTGTTAGAGTACATTCTTGGGTTCGCTACGGCTGTGATGTGATCCCCGCTCTCCGCTCCTGTAATATGGGGCGGGACGCGGGGGCGTACGTTACTACGTATACGCGTCTGAGTGTGCCGAAAGCCCCCGCTTAGTCGTTACCCCACCGTCCACTTATAGCTTGTAGTCAGTTGTCGTTGTGTGATACCGTCGTGCCGTCGGACTAAACGTGTACATACAATTAAATCGTCTTGCTTTCTCAATCGTCACTTAATCTAGACCCCCGGGCAATGTCAGACATGTTGCATGTGCGCAGCACCTATTTCGGTCGATCGATCGAGGTTGGTGTATGTACTTGACCAGACGGAGTCGGGCATCCGGATGTGGCGTAGTCGGACGTCTGGTCAGGCGCGTTCACATGTACCTTCACGATTTCGAGATGCCTTGGCAAGAAGGCCAGTTGGCCGAATCGTTGGCGATAGGCACTGTACCACCGTCGTCGGTCAATAAAAGCTAAAGCCTCGGGCCGGGGCATCTGGACGGCTACTTTCACAAATGACCACCTAGTATAATTTTACAAGTCCCGACACCAGTACCCTGGAGGGGTCTCCAACGTCAGCGACGCCGTCAGATTTTTCTAGCCCGTCGGGGACCCTTGATAAGTTCATGAGCTCGGGGCTCCGCGGCCGGGGCTAGTGGAACGCTGTGGAGCAATCTCGCAATGCCCGGCGACTCAACGGACTTAGATCGCCTCTCTCCGCACTTCTAGCCGTCATATCAAAGGGCGGGGCGGTCATTCCAGCCCTCGGAACGACGATGGTTAGATGTGTCGCGATGATGGTTCTTCCGTGTTGCAGATGCTGTATCTTTTCACCTTCGACTTTGATCATAAGCACGAGTTGAAATGTCCGTTGCGGTGCGGGCGACTTTCCTAGTCTAGAAAGTCTCGAAATTAACGGAGCGGCGGGGATTCCGGGCGACATTGACGGGAATGGAACGATCATGAAATACCAAGAGCTCGAGCCCACGGGGCCAGTGCAGCCGCGGGGGCTCGAGCTGGAAGCAGACCGTGCTGATCAACGCAAGCCGCTCGCGCTGCGAGGGTGAACGACCTACTCGCAGCACCGTGAGGGTGTAGGAGGTACCTCACGTTCATTGAGGTTTGACATGCATGCTCGACACCATGACTGTCACGCAGATGCTCACGGCGGCAGCTGCGGCATTCAAGTCCAACCCGTGGTGGCCCTATCCGCAGCCCCATGACTCCGAGCAAGTACGTGCCCAGCGCACTTCCCGCGTGGCACGATAGCGAGAGCCATATCAATAGCGCGACGAATCTGCGCAACATCGCCCGGAGGGTTGGGAGGGCGGTCGAAAGTTTGCTCCCGAAATGCAAGGTTGTGTCACCCGCCACCCGGGAGAACCCCCTGAGGCCGCCCTTACGGTAGGTTTAGGCTGGACGCGCCTGCTGCGGTGATTCGACGGGCGGACCTCGGCGGTCTTGCCTGTGCTTGGTGGACAGCAGGGTTCAACAGGGGCCAGCGTCCGCCCCATACGTAAAGGCGATTGCAACTCCGAGGAGTGCGTGTGGTTCTGTGGGAGGGCGCGAGCCTCGAGGTGGAATGATCCCTCTGCGGGGCGACCGGATGGGAGCGGGGAGGCCGGAGTGACAGCCTGGAAGACGATATGCCCGGAAGGGGTCCAAGGACGCGTGCATTGCGCTGATAGCTCGGGAACGGGAGCATTGGGGGGCAACGCTGGCCCCGGAAGTATGGCGAGCCAGTGGTTAGGATTGCTCTAGCGCCGGACAGAGGCTTGCCAGCTCAGAGTTCTGGGGTCCTAAGGGCTGAGGGCCATCATGGACGTCGAATGCATGCAAGGCCGCCCTTTGACCTTTGAATGGAGTGCTCTGTGCCGGGTGCGGGAAGGAGTGAGAGATTTGACAGAGGAATACGTACAGATTGGACAATGACGCCAATCAGTGGGGATGACGAGCAGGCAGAGGAAGCACCCATCGGCAGGTGACGGGAGCCGGTTCGTAGGCATCGAGAATCGACTTTCCTTGTCCCACGTATTAGGGGCCGGCACGGGACTGTGCGACGATGATATATCGTATGCAGTATGACTGAGTACGACCGGGTCCTAGATTTAGATCCATACTCAGAATCGAGGGATTAACTGTAAAATACAGGGCCAATGTACCTGTCTCCGGGGTGTGCATTCAATGGCTCATCCAAGACGAGTAACCGCAGCACTCAGCATTCATGGCTGTGAAAGTGAGAACACCCGGGCAGTAGTGATATCTCCATGTATTGCGAACGGGTGCGATAGGGCCACGTACAGATAGCGCAACTCTAAAGATACAAGCCGTTCGCGTTTCCAACTCAACTTCCTTCGTGTGTTCGCCCTTGACGACACGGCGATGTGGGAGAAGACGTTCACTTGTCGGAATGACCCAGCGACTTCCCAGGCTGTATATGATCCCGTATACGTTGTTTCTAGTAGCATGCCGATCAGAGTTAGTGGCATCGACTTCTGAGAAGAAATGAGTGCTCACAAGAAGTTTGAGTTCCGGAAACCCGCCTTCCACCTTCCTGTCCCACACCAAGGCAGGTGGTTGACCGTCGAGGAAAAGCCAGACGCGGAAACGTCCGCCCGTTTCCTCTGAGTTGAGCGGCATGATATTTATGACCTTCAACGCGGGAGTTGGGAAGGTCAAGAATAGCTCTGTTGATACCCAAGTCGCTCTATGCAGCCTGTCGGACAAGTCAGCGAAGTATACGTACAAACCGTGTTACACGATGAACTCAACGTACCATCGGCACTGAGAATGGAATCCCCGTCAGGACTGTGTCAATTATGGCTTTTGGCAGTGTGCGTATTCACCCTATCACAGAACTCTATGGTGACACTCGGTGCGATGGAAGGCGATGGTGCAACGAAGGTAGTTGGATCGAGAGGGTTGTGAGGTATTGCACTGGCCGGCTCCGGAACTTTAACAGCTGGAACTTGTTGGTTGTCGGGTTGACAATCAACGCAGACTTCAGCTTCCGCCATGGTGACTAACACCACTGATATCGTCGGCAAGAGGTGGTGGGAGGAAAGCAAGGAGGCCGAGGGAGGAGGACCTTCCAGCGGAGACAGCCGGCGCTCCGAAAGCCCGCGGCGTCCGTGAGGAAGACGGTCACGTGCATAGGACGCGTCGGTAGCACGCGTTTCCATCGTGGCTGGGTCCCGCGTTTTCCACTGCTTCCACCACCATCCAGCCTCCAACGGCCTACCAACTCTCCGATTCCTTGTCTTCTCGCACAGCCTAAGACCCTTCCGTCCACTCAAAGAAGCGCATATACCTAGTCCATATACCGAGAACTCTGGCGCAATGCAAACGACGGACTTCTGCATGGGAAGCCCGGCTTCTCCTGCTTCTGAACAGCCACCCACAGTATGGCCAGTACACAGTAAGTGGCTTCTCTTGGAAGCCATTTATTGTGGCTCAGTTCTCTTGCAGTCGAAGTCCGGGTGGCTCCCAATGCTACTTCCCGTTTCGACACGATCCGAAACGCCGTCCACTCATATCTGACGACCTCCTTGTCGGACATCTACTTGCCTTCCGAGATCGAGGGATGGGAAGATGTACCGCTGCTTGCGTCGTCCATCGAACGAATTGCAGCGTCCGAGTGCCCTTGTCCAACATCTTCTCTGCCCATCGAACAGACGGCGCTCCAAATACACGTTTACCAGCCCACCGACGCGGATGCGTTTGAAGAGCTCACCAGCGGCAGCGGTAGAGGAGAAGATGACCAAATCATGGCTGCGACCGCCTGTGAGCTTCCAAGCTCTTCATGGGAGGGCTTATGGGAGAGCCTGATCTACTCCGACGACATCAAGTCTAAACTACTCGACTATATCTACGCCACAGTTGTCTTTAGTGATGCTGACGTTGATTGTGAGTTTTTCTTCATTTCAACCCGTGTCTGTATCTCACCATTTGAAGTTAATGTGGTGTCTTGGAATCGTGTCGTTTTGCTTCATGGCCCTCCGGGGACAGGAAAGACGTCGCTTTGTCGAGCATTGGCGCAGAAACTGTCGATCCGATTATCACATAGGTTAGTGAACTCGTCGATCCACCATATAACGCTCTCAGTTACTGACTGTCTACCGATATCAGATATTCACATGCGCGGCTACTTGAAATCAATTCCCATTCCCTGTTTTCCAGATGGTTCTCGGAATCGGGCAAGCTCGTTCAGAAACTGTTTAGCAGCATTATGGAGATGGTTGAAGATGAAGAGTCCTTTGTCATTGTTTTAATTGGTAAATAGTCAGTCCTTTTCGACTGACAAGCCGCTAATCGTCTCCCAGATGAAGTAGAATCGTTAACCGCGGCACGAGCTGGAGCTATGGCGGGGACAGAACCTTCGGATGCACTTCGAGTGAGTCCAATCCTCGTCATGTGGGTCGTATTTTGTCTCATATTTTATCATCAGGTCGTCAATGCGCTCTTGACCCAGCTAGACAAGTTGAAGCACAAAAAGAACTGTCTCGTTATGTCAACAAGCAATCTCGCCACGGCGATTGGTGCGCGTTTTCTGCCTCGAAGCTCTCGCGTTTGTATAGCTCTAACGATGTCTGTTACTGTAGACTCTGCGTTCGTCGATCGGGCAGACATTGTGCAATACGTCGATCTTCCTCCAAGGGAGGCGATTTACGAGATCCTTCGCGGGTGTTTGGTAGAACTGGTCAAGAAGGGTATCGTATCCCAAGTGGTTCGTGTCTACCATTGTTTCAAAATGATTTCATGCTGATGATATCAACGAAGGATGTACCGGGGCTGGCACAAGCACAACTCTACGAGCGAACAGCTGACTTTTCGAACTTGAGCCTGACAGCAGCGCAGCCGATCATCGACGACACTGCATCTCCCTCAGCGGGCACAATGGAACTTGATCCAAAGGAGCGATCGCGTCTACTTTCCATCTGTCTACTCCAGCTGGCACAGAAATGCAGGGTATGCTCTTCACAGCTGTAATTTTATCGACGTAAAACTCACCTAGGCATAGAATCAGGAGATGTCTGGGCGATCCTTGCGACGTCTGCCGGTCTTGGCACATGCACGATACATTAGAACTCTGCCGGCGGTTTCTCCACGCCCCGCTTCTCGACCAAACGGGGCGTCGAAGCAACCCTTCACATCTGGAAGAGGGACGGCTGTGGAGACATGGTTGGATGCTATGGAGCGAGTAGTTCAAGCACAGGCGACAGAACGCACAAGGCTACAATGATGTACCACACATCGTCCTGCGATGTCCGTGCGATGTTGGAATCTCCGTGGCAAGATTCTCGAGTCGGCCTCAGCGTGGCTTGTGCATGGCATGCTGTAATTTTATCGACGTACACCGCTTGTACTTCCACGTATCTTGTAGCATTTAGTGTATTCTGCAACAGAACCATGTTTTGATACTAAAACCGAGTGCCCTTTATGATCATGAAGTCGAAGTTTGTAAGTAGCAGTGAATCCATCGATGGAGGTTATGCTTCATAGACGCCTTCCATTCTGGGCCAACGTGGCGAAGCAGGCGCTTGTTTTGTGCAGAAAGTACCAGCAATCGCTGACATTTGGCACTCTCGTCCTGTTTCTCAATCACCATCTCTCTTTCTCGTGATTAGGCAGCGCGAGTGTCTCCAGGGTCGCCATGGCGTACGTTCAGATCGAAGCCGACGAGGTAACGTCTAGTCTTCGTTGAATATAGTGTATTACTTCGGTACTGACGTCAGTTGTGTCCGGTCCTAGAGGATGGAGGAGGGACCTGAACGGCTTCAGTTCCAATGTACGACTGGCTTCGCTACTCAAAGGCGTATGTGGGCTGAAGAGTTGTTCGACTAGCATTTCTAGGCACGGACGCACGACAAGCGAATCAAGAGAGCACTGCCAGTCGAGGTGCGTGCTCTGGTGTTCATGCGTCCCAAGTGTGCTCACGCCGTTTATTTCCATCTGCACTGACAGGATACTTTTCTGACAGACCAAAGAGCTCCGGCTTCTGGCAGCTTGAGTACTACCAACCCTACTTCGATGTGGACACCAAGATGGTGAGCTTCCTCCCGTCCCTGTTTCTCGACTCCCATTTCCAACTCAATGATGCCCACTTCGTTCTCTCCTCGCCGTATGGGTACCTGTATGACAGGTTATCAAACGGTGCTACACCACCCTTCTCCCACACACCTCCAACTACCTCTCTGCCCATCTAACACCCAGCGCCGACCTCTACGGCCCCTTCTGGACTCTTACCACACTCATCTTCGCGCTCTTCCTCTCCTCCTCGCTCGCATCGTCTATTGCAGCCTACCTGACCGACCCCAAGAACTCTTCCGCCGCCGTGCTCGAGTACGACTTCGGCCTCCTCTCGACCGCCGTGGCACTAGTCTACTCGTACGGAATTGGCGTGCCTGTCGTCCTCTGGCTCGCGCTACGGTACATGGGCGTTGGGGAGTGGAGCGTCATCGAGGCCGTCGCCGTGTGGGGGTATGGGATGTTCGTGTGGATCCCTGTCGCAGTACGTCTTGTCCATCTGTCGAGATCGCGGATGCAGAGGATCTGACAATAGAGGCGTGGGGCTCCAGTTCCTCAACATCAACCCATTCCCGCTCGCGCGGTGGATCCTCACGGGTATCGCGTTCCTCGTCTCGGGGTGGTTCCTTGTGGCGAACGTGTACCCTGTTCTCGCTACGGTGCGCCTACTTCTCATACATACCAGTGTGGTGCTATGTTCGCTAATGTATGTGACTTGCAGGCTGACGCAAAGCCTGTGAGACTCATCATCATTCTCCTCGTTGCGCTGCATGTCGTCGTTGCGTTCTGCTTCCAGGTTCTGTTCTTTGGCTACTACCCTCTG
The DNA here is from genome assembly GCA_002760635.1 of Ganoderma sinense ZZ0214-1. Lineage (NCBI taxonomy): Eukaryota > Fungi > Basidiomycota > Agaricomycetes > Polyporales > Polyporaceae > Ganoderma > Ganoderma sinense. Next base: position 1,539,298 of record AYKW01000001.1, read on the forward strand.
AAAGAGCTTGGCCCGAAGGACCCCATTCCTCCTCCTCAGGCTACCGCGACTGGTAAACCGTGATGATTTGGGTCATACCTTTCGAGTAGCAGTAAATTATTACGCTTCTATAGTGCATACAATATCTACATTTTCCGTATGTTGACTAGCTGAGCGGTGAGCCGTAAGTGATGTGTGAGCATTGAACAGGAATGACATTGATACAGCGGATAGAGTGAGGATGTACGAAGTCGAAGTGAGCAGTGCGCAGTGATTAGGCAGTGGTGGTTGTACATATAGACTAGTGTTCCCCGCGGAGCATAAACTTCAGAATATTCTGAAACGCTTGGCGATGAAGAAAACGATACCAGACACAAGACCACCGATGTGACCAGCGGTGTCTGTACCGACGCGCTGTATACATGTTAATATATGGGATATCACCAAGAAAGGTTCGGGTTGCTTACATGTTGGTTCACTGCGCTGTAGCCATCATAAAGGAAGATGCCTGTCACGAAAGCCCACGCTGGCAAGGGGAGAACACCGAATATGTAGAAACTTGTGGTCGGCGCAACACAGGCGAAGTAAGAAACCACAGCGTAAATAGCACCACTGGCGCCGTAAGATCCCGAGCCTTGTGCTTGTTCTCTTCCTTGTACACGATTGCGCCAGGCAATCCCAGCCAAACTGGATACAACGCCGCCTGTTACGAAAGGGAGGGAGATTAGAGCCAATGCGGGGCTTGATGCAGCGGAAGTACATACTTCCAAGGTACAAGCCAAGGAAGCCGACGTTTCCGAGGATGGAAAGCACGAGGGGTGCCATGAAGTAGAACGTAAACCCATTGAAGAGAATGTGGCCTGCATTCTCATGGGAGAAACACGCTGTCAGTAGCGTGTACCTAACGAATGTCATTAAGTTCATATACACAGGCAAAGAGTACGACTAAAAAGTGCGCACCATCTACCTGCGCTCAGGTTATTCGACCCAGCGATGAAGTGTTGCCTCATCCAGAGGTACGATGATGGGTCTCCCGTGCTTTGCTGCGAGATCGCCCAAGCGCATCAGACGAAATGGGGTTAGGATAGGCAGTGCGAGAAGATCAGACTCACGTATTTTGCCCAGGCGAGGTTCCACGATGCAAACACAAGGCCATTGAGACCCATGATGCCCCAGAAGATGACATTATTTGGGATCGCATTTAGGCGGTTTCGCAGTCGCTGCCAGGGTCCATTGGGACCACGGTTGTAACCGCCGTATCCTCCGCTCGAGCCTCTATTGATCCCGCTTCTATGGGTAGCACGCGCAATGCTGCGGGCAACGAACTTGAAGATGGATTGCTCCTGCAAAGTCGGTGGCGTCCGAAGGACCGTCAGAGGGAGTACGGCTGTGGCGCCGAGCGTAGAATGTCGCGCAGACGCGCAGAATCTGGGTCCAAGCCACACGCCATGATGGAGGGTCGGCGAAGACGGCCTAGAGAATGAAAGAAGGGGCGAGAGAGGGAGGAGAGACCTCTTCATGGTGGTGTGTGGCCACAGATCTAGAGGAAGCTGGCCGAGAGGCGGGGTGGATCTAAGTAGGACGAGTGACAGTGTGCTCGGTGCTGTTCGTCCCTCGGCGCGTTCTCTCGGCATCGCTGATTGATGTTTGTCTGTGTTTGACGATAACCCTCATTCTCAATTCCACGTGCCTGCAATGCAGCCAGTGCTCGCGCTCGCTACTGCGTCGTGGATTGGGCCCTTGCATCCACTTCTCATCGCAAACATGTCTCATCATCTGTTTTTGCTGTCTCCTTCAGATACGCCCCTCTACAGCTTGACTCACTACTCTTCCAAGCCGTCCCAAACGGCAGTATCACCTTTGGCCTCCAATCTTCCGAGCTGGTCGACATCCGCGTTCGCTGGGACACTCAGCGCGTTATCCGGAGCAACTGCAGCAACACAGGCACACCATGGACAAGGCGGGATTGTGAAGATAGGTGGGGGGCAGGATAGACATGTCATACAGATGGTTGCGAATGCGAGTCTGGATGCTATTGAGGAAGTCATGCGCAAGGACAGTGTAATGTTCGTATCCTCCTTATGTTCTACCGACATCGCCTTCATGCACATCCCGCTGCGCCATCCGGTCGTGCGCGCACAGGTACCTGAAATCTGTAGACAAGTTCAATGAGTGGACCGTGTCCGCATTTGTGACGCCTGCAAGTACGCATGTTTTGCAGATCGTGGCCCCTGTGGTACATGAGGTGATTGACAGGATCTGTTGCGGTAGATATGAAGTTTGTGCTGCTACACGAGTCCCGTAACGACGACGGGATCAAGGCGTTCTTTACTGATGTCTGGGAGCTGTACGTGAAGGTGAGTCGTACCGCCTCCTCACCGGGGTGTCCGGAGGCCGAAGCCAATCAACACCAAACTGTCAGACGATGCTCAATCCGTTCCACACGGCCCACACTCCTATACGGAGCGCTGTATTCGACTCCCGCGTACGAGCTAGTGCGAAGAAATACCTGTAGTGCGAGACGGCCAGGACAAAAGAAGGCAATGTGTGGACGGATGCCGTGGGGGGAGTGTCAGGTGCTCTATTGTGTGCGCAGGACGAGGCAGGTCCGGCGAGGGGCGATCGTTGATCGAGGCCAGCGTACAGGAACATTCCAGCTGCGCACATGGAGGGCGATAGAAGGAGCAAGCGTATGCGTGTACGAGCATTAGAGCCAAGCAGAGGACGTGGGTGTGATTGAAAAGAGTGAGACCGGGATTGGGGGCGGGAAGGCGGATGACATAGAGCGGGTGGCCGGGGTCTGGGCTGGCGCTGGGTGGGGAGAGGCTAAGGACGGACGATGGCGGCTTTGATCTCTGCGTCTCTCTCTCTCTCTGACCTGTTGGTGGCTCCTCTTTTCTCTCTTGCCGTTGTCTGTCTCCGTCTCTCTTCACCTTCTATCCTATATATCGCTACCTCTTTACATACGCGCCAGTTCTTTCCTCGGCCAGCAACTCTAATCGCCTAGCGGCCTTTTCTTCCCAACCCGCGCAGCAACTCTGCAAAACTTGCCACCCTCTCCACCCACCGCCAACTTCTAGGAGAGAGATAGACGTGCCCATCCTACTGCTTGATTCTCCTGCAAGGAACCTCTCAATCCTCAGGTAAGATCTTTACCCGCCTCTCACCCCACACCCCGTCTTTGACAGCCTGGGTTCGCTTCCAGCTGTATTTTTTCCCCGTTCATTTCTTGCCCTCCACACTCGAACCTGCCTTCTCACCGGATCCACAAGCTTTCGTATATCCCCCGATCTTTTATCACGATATGGCCGCCACTCCTGCTCCCAACCCTCGCGCGTCTCTTCTCGCTGGTTTGCGCACCGGAGGTGTCCGCTCCTCCTCGGGCTCTATCCCAAACGTGCCGCATACAGCAGCCCCAGCCGGCACCTTCAACATACCCCGTATCGTCGCTCCGAAGCAAGAAGACAACCTCTTCCCACCCGAGGAAGAAGATGAACTCTCCAGCATGATGTCCCAGAACCTCTACATCCACAACAACCGTGCCCGTCAGGCGCCCGTCACCGCCGCTGTTGATGGCATTCCGAATCGCTTCCAGCACCAACAGCAGCAGGCAATGCACATGAACGGCATGGCCTTCAACCCGCTTCACGCCATGAACCAGAACCAGCTCCAGCAGGTCCAGCTCCAGTTGATGCAGATGGAGTTTGCCCGCATGCAGGTATGATGCAATTTTATATCATCCGCAGCTTATCCGAAACTTAGCCATGTCGTGTAGGCTCTCCAGGCCCAGCAGTATCAGGCTGAGATCCTCGCCGCTCAAGCCCAGGCAGCGCAGCAGCGTCAGCGTCAGGCGCAACAGGGCAACCGCCGCGCCGCGTCGTATGCCGTCCCATCCACAGCTGGCCCGACCAACACGTCGTTTGACCTGCGCTCTGCGACCATGAACGCGCAGATGCGCCGCGCGAACCAGGCTGATCAGCTGCGTTCCAGGCTGGGCGTTTCCGAGGATCAGGTCCCCATGACTGCTGCTCTCAATGGCAAATTCGGCAGCCGCATTGGTTCTGGCAAGTACGACTCTGACGACGATGACTTCTCGTCTGTGGGCGCGCGCCCACCCGCGAGCGCCAACTACACAACCGTCATCAGTGGTGGCACTTCCCTCGGTGCTCCGACCACGCCGAGTGTTCCCTCCAAGTCAGATACCGCCGTTTCATGGCGTCGCGCCCCTGGAAGCAACTCTGTGTTGAGCGCCAACCGCGCTGTTTCGTCTCCCACCGTCAAGGTGACGCCGCCTCCCTCCGAGCGTGTTTCGCCCCCTCCAGTGCTTGCAACCAGCAAGGCGCGCCCGACCCCGTTGCGCTTTACCGCCGAGGCCTCAAATCCTGTTGTCTCCGCTGTTGCCATTGACACTGATGGCACCGAGGCTGATGACAGCTCCACGTCGTCTAAATCCAACTCAACCCCGAGCACCCCTCATTCGGCCGGCTCTGTTGACGTCCCGCCTCTGTCTCCGCGCGAGGAGGCTTCGAAGAAGCTGTACGAAGGCCTAGGGATCGGTCGTCCCGCACCTGGCATCAACGTTGTCGTCTCCCAGGACTCCCAGATTGTCGTTCAGCGGCTGGTCAGCGCCCCTGTCCGTCAGCCTCGCGGGCCTCCGTCCAACAACGAGGAGCTCGTCCCGAAGAACTTTGCGACGCGCAGCAGGCGCAAGGCCGTCGACGCCCTTCTGGTGCACGCGCGTGAGCGTCAAATCATCGTCGAGGCTTACTAGATCTCCCGCCTCGGGACCCGCCGTCACCCCGCGACAACCTCAACTGTGCTCTGTGCCTGCATACCCGCATCTCCCGATGACACCGACAACAGCTTGACGGACCGTTCCTGATTTCAACACGACGGAGTTGTACGATACATCTCTCTGGACGATTTTGCTTCCCTCCGCCTGCCCCAACAACGACACCTTCATTTTTGCCCTGCCAGCGTATTTAAAGAGCGTGCGTGCCCGAACTAGGACTTCCGTATGCAGATTGGCCCGTGCCCATTCTTTCCTTCATTTTTATTTACACTCCTCCCCCTGTTTGGTTCTGGTTTTATCCCTTCCCCCACCTCCATCCCCACACCCCTTCCAACCCCTTGCCATCTGCCTCCATCCTCGTCGTCGCTAAAGTCCGGCCGCGTCGGTGGTCGATGACGGAGTGGGTTCCGACGGGCATCCATCAAACCCCCAACCGCGCGTGCGGTCCGTGGTTCTGACTAGGTTCGAGTTCGAGTAGTGTAGTGGGCCGCGGCTGTGGCCGCATGCATGATGTTCGTGAGCGCAGTGGTGCAGTGGGGACGGCGCAGGGAAGCAGCGCTTCCCCCGGTCGCGAACGGTATACTGTTACTGTACACTCATATACATACACGGTCCGCCGCCACGACGCGAAGGAACGCGCGTGCGCAGGAGGCGTCGCGCGAGCGCGTGGGCGGCCGTGTGCGCAGTGTTTATATATGCACTCGTACATAGTACCCTGTTTACATACGTACTTGCCAGCACGTTCTCGTTGCGCCTGTTTCATCCCCCTGTACACCCGGTCGAATACGGTAAATGCATCGTACATCCGCCTCTCTAAAAATGATGTTTGAATGGTCTCTGGAGTGAGTTCGCCGGAACTCGCGGCGAGAGGGAGAGCAAAGGAACACGAATAGCAAGCGCATACAACAAGTAGCTGACAGCGAAGTACAATGACGACATTTCGCGTGCAGCCTTCTGTGAAGAGCTGCATCTACTTACACCGCTGACCGACGATCGCCTTTCCGTGCTCCTATTCGAGAATAAGCAAATATCAGATATGCTCAAGCTCAAGCTTTCTACAAAGCTTACCTGCCACTCCTCCTTGCTGATCCACAACTGGTGGAACGTACCCAGACTGGCGAGAATGCTCCCGCCGAGCCACCCACCGTACCGTCGCTCGATGGGGTTTCCGGGTGCGTGAATCTTGACCTGCAGAAGGGTCAGTCACCACACTGCCAGTGCCACACAAGATGGGCAGCTCACATGCTGGAAGTGCCTGCTCATCTCGGCCGAGAGGCGGTCCGCGAAGCCAGCGAAGAGACTCCCGCCGCCGGTGAGGACGACGTTGCCCAAGAGCACCTGGCGCAAATCATTATCACACTGCTGGATCGAGGACACGATCAGGGAGGGTATCGTCTTAGGCAGGTTCGGGTTCGACGCCTGAGGGGTGCACACCAAACAGTGTCAGTCCATACCATCTCACATTGCAAGACGGCCAAACGCAACGCACCACGAGCGCAGACGAGTGCGCGAAGAACTGCTCGCCGACGGCGTAGCGCTCCATGCCTGTGAAGTAGTTGTTGTACCCGGTCGGGAACTCGTAGTGGCGCGCGCCCTGCCCAGACGCGAACTGGTCGTTCCAGCCCTGGGTGAGGATTCCGGCGACGCTTTGGATCCACTCCTCGACCTCGTGGTTCTCGGCCCATGCGCGCCAGCTCTCGGTTGTGCCTGCTTGTCGGTCTTCGCGGAGGGTGAACTTCGCGGGGACACCTGCATCCACGGGCTGCGAGCGCGAAGGTGACACAGCGAAGCAGCATGGATTAAAACGGAGAGAACGCCTAAGTTTCTGTTAAATGTAATTCGGCAGCACGAAAGACGCACTGTCCGATTAGCGATGAGCTGGTGGGGGACGAGAGAGATGCCTTGGCGTGTTTGAGTGGGGTTCGTAAGTAAATGCTTCGCGTGGGCATGTACCAGCTGTGGTAGTGCACAATGTGCAAGCCCTAGTTGAACGTGGTGATTGAGATGTGTGTGGAGTAGTTCATAGTGGGGAGCGAAGCTCACCTTTCCTCAACACAAAGCCGTCAACTACGGGCGTGACGCTTGCTGTTGACTGACCAACGTCAATGACCAGGGCTGAGCCTTTTCCAGCGGCAAACCTATTTGAGGAAAGCAATCAATGTGGCGAGCGACAACTATTGAGAAGTATACTGACGCATTGAGCACGCCAGTGTTCGCGATATAGAAGGCGGGCACTTGAAACTCCTCGAACATGATCTCGGCCATACGCTCTCGGTTCGCTGGCGTATTCCAGGGTGCCTCGGTGATGAGGACGGGGTGGTCGGAGGGACTACAGCGCATGACTTCGGAGAACGCATGGTTGATGAGGGGTGGTACACAGTCGAAGTTCTGTACTGCCATCGCAAATGCGACCAGTCTGAGCGCGCGTGGCAGGGGAACACGAGATGGAACAACACGCACTCAAGCCATCGTGCATTGGGTTGCCGACCTCCATCCCACTCCGCCATAGTGAGGGACCGTTCTGCCCGATATGTAGCTTGACTTTGGGTTTGGGTGGTGCTGGAGGTTGCTCACCCTCCGTCGCCCCTGCATCCCCCATTGTGACATCTCCGCCATTCGCTTCCGCGGGATCATCGATGAAGCCGAATGAGGTGGGGACGATAGCCTTGGGGGTGTCATCGCCCGCGTACCCCGCACGGAGGGAGGATGAACCAAAGTCGAGGACAAGCGCGGAGACCTCGTCTGCACGAATAATGAGTGAGTATTGGAGCATGCGATTACGCGCATACTCACCTCCGCCATAGTTGACCATTTTGAAAGAGTAGAAGGGACCCTAGGACGCGTTTCGGAAAGCAGGACGAGTGCCGAGCTCAGGGTGCAGAGACGCGCGAGCAACGCGAAGGAGCACGCACCCGATCTCATCTTGACCACTCGCTCACGTGGCTGCAATTCAGGAAATTTCGTAGGCGCGCGTTCAGTACCTTTCAAGCACTGTTCACCTCCTCGGAGTTTCGTTTTTCTTCTAGCTGGGTTTCCTGCTTGGACTATCGACCATGGTAGCTGCTATAGAGGCGAAGAAGAGCTCCAAGAAACGGAAGGCGACGCTAGAGGAGGAGGTACCTCCCTCATTCCCGGAAGAGGTCGACCTTGATATGGGTACTGAGGACGAAGGCGAGGAGCTGGACGACGCTTCGGACGGAGAGGTAGATGAGTTTCCGGAGATCGATGCAAGGAGCGATACAGACGACGGAGACTATGCCGCAGACGGTGCGAGCGCCGAGGGCGAGTCGGAGGAGGATGACGAAGATGACGAAGAGTCAAACGACCTCTCGGATGAGGAGGAACACCATATATTCCCCAAGTCCAAAACCATTATCTCGGATATCACTGGTCAACCAAAACGCGTATATCCCGAGATTGAGCCCGACTATGATTCCGATTCTTCGACAGAAGACGTACGAAGGCCTTACTTCGTATTTAAACCAGTTCAATGTACTAAACGAATGTTCACACGTTCTAGACCCCTAATCGCGTCGGAAACATACCAATGCATTGGTACGACGATCTACCGCATGTGGGGTACAATATTGATGGCAAGAAGGTCCTTCGCCCTGCTCGGGGAGACGAGCTGGATAACTTCCTGAAGACGGTGGAGGACCCAGAGTCATGGTGAGCACTATTGTCATTATACCCCGTTCGCCTATCACAAACCACGCGTACAGGACCTCCGCGTTTGACACGAACACCCAAATGGACAAGCCTCTTACTCCAGAGGAACTGGACATCATCCGACGGTTACAGGAGAACGAGAACCCAGACGCCAACTACGACCCCTACGAGCCTACGATCGAATGGTTCACCGGAAAGGGCAAAGAAGAGATCATGCCTCTCTCCGCCGCCCCCGAGCCCAAACGAAGATGGGTTCCGAGTAAATGGGAGAAACAGAAGGTTATGAAGATCGTCCGCGCTATCCGTCAAGGACGTATCCTCCCCAACAAGCCCAAAACCGCGTCCGCCGCGCCCCAGTTCTACCCCATCTGGAATGACGAGCCCTCCAACGCCCCCGCGCCCCTCCCCGCGCCCAAGCCTCGCCTTCCAGGAAACGCGGAGTCGTACAACCCGCCCGAAGAGTATCTTCCGACCGAGGAAGAGCGCAAGAAGTGGGAGGAGACGGACCCGGAAGACCGCGAGCGCGACTTCCTGCCGCAGAAGTACAGCGCACTGCGCCTCGTGCCCGCATACGGCCAGTTCATCAAGCAGCGGTTCAACCGCCAACTGGATCTGTACCTCGCGCCGCGCGTGCAGCGGGTGAAACTGCAGATCGATCCCGAGAGCCTGATCCCCAAGCTGCCGAGCCCCAGCAGCTTGCGGCCCTTCCCCCTCTACCGGAGCCTGCAGATTGGGCATGAGGCGAAGCGCGTCCGTGCCGTTAGCGTGAGCCCGGATGGCGGTTGGGTCGTCACTGGGGACGAAGGTGGGGTTGTGAAGCTGTGGGAAGTCATGGTCGGGAAGGAAGTGAGGCGGTGGACGTTCAAGAGCAAAGTCGGTGCTGTAGAATGGTGTCCTCGGACAGATGTCAGCCTCTTTGCAGTCGCTATGTGGGTATTCGTTGTTTATTTCTTCCCTCAACCGCACTCACGTTGTTCTTTCTCCACAGTGAGGACCACATACACTTCATCATTCCCCCAAATCTTCCAGCCCCCATACTAACAGCCTCTCAAAACGCCCTCGCGCCTGCCAATCTCCCACCAGCTCCCTCCACTCCCTCACCCGTCAAATGGACATCAGTGCCCGCTGCACAATCATCATCCGATGTCCCAATCCTCACCCTCAACCTCCCATCCTCACCGGAACCGCCTAAGCAGCTTGTGTGGCACCGGAAGGGTGACTATCTCGCTTCAGTATGTACGTGCACCATTCTTCCATTGTTGTCTGTCAGAAGGCGAAATAACAGAAAACTGACCGGATCCAACTGGCGTTCCGTAGCGGAAGGCCAGGCAGGCGTCTGGATCCACCAAGTATCCCGGCGTCATTCGCAGGCGCCGTTCAAGAAGGTGAAAGGGGCCGTCCAGCTCGTTCTCTTCCATCCGTCAAAACCGCACTTCTTCGTTGCGGTGCGTATGCCCATTTATGCCGGACGCTCCCTTGACCGCGTTCTGATCGATCCGTTTTCCCTCCATTCTTCCCGGGTGCGATGGCGGCGTTCTGTGTTTCCGTCCCTCCATGGCCGGTCCTGACCGTCCGATCCTATGCTGTCCTGTCCTACAGACGCAGCGGTACGTGCGGATGTACAACCTTGCAGAACAGACGCTTCTCAAAACGCTCACCCCGGGGACACGGTGGATATCGTCCATGGACGTGCACCCGTCGGGTGACCACCTCATTGTTGGCGGTTATGACAAGAAGCTGTGCTGGTTCGACCTCGAGCTGAGCGACAAGCCGTACAAGATCCTCCGGTACGTACGCCGTTTCCTAGCCAACATAGCAATTGATGGCCGCGTCTGCACTTGCACGAGGCCAGGGCTTCCATGCGCGCCTTCTTCACGTACGCGTTCCGCTCTGCATCGTTCATGCACGCTTGACGTGATTCATATTGCATTTACTGCCGTCCCGCTCCGTGCTCCGAGGGCGTTCTGGGTGGCGGTCGAGCTTAGACTCGACGCTTGCTTCTCGCGTGCCTTCCTTTTGCCCGCCTTTTCCGCCGCTCGCGTCGCGTCGTCCCGACGCCCCAATGTTCCGCTTACCCCTCCGTCCTGTAATGCTCTCTCACCCTCGCGCCGCTTTACGTCTCGTTCTCGTCTCCTCTCTCCAATGTCGCCACCCCTAACTGACATCTGACACTGACATCGACTTTGACAACGACAGGTACCACGCGCGAGCGCTGCGCTCCGTCGCGTTCCACCCCACGTACCCGCTCTTCGCGTCGTCGTCGGACGACGGCTCGATTCAGGTCTTCCACGCACGCGTATACAACGACCTGATGACGAACCCGCTCATCGTGCCTCTCAAGATCCTGCGCGGGCACACTGTACGCGACGGGCTGGGTGTGTTCGCGCTGCGTTGGGTGCCTCGCCAGCCATGGCTTGTGAGCGCCGGTGCGGACGGGCAGGTGTCGGTGTGGTGCAGCTAGTTCATCATCCAACGGATCTAGCTTGATGAAACAGGAGGAAGGAGAAGGAGAGTGGTGTGTGGTTGACGTGTTCTATGTGGGTGGTTTTGGAAGTCTACGATAATGCTTGATTGGAAGGCGTTGTTCCAAACTCGTTTGGATTGTGCTCCCGCTTGGTGCTAGGATGTTGGGGTTTACGGTCTGGACACCGGGCTGCGCCGCTTTGGAATATCAAGAACAGGGAGCCTAGGGTTGCGGTTCTCCGCGGCGGCGGGGGGCGATGGTCGGTCGACTCACTTAGTTTGAGTTTGAGATGACAGTACTCAGTAGGACTACATAGCCTGCTTGCAATACGCACTCTATTAGTATACCGGCCAATGAGAGACGTCCAAGGGTGCATGACATTAATATTGAATTGCGGAGGTAAAAGCTGGCAAAAAATCTTGTTCGCTTCAGGTATAAGGTTTGCACTTTACGCCCTATACATGCCGGTGGCACTAGAACCTTCTGACGTCGTGACGCCGACGTGGGGCACTCTAACACACATCCCTCCAGTGGCGGCGTTGCGGTAAGTTGCCGTCTGGCCGCAATGCGGCACGATCCCACCACACACCACCGAAGGTACAACTTCGTTCCCTCTCTCGTGTGCGATTCTTCGGCCATGCTTCGCGCGAGGATCCCCGGATCACCAGAAGCCCTCGAGGTCATTGAGAAGTGTTGTGACGGGCCCGCGCGTGTGCGTGCACACCTTTTAATTTTTGCAATGTCACCACATCGGCCCCATTGCGACAAATGCGCTCGGCTCTGGGGCGGTTGTTCCGATCTCGCGGACTGGTCTACGGAGGCGCCGGGATTTTACGTGAGAGGTGCGGATGACAGCCAGGGCTCGAGCAGAGGTGAAACCCGAAAGATAACCGCGCGTGCGGTATTGGTAGAAGGCAGCCGCCACGCAGCGCGCACGAGGCGCTACTAGTACCGCAGCGCACCACGACGACAGGTCGGGTGGGAAGCCCGGGCAGAGAAGGCCAGAATATTGCGGAGCATGGGGGACGACGGTGGACGAGGAGAGGACGACAGAGGAGGAAGTGGGCGTCGGAGGAAGGCCGCGGGGTTGGAGTGAGTCAAGTACGAGACCTGGGAGGAGCTGCCAGATCTGGCGATAGAGTGTGGCCCGGATCGGGCGGACTGCCTCCGATCGTGTGGGACTTGATCGGGCTCGCCTTTTTTGCTTCCGCTTGTTGCGTTTCTCCGGTCTCTCACCCTCCTCCCCCTGCATAATGCTGCAACTGTCAGCTCTTCTGCCATCCGGTCATCGCACGCACTGGACACCACATTAACACAACGTGGTGGATACCAACTCACACATTTTACCTACGCCGAAGAGCAGCGGACAAAAGGGTCGTGAATCCACAGACAAGGGCGGGCGGGTGGAGCGATCGCCATGGACGCAAGTGGCAGGAGACGCGAGGCGCAGGCTTTTGAGCCGTTGAGAACAAGGAAATCGGCGCAAACGGCAACGGGCGGTCGAAGTGCTTCGGAACGACACGTGCCGTAATGGCTGTCGCGTCCAGCCACGGCAGCTTTTAAGTAAAACGATTCGTCGCGCCAGCCCGCCCTCTGCGTCTCTGTCTCTGTCTCATCCCCAGATCCCCGACCCCGACCCTCTTCACCTCCTCCCACCCTCCCGCTCCACTCATCTCCCTCAGCGCCCAGCCATGGTCGATTGGACGTCGCAGGTCGAGATTCAACGCGGGACAGGCATGTTCCCTTACTGTTATCTGCGACGCTCGAGCTCTTATTCGACATTGCTTACAGTGGCCTACGCCAATGTCATCTTCGCAAGCTTCGGTCTGTACATTTGGGAGGTCTTCCAGACATCAGACTTTGAGTGGTCGGTCGTCGAGGGGAAACGGAAGTTGAAGCTACACATGGTATGTCGTAAACATTCTCGTGTGGTTGGTGATCTCTCACAATGCAACGTTCCTTGTGTACAGAGTATGTATACGTTGATTCAACGCGTATGACCTGGAGTTGACCGTTGTGTGCAGTCCCCTTCTTCATCGCTCGTTACCTGATCATCTTCTCGATCACGTCACTGTAAGTGCCTTTATTTTTCGGTGTGGGAGCTACATTGACTGGTTCGTTTTAGCATGGCTTCCTTCACCGTCAAGTCACCGGTTTGTGCTCACCTTAACGATCCTTGCGAGGACATCCTCCTGACCAAATTTCAGATAAACTGTGGGGCGCTGTATGCATTTATCTGTGTATGTGACTCTTGGCTCTTCACAAAATTTCTACCGTTTTGTAACGTCACACTTTGCAGGTGGCAGGGAACCTTTCGATCATCTGCGCCTCGATCACTCTCATGCTCCGGACGTAAGTCATTGCCAGACCGTGTCTCGGTCTCGATATCTTTTCCAGGCGGATGCTGACTCGTCTACTCGTTCGAATAGTATCGCCGTCTGGGAACGCAAGCTCCCCATCGTGGCTACTCTCGGAACGCTGTGCTTGGCCCACTGCGCTCTCCTCTTCCGTAGCATGTTCATCACATCGGCGAGCTACAGCTCGGGGGGCCAGACATGCGTCTTGACGGCGTTGTCAAACACAAACAGGGTGTTCCTGAGCGTGACGTTCTGGGCAAGTAAGTCTTTGATTGTTGTTGAAGCACGCCTTGCACGCCTTGGCTTATCACGAGGACATGGTGCTGAGATATATTATTGTTGCAGCTTTGGGCTTCAATCTCACCTTGGCTGTTGTTCACATCCTTGGCCTCATGAAGACCGGCGAACAACTGGGTTTCGGGGACCTACTATTCAGGGAAGGCGTAATTTACTACTTGGCAGCCTTTACGTTCAATGCAGTCCCTGCTGTGAGTATCCTCGTCGGCTTGGGGTTACTGTTTTGCTGACCACCCGTTTCTTCATAGGTTTTCAGCATTTTGAACTTGAATAGTGAGTGACTAGGCTTGACCTTTTTTGTCTTGCCGCTGATGTAGTGTTCCAGTGATCATGAACCTGTAAGCGACAGTATCCAAACTTCGGATGACGCGACTAACCACTGTTGGACGGTCTTCTAGTATCTCCACGGTTCGTGCTTAGTCTTCCTTCCGCTTGACATACCTACTGACCACCGTGCGTGCAGGTTCCTGCCACTGTCATGACGTGAGTTGTCATCCGCATGCGGGTGTTTGATGGGTTCCTTAACCACCCCTTTACAGTGTTGTTTCGGCTACCAGAATAGTGACGCGGCTGCACGACGTTGATGACGACGACGACATCTACGTGCACAGCGCGACGCAATTGACAACCCCCCGCCTGCCCAACCCACCACCTATCCGGTTCCAGAACAAGGTCGCACGCTACCCATCAAGGCCGGAGGTCCATGTTACTACGGACCGGATCGTCATGGAGGATTACGAGTACGTATCCTGGATTCCCTGTTGATGCAGTAATTGACTCATACGGTTGTCGAAAACTCCTGACCCCACCAGTCCTAGCCCGTCTTCTCTTACTGACAAAGCGGCTTCGCTCACTGGCGACGACAAGTCGACCTTCCATGCTGTATGAGACCGGGCCCGCTTTTGCTGTACTTGCAATCCCTTACGCCCATAAAATGCTTGCTCACGACTGCGTGCGTGGCGTTGCTATTGTCCGCCGAGATGATAAATTGATAGTCGCGTTGTTTCCTCCTTCAGCCCATCTTCGTTCCTCGATTTTCCTAGTACCAACATAGCATCTCACCCTATAATACCCGGCGCCCTTGGTATATGCGCCCCCGGCTAATGTCCGCCTGCCCTAGTGTGTGGTGGCGCCATCAGCAAGGTCTCGCACTCATCATGGAGGTGGAAGTGGAAGGAAGGAGTGTATGTATGTGTATCGCGAGAAGTAATGGTCGTTGACTCTACCGTTGTGCAGTACATATTTGAGCATCGTTCCACCTTCCACAGCTCAACTAACCGCCGTCCTTGGTCCGCATCCGCATGTCGGCCCCAATTGTCTTGGAAGTCTGGCCCTGGCCCTGGACTTCTGGCCGCCAATTACCCGCGGGGCAGCGTTCTCCCGCTACCCGCTGTATCATCTTGGTCTTGCATTCTTTCTGTACCTGCTTTCCTGTGTTGGCATGCATATATCGTTGCGCCCTCGATCTACAGATATACTCATAGCATACCAATCCTGTATAGACGTTGACCCGCCTGTGCCGTCGCTCCTTAGAAACCGCCCTCCACTAGAATAGCCACCTTGCAATCCACGCAGCTGCTGTCCTTGCTCATTCCACCTGTGTGCACATTTCTTGTCCCAGTACGACGACGAGATCCGATCTGAAGGGAGACGAAGAAAAGGCGTTGCAATACAAAGACTGGTATAACACAACTGCGAGTACTCGACACACAGGAAAACGCATCCCAACACCTCGAAGACCTCCCTAACCCCAAATCATCGTCTCCGATGGGAACGGCCGGCTTTCCGTCGTGCGGCGACGCCGCCCTGGCGGTTCATGCCTTTCGTCTTGGGTCGTGCCGGTAGGCCTTTTGATGCGCGCCACTGTTCGCGGCGGGAGTTGCGGGGTCCATGAGTCGAAATTTTCTTGGAGGACGAGCTGGGGTCGAGGTCCATTGCGTCTGCGCGGGCCCGAGATCGAGGATCACGAAAGGTGCGGAGAGGAACGGCAGAACGGTCGAGTGATGAGCAGCGCATATAGTGCGGGGAGAAGGACGGTGAATAGGGAGATGAGGGCGCGATTGGGACGAGTATGGTGAAGGAAGTGTGCGAACCTGCTCCGTCTGCACTGTCTGCGGCAGAAGGCTCTTGCCCATCTAGAATTGCAGGAAAGCAGTCAACCATCGGTTTCTGCTTCAATAGGAGGGGCTGCGGAAGAGGTGGTCGAAGGCCGCTGGGCAGCCCGAGCGGTCTTTGTCGGTGTTCCTCACCCTGGGGGGCGGGTCTCTGCTCAGACTAGCCCCTTTCTGGACCACCATGGGCATGGACGTGGAAGGTTCGCAGAGCCTGCCCATGCGCTCAGGGCTGATGTCATCTGGGTCGACGAGCCCCAGGGCCGCAAACCAAAGCGGAGGATCCACAATGGAATCGGGGGAAGACCACCAACCTGCAGCGTCGTCCATCCTCTCCGCCTCCGCGTTCTCTGGCCGATCCTCTCCCTCGGGCATCTCCTCGTCTTCGACCTCCTGTGCCGCGAGAGTCTTGAGCTTCATGCTGAGGCGATGGAGGCGTGCGGCCTCAGTCGCGGCGTATACGCCCTCCTCGCGCTTCTTTGCGCGGAAATGGCGCTTGACTTTGGAGCGGGTCGATTTGGCCATGGTGGCGAATTGTTGTAGGCGGAGGTGGGTGTGGTGGTGACGATGTGGTGAAGTGAGAGCGTTGAAAGACGACTGAGCTGAGAGTCAGGCGAAGAGTGGTGGGCGAAGCAGTGCAGCAATGGCGAAAAGAGTCGAAAAGTCTGTCGATCGGGATCGGGCAATGCACGTGTCGACGATCGCAGTCCCGATCGCTACTAAACACCTTGTTCCTCGGAGTTACTTGCTCTGGTTGCCAGTGGCTGCAAGTGGACGGCTCGGTCCCGACGTACATACCTTGAATCTCTGACTAGATCCTACGAGGACCCTTTATCTCACGGCCCAGCCCAAGGTTTAAGCATTGAGTTCTATTCACTCTGCTGTACGTTTCGTACGGTTGTCAGCGCGGCCATACACTAATTGAATATGCAAACTAGCCCCAGAGTGGCATCCCAGATCCATGTCTTCCCTGCCTTCCGACGACATGTCAGGGTTCATGTCAACTCTCAAAGCCTCAAAACGAAAAATAGCCGTCGCGGGGGCTGGATTGTCTGCAGCGTCTGGTATGTATTATGTTCTTGGGTACACCTTAACGACAGCGTAGCCTAATGGAGCTCCACGACGGCGGCACCAGGGATTCCCACATTCAGAGGAGCGGGCGGACTCTGGCGCAAATACAATGCAACGAAGCTCGCGACACCCGAGGCGTTCGCCGCCAACCCCTCACAGGTCTGGCAGTTCTACCATTACCGACGCGAGAAGTAATGGGATCTCTTCTGGACCTCACGTTCCCAGTCATCGCTGACTATTTCGACCGCAAACACTGCAGGGCGTTGGTAGCGCAGCCGAATCCCGGCCACCTCGCGCTCGCAATGTTCTCTCTCCCGTCCGTGAGAGAGGTCATTGCCCCAGGCGCGGCTTTCACCCTCGTCACGCAGAATGTCGATGGGCTCAGCCGCAGAGCCTTGGCGCAACTCGCGTCGACTCGACTGGAGCTCGCAGACGAGGTAGCAGCAATCTCCACCGCTGCTGGAAGCTCAGCCGCCCTGCTCGAGATGCATGGACGCCTCTTCGACCTTGTGTGCACTTCCGCCGCGTGTTTGCACAGGGAACAGAACCTCGACTCACCAGTGTGTCCGGCGCTGGCAGGGACGGAGAATGTGTTTGCGCGCGACGAGCCCGAACCGCACATCGACGAGGAGAACCTGCCGCGGTGCAAGAAATGCGGGTCGCTCGCGCGGCCGGGCGTCGTATGGTTCGGGGAGATACCATGGTTCCTAGAAGAAATCGATGAGTTAGTCGAGAAAGCCGACCTCTGCATCGTTGTGGGCACCTCATCCACAGCAAGTGCTGTTTAGCTCGAATACATGGAAACTCCGAACTGACTTAGTGCCGACAGGTCTATCCGGCGGCAGGGTACGCATACGCGGTGAAAGAGAGCGGTGGAAAGGTGGCAGTGTTCAATCTCGACAGGAGCGAGGGTGATGAGGATGCAGACTTCTTGTTCCTCGGACCAGCGGAGACGACACTGCCCAAGGCTCTTAGATTGAAAGAAGCGTAAGGAGGGTCGGATGAAAGCGCGAGCCCACGCATTAACGATCGCCATGTATGCTAGCCAATAGTATACTGTGGCACACGAATCGTCAAAATCACCGTGCCAACGTCGGATTGAGATATAAACTCACTCTATGCCGGACTCTGGCTGCTTTTCTGTCGACTGCCCCACCTCTGACGCGTCCTTCTCCACCACTTCCTCCGCCACCTCTGCGCCCCTCTGCTGGTCCATGAGCGCGTCGTATGCAGGCTTTCCGCGACTGAACACTCCGTACAGCGTAGTGAACACGACCGCCTCCCTGGGTGAGCGCTGCTCGCTCCACTGGTTGCCCTCGACCACCTGCTGGTCCTTCATCTTGTGCTCCCTTGGGGGCGTCATCTGCCCAAACTTCGGGCGGTTGCGCCGGTAGTTGAGGCTCCCCTCGAGTCGCGTCACAGACGACTCGAATAGGCGCCCAAATCCGTCTCTCGGCTGCCGACGGTTTATGAACGCATCGTCGATGCGCGAGTCGAGGTTTGCCTTTGTAATGAACGACGCGGACTCGTGGTAGAGGTCGACAAGGGCGCGCATCTTGTCCTCCGTGAGCTCAGCCTTGGGTTGGATGTCAAGTTTTTGGGTGGAGGAGCATGAGGAGAGCGGGAGAGAGGATGATGCTTGTGAAGAGGAGTAGCGCGAGCATGATGCTGCTCGTCGAAGGGACGACCGGAGCGAGTTTGTTGTCAGGCTCGACATGGCTGGCAGAGACAAGAGGCAGCCAATCACGTGGCATACTCTCGACACATTTGGGCAAATAGACGCTCCTATGATTTCGGCCACGACCGCCGCGTGCAAAGCAGATGCAGCAAAACGTCAACTTCAAGTTTGTGCACGCGACTTGGCAACTCACAGACACGGTCGAAACTCACAGACACCACGTAGTCATCAAACGACTACTCAAATTGCAGCGAAGACTACCTAACTACGCTACCCTCTTGCTGGGTATTCTCGGACATCACTTTCAACTCTTAAGCTTGCTGCCGCAGCTTCTCCTAATTCCTCCATCATCCCGCTCTTCAAACACATCTCCCGAAACACTCCACCCTCCTTCCGAATCAGGTTGAGTGGCGTGTCGAACTCGACGAGCTTCCCTTTGTCCAACACTAGTAGACGGTCGTAGTCTATCACGGTCCGGATGCGATGCGCGACGGTCAGCAGCAACGAGCCCCCAAACTCCTCTCGAATCGTCGCCTGGATCTTAGCGTCCGTCTCGAAGTCGATGCTGCTCGTCGCTTCGTCGAACACAACGATCGTACTGCGGCGGAGCAGTGCACGCGCCATGGACACCAACTGTCTCTGCCCCTGGGAGAAATTGGTCCCGCCAACGGACACCTGCATCCCGAGGACGATAGTGTCCAAGTCCGCGCGAAGTCCGCGCGTTTCGATAACCGTTGCTCTCTCCGATGTGGTCCCGCTCGGCGCTACGGAGCACACCCGGTGAAGGTCAGGCAGCAAATGGACGCGTTCCAGGACGTCCAGACACTCAGCTTCGGTATAGTCATCTTCAAACTCATCATTACGTGCAAAATATCTCTCGGGAGATGTACACTCACAGAACGGATCTAAGTTTTCGCGCAGTGTTCCTGAGAACAGCGTTGCGTCCTGTGGGATAAATGTCTAGAGAGAGTATTTTCAGTACTAACAGAAGTGAAGGAGTACGGGTGTGCTTACGATACGAGATCGCAGGTCATGGAGACCGATGTGGCCAATGTTGATTCCGTCGATGACCAAGGTCCCACTCGCAGGTTCCACCTGCAAACAAGTCGAGTGAGTAGTTTGAACGCTCCTGATCGGCAGCACACTCACGAAACGCAGGATGCTCATCGCTAACGTAGACTTTCCGCTACCTGTGCGGCCGAGCAATCCCACCCGTTCTCTAGCCTTGAGAGAGAAAGAGATGCCATGGAGCACAGATGGAAGGTCCGGGGCATACTTGACTGAAAGATCCTCGATGACGAGAAACGAGTCCTTGTTCGTGCTCGTGGAAGACGGCCAGTACGCAGGCGGTCTGTTGCAATCAACAATAGTGGGTGGCTCTTGAGGGACTTCGAGATATTCCACAACCCGTTCGATGGAACTTGCGAAATGACGTGTCAGAGCAGTAACAATTAGAAAAAGATGACCATAGGCGTACTTAAAGTCAAGCTCTAGCGACGCCCAATTCCTGCATACCCAGTAGACGCTGTTCGTAAACGACAACGCCGACGTAATGCAGATGCCGGCCAGGCCAGCATCCAAGTATCCCGACAGGGCGAACAATGTCGTGGCTAGGATGGCAATTGCGCTGGTCATCTGGAGGTTCAGAAGCAGCCACCGGTTGACCTGCCAGAACATGTGGTATAACTGGGCCGCGGCGTCGACCTTCTCAAAGAAACCATCGAGGAAGCGAGCCTCCATGCCGAACGCGCGGATGGTGATGATACCGTCAAGAGTCTCGCCGAGCGCGGCGAAGATGGGACTGGTCGAGGTTGACTCTAGGCGGCGAATATCACGCCCGGCGGGCTGAGACATTATTGCAGTACGAACGTATAAGGAGACGACGACGGCGGCTGGGATGAAAAACGAGGGAAATATCGCGCTGGGTGTGACAAAGTACACAGTGAGGGGGACAACCATTGCTACGGGGTTTTCAGCATCACTCACACTATAGTGAACATCGCAACTGCAAGCGCCGTGGCATATTGAATGATCTCCTGCAAGGTCTGGGAGAGAGATGAGTCAATGGTATTTATGTCCTGTCAATTGATGTGAGCATCGTATAGCGGACTCGTTGTGTGGGGGGATCCTACCTTGCTGAACCGGTTGATGATGCGACCCTGAGGCGTAACATCATACCATCGCATAGTGGCATGAACGACGTTCTTCAAAAGCAGCTCGAAAAGTGACTTCGAAGCTCTGAGCGCACCAGTATACTGTACTGCTGCCGCACAGATACTGATCAGGCCGCTAGACAATGCAATGGTTGCGTAGATGGCGAGGTAGAAGTACGGTTGCGCCTGGGCAGAGGGCAATGTCGAGACGTTGGTCGGCCCCGACGAAGTGGGTTCGGCCATAATCAAGACGTGCTGTGTCTTTTGGCCATTCCAATATTGTGAGGCGGAGGCATTCAGAAAGGGCGCAAGGTCCTCTTTGCCGTACGCTTCTCCCCATACCTTCGTGAACTCAGCAAATGGGTTACAGTCAGCCTCATAACTCAACGCACCTTGATCCAGAACTTCTCCGCGGTACCCATCAGTTGCGAAGCGATGATGAGCAGGAGCAGGATGTACCAAGTCCAGTAAGACCTGCATACCGGTGAGCGACGCGCATCGCATAGAAAGACACGGATACACCGTACGATGCACGAAGGTAAATGTTGTATATTGGCCACTTTACACGGCCAGTTGCACGGCGTTCCGCCTCCACAAGCACTCTTGGTTTCTTGTTCGTAGCCCCGTGCCCACCCGCCTCGCCACTCACGAGGCTATCATCCGCTCGGACAACATTACGTTCGCCCATTTGTGTCCTGGCCTGGCCCTCTTCCAGCGCGGCGATCTTTCCAAGTATACCACGAGTACGCAGATTCTCAACTGTATCTTGGGTGTCGATGCAACCGTCGAGCATGCGGACGAGGTAGTGTGCAGCTGGAAGAACGAGGTCTAGGTGGTGGGTGACAAGAATCTAGATGTCATCGCCATATTCAGCACGATGTAAATTAGAATGTAACGGACTAACCACGGTGCGGTTGGCCAGTAGCGGTCCGCGAAAGAGATTCTCGATTAAGAACTGCGCTGTATGGCTGTCCACTGCCGAGAGAGGATCATCCAGGAGGACGTATTTCGTTGGTGCGTAGACCGCACGAGCAAGAGCCACGCTGGAGACATGTCAGGATGATAAGTATAGCGAAACGCAGAGGGACTCACCGAGCCTTCTGACCACCCGATAAACTGACACCACTGCAAAATCCCCGCTGTAAATAGACGAACTGATAGGTATAATAAAATTACACTAACCGTATGCCGATCTCTGTCGCATCCCCATCCTCGAGAATCGCGAGGTCGGGGTTCAGTGCACAGGCCTCCACCACCGCGTGATACCTTTCCTCGTCGCAAGGAAAGTCAAAAAGTATGTTATCCTTGATGCTCTGGTGGCGGAGCCAAGGCATTTGCGCCGCGTAGGATATTGTATGTGACAGCCCGTGGTCGTCAACGTTCGACGGGTCCTTGGGTATGAGTATGCAGCCATGCAGAGTGGTCAGTTCGCCCAGCAGGGCCATTAGAAGGGCGGTTTTTCCGCTAGCTGTGGGCCCAGCAATGACAGTAAGCTTGCTCTCCGGGAAGCGCACATTGATGTGTTCGAGCTTAAAGTGGCCATGCTGAGTCGGTGTCGAGGAAGACGCATCGTCCGTCGTGGCTACGCTGTTTGGTGTTGTTCTGTCGATACGGAGGCTGGATGCATTCCATTGGAATGAGCCATCGACGATGCCAAGGCCAGTTTCCCTATCGTTGGGCGTGGCGCATTGACCTTTCAGGGTAGAAACTTGCTCGTCCACTTCCTCTTCCTCAAGATAAGCAGCAATCCGGTCTAGCGCGACCATGGACTGAGAGTCTTCCCATCAATGACGGAAGGCGAGATGCAAACGAATAACATACCCGAAGCAGCTGGAAGAGAAACGTGTTGGCTGTGTTGAACGGAAGCCGGACCATACCATACAACGCAATGGCCTAAGGCAACGCGCTCAATCCCAGTTTCGACTGACTCATGCAACAAACGCACCGTGAAGGCAGTACCGATGGTCAGCTGGTTGCCCTGCGCGATGTATACATAGAAGGATACCACCGAGACTAGGACGGGGGAGATGGTTCCGAGGAGGGAGAAACCTATGGTGTTCAAGCGCTCTGAAGGCCAAAGTTAGGGGGGTAGAAAAGATGGATCCGGACGTAACGTACCCTTGACCATCCACTGCAGCTCAACAGTCCGAGAATCGAGTACGCGCTTAACCCATCTGTCTTCCCAAGCAAAGAACTTGATGAATTTGACTGCAGTGATGAGCTCGTTGAGTACGTCCATCCGCTTGTCCCGGGCCGCGGAAGTGCCTTTCGCGATGCGGTTTGTACGCTTTGCCATGATGTCGTTCAGAGGTAATGTGATAATGATGACGATGAACCCTGCGAACGCGGCCCAGCCGAGCAATCTGAGCGGTACGTCAGTGTTTGAACGATACAATGTCGGAGAATCTCACTTGTAAAGGAATAATGTCGCTATGACGATCTCGAACGGTGCTGGGAGATAGACTTAGAAAATGACCCCGTGCGAGTAATACGATGTTTCTTACCTCCATAGACAATATGCATGGCAGAAACAGTATTGGAGACTAGTGTGACATCGGACGACATGAGATTCAAAATCTTCCCATTGTCCGCGCTGCTGGGTTGCGTGTCGTCTTCCCCCTTGCCCACGACCCCAGAGAACTCTTTTCTCTTCAATGCCTTGTCGTAGACGGCGACCATAAGCTCCGACCGAACCCGACTGCCCGCCCGCCTTCCGAAGAAGAGGTGTTGCAGGTCAGTCTGTGCTCTCAGGATGCTACACGCGTACACCGCGAACGCGTAAACGAACGCAAGTGCGCGCGCTTCGGCCCGTTGATCCCCTTGAGTGACATCCAGGGCGTCCAGGATGCGCTTGAGAAAGAACGGGCTCGCATAGCCGAGCACGACGCTGACGTACATCAACAGGAAGTCCACAAGCATATCGCGCGAGTTCGCCTTCCACAAGCGGACCAGCAGTCTGCCAGGGAGCCGGGAGAATTTGAAGTAGAGCGGGCGGGCACGCATGATCGGGCTTGGGAGCCAGATATCGTCTGCGTTGAGTCCGTGGTTGTCGCGCGCCTTGTGAATGAGTGGGGCGACCCAATCGAAAGTCATCCAACCCCAAAGTGTGGTATAGTCTTCTGGACCCTTTAATGGAATGGAAACTCAGACGATGATTGAAACGAGTCAGAGAGCACGTAGTGACGTACAATATCCTTCTTGGTGTGCTCGTCGGGGACTGCAAGGGATACGTTGAACACGATGGTAAGAAGCCCCGAGATGGCTAGAAGGTCGGCGGCGTAAATGAAAATCTCCAGAAGAGGTGGGAATGGGGTATTGTAGAGGTAGCAGTCAAACAAGAAACCGGCACCGTTGATAACAGAGAAGCCGAGGTGTAGGATAAACAGGAAGAAAAGATCGAAAGGTACTGTTACAGTGGGCCAGATGATTGGGCGGAGAGTGGCGTATAACCAAGTATTGGACAGAACTGCACATTGGATGCCACTATATGCGTTGTCAAAGTCCGAGATGAGACGGTAGCACCCCAGCCCGAGCCAAACGAGGAATTCGACAAGTGAGATGGCGACCAGAAGAATGCGTGACACCGAGTTAATGTGATGCTGGTCCTTCGGTGAGTCGTATCCCTCGCTCACAAGGAGGGCTTCTGCTTCGGGTAGCGACAAGAAGTCCAATAAAGGCTGTCCTATGTTGCGAAGCCGTGCTTGTACTGGAGGGAGAGCAGCCACCAGTACAGCCCCGACGAAGGCGGTTGGGACGGACGTCGCCAAAAAACTACGGATGCATGGATCCGATAAGTCGGTCCAATGAGCTCCGCTGCAGAGCTGCATGGTCGATGCGTGCGGTTTATGTCAGTGGGGGACACTGACAATAGTAGGCTAAGGGTATGATGGGCAAAGAAAGACGATGGCAGGACAAGACAACTGGTCGCTGGGGATCGTCTCCGCAGCATTTCCCAACGGGCAGCAATAAGGGAGCGTTAAAGTGCAGACGGAGAAAACAGGCCGCAAGCTGGAAAAAGTACCTTAGGTACCAAGGTT
Organism: Ganoderma sinense ZZ0214-1; assembly: GCA_002760635.1. Lineage (NCBI taxonomy): Eukaryota > Fungi > Basidiomycota > Agaricomycetes > Polyporales > Polyporaceae > Ganoderma > Ganoderma sinense. The sequence continues at coordinate 1,563,906 of AYKW01000001.1, forward strand.
ACTAGCGAGCGGCTCATCGGTTATCCCACAAATTGGCGTCACTGATGGCCAGAAGGAACGATCGCACAGGGTCGGACAAGCAAAGCCTTTGACAGGGGGAAGGAGTCCGGGAAAGAATGCTCGAAGTTGGGCTGAGGAGACCCGGATTTCCAGTCCCCGGAGGGCTTATAGTTTCGCGCGATGAATCCGTGTCTATACTATTACATACATACATGGCATTAGAACTCATTAGAAGCCTCTGCGATCAATAAGGTACGACGTCTACTGTATACGAACCCCACTCAGATAACAAACCAGTAACAAACTGTGGCCCAGGTAAGATCACTGCTTCTTAGTCTAGGCCTTGTTTTACCTCGACTATCATCATCCGTTGCTCAGGCTCGTCTTGGACTTATTTGCAAATCCATCTCTTGCGCACCTTCAATATTATATCATCTCTTTCGTCTAGTGTCAACTTCAACAGCCTTGCCGTCTCAATTAATGCGCCCACCCACTTTAAATTTCATCCATGATGTCTCTATGACGAAGGGAAACGCTGGGTCAGCTCTTATCCAGCCTGGAAACTAGAGAGCGGGACGGACTTGCATGATGGCCGTGTAATGCTCGAGCTATGTGTCAGGCACGTCATATCGACCTTCCACCACGCACCGTGCCAAAGAGGCTTGACTGACTCGGAGTGGACGCCACGTACGCATTACACAGGCGGATTTCCAACTGTGAAGTCGACATTCAGGCGGCCGCCAACGACGCTGGAAAGGTCGAGGGCATCTTGTCCGAGCTCATCACTTTTCCCGAACATACCGCATCTTCAACTGCACCCCCGCAATAAAGGCCCGTGCGCTCGCCCTGACACTCTGGACCCGTGCTCCGCCTCCTCCCCCACATGGCTCTTTATGCCGACACCTGTGCACGTTTCGACTTCCTGCCTCCCGTAGTAATCCGCGTAGCCTACTGGTTGTCGACCTTTAAGTCGCGATTCGTGGGGGATGCTCGCATGCTGCCCATATTCGCGGAGGATGGGTACCTTCCGTCCCTGTGGAAGGTATATGGTGACTATGTGCAGAAACACACTGCTGAGGAGCTCAAGCGGCTTGTTAAGGTGTCCAAAGCCCTGAATATATACCGGTGTGCGGCGGACAGGTGCGGCATCCAGGCTATCGATCGGCATGCGTTTCGGAAGTGCGGTGGGGAGTGTCGCGAGGATGCGAAGACTTATTACTGCAGCTCTGAGTGTCAAGTCAAAGTGAGTATTTGATTGATTGGACTCATAAGCGAAAAGTTTTGTCCTAATCTTGTGGAAGCACTGGTTTGTCCATAGGTACGCCTGTAAGAGCTCCGCTCGGGGTGTCACTTCTATCGTCGAGGACGACGAGGACCCAGACTGGGTCGACTTCGAGACTTACAAGCCTCACTACGACGATGACAGCCTGAGGGAAGATGGCTTCTACGCAAATAAGAAAGGTGCCGAGATTTTCATCGATGTACCAAACGCCAGCCCCTACAGTGAGGGCGAGGTAGTGAGGGTTCGGACGAAGACTCCCAGCCCGGCTTTCTTAATGTCATATAGGGCTTCATGGAAATTCCTACGTTATAGGGACGTCATTGTGGCTGGTGGCGGCTTGGTGAGGACACACATTCAACGTCCATATGCTTTTTCGCTTACCCTTATGTCGCGAACTCTTGGGCTTCCCATCCAGATGTCTTCACGTAACACTAGCTATTCAAAATCTTAGCCATATTTTTGGATGGGCTTACAACGGCTCATTTTGACGTTCAAATCTTGCGCCATCCGCACGAAGACAGCTCACTCCGTATACCGCAGTACCTTGATAGCTTGATAGCACGTGGCATTATAGTACACAATGAACATAAAGCAATCCTCCCAGTCCATCTCCATACGCGGTCAAACCGTTGGCCTCATGCCGTACACATCCCCTTACATATGCGCCTTGACCTTGTAGTGCTCCGCAAGGACCTTCTCTCTTTTACGGATCTCTTCCTGACGCTTGACGAGTGCATCGGCACGGGTGAGCTCGCGTTGGCCGATTTGCTGGATGTGGACGGCGTCGGGGCCCTAATGACACCAGACGCGTGAGAGGGCTGCATAGCGGCAAAAGAAACGTAGGAGGCGCACATCAGCAATGCGAAGGGTGCGCAAACCGGCGTACATGGCAGCGAGGGGGGTATCCTGGCTGACACCCTCAGCGCCATACGCCTGGATTGCACGGTCGATGACTTGACAGGCCATGGACGGAACGACGAACTGGACGAGGGGCATTAATGTTTTTAGTTTCGGAGATACGATGGCCCGAATATCACCTTGGCGATACCAATCTCCTTGAGGGCACCCTTCGCCTTCGCCTTGTCAATCTGGAGAGCAGCACTGTACACCAGCAACCTGGCAGCATCGATCTCGGCGCGGGACTTTGCAATGTCGGCGATGACAGTCCCTGAAAAGATGGAATGAGGATGAGGATCATATGGGCGAGCATAATATATCCAGCAATATTTACCGTGTTCGTACAAGAACTTGCCGAACGTCTTCTTCGCCGGGTTCGTGACCCGTTGAATCATCAAGTCGAGTGCTTGTTGCGCCGCGCCGACGGAGCGCATACAGTGGTGGATACGGCCAGGTCTATGTATACGTCTCAGCACTGATTTTCCGGATGAATCAAGCGACATACCCAAGACGGCCTTGTATGATCTCAAAGCCTTTGCCCCAGCCGTAAACGAGGTTCTCAATCGGAACGCGAACGTTCTCATAGATAACCTCACAGTGACCCTCCGGAGCGTCGTCATAACCGAATACGCTCATAGCGCGAACAACCTTCACGCCCGGTGCATTCGCGGGGACGATGACGATGCTCTGTTGCCTATACTTGTCCTTATTTTCTGGGTCGCTCTTGCCGAGCACGAGGTGGAGCGCACAACGTGGATCTCCTGCCCCACTGATGTACCTGGGAGACACAATTCAGTTGTGTCCGAAACGTGTACCGGAGTAGAGACGTAACCTACCATTTGTGGCCGTTGATGACAATCTCGTTGCCCTCTTGGCGAATGGTAGTCCGGATGTTGGTTGCATCCGACGAGGCAACTACGCATATCGTTAGTTCCAAGGCGGAGTGCACGTTGACAACATGCGCACCAAAACGCTCCGTCATAGAAAACGCGGACCGAATATCGCCGTTGAGAAGGGGAACGAGCCACTTCTGCTGCTGCTCGGGCGACGCATAGCGTGCAAGAACCTCTGTGTATAAGGCAGCACATTAGCATGCTGTTTCATGCTTCTGCGCCAAACGGCCGGAAAGAGCACCGCACCCATGTTTCCAGTGTCAGGTGCAGAGCAGTTCACGGACTCAGACGCGATAGCCCCGCCACGGCCAAGAAGCTCGGCCATGACCCCATACTACCATTGAAAGTTAAGATCGTCATACGAGGGAGCATGCTCCTCGAAACGGCATGCGTACCTCGAGGTTCGTGAGGGGGACACCGAACTGTGGGTAATGTGCCTTGCTGAGGAAGAGGTTCCAAAGTCCGAGCTTCTTGGCCTTCTCCTTGAGGTCGGCGATTACAGGGATGACAGTCTTCCAGCGCGCCTCTGGGTCCGCTGGGATCTGGGCATGTGCAACACGCGCCGCGGGGTACACCTCGTCCTGCATAGACAACGTTCCCGTTCAAATCATTTAATTACATAGGACGCATGTGGGTGTGACGTACCTCCAGGAACTTGATAAGTTTTGAAAGGGTCTCCTTCGCAAAAGGAGACATCTTGTCCTCAATCTACACATGGCACCGCCAACCCAACTCAGCTTTCCACAATGCTTGTCATCACAAGTCAGTATATGGCACGCACCAGGGCCCATGACGACGGAGAGGTATATTGCACAATTGGGTGTGTCGCCATTTCGGTGCAATGTGAGATGTGCGACAAGTAAGCCTGACCGCGGAACAGGAGGACGTGGTGGACGACCGAACAAAGAGTGTGGGGTAAATGCCACAACCGGGCCACAACTTCTGAACAGGACTTACAAACCGGACCGGTTATTCCGAGTGCCCGGTAGCCGCCTATAACCGTGGTCATATGTCGATGGCCAGACAGAATCTTCTCACAAGTAAGCTTCAAAACATAATATTGGCGGCCGGAGGAGGTCGAGAGGATAGAAGACCAAGAGGAGCGTTGCTGGTGCCACCACTGTGCCACCCCGCACAAGGTACACGCTGGCAGCTCGCGGACGCGGTACAAGGGAGGCACGAGGAAATGATCAAGGTAACAGTCGTGATACATTCATGAAATCATAGCTAGAGCGGAGTAGGATAATATCGTAGAAGAGCAAGTACTAAGTAATAGAATCAGTCGGTCGATCGTGAGACGCAACGTATGAGGATGCAGCATCGTGGTCGTGAGGTACCGGTACCGCTACATGGGGCAATGCCAGGAGTCAGGGGAGAGCAAGTCTGTCCGAAGCAGCCATTAGTAGTTCCGTACTGTAAGGCGGACGTAGACGGAAGGAAATAAAGAGTACAAGTAGGCAGGTATACAACGCGAGAGACAGCAGCGTCAATGTGCTTGGTGGAGCGAGAACAACACGAAATCGAGATACGGCAAGAGGCAGATGAGAGACCCGGCAGATGGACAGAACACAAGCTCGGGGGAGATCAGATGGGTGTGGGATAGGATGGACGAATAGAGCGGGAGTAAATCGAGCGCGCGAGACAAATAACATACTTCGTAAGTCATACTGTACAGTCAATATGGACATGTGGGTGAGTGCCGAGACAGGGAAGTCAGGGTGACATGGCTCAGGAACCAGTGAGATGCAAGATGGGGACGGGAGGCCAAACCAAGACCTAGACAGGGATAGATGCTACAGTAGTACACGTCAAGGAACCAACCATTTATCACCCACAGCAAACGCAGCTAGAATCACCGCGCCAGAAGGGGAGGTCAGCGTCGACGTCGGCGTCCGGAGGCCGGCCCAGGATCGCGCTCCGCCTCGTTTCGCTGTTTCACTGGGCGCTGCCCCATGTCCCGTCGGTCGTGAAGTCCCCGCCGAGCGTGAACGCCGTTTCGGGGTCGACGCCGAACGCGTCGAACGAGTTCTGCCAGTTCTGCCACTCGTGGTCGCTGAACCCCGCCGGCCCCGCGCCCGCGCTCCCAGAGGGGTCGTAATTCCGGATGAAGTCCAACCCGTGGAACGGCAGGCCTGGCGCGACGAACCCAGCGGAGGGGGGCGTCGTGCCCGTGCCCCCAGAAGCAGAAGCAGCCGGCCTAGAACCACCCCCAAAACCCATCCCGCTGCCGCCGCCAAAATCGCTCCCATCGAAGTTGCTCAGGTAGGGCGACGTGGGGTCGAGGCCCGGAAGCTGGCCCGAGAAACTCCGCGAGTGCCCTTGCCCAAACACGGAGGGGTTGCCCTGGGAATGGATGTCGGACGGGAAGAACTTGAGCTCGTTCCCGTCGACCACGGGGCTCGCCCACTTGTCCGTCGTGGGGCTCGCTAATCCGAAGCTGTAATCGTCGAAGCGCTGGCTCGGGATCTGCACCGTCGGTGAATGGGGGAGGTTGAGGGGCCCAGATGAATACGGCACGGTAGCGTGCATCATCGGGGGGCTCGCCTCGTTGTCGATGGTGCTCTGCGGTGGGCCTGGGGGCGAAGGGTGGCCGTTGGCAGACCCGGGTGAGCCGTGTGCGCTCATGTTCGTAGCGAGAGTGGAGCGCCCGGGGTACGAACTTGGGAGCCCCAAAGCGTTGTTTCCGTACTGATCTTGGAACAGGTCCTCGTCATGTGGACGCTTCCGGGACGTGGACCGAGCACGCAGCGCTGTCCGTGGTATAGGACCACACGAAGAAGTCGCGGAAGACGCACGAAGAAGGAACGAGCATGGGGGGAGCGAATCGGACGTCAGTATCACATGGCACCAATTAGGCAGCAACGGCTGATCTTCCCGAAGGAAGGCGCGAAGCCGCAGCGAGCAAGCGGGAAGTACTCACAGTCTGAACGGAATTGCGAAGGGGCGTGCGCGTTGCGAGGCGAGAGGGGGACATCGCGTGACCGATTCCTCCGAGGCTTGCCTCTAATGAGGCGTTCGGGAACAGGACCGGAGATAGACGCAGATGTGACGTGCGAGCGACCCTCAGGATGGATCGAAGTTGACGGAGACTGACCCGAAGTGCCGGCGGCGGAATATGAAGAGGAATCAGAAGAACCCCGCGGCAGGCCATTCGACGCGGACCTGATCGCCTCGTAGGCTTTTGCGGTCAGATCCTCGAGGAGTTCCTTGCACTTTCGGGCTCCGGGCCATTGTCCCTCCCACGACTCCAACACCGTCAGACAGCTGCGTGCTTCCTCGAGCACAACTTGCGCCGCCTGGGCCTCGGTAGTGTGCATCGCGTACAGCAGCATGATCACCGCCGAGCTAAACAAGTTCTGGACGAAGAACGTGAGATGATGGCTCGGGGGTACGACGTTCTTGATTGAGGGTGCGAGGCGAACGCAGGCACGAGCCGTCGAGACCGCCTTGGCTGTTGACCTGGGCGCGAACGGTTGCTCACCCTTGACCGGCATGAAGTTCCGATGGAGGGTAGTGAGAATGGAATAGTAGTGGCTGCACAAGACGGCCGCCATGGACACCTGCTTCTCTGTGGCAGGGTTGGACTTGAAGACCGTGGGGAGGTCTTCGCACCACTTGGTAAGTCGGCGGTCGAGGGTCTCGACGGATCGCTGCAGCTCAGCCCGCTTCTCCATCTCAAGATTGTCTCTGCACTTGTCAAGGGCATAGACCTCGCGGAGCACCCGTCCAGCGATCCTGTAGAGCGAGATGAGCTCGATGTACCCGCGCATGAGCGTGATCTGGCCCTGGGGAAGGATAGCGCCTTCGAAGTATTGCGGAAGTTGTTCATCGTCGAGCTCGGCGGGGATCTCCACGTCGCAATCCGTATCTTCGATCGCCAGGGGTCGGCCGAGCGCGAGGGCAAGCATCCGGTCCAGGGTGTACACGCCCCACCAGATCTTGCGGCGTGTCTCCTTCTCGATCGGAGTGATGAGAAGTCGCCTCGGCGAACGCTGTGCGGTGTGTAGTACGGGGTTTACGGCAACCATAAGCACGAGACGTAGAGGAGGAGTGTGTGGCTACTCACGTGGAGACCGATGTCTTGTGCTGCGCGCACGGCCTGTCCAACAAGCAACCACGCCTGAGGCAGGCAGTTGACGGAGCAGAGGAAAGATGACATCAGCACGAAGCACTGAACATGCTCAACCTGCATCGAGGCAGCACTAATGTAATGCAAGATAAGCGCACTGTATTGAGATGAACGAGAAGTCAGCTGTCGTCATGCCCCAGATACCGCGAGTCGCCCGCGAAAATCCGGGGAACGTACCGTTCATGGTAAACCATGCCCATGCCGGCTTCGTCGAGATTATCGGGGGTAGTCAGGCGGGGATCATCCACGAAGCGAGACGCCACGGCGAACACGGAGCAGACAAGCGCCACAAAAGGCGCATTCGTGCGGATGAAGTGGGGGTCTGTTAGGTTGTCCATGAGGAGCCGGTAGCGGTGCATGAAATCCGGTTGATCCAACACGGGCATAAGGAAGTGAAAACGCGCAAAGTAAGCGTCGACCTGGAGGCAAGTCAGCGCCCGTCCACACCCATTCGGGTAGGCAGAAAGCAACTACGCACGAGCTTGTCTGCAAGGTCTCGCTCGGGGTACTCGACTTCCTCCGCCTTGGGAAGCGCCCTGACCTTCCCGAAGTACACGCTTGCGGGGAAATACAGTTTGTTCACGCTTGGCCCCGGCGCAAGCGGGTCCTCCTCCATGGGCGAAACACGATGAAGCGGAGAGGTTGTCGCCTCCTTGAGTCGCTGAATCAGCGACATAGTCGACGAGTTACCGATCCAGTGGAGGTGACCATGCTCGTCGAGTGCGAGCTGGCCGAGGGCGTTTGAGACCTCGTCTTCCATCTTCACGGTGGGCTCGTCGTCTGAGCCATGGCCGCTCGTGCTCCGGCTATCGGATCGACTTCCGGTGACACGCCCCTCGCGGATGCGGGGGAGGAACGACTGCATGATGTCCGGCATAGATCCCACTGCGGTCTGTGCCGGAGCAGACGTGGCCTGTAGATTGGACGCCGCTGAGGCGATCGCGGTGAGGTCAAGCCCTGTAGCTTGGCTAACCTGTTCAAGAATCGGTGCAACCTGCTGGAAGAGGCCCTCCATGTGCAGGAGACGGGCCTCGAGTTCCTGGACATAACTGGAGTCTCGCTGAGGATGTGTGGTTGTACATGGGAAAGTGATGACTCACTGTCTGCTGAGAGCAGCCCTGTCCTTGGTCTGCAGCCATGTACATTGACTCTTCGAGCTCGCACACTGGGAGCATGTGGGCTCCACGCCGTCGCATTTGATCTTCTTGCGCCTAGGCAAGACGGAGCAAAGTGTGTCAGTGATCAGATCTGGCCTTGGGAAGACGACGGAAGAGGAGAGACGGAGAGTGTTCGGAACGGAAAGGAGGGATTGCAGGAAGTCGGCAAAGATGATTGAGACCCGACCGGGAGCGACGATCATGAGCATAGAAGGGGGCACGAACGTACCTGCATGATTCACATGCACGCCAGACGCGCCTGCGCTGTAGTTGGATGGGCTTTGTGCCGAGGTCGGGTGGGAGAGGCCCCTGGTCGTCGACCCGCTTCTTCTTGGGCGGGTGGGCGATAGTCATTCCAGGGGGCGGGAGAGATTTGGATGAAGCAGGGGGGTTGTCGGTAGAATCGGGTGATGGATTTGACTCGGTGGTCATGGTGGAGGAAGCGGGAGAGAGTATATATGAAGTGGGATGTGAGGACAAGAAGCGGGCCCCCTCACCCTCTTGCCAAATCCAAGGAGAGATCTCTACCAGATTGGCCCCTTCCCGCCCATTGCGGCGCTTCCTTCCCGCCGTCGGGCGCCAACCCTCCACCTGTCTCCTCTCCGTCACTCGTACTCTCAGTGCTATTCTTCGCCAGCATTGGTGTCTTATTGGCGTCCATTCCCTGCCCTATGCCTTTGTTCTCAGCTCCCCTGTTTCTTAAACGTCTCAAAGCCTCCCTTAGCCGCAGCGTCCATTACTCACCGGCCACCACGCCCGCCGGTCCACGCCTCCGTAAGAACTCCTGAACACAGCACTCGCTTTTCCACGATCTCCCCGGAAGCCACTCGCGTCTTTATGGTACAGGCTTACAGCTCCATGTCATACAATAACCGCACGGAGCACTCGGAACGGACAAGTGACGCGTTCATCATATTATCTGGGCAGATATGGATGCAGCACCTCTCCCCCCGCATCCTCGTTGTCTCCAAGATTCACGGACTTAATGCGCAGACGCACCCTTCCCTCGGCTGTGAGATCTTGAGACCTTCCCCAAACTTCACATGCTGCAATGTAACCGATTGCACGTGCCAGATGACAACTGGGATCCCGCTCTCTCGAAGGTACTCGTGTCGTGTGCGCATACAATCGTACCAAGCGCGTCGGCCGACGGCCGATGTCTGTCGTGGCCCCGCTTTCTCATCCGTTTCATAACAAGTCACTCCAACTCACAGCCTTACGCTGTCTTTGAGTTACACCAGTCCGCGCGCCCCGACGCACCCCGTGCGCCCGGTCTGTGCACATACCGACACCTGCTCCTGAACGCCAAACCCACAAAAGCCGCCACCATGACAAGGCCGCGCCGACAAAGCGTCCTTTTCATCTCGCCAACCTAACCGCCCAAACCGCGGAGCGTCTTACCCCGCATACGCAAACATGCACAGATCTGGCTCGATCGTAGTCCCAAGCCAGAGCACAGGGCCAGCTCTTCCCCACCTGGCCTGACCTCATCGATCTCTCGCTCGCGGAAGCATCCTTTGAATCATGACTGACGCGATGCTCCAGCTGCCACACCGCCGGCCCACGGCGTTACGTTACTCGCGGCAATCTTGCCTGCCCATCGAGGCCCCCCCTCCAACCTTGTGAAGGTGTGAGCACCAGAGCAAGTGCTTCGCCCTCGGAAGGCGGGAAGCGTCAGCGGTTCGCCATTCAGTTACGCCGCCCTATAAGGCTTGGCCTTCCAAGCCACGCCGTGGCGCAGTCGACGCTTCCCCATGGCTCCCTACTTAGCGGCGTTCATATCTGTTTCCTGCTCCCTGATGTGCCTCCCATGTCCGCTGCAGCAGCTACACGTCCACGCAGATTCGGCTCCGGAGTGGCGAAGAACCCAGGGATGTGGTTCTACGGAATACCAGCAGCGTGACCGAGGATGGCAGCCACGCACTCCGGCAGATGCCAATCGTCGCATCGATCCCGGGCGAGGATGGGTCCTGGAAGCCTGTTGCAGAAAGCCCGGCCATGGCGTCGATGACGCCAGCACACCGTTCTCTGGTCACCGGACTCGCTGCTGTCCATCAGCTGCGTTCCGGGGATGGTGCTGTCTAGGACCAAAGGCGAGAGAGAGGCAGCATAAGCTCGCGGAAGAGGCAGGAAGGGAGACGGTTGCAAAGAGGCAAACCGCGATCGTTGCGAAGCGTCCCAGCGGACTTTGCTCTGCGCCCGGAACTCTCTGGCCGTTCCTGTGGTAGCCGATCCGCTGCCGTTTTGAGCGGGGGACGATGAATGGAATAGTATGCATTGCCGTAGGACGGGTGACGGACCCCAGTGCACGAATCTATCTGTATCTCCACTCCGGGGGTTGTCGATGAATCATGGCTACCCTGCGTGCGCTCTCGCTCTCGCCCTCCAAGCTGAAGTTCTCCCACCGTCCGAATCTATGCCGTGCCAGAACGCTGCCGCGCGGACGCACGCACCGGATATCGCGCCGTGACGGACGACCAGGCGGAAGCGCGGAAGAACATTCACGGCCAGCCAGCCAACCAGCGCGCCCGAGGACGAATGGGAATAAACAAGCGAACGAGAACAACAGAAAGCGACACCGGGGATCCAAATAACACATTTGCGCCCCAAACGTCAGCGTCTCGCTGAGAACTAGAGCGGGACAGGCCACGTACCTCTAGGGCTTCCAGCTTCGCTAGCCGATGGTGTTCCAGCTCCTCCTGCCTCCCAATGCCCAGTCGTCCGCTCGCGTCCTGCCGACGATACGTTCCTGGACAGGACTCCACGGCGGCCGCGCTACTTCCGCAGGCCCGCCGAGATGGCCGTCATCTTGTCTGGAGCATCGCGAAGGTAGAAGAGCTTGGCTCTGCGCATCCTGGGGCCTGCCCTGCCCTCGGTGCCCTTGCCGCCGGCGCGCATGAGGACCTTGATGGTCTTGACGTGCGGGGAGCACACGAAAAACTGGACCTCAACACCTGTGCGGTTGATGACGTTGCGGAGGAGGAAGGAGGTGTCCGCGCCGCGGCGGCGTATCGAGAGAAGGACTCCAGTGAAGGACGTCGGGGCATGCTTGGTCGTCACTTGGAGGACGGAGCCTGGGAGAATACGTTCTCGGTGTCGCTTCCCGAAGCGGGCGAGGAGGTCCAGCTTCTCGGGGGTCAAGAGACGTTGAGTGAGGTGGGCCATGAGTCCTTTGCCGATCTTTGTTGGCTCGGGGGCTGGGAGAGTAGGAGGTGGGGGGATGATGGCAGCATTAGAGTAGGGATAGGGCCGGACCGCAGTGGACATGAGCCTTTGAGTACATCTTCGAAAGACGTTGAGCATAGTGGGAGAAGCACGCCAGCGGACAGTGAAGGGAGGTCAGAGCAGACCGTTTGCGCCAACGAGCACCAGCAAAGCGAAAAGCAACGCGCGCCACGTGACCAGACAGACGCCCGGGTAACTGCTACGCGATCGTGTGGCCATGGGACGCGACGCGCGTCGTGTTCCTCTTCGAAGACTCGAAGATGTACAAAGTTCACTGCACTCTCAGGACCTGCTCTCGTTGGGAATGGTCTATCTATATTCCAACAATACGCGACTACTTCCGGCACGTAGACCAACGAGGATTTCGATAACGCCGTCGTACCACACGCCTAAACTCTGATCGGCGGTAACAACGAAACGTAGGTACATGATTGGAAGCAAATTGAAGGACGACCGTGGGCAGGGTACGTCAAGTCGTGTGAGGGACAAGGAGAAATGACGTACTGACAAAGAGCGCGAGTGGCACTTGTCGCTCGTTTGACAAGAACAAGAAGGCTTCTAGCTGGTTACGGACGGCGATTCGAGACTCGTCGAATCGGTCGTCGGCGGTGTCTCAGTGGGACCTTGGCGAATGGCCGGTCCATGAGGTGTGTGCGAAAGGAGAAAGAAGAGTGGCTCGACGACTGAGGCTGTGGACGTTTGAGTCTGAACACGCAGGGATGGGAAGCCAAGGATTCAGATGTCGTGCTTGTTGCGATCGCAGCGGGGCGGTGATGAGGGTAGGGACTCGGGAGGTACTTACGCGAGTCGGCAGCAAGAAACGTGTCGGGGGAGAAACATGTGGTGGCAGGTGTGCGGTCGGAGGATGTAAGATTTCGGAAGATCGAGGGCAGAGTAGGGGGATGGCGTCTGAAGGGGAAGTGGTGGATGGGAGTGGGAGAGGCTGGAGTCAGTTGAGCGGTCAGTAGGAGGTGGCAGGATTTCGAAGGAGACGGGGAGATTGTCACGTGTGTATAGTGATGGGGAGGATCGTCGACGGGACAAAAGCGGTGATTTCATAGACGGAGAAGATAGACGGGTCCATAGTGGAGGACCTCGCCAGCCTGCGCAGCGGCAGGGGCGTAGGCGGTAGAAGCAGCTCACAACAGCCGTCTTCTGCGCTTGCCTCCGAGAACGCTCCCCGATATATTCGTCATCTCCTTATTCTTCTTCCTTTTCCTCCACACATCGTCCCTTGGCCTTCTCCTCTGGGCCACTCCTCGACCCTTCCTCATCCTTTTTTCCTGTATATAACGCCCCTTCCCCCTTCTCCTGCTCCCAGTTGCCTTTCGCCCCCCATGGCTAGCGCCCTTGCCGCTCTCCCCGTCGAGCTCCTCGATGCCGTCCTCGCGCCCCTTGCGCACAACCACACCGCCCTCGCCGCTGCCGCTCTCACCTGCGCCGCCCTCAACCCGAGCGCAATCCGCCTCCTCTACCGCCATCTATCCCTCTCCGCCTACGCACGCAACCTCAATCTCGTCCATCTTCTCGCCGCTCGCCCTGACCTCGCCATTCTCGTCCGCACATTATCCGTCCACCTCGACGACACGGAGCCACCTGTCCAGCCTACGTATTCAGGCCTTCAGCATGCGCTGGTCCTCATGACAAATCTTCAGAGCCTCGCGCTCTACGTCGACGCTTCCACCAGCTGGATTCTCACACCACTCCAGGGCGAGAACGGCCAGAAGTCGAGCGAGTTCCCCAATCCCGGGCCCGCGTTCTACCCGCGTCTCGAACATCTGACCTGTAACTTCCCGCTCGATCCCCACCTTGCCTCTTTCCTCGGCCAGGTTCCATCTCTTATCTCCCTCACCCTTTCCTCCATCCCCTCCGATGACGATGCCGAACCTGAACCTGATCACGGCCACCCCGATGCACCAGCCGCAGCTCGTGCCACCCCAGCCGTCGAACACGTTCGCATTTCCCCGTCACACATACCCCTTCTCGAAGCTTACACTGGGCCCGCACATCTCCTTCCCACCCTTGTCTCCCGCCCGTTGAAGGCCGTCCACCTCTTCGGTGACCTCACTCTCAACCTCCTCCCCACCGATTCGCCGAGCGCCTCCTCCGTGGACGAGGCGGTGGCCCACCTCCATCGGCTCAATGTGGGCGGAGCCCTCGATCGCACCCTCAGCACAGACTCGCTTCCCACCGCCAGCTCGGAAATGCAGGTAATGAGTGCAATGACTAGCGCACCACCCGCGCAGCTTCTCGAAGTCCTCGCCACCGCGTTCCCGAACCTGGTCTGTCTGCGCCTCATGACGACTCGCGCGCTATGGGATCTGCCCGACCTGGTGAGTGATTGTGCCCGAGATTTCCTCATCAACGGACGAGCTGAATATGGAACTCATGCCCCGCGATTTTACAGGCGTTTTACTCGCGCATCGCGTCGACGCTCTCGAGTATGTCGCGCCTAGTCGCGTTTGAGCTCGCAGGCATACACTGGCAGTCCCGTCCCAAGCAGTCGTCGTCGCCACTCAAAGCCGAGGAGAAGGAGTGGATCACTCCCCCAGTGAGCCCGGCCGTCGTCGACGTGGAGGACGAGGACGAGGATGACGACTTGGAGGATCGCGATTACGACTTCGATGGTGCCTTCCTGGACTGGTCGTATTAGGCCCATCGTTGGAGTGTGGGATGGGGGGAGGCGGGAAGCGCGGGGTTTCACTTGGGGACTCGCGTCGGTGCGTCTCTCGAGCGCTTCGTCACCTTCGTCCTTGCCTCGTCTTCCCTGTGGCGGAGCGCTCCCATCTCCCTCTTCGTCTGCTCCGTCTCCTTTTTCGATCTCCATGCCGTCTACACAATCCCAAGCTGACGTGTCATGTCGACGATTCGAGCGAACTACCCATCTACGCCTCCGAACACCCGTTCCCGCTCATCTCGACCCGCGCCCAGCCGGGTTGCCGGACCAAAAAGTGCGGACTCGCCTTACACCATCCTGTCGCCCTCCTTTTGCTCAATCCCCCAACCATGCCTCCGCTGCTCGGACGAGCCGTCCTAGGCTATGCCTCGCGGCCATATTTTTCGGTGCCGCTTCACAACACCATTTTCAAGTTCACAAATTAATCGCCCCATGGCTCGTTCTCATTTTGCGTCCCCATCTGCGGCGCGTAATTTATTGACTCGACAGCCGCCTAGGGCCTAGGCCGCTCGATGTCGTTCGGTTCGGTTAAGCACGATACTCCCCGCCATAGTGGCTATATCGCCATTCCCATTCCCCGTTATACCGTTAATGACGTTTACCGTCTGGTACCGGTTTGCCTACGTACTGTATGTGTTCTCATGCTCTCGGCTCCACACCTTATCACTTACCCCCAACGTACTGTCCGTCTCTTCATCCCTCTGCCCTGTTCCGGAATTCCAGCTGTGTCACTATCGTCTCCCGAATTTTCTCTCGTCCTCTCACATCTCATGGCCCCTTCTCGCCCGTAATCTCTCTCTCCGCAGCATCGTATCGTTTCCTCCCGCCTTCTCTGTCACCATCATCACCCATGCATGCTACATCAACCCTCGCACATAGTGTACTCTCGCTCTCAGGTTTTCGTCACCTCATTTTAACTTAATCCGCCCTCGCCCTCTCCTCATGCACGTATCCTCGCTCCGTTCTGCTCCGCCCTTCTTCCCATGACCATCATTACGATTCATCACCCCCTCCTCTCCTTTCATGCACTCATGTTTCCGTCTGTTCCGTTTCCCACGCCGTACACTTGCGGAGCATCCAATCACGTTGTACGCCGTCGACGACCGTGTATCGTACCCTCGCTGTATGTACGCGTACAGTAGACAGCCAATGCATAATATAATCTTCTTCTCCAACCACAGCACCTGCCCAGCGCCGCATGAAGCGTGTTTGTGCTAGTCCGTAGTTTTCGGAGTCCGCTCGACGCAAGTGCGAACGTCGATCGCGAGGCCGGGCTTCACGAAGGCCGGCAACTGGAGTCGCCCTAGCACGCGCTGCTCCACCGTCACTCCTTCCGGCGTTTTGTGATAAACCCCGCTCCCTCACGCGTGTAAAAGGAAACGCGAAAAGAAACGCGGGGATTGATTTTCTTTCTTTCGAACGTTCAGGCCAGGCATGATGCAGGGGCAGCCGCGGCAGAAGATATCGCAAACATTCGAATGTGGTAATCCGATCGCAAAACATGTCGCGCTCGGACAAATCACCCAGGCCAGGCGGGCGGGGCGGCAGCTGGACGGCCCAAGGCACCGCTTCGCGACGCGGTCGGAAAAGAAGGGTGAGCCGGGGAACTGTTGTTTCGTGAACGTGGATTGGGCGGGCACGTTCGAGGTGCGTTCTGTTCTTGCAACTCCGATGGCGCTCCAACCGCGCGCGAAGTGCTAGAACCCTCCATGGACACGCACACGCGCACGAAATCTCCCTGAGGGCGCATCGCATCCTATTCTTCTCTATACGTTCTTCCCCAGATCTCCGAGCGAGTGCAGTAGGCCGCGGGGTTCTCGCCGACGCGTTACCCACGCACCGGGCAGCGCAGGAGGAATGAGCAGTGAGACGAGCCGAGCCTGCTCTGTAAGGGATTACGGAGACGGCGCATTCGTGGCACCGTTGCGCGGGCTCTCGAACACTTCGGAACGTCAGTCAGCACAGTCGGCGAGCTGGCCTGCGCGACGGCTTGGGAGCGGATAGGTACGCAATAGCACCTCTTGCGCAGTGCTCTTCCGTCATTCGTTATCCTCGGCGGAGAGTGCACTCTCTACACCCCCGATAGCGGTCAAGGGCACGGTGGCCTATCGCGCCATCGGTGGACGCTAACTGAATAGTCGTGACTGCGACGGAGTGCTGTCCCAGTCACCCAGCCAACGCGTACGAGTCATTGACTGAGCGAGAAGCGGTGGACGCAGCCGGCGAGGGAGAGATGATGCAGTCCCGGCGGAGCACTAGAGGGTGCGAGATGTGATATGGGAGCACCCCAGATCCCCGGAAGGTGGGCGTGGGGCAGGGAGTGCTCGATATAGGCTAGTCGAATAGTCGAGACACAGACGATAGCAGCGCACAGACTTGGACGAGCACACGCACCGAGACGAGAACGCACGAAGGGCGTACGCGCGAGCGAGAACGTTCGCAGGAGCAGCGCAATCGCGATCCATCCGCGTCGCGAGGCAGCCCAGGAGGCGACGTACGCATTACGCCATAGCCGCGTCTCCTGGGCCGCACCTGACGGATGCAGTAGAAACGCACAGAGTTCGTGCAGGTACGTACAGGGTCCAGCGCAGTCTCTTGCACCAACCTGCCCTCAGGCCGACGCACTATCGGAACACGGGCACGGAGCGCCCGTATCCGTCCTTCCGTGTTGCGGCAGAGATAGTCCACGAGCTGATAACCATCAACTCCGAGGCCGACCCGTGAGTCCCGTTGACGGAACGGGTGACGGAGCGCGAGGTTGGTAGTGATTCTTGCCTGATCCGCACGGAGAGTTCGAACACAGACCTATTTCTCCCGACTCCGACCGCCTGCGTGCGCATGGAAGGGGTCCCTTTTGATTACCAGAGGCGAATGCATGATTCTACTTGGAACGCTGCAGGGCCCGCTGCTAGAGTCACCTCCCGAGTCGAGGCACGCCCGCGCGCACATCGAAGATCATGTCGATGATCCGCACTAAAAGCATCTCCAAGCCCCATGTCAGGAGATTGGCATGGGAATGGGACAATGGGAGTGGGATTGGGGCTGCAGCGACAGCCGGCGTTCGCTTCTTCCGAGGTCCAAACTCTCTTGACGTCTGAGGCGCGAACTTTCCACAGGACTGAGTTGCGTGAAAATGGCCATCCCAAGGGAGGATAGCACAGGTCCTCTCCGCGAGAGTTCAAACGTTCGTCCGGCGCCGAAGCTTGGAAGCCTGCTTAGTGGAAGGCCGTGGCGATCCCGTCGGTGGTGAAGTCGCTCGACGCGACGATGGGTGCATCAGCATCATCTGGACGTGGAGGCTTGCGACCGTTCATAAGGGCCTTCAAGAAGTCTTTGTGGTGCTGATGCTCCTTGCACTCTAGACATCGCCGACGACGTAAACAGGAACGGGGTCAGCGGCAGAGCATCACGCGGTGGCGGCTTGGGGCGGCAGGGTGATAACATTGGAGCAAGCGGACGTACTTTTCTTGTGCGCAGGCCAGTCTTCTTTCTGGCACGACGCGCCACAATAGACGACTTCCTTACAACCGCCACAGCGCTTGAACTCCGCTGCGCGTACTTCACGGTTGTTGCAAGCGGAGCGCGCGCACTTCTTCAGCACGCACGCCTTCACCTCCGGGTCATTGTTCGCCCAGTTCCAGATATGCGATGGCATCCAGAGATCCTGCGTAAGCCAGAGATAATCATGCGCATCCTCGGGACCATTGAGCGAGCGTGGCAAGTTGTTGAGCGACTCTATATGCGTGTCAAAAGCAGACTAGGCAGTATCTGAGATGGTACGAACGTACTTGGACGGTCAACTCTAGCCAAAATTTTCATCAACACGTGTGGGTTAACATTAGCGGCGCATTGGAGGTACTGCTTCGCAATCTCGCAATCGCCCCAGAGTTTGTACGACGCGAGTGCTGCCGTGTAGAGAAGGGACGTATGACCGCCCTTCTTCAATCTCTCGATAACTTCGCCTGAGAGCACAGCTTGGCTTGGAGGTTTGAATTCGCATCCCCCACGGGGTGGCCAGTTTCCATAGTATTCTGGATCGAACCAAACTTGGGCAAAAGACAGTGCGTCCGCGGTACGACCTGCTTGGAGAAGAACGGAACCGAGCCAGTAGCGCTGACCCATGTTATCTCCGGGACATAAACGAAGCATCTCTATGATAGCGTTCCTGAAAGAGAAATTGTGAAGCTCGGCCGCCGACATCAAGATTGCGGGGAAACGTTCGACTCACGCGGACTTGTTAAAGTCCTTGTTTTCGAAAGCGAGTCGCACGATGGCCTGGAGAACGCGCATGTACGGACGCGTCTCGATAACGCCCCAGAAGTGCCCGACATATTCATCGTCATCGTCGAAACAGGTTGGGCCGAGGATTTGGCGCAACTGAGCACGCCCTGAGAATCGATGAGTAGACGCATTGGTGGAGTACCCGAACGTGCGCACCCTTGGCCTCTCCCTCCTCAAGCAGCCTGACACCCATATCCATCGTCGGCATGAGAAACGCCATCTGCACGATCGCATCGAGGTTGTTTGGATCTTCCATCGCCTTGAAGAGATAAGGCAGGGCCTGCTCTGGCTTACGCCTGCGACAAAGATCCTCTGCCTTCTGAAGGCTACATGTCGAACGTGAGCTGTGGCGTTGACCTCGCGACGAGGACTCTGGACTCACTTTTTGGCCGCCTCCTGTGAAACACTGCCACCCCCTACGCCCATGACGGCTTCCATGCCCATACGCTTGTTCATCTTCGGCTACTGTTGGTGGTGGTCGGAGAAGGGTTAAGTAGAGACGATGGCGTGGTCGATAAGCGTAAGGTTGCTGCGGATCGAGACGGAGAATGCCCAAAACGCAAAAGCGCTCGAGACGCGTCGGCCGTGTCACTCCTCGCCGTTATCTTACGCGACTGTCACACGGTCTGGTGCGTGACGAACGTGTCTGGGAGCACATTTCCGCGGAAATCAAAGAGGACTGGATTTGGACTGGATCGCTCTGACTTGTTGCCGAGACCATACACAAAAATATTGGAACATTATGACAAACATACAAGGGGCAATTAGTACGAGACCTGCCCCATCAAGGTCGTCCGGGTACTGGCACTCAATTATCTCCAAGGCAAACCCAGGACCTTTTCATATCCTTCAGAAAGGTCAGCGAACATGCACATCGCGAGCTTGAGTTTGTGCTCTTACCGTACTCGTCCCAGTGCAATCGTTTTTCTGGAGAAAGTTCCCACTTAGCCCTATATGACCTCAAGAATGCCGCGCTTAATACTGTCTTGCTTGTTCGCAGTCTCCATACAGGTGAAATGAGGCGAGCGCAGCGTTCAACAACTGGGTAGTATCTCTGTAATCGTTGTCGTGGAAGGCTATCGCTTCCTGAGAAAGCGGCTCAGGGCTGGGAGGGGTGAATGTGCATCCGCCGAGTGGCCGGTTTCTTCCATCGAACTGGGGGTCCAGCCATACCTGACAAAACGATAGGGCGTCCTCGTAACGTCTGGCTTGGAGGAGCAATCCCGGAAGAAAATAGCGCTGTCCTATGTTATCCCCGTGGCACAGCCTGAGCATCTCAACAGACGTGGTTCTGTTACGATAAGATCGTGCGCATCAGTCAACATCATGGCGGGGACAAGGTTGGAGGTGCTGACATTGCTCTGTCGATGTCGCCCATTCTGTACGCCACAGACGCGATGGAGTAGAGCGTACGCATATATGGACGAGTGCCGGCTACTCCCCAGAACTTCCCATATGCAAAAGAAGTCTCTTGGAAGACGTCTTGACCCAAGTCCCTCTTCAAGAATTCTTGCGCTATCAGATAGGAAGCATAGAGACGGTCAACCTGCTACAACAGTTTACTGAAAAGAGGTCATACCTTTAACCTCTGTAATCTCGAGTAGGCTCATCGCAAGTCTGTTGTCGGGGAACTCCCTCGCCTTCCAGACGACTGGCTCAACATTGTCGTAGTCCTCCAGAGCCTTGACGAAACGGGATATAGCTCGTTCGTACCTGTCTGCTCCGGCAGAGTTGCTTCGCCTTCTTCAGGCTGTCCCATACATTAGCCAAAGCGAGACAAGACACCGTAGCAAACGTGTTGGATACGCACTCCTTTGCGGCGCGCTTCGCCATTTCCTGGTCAGCGGGTTCAACCCCAAACATACGGCCAGCCTTCGCAAACTTGAGATCTACAGAGCAGCGAACGAGGACGGATGATGGCGGAAGTCGGACAAGGTCAGAAAGGCACGACTTGGGCTGATAATGAAACGCCATCACGCGCGATCGCATCTCATCGCAATCCTACAAGACAAGACGCGGCTGCGGACAAGGAAAAGCACGAAGGTTGTGTAAGACGAGGCTAAGAGCGTCGAGTTACTGAGTGAGAGTCTGGGATGCATTGTGATGGGCTGCTTTATGAAGCCTGACCGGCCTTGTCCTGGAGATGTACGTGTCAGTACTGTAAGTACTTGCCGGCGCCTTTGCAGCCGCAAGGAAGTGACCTGGGTCACGGTGACGCGCCTGTGGCTCGACGCGGCCGTCACGATCTACTTCCCGCCAATGACGCGTCGGAGCGCTCGCGACACGTGGATGGAGTCACAGGACGGTCACGAAGGAGGCCCTGAAAGTTTCAGTTGCTGTGACGCAGCCACTTTGAGTCGCACTGCAGCCACCAGCCAGAGCCAACCCTTCACCTCCACCGCCGCTGGCTTATTTTTTAGCTTTGTTGCTTTCTCCCCAACGACTCTCAGCATGGCCGACATTGCCTCCACGGAACCCACTCATCCCCTCGCTGACACGGACGCCGTCATTGACAATGCAGAGGAAGAAGAGGATTCAGTCCGTGTGGATCTCCTTTCCGCCTTGTGTATGCGCACTTACTCTGTCTCTATTGTGCTCTTGAAGGAAATTCTTCTTATGAAGAAGCGCGTAGAGGAGATGGAACGCGAAGCCAACAAACTCCGTGAACTCCAATCGGCCGCAGAGAAGGCGGAGCAGAGTGCACAAGGAAGCGAGCAGGTACCCATGGAGACTGAGGAGGACAAGGCGGCGGCAGATGCAAGGAGTATATACGTGGGAAACGTACGTTCCCGACAGTTGTGATCTTTTTAGCCTGACTTTGGACTTAACTTGTTGAGACAGGTTGACTACTCTGCGACCCCCGAAGAGATTCAGCAACACTTCCAGTCGTGCGGGACCATTAACCGGGTCACCATCCTCTGTGACAAATTCACAGGTCACCCCAAAGGGTGCGTTTCCGAACACCCATGTTTGCCTATTGCGTTGTTGAGTGTTATTCGGGTGTTGCAGGTATGCGTACGTGGAGTTTGCAGAGCCCGATTTCATAGACGCTGCGCTTGCCATGGACAACTCCCTCTTCCGGGGACGTCTCATTAAGGTCAGTTCATGTTCTCGAGGGAAATCGTTGGGTTTACAGTCTCTTCACAGGTCACGGCAAAACGGACAAACATCCCTGGTTTCAATGCACGCGGACGAGGGCGAGGTGGATACCGTGGCGGATATCGTGGGGGGTTCAGGGGAGGTTCGTATGGGTATAATCCATACCGTGCGCGTGGCAGGTGAGTTGGCGTATCTATCTTCTGTTCTCTAGCCTCACTTGGAACATCATTTCAGGGGTCGCGGTCGGGGTTTCTGATTTTACAAAATGGACGGCTAATCGCTCATACACTTTGACTTGCTCTGTACTCTCTATCTATGACTGTAGCTTTGGGCACCAAGCCTTCATATTTCATTTCTCCAGCGGAGTGCCTTCTGGACATTCGCGGCTTGTCAACAAAAGGATCCTATTGAACCTGAAGTATGGCGTTTTTCGCATCGTTACTGCCCGTACACGAGTACAGGCCCGGTTATGAAGCCAGTTGTTGCCCGTGAGTGCCACAAGTCAGTGTTTGGGGATGATATGCAACCATTCACCGACCTTCGTGGCACCGTAGCTTCAAGGTGGAAACAGCCTGCCAATAAGGACTGTTTCAAAGTGTACCCAAGTCTCTAAAGTATAGCCGTGCTCGCGTCAGTGGTTCCTCACGGCCCTGATCGCCGTTGGCCTCCATACTGATATTAATAAACTGAGAATACACTACTTCCCTTCGGACAGGTATCGTTTGACCGTTCTTCATTCTTACCATCCCAAGGCATGACCTCACCTTTGCATGCCTACAATGCCTCCTCGCCGTTGGGTGCTCTTCTTCCAAGCACGGTGATGCCTCGTTCTTCTCCCCCTCGACCAGACTGCATCCTTCCACCGCGCCGGCACGTTTGCACGTCGGTTTTAGTACGCTTCCTCCGATTTGCCGGTAGTGCGCTTGATCACCCGAAGAATCCCTTAATCACCGTCAGACGCTGGGGTGTCGAGGTCTGTCGCGGCTGCTAACGGTTCGAAAGAACGGAAGCGACTCACCTACCTCGTGCGCAGCAGCACGACCGTTATACTTAAGCCTGGTGCCAGCGTGAGCGCCGTTGTCCTGTCTCTGGCCTCTCTTCCTCTGCTGACACGCTGACTTCAGCCGAGCCATGCCGTACAAGACGTCCTTCGTGACTGTCGCGCTGGCGCTGGTCTCCGCAACAAGCTCAGCACAGGCGGACATCGGGACAGCCATCCCGCTGCGAAAACGCAACTCCCTCACCGGGCCGGACGGTACCTTCAACTATGTTGCCACCATCGAGCATGGCGTCAAGATTGCTAAGTGAGGCCTCTCTCCCCAGAGTTTAAACAGCTGCAAGTAAACTCAAACCAACCGCGTTCTGCACAGCAAACACCGGAACAACCTGCTCAACTTCCGCCGCAACACCGGCCGCCTGCCCGAGGGCGTGTCCGCCATCCCGCCGCCCGCGGTGCTCGACCACATCAAGGGGCACTCGCACAAGCGACAGAAGGTACCCCTGACGGACCTCAACGACGACGAGGAGTGGGCGGGCAACATCTCGATCGGGACGCCCCCGGTCACGTTCTTCGTCGATTTCGACACAGGCTCGTCGGACCTCTGGGTGCCCGCGTCGTCGTGCACGGGCTGCCGCGGCGCACGGGGCAAATACAACATCGCCAAGTCGTCGACCGGCGCGAAGATGAGCGGGAACTTCACGATCACGTATGCAGATGGCTCGGGAGCTTCTGGCCCCGTTTTCACCGACAACGGTGCGTGTTCGCAGCTTTTGGGCGGTCACAGGAGCTCTAGTAGGCCTGGAGGCTCTCGTTATATCCGCATTGCGCCCCCCCTCGTGGTTCCTGGCTCTAACTTTGCTCCGCGTTCCAGTTGTCGTCGGGGGAGTCAAGGCGGCCACGCAATATTTCTCCGCTGTCACGGACGAGAGTTCTGAGCTCGCCGAGGACGGCACCGACGGGATCTTGGGGCTCGCCTACCCGCAAATCTCCAACCTCGGACAGGTCAGTCCATGTGCATCCTTTGTTGTAGCAACACCACAAACGTCATCATGATACTCACCTGGCGCCAACCGTGCTCCGCTATGTTTATGTTTATGTTATTGCAGAACCCGTTCTTCACGACGGCGATCGCGCAGGGCACCACGAAGCAGGACGTCTTCGCGTTCAAGCTCGCGCGCAACGGCTCAGAGCTCTACGTCGGCGGCACGAACGCTGCGCATTACAGTGGCGCGATCGAGTACCACAACCTCTCCTCGCACATCGGCTACTGGCAGATCGGTGGCGCCAGCGCGCATGTCAACGGGAAAACGGTGGGCGGTATCGCGACGTTCCAGACAATCATCGACTCGGGTACAACGATCATGTACGGCCCGCCAGCGGACGTAAAGAAGGTGTATGCGGCGGTCCCGGGGTCTAAGGTGTACGACGAGGACCAGGGGCTGTATTCGTACCCGTGCAACTCCCCGCCTGCGATCGCGTTCAGCTGGGGTGGGAAGTGGTGGGACATTACCTCAGACAAGTGAGTTCTGCGTTGCTGCTGTAGTCGCCGGATTGAGAGCTGACGGTGTCTAGCCTCAACCTCGGTACCACTGGCTCGAACACCGAGGAGTGCGTTGGCTCATTGGCTGGTTTGGACCTTGGACTGGGGAGCGGCATTTGGTTGCTTGGGGATAGGTACGTCGTTTGAGCTTGCTGTGTATCCGATGGGGGGTGCTGACGATCGGGGTGATAGCTTCATGAAGAATGTGTACACCGCATTCTCGGTCTCACAGAACGCGGTCGGATTTGCTAAGTTGAAGTGACCGTAACCTTCGACGGGGCTGTTTCGCAGGCAGCTTTGACCTTGACTTGCACGTTGGGGACCTGTGCTCCTATCACTCTTGTACTTAATAATTGCTCTTGGTGTACATTCATTTCGAGGTATTCCTGGCAAAGCTTTGGGGCTTTCGGCAGGCCAACAAGTACCTGTTGGTGGAGCAACCATTTCATTTTCTTGCAAGACACTTACTGTTCATCCGATTCCTACATACCCCTTGCTAGTAGAACGGGTGTCGAGGACAATGCCTTGCAAGTCGGTGCAAGGACTACGAAGCGCTAGCCAGGAATGTAACAAGCAGGGTTCATGGGGTCTCCACGAAGACGGTGGTAAATACATAATCAGCGTCGTGGCTCACGGAAGCGTGAATGTTCCCCAACGATTGTCCAGTTTCATCGGGATGGTACTCGAGCCAAGGTTTGCGTTGGCCGTCGGTGGATAAAGAGTGGTATGTGAAGTCTTTCCACGTCGGTCTCAAGGGGAATACCGCTTTGTAGGCAGCTTCCTTGATGCTCCAACTGGACGAATACAAAACTCAGTACGGCATGGGCACAGTAATACAACCAATGAAACATACCGTACAGCAAGATACCTCACTCGCTTGGCGTGGTCCGTATGCGGGATAGCATGCCAAATTGGCAGTTCCTTCTCGCTCAAAATGCGACGAGCAAAGCGTGCTGCCGTTTGGCCGGCAAGAAGGCGTGCTATGCGTGGTAGATGAAGAATATCGACACCGATTCCGAGGATGCCCATGCGTTGGAGACTCTCTTGCAAGAAGGTTGAGGTGGTGGACGAAACGTTGAGAACCTCGCTTAGCGCCTCGTTCTACTGAACCTCAGGCGCTCGAAGGTAAATCGGAGATCTAGATCTTCCTCAGGCTTGGCTCTTGACTCCGACTTCGACACCGACCACTCACCGACCTACACTCCACTTCCTCCACCAGACGCTAAATTTTAATTTTTCAGGATATACCGTATCTCTTATCTACAGCCGAAAGAGAAACCAGCTCAGGCACCCTGCGTGCTGTGGTCTTGACAGTCACCCAGAGTTATGTCTCGGACAGAGCACATCTACACATCCGCGTCAACAAACAGATACTGTCACGCCGCGGATGTGGTCCGGAACCACCTCGTGGCCTTTGGCTCAGGAAAAATAGTCGCTCTCTGGGATGCCGCGGTATGCTACGAGTCAAATGTGCCGTAGGAGAATCGCTTATTCGTTAACCTCCAGGACTCTCTAGATCGAGGTGTTCGTTCGACGCTTCCAGGACACGATGGACTGGTTACATGTGTTAGTTGGCTCAGTGATAATTCCTTCGTCAGTGCAGACGATAAGGGTGTATTGAGATTCTGGGAGTGCAATGGATCTCAGGTAGGCCCATCTAGTGTCCAGCAGAGATGCTCATAATGACACCAAATTTTTGGCAGTGGAGATTCTTCGCTACACATCAGGCCCACAAATCCGGGATCTCGAGTTTGGCGGTGCTGGGCCAAGTAGTCGTTACTGGCGCTTCTGATGCAACTGTGAAGGTATGGAAGATCCACGAAAACAAAACAGGCATGTCTCTTGACGACTGGAAGGCTTGACAGCATTCTCATTTCCTATCTAGATGCACCAGTGGAATTGCAGAGTATCAACTTGAAAAAGGGATATGCCCTCTCTCTGGCCCTCTCGACCTTGCCGGGGACATCCTGTACGTTCATGTGCTCCCTCAGTTTTTATTATGCCCTGAAATGCCACGGAAATAGCTGCAATACTGGCCATAGGATCTACGGATAGGAACGTTCATCTATGCATCCGTTCTGACGATAGCGTAAGCTACGAGAATATAACGGCAGCAGGAGTACACTGATGTCGGATTCCAAGTTTGTTTCAGCCGCAACGCTACCAGGACACGAAGATTGGGTCAAATGCCTTGCCTTCAAACCCACGGACGCTGAGCATGATTCTCTGATCTTGGCTTCTGGGTCTCATGATGCTACCATTCGTCTATGGAACATTGAACAGTTCTCGCGATCAACTCTCGGGGCATCTGCCAGTTCTGGGGAAGAAGCTGATGACTTGTTGGATGCATTCGAGGCTTCTCTCGTCAACCTGGAGGACACCGAAGATGGAGGCCGCTCGATATCTCTGAAGCGCCACATCCTCACGGTCAAGTCTTCCTCTAGCAGGTCAGAACTGTTCAATCTTCCATCGAGTGCCTTCTCTGACTGTACTCATAGCGCACAGTTATTCTCGGTGACATTCGATGCCCTCCTCATCGGACATGATGCTGGAGTCACATCTCTCTCCTGGCGTCCAAAGACGACAACCTCGAGCGCTCCGACCCTCCTGTCGACATCCACCGACTCATCACTGATTTTGTGGTCGCCCTCGACGGTCCTAACCTCGTCCAATGATGGGACGACATTGTGGATCAACCGGCAACGCTTCGGAGACGTTGGTGGGCAGAGGCTTGGGGGATTTGTCGGGGGACTCTGGGCTGCCGATGGTCGCGATGCAATGTCGTGGGGATGGAATGGCGGTTGGCGGAGGTGGCGCTGCCAATCACCCCAGGAAGGCATGTCCGAGAGCGCCCTCGAGGAATGGGCAGAGGTCGGCGCGATCACAGGGCATCGTGCCCCTGTGCGAAGCATCTCCTGGAGTCCACAAGGGGAATATTTGATATCTGCTAGGTGGGTCAAACTTTGACTGTGATCACAATCGCGGATTAACTAGTTTGGCCAGCTTGGATCAAACCACCCGCATCCATGGTGCGATTCCAACAGTGTCCTCCGATGGTCCCGAAACACCGGTATGGCACGAGATTGCACGGCCTCAGGTACATGGGTATGACCTCATCGGCGCCGCCTTCCTCGATTCTCTGCGCTTCGTCAGCGTCGCAGATGAGAAGGTGGCGCGAGTGTTCGAAGCCCCCCGAGAGTTTGTCGAGGTCGTCAACAATCTAGCTGTGGCGCAGCTCGATTCAGGGGAGGTACGCGATCTATGTCTTCCGCACATCTTCGGGTGGTTCTTTATGCTACATCTCAACAGGAAACACGGCCTCGTGCAGCGGCCGTCCCCCCGCTTGGCCTGTCAAACAAGGCATTGACCGACGGTATGTCAGGGAAGCGTGACGGGCCGCAGTGGACTGAATAACCCCTGCAGTTAGCGCCATCGCTGAAGTCAATGCCACCTTCGACTCTGCCCGAACGCGCCGACGACCGTTTGAAGGCGAATTGGCGGCCGTCACATTATGGCCAGAGGTCGAAAAAGTCTTCGGGCACGGCTATGAGGTGAGGTGAGGTGTTCCTGAGAAACGATCTGCCCCTCATCTAAGGGAACATATCCAGTCCATTGCCATGGCCGTGTCGAATAACAACCAGTACGTGGCCACGGCGTGCAAAGCGACCTCGGCGGAGCACGCTGTTATCCGGGTATACGACACCCAGACGTGGCAGCTGTTCGGACAGCCGCTACCCGGCCATAACCTCACCGTCACGCAAATTGCCTTCAGCCCGGACGATTCGTTCGTTCTCTCTGTCTCCCGAGACCGCACTTGGCGGCTGTTTGTCAAGAGCGAAGGTTCGTCAGATCCGACATGCCCCGTAACTTTGACCGCGGCTCACCACAAGAATAGACGGTTATTTACCGGTAGCAGCGGACAAGTCCCATAGTCGGATCATCTGGGATTGTGCATGGGCACCTGGGGGAGACGTATTCGCCACTGCATCTCGCGACAAAACAGTACGTCAAGAAAGCTCCACCTCCTGGTCAGGTCGGAGCTAAAATTTCCAACAGGTGAAGATCTGGAGGCGTCCAGACGAGGGCGGGAAAAGGTGGGAGGCTGTGGCGACTATTCAAGTCAATGCGGCCGCAACGGCGGTTGCTTTCTCTCATGATGTGACTGGAAGCACAACGTAAGTCCTATGCCTGCTGCTGCCATGGCGTGATTTAACGGACTCACGTGGAACAGGCGGATGCTAGCTGTCGGCCTGGAGTCCGGAGAAATCTTGATCTTCACCTCACCTGAAGCCACCCCCACTCAGTGGACGAATGCGCTGACAATTGGCACGGAGTACGTACCTTCGGTATTCGCCTCCTAACCACAAGCTGACGGCTTCTTTAGTTTAGCGCACATCGACCATATCCACCGACTTGCATGGAGACCGGGAGAAAGGAATGCACACCAGCTAGCGAGCTGCAGTGAAGATGGTACATTGAAGCTATTGACAGTCCGTATCGCGACCGACCGAACAGCCGCGTAACATGTAGAACTACGACGAGTGGAAAGCTATGCAGTATACAGTGTAGGCCAAGCGGGATTAGACCCAAGAGCTGGTAGTAAGGAAACAATCGGGGATAGATGTAGGAAGGGTATAACACAGTGGAATGCGCGTAGCAGCGTCGTGAGTTAAATAGGATATACGGCAGCACGGAATGACGGATAGCTTGGACCGGGAAAGCAGACTTGATAGGGATACACACATGGTTGGGACATAAAATCAAACAATATCGCGAAGGCTCATCGGAACTTCGGGCTGCACGCAGGGAAGAACATCAGTGATCGCTCTGGATAGGACACTGTTTATACAAATACTTACGCATTTAATCCTATTGCAGCGCAATGTATCAGCACAGCAAGTAGAAAAACAGTAGCAAAACACGCACTTGTAGAAGCATTCTATAGACCGCAGCATCTCCACATCGCCGCCTGTCGCCGTCACGAAGTTGACGACAACTCCGGCGCGAGAATAGCTGGGGGCGATAGCAGGAGCGACGCTGCGATATTACAAGGTTAGTGTTTTGGAATCTTTGTTCCGCGGAGAAATCTCATACCGGTGTGCGTATTCTTCGACAGCTTTAGGCAGATCTATCAGAGGGATCATGAGAATGTGTCAAACACGAGAACGAGATGACGACTGAACGCACCGTAGTTAATGACCAGAGCAATCTGGGAGACTTCAGGTGTTTTGACCTGAACGTCGTAGACCACGAGCACCTTGGTAGCCGTCGGGCGCATGATGGCCGGAGTAGCCCTGAATTTGTTCAGAGCAGCCAATTTAGCGCCGGCATTCATGTCCCCATGCTAATATCCAGCTCGGTCAGCAGATGTTATCACTGGACTGGTCAATATGTGGACGCCCACCAGAGGAACAGCATCCAGTCCACGGCTGGACAGCCTGTACACAACCGCGTCGAGAGCGGCCATCCCGCCAACATGGATGATGGCCTGCGGGATATCCAAATCGTCAAACAAATCAGCCAGCGCATCAAGCTTCCATTCGCGAGCTTGCGCCGTCTCCGCGCTGATAGCACCCCGTCCAGATCCAATCGTGCCCAAGCTGCCCTGAGGGAGTGGCGCGTCCGAACGCCCACTGGCGGTGAACGCCAAGTACAGGTAGAACTGCCGCAGACCCCGCGCGCCCTGGCTCGTGTCCGCGTGCGTGACATTCCCGTCGCGGCGGACGAGGACACGCACTGGCTCGCGGAGCTGTATGGCGGACGCGAGGTTCAGGACGTCTTGGGGCACGGTGTTCGAGAAGAGGGCAGTTTGCCGCTCAATTTGGCCATTCGATGGACCGCTGGGCCCATCCAGCGGTGGGGAGGTACCGATCCCAGACAGCCTGCGCTGGAGCGTCTGAGTTGGCGCAAGAAGCGACGACTGGCTGCTGCTCGCCTCGAAGTTCTGGAAAGGAGCCTGAGGTGTCGAGCCAGGCGTACCCAAGGGTGTGCTGCCGGGTGCACCGACGGCACGCGAGCGCGGTGGGGGCAGAAGCTTAATGATGTTGAACACGAACTCGTGCAGGTTCCTTGCAATGAGCTGGTCAACCTCGTCGAGAACCAAGAACCGAACATCGGCACCAGACAGGCCACCAGGCGCCGTGAATAGAGTGTGGAGCTTCTGCGGCGTGCCACAGATGATGTGTGGGACGTTTTGCTGCAGGAGGCGCAGCTCTTGGTTGAGATCCCCACCCCCCGGTGCCGATCCGACACCAAGAGCCGACTTTACACCAATGGGGCCACCCAGATCACGTATCATGCGCTGCGCCTGTGTGGCCTGGTCGACAGTGGTGGATATCATGACCACAAGCGGTCCACGGTAGTTCGTCCGCGACGACGCATACATAACCGCGATGTGGATCGCGGGGATGACGTACGCAGCAATGCGTTCCTGTGTGGGCGGGGCCTGGGCGATGATGTCCGCGCCGCGCAAAAGGAAGGGCAAGGCACGTTGCTGTATTTTGTTCGGGGGGCCGACGCTAGAAAGCGAAGATCAGCACGCGGCACGCAACACTAGATAAGCCACGCTCACCCAAAGGTGCTGAGGGAACGCAGCAGCTCCGGTGCGAGATTGAGCTGCTCCCACTTGGTTATCACGGGGCCACCATCGCGCGATTGTCCACCAGCCAAGCTCTCGCCCTAGGACATAGAAGGTAAGTTGCCACTTCGCGACGGAGAACGGGCGGCAGTGTGTCAAGAAACGTAACTTACACCAGCTGAATCACGGCGAAGCAAGGTGCTAACGGAACGGCGCTTATCCCTGAACATCATGTCTTGTCTGCCCATGCCTTGTGGAGAGTCCGTGGTCCGCAACGGAAGGTCCAGCGTCCCTGCGGACCATGTCCGCATAGGTTGGTTCGGTGCGCGAGGGTTTTGCCTGATGTCGGGGCGCCCGGGCATGCCATGGCCAAGGGCGGCGGTGGAGTTCAGCAGAGGAGGAAGGCCGGGGGTCAGATCGGTTGGCGGCAATCCGCCTCCCAGCATCTGCGTGCTCTGCAAGACGCTGTTGTTCGCCTGCAGCTGCTGAGTTTGCAGCGCCAAGAGCTGGCCAACGGACGACGTAAGCGTGTTGAGCCGACTGGTGATAGTCGTCATGTCCTCAGTGGGCGGAGTCTGGTTCGGTGCAATGTTGGCGATTGATCCTCGTGGGCCTGGCCCGTTGAACCCGGGAACGACGAAGCCTTGGCCAGGACCTGATGATGGCGCGAAGGGGTCCTTGAACTCTGGCGGTGCATCCAGCGTCGGATTAGAGTTGGAGGCCAGGACGCGCGCGATGAGAACGTCAACCTTGCGGTTCACATCATCGAGGGTCCGATGTATCTCCCTGTTTGCCCCCTCCAAACGGCCCACACGATCCAACAAATCGTTGACCAATGGAGAAGCCCTAAGCTGTGCCTCCAAGTTCGACGCCGCCGCGAACTCGAGGGTGGGCCCGAAGTGGCTACCGGAATCGAGCGAAGACGAAGGGGAGGAAGAGACGAACGGGGGTTGGATGAACCCTCCTGACCTGATGCTGCTGGGCTCCTGCATAACGGGTGGTGTCCCAAACCTCTCCCTGCTACGTACTGCCATGCTGTTGTACAGCGACGCGGCGGCCGCCATCTGTCCGTTCATCGGAATCGGCCCTGACGTGGGACCCGGGGTCTCATCACCGTCCAAGGGTCCCTGGCTCTTGGGGGAGATGTTGAGGTCGCGGGAGATCGACGCGCTCAGGAGATGCGAGTAGGAGACCTTGTCGGACTGGTCCACCTGGCTCTGGCGGAAGCCAGGTGAGTTGCGCGAGAATTCCACGGATGATGGTGCCTGCGGGCCATTATCGATCCGGCGGTCTCTGTCGTCCTGTGGCGGGCTCGGAGAAGACCTGACGGAGCGGTAGTCCGAAGGGGAAATAGAGAGCGACGAGGACGTGCTGAACTGGTGTTCCCGAACAATGGACTGCCTGAAGCCGAGGGGGATGTTGCCGTTCCCAAGACCGTGCGCGTGTCCGTTCCCGCCGCCGTCCTCGTCGTTGAGCCGCATCGCTCCGGGGAAGAAGGGGGTCGAGGCAGGGTTCAACGCCGGGCTCCGGGAAGGAGGATCCATGAGAGATGTATGGGATTAGGGAGTTGCGATAGCACGACGACACTGCTATGCCGGTGGGAGGTGAGCCACAGGTGGGTGTAGGGTGTGGAGGAGATCGCACCTGTGACGCCAGGAGACGAAACTAACAAGGAGCCATGCGAGAGAACGAGAGGGAGACGGTGGAGATGGTGGTCAGCTCGAAACCGAGCTGGCGAGTGGGAGGACGGACGTCGAAAGTCGCGAGGCCGGCTGGGGCTGGGTTTGATTGGCCCTCGTGCTTACGCAACATCAAAGTGGATGTGACTGATTCTTGATTCTGGAAAACATACGCTACATGCGAGCACTACAAACAACAGGTCATGGGAAACGATCGTGGGGCAGTCTCGCTGCGGAGATAGCGAAAGCGTCGACATGCTACAGATTGGTACAGATATCTCTGCGAAGAGCGGTGGGCACGGGCTGCGAACCACCCCGTGTCGGAGTGGATTGTGGACCGTGTGGACAGTGGACACTGGCGTTTAGACGAGCGTCTTGGGGAACGAGCCCAACAAGAGCGGCCACCGTAGGGCGTGCCTGTTCTGATCTCCAGCGGCGGTGCCCCCGCCGGCAGTAGATGATGCCCCGACACGCTTGCCTAACCCCGCAACCAACAGCGCTGCGCCAGGACGCGCCGCCGATCCCTCGGAAATGCAAGGCTCGGTCTTCTCGATGGTGAGACGTCTAGAAACAATGACAAAGAGCCGGTTGCTGTGAGCAAATCGCCAACGACGAGGTACGGGGGCTTCTACTAGCCACTCACTTGAGCTGGCCATACTTGCTCTGCCAGAACAACCGCTTCGTGTCGTCAGCTGGCGCAGTCTTCTTCCTGAGATGTTCCTGGACGATGTTCACTGTTTCCGGCAAGTCAATGGCGTTGCAAGTCACCTGGTGAAGAACAGTTAACACCCGTCGTGCGAACACAAATGTGATGCGTAGACAGGAAAATTTAGAGTACGCGGAACGGTCCAAATGAGATCTCGGGGGAATCGGACATATCTGCCCATGTTCGAGGCTTCGATGAGAGGAACGCATGAGCCCCATCTGGAGCACACGCCCTGTCACAACCATGCGTTCAAATTGATGCTGATGGCGTCCAGTACTTACAGAACATTCTTTCCGAACCTCTCGTACCTCCGCCAGACGCACCCCCTGAAAAGCAGCAGAGTACATAGCAGTGCCTTTATTTGGAGGGCTCACAGATAGTAAGGTTGGCTATACGCATTTCGATCCAAGTCGCATCTCGGCCATAAGCAGAGGACGCCATCGACCACATAGCACGACGAACGACATGTCAGGCAACCCAAGAGAACTCGCCAAGCAAGGAGTCTTGCTCGATGCTCGGCAACTGTCCGAAAGAACGTGAAGGAGGAATACGAAGACTCACTATGATCTTCTTGCCCAGTACCTCGGTGCCACTCATGCCCATGGCATTCCTGGCGCCCTCCGGTGTCTTGAAGCGGATCGTGGCATAGTGCACACTCTCGTAGGGCGTACCCATTCCCCAGTATGGCGTAGAGAGGTTGGCAGTAGGGACGCAGACACCGCCGCTGGCCCGGATCTGGATATCGGAGATTTGGCCACAGCGGGCGAAGTGCCCCCAGAGGTCTTTGTTCTCAGTTGCAGAGCTCAGCTGAACGTTAAGAAGCACAATCCGTGGCAAATGAGAAGCCGTCAGCCCATATACGAACGCTTCACTACAAAGTCAACTTACGTTGCCAACAAACACGAACGACCACTGGTCGCGGTTCACCTCCATCTGGACCATCGACTTCTTGATCTGGGTCCAGATCTCTGCTTCGCGGCGTGAGGTGTTGGACTTCACCGTCGCCCTCGCTTTGCCTTTGCCCTTAGCCTTCTTGGTGGAGCGGGAAGGGCCTGGCTCAGGGGCTGGCTCGGCGTGGTTGGTGTTGCTACCACCGCCCTCGGTTTCTTCGATGGTCTCGAGGCGGGGCGCCGCACGACCCTAGGAAGATTGTAAGATTCTAGCGATGAGCCTAGAGCCGATGTCTACTCGCCTTTCCCTTTCCCTTTCCCTTCCCCACGGACTTGGCGTGAGCGGTAACGTTCTCCATTGAACCAAACTTCGCACGCGTCAAAGAGCCAGAAGGGCAGCGGAAACGGGTCATCTTGATTGTCTGTAAATGTTAGTAATGGCGATATTACCTTACTGCCGTGCCTCTTCCAGGACGGGCAGGACGATCTTGACTCTTGAGGACGTTGAAGTGGGTAGAAGTGAAAGGACCGGACGACATGATACTTATTGGATTCCGGGCGCCAAGGCGGCAGACCCCTTTGCCCATTTCCGTCGATCTGGCCTGGGCTTCAGGGCGCGTTGCCGGGGCAGAAACGTGGTCGGATGCTTCTCAAAGCACTGCGACCAGTGCACAAAGAGTGAGTCGGAACGTAGTCAGTTCCTAATCCGGCGTACAATAAAGAACGTCAGGCGATGAGAGCCACGTGTGGTGCCTCTGCCGCGTGCCGGGTGCCGCAGCATCACTCCACGGGCGCTCCGCGCGCTCTCTCCTCCACAACGGACGCGGCACCTCAATGGCTTCACAACGTGTTTCCGCTTACCGTGCAATCGTTCGGGAGGTCAATAAGGCGGTAAGTGGATCTCCCGTCTTCCACTGACGGCAGTGGACTCATCCTCGTTGGCAGTCTGTCAATGCTCGCACCACGAGACCAAAAGTTGTCTCGCAACATGTGCGAGCCGTCTTTGACAGCCACAACGAAGACAAGGGCATGGATAACTTCTATCACGATATGCGCAATGCAGCAACATTTATGCATTCACAGCGGATACACAAGGTACTCCAATATATCCTCCTGCTTTCTTGGTGCTGGCGCTCAATACATAATGCCGTGTGCTACTTCGCGTTTGCGTGACCATAGGAGCTTCTGGAGCGGTATAACCCCTTACATGGCCTATCGACAGAAGAGCGTGTCAAAAAGACGGCAAATCGCGTCGGTCTTGACATGCCAGTTGGAAAAGACGAAGACTAGATTCAAAGACCGTGACGCTTAACTAGGCTGAAACTTACAACAAAGTTCTTCCTTATTTCAGCCATCGCCATCATATCCACTCACCGAAGTGTGGGTGTTCTGCTCTTGCCACCAGTTCGCCCGACTCGGGGTCGTGATTTGATCACAGAAGTACATTTTGTGCCTTGAGAAAGGCGTTCCACAGAAGTATGATGTACAAGAGGGTGCGTGTCGAGCGATACGGGAGTAAAGAACAGAATGGAGGTTCGAGGGATGTGGTCAGTCTGTTGCCTCCCTGTATATAAGCGTCAGATGTCAGTAACGAGACGCATACGAACGTGGTGGAAGACACTTATAATGTAAAGCACGTTATTACAACTGAATACAGGCACGGTTAGAGACACGTCAGAAAGCGCGACAGAGGGCAAACTTACCGGATGAATACCTCGCCCAACGCGCCGTTTGACTTCCCATCCTGGAACTCCTCTGTGTTCGCGAGCTGAGAGCATCGATAAGACTCCTCAGCACGATTGTGATGATTATACTACGCACCTGGAGGTTCATGTAACCATCCGTGCTCACGAGGAAGCCCTTGTACTCGAGACCCCACTTGAGGCGGACGTACACGGGCTTGCCAGTAAGCTCCTGCATGAAGGGCTTCGGGTTGACGGGGTTGACCTAGAGCGCGCGTGCACGGACCACGTCAGAAATCTCCAACCCCCGAGAAAGCGTGCACGAGCAGCGTACCGCAGACATAGCGCAGGACAGGCGGTGTGCAGGACGGAGAGGAGGTGGGCTTAAGTCTTGGGAGCACCGAGGCAAGCAGCGGTGGCACCAGACGGTGCGGAGTCGCAATTGAAAATGATCGCGGGCGCACGCTCTCCGGAATCCGAAGTTGACAGTCCCAGATCAACGCGCGCATATAAAGTCCTCTTCGCGCGCCTCGCAGGGGGGTACCCGCCCCGTCCGCTCCTCTCCCTCTTGCTGCCCTTGTCCGCCTCCCTCGGTCCGGCGCGCAACCCTCTGGATTGTACACACGAACGACGCAACGATGTCCGACCATGAAGCTGGGGGAATGCCCTCAGATGAGGACTTGTCCCTCCCCAAGGCCACCGTGACAAAAATGATCGCGGGTGCGTGCCGTCCTCGTCGCGTCGCGCTTGTGCCTTCGGAGAGGTTTTTTCACAATCTAAACGATCTCGGTTTTCGTTTAGAGCTGCTCCCAAACGAGATCACCTGCGCGAAGGAGACGCGAGACCTGATAATCGAGTGCTGTGTAGGTGAAGTCACCCTCCGCCATTTCCATCCTCGCGCGCACGTTGACGCGCCGTATGTGGACTTTGTTGCAGAATTCATTCACTTGATATCGTCCGAGGCGAACGAGATTTGTGAACAGGAGTCGAAGAAGACGATCGCGCCAGAACATATCATCACTGCGCTCAAGGCATGTTATGTTTCTCTCCGTCTCTATGCGTGTCCGTAGTCTTGTCGGACGTTCTGATTACATTCCATTTCGCAGCGACTGGGCTTTGAGTCTTTCACGACAGAGGTGGAGAGCGTGTTGAAGGATCACAAGCAGCAGCAGAAGGTGCGCCTTAAATGACTCACGTCTGGATGAAGAGCTTGTCTGACGCCTTGGACCTAGGACCGGGAGAAGAAGGTCTCCAAGCTCGAATCATCTGGATTGACGGAAGCGGAGCTCCTCGCCCAGCAAGAGGCTCTCTTTGCTCAGAGTCGGGAGAAGTTCCGTACCGCCGCCCAGCAATGAGTGGCACTCGAACTGCCCCACCCCCGCCCTCCTAACGCGCGTGCCACCCGCCCGCGCTATGTGGTTGGACATCATGACTTCACTCCAGTGTGGGATATTGGACATTTCTTCTCTCCGATGTGTATTATCAGTACAGGACATGCACTCGCACTGCAACGCATACAACTTCTCGTGTAATTTGTTGTTGATTTATTCACTTTGTAACTTTCTCCCTAGACGATCTTGTAAATCTTGCAACCTCTCGAGAGGCGAGTCGCCATTCCACCGTTCGACAAGCGTCCCAGTTTCGTCCAATACTAGCGTCAGGTGCGGTAGGCCTGCTTGCTCGATTATGAACGACGCTGAGACAGTTGCGTATAGGGTTGCTATGTAACTGTACGTCAGACCTGTGGAATTTGGAATCTGAACCGTCCACGTGCCTTGTCGCACGTCACCTTGGGTGAGAACCAAGCCGGCTCCTAAGCCACCTAGGAAACTGTTACCTGCGCCTAAGGAAGGGTTCCGTGAGCTTATGTGTCACTTGACTGGGGACTATGGGCTTGAATGGTTACCCGTGACGTCGACGACCTTGCCCGAGTTCTCAGAAGTCCAGTACGGGTCGATCCAGCTGTACGCCGACCCTTTGACAGCGATGCACGCTCCCATCGGTCCACAACGGATAACGACGGAGCCCTGGCCGTCAGGTCCAACTCCCATGTCGAGGAATCGGCGACAAGCCTCTTCCACCAGCTCTTTCGTGGGTACCTTGGGCATGGAGAGGAGCGCCAAGGCCTCCTCCGCGTTAGGGCTGTCGCTAGCTCTGTCAATCGATGTCCGCCGCAGCGAGCCTATCCAAAACATACGCACCTCAAGATGGATACGTCTGGTAGCACCTTCTGAAGCGAAGGGAGCTCCTCAGGTATACATCGATCCTAGCTTTTCTCCACCTCAGCGGGCCGCATTCCACCCTGATCGAAGAGCACGTACGGGTATGGGCTCATAGACTGTGGTTGGACGCCAACTCCCGTCCTGCTTGACCTCGGAGAGAATCGCAGCAGCGCGGGACGGCGAGCAAATAAAGTGAATGATGTCTGGACGGGCCAGTTTGGTATCGTTGAGGTCATGCGGAGTTATACGGAGCCTCGGTGTTAGGTATTCAAAGCTGGGCTGGTGGTTAATTATCTTGATTTCATCATCTCTCGGCAAGGAAGCCATGCACTACATACCCGCGGTATTCGCTTCTATACGCGTTCAAGGCTCGGGTCGTTTCACGTTTGGGATCGTCTCTATAGAGCCACATGTCGGATCCATACGCATCAAGAGCCTCCTGTATGTGGCTAGGGAAGTCGTGTCCTCTATCTATGATCATGCCTACTTTCGAGGGCGGGAGCCTGGCCATGCAATGTCAATGGGTGAGTGTTTAATAATCTCGAAAGACAAATGACCTCAAGTCGCCCACCACATCCGTGCACCAATCGACGCATACGTTCCCCCTCCCCCGATCTGTCAGTTATGGTCAATGGCCAGATGGAGCTATGCAGGACGTAGAATGCTTACCTGGGCGGCCATTGTCCTTCCTGTGGGTTTGTCGTCTTTGTCTGCGAACGAGAACTCGTCGATGATAAACATCCCAATCGAGACGAAGTTTCGACTCGACTCGTCTGAACCAGCCATTGCGGCGTGTATGGTGGCTGCTTCAGGATCACTTCAAGGACCGAAGGAGGTGCTCTTATCGCAAGTGGGGTCAAATCGCTGCTGCGTCTGGCGAACCGTTGACAGATAAGATAACTCTGCCCTCGATCGAGATCGGCGGGTGGGCATCTCGGGATCCGCTCCGGAACCTTGAACTTAGTCTTGCAATGGCATGCCCGTCCGCCACCGCGATCATACACCGCCAATACTCGCTAACCACAGCTAGGTCTTCAGAGGCTGTCTATTCAGAGATCATACTCTCAATAGCTCCGTTTCCTCTCGTGCCGACAACTGTTCCAAGTTCTAACGGCGATCTGCCAGTCGCAACAAAAACAATGGAAGTCCGGGCTGTCTTACTCGA
The DNA here is from genome assembly GCA_002760635.1 of Ganoderma sinense ZZ0214-1. Lineage (NCBI taxonomy): Eukaryota > Fungi > Basidiomycota > Agaricomycetes > Polyporales > Polyporaceae > Ganoderma > Ganoderma sinense. Next base: position 1,603,007 of record AYKW01000001.1, read on the forward strand.
TGCAGCCAACGTCGACGAACTGGATCAGGCAAGAAGACAGTCATTCCCTTGATCCAGAGCTCCTGAGCACTAACGAAACCCCTTTAAAATCAGTTGTATCAGCAGGCACTGACGTTGATCGACGATGAGTCAAAGGTTCATCTGAAGAAATATTACCATCGTATCGACAGCGTTCGTGAGTTTTCTTTGTTCTGCAACCAGAACTGATAGTGAGAGGTATTGATTATGCAGGGGGACTCATTGGCCGTCTGTTGCCCCGGATTTTGCTCAAAGAGAACGGCATTCCTTCGCCCGCGATGACTTTCGGGAAGACCTCAGCGGGTAAGCCTTACATTGCAAGTACCAATCCTCATCTCTGGTGCTGACCGCTAATCATTCGCTGACTGTTGCATTTTATCAGACATCCGTCGTCCCAGAACCCATCGGGTACAATGTTACCCATGACAACGGCGTCGTCGCCATGGCGTTCAGCACCGGCAACTCTCTGTTTCCAGATCCCCCGGCCTACCGTATTGGCCTGGACGTGATGCTCCTGCAACTCCCTAAGAGGGACACATTTCCGGGCTTCGTCGAAATATTCAGCGAGCAGGTAAGGATAACACGTTCCTACCGAGCAGAACATACCGCTTCTTACGGCGCTTGGTTTAGTTGACTTCTCTTGAACGAACGATACTTCTCCCACCTGCCTCGGCTCCGTCGCTCTCACCTCGCGAGCAGTTACGACGCTTCTATCTCATATGGACGTTGAAGGAAGCATACACCAAGGCTCTAGGGCTTGGTATGGGCTTCGACTTCAGCAGGATAGAGTACGACGTTCCGAACGACGTCGTGCGCATAGACGGCGTTGCACCTCGCGGATGGAGGTTTACTCGTTTTGAGCTGCCAAACGAGATCCCAGGTGGTCGGATTGAGGAATATGTTGGGGTGGTGGCTATATTTGTAGGAGAAGAAGGAGAAGGGGAGTGCAAAGTAGTCGCCGCTTCATCTCCCGAATGGCTGAAGGTGTATGATGCCTCACGATTTATGAAGATGGCAATCGAAGAACTCGGTAGTGCATGATTAAATAATTTCCGCTGATCCCCGATGGCGAAGTGCAACACTCTGTAAATTTTGTGTGTCTTTCATGTGCGCGTCCTGCCCGCCGTTTTCGTTTTCTTATGCACGGGACGACCGCGTGGTTCGGATTGAAGGTTGAACATAGAGACCTGCCAGAAAGGGGAGAACACGGGTGACATGTGATGGCTGCGCGTGTATCGGTGAGCCTGAGAGTGACTAGAGACGCCGCACGTCCAGGGCCTCGCAAGGCAGCTCCGACTCGGCACACATCTCACCCGCAATCTCCTCCCTCATCTCTCCCCTCGGGCTCTTGTTGCTGGTTTTCAACGGTCTCGCCAAATCCATCCTAACCATTCGGAAATGCCTCGCGTTCGTTCCCTCAGGACCCAGACCCTCTCACCAAAGCGCGATATCTCCCCCGGACCCCCTTCGCCTACCTTTACAGAGACTACTAATGCGTCTGTTCTCAATTTTGGTCCCAATGGGCCCGAGAAGGTCGTTACTCGTGCAAACCTCAAGGCAAGCCTGCAATCGTATGAAGAAGTAAGGGGCTGCGGTTGTGCTCCTATGAATCCGTTGGCTCACCTTCCGCTTTCTTATCACGAAGCTTCTAAACCGATGCGCAAACTACCGTGCCGCCCTGTTAACGATGTCGAAAGCAACCGCAGGATTCGCTGATGCAATGGAGGCTTGCGCAGGGTACGTCTTGCATCGCTTCTGACGCATCTTAGGGCTCATTTCGCGAAGGCTCAAGGGCCCAAATTACGAGACTGGGACTCGGCTGCAGGCTGCCGCGGGCCTTCACCATCTAATGAGCAACCACTTCCATGTTATGGTCAGCTCACTGCAGTATCTCTCGTACGCGTCACGGTGCTGAACACGATATAGGCTGAGACCCTCGACAAACAATTCGAGAAGCCGTTACGGCAACACCTGGAGAACTATCGTCATGTAGTTACGGTAAGTCTATTTGCGATGATTTCCGATGTCCTTTAAAACCGCGATGCGACTTTTGTTACCAGGAACGCTCCAATGCCTACGAAAAAGCATTGCGGGAGAAGAGCAGGATCATTCGTCAGACGGAGATGGGTAACCTGAAGCAGAAAGGCAGAAGTGAGTGCTCTCAGGCTTCCGTTTACGGAACCGCGATTGATTTGCGGTCCAGATTTGCAGAGCTTCCGTGAAGCCTTGGCTGTCTTGCAACGGCAAGTGGATGAACTGGACGAGCTCAAGGCGTCTCACTACCAGGCAATCGTGGAGCACGAAGAGGAAGTGTGGGATTTCGTTCAAGGGAAGGTCTGCCTCGTTGTCCGCTCAACATTGGATGTCTTCGACCGCTTCACTTCCAAAGCGTATGTCCCTTCTCACATCGCGCTCTCTTGCCATGGTCTAACCACTGTTTGCACGTAGCTCTGACCCGATTATTGAGCCCATGTTGCAAACTATACCCGACCCCTTTGATTCGTACGGTCCACCCCCAGCCGAGGACCAGATCTTCAGTATCCTCCCACCCCTCTCCGTGATCGCCAACGTGCCCTCGTCCGCCCCTAGCCCCCTTACCTCCTCGACTGCCGAACTCGACAGCAACGACGGTCTTTCATCAGGCAAGAACTCCTGGACCAACTCCGGCGGCTTCTTCCCTGACACCGCAGCAGCATGGGCTGACGTTCCCTCAGGCTCCCCACCCCCGCACACCAACAGCTCCGCGCCAGGCTCAGGCACAACCTCCCCCACGCGCTCGATCTCACCCACGTCCAACTTGAAGCCCGCGTCGCCGACGTCAGGGCTCAGCAGGCGGCACTCGCACCCCGTCTCCGCGTTCCCGCACCACTCGCGCAAGTCCGAGTCGAAGCTGCGCAGTGTCTTGTCCGTGCTCGACGAGGGCGGCGCGTCGCTTGCGCGGCCGCAAAACGGCAGCGCCGCGGATGTGGAGAGCGGACACGCACGCAGTATGTCCGCCGACTCAGGAACCGGCGCGGACGTATCGTCAGGGCGTGGCAAAGCGCCAGACTTCGGTGGGGCGGGATCAAACGTGTGGGGAGGCGTGAGATATCTGGACGTGTCGAACCCGTCGAGAGACGACTCAGAGGAAGAGGAAGAGGCTGGGGACTCGACGCCGAGGAACACGCTGCGCGCGAAGGCCCAACCGCCCCCACTGCCCTCATTCGACGATCCGCCACTCTCAGAACGAAGCAGAAGTCCGCACTCAGACGATACTGCAATACCGTCGCCTGTGGTTTCATAGCGCGCGCTTCATCCCTTCATAGACTTGATCCTGGCGCGGACGCTTTGGGCGTACAATACCCCACTTCGTGCGTCTTGGTTCTTTTCTTGTCGTGTATATAACTCTTCGCCCCGAATAGCTTGGTTACTTTTCGGCCGGCACACGTCTTTACGTCGCCTTATGGACGCTTCCTTCTCTTCGCTATGGTTTGCACGTCTTCAGTTCATGTCTCGCCAATGGTGTTCATGCCAATGCTCTGTGTAAATATATGCTCTATAATCTACCGTCTAGTATATTGTCCATAAGTTGGATGGAGTGGAGATGATGTGAGTGTTCCCAGAGGACGCAGAATATTCAAGATTGTGGCTGAAGTGCGTATTGCGCGAGGACTTCGGCTGTGGATGGCGAGGGGCTTTTGAACAAGAGGTCCGTGCCGGCGGCAGTCTTAGGGAACGCGATGACGTCCTTGATCGACGCAGTCTTGCAAAGCATGGCCATGAGACGGTCGAAACCTATACCGAGTTAGAGCCTACTCGGTACATCAAAGTAATTGAAGCTACTCACCGAACGCAAAGCCGCCGTGTGGAGGAGCGCCACACCGTAGCGCATGAAGAAGGTGGTTGAAAGAAGTCTTCTCCTTCCCGTCGAGCTAGGGAGACGTTGAGCTACACTATACGCTCTGCAACTACATACTTCAGGACACACCTGTAACACCTTTGAGAAGATATACTCCTGCATCGCCGCGTCGTGTACCCTAACCGATCCGCCGCCAACCTCGACCCCATTGCAGACGAGGTCGTAGTGCTGCCCGCGGACCTCCTCGATCTGCCCTGCGTACAACTTCTCTACGTCCTCGTGCATCGGTGCGGTGAATGGGTGGTGTGAGCTGCTCCACCGCCCGTGCGCGAGGAACTCCTTGTCCGCGTCTGCGCGCGTGAACAGCGGGAATTCCGTCACCCAGAGGAACTCAGGCGCGTCGCTGAGTACGAGTGTGCCTGCGCGCTGCGCCGTCTCCGCGAGCGCGAGGCGTACGCGGCCAAGCGACGTCCACCCGCCCTCTGGGCGGCGGGAGCGCGTGGACAGGAAGACAGTGCCACCCTCGGCCAGGCCAAGGGCGGTGACGAGGTTGGACGCGTCCATGGCGGGAGCGGAGCTTGATAGGACATGTTGGACTGTCTGACTCCGGCTCAGCCAGTCGGAGGCAGAGCCCTTCGTGACCTCGATACGCTCGACGCTAGTGGGGAGCTCTGCTTCTCCTGCCGAACTTCGGAACGGCATGTGATCTGGATGGTTGGCGAGGACGAGGATTTCGAGAACCTCTTCCCTGACCTCTAGCGCGGCGCGCAGACCCTCAGGCAGTCGAGACGTGACATCTTGTATCTAAGGGCTGCAGTAAGACCGGGGAGTACAGGAACAGTGTACAATACACGCTCACCTCCAGGCCAAATCTCAGGTCTGGCTTGTCGGAGCCATACCTACCCATCGCCTCGTTGTAGGTCATGACTCGGAACCTCTCGCCCAGTTCTACACCGTCGATCTTCCCCCATATTCGTCGAATAATTGTTTCGACGACGTCCCTGACCTCATGTCCGCCTATTCTCCACGGGTCCTGCGACACCGCGTCGCCGGACGGGTGGTCTCCCCAGCTGACCCAAGCCATCTCGAGATCGACTTGCGTGAATTCTGGTTGTCTGTCCTTCCGGCCGTCCTCGTCTCGGAAACAGCGGGCAAGTTGAAAGTACCGGTCGACGGCACCAGAAGCGACTAACAGTTGCTTGGGCTGCTGTGGGGATTGGGAGAGGGCGTAGAACTGTGGCTGAGCAGGGCCGTCCGAGGAGGACTGTTTCACGCGTGTTGGGACAAGGTACTCGCGTGCTCCTTCCGGTGTCGAGTTCAACAGCATGGGAGTCTCGACTTCGGTGAACCCTACGATAGGTGAGGTCAAGTATCGCTCCTATATTCAGAATGACCAACATACCTTCTTCGTGCAGCGTTGATCTCACGAGAAAGGCCACGTCGCTTCGTTTCCTCAGGTTGTCCGTGAGTTTCTTTCGACGAAGGTCTAGGTAGCGGTAGCGCAGCCTCAAGTCCTCGTTTGCCTACTCGTGTGGTTAGCTAGCGGTCCACCAAAACAGATGGACGTCCCTACTACCAAGGCAGGCGTACCAAGTTCTGAGTATCGAATGGCTTGAAGGGCAGGTTCCGATCTGCAGGGTTGAGAAGTGTGAAGGACTTCACAACTACCTCAACGTGGCCTGCAGGTATCTGCGCTCATGATTTAGCGTCGGATGTGTCCTCCAGGAGAAAACGGTACGTACGTCACGTTGCTGTGACGAAGGTCGCTCCCGGACGACGCCTTCCACAAGCATGGTGGACTCTTCTGGGACGTTTCGTAAGGCAGACAGGAGTTCAGGGCCCAATGTTCGTGCGTCCGCCACCAGCTGCGTTGTGCCGTAGGAATCACGAAGGCCGAAGAACGAAAGCTTCTTGCTCACTTTCCTGCACGCCCAATGGCCGTCCAGCACTTCATCATCATAAATGAGCAAACGGACATGATACCACGTACCCTTTCGGAACCAGCCATCCAGTCAGCACTACCGCCTTGTCTGCATCCGAAGGTAACAAAGCACCGCATGTATGGGTGCGCCTCGGGAATGGTGCTATCCAAAAGTGATGAGCGTGACAATATACGGGTAGTCAGAAGGTGACACACCAGTATGCGCTTGCGGTAGGGACTGCGATGAGAGCTCGCCTGTCGAGTCTGTCTCACTTCTGATAACAAGTGAACTGTGCAGCAACGCAATATGGGTTTGATGGAGTAGGGGGTTCCTTGGTACACGTCCGAGGTGAATTGGGGGCCACCGCGTCCGGCACAGGTGGGCGGAGGGGCGTAGAAACATAGGTTCAAAGTGGGAAGGAACTAGAACGCGAGCAAGTCAAGATTCATCCCAGCACAGTCGGGGACAGTCGGGGACCCTCGGGGTGCAACAGAGCCCAGGACCGACGGCGAGAGTGGTCTGGCAGAGAGCGCGGGCCGGGGTCGCGTCCAGACGCGCTGCTCAAACGCGAGATCCAAATCGTGCTCATCGCGATCCCTGGCGTGCTCCCGTTGAGGTCTGCATTCGAGAGTGGCTATTGTCGCATCCCACTCCGTAAGCCATCTCGGTGGTTGACTGAGTAGTGGACGATGCTATCATTATACAGTAGTACACATATACTTCGGTGTAAATGAGTCCGGTACACAATCGACGTCTAACATACGGCAGAGTCAGATCGTTCCTGGGGCCACCAATCTGGCCAGTACGGAGTGACTCCAAGCTCGTCGCCTTCCGTCGGATCGCTCAAGGAAAACTTCGCCTTGCCTTGCTCTACAGCCTCAACTTGTTCCAACCGGAGCAGTGCCAGCCCGACATTCTGTGTCGAACTCAATAGTTTGCCTGTCCCGCGCGGTCGCGGTCGAGGCGCGCCGTCTGCTGTCTGGAGTAGCTGTGGCCGAATGTCCGATTCCGGTGGGACTGAAGGAATGTCTTGAGGAAGCACTTCCAAACTTGACAGTCTAGAATGGTCATGGATGAACGCGAGAAGGTAATGTGGTCAACGAGCGCAACGAACGAGGTATCTGGTTTATGCAGGACCACAGGGAGAATCCGCTTCCTTAGTTGACCCGTGTGGTACGTTCGAACCGTAAGTTCTTGGCCAACATAACAACCTTTTCGGAAGTCCACTGCACAAGGTATGTGTTTGTCAGCAAGACGAAATAGCATAGGTCTTCAAGAGCTACTCACGTCCTCCCATGACATCCATATTTGAGTCCATAGGAAACGACTGTGTGGGGGGAATGTCGGTAGAGCCTTCCGGAACACCGTGCAATATTCGATGCAAGAGGTATGCCTCCGGTTCAACCACATCATGACTCTCCGCCTCCTTCGCTGTGATCGGTTCGGGAAAATGTTACTATTACCGCACCTTGAATATCGCAACGAGCTGCTTACGACGGTCTCCCTTCCGCACCAACAATCTATGACCCATCCCCACTGCCCTCCTGTCCTTCAGGAGTCCTACCGTGGAGCCCCAGGGCCACTGCCCGTCCTTGTCCCAGCGGGGCTCAATTACCCCGCTTCGCGCGAAGTCCCATTGCCGTTCATTCTCCCAAATGTGCTCTGCCTCGGATCCCCAGGCCTGCCAGATATCGTATTCCTCAGTGACATCCTTGATCTTCACCTTGGATCGTAGAACGTAGCGCTTGAGCATGGGGAGAACGGGGGGCGCCTCAGACGGCCGTCCATCGTATTCGACGAGGTATTCCGGACGACCCTTGAAAGTGGTTTGTGCCCAAATAAATATGTCGTGAAGGACCCTTCCCTGTGGTCATAGAAATCAGACAGCGTTTGATTAACATGGGAGGACATCGTACCTGCGCGTGTAGCAACGCCGAGTAGAAGTGGCTCTGAGGATGTGCCGGGACGGAAGCGGCCGTTAGACCATTCAAGAATTCCGCGGCCTGCGACCCAGAAACAGATATGACAGCTCTGTGCGGGATAGGAGCGACAGTGGGTGTACTTCGTACGAGGGAGCGAAGAATGGGAGGCAATGGCATCGTGAACCCCCAGAGAGGGGGGAATCCAGACCGCGGTGGCAAGTCGCGTCGCAGTCTCGGCGCCTCCGGGCCGTGCTCCTTGCCTCCGACCCATGTCCTCCTCCTGCTCACACCTCCTAGACGCACTCAAGGACTGCCTGCTGCACTCGGACTGCGTCCTCAAGCAGGGGCATCTGCCATCAGACTGCTTGAAGAACCATACAGACGAGCTTCCCGAGGCGTGCCAGTCCTTGCGAAAAGCGACCTTTGAGTGCAAGCGCGGAATGGTGTGTTTCTCGTCACTGCAGACACCTTGCGCTTGATGACTGACGTACATTCCAGCTGGACATGAGGAAAAGGTTTAGGGGTAACAACATTGACCTTCCGCCCCCTCCACCCAAGGCTCCGGAGCCAACAACCCCAGCTTCGGCCTAGGCACTGGCTACCACTTACGCGCTATTCTTTCATCTGCCCTATTGGAACTTCGGCCATTGGAACTCCAGTCTTTCTGCACATTCCACGGCGGTTATGTCAAGACGCTTCCAAGGAGAGCGGGAAGACTTTGGGATACTTGCCGGAGATTAGGTTCGTCCATTGCGTCTTCCGCTTTGCTCTGCATACTGACACCCCACTCCAGATCCTGTATCTATAAAACCATACATTTCACCACTCGAATGCAGCCATTCGTGTTGAATCTCAACCTCATTGAGGCGGTGGTGACCTCCGTTATGCCGCCGAACGCAGAGAGAGATTGTGATGGACTTTTCCGCATCGGCTCGTAGTGCTCCTAATAGAAATCGTCAGGCCGTGACTAGCTGGGCGAATCGGGGGTCGTGTGGTCGACTCATCGCAGCTCCTTTCTCTCTGATGAACTTTATAACCTCGCTGAAGAATCTGTCGGCGCACCCCACGATACAGCGTGGGTTACTGGAGGCCCATGACAGGTACGTCGACAAAATTGACCATGTGTCCTTGAGTGGGGACCGTTCATGGATTCATGCTAACAAGTCGTACTGCCAGCAAGATGGATGGTTCTCACGATCTCACCACGGCGGTTTTATAGGATTAGGTTCCTCAGAGGACCCTGATTCGATGCAATGAAAACTTCTACGTATGAGTAACCCTTCTCGCTCCTGTCATTGGGGGTTTGCTGACTACGTTGGCTACAGGGCAAGGGTCTTTTCGGTTGGGCGGCCAGGATACAGACTGACCAGAGAAATACTTCTCTATGAATGTCCTGTGACATTGATCAGTCTTGTGGGGATACGGGAAGGTCCACTATGGTCCAAGCCGCCCAGTTTTATTTTCCTGGACAGGTGCCGTTGATATCATGTTCGGTTGAGACCACCATGGCCGACACTGTGTCCGAACGCTGCTGAGTCATGCTGGAAACGAGGTCCATGTGGATCGGACCTTGCTCGTCCCTAAGCGTTTGGTATTGACTCGTTCAGGACAGAAAAGGCTACTCTGACGTTCTGTTATTCCTGACAAATGGTTCTAAGTGAGTCAGCAATTGATCAAGCGTTCCGACTGATCTGAGAAGTACCATGGTTGACCGGATAAGGGGAGGTAGGAGGACGGCTTACAGAGCAACGATTTACAGCGATGACGTGACCAGGAACACCGAAGATGACATAGAGAAGACTGGGTCTACCGTGTGCGCGTGTGTGCTTCGCCACGGAGTAGTATATAAGAACCAAGTCTCTTCGATGCTCTCTATCCCAGATCCCACAGTTCGCTTGCAGTCGATCTACAAACACATCATGTCTGGTGAAGCTCCCATCATCCTCTACACCGCACCGACGCCAAACGGCCACAAGGTCTCGGTTTTCCTCGAAGAGCTCAAACTCGCGTACGGCCTCCAGTACGAGTACGTACCAACTCGCCAAGTCAACCTCTCTTACGATTAGGGACCGTGACAGTGTTAACCACCATTTGAACCACAGCGTGCAGTCCATTGACATTAGGACGAACACCCAGAAGGAGCCTTGGTTCATCAAGCTGAACCCAAACGGCCGCATTCCAACAATCGTCGACCGCTCCCGAAACAACTTCAACGTCTTTGAGTCGGCCGCGATCAACCTGTACCTGTGGCAGCACTATGACAAGGACAACAAGTTCGGGTTCGACTCCAAGACCGAGGCCGACGACTACAGCGAGATGATCCAGTGGATCTTTTTCGCCGTGAGACCTTGTTTTTCCTATGCGACTAACGACGGTGTATTGATCCTGTAGTTTCTGTTGTAGCACGGAGGCGTCGGCCCTATGCAGGGCCAGTCGAACCACTTCAACAAGTATGCGCCCGAGCAGATTCCTTACGCCAAGAAGCGTCAGTTTACTTTCCAATGAACCTTTCCCGCTTTGGGAAAAGCACTCACTCCGTAATTGCACGCATACAGGCTACCTGGAGGAGACGAAGCGTCTCTACGGCGTCATCGAGATTCGTCTTCAGGATCGCGACTGGCTTGCTGGGCCGGGCCGTGGTCGTTACAGCATCGCAGACTTGAACGTCATCCCGTGGATCAGGTTCCACAAGATTGCAGGGATTGAGACTCTCGATGAGTGGCCTCGTCTCAAGGTCAGGAGTCGTCTGTTTCTCCCAATGACATTGACGCTGACGCTGATGGTCTGATTTCACTTAGGCATGGGTTGAGGCTGCCGAGGCTCGCCCTGGCTTCCAGGCTGGTATCAAGGTGTGAGCTGCAAGAGACGAACGTCGGATGTAACATACCGATAGTCTAGAACATCGATTGGAATGGAGTCTGGACTTGGATGAATGCAATCAGACTTTGACCATTTGCGGAAATTCAGCCGTCACCGAGGGTCAGTGTGCGTGCATGAATTCGGCCTTAGCTGCAAACGAGAGTGACGAGAGAATCACAATCTGGAGTATTGGACGTAGCAGCCAAAAAAAGCGGCGTCGAATTGAGCGAGGAGCAAAATAGCAGTGCGCCCTAGTAACAGGCAGATGCTCAGAAGGAGCAATGAACTGAAAAATTCGCATTGCGGCATTATGATGGAGGCGGAACACGGAACCCCCTAGTAAAAGGCGAGGGGGTTGTCTGATTGCACTACCTCCTGCCGCTAACATGTTACTCATGTGTCTTTACGGCGGTTGGCAGCGTTTTGCGTTTTGCTCAACTCGCGGGTGGGAGCCACGTGATCCGACTGTGGCGGGGCGCTTGGAGGGAGGGGTGCCTTGACCGCGACCAAAGTCGCTTAGGATTCGTCTCATGTCGGCCGAGGACAAGCTGAGACTAGTGGCAGCATCTGCTGTTGAGAACCTGTTCTCCTCTCATGCGGTCTCTGCCCCAATATCCTCCTTTGACTTGCTTACCCATATAATCGCCTTGGGACCATCCCCTGTTGGCCTCTTTCCCGACCACACGCCCCCTCCCCGCTTTCGCCTGATCGACCTTGCTCGCCTCGAGCGCATTCTGGAACACCTTTCGGAGAAATGGGAGAATGGCAAAATTACTTTGTCCAGGGAGGAGAACAGCGACGGCGGTCTTACCGTTATGGACGTGCGGCTCGGTGTCCCTTCGGACGACCAAGGGAACCGCTTGCCGACATCCCCAGTTCGTCGGAAGAGGAAGCGTGTGGTGGATGAAGACGACGATTCTGCTGCGGGTGGGAAGGAGGAGGAAGAAACTCCAGAGGTGGAGAAGCCTGAGTCGTGGAACCCCCCTCCAAGCACTCTTGACAGTCTGAACAAGACTATGAAGGAGGTGTATGCCCTCGTCCAGCAGAGCTCTGCCAAGGGTAAGCTCCTGGCAGAACAGGTGGGTTGCCGCTACAATGTGTCACCGTTACCGGAATTGTGCTGACCGTTTGTGGTGCTGCGGGCTAGTTCCGTTCCATCGTGGGGAGCTTCGAACCCATATGTCCCCATATCACTAAAGACGAGTGCACTCGCGCGCGACGCGAAACCCAAACTCCAGCGAGCCCATCCAAATCTATGCCTGCCATCTGTGACCGCATCCATTTCCGTCCACTGCTCCGACCGCATACTGATCCCGCCCTCGGACACTGCTCCTACCTGAATACTTGCTACTCTGAGCCGACATACGCACAGTCTCCCTCGATACCCCCGTTACCTTCACACAGGCAGATGCAGTATGGTGCTCAAGGTCAAGGCCCGGTCAGTTTACCCAGTGGTCTGGGCGCAGGGGGAAGGGGGAAGGAAAAGGCACCTTGTCGATATCTGCACTTCGAGGTCGACTGGGATGTCAACGATGGTCAGGGTGTATCGGAGCAAAGGCTCACCCCGAGAAGGAAACCGTATAGATTGGAACTTGGCCTCGGCCCAGTATATAAGGAGACGAAGCCTGTACGCCCTCCCTTTCCCTTGCCGTTCTCGCCGTTGCTTGTCTACTCACCGCCATCATATTCGGATGTGCAGTTGCCTCCTCAGTGGATCAATTGCGATTTACGCCGGTTTGACTATTCGGTCCTGGGCAAGTTTCATGTCATCATGGCTGATCCCCCTTGGGATATCCACATGAGCGTGCGTGCTACACTCTTTCCTGTCGTAAAGAGCCAGCGATCTTATTGGTCGTTCTCCCAGTTACCCTATGGCACTATGACGGACGACGAGATGCGCGCCATGCCCATACCCACTCTCCAAGATGAGGGTCTTCTCTTCCTCTGGGTAACTGGGCGCGCTATGGAGGTCGGGCGTGAGTGTCTGCGTGTCTGGGGCTACACGCGCGTCGACGAGGTGGTTTGGGTGAAGACGAACCAGCTGCAGCGCGTCATCCGCACTGGGCGCACAGGCCACTGGCTGAACCATACGAAGGAGCACATGCTAGTTGGGGTGAAGACCGTGACGGACGAGCAAGGCAACCTCAAGTTCCCGTCGTGGGTGAACCGCGGACTGGACACCGACGTCGTCGTGTCGGAGGTGAGGGAGACGAGCAGGAAACCGGACGAGGTTTATGGGATGATCGAGCGTATGTGTCCTGGAGGACGCAAGATTGAGATTTTTGGGAGGAAGCACAACACGCGTCCCGGGTGCGTATAGTCGTCTAGACTGTGAGACCCGTGGTGGCTGACAGAGACTGCGTTGCAGGTGGTTGACCCTTGGCAATCAGTTGGGCGCGGACCAGATCTACGAGGAAGACCTCCGGGCGAGGATCAAAGCGAGGTCAGTAATCAATTTCTGACTACCTTCCTTCCCTTGTGGCTTACCGTAGGACACCTAGGTATCCCGAGAGAAACTTGAACCCTCCTCCGGACCTTGGACATTGAGCACATTGGACTCGTTTCATTACGGATCGTTGATCGCTTTCGTGCACTCAGCTTTGTCGTCACTCACTCTCGCGTTCCACACATGTACTGACATGTAGCTTGTGTCCATATGGAATCTGTATTCTCCCGTCTTTCGCCAACGCCTTGATCTTGGACCGGTCACACGAGTGGGAATGCGGTTTGACGGCGTACAGGAATATATGGACGTGATCAGACCCACAACGTCTCCGATTCGCGTCTTCCTTGACGTAGTCGTTCCACGGTGGTCTGGATTACAAGCGGAGACTGCCTTGCAAAGATACAGACTGAATTTTTGGAAGCATCGCGGCCAATCCGTTCTGGTAGGGTATACATAGTCCCCTTGACCTGGTTTAGAGTTCCACTCCTTCTTTTGCCTCCGCTTACACACCAGCTGCAAGCTAGCATGCCTACTATCCTCATCACCGGCGCCGCTGGGCGCACTTCCGGTTTTGTCCTCCGCGCCCTCCTCGAGTCCGACTCCGTCGCCCCCTCGGACATTCGCCTCTTCGTGCGGTCCCAGGAAGCAGCCAAGAAGGTCAAGACGCGCCACCCACAGCTTCCCGACAGCGCGTTCGTGCTGGGGGATTACCTCGAGGCGAGCACGCTCCCGCCCGCGCTCGCGGGTGTTGACGTCGTTTTCCACAATGCACCCGCGTTCCAGGCACTCGAGAGTGCGATGGGCATTTCTCTTATCGACGCTGCGAAGCAGGCCGGGGTCAAGCATTTCGTGTACTGCAGTGTGCTATTCTCCGTGCTCACAAAGCTGCTGAACCACAAGGCCAAGTTCTAGTTAGTACGTTTGGCTTTCTGCTCGAGAGGGCACTCTCTGGGCATGACACTAATTCTTCCATAGCGTCGAGGAGCACCTGATCGAATCCGGACTGAATTACACGATCCTCCAGCCGTCCTCGTTTATGCAGAATGTGAACCTCGAGCGCGTCGTCTCGACGGGTGTCCTCCCCGCTGCGTACTCCCCGAAGACGCTGCAGGGCTACCTCGACTTACAGGACCTGGCTGAGATAGCGCGGCTCGTCATCCTCGACCCTCAGCGGCACAACCGGGCCCGGTATGATCTGGTCGGGGAAAACGCCACCTTCGAGGACGTTGCGCGGGAGATCTCCAAGGCTACCAGGAAGGAGATCAAAATCGAGTCGATCTCGCGGGACCAGATTTTGGGGAGGGGTGCGACGCATCTCAGTGCCCTAAGCGAGAGTGAGGCTGAGGGTATGGATAGAATGATGTTCTACTATGACAAGAGGTGAGGAGCCTTTACAATCGAGGGCTGTCCTGCACAGGATGAAGCTGAACATGGACGTCGACATCGACATTTAGGGGCATCCCGGGCAACAACAACATCGCCGGGTGGCTGTTAGGCAGAGAGCCTACCTCGATCGCCGGGCTCATTCACCGCGACCTTTCAAAAACATAGTGAGGTTTTCGAGGTCGACCAACGAGTACATGCGGACAACGGGACGTCGTCAAGAATGTATTATGTATTGCTCGTAAGCTCGGAGAGAACAATTGCACAAATATGTTGGCAGTGGAAGAAAGCACGTGGCAGCTACACGTCGACGAAGTCTCCTTCGTCCTCGTTCCAACCCAGAGTGTCCGGATCGATCCCCAGACGGCGCAACATGATCCCAATAGTGTAGTGCCCAGCGGGCTCCTCCTGATCAACGTCTTCGTCCATCCTCGCCTTCTTCCGCACAGGCTCGTCATCACATCCCCAGCCCGGATCGAAGGCCCTCTTGGATCCCGTACCATCGTCCTCGTCATCTGCATACCATCCCACACTCTGTGGAGGCGCGCTGGTGCCGGGATCCAAGTCCTTGACGTGGTCCCAAAGTGCCCACGCGACTTCCCGCCCGACGACGGTCCACTTCTCCACCAGCTGCTCGAGGACCTCGTCGTCGCTGCCATCGCCTGAGTTCTTAATTTTAATCGCCTGTTTGAGGGTCTGAACTTGTCCCTGTAACGCTTGGATTGTCGAAACCGCCCCAACACGTGAGACTGTGCCTGCAGCGATGGCTGGACTTGAGTCAGAGGATGCGATGGGGTTGGCAACCTGCATCGGAGGCTTGAACTGCTTTGCGGCCCGCGCCGTACGGTCCTTGTTCGGTACGTGAGTGTCAGATTTGGCAGCTACCCCGGTTTCCGTGGCATTCTCCTCTACAAGGCATTTGGATGTGGACGCCGTCACGGGCGCGACAACGCGGCCGGAAGCATACACGGCGTGCAGGCCGCCATGCACAAGCGGGCCCTTGATGACTGGAGAGCGGAAGGGGGCAATGAGCTTCCTGTGTTGCCTCGTTCGCGATGCTTGGGTGGGACGAGTCGGGTTTGGCGGGGTGGCCTGTGATGACGGCCCTGGATTCTACAAGATACACCATCAGATGTGACATCTGCAAACGACATATACAAGTTGACTTACAGTTCGCTTGTGGGGTCTGTATTTCGCACTTGAGACCTCCACCGTTTCAGAGGAGACGTCGGCCTCTCGTGCCCGCTTCAGTAGAGAAATCGTACTAGAACGGTCGACGTCCTTGATTCTTGGGGTGGGGGGCTGTTCTTCCACATTGCAGGGCGGTTCGACAGGGCTAGAAGACGGCGGACTACAAAAGACCGATCGAGTTGGAGAGGAGAATACATCAGGAGGGCTTGATGAGGGCGGCGAAGAGGCGGGAGGTTCAGAAGTCATATCTTGATCCAGAGAAATGCCGAGAGGAGACAGACCAGGACCCTCAGAGGTACCGACGTAGGAGTTACAGGTGACAACCAGGCTCTGGGCAGCCATAGTATTGTCTTCTGCACAACCACGACCCAACATTCTAGTGCCTTCGCAAGAACCAGAAGCCTCAGTGTCCGACGCCGATGCAACATCAGCGTAGTTGGCGTTGAGAGAAAAGTCTGAGATTTGAGAAACCGGGAGACTAGACTGAGGCGAGTGTCTAGAGAGTGGCGTCTCGACTTCGATCACTGGGTCGCCTGGTGGCGTTTCGAGTCGGTGGAATACCAGAGTAGCGTCTGAGAGAACGCCGGGAACCGAAAGGCAGGAGCGAAGACCATCGTGAGGAGGTCGTGCATCCAGAGGTAACGAGACGGATGACAACGGCGTAGTCGACAGCGTGGGGCTAGGAGCCATCGTACCAACCGCCGAATCAGCCTCCGGAGCAGGGAAAGCAGAAAGCGTCTCCGCCGCAGGAACGGTGGTGCCATGACAGAAGATGGATGGGGACAGAATGCTGACATAGGGCATGATACCTTGGCGCAGCTGACGCGTTCCGTCGTCGGGTGAATTATCAATTTGTCGAGGGTCCATGCTCGTTGCAACGCACAAGTCTAGGTCCTCCGAGAGGGAGACGCGCCGCTGGGTTGCAGAAATAGAGGAGACAGAGAAGCCAGAAGGATCAAGGTAGTCGCACGTCTTCGCGGCAAAGCTGGGTGTGGGTGAGGATGGCGCTACAGAGTGTGTACGTAACGGCACCAGTATGTTAGAACGCTCGTCTCCTAAGGTTGCCAATTCCGACGGTGATGCGACTGTCGTGGTAGATGCGGATGCAATACGAAGGATGCCAGAAGGACACTCATCCGTCCATAACTTTGCAGCCAAGGGAGATGGTTTTGTGCTTGAAGACGTAGGCGGTGACGGGAGGAAATGAAAGTGCTGTTGTGGGACAGTAAGGAAGGTTGATTGAGAGCTTAACTTGGGAGGATCTGCATGTTTCCAAAGATGATCATCGATGGGCGTGTATGTGGGCGTTTGTGCGCCCATAGGAGAAATTCGGGCAACCACCGACAGAGCGGCTTCGGCGTGACCAAGTTCCCGCATACATTGGGTGGAATCGCCCGATATTTGGTTGATGGTCTCGATATTCGAGAGGTCGGTAGGATCAGGGAATCCAGCAAGAGGTTCTGCCTGGGGGAGGTCTGGAGTCAGTGAGGCTTTTGAAGGTGATGATGGTTAGAGAACCTCTGAGCTGTGTAGCGGACCGCATTGATTATTCTGGGGGTCCACCATGTGCCTGGAAGGAGACGAATATGTTTTTGAGAGGCTAGCGGTATCAGAGATGGGCACAGGATGTGGTCTGAGATGGAGTAAGCAGAGGTAAGCGGCCGGACGCAAGGCCTTAGACTACATAGTAAGGTGCGTTGTTTGCGCGTTGTTTGGCGGCAGTCCGGCCTTACGTATGCTTACGTGACGGATGTGCGATCCTTGATTGGCCCATGACAGCCACAGGGACCGCCCATGACCAATTTGGGACCAACTCCGACGCAGGATTGGCAGGAGCACGCTTGGGCGGACCGCACAGCCTCCCTCGGCCAGGGCGTACAGGAGGCGTACAGCTGGCCCAGCCATCATTCTGAAACAATATTGCCTGGCTGCCTCGGCCTTTTCAGGCTAACCCATCCCCCAGCGCTCATCGATGCAATATACCACTTTTCCGGTGGGCTCCCCCTTGTCCCCCTTCCCCCCGTGCCGCCACCTCGACGGCCACCCATGTCTGCTCTCCTCCTCGTCCCTCTCGTCGCGTCGCTCGTGTCCCGCATCCCGGGAGCGGCCGCGCAAGGCACCAATGCCGTCTGCAACAGCGGGTATGGCTGGGTGAGACCTTTCCCCATTCCTATCACGCGATGTCCGCTCAACACCTGCGTCCAGATGTCCAACTCCAAGGGACAGAGCCCGTGTCTGATCTCTTCCTGGCTCTTCACTCCGTGCTCGGCTCCAGCTGGTATATCCCAAACTACCTAGCAAGATACTCGGTGTCCTCATTTGGTCTCGGTTTGACGAGTAGATTCCTGGGTCTACCCACTATCGCCTGGATATCACTACAACACGCCCTTGGACAACTCCCAGAGCGCGACACCCTGTCGTTGCAACACTGTTCTCTTCTCGACTATTGCTGCATGCGCGACGTGCCAAGGTCAGGAAGAGTACATTGTGCCGTGCGTCTTCCATTTCCTTCTTGCTACGCAAGCCTTACCTTCCGGGCAGATGGTCGACATATTCCCAAAATTGCTCGACTGTCTATGTCCAGAAGTGAGTTTTACTGCTCTCATTTGAGCCGTACGTTCTCTTACCCGTCTCTCTAAGGTACCCTGCGACTATTCCTTCTGGCACCTCCATTCCGGCCTGGGCGTACCTTGACATCACAGTCAGTTTCTCCATCATCTTCCGGTATTCCCGGCTCACATTCGTTTGGCAGACCAACAACACCTTCAACCCCGCAGCCGCACAGGCTGTAGCTTCGCAGAGTAATTAAGGATCCCTCATTGGAATGCATCCCGAACTGAATTCTCTTTCTTGTATCGCTAGATGCTCCTGACTCGACCGCGCCGTCCACCGCAAGCCAGACTGCGGGCGCGACCAGCCTGACCGCGGCGCCGTCGGCGACCAGCGGCTCTAACGGTGCGCCCTCCACTGGCCAGAACTCCGGCTCGACCTCGAAGAAGTCGTCCAACGTTGGTCCCATCGTCGGTGGAGTTGTGGGTGGTATTGCTGCGATTGTCTTGATCGGTGTCGTCGTATTCTTCGTCCTCCGATCTCGTCGCAACGCCGCACGGAATCAGCCCACGGGCCCGGTCGACCTTACCGCGAACGGGAACTACGGCCAGTACCCTCAGCAGCAGTACGCCAACTACCCCGCCGACATGCAGTACGGGGAGAAGTCGCCCGTCGGTGCGCAGTCGGACCCGTCGCAACCGTTGATGGTGAACCAGCGGCTCTACGTTAGTCCTCTCTGCATGAACTATCACTTTGGCTTTATGCTTACCACCTTATTTCCGCGCGTAGGACCCCAACGACCCGACCACCTTCCCCTCCCAGGACCCTTACGCTGGGTCTCTGCAAGCTTCCACCGGTTACCCCACCACGGAGACCACCGCCGCTGCCAGCAACCCTTACGTCGGTTATCAGGGAAGCGTTGCCACGAACCAGAACCCCACCTACCATGGCGCACCTGAACTATAGATAGGAGACTTGGCCATGCTCCCCTTGTTCAGACTGTCCGGACGTTGATGTTACCTGTGATGACGCCAATAGCTTACGACTGATTCCTGCACACTTTGTGTTGGTAAAACCATTCCTCTTTATACTCACCCTTTCTGGACCTCGTACTCTATACTGTAGAACTGCCACTTAGCACTCGCACCTGGGATGGCGAACTCTGTGACAGGCGTGGAATTTATGTAACATACCCTCGTCGTGCACGCAACGCTTTTCTGCGTCCGTTTTAAGTATTATTGCCATTCATGATCAGCACTAAGGGTGCGACGACTGCGAATCCAAGTGTTAGGTCGTTGCAGACAATCAAGATAGGGATGTTGCTGTGATACTATAACTGGTACATTTTTTGGGCAAAAAAAGTGATACGGCCCACGGAGCCCACGGTCAATTTCGCGTCTGGGCGCGCACCCGCGGATCGCCACGCTCACTCCGTTTGCGGAGCTTCTCTTGCCGTTTGCTCAAAGTCTCCTTCCCGGTGTCGGCCTCGCCCTCCGCGGTAGCAGATGGGCCCCCAGAGCGTCCCAGGAAGTACGGCGAGATGACCCCGCTCCAGAGCTTGAAGACAGCGTATAACGGAATCTGACATGGCAAAGGGCCAGGTTGCGACATCCATGAGCTCTCTTTCGTTCTCACAGCCCAGCAAGATAAACGAAGGACGACAACTCACGATGAGATACAGACACCAGACCCACGTCCCGAACGCGCCACTGCCGACCTGGCACGCCCAGGTGATGTATACGACGTCGAAGCACCACTCGACGACCCCAGGGCGGGAGAGGTCCTCCCCCGCGGAGATGAGCGCGCCAGTGGTCGGATCGCGCCGTGGGGAGCCAATGCGTTCGAGGTAGCGCGAGAGGAAGACAGAGGGTACGAGGGACAGCGCGTACACCCAGAACGCGAGTGTCGTCGGCCGGAGCGCGGCGCGATGGAAGAGGAGGCGGAGGAGCAGGGAGAGCGCACACGACCCGAGCAAGCCCAAGCGGAGATTCTTGATCGTGTCTGCGTTTTGTTGCACTGTAGGGGCATGAAGGTAGGTCAGTAGGGCAGATATAGGTTGGAGACAATATGGGGGCATACCGGTGCGTTTGGCGGAGGCGTTCGCCATGGCGGACGGATGGAGGTGGTGGACAACACTGCAGCGGCAACCTTGGAGAGGTGATGCACGCGAGGCATTTCAGCGCTTGATCGCGCGCGTCACCTCCGAGCAACCTCCGAGCGTCTACTCTCTGCTCATCGCATGCGACCCATGCTCTGTCTCTTTCCCATACTTGACTGCCTGCATTGATATTTCCCTGTGGAACTTCGTTACTGCACGGGATGTACGCAGGCCCCTCCAAGAACCCTGGAGACTTGGTCCAGCCCGCCGTTCAGGCGAATAAGGAACACCAATACGCGCTCAAGGTGTATACAGAACGTTTGGAGGCAGAGCTGGAACACCTAGACAAGTTATTGGTGTGTGCATGGATTCAGTTTGTGGCGCTTCTCGGTTGCTAAACGCTTAGCAGGCCGCTACGGAGGTATCGGACGACGATGAAGAAGAGGTGCCAGTAGTAAACTCCGGAGGTACAGTTTTCATTCCTGGTGCGGCAAAGCCCAGAAGTTTGATCCCTTTAAGCCTGTTAACGGACGAAGTACGCTCTTCTCGAAGTATTTATGCGGTGTTGCTCACTCTCAGACAGGACTCCCCGTTCTATCCCGATGCTGTCAGACGGCACCGTTATGAGAGCTTCACGGAATCGCACCCAAGTGCGTCCCAAGTTCTAGCCTCACCTCGGTCTGCTTCTGATTAAACATCACTGTAGTGAAAGCTCAAGAACTGGAAGCGTTAGCTGACGCCGTCCGTTCCGAGAATTATCGACTGCATGCGTTAGAGGCGCAAGCACGGTCAGCACGTCCTTAACTCGTCTACCTCCACCCAGCTTACGAGGCGCATAGCGGGCTACCTCCCTTCATGTCCATGGGGGAACCGCCCCCTGACTTTAACATGAATAAAGAAGGCATCGATTGGGAACGCGTTGCACAGAAGGCATGTCTTGTACTGTCCACTAGGTTTCGCAGCCCACCTAACACGCTCGTTAGGTGTCATCCGCGAGCACGACAGTGCAACGAACGGCTAAAGAGTGTGAGATCCGCTGGTTAGGCGAGCGCCATCCCCAATTCAATGATACTCAATGGACGAAGTCAGAGATCGCCAAGGTCAAAGAGCTCGTCGGCGGCGCGCGCGAAGGCGAGGTAGACTGGGTCGAGATCGCTGAGAAGCTTGGGGTGTGTTGCGGACATCCTCTGCTGCTCTGTCCCTGCCATTGAACCGACTTGTTTATGGATAGACTGGGCGCACTCCAGTGGACTGTATGCGCAACGCCATTACAAGGCGGACGCATACGTGGACCCCTGACGCAGATAGACGGCTCTTGACAGCTATCGACATGTACGGGACGGATAACTGGCATCTCGGTATAATTTTCTCCTCTAGCTCTTTTGTTGAGTCTTATCTGAACTCGCTATCTTCACCGCAGTGGCACGAGCGGTCTCGGAGGACGCCACCACTTCTCAATGCCAAAGCCGTTACCTGCGATCGCTCGATCCCACTCTCAAACGAGGTCCATGGACGCCAGAGGAAGATGAGCACTTGCGCCGCGCCGCGGCCGTCTTTGGGCACTCTTGGGTCGACGTCGCGGCATTCGTCGAGGGTCGTAACAACGAGCAGTGTCGCGAGAGATACCAAGAATACCTAAACCCCTCCATCACTAAGGGTAAATGGTCAAAAGATCAGGACTCTGCTCTCCTGAAAGCCGTTGAACAAGTTGGAGAGGGCAAGTGGAAGGAAGTCAGTCGAGTGTTGAACATTGGTCGGACAGATAATATGGTGAGCGTGGCCTACGACCACTTTTCAGAATCAACGCTAATAGATTTGCCCGCCTATGTAACAGTGCCGGTTGCGCTACGGAGTGCTGACGAAACGAAATATGTCCGTGACACCGTCTCCGGCCCCGGCCCCGGCCCCAGCTCCTTCAGAATCCGCGGGTGTGGCACCACCCCGCCGTTCTACTCCTGCAGGCACCAGAGGAGGATCTCAGATCCTCATACTCCATGCCGAGTCGTACTACTCCCGTTCCTCGACCAGCACGCCTGCCCCGGCTCTTCCGCCTGTGCCAGCATCATCATCATCGGTGGACGCCTCCACATTCACACCCACGCCTGCTCCAGAATCAGCACCTCAGCCCAAGCCCAAGCCAAGACCAAGAGCACGCCGCAAACAACCTACCCCAGACGTTGTCAGCGGAGCCACAAGCGAGCAGGGTATCGCGGGACCGTCGACTCTGACTCTGCAGGAACAACCTACCCTGCAGACATTTGAAGAAATCGGCGAATCCACTCCCGTTGAAGTCGTTTCTAAGGGGTCTGCTTCTAGCGCTAGAGAAGAGAAGGCGCGACCGAGGAAGCGACAACGAACGGCGGAAGCTTCGTCTGTCCCCGCAATGCCGCCTGCTGCAGCTACGATCACGGAGCAGAGCACAGGAGACATTGTTATGGAAGATATTCAGCCCCCTGCTGAAGACCCTCAACCCGAAGGTACCCTTGAATTTGAGACACAGACCACTTCAGCTACTCCAGCACGTGGAAGAAGGGGAAGGGGCAGAGGGAGCGGGCGCGAACGTGGAAAGGGGCGAAGCAAACCGCCCGTGCCGATATCCGATGCAGGTCGAGGTGGAGAGGATGGAGCCGGCAGCGACGTTACGGTCAACGTCTCTATATTCCAGCCTGAGCCAGGTCCGCCAGCAGGTCCTCCCGCAAAAAGATCAGTTACTTCCGCGCCGACGAGGCGACAACCACCCCGAGCGGCCAACAAAGCGTCTCGTCCTGAGACGCAGGACGTTGATGCATCATGATTTCATGGAGGTAGCAATGACAATATAGCATTTCACATACGGT
Source organism: Ganoderma sinense ZZ0214-1 (assembly GCA_002760635.1). Taxonomy (NCBI): domain Eukaryota; kingdom Fungi; phylum Basidiomycota; class Agaricomycetes; order Polyporales; family Polyporaceae; genus Ganoderma; species Ganoderma sinense. Next base: position 1,626,071 of record AYKW01000001.1, read on the forward strand.
ATTTTACAATGCAGGGGTAAACACGGACATCGTGATGCAGAACCAGGTTTTAGTCCCAAGTGTTTATGATAACTTCCAACGTTTGCGAGGATGTGTCGCAGCCTCCCAGTTCACTGTTGCTCCTAAGAGCTCAGCATCCTCGGTCGTGCTGTCTTCTGTATCGAGCAGCAGGTTCTTCAAAGACTCTTGCACGAGTGCAGCATTCTTGAGTTTCTTCTCTAGTGAGGGTAATGCCGCCTTCTTGGGTGGGGATATCTACAGTGCAAGATAAATTCGTTGATGGACCCCAGAATTATGTGCATGCTTACCGGCGTCCTGAGGTAGGTGTGCTTAGGAGGCAATGGTGGTACGTAGTGGGGAAGGGGTCGAAGCGTTATGGGGATTGCCGGGGGTACACCCTCATCGTCAGAGCTCAGCAGTTCGGGGGACGGGGAACGAGTCGGCGGCGGTAATAGTGCGACAGGGCCATCCCCACCTGTAGCCAAACAAACCCCGCTTTAGAATGGAAGGAGCTGGAAATATTGTACAGGATGACGCACCTCGCTTTCTCTTACGAGATTTCTTGGTCAGACGGCGTATCTCGCTCGGCTCCAGGTTGTAGTCCTCCGACGCGGAAAGCAGGTCAGTGACCACGGGCTTGGCACGGTTTGCCAGATTGGCATAATCGTGCGCACGTTCGTACAACTGCTCTATGACTGGAAATCCGTTGAGCATTCAACCACACTTGCGCGCCAGAACAGACTCACATGAAGCCAACTCTAACTCCAGCCTTCTCATCACCCCGCCTTCTGCTGACTCAAATCCAGCATCGCGCATTTCCACGGATACCAAACGGTGGAGCGCCTTGGAAGCAAGGTCTGCGGAAACTCCGGGGATCTCAGGTGCGGTTGGGGGCCGTCCTTGAGGGTAAGCGGACGCGCCGGCTGAAGCAGGATCGAATGTATAGCCCGCTGCTCCAGGGCGTGGAGGATAGCCTGGGTAGTACCCTGCGGTGTAGCCGTACGCTGCGGTAGGTGCTGTACCAGGATAGGATTGGTAGCCCGGTGCCGGCGTGTGTGGAGGGTAGTGGTGGGCCATGGTGGCGGAAGCAAAGTCGCATGTATGCGTGTAGGCGCCGTCGGGAGAGATGTCTGGATGATTCAGGTCAAGTCGGCTCCGTCTTGCGCGCGGACGCTGAGGCAGCTGCACTCACGCTTGTCCGGTTCCGCCATTGCCCTGCCTTATTTATAAGCCCACGATACCCCCCAAGCCCTCTGTATCGTTATCACCGCATCCTGTTGCACTTTTACCACCGCTCTAACTTATTACGCAAACGATGGGCCTCGAGGAACGCTCGGACGTGCTCATGGGCACCGATTCCTACCGCTCAAGCCGTCCAGATGTAGTCGGCCCAGAGTTGCTCCAACCACCGTTTCCGATATTCATGTCTGGTGCGGTGCAGAGAGGATTTGGACGGGGAGGAAAGGACTTGGGCTGCCCAACGGGTGAGTCAAAGCCGTTATCGCAGAGTGCCTGAGATTAACCTCCATCATGCAGCGAATCTACCCGACGAAAGCATCATCCCCATGAGTTCTGTGACGAAGACCGGTGTATACTATGGCTACGCTCAAGTGTCTAGGGAACGTGATGGCAAGGCGGTCCTTTCTGAAGGGGACGGGAAGGTGCTTCCTATGGTCATGAGCCTTGGGTGGAATCCGTTCTACAAGAATGAGAGGATGTCTGCTGTGCGTACGATACTTCTGGATCTGATAACAATGCTGATCGCCTCGTTCAGGAAATCCATGTCATGCACGATTTCCAAACTGACTTTTACGGGCACGACATGAAAGTCATGGTTCTTGGCTATATCCGGCCGGAACTGGACTATGTTTCGCGAGGTCAGTTTTCTGGTTCGAGAACGTGATTTATCAGGCTGATTATTCGTCACAGAGGCTTTGATAGAAGATATCGAGACAGACAAACGGGTCGCTCTCAAGTCAATAGCACGGACTGGTTACCAGCAATTCCAGTCAGACTCTTTCTTCGACTAAGCTATAATCCACACCTGTCTATTAGATCGCCACGAATAGATGCCTTCGCAGTATTTATCAGCACGGCCCCCAGTACCAATATCCTGATCTTGAAAAGCTTGTAGAGAGCCTCCGTAGAACTGAGGGCGGTACTGTATATGTAGAAATATTAATATAGTAGTGCGCCTGAAGTCAAGCTTTCAGAATCTTTGTTACATAATACTCCCAGTTTAGGAAGGCTTCGGCGTCTGCCGAAGACATTTCCATACAGCCACCGCGCTTACAAGGGGCACATCTCGCAGCTCCTCTCTCCTGAACACCCAAGGTCGTCAGTCATGTACAACGGTATAGGGCTCACTACCCCTCGAGGAAGGTGCGTAGTACGTGTTGTATCTGTATACAATGTTCTGATTACCGTTTTATTAGTGGCACCAATGGATACGTGGTGCGGAACCTGTCAGCGTTGCGGTCCTACCAAAGTGTTCAGGACCGTACTAGTGCGTGGGACGCCGCCCCACCGAAACACAGGGAACCCGATGCCGAAATTTTGGAGCATGAGAGGAAGAGAAAGGTGGAGGTGAAGTGTCTGGAGTTGCAACTTCAGCTGGAGGAGGATGGGTATGTTCATGTTCGTTTGTGCATTGTATGACGCATTGCTTAACTCTTCTTTGTAGTTCGGACGAGGACAAGATCGAGGAGCAAGTGAACGAGTTGCGCACAAAGCTTCTTGCTGAATCCGCCGCCCTTGTTCAAAATGCAAGATCTCTGAAGCCGTCGGACACCCATGGCATCGCCGCGGCGAAGAAGGACGAGTTGACCAAAATGGCTCGCGCGTTAGGCACGCGCAGTGACTACACCGAGGGAGACGCCTTTGATAGGGAGAAGCAGGAGGAGCAGAGGATACGCCGGATGGCGGAGAGGGAAGAGAGAGACCGACAGAGGGAAGAGGAGCGGGCGAAGATGCAAGCCCAGAAGGAGAAGTGGGAGGCAGAGCGCAAGGAGAGAGATCGTCTGCGGCGACGGGAGGAGGATAGGAGGAGGAAGGAGAGGAACGACGGCTACCCTCACAGGGACAGGATGCCGCCGCCACCCCTCCCTTCATCCCGCGACCGTGCTGGCAGGGACTTCCGCGACCGCAGAAGCAGGAGCCAAAGCCCTCGCCGTGGTCCTTCTCCGGATAATGATCGCGACTACCGCCACAGGCGTTCGCCGTCGCCCCCCCGTCGTCGTGCCTCTTCCCGTTCACCATCACCTCCCCCACGTCGTCGTGTCGCCTCTCGTTCCCCGTCTTCGCCCCCTGCTCGCACTAGGAGGCGCCGGTTCGAATCTCGCTCTCCGTCGCCGCCTCCCCGTGGCAAACGTTCTAGTTCCGTCGAGCCGCCGTCCCGGGGCGAGCGCAATCTATCAAAGTCTCCACCGCCTTACCCGCCAAGGTCGCCCCCTCGATATGGCCGCGACTCCCGCCGTCACTCTTCGTCTCGCTCGCCATCGCGCTCCAGGTCGCCTATGCGGCATGACCGTTCACCCCATGAGAGGGGCAGGCCGGTGACGCGGTCGCCTTCCCCTCCTCCGGCTGGGGAAGGAGCACGCCGTCGTGCGCGTTCCACATCGAGCGACTCTTCGATGTCTGTCAGCTCCGGTTCGAGTCGGAGCAGGGACTGAAATATGGAGAACTGCTTGCAGCGTGTTGCGAGCGTCCAGGCCAAAAGGTTTCTCGCTTATGGTTTGATGTGTTTCGTTTACTTGTACAGTAGGGTACATGTACTTCTCAACACTGAGTAATATTGTGTATGCTTATGGCGATGGTTCGACCAATTCGACGGCGGGCAAAATATCTTAAATAAGATAAAATTGTCCGGCGCGAGTCGCCCAGAGCGCCCATTCATTTATGCCCATTGCCTCCGCCGACCATGACTCGCCAGCTCCTAGTTAGAACGTCGTCTACGGCCCGACCTGGCTCCCTCAAATACTACATCGACGGCTCCTCCTCCCCTAGTACACCCGTCAACGCCAGCGAGGCAAGGTTTCGAGGATGCGCGCAATTGCCCGTCATTGCGCTCCGCGCATACTCGGTTGTAGCTCAAGACGCGCTCTGGGGGCACGATATATGGCCACTCAGGTACGTCAGGACTCTTGTTCACACATACTAATGCATACTTATTCTATGCCTGCGGCCATTGGCGTAGGTTAAGGGAGCCCCTTTGCCTGACAAGCCGTGTACTAACTATGCCTCGGTTACCCACCCGGAAGACCCGTCGTCCATAACACAAAAAGTTCAGGAAGTCCTCGACCGCTCGAATGCATACATCCTCCCTGTCTACGCTCGTCCACCTATTGTTCTCGCTCGAGGAAAGGGGTCGTACGTTTGGGACGTGAACGGACGCGAGTATCTCGACTTCAGCGCTGGTATCGCAGTAAACGCGTTGGGGCATGGAGATGCAGGTGTTGTCGAAGTGAGTTTCTTCTAATAGTCTTTACTGCGACGGGTTTGTGGACCTGGTGGCTCTCGGCTTTCATGAGAGAATCTCCTTTTGAACGTGAGACATACACACACCGCATATACCCACATGCGCCACCGACGGTGTCGTGGTCGTGGTACGGGAAAGCGCAGTTATTTGAATCGTCTGTCCCCAATACCGACGCTCGGGAATCCTCCGTTGCTTTGTGAAACGGGCCGATTGTCATTGGCGCTGACCTGGATACCGATTCTGACGTCTCTACGTAGGTTCTAAAGACCCACGCATCCACGCTGCTCCACACGAGCAACGTCTACCACCACGAACACGCTGGGAAGCTCGCCGAGCTCCTCATCACCCTTACGCAAAAGGAAGGCGGGCTCGGATTCGCGCCAGGCAGCTCGCATGCACTTACCGACGGCACCAGCGGCGCGAAGGTCTTCTTCTCGAACTCGGGAACCGAAGCTAACGAGGGCGCGCTGAAGGTTGCACGGAAGGTCGGGAAGGTGCGCTGGGCCGCTGCGACGGGAAAGGCACAGGACGACCCCGCCTGTGACAAAATCGAGATCGTGTGCTTTGCGAACGCCTTCCATGGTCGGTCCATGGGAGCGCTGAGCGTCACGACCAACCCAAAATACCAGAAGCCGTTCACGCCCTTGATCCCAGGCGTGAAAGTCGGACACCTGAACGACTCAGTGGGTCTGGAAAGCTTGATTGGGGAGAAAACTTGCGCGGTCATCGTCGAGCCGGTTCAGGGCGAAGGTGGCATTCACGCGGCCGACGCGAGCTGGTTGCGGGCACTCAGGAAGCGCTGCGACGAGGTCGGCGCAGTATTGATCTATGATGAGATCCAGGTGAATCCAAGGTTTCATGCCTTGGGGGGTTGGATTTCTGTGGCGCAAGTCATGGAGAATTGTATTCCTGTTGCTACATACGCACGAGCGGTTTAGCTGATTGAAACGTGTTACGTTCAGTGCGGCCTGTATCGGACTGGTAGCATTTGGGCCCATTCCAGCGTCCCGGTCGACGGGCATCCGGACATCGTGACCATTGCAAAGCCGCTCGCAAACGGGTACCCAATCGGAGCTGTGCTCATGCGGGATAGCATTGCGGAAGTCATGACCGCGGGTGAGTAAATTCTCAGAAGGAACGCAGTCCTCTTGTGGCTAACACAGGATGGTGGGACCGACAGGCACACACGGCACTACGTTCGGAGGGTCGCCCCTTGCCTGTGCGCTGGGCTACCATGTCCTGTCGCGCCTGTCAGACGAGGCGTTTGTGGAGAACGTTAGGGAGACGAGCGTGTATTTGCGCGCTCGCTTGGAGTTCTTGACGCAATGGTTCCCCGAGATCCTGGAAGAGAAGGTCCGGGGTCGGGGCCTGATTCTGGGCCTCGGGTTCAAAGACAGCAGTCACCCTACGCGAGTTGTGGAAATGGCACGGGAACGGGGCGTGCTGCTGCTGACGGCGGGGTCGAACGCTGTGAGACTTGTGCCGAGCCTGAACATTGGAGCGGGCGAAGTTGGACACGCCATGGACGTGCTTGCGAGCTGCTTGGAGGTATTGAGCAAGTCGTAATTAGGATAATAGAGTAGTGCGGGTATAGACGTATGGCCGGAATCCGTTGCCTGTCATGGCAGCTTATTAGCCGGGACGTGCGTGCAGCCGGGTCGTATAAACCCGGGCGGGTGTGCAGCGCTCGTCGCTCTCAGGCGATCCCGCCTGACGTTCTCGTCAGATGTGTTCGCGTGGGCCAATCATACGCGGTCCATTTCTGCCCGCGATTCGCCGGTCGCTGCCCATAAGAGGCAGGGGTCTCCATGCACCGACAACTGCAAGGCTTCGCTTCTTCCCCTCCCGTCCTCTGCTCTGCTCCCCCTCAGCAGCCATGGACAAGCTCTCCAATATCACAAAGTTCAAAGCGGTCTGCCCCTACCTGGGCCGCACAAAGAGTTCCACCATCCGCACCCTCTGCACCGCCGCTAGCCCCCGCTACCCGACGCTTTCCAAGCTCACCGAGAAGGCAACGCAATGCCCCGTTATGGGCCAAGCCCTCACTATCCGCTCCAACCAGATGGTCGCCGGCTACGCTAGCCTCGCCGGCTCCGCCGAGTTCAACAAGATCCCGGAGCACCACGGCATCAAACCCTCCGCTGCCGATGCTTCCAAGTGCCCGCACGCGTCCAAGGCTATCGCTGCTGCTCGCATGGCCGAGGAGCTCGCGAGCGCGAAGAAGGGTAAGGCCCCAAGGCTCCCTGCTGCCGCTGCCGCTGCGAAGGCCGCTACCCCCGCTCCCACCGGGTGCCCCTTCCACGCTGCCACCAACGCTGGCTCTACCTCCGAGCCCAAGCCCAAGGCTACTACCGTCGGAGGATTCAACTACGAGAAATTCTACACCGATGAGCTCGAGAAGAAGCACCAGGACGCTTCCTACCGGTACTTCAACAACATCAACCGCAAGGCGGACAAGTTCCCCATCGCCCACACTGGAGACCCCAAGGATGAAGTTGAAGTCTGGTGCGCGAATGACTACCTCGGTATGGGTAACAACCCTGTCGTTCTCGAGACCATGCAGTGTGTATTCTTGTCTTCTGCTTCTCATGCTTTAAGGTTTTCTGACGGAAGACGGCCTTCTTTTGCGATCTGCAGTCGCACCCTGAAGGCTTACGGCCACGGGGCGGGTGGAACCCGGAACATCGCCGGCAATACCGGTATGCATCTCGCCCTGGAGGCTGAGCTCGCCGCGTTACACCGCAAGCCCGCTGCGCTCGTCTTCTCGTCGTGCTACGTCGCCAACGACGCTACCCTGACGACCCTGGGTTCCAAGCTCCCCGGGTGCATCTACTTCTCCGATAACATGAACCATGCGTCCATGATCCAAGGCATGCGTCACTCGGGGGCGAAGCGAGTCATCTTCAAGCACAACGACTTGGAGGACCTCGAGATGAAGCTCGCTCAGTATCCCAAGGAGACGCCGAAAATCGTCGCCTTCGAGAGTGTCTACTCGATGTGTGGTAGCGTTGGGCCTATTGCGGAGATATGCGACCTGGCGGAACGTTACGGTGCCCTCACCTTCTTGGACGAGGTCCACGCTGTCGGGCTTTACGGACCTCGCGGCGCAGGTGTCGCAGAACACCTCGACTACGAGGTCCACAAGCAGGCTGGACAGAGCCCCGACCCCATTCCGGGCACGGTTATGGACCGCATCGACATTATTACCGGTAAGTCTACGCCCGCTTTCCGCCGCCCTATCAGCAAGCTTACATTCCATCGGTAGGTACTCTTGGCAAGGCGTACGGCGCAGTCGGTGGATACATCGCCGGTTCCACGGACTTCGTCGACATGATCAGATCGTACGCGTCTGGCTTCATCTTCACGACGTCCCTCCCTCCCGTGAACATGGCTGGTGCTCGCGCGAGCATCTCGTACCAGATGGAGTACAACGGAGATCGGCAGCTCAAGCAGCTCAACGTCCGCGACCTGAAGTCGCGCTTCGAGGCTCTTGACATCCCCGTCGTCCCCGGCCCCTCGCACATTGTCCCAGTTTTGATCGGCGATGCGACCTTGACCAAGCTCGCGTCGGACACGCTCCTCGAGAAGTACAACGTCTATGTGCAGGCGATCAACTACCCGACCGTCGCGCGTGGCGAGGAGCGTCTCCGGTTCACCTGCACCCCCGGCCACAACAAGGACCAGATCGCGCGCCTTGCGCACGCCGTCGATCAGGTCTTCACTGAGCTTGGCTGCAAGCGCACGTCGGACTGGCGCAAGGAGGGTGGCCGCGCTGGCGTTGGCCTGGCCGACGCGCAGCCCGTCAAGCCCATCTGGAGCGACGAGCAGCTCGGTCTGCTGGACGGCACCGCGCCCCATGTCCTGCGCCCCGGTCAGAAGGGCGTTGTGGACGTGCGCGCTGTCACGGTGACCCGAGGAAAGTTCGACGACCTGCTCGGCCCGTACACCTCGTCGCCCGTCGAAGCTATCTCGACCCTGGTCGCCGCCCCGCCGTTGGCGTCTTCGCTCCCCAACAAGGCGCAGTCTGTGTCTGCGACGACGTGAGCGGTGGCAGGTCTGGTTGGGTTTGATAGATCGTTGTTCGTCGTTGTTCTTTTGCTGTCCATGAGTGTTGTCGCTGTTTGTGATGTCCTGTTGAGATGGTGTGGTTCATGAAAGGAGAGAATTGGATGTGTGGTGATGTTGGTGTCAATGCTTGGTTTTGGTGTGATGCGTGCCATTGGTCCAGTCCTTGATGCAGAACACCGCTTTATTAGAAGCATTGAAAATCCTATTTTGGTTAAACTATCGCTACGAGGTGAGGACGGTCAATAGCGATGCAGCTCGCTGTCGTTTTGTGTTGTGCGTAGGAAGGACTGTATTGCGGTCTTCCTTGTCGTCGACGGTGAACGTCACTGTTCGTTTCGCTGCGCCATCCGCTTCTAAAGACTCGGGTAAGATTTCTTGCTCTACGGTCTCTGCATTGGCTGCGGCAGGCTTTGGGGGTTCCAAAGCTTCTCGACATGCCTTGATGAGAGTCTGCGAGATTTCTGTCAAAAAGGAGACATGCATAGTGAAATGTCATAGTGAAAATATGGCTTACCTCTCGGGCACCGCCCTGCACGCCTTGCAAGTAACGCGTAGCAAGAGGTACGTATTTCTCGGGTACCTATTGAAAGGAATGGCATTGAAATCGGGAAGAGTGCATATAGTATGCGGGATTATTCACGGTTTCATCCGACCATATGTTACGGAGGAGCCAATTCTGGCGGGCTTTGTGGAACTTCCATCTGTCAGGGTCCTCGAATTGCGTGAACGCATACTCTAGGGCTGCGCATCCGTGAGCGCAGTTTCTGCCATGACTGAGATGGATGAAAACGGACCTTTACGCGCTTGGTCGTTCAAGGACTCATCTTCGCTAGGGTTGGGGAATCCAGAGGATGAGCCATGTTTCCGCTTCTTCTTGCTCTTCTCTTTAGGTCTCGCCATGTCTCCTTCATCTTCCGACTGCTTGCGCTTCTTCTCTTTCTTCCCTTTCTTGGAGGAAGAAAGTTTGACGTCTGTCCTGTGATCACCGACCTCTTCATTTCCCAATCCTCCCTCCCCTTGGTACCCTTTCTCTCCGCTTTCCGCCGTCGAAGACTCCCTTCTCTTCTTTTTCTTCTTCCTCCCGCCGTCATCCTCCTCGATCTGAAGACCATTCACCTGCTCCGTAGCCTCCTCCTCGCGCCTGTGCTCCTTCTTTTTCTTCTTAGGCCCCGAGTCCTCCACGCCCTGGGAAGACTCCGAGGCACCCTCCCCATCTGTCTTCTTTCGCTTTTTCCGCACCGTCTCCTTTGCAGGTTCTGAAGAGGATTCGATCATATCCGTAACGGCAGGGGTCGACACGCTCGAGCTCGTCTTGTCCGCCTTCGCCTTCTTGGATTTTCTTGGCTTCTCATCCTCGCCGTCTTGCCTGCCGACCTCAGGCAGTGGATCCTTCGACTTTATGTGTTTCTTAGGTCGTTTGTGAACGGACGACGCAGACATAGGGAGAAGATGATCGCGATGGGCGGCGGAGAGATTCAGAGGTGGGTGCTCGGCGCTCAGCCACCAACGCGTCTTCGCGTGCGTCCAAGGGGATGGAGAGTTTGTGGCCACGTGCGCACGGACGTTGCTCCCGGCAGTGCCGTGGGCCTGTGACGGTCGGCGAGTCCGCTGGTCCTTCTCATCGCCTTCTGTTCTGCTCGCTCGCTCGCTCTCCTCGTCGGCTGTCGCGCAATGGGGCTCTCGTTTTCCTCCCTCTTCACCTCTCTCTCGTCGCTGGTGCGCTGGAGCAAGGACCAGGATGTCCGGATATTGATGCTTGGTTTGGATGCCGCGGGGAAGGTCCGTTGCCTTTCGTGTTGTTCACACCAACCGGCACCGTTCGTCTGACCACCTTCACATGTCTATTAGACGACTATTTTGTATCGTCTACAGGTGACGAACGTCTTTCTTGTCGCGTAGACTCAAGGCTGACCGTTCTTGTGCTCCGGAAGATCGGTGAAGTTGTACCAACAATCCCGAGTAAGTCTTTGTCATCCCCGATTGCCACACAGGTCGCTTATGCGTCTTCCCTCAGCTATCGGTTTCAACGTAGAGACTGTGCAGGTGCGTTGGAGTTTCGCGGAGGCGACGATAGCGATACTCTAACGTGCGTGGTGCAGTATAAGAACATCAAGTTCCAAGTATGGGATCTCGGCGGCCAGTCTAGCATCCGGTGAGTACTCACGAAGGTTCGTCCATACATGGCTCTAACATGGCATTATGCTCCAGACCATACTGGCGTTGTTACTTCCCGAACACATCTGCCATCATTTACGTCATTGATGCGTCCGACACCGACCGACTAGACACATCGCGTTCAGAGCTCCTCACCATGCTGTCCGAGGAAGAGCTTGCAGGCGTCCCTCTTCTTGTGTTCTGCAATAAGCAAGACATGCAAGGAGCACTACCCCCGGAGGCCATTAGTGAGAAGCTTGGACTTGCTGGTGGGGAAAAGGAGAGGCAATGGAGCGTGCGCGGGAGCTGTGCGACGAAGGGCGAGGGTCTTGAAGAGGGCTTGGACTGGTGCGTCACCCTCATGTTGTATTGCCATCTGTATAAGTGCATGGCTCACCCTACTTTTCAGGCTTGTGAATGCAATACAAAAGAAATAGCAGCGGCTTACCACTGGGACTCAGTTTCTTATTTGTTTGCCCACATTGGTTTTGCTGGGTCTCACTGCTTGGACAGGATCTTCCATATTCACCATACCCTTGTACACCATAATTGTTGCGCCACGTCTCCCTCATCTATTCTTAGACCTTGCTATCCATGTTTACTGCTTTATCCATGACATTATCAACTACATTTAGTAATGTTAAGGACCTCTGCACATTCCAAGACGTCCAAAGTCTCTAACTCAAGCATTCGAAGCCCAGGACCACTCCCACTTCATCTCCTCAGGCTCGTCCTCGCACCGACGCGCAACCTCGATGTCTGGCCTCCACACCCTCACCGTCCCGTCATCCGCGCACATGGCCAGCATGCCCTCCGCCCAGTCCATCGCGCCGACCTCGCCCGTCTGCCCCCTGAGCTCAACTCCACCCTCCCAATCGCACTGCCCAGCACTGACCTCCCGCGCCCGCGCGGCCGACGCCTTGCTCGCGATGTCGAACAGGTACGCCCGCCCATCTGCCGCATTCCCGCTCGCGAGCCACCGTCCGCACGGCGACGCGGCGAGCTTGATGTAGAACGAGTTCGTCTGCATACGCGCGTGCGTGTGCGCGTACGCATCCTGCGCGTCGACTGCGGGAAGCACATGGCCAGAAAGGGCTTCGAGGTCGAGCGCGGAGTAGGTGTGCACCCGCGAGTCGATGCCGAGGGCGTACAGGAGGCCCCCCGTGGGTCCGTTGCCTTCTACAAGCGTTGTGATGCCCCGCGCGCGGCGCGTGCTGCCGTAGGTTGTCGGGTCGCAGGAAGAGGTGTAGAGGGGTACGTGTCGGGTCTTGGTCGCGCGGGGTTTCTTGCGCTTGGTGGTGGTGGGCTGGCGAAGGTCCCAGAGGTGCAGTATTCTGCGGAGCGTTGAGGTCAGACGGTGTGCAAGGAGATCGGAAATGGGAGCATATAACTTACCCGTCGAAGGCACTGCTGCTGATGACTCCGTACGGATGGGCGTCGGCATAAACCAGTGACGTGATGCCTCTCGAAGGGTTGGCTGGCGTGAGTTTCCTCCCGCGCCCCTTTGGTTTGGGGCCCTTCGTCGCAGTCTCATGTGCTTTCGCAATAGTCATCACCGGGGTGCGGTCTCCGGGTTCCCAACCCTCGTCAAGGCCCCCCTGCCGCGCTTCGCCGACGCGTAGGTCCCACAAGCAGATGCTGCCGTCGCGAGCCCCGGCACATAAGATGTTCCCGTCAGACGAAGGGTCCCATGCGAGACACTTTACGGTACTCTCGTGCCCGCGCAGGATGTGCAATGTTCGGTCGTCGGTGCGGGCGGAGGAAGCAAGGGAACTAACGCGGACGCTCTTGTCTCCGGATGTCGAGGCGAGGAGAGTGTCGGACGGGGACCATTTAAGGTCGAAAATGCCGTTTGCGTGAGGTTGAAACGTTAACCGGGGTGGTTCTGGCGTGGATCGACGGGTTAATACGGATGCTGGTTGGGTCGCGAGGATGCCTTACCTGGATCCCAATCTCGACGTTTGGACGTGTTGAGGACGTGCACGGTGCCCTGTTCTGTGGCTACGGCCAAGTGGGGAGTCCCACCACGTTTCGCCACTGCAAACCAGGTCGTCGTTGAAATCAAATCGCATATTTTCAGAGGTTTGGCTTACCATGGGAGTATGCGCACGCGTAAGGGATGGTGATGAATGTCGATTCGTCGATGGAATGGCATTTGAAGAAGTCCGCTTTGTGAGAGGAGAGGAACGATTGTAGAATGGGTGTAGTCGACACTACAGTGCCGGTTCACGACCAATGAGAAGTAATGAGAAGAAATGGAGCTGACCTGTGTAGGGATTAGCCATCCTCGAGGGTCCCGCAAGCATTATTTGATTTCGCAGCTCATAAACCGAATATTGACACGTCGTCTTTGGGCGCAGGGGCGCGTCTTCGTCTTCGTTCTCGTCCTCGTCTTCGGTGCTGCTATCCGAGTCCACGTCCATATCATGACCAACTTCCACGGGTGTGTCAAATTTGAGACGTTTCTTGTCGCGCAGGTCGAATTCCAGCTGGCGGACACGCTTGTGCTCGGAAGGTGGTGTAGGAAGGGCAGTCGTGGCCCGTTCTCTACGGTAGACATTGGTAAGATCATGGAGGTTCTGGTCTCTGACACGTCTGGACATCGTAGTGTGGATGGAGGAAAGCGAGCAGGGTCGATCAAAGAAGGGACCACTGAGCAGGAGGAACTGGGACTGTAGCCACGCGAGGGCCTGTCAATGACAATGACAGTGTCAACAAAATGAAACGCGTCCACATACCACGTGATCGTACCGTGCAGGTGACATCATCGACATCGGACATGGGAAGCTCGAACCGCCTTTTGTCTCTTGCCACTTTAACTTAGTAGCTTTGCATGCCTTCGCCTACCAGAAACATGCAGACGAAATATGCTTGTCTCGCTTGTTTCAACGTCCCTTGAAGCTCTCTTTCCCAGTCGCGACTGTGTTCTGCTCTGGACCCACTGGCACACCTAATCCCAGTCACTCATATCCGCGTTCTCTCCGCACCTAATTACAACGAGTGTGCGGTCCGATTTTCACACAAATCGCCCAATCTCCGTCTTGTCCTCAAACTATCTCGTTGAACCCTTTAGGACTCAGATTATCATTATCGTGCACACAGTGAGTTCTTGGTCGAAAGTCGTTTCTGGTCTCTGATTCGACCTATGCCCCGCCCCATATCGTCATCGACCAGGATCTCAAATGTGGCTTCTCAGCACCCATCGCGCAGAGCTACATTTTTTCTCCAACGCCGGTGCTGTTACCCGTGGCTACGCCATCCTCTCGCACACCTGGGATCCCGACGGAGAACAATCGTTCCAGGAAGTGCAGGACATCAGGCGGCAGTGCAATGCAAACAGCACTAATCCTCGCGACCACGGAGGCGATCAACTCGATGTTCCAATGGTATGCCCAGGCCGAGATATGCTACGCGTACCTTGCCGATGTCCCCAGCGACTGCGATATGGCTGCGGAGGATTCCCCGTTCCGAACAAGTCGATGGCATTCACGAGGATGGACGCTCCAGGAGCTCATCGCCCCGGCGATAGTTGTCTTTCTGTCCAAGGATTGGGAGGAGTTGGGCATGAAGTCGACTCTCGCCACCCTCCTCGAGGACATCACCCGCGTTCACCACAAGGTTCTTACCCGAGACGTTCCTCATTTCGCATTCAGCGTCGCCATCCGTATGTGCTGGGCGGCCCCTCGGAAGACGACGCGGGTCGAGGATGAGGCGTATTGCCTGATGGGCTTGTTCGGAGTTAGTCTGTCGACTATCTACGGGGAAGGGAGGCGCGCTTTTATGCGGCTTCAGGAGGAAATCTTGAAGGACGAACTGGACGCGAGCCTCTTCGTTTGGAGCAAAGCGCGCTACCTTACCTGTGACGAACTGGGGTCGCAAAGCGTCCGCCTGCTCTCCTCCGCGGATCTCCCGAAATACGACCCACATGCTTTCCTCCTTGCCCCATCGCCAGCATGTTTCAACATGCCTTCAGTCTATATCCCTAATCTAGGTCCAAACACCCCGCGACCATACCCGCCTTTGCGAGTGAGTTTCATCATTCCTCGCGATACTAACCATTCGCTGATTTATCTTTGGAGGTCGCGGCGGAATCTCACAATAATGAGGACGACAATGGTCCATTTGGACAGATTGAATTACCTCGAGTCTCGACCACCAGCTACGGTGCCAAGTGCCGCTTTCCCATCTTCGAGGCATGCGGGGTTACAGTGGCTGTTCTCCTTTGTGAGGTACCCCTTGGTTATATCGGCCTCATTCTCAGACGCGATCCGTCCGGGCGGGATCCGACAAGGCAGCGGTATCACGCAAGCTGTCTTTACAAGGACACGACAAGTTCGTGGGGCTCATTCACAGCACGTCTGTGCTTCCTGGGGACTGACGTGCACAACCTCCTCTTCGATGGCAAGCCCGTTAGGCCCGAATGGCGCACTATCTACATCGTAGCAAAACCTCCTATCCAGTTAACATCCCCCGACGCGCGTTTGGCCTCCCTCAAAATCAATTGCGTCCCACAACCTCCTTTCCGCTTCCCCAACTGGCTCCTTTACAAGCTCGGTGCCGCGGGATTTGACATTCTACACGGCCCGGGGGACGATCTCTCGTATCGTGATAGCCCGCAACGAATGGCCTTTCTCCATCCAGTGATGGGCGAAGAAATTCATGTCGACCTGGGAGTGTGTCGGACAGACCCCTCCCCAGTGCGCTGGGCCCGGGTCCTATTCAGCCATCCGGGCCAACAGACGGAGCTTCTTGGCTTATCTGCACCTCACGACTGCACGGCGGACCATGTCGATAACTGGACCGGACGAGCAAGGGTGTTCGGCGACAAGCGGCGGTCTGTGCGACTCTCCTTTCTTCTCGATAATCGCTCCCCAGCGACGACCCTCGTAGTGCATGTCGACATGAACGGTCCTGTGTACGAGAAACTCCTTCGCGCGGCCAACGTTTCTTTTCCTCCATTGTCCGAGATCTACAGTGCGAACGCCACGCTTGTCGACGTCGCTTCCTTGCCATCACTCCAGGACCAGTCGTCGCACAGTTCACATGGTACTACCGTGACATCGTAGAACACGTACGCAGGAAATCCTCTGGAAATCTACATGCCGTTTCTCAAGAGCTTACGCTTCTGTTCATGGGAGCTATAGGCGCATTGTGGAAAGGACTCGGACCAACTTGACCCTTTCTGAGCTTATTCGTACACCCGCCGGGGTTCAGTATACCAAACTTTCTCCTAAAGCCTACAACCATGGGCATGTGCATCGACACCTTGCGTTGGTTTCAATTTGTATGAGTTGGAGAGCTTGTTGAGCACCATGTGCTATGATCGCGATTCACGCATCTGTTGAGAGCCTGGAGCGCTAATACGATTTAGTGCACGTACCCTCCTGCGGCATGTCCAACGTTGACGTTGCACCTCCCAGTCTCTTCCGCTCTCTACTTATCCTCTGTACAGAGCTGTGATTAATCCGCTATAATGCCGCCCACCCCAATGATTCAAGCAGCTCCTGACTTCATGGAGAAGCACCCAAGGCGCAAGAACTTCTGGAGCCGCACGGTCCGGTCCGATCCTGGACGCGCGGTTCGCGTCCTCAGCCTCAATGGACTCAATGACGAAACGGTCGAGGGCGATACAGGATGGGACGGTGTTTATGTCATCGAGGAACTGCAGGATTTGGCAAGAGAGGCGAAGAGCCAAACTTGGAAGGGTCTGGTTAATGCTGGAGTTACCGTCGCGTTGTGAGTACCCATTCGTCTTCAAGCAATCAGCTGAACTTGTATTCATGATATGGCACAGATGCAAGTGTGCGCTGAACTTCCAGGCTGCAGTCATGCATAAGCACACTACACAGCCAAACCAAAAGGAAGCGGACAAGGTCGCCAAGGATGTGAGTTGCGTGCTTACCGGTTCTAACGCTGCGTGAGGGCAGACAGTGAATTGACCTCTACGACTGTTGACAGATGTACTCCCCGTACTTCATTCCGTTTGAGATCATGTCAAATGCTATGGCTACTTGTGCTATTCCTCCTACTGCCACGGAGAAGAGGTTCGCGGAGGATATCAAGAAGCACTGGTCGACCGTCATGCAAAGGGTATCTAAAGTGCCCTGTTCATTGCAATGTGCGTCCATACTAATCAACGCGAAGGTCTGGTCGGAGCCCGCACGCAGTCTCGAGGTAGAGCCCAAGCAAACTCGATTCAAGGAACGCATAGTCGTCCCCCAGGTTGCAAGCCGAGTGGTGCTCATCGACCCCTCGTTCCTTGAGTTGGTCTTCATCCTCGTGTTCACAGCCCTTTCAACGAAAAATTGATATTGGTCTTTTCCAGCACCATTTTCAAGCCGGCAGATCTGACTCTACCGGTCGTGTTTCGCTTCTGGATGCACTCTTCTGGCCTTCAAGATACCCGCATGGCTCTCAGCCTTCTCTCGCCCATCATAGACCCTTCGGGACCCCCCGAGAACTGGAAAGCTCACCTCACCAAAAAACCGGCACCGCCAATCAAGGACCTACTTCCTCGCCTATTCTTGGGCGCAAGCAAGACAGCAGGGTCTAACAAGAAACGCACCCCTGGTCAGACTGCAGACGCGGTCGTATCCGCATCTGCGAGACACCTCGACGAGCTCGATGTGGGGGACCTGTCGTGGGAGTACAACTTCTTCCACGCACTTTTCACCCACTCGAAGGAAGTGAACAGAGTGTTCAACCGCGCCGTGTACAAGTCGGCCAAGTTCTGGGCTGCGAATGTATCGGTCCTGCGACGCGCCGCAAAGCACAATGGGCCTAACAGAGAGGGCATCTACATGTCCGCTCTGAACACGTTCACGGCGATGATGGACGTAGTGGACAATGACGGGAAGGATTTTATGGATGCGTTGGTGTACAACTGGCTATCGGCCGGGATTTTCGACGCTCTTGAAGAGACGATGCAAACATGCCTGAATGCACCCCGTGGTCCTAGTGAGCATCCTCTTTGGGCTTCCTTTGGGGTCACTTACTCACCCAACTTCTATAATATGCAGTGGTCCTCGCGGGCGTTATTACAGCTCTTGATCGCTACCAACCTCAATGTAGCGCAAAAACGCGAAAGCTTTTCCGCTCTGAACTACCACGTCCAGTGCTCGTCAAACGGCTTTTCGTCCTGTCTTCGTTCGCCAGCGTCGGCACTGAGAACACCGAGAACGACCCCGCGGTGATGGCACGCAAGGCGGCGGGGATATGGATGCAACGCGGGTGGCAGACGCTCGCTGTTCTTGCGCTCAGGATGGCGGACCCTGATGATTGCACGCGTCGCACATGCGAAAACAAGAGGAGCGCGGAGGCAGAGGAGAAGGGGCTGTTCGTGTGCGAGAAGTGCAGCATGGTGAAGTATTGCTCGGATGAGTGCTTGACGAGGTGTGTTTCCATGTGGGCCCTCTCGCTGTTGCTTACTCAAGGGTGTCCTTCAGTGACGTGCCTAACCACTCACATGTTTGTGGCTGGGTGCATGTAGCTCGACCGGGCCAGCCAGGCCCGAGAGCGAAATCGGACGCGGAACCGGCCAGCATTGCTGCCTCCTCTCAATCTGACTCCCCTTCCCCTGAGACGCCGACTATCTCCACTTCTGACGAAGGCCCTTCGAAGCTGGTTGATTTGGACTGAACGCTTAGGTATTGATGATCTGTTCTAATGGTTTCTATTATTGCAACACAGTACCTGCGCCATTAGTCGGCGAACGTTATGACGGGCTTCTATCGCATCAGGATTCGGTACTTATCCCTGCGAACCCGGGATGTCAATTCCCAAACAACCTTCGATATTTCCACATGTGATCTGCGGTTGAATCGTACGTAAGTGGCACCTTCTATATGCGTATCGCAGTGGGCCTGTATCGTGGACTGCTTGCTACTGACCTCCGCGACCGTCTCCTCGCAATACCCCTGGAAGTGTTCAGATCAGACGATATCCATGCACTCCGGGACAGACTTACAAGAGATCGTGAGGAAGCATGAAGAAAGTACAGCGCGATGGAAGGACCTCATTAGGACTGATGCCCCCCGAGCCGTTCGCGCGATGAAGATCGTGGGGTTCAACAATGAGAGCATTGAAGGAGATACGATGTGGGACGCGTCCTGCGTCATCGAAAATCTCGTACCGGTGTCCAGGGATACGAAGGGCGAGGTTTGGAGGAGACTTGTGGACGCGGGTGTGTTCACCGGGCTGTACGTCACATTTTTCCTATACACCCCTTCTGGATGATAGATGAACATATACGTCGATAGGACATTCGCTGTGTTGAACTTTGGGACAATACTTACGAGGAATGACGATGTGCATATGGCGCAAGACGAGGCGGAAGCTCACGGGCAATTTGTGAGTCCTTTCTGAGCGCATCTCCTCATGGACGTCGCTCCATACTAGTCCTGTCGGCGTTCGTAGCTACCCTCAGCCTGGTCAATTCCAATGGAGATCATGCTAAACGCGTCGAGTTTGTGTGGCAATACTGCGACAGCTACAGAAAAGAAGATGATCGCAGACCTCCGTCCCCAGTGGGGTGATATGATGCGACGGGTACGTTTCTCGAAAGTCTCCACACATCGATGGGCAGCGGTTAACCGTTCAATTAGCTATGGTCACAGCCCATGTATAGTCTCCTCCCAAACGAGAATCGCGCTGCTGAGCGCGGCATGGCGGCCCACCTAGCAATGCGACTGACAGTTCTTGACCCATCTTTTTTAAGGTGGGTGCTTTCTGAAATGCAGGTAGACGAGACGAGAGGCTAATTGATATGCAGCGAACTTGCTAAACCCTCCGACCTTACGCTCACCGTATGCTTCCGGAACTGGATGCACGCAACGTCGTCGCTAGACATTGCAGTCAATTCCACATTGATATGTTCGTTTTTGGACGAACAACACGTTCCACGATATTGGAAGTCCTATCTCGCATCACACCCTCTGCCGTCATTGCGACATCTAATCCCTCGTATCGTTCGCGGGGCTACTGTGTACTATGTGGAACATGGCCCCAGAGAACGAAAACGCAACCCACAACAGGCAGCTGAAGCTATCGTCGGCGCATTCGTCTCGCACCTCTCCACGGTGGCGCATAGTACAGAGCCCAGTGACCTGAACTCGGAGCTCAGCTTCTTCCGTGCGCTGCTCCTTCCCTCCAAGACAGACTACCGTGCGCTCTCAAAAGCTGTCGCGGAGTCTACGACAGTTTGGCCAGCTCTTGTACAGGCAATGCGGCGAGCGCATCAGCTCGAGGCGGAGCACGCGTATTGGACAGGGCTGCAGATATTCTTCGGTATCCTCCACCCGTTGGACACACAGGGTGAATTTGCCGACGTCGTGATCGCTCATTGGGCAAGAAGTGGTTTCTTCGAACTCTTGGAGGAGTCGGCCGATTTTTTGCTTGAGGTGACGGCTGGCCCAAGTAAGTAGCCTCCTTCGTTCTATATTGTCAGATACAATACTCACCTCAATTTGCACAGTGACCCTTTCCTTCATTCTTGGAGTCATCCAAGAATTTATCTCTCGGCTGGGAGCCGATACGTGCCTGCTCCTTCGCCAACACTTCCGTTTCCCGAACTTATCAGCGAAGCTAGTACCATCAACGCAGCCGACTGCCAGGCAACAGATGGCTTTCATGCGTGGCAGTGGAGATACGGGTCGCCCCCGTGCTGACGATCCTATGTGGAGGTATGTTGCTTCGGAGGGTCTTGTGAAATTAACGGAGGATGTGGAGCGCCTTCAAGGTTAGGCAGAAATTTCGTGAACACTAGACAGTGGAAGGGGAGCTACGATTAGGTGAGCTGCATGAAGTCCGGGCAGAGATAGAATTACTCACAAAACTGTCGGCGTATTCCTCTATCGCTCGTGGGGCCGGTAACCGGGATTTTCAAAAGGAGACGAGTGCAGTGGAATCCGTTATACGATATGTCGTAGTGTAAACAGGTATTCATCGAACACTGGCACGTTGAACTTGAAGTCATCACTCGGACGGGACCACTGTGCTGTGTGGCATTCCCTCAACAAGACAAGGATATTTGATGATCCCTGTTCCGCACATCTACTAGCCCCGGCCCTGGCGTGATACAAAGACCAGCAGAAGGTTGTGCGTCCAGGAGTCTCGACGCGTCGCGCATGGTTGCACGTGATCGTGCTCCGAAGAGCCGCGCGTGCCAGCAGCCTGGTCCCAGAGTGTGGCAACCTTTCTGCTACGTTACCATCTCTCTGTCTAGTATCTGCTACTTGAAGTTCACAAATCCAAGCTCGTTCGAACCACTGCCTTGAACATGTCTCGCAGACCTTCCCCCAGAGACTTGGCAAACATGCATGAGGAACGCACATCGCGATGGAAGAATCTCATCAAGACCGACCCTCGTCGGGTGGTACGCGCCTTGAAAGTCATTGGCCTCGACAACGAGACCATCGACGGGGACACAATGTGGGACACGCAGTACGTTCTTCAACAACTCACACCCGCGGCCGCGGATCCAAAGAGTGAGATGTGGAGACGATTGGTCGACGCAGGGCTGTTCGACGCATTGTGAGTATGTGCTTTGTGCGACTATGACCTCTCGCACGCCGCTCATCTCATCGCTGTACCTCGTCGATCTTCTCGCTCTGCGCTCTGGCAGGTGTTTTTGTGTGTTGAATGCCCACGGGGCAGCTCTCGTAGAGGATGGTAAGAAAGTAAACCAAGCACAGGTGGATGCCCAAGGGAAGAAGGTACGTTTGCCGTTTTACCAGTATTCCATTGTCAAAGTACCCACATTCTGTCACGATGTTTTAGGTCCCCTCTGCATGGGCACTGTCTCTTCAAGTTATCTGTACCGCGACGGTCTACTGTGACAACACTGCGACGGCTACGGAAAAGACTATGATCGAGGACCTCAGGAAGCACTGGTCTCAAATGATGCAACGAGTATGCCACTAGCGTTCTCATGCGTTCCACTGCTGAGATACTGCATAGATATGGTCACAACCATTCAACAGTCTTGATCCAATATCCAGATTCGGTCTCCCCGAACGCATCCTTGTCGCACAGGCCGCCATGCGTCTGACGGTTCTTGATCCTTCCTTCCTCAGGTATGATGGAGCTCAAGCATTTACACATATTTAACTAATACGGCTGTTCTTAGAGAACTTCTTAAACCCGCAGATCTTACATTCGCAGTTTGCTTCAGGAACTGGATGCACTCTACCGCCCGTGAAGACAGCCTGATCAATGCAGGCTTCCTTCTCGGGTTCCTCGACCAACGCCATGCTCCTCAGTACTGGAAGTCATATACCGACGCAAATCCCCTTCCGCCGATGAAGCAGCTCCTGCTGCGCATTCTCCTCGGGGCAAGCAAGGCCTCCGGACCGGTGCAGCGGAAACGCACCCCTCAGCAAGCCGCGGAGGCGATAGTCGCTGCGACCGTTGCGCATCTGACAGTTCCAGGCGTGGGCCTCCCGGAATACGAGCTGGAGTTGGGCTTCTTGCGAACACTATTTACCCCTGCCAAGGTGGAGTACCCCGCCCTTCCCCGTGCGATGTTCAAGTCTCGGGAGTTGTGGGCTGCGGCCGCGGTCGTTCTTCGCAAGGCCGCCGAGGCTGGGACAAAAGAAGCAGAAGAGACGTACTGTGATGCCCTCGAGACGTTTTCTCGTTGCCTGTGGTCTGTGAGCAGGGAAGGCAACGAGTTTGCGGACGCGATGGTCGCTGGGTGGGTTGCAGGTGGGCTGTTCGAGGCTCTCGAGGACTCGATTGACTTCTTGGTCAAGATTCGCGGTACTACAAGTAAGCTCGCAAATCAACCCGTTCTCTCAAAATAGGCCGCTAATGTGGTTCTACGCCTCGCAGGGGTATTCGTCATCATCATGTCCACCATCCTGCAATGTGCTCCAAGGCTCAGCGCGAAGACGCAAGGTCTCCTGCGCAAGCATCTCCCGCGACACAAGCTCTCAGAGCGGCTAGCTGAAGTGTTTCAGCTGACTGAGGAGAACGAGAGCAAGTATAAGGCGGACTACGCGACGTTTATGACGAGCATGCAGAGCGGCACCATGCCGGATGTCGATAACCCCATGTGGGGCCAGGCGGCTTGGGAGACTCTTGACTCGGTCACGGAGCTGGTGCAAGCGACCGGGGAGTCCCCGTGTTCGCGCACGGGGTGTGAGAAGCAAGTGGCCACTGGAAACGAAGTGAAGTGCGTCAACTGCGCCGTGCAGTACTGCTCGAAGCAGTGTTTCAAGAGGTACGTACACGCCTCCCATATAATTAATCAGCGGGACTTTTCTTGACATTCTTTGTCGCCGTACTAGGGATCAGACACATAAGGACACTTGCTCTGAGCCGAAACGGCAACCATTCACCGCCAGGGAAACCATTGCTCAGAACAACGCTATGAGGGAACTTGAAGCGCACTCATGGACGAAATCTATCAGGAAGACCCTCATCTTCATCGTACTCGCTGTTATTTTTTACTATGCGGGCCGCACCATGTCAGGAGTACTAGCTCGCTCGTCATAATGCCATTTCCTCGACCTGTCATATTTTATGTGAGTGTTTCCTACGTTCTACGATTGAGCGACCTTCCACTGACGCATTCGAGCATAGCATCATTTATAATCGTTGTATCTCTTGTTGTCTCTCCGTGTCCATGCAACCGCAAGGTGTTGCAGCGGGTCCGCGGAGTTGGCCTGATATGAAGGAAGGCGAGAACATGTCATGGAAACTGGCATGGGTTAAGATGGAGGACTTTATATCCAAGCTATCTAGTCGTTTTGGTAATAGCAATGGCGTCCAATACCCAACTTCATCCTGGACGTCTATATTCTGTAGCGCTTCTCTGTGCATCTTCTACATCTATAGTATGACACATTTTACGCAGAAAGTAAAGCAACCCATCAAGTTTGCATTGGCAAGAACGCGTCGCGTGTAGCATGTGATCGCGCGTGAGTCACGAGGAAGACGCGCTCATTCCGTCATTCTCCTGCCCTTGAAGCTTCACCGAGAGCTTAAGCTTCACAGTCCACAGTCGCGCTCTCTCGGACGATCTCTGAGTCTCCGTCCTCACCGCCTCACAATTCTGCTGCCCCTTTGTCTTGCGCTGTTGAATTCAGGACCAAAATGTTCCGTACGCCTATGCGTCAAATGGCGACGGCCGCGCGCCAATCCCTCAAGATTGGACTCATCCCCGCGGATGGTATCGGCAAAGAAGTCATTCCAGCTGCGAAGGCGGTCCTGGAGGCCCTTGGCTCGGATATCCCGAAACCCGAGTTCGTGCCGCTCCTGGCAGGATGGGAAGTGTTCACGCGTGGAGGAAATGCGCTGCCTCATGAGACCGTCGAGTGAGTCGAGCCACGCGTCTCGTCGCGTCCTGCGGTCGTTGACGTGGTAGTGACAACAAGTGCCTTGAAGGAATGCGACGCTGCATTGTTTGGTGCTGTCAGGTCTGTCTTCGTCTCCTTTGTCCGTTGTTTGAAGCTCAAAGGGGCGTACAACTAGTTCTCCCACACGGAGAGTGACCGGGTACTCCTCCCCCATCGTCCAGCTCCGCAAGGAGCTCGATTTGTATGCCAATGTCAGACCCGTTGCATCGGTGAGGGCATCGTTCAGCTCCGTGCTCTACCAACGCTGACGCTTGCCGAAGGTGGCGGCGAATCCTGGCGGCAAGCCGGATGTTGACTTGGTCGTCGTTCGGGAAAACACGGAATGTCTAGTGAGTCTACACACTACGAAACTAGCCGTGCACAACTCTAATTATTCCTTCCAGTATGTGAAGCAGGAACAGATCACTCCTACAGAAAACGGACGTGAAGCTCGCGCAATTCGTCTTATCACCGAGCGAGCGTCCAGCAGGATTGGCAAAATGGCTTTTGACATTGCGCTTGGTCGTCCACGCAAGGCAAGTCTTCTTATATGGTGTCCTTCGTTCTTGCGCATGTATGCTCATTACGTTACAGCAAGTGACGATTATCCACAAGTCTAACGTTTTGTCGGTCACTGACGGTTTGTTCCGGGAAACCGTCCGTGCGGTTCCTGCATTGCCTGAAATAAACGGTGCCTACGATAATGTCAAAATCGAGGAACAGATTGTCGACAGTGCTGTCTATCGGTGAGCTCTTTGCCTTTCGAAGGCACTCACTTTGGTTGATGGTGATTTACAGTCTGTTCCGCGAGCCAGAGTAAGCTTTGCTTCCTGACTCTCCCTTGATCAGGCCTCAGGACCATCTTCCAGAATCTATGATGTCATGGTCGCGCCAAACCTCTATGGCGACATCTTGTCGTAAGTTTCGGTCGCCGTTCTTTTTTCCATGAACCTTCTCTGATCCCACTTATGGCCGCGAAGTGACGCTGCTGCAGCCCTCGTCGGTTCATTGGGGTTGGTGCCCTCAGTCAACGCAGGCGACAGTTTTGTTATGGGCGAGCCGTGAGTTCTCTTTCCCTCCCATGACGTTCCAAATTTCGGCGCATTTTGACCGATAATACTTCCACAGCGTTCACGGTTCTGCGCCAGACATCGAGGGCAAGGGCATCGCCAACCCTCTAGCGGCGATCCGTTCCGCGGCGCTGATGCTCCGCTTCCAAGGTCACACCGTGGGCGCCGACAGGATTGACCGGGCCGTTGAACAGGTCATCCGGGAAGGCGAGGTGCTGACGCCAGACTTGGGCGGGACGAGCAAGACTCAGGAAGTCCTCGACGCGGTCCTTAAGAAGCTCTGAGGTATCGGACTGAGCTTTTCGTTTAAAAGGCCATGCTGTTGGAGTGAGGAGCATGTCGTGGCCCGTCGTTCGGATGACCTCAAAAGTCGAGCGCAGTGCACGCCGTGACGCAGGTATTTAGTTTACTTAGAGGATCACCGCTTGGATACCTGCATGCATCCGTTTAGGCTTCTTCAGAGCCCAGGCCAACCTGTTTGTCATACATTCTGCCTCTCGTCCCACTCATGTGTCCGCCGCATGCTGGTTGGCCCCCAAGAGAAGACCATATGTCTCATCGGAAGTCTGTACCGCACTCAAGATCCGGGGGCATAGCGTTATGCCGGTTTGATGGGGAATGAAAAGTCCCGCGTATTTAATTAATTTTGTCGGTCCTCAGTTTCCTCATGTCCCAGGGAATGACGCCGTCCCTTAAAAACTCAAAGGACGGGAGTAGTGAGTAGATCTTTCTCTCTTTTCCAATGGTCAGGAGTGGGCTGACCGTGACGAGGTGTAGAACTCAACCGCGACTTCAAAATCAAACTCAGTCCGAGGGCGCTTGTTACTGCCGGCAGATCGAGGCGTCGCTGCCCGGGCGACCAATGCAGTGACAACATCGACGGAACGTTTGCCTGGAGTCATGTCTTACGGTGCACGCAACGTTCTTCCAGAGAGCGGCCGGGTCATGAGGATCCGGAAATCTTCCAAATTTCGCCGCGCCTGCGGAGTCGTATAAAAGCATCAACGTGCGTTGGGGTAATGCAAAGTACTGTTGCGGTCCTCGCCCTCGTGTCCTGTTTCCTTCGGTATTGACCCCTTGTTCATCGGTCGCATAGTCTGGTACATCGCGAGGCATGGACAGCGCAGTGAGCACCGTCATCCAGCCTCACTTCGCCGAGCCGGAGCAGTATGAACTCTCGAGCACGAGCATGGAGCAGCCGGAGAGCGGGCAGCAAACACCCGCAAGTGGACAACTGACGCCTTTCAGCACGCCATTCTCTGCAGCCAGTTCTCAAGCCGCTCTCAGAGCCGCCCTCGATGATGGGCTGAATGTACAGGAGCTCGCACCCGTGGACCGCGGCGTCCGGGCATGGATGTTCTGCATGTCATCTTTCACACTCGAGATGATGATATGGGGTTTGTGCTTCAGGTGAGCCTATTTCTGCCCATATTTGTTCATTTCCATGACTGAAGAACTGGAATATTTGTTACAGTTACGGTATCTTCCAAAGTAAGCACCTGCCTAACAATATATCCGTGGCTTCGACCCAACAACACTGGTCCGATGTTACAGATTATTACACGGCTCACCCGCCATTCAATACCGCCTCCAGTATTTCGATAGCAGCAGTAGGCACGATCGCAATTGCTCTCCAGTACACTGAAGTGGGTCACATTTTCGCCGTACTACAAGGCCCTTCTGTTTGACTTCCACCCTTTCAGGCCCTACTGATATCTTGTGCTTTCGGCCGTTATCCTGATTATATGGGGTATGCGATGTGGTTCGGCCTTGCATTATATTTCTTTTCTATCTTCGGGTCAAGCTTCGCTACACAGGTAAGCAACCACCAGATACACTCATTTCCAAGACTCCCGCTGAGCTAACGAACCTCTTCCAGGTCTGGCACCTCATCATGCTCCAGGGGGTCCTGTTTGGCATCAGCGGAGGGTTGCTCTACGTCCCTGTCATCAAACTCCTTCCAGAGTGGTTCTCGGAGCGTAGAGGACTGGCAGGAGGTATCATCTTCGCGGGAGGAGGTGTTGGAGGTGCTTTTTTTGCATTACTGTCACAGTCGCAGAACGCTGAAACCTATGTCGAATCGCAGGCTTCCTCTTTCCCTTTGCGCTTACGGCCCTCCTTGACAAGGTTGGCTTGCGATGGACCCTCCGCATTTGGGCTATCATAACCACCATTTTCTGTGGCATTGCACTGCTAGGTCTACGTCCCCGTCTCCCTGTACCGAAGTACACGCACGGGTCGAGACGTCCTCGCTTTATCCCTCCGCAGCTAGGTTTCGTAAAGAACCCGTTGTTCTGGAGTGTGGTATGTCACTCTCCCATTCACCACTCATCAGACTTGTCGACGCTGACCATGGTCTTGTCTAGTCGGTGACCATCCTCCTTCAAGGGTTCTCGTACTTCCCCGTCTCTCTGTACATCGCGAGCTTTACGACCGCGATCTCCTCACCTCTCACCGCCACTATCGTGCTGTCCGTCTTCAACTCCTCCGCTGTCGGCGGCCAGATCTTGCTCGGCCATCTCAGTGATCGGTTCCCGTACCCCTGGGTCATGTGCGCAAGCGCGCTCGGGAGCAGCGTCGTTGCATTCCTGCTGTGGGGCTTCGCGAGGATGTCCATACAGCTGTACTTCTTCGCTGTTATCTTTGGAGCATTGGTGCGTATCTTGTTCTCGGCCCCAACAATGCAACCCTAGTATTAATCGTAGTATTCCAGAGCGGGGGCTTCTCTTCCACATGGCCTAATGCCGCCTTTGACTGCGCAGGGGGAAAGCCCGAGTACACGGGCATTGCCATCGCCAGCACCGCGATTTTCAAGGGGATATCCGCCGTCGTTGGTCCTATCCTCTCTGGCATCCTTCTCGAGGCTGGGAAAGGGTCGTCAATCGGTGGGGTGTTCGGGCGCGAAGGATATGGATTTGTAGAGATATTTGTTGGATCGTGTGCCCTCGCAACGGGCGCGGGCAGTCTGCTCATTGCTTTCACGAGGCAGAGAGCTGGCATCTACTCTTAAAAGGGATGTTCATGGACCCAAAGGAGGACTTCTGCAGTCATGTAGGTACGATTTACATCATCTAGACTTGACACTCTTTAGAACACAATAGCACCGCTGTAGGAGATTGAGCATCCGTATACTAGACATTATCGATGAACACGTTCAACGTAGTACCACTATGGAGGCTATGAACTCTGCGTCGGAACAGATGACCAGCTTTTCACAGAGATTCGTTGAGCACAAACACTGATCTAGCTGATACATGCAGGTTATATCGCATACATAATGCACGACCGGGCAAGGAACACAAGGCGGATAGCCCGTCTTTCACTGACGGATTCTCTTGCCACATCGTCCTTCATGAGGTTCTTCCTTCACTCGTTTAAGGGAGAAGATGGCTAAGAAATGTGAGTTGGATGACAAAACAACAACTTACGTCCCTTACCTTGAGCTTCTGGGTTAGCACCTGTAGCTTGACGCCTCTCGTCCTCCGGCTCCCGTTTGACCTTGGAATCTGCTAGCAGCGCAGAGTACGTAGAAGAACGTCGGGCTTCGGGATCTTGCTTGACCTGGACGCCTGCCGACGGCGTGCTCGTAGTTTGATCGTCATCTAACAGATGTCAGAATAGTGAGGATCAGGTCACGTAGATCAAACCAACCTGTCGCGCTCGACGGACGACGCAGCTCTTGTATCGCGGCGATGAACGCATTCGAAGGCTGATAAGAAGATTCTTGTGTTTCGTCTTTCATCTTCGCTGCAACCGCGATTCCCCAGGGTAAGTCGGGATATTACGAGCAGACCACCGAAAGCTTACGCTCGGGCGCTGGCGCTCGTTGCTCATGCTCTTCGTCACCCCGGACATTGTGAAACGCTGCGATAAAGGCATCCGAAGGGCCTCTAGGAGGTTCTTCCTCCGGCTTCACTCCACCCAGCTCTGACGGCTCGCCTGGAAGGGTCGCGAACCGCCCATCGTGACTCGCACGGGATTGTTGTAATTGCTCGACGGCGGATCTGAAGGACTTGGATGGAGCATAGAGCGCGGGCTCGGACTTGACTGCTTCAGTCTTGACATGAGCACCGTTCTCGCGCTTAATTCGTGGCTTGACATCTGTTTCCTCTTGCTTTACAGTTCGAAGAGCATTACTCTCTGCAGCAAGCCAATGTAGGGAATCAGCGCATATTTAGACAGAGGATGGCAGGGCCCGTGGACCACCTCACCTTTTGCATATGGATCTATCTTGCCTGACTGGCTCGGTCCACCAGATTGCGGGTTCCTGTCCCTCCGTTCTTCCTTTCTAGCTTCTGCGCTACTGATAGTGCTTGAAGTCAACTGCGACGCGCGCTGGTAAGGGGTGAAACCGCTCTGACACCGACGATCAACACCCTCATCCTCTCAAATATAAGGGAGCATGCAAGGAGAAGAAACGCACAGTATCGGGGATTGGCGTGGGTTGGCGGGTAGGGGGCAGAGGCAGCGAGATGTTGGCGCAGCTCTTGCCTCTCGGCGAAGCCCAGCTCACATGTGGGTATGGGAACTTGACGGGGAATCTAAGATGAGGCGGCGGATCCCCAGTTGTAGTGGCGTGGTTCGCAAGCCAGTTGTCTAAAACAAAAACGTCAACGGAAGTCGCGCACGCGGAGAAGTACAAGACACGACGACTCGGGTGAAGACGACTTACGATTGCCGGGCTCGCCCTTCATGCGATAATCGTACTCGAAGACGTGCGAGACGCGATCCCTGTCGCGAGGGTCTCCACGAGTGAGCACCTTGACCCACGGATGCGCGCCGAGTATGGGCACGATGTCCGCTTCAGCCGGAAGTTGCACGATGACCTCGTTGCGCTACTTGCCAGGCGCATTCATCGAGACAGGCGCGATTCTAGGTCAACTTCGAGCATTGCTGAGCATTCAAAGGCGACGTACCGTGTTCACAGAGAAGACGCACTCGGGCTCGTGCTTCTTGTCAAACATGAAGCGCACCCATGCGCACAGGTAATTCCAGTATAGGGCGTCGCGTTCCTTGCCTACCTTATTGCCGGGCCATGGGTCGTCGATTACGATATACTTGCATTCTGGGTCATCTTCATACGGCGGGGCCCTCTTTAGCCTGGGAGGCATTGAGAAGGTGGTGGTTTGTGACCTAGCCTGTATGGGGCAAGCGAAGCTTAAGGCAACGTTGCTGGGTGTGCTGCAGCGGTGCGGGCAGCTGCAGCACCAACTCCGACAACTTCAACTGTTCCAGGGCCAGACCTTCCTCTATCAGCAGGAACGAAGCTTCGTCCGGGTCCTAGCAGCAGCACACGCAAGGAAAAGCAGGTTGCTAGAGAAGCCGGGGGCCATTGCACTTGAGCCGTCAGAAACAGTTTCCAACGAGTGTGGGAGGCATCCAATTGCAAGGCGATCAACACAAGTTCACCCCAGCGGCCAAGCGCCGGCTGACTTGGTTCTTGCAAAACATGAGACATTAACATAGTACAACATGTACACCGAACTGATATACACGACCACAGTCATTAATGTAGAGGGCCCTCTAATAGTAAGCACAATGGCACTGAATTACGCAGCGCGAACGAGAGTCAGAAATGAACGGCGATAACGTCCAAATAGTCACGTCCCAAAGAAAGTAAGTAGCATAGCAGATCCAGCCCGTAAGTGTCTGTATGATGATGTGGGTATGCGAGCAAGTCCGAGTCCTCTATGCCCGGTCTCTATGCAGAGTAAGATGTGCGGCTAAGGTCCGCAGCGCGATCTAGCTCCTTCACAAGCAGGTCGTTCATCGCCTTCGGGTTGTCTAGGTAGACTAAGGAGTGGTGGAGATGAGCTGCGCGTCACAACATCGAGGCCGGTGCCGAAATAGCTCACCGTGATGACCTGCGTGAGGGATCATATACATCCGACCGAACCCATTTCCGGCTTGACGTAACCTCTCAACGGACTCCTTTCCGCCTTCTGGGTCCATCCAGTCGTGATCACCGTCTGCCACATTGCATAAGAACTTGGCGATAACGATAATGAAAGGGACACGCACAAACAAAGGTTACTGGGATCTTCAGACCAGCAACGCGGTCAACGAGTGGACGTCGGGCATGTGCGCCAGGAGCGAGTAGATGCGCTGCGAAGTGTCCTTGCTTAGTCGATCTCCGTTGCAGAAGGATAGCATATACGCACAAATGCAGTACTCGCCCGAACCTTTGGCAAGCGTGATGTTCATGATGTAGTCGTGCATCGCACGGGTATCCTCGTCACCCAGACCGATGAAGCGTCGTGAAGAATACTTTCCGATGAGCATGGGCCCCCAGAAGACCGTCGACCGTACGACCTGGAATGGACTCCAGCCCTGCTCCCATAGATACGTGAACAGCTTGCGTGTGCGGCTCTCCCGGCGCTGCGCTTCCTCCTGGCTTGACCTAAGGCTTTCCACCTCACGCGCGTTTGCCAATTCTGCTTGGTCCGCGCTCGTCGTGCCAGTCGTTTGCGCATCAGTGAGCTCCCGCGAGGGTACGGTGCTGTTCGGGTCGTGTGGTACGCCCGCCGGGGATAGAAGGATAAGCTTGTTGACCCGCGTGGGATAGCGCAGAGCGTATGCGACGGAAAGGTAGCCTCCGAGAGAATGCCCGATAAGCGTCATTGTTTCGAGACCCATCTTCTGCCGCCACTGTTCTAGTGAGTCGATGAAGAAGGATTCGGCTTCGCGCACGCGCCCGTCAATGTCTTCACGCTTCGCCTTGACCTGGAAGGGCACGCGTGCAGAGCGGCCCATGCCCAGCCAGTCAACGGCATAGACGGACGTGCCGCGCTTTCCAGCCCAACGTCCTAGTGCGGGAAAGTTGTTGAAGAAGAAACCCAACCCTGCGCCGTATCCGTGGAGAACCACCGCCGGTGGTGGAGCGTCTGAATTGGGTTGTGTGGGGTTTATCGCAAAGGTGTTGAGATAGTGCTTGGGGTCGTCAAGCTCGACCTTTGAGCTTTCCGCGACAACATCATGGGCAAAATCTGGCGTTGGTGGTGGAGAACCAGCGGGGCGGAAGTAGGGGAGTTTCCTGTGTACCACCACACCACCACGTTCGTCAATGGCGCGTGCGAAGAGCGAGGCACAACATACCTTAGTAAGCGTTCCTCGCTCGCGGCGCCTTCCTTCTCTCCTGCTGCCCACCTGCCCCGGGAACGTCTGAGGAACTACATAGATGTCGGAAGAGATGTCCGGGGACTCACCAGCTCTTGACGCTAGCGAGGAAAGTTGAGGGTATCTCTCGAGCCGGGGGTAAGGGAATAAACGGGGCGGCGCTTGCACTCGTCATACTTGTGAGTTGTTCCAATCTAGAACGTGCAGGGAACGGTCGTAGGATTGAAGCGGACAGGATGGACGAGACCTGAGGGCAAGAGGAAGACGGAGGGAGGGGGAATAGAAGGGATTATGTGAGATGGTAGAGGGGAGGAGGGAGGGCTTTAATGGAGCCGCCTCATGCCGATCGACCGTAACAAGATGGATTGGCGCCCGCTCGCCGTGAAGCCAACGCAAGCGCGATTGCGAGTCGGCGACCCACATGAGCGACGCCCGACCGGCACTTGTCGACCGGATGCTATGACATTGGCCATGCATTTGTCAATTCCGGCGGACTGAATCCACATAGCTAGTGGCATCGGAGGCACCTACGAACGTCCTTTCAACGATATCTGACGCATTGCGCCGACACAGAGAATCAATGACCCAGTTCTTCCATTAGTCCAACCAGTACAGTACTCGCGAACAGATCACTTCCTCCCGCGCCCTGGAACCACTTCCATGGAAAACATGCGCGGTACAGGGATGACCAAGGGGGTCAATGCGATGCGATGCGCATGCGGGGAACGCAGTAAGCTGTCCTTCCCGCGAGAGGTGCTCCGAGGTGACGTGGAACGAAGGCATGACGAGCTCTACAACCACCGAGACTTCAGCTCACAACTCGCAGCAGGGACCAACAACGCCAGCACAAACAATTGAACTCACCCGCCGGATCACACACGCCGCGTCTTCATGCCCCTCGTCCCTCCAATCTTCAGTGGTGTCTTATCCGTAATGCGCTTCAACTTTGGCTTAACCACCGACCCCACGGCGGTCGTTAGCGCGGTAAGCATCGCGTCCCGCCCCTGCCCAAACCCATTGAGGTTCAGCTTCCAGTCAAAATCCGTACCCTTCAGCTCCTCCTCCATCTTCGCGATGATGCCAACCGCGCACTGGTAGCCCGCCTCGTACCCGTTTCGATTGCTCTTCTTAAACCCGAGCTTCCCACCGGTCAGCGTTAGGATCTGCTGCCCGTTCTCGCGCGCGAAGGTGATGATCGTGTTGTTCCGCGAAGATTTGACCGAAACGGCGTAGACGAGTCGGGAGGCTTGGTTCGGCTTTGTACTCCTCCGCGCGAGAGTGATTGGGTTGGAGGACGCGGGATTACGCGGGAAACTCTCCGAAGAGGCTGCTGGAGGGAGGTCGTCGTCGAAGGGTAGTGGAGCGGTAGCTTCGTAGCTCTCAGGAATCGGTGCATGTGAGGGGGTGTCATCTTTGAGCAAGGCGTCGAAGAATGCCGGCAGAGATGGCGTAGCCTGAGCATGCCGGATAGCAGAACAGGAGATTCCAGCGACGCATGTTCGTGGAATGGCTGGTGTTCTGAGGGCGGGGAGGAGCCTGAGGAGGGACATGTCGCGGGTCCGAGGCCAAGTCAAGGCCAAGTCTGCACTCGCCCAAACGCGCTCGGCGCTCGGGCTCATTGCACGCCTCACTGGCGCTTCGAAATTTCCAAACTCCGCCCCGTCCTCCAACTGTGCGCCTATTCGCCCTTCCGATTCACCACGAACTCCCTGCATACGCTCCCTAGCCATGTCTGTGAGTGCCCTTCGCCCGCAGACCCTCTACCCGCAGCTTCAGCTGACATCTTCTTCCAGCTGGCCAACACGTTCTACAACACCCTCGTCCGGCGTAACAGTGAGTCTCCCAAAGGAAACGCAAGCCAGGGCTGGCCTGAACGGTTTCGACAGGTGTTTTCGTCCCGACGATCTTCGCTGGCGCGTTCGCGTTCAGCATCGGTTTCGACCTTGGCATCACGAAGTTCTGGGACAGCTGGAACAAGGGAGTACGTAGCGCTTGCCTCTCTGTCTTAGACATGACGCTAATTTCGTCTTCAGAAACAATGGCAGGACATCCGCTCTAAATACGTCGAGCAGGACTAGAGCCTGTTCGTGCTGGCCTCGTACACTCTCCCGGCCTTATTCTAATAGACTGCCTACCGCGAGCCACCCTGACATTGAGTGATTGGTGTGAGTTTTGATTTCTCATTCTGCATCTCGCACAGCAAGTCAGCCTTTCCCTGCGTTACGCTCCATGGCATGCTCGCCGCAGCTTGTGCGCATGGAAGAAACAAACATCGTTCATTGCTCTGCAATGTGTCTATTGCCTCTATTACAGACGTTCTCACATATTCGAGAAATTAAACAGGATGCAAATTGTGGCTGATTATGCACGTAAATGTAGCCTACTGCGTTGCATACACATACATCATAAGTGGTAGGATGCGATGTCTATAACGTTCGGGACGATGCGTGCAGAGAACAATGCAAATAGAGTG
Source organism: Ganoderma sinense ZZ0214-1 (assembly GCA_002760635.1). NCBI lineage: Eukaryota > Fungi > Basidiomycota > Agaricomycetes > Polyporales > Polyporaceae > Ganoderma > Ganoderma sinense. Next base: position 1,660,766 of record AYKW01000001.1, read on the forward strand.
AGACCGGGACACAGGACACTTAAAGATACGTGAGTGGAGACATGAGACGATACGATGAGACAAGTACAGAGACAAGAGATGGTGGAGGCGGGAGGACGAGGGAATGCAAATAGGTTAGGGAACAGAGAGAAATGTATAGGTATAAAGTACACAATATGTACAAGAAGTCACGTACAATATGTATGACAGCAACGCAAGAACGTCACCGAGAGCGGCGAGTGTCGAGTGGGACCCAGACAAGCGAGTGAGGAAACTCACGTCGAGATATACCCGAGGTCCTCCTCGCCGTCCGGCGTCCTGAAGATCTCGTCGAAGATCTCCTTCCCATCTGTCGACAGCGGCGGGAGTTGGTTCTTGACGGATGCCGGGTCCTCACGCGAGCTCTTAATCCTCCTCAGCCGTTCTTCGTTCCAAATCTTCTCCAGCGTCTCCGCAAGGTTCATCAGCCCGAACAAGAAGCCGCGGTCGGGCTGGTCGGGGTAGTGCGGCGGGAACCGTCCATAGATTAGCCCCGTCTCGGGGTCGACCTCCGCCTGGTAGCCCGTCCCACTCGACACCTCCTCGACTACGCCGCCCGGTGTCGTCGGTGAGTACGGCAGCCAGTCGCGCCCCGTCGTCGTATGGGCAAAGTCGACCAGGCGGATCTGCACCTCGCCGCGCTTCCGCCGCCGGCTGACACGGTCGGCGACGGGGCCGACAAGCAGGTCCTCGCTGTGCGAGCGGCGCAGAGCCTGACGCGGCTTGTTCTCCGTGGGCGAGCGCGCGTCGAGCTGACGTTCGAGCGACTCGCCCCGCTTGCTGCGCGATGATGGGTGGTCGAGAACGGATGCGCGGAACGCCTCCTGGGCCTCTCGATCGCCGTCATAAATCATGAGCAGACTGCAGCCATAGAAACGGTAGCCCTTCAGGCGGTTGACGATCCTTGCCAGGGCATAGATCTTGTGAAGGATGACTGGGATCTGGTAGACGAGCAGGCGTTCGCCATCGTGGAGGAAAGATGCGAGCACTGTGGGGAAGTCGTCCGGACGGACCTCGCGACCCTTGTATTTGTCCTGGACGACGTAGGCCTGTGTGACGTGGTTCCAAACCTTGACAAATTAGGCCGAGTCAGCAAACCGAACAAACGACGTCCACGGTAATGAGTGTCAATCCACGGATTCATTTGCCACAGGTACGACCAAACAGCACCACACGCGCAAACAGGACGTCAACGATGGCAACTTAAAACGACGCTTACCTGCATCCCACACACACGCACCCCCAGAGTCCTACTCGTCGTCCGGTCGCACTTCTTCCGCTGGCTCTTCTTCTTCGCGAGCGTTGCGTCCATCCCGTACTGCCGCGTGCCCATCTTCAGGTCGAGGACGCACGAAGACTTCAAACGCCCGGTGAGGTCCTCCATCAAGATGAAGTGGTTCTGACGCGTCACGTATGGATCTGGTCCGCGAAGCTCGGTCGGAAGACGAGATTCGCAGGAGATCGGTGGTTGGGAGACATCGCGGGGGAGGGAGCGCGACCGGCTGCGGCCGTACGAGCGCGCAGCGAACGACTGTCCATCCCGAACCGTGGATGAGACGGGAAGGGCGGGCGATACATCGCCTTGTGACTCGAACTCGAAGAGACTCTCCGCCGCAGCGTCGCGGGCCCGCTCGCTGGGGTGCGTGGGATACTGGCTACGGCTGCCGATCTCACGCTCGCTCTGTACCCGCCGCAGGGGAACACCCAGCACGCTCCCTTCCTCCTGCCGCAATCGTTCCACCCTGCTGAGTTTCGTCTTGCGATGACACTTATTAGCACCATCGCTGAACGCACTCCGATCACCTTCACCGTCCGCGACCTCTCCATCGTCGTCCGCCTTCATCGCAGCAGCGCCCTTCCCGAACGGATGTCTAGATAGTCGGCGGAGCAGAGTGCTGAAGACGTGATCCTTGAATCGCGTGTTGACGACGGTGGAACCAGTACCACCGAACCATCCAGTTTGGAATTGGCTGCCGGGCGACAGGGACCCTTGCGGCGACAAGATCTGGGGAACGGGAAGCCTAGGTGAGTTCATCGGCGTAGGGTTATCGATGTCTTCGGCAGTTCGAGAGAAGGCAAGCCGGCTGGAGGGATGACGTTGAGATGTGCCACAGTGGTTAGAGTGCAACGTGGTCGTTGCGAGATCGGGGCTCGAAGCGGTCATCCCGTTATAATGATGTCGCCTAAGTCGAGGATCTCCGGGATGCAGTGAAGATGGGGCGGATGAATGAGACATAGAGCGATTCCGATGGCCATGTAATAGCCAGTGGGGGATAATGTGCCGATTGTAGTCTAGGGCGACCTCGGGTAGCTCCGCCTCTTCTACATCGGTATCGCCTTCCTCTTGGACCGCCCTGAAGGGGGTGGAACGGGGATGATCGCTCGCAGACTTGACCAAAATCGGACGGGGAGAAGCTGAGTCTGGAGCAATACCCATGGGCTTGGTCGCGGAAGGTATCTGAGGAGACACGCTCGAACTCTTGGGGACCCGACGGTAGCTAACAAGCATCACGCCTAGATAACGGGGAATAAACTCGAGTAGTGGAGGGGCTTCCCGTTCCACAGCCTCATAGAAGAGGTTCTCGCGGGAAACGAGAGGCTAACATGCGCATGAACTCAGGTTAAACTGACGAACTCGGGAGTCGGGGCTTACCTTGCACACGGCACGTTTGGTAAATTTATATATTGCGCTGTGGCCTCCCACCTGGTTACGGAATGGCCGTAGGGGGATATGCGGCAAGCTTTCGTGAGAGTAACCCGATATCTCGAAGTCGGTCACCAGATCGGTGCTGGATGTGTTTGGTTCCGCGGGAGTCAACTCCAACTCATCATACGGTGATAACATCGCACGCTGGTGGCGTTCTTCATCCTCATCGCTGGCGTTATGTACGCGGGGCTGAGGGCGGGGACTGGTGCGTGATGGCGAGAGGGGGAAGGGTGACGACGCGGAGGTCGTAGAGGTCGTCGTCGTAGCCGATGCTGTTTCCCAGGCAGACTCATCGTCCTCTTCGTCTGTAGACCAAGGCGATTCGAAGGGATGAGGATACTGAGGAACGCCTGAAAGGGGGAAGGAGGGTTCGGCGAGCGCCTGGGGGGAGCGTGATCGTATCGGGGCGCGGCGTGCTGGTGGAGGAAATTCGTGTAGATCGAGTGGGGAAAGCGTGCGTTGAGCGGAAAGGGGCGGGGGGAGATCATGGGTGAGAGCTCGGGGGCTTTGTGGCGAAGGGGGGAAGCGTTGGAGGGGTGGAGATACGGGAGCTCTGCTCTCCGTTCTGTGATGAAAAGTAGACGCGGAAGATATCGTGGAAGACTGCGATTCTGGCGAAATGGTGTCGAGCTCGAGAGGGGGCTCCTGGATGTATACGTTGCGCTCCCGTGGCCTACCTCGCCCGTCCTGGTCTGCGCGACCTGCCTCAACCGCGGCCCGCCACTGTACCAGGTCGCTCAGAACGGTCTCGCGACGAGATAATGTCCGCTCCTTGCGCCTACGAAAGTCTTGATCGCGTGAACTTGTTACGGAACTCGTGCTGTCGCGGGTCCTGATTCGGTCCAGACCAGTCGAACTCTTCTCCCTCCGAATGGCGGCAGCCTCGCGGTCGGGCCAATCTGACCGCTTGACAAACTCGAACTGTGGTTCGCTGACCTCAGTGACCGGCGCGACGGCCCTGCGCTTACCGGTGGAGGAGTCCGGCCTTGGGAGATCGAAGGCATCGGATTCGTCCTTCTCCTTCGAGGGGCTCGGTGCGCTCTCCTTGAACAAGTCCAAAGAGGCCGCGACCTTGCGACCGATGCCCGCAGTTGAATTGGGAGGGACGACGCGGTCAGGGCTAGAGGAAGAAGAGGACGCAACGGGAGAGGGAGATCTTCGAAGTGCCGCGCGACGAGCTGTGGTGGGAGATATGGGACGGAATAGCTCAGCTTTCTTAGGCGTACGCGACAAGGGCATGGTCATTGCCCTTTCCGAGGTCCTGCGGGTAACGCGGCTGGGCTTCGCGCGACAGGGGCGAGAGTTGTGCTGAGTGTCGTTGTCAGATTCGCTGGAAGGAGCTACACCGTCATCTTGCCAGGCAGGTTTGCGGTGGGCCTTGTGGGAGTGCGCGCGGGCTGGCGGGGGTGGCAATGCGAAGATGCGGGCCTTGGCGGAACCGGAGGATTGCGAGGGGGCGGCAGTGATGGTTGCCGAGGCGGAGGGGGAAGGGGAACATGGAGATGGACGCCTCTCAGAGCGAAAGCCCTCGGAGGCAGTCGTCATTCACGAGAGAGAGAAGCGGTGTGCGAGGTAGGGTCGAGCGTGAGGACTGTCGGGCGGAGAGCAGGAAAACAAGAAGGGGAGGATGACAGGGGAGACAGAGGAGATATAGGACGAGGCAAGGAACGTTGGTCGTGCGCGGATCTGGACCCGAGACGGAGATAGAGGAATGCACGAGAGGTAAAAGGAACTGCGAGCGGCGACCTGCGAGGTCTGTCGTGGGCGGTCCAGGACAATTCAGAGTTTTGCCTTCGCAAGTGACGATATCTCATCCTCCGCGCACGTGGGCCACAGTCCCGCCCGTGCTGACAAAGCCTCTCAATCCCCTGCCCTTTCTCCCCCGACCGTTTGTCTTTGTCTGCCTACCCCTCTCCTCCAGCACACAGCACACACCACCCGATGCTCTCTATCGGCCCTCTCCTCCAGCTCTCACAGTCCCGCGAGAATACGAATACGTCCACCCCGCACCTCGGCAGGCGTCTCTCTGTGTCACCATGCGTCCCCGTCCTTCGCGTCAACACTCATGCCGCACGCACGTTCGCAACCCCGCTTCTCTGTCCGACTCCAACCGTAGCCAGTCACAGTCTCCGTGGCCACCAGTCATCTGCTCGGCAAATACCGTTTTTATCGCACGACGCTCCCTCAGCTACCGTGGAAACTCCTCTTCCCAGCGAATCGTGTCGAGCACGATGATCCACGCCCTCCTGCACTCGCCTCCCGGCCTCTAACTTTCCCCGCTGAGTGCGTCGCTGTGCGTCGCCTTTTTTCTCCGGCCTCGAACACTGCGTCCTGATTGTCGTCATCGTACTTGGTCGTCGTTTCTCACATCACTTCGGCTTGGACACTCGATCTTACCTGCTTTCAGCATTGCTTGACAATTTCTTGTGCGTGGTGGGTCCGATATGGCGCTCCGGCTGTCTCCCATCATCCGCGATAGTCCGCGATGCGCCCAGAAACTACGTAAAGATTTGGTATTTGCCTTGCTCCAACCAATCACTATTGACGCCAAATTCGTCGCCAATATCCCCTGAGAGGTCTCGGCTCCTGCCACCGGACCTTGACCGGATCTCCAGCGTCCTGAAGGATGTCACCGGACGCTGGAGACAGTAGGCCCTCCAATTCTACGCAGGCAGCAGTGACATAAGCTCACTTTGAATACATTTGTAAACATGGCTAGTTTTTCTTATTAGTAATACATATCTAATTAGAATGTTGGAGTTGTTCTATAGCTTGTAGGATGCTAGTTGACACAACATTGTCAATGTGTTTTTTCTAAGTTGCTCTAGTAACCCATCATCTAATAGAGGGTGTGTATTTTTATTATGTATAGATCAAGTCAAGCTTAAGCTCTGCACAAATCAAGTCTACTATAAAGCAGTGTCTATTTGGTGTCTCTGGTTTTTTAATCTGTGAGAATGTTCAATTTTCTAATTGTTCTCATAGTCTTTGTTCATCCAAAGTGTGTGAATACAATGAAATTTTCCTATTGTTTTTCTAAACATGTGATTTCAAAAATCTACTTGACTCAAAAGCAATGACCAATTTCAATGCTTATTCAGCTATCAAAGTTGCTTAGTCATCTAACTGGTCCACGTATATAAGGTGCCCACCTTAGTGATCCCCTCTCTTCCTCTTTGTTTATCTTCCTCTCTCCTGACTGACAATATGCAGTCAACAAGTCAGACAATGTTTCAACAGAATGTCTCTGCTTTACCAATTGTAAGTCATACCTTGGATCTCATTATGTACTGTGCTAACAAGACACAGTCTCTGTGTCCTCCTGGATTTACAGTTCACCCTTATCTTTATTACTGGCAGAATGATCAGTCACCACGACATGTTCTGTGTTTGCTTTGTAATCTTCTACATATTGGAGAGCCAGTTATTAATAAAGGTTTGTCTGGTTAGTAAAGTTTTATTCATTCTCTAGTTCTAATCATTGTGTCTTATCTAGGCTCTCTTTCATTGATGGTTTACAATATCCCACTGGCTGATTGCTCAAGTGATTGGCCTTTGGACAATACAACACCCCTCTATACCAACTTCCATCCTATTGCAGTCCATAAACTTTGTGCATTATTACCAAAGTTTAACACAACTGGACATTTTTCAGCATCACTATCTCTACATCTTCAAGAACTCTCTGCACATTCAATTACACAAAGCCCTTGTCCTCCCACTACTCTACAGTCAGCATATTCACTGCCCTACTCTATACCAGCAACACAAGTACAGGCCCCATCAGTTATGAAGTTTACAATCCCTTCTCAAGTAGTAGAACACTTGCAAAACAACCTCACCATTCAACACAATGCATCCTTGCTATCACTGCAGGAGGTGCATGTAGATCCAGATCTCTCCAATCTGGACTCCAAAGTGCAGGAGGTTATTCTTGCAACCTCATTACGCCATCTCCAGCAAGACTTTCCTCCTCCTGCCTCTCCTCCTCTACCAACCACTGCATTGCCCCATTCTCCCTCCCCATCAACCCAATCACACCAATCCTCATTATCTCCAGACCCTACACCAACAACACAACAACAATCTGAATGGGGAATCCCACATCTCCTCCTTGATCCCCCTAGCTCACCAATAATCCCAACCACCACACTGGCACATCCCCCTTCCTCTCTACCACGAGCTGCGAGGCTCACAGCCAAACCAGCGCCAGTGGGCACCCAGAGCTGCAAGTTCCTCAATGCAAGTGGCCCTGCATGGCGGAGGATCAGCCGCTGGGTGGCCACCATCGGGAAATTCCTGGAGATGCAGCAGTCCGGGCACAAGCCGGAGCCCGCCGTGGCGCAGAGGTGCTCGCGGGAGATGGTGGAAGCAATCAAGGAGGTCGAGGAAGAGAAGGGGCTGATGAGCTATGACATCATCTTGGTAAGCTCTTCTACCAATTCTGACTCGACGCTGGCACAGCATACAGCTTACTGTGCACGTCAACAGGGGACTGAGCTCTATCAGACAGTCTGGCGCCTCGCGGACGCCAATGTCAATGGGCGAAAGAACCAGCCAAGCAACGTTGCGAAGACCGTGTTGGACTGTTGGGAGGGGCGGTTCCCGGGGATGTTGCCAGGACGCAGGGACAACGGCGATGGCGGCGAGGACATGGACGTTGACGAATAGTGTTTGTTATGTATCTGGAATTCGATGCTCGTTAATGGGTAGCATTAAATGTATGCCAATTCCGGTCTACCTCTCTACCCCACAACAAAAATATAGCGATGTACCGTACGATGCTTGATAGAAGTACAGTGGGACTCCGAAACGACCTATGTGCACAATGTTACATGATGGGCGGTTCGTCGGAACGGACCAAGTCTATGAGCGCGAGAATGCTCAAGAACCAAACGGACAGATGGAGCGCAGGCAGAGCGCGTCGCTGAAAAGCATTGCTCTCCATAGGTGCGCTAAATAGCCATGATATCGACGTCAGGCTCCTCCAGACGACGGCGCTTCGCAACGTGCTCCTCAGGCGATGAATCATCGTCAATGACGACGATTGGCGAAGGCGCATCGACCGGTGGTTCGAGAGCAGCAGTGCTCGAGACCGGGACGGAGGCGGCCTCTGCAGACGATGGCGTCTCAGAACCAGGATTCGGAGTTTGAGGGGGAAGAGGAGTGGTGGAAGACGGACCGGCCGAAGAGGTCTCGGTTTCCGCGCGCGCGGAGGGACCCGACGGTGCGGAGCCTCGTCCTGTACCCCCTCCACGCCCGCGGCGTGGACGGCCCCTGCCACGACCTCGAGCGCCCTCAGCCTTGAGCTTCTCCTTGTAGTAGCGAACGATGTACGACTGCAGGATCTCAAGGGCTTTCTGAGCCCCTAGGGCTTCGAGATCCTGCAGGTGTTGCGGTGTTAGATGGGAGAAGATTTCGGGGTTGAGGATGAGGGTGTTCTCATGGAGCACGATAGGCTTCGGCGGAGACGTAGGACCGTTTGCGGTGTGTGAAGCTGGAACGGGACCGACAACAATCGGGATGCGGACGGATGCAGGGATCGCGGCCAAAGGCGCAGCAGAGGCAGGTGCAGACGCGGTTGGTGGTGGCGGCGAAGTGGTATGACCTGAAGTGTTTGACGGGGGCGCACCGGTAGGTGGAGACCCGGCTGAAGCAGGTGACGCTTGTGGATGAGAGGGAGGGGGAGGAACGTGCGCGACGGACGTCTGTTCCGTCTTCACAATTGGATGTAGGATGGTTGCCGAAGGCACTGGCGGAGAGGATGCGGATGTAGAGCTCGGGGGGCATACGGGATTGACGGTTTTGAAGGCGAGCGGAGCGGACGTCAACGGCGGAGGTAAAGGCGTACCTTTGGGCTCTCCTTTGATACTCCTCTTCAACGGAGGTTCAAGAGGAATAGTCTTGCCCTTCTTCCCTATAAGTTTACCGTCTTTCCCGATTGCACCAACAACGACGTTTCTCCGCGCGTCGAGCTCCTCAAATACGTGTTCATGTGCTTCGTCCACACCCCATAGAGCGCCCTTCCCTTTCTCATCTTTCCCTCGAAGGAGCTTCTTGAATCCGGGATTGGATGACAGGTTGTGTCGAACAGAGCTCTAGGAAAAACACGGCGTTAACGAATGCGAACGAGACCACTAGGCTATCGAACGTGCGAGGAAGATAACAGACCAAGGAAACTCACCTCCCAATCCTTGCTACAGTACTTGTACCAGTCGAACGTGTCCTTGATCCACTGGCAAATCTCCTGCAACGAGGCCTTGCCACCAAGAGCCTTAATAGCGCGATAACATAGTTGTGCATAAGTTAGTTGAGGCTTCGGTGGCATAACCTCGGGAGCGGGTAGCGGCGGAGATGGAGCATCAGGTTTCTTGCGCTTCTTCGAATTCGCTTTGTGCGGAATTGCGTTCGAGTTGGGCAATGCGCTCTCCGGCAGGGGCGGGATCTTGGGGGCTGAGGCGGGAACCTGCGCGGGGGGAGGCGATTCGGAAGGCAATGAGGACGGAGGCGAGTATGTGGTAATATCGACGGAGGGAGATCGTGCTCTATTGCCAGAAGACTGGGAGCTAGGCGAGGGTGAGTCCTCGGGGGGTGCGGGCGGTGGCAGGATGAAATGGAAGGTCCGCGAGGCGATCTGTATTTGTGACCTGTATACGGCATGGGCGTAAGATAAGGTGCCTCAAACGAAGAAATAAGGGACGCACCGGTCACCTAAGGGGACCTTGCTACCACTCCCTGACCAGACACCGTCCACCCACGCGCCATTCCGACCGATGACTAGGAGAACAAAGCGCTCCTCGTCTTCGTCATATTCTATCTTCGCGTGAAGGCGCGACACGCTCTTGAGCGGTCCGAGGTCGACGTCTACTTGAGGGTTATCAGATGTGGAAGCAGTGTTTGCGGGGACGCATCGTCGGCCAATGGTGACGGTGAGTGTCTGGAGATAGTAGGTGAAGTTGGGAAAGACAAGGCTGTAGTACGCGCTGATCTTGTCGGGGAGGACCTCTGTGGCCTCCAACGGCGGGGAGACGACGGGGTGGGGGGTATCTTGGAGGTGGGCGATGACTGTGGCCATGGCGGGCGTTGGCGGAGGGGTGACCGGGCACGTTCGACTCGACGTCGCAGAGAGACAGACGCTCCGGCCCCAGTCATGCGCGCTTGTGGTGCGGGAGATGCCGGCCCCCGGATATGGGTCTTGCGCCGCGATGCCGCGAGTCCCGCGTGTCCCGGCTCCCGCGCTAAATAGTCCGCCCAAGTGCCACACTTTCTCTGTCTCGCCCTTTCTCACCTGACCTCGCCCTTCTTCCCCCCGAGCCTCACATGCCAGAACCCCTCAAAGATAAGGTCGTGGACAAGGTCGAGAGCAAGCTCGACGTCCTCGCAGACAAGGATGTCGACTCCACCGACTCCGAGCTCCGTTATATGGCCTACGGTGCCCGCCTGAGGACTGCACTGCGCGCGGGCCAACGATATATCGCATATGTACGTCTGTTATGATCATCGTCGTTCTGACTATCGATAGATTTACACCAGACCAGTGACGTTGGAGAGGCCTTCCGTCCCGTCGTCCACCCCGCGGTGGTGACCGCAGCCTATGGAATCTCATGGTTATACCTCGCCGGGTGAGTGCCGTTCCATGTATTTGCACGTCTTTATCCACGTCCGCTCATCCGCTTCCCCATCCTGTCCATCTCTATCAGTGATGTTGGTTACGAGACGTATAAGGCGCACCGGCGTGGACCCAACGCACTCGAGGCCGCACATTTCTCGGAGCCCACACGTTTATCCTTGATTGCTGTCAAGCGTTCCGTCTTCCAGTCAATAGCGTCCATGTATGTCCTCCCGGAAGATCGTCGCATCGTGTATTCATAAAACTAACTTAACCTTTAGGGCCCTGCCAGCTTTCACAATCCACACCGCAGTGAAACAGGCCAAGAAAGCGTTTGCCAACGTGCAAAATCCTCGTGTCCGAACGTGGGGCCCCACTGCGACCGGACTGGCCATTGTCCCCGTGCTACCGTACCTATTCGATGAGCCTGTGGAGCACGTCACGGACGTCGCGTTTGAATGGGTGGAGAAGCAGCTCGCACGTTCCAGTGAATCAAGCCAAGGACCGAGTAAGCCGGAGCTCTGATTGTACCATTGAAATAGACCTACGAATAGACTTTGACCCTCACACACTCATCTTGGTGTTATGTTGTGTGCGAGGAATGGATGCAATGCTTTATCACTTCTACACTTCACTACACAAGATACAGTACACAGACGCTTGTTAACTACGAAAACACTACCTCTGCCAGTAATGTACCTAAGATGGAGTGCGAGCGACGAGAAACGACGATAAATCAGGCGGTCAACGGCTACATGTTAAGTCAAGGTAAACGGAAGGACGTGCGAATGCAGATAGCACGGGAATGCAATGCAAGTGCGAGTAAGTAGCATGAGTCGATGTGCGCGGATGTGGAGCATGAAGCATGATAATATGACACGACGAGCGACAGGAAGGGGAAGTTCACAATAGTCGTCCGAGGGCGACAGGTATTGAGCTGATAGAGTTGGGAGGGATGACTCCGACCTCAGTGACCACGGCGGTGATGCACGTTGGAGGCGTGAGGTCGTAGAGAGGGTTGAGGATCTCGAGATTGGGTTTGTTCTCAAGTGTAAGGCTTTCGCGGGGTTTGTTGTTCGGGAACGACGAGAAAAGATCACCGAGAGGGGCTACACGAACCGTCAGTGAGGAAATTGTGTAGAGACATTATTACCCACCGAGCTCGTTCTTGGTGAAACTGTCTAGTTGGATGTTCTCAGAGAACTTGTACGTCTCACAGCAGACGACTACAGGGACTGAATGTCGTTTCGCCATCATGGCGACGAGTGCGGTACCGGCCCGAGAGTAGACGGCTCCGTTGGTGTGTATTGAATGTGCACCGACGAAGACAGTAGACACCTCATTGATCACAGAGCCAAGGGCGGGGAGTAGGAGGTAGGTGCATTGGATACCCGCCTCAGAGAGTACGGCCAATAACCTCTTACCTATAATATCCGCATGAGTGACGCTCAATGACATAGTGGTAGCCAACCTTACCCTCTAACATTGGTCTCGAGTCAACAAGAATCACGGAAAAATCACGACCTGAACCATGAGCGTCAAGCAAGACCTTCTCTACGACAGACGACCTAACGAATGTTAATGAAAGAACAAAATTTATGGTCAGAGCACGGCGTACCTGGCGTATGTGAGGACCACATCGCCATCCTTGATCTTGTTACTTGCCGTTTCCTGAATAACTTGATCCGCGATAATAATCCGCTCCCGTATGTATGTATCAATCTTCTCGAAGAGCACGTCCTTTGCCTAAAAGCTCCAGTAAGCAAGCTATTTACAGGGTGCAAGAATACAGATGTGCATTCAAGGAACCACGGCAATGACAGCTGGTTGCAGAACGATAGGCCCCTCGGGCGCCCATTACGCGTACGGCGGACCAACGGCGGACGTCGAAATTTGGGCTCCAGGCGATGATGTCCGCGGGTCGGTGTGTGGGGAGCGTCGGGGGCGGGAGGGAGCGCCGCGACTCGCGAGGATGCATGGTACGACTTCCGGAAAGCGAGCTCCCCCGACATCATCGTCTAGAGCCCGAATTTTGATATCCGCCGTCCGCGTAATGGGCGTTCGAGGGGCCTATCGTTTTGCAACCAGCTGGAAAAATAAGGATACCACTGTCATGCCGGCCCAGTTTCAAATGCCGTTCATCTCCGTGAAAAAAAATGGTTCTCGACTACTCCAGAACATGGACTGGCCCTAAATTAGGCTTGCGACACGCAACGATGACAGCGCAAGGTGTCGTATCAAAGCCGAAACAGAGGGATAACTCACATCTTGTTCCGGGAGGTCGATGTCTGAACCACTGATATCGAGCTTCAGTTGGCGGATGGCATTGCCCATCGTCACAGACATAGGTCGGGCAGCGACTAGATGGCTGATTTGTGGCGAGAGATATGTCATGAGATGGCGGGAAAGGGTGTTGTTGGGTGGTGTAACATAGTCTTGGATAACCTGAAGGACTGTTGGAAACTCGTGGTGGAGAAAAACATGAAGGGCACGCACCGTCTTGAAGGCAGTCAGAGTAGCTATACATCGCGCATTCGCCCCGGTAATTTTGAACGTCGAGAATTGCAGGGCGAGTCGGGCGATCGCCGGATGGATATCGCCCTTCGCGGCACTGACGGGCTTTGGCAAGCCAAAATGCGAGAAGATGAGGAGGCCCCGAGCTTGATTCATCGCGCCTTGGTCAGCCGAGGACGACAGTCCGGCCCTCGTTTGCGCGGCCTTGACAAGGCCAGCAGGTGGTAGTTTAGATGCGGCGTCGGAAGGGCGACCTGTCTTCCTACTCGAGGCACTTGGGGTTGCAGGCTCCTTCGCTGGCTTGCCTCCTGGCTTCCCATTCGGCGCCCCCGCTGCGGTCTTTGCGGCCTTGGCAGCTCGCTGCTTCTCTTGAAGCTCACGGCGTTCTGCCTTTGTCCTGGAAGAATGGTGTTAATAACTCACATGAGGCGTTGAAGATCTTTATCGAAAACTTGCATCTGTTTCTGGGACTTCTGCTGCCCTGCAGGAGGTTCTCCTGTAGTGGGTCCGTTCGGAGGATGCAAGTCTAATGTGGGAGCAGGTGCCATGGTTGCACAGGACAACCCAGAAAGAATAGAGGGAGTATTTGAGGGCAAACAAGGTCCTCTTGCTTCGGAGGTGCAGTGCGAGCCGGAGACTGGAACGCTTTTGGATCCAGGATCGAGTCAGGCGTAATGGCGCTTATCTGCGCTCACCCACTCGGGCGCTTGTCTCACTGCTTACCTGAGACTCAGACATGCGCGTGGCCAGACACCAGCGCAGGCCTCTCCCCGACTACCACCACCTGTGTCGCAGGTCATCTCCCCTTGTACATCTATCGCCAGAACCTCTCCATTACTATCGTAAAGGGCAGCAATGGTACGTAAATCGGTAGTTTCCTTGCGAGCCGCAGGTTGACAGAGGTTTCAAGGGTGTTCCAGCACTCTTTCGTTGGCTAAGTAAGAAGTATCCTAAAATTAGTGTGTCTATGCTGTTTCTCCAAAAAATTGCTGTATGCTGACTTTCTGTCCAAGTTCTTCCTGTTATAGAGGGCGAACAGGTCAAGATACCCGACGAGGATGGCAATGAAGTCGATGTTCCTATCAATATGGCCGACCCGAATCCTAACGGCGTCGAATTCGACTGCCTATACCTGGATATGAACGGTCTTGTGAGTATTGGGTCTTTTGTGGCTTCTGAATGGCCTTGTTGAGTTGAGTTCGCGTAGGTCCACCCCTGTACCCATCCGGAGGGCAAGGTATGCTACCTCAGTAAACTTAACACCGCACGTCCGGCTGATACATGATTTGTTGTCGCTCTAGCCTGCACCAGAGACTGAAGAGGACATGATGGTGGAAATTTTCAACTACACCGAGCGTGTTGTAAACATGGTTCGTCCCCGCAAGCTGCTTTTTATGGCCATCGGTAAGTTTGCTTGTCGCGAATACCCATGGGTGCTTTATGACGTTTTGTAGACGGTGTCGCTCCTCGCGCTAAGATGAACCAGCAACGATCTCGTCGTTTTCGATCTGCGCAGGAAGCCAAGGAGAAAGAGGATGCACGCAAGGAGTCAATCGCTGTGTGGGAAGGTGAGTCGTTGTTTGACATGCCAACTTTTGGCGACCAATGCGCAAATTTGGCAGCCATGGGGAAGACTATCAGCGAAGACGAGAAGAACAAGACCGCATGGGACAGCAACGCCATCACCCCTGGCACCCCCTTCATGGACCTTCTCGCTAACTCTTTACGGTACTGGGTCGTCCTTAAGATGAACTCCGACCCTGGCTGGAAGGATGTACGTTCAATATTCGAAACACTCGCTCGCCTTTAACAAAGCTCTTATATGGATATTGGTAACAGCTCCAGGTCATCATTTCGGATGCCAGCGTCCCCGGAGAAGGAGAACACAAGATCATGGAGTTCATCAGACGCCAGAGAAGTAATCCCGGCTATGACCCGAACATCCACCATGTTATTTATGGCTTGGTATGTGCTATCGGCAGCATTCTCCCTACGGCCACTAATCATAGCATTAGGATGCTGATCTCATTATGCTTTCACTCGCCACTCACGAGCCTCACTTCCGCGTTCTACGTGAGGACGTCTTCCATCAAGAAGGCAGTCGTACCGCATGCCGGATTTGCGGGCAAGAAGGACACTACGCGAAACAGTGTACTGGTCGAAAGGCAGACATTCAGAAGCCTCCTCCTGAGAAAAAGCCTTTTATCTTCCTGGATGTTTCGATTTTACGAGAGTATCTCGAAGCAGAGTTGAACATCCCTAACATGCCTTTCCCTTTCAATCTCGAGCAGGCCATTGATGACTGGGTGCTCCTCATCTTCTTCGTCGGAAACGATTTCTTGCCTCATCTTCCGTCTCTTGAGATTCGTGAAGGTGCCATCGATACTCTGCTGAAAATTTGGCGCGCCGAGCTGCCGCGCATGGGTGGCTATCTATCCAACCATGGTCAGTTAGAGTTGTCGAGGGCCCAGATCATTCTTGAGGGACTCGCGAGGCGAGAGGATGATATTTTCCGGCGGAGGCGCGAAGGTGAGTACTGTGTTCATGGGGATGCACGCGCTAGTATTAACTTGACCTTATATTCAGCCGAGGAACGGCAGGATCAGAATGCGAAGCGTCGCAAGGTCGAGAAGGAGGTGGGGGCGAACGGAGCTTCTGTTGGTCCTGACCCCTCTTTGAATCTTACTGCTTCTCCTGCTGCCCCTGGGTCCCTTCCACCTCGACCGGACTTTGCTGCGAAGGCCGATAGCATTGGCCTAGGCGGTCCGAAGACCGCGGAGACTGTAGCTTTCACGCCGACCGCCTCTCTGGCGCTAGCG
The DNA here is from genome assembly GCA_002760635.1 of Ganoderma sinense ZZ0214-1. Classification (NCBI taxonomy): domain Eukaryota; kingdom Fungi; phylum Basidiomycota; class Agaricomycetes; order Polyporales; family Polyporaceae; genus Ganoderma; species Ganoderma sinense. Next base: position 1,676,433 of record AYKW01000001.1, read on the forward strand.
GGGTCGAACCGCGATGTGGTTGCGAACCGAGCAGCCATTCGTTTAGCGAACATGAGTGCAGCTGAGATGCTCAAGGCCGAGATGGCTTCACTCATACCATTGAAGAAGTCCTCGAAATCCGCGACGAAGTCACCTGCTGCGAGCTTCGTTGCCCCTCCCCCTGCTGCGAGTGCCCCTGCATCAGAGCTACCGAGTGCTCTGAATGCTACTCATCCACCTACGACTGTGACATCTACCGACGACGTCGATATCCCGGGCTTGGGCGGCGTGACACCCGCGACTTCGAGTGCGACTATCTCTGAGACTGCAATGTCTGTCGATCCCGCCCGTCCGGTCGAGAACGGCGCGGACGATGTCGATGGCGAGGAGATCGCTGCCGAGGCCGAGGATTCATTCATGACCGATGGTACCGAATCGCGAGGCGCAAAGCGCACGATCGACGAGGTTGAGAGGGAGGACGCTGAGGCCCCCGAGGAGCTTGGTCGGTCCGATGAGGACGAGGCGCCCGCGGAGGCGGATACCTCGTATGCGCTCAAGGTCAGACCTGACGGCACGGTAGAGCAGGAAGATCTGGTGAAGTGCGTGAATCTGTCGCTTGCATGTGAGAAGCATCGTTGACCCTTAACTGGCGCCAGGTTGTGGGAACCGGGATACAGAGAGCGATACTACCGCCAGAAGTTCGACGCGGAGTACAGTGATCTCGAGTTTAGGAAGAAGTGAGTGTCTTGCTGTGTGCGCGAAGCGATGCCTAGCTAAACACGTCTGGGTCTAGGGTTACAAAATGCTATGTCGAGGGCATGGCGTGGGTGTTGCACTACTACTATCAGGGGGTACGTATTGCTTCTGCCCGTGTCGGGTCGTGGGCTGTCTAACGATTACGTTAACAGACGGCGTCGTGGCAGTGGTACTACCCCTTCCACTTCGCACCGTTTGCTGCCGACTTCGAGGATCTTGATGAGATGAACATCGGCTTCACCCAAGGCAAGCCCTTCAAGCCCTTCGAGCAGCTCATGGGCGTCTTCCCCGCTGCAAGGTGCGAGATGAGATTCTTATCATGCTTCGTGCCACGCTTTCAAGTTCGCTGATCCCGTTTGCAGTCGAACTCACATTCCGGCAACCTTCCATGATCTCATGACAGACGAATCGTCTCCGATCATTGACTTCTACCCTTCCACCTTCCAGATCGATATGAATGGCAAGCGCATGGCTTGGCAGGGTGTTGTCCTCCTCCCCTTTATTGACGAGAAGCGTCTTTTGGATGCGATGGCTCCGCGGTATCCGAACCTCACGGACGACGAGCAGCGACGGAACCAGTGGGGTCATAACCTTCTCTTTGTATCTGAAGCCAATCCGCTCTACGCGACAATGGAGGCGTTGTATGGCAAGCGCAAGAAGGATGATGTTAGTGTTATTCTTTTATCTATGTACCTTTCGCTGACCCTCTTCACAGCCACTGCCAATCAGCCCAAAACTGAGCAAGGGCTTCAACGGTGCTTTGTTACCTAACCCGGACTGTGTCCCAGATTCGACGTTTTTCTCACCGCTACCGACCAAAAATCTCCCGGACATCAAGAAAGATCGTTCACTGTCGGCCATGTACCTTTATCCGAAACAGCTAACTCCTCACCATTCCGTGCTACTCCCTGGTGTTCGTCGGCCTCCGCCGGTACTGAACGCCCACGATCTCGAGGTGGCCAGACGGGGCGGACCAGAGCGCAACGGCGTTCGTGGTCGCGGGCGTGGTGGGTTCCATTCCGAACGCGGCGGGCGCGACTCCTGGGACTGGCAGCCGCATCTAAATCGTAACTATCGCAATGGCGGCGAAGACGGATACTCCAATGGGGGATCGTACCAGCAGCAATCATCAGTTAACGGTCCGGCTGGCCACCAGCAGCAATCGTCTTACCAGGCATACCAAGGTTACCAGCGTGGTCGTGGTGGAGGTTACCAGTCGCAAAACAACTCGAGAGGCCAGTACAATGACTTCACAGCTCCTTCACGTGGTGGTCGTGGCGGCGGACGCGGTAACTATGGTGGAAGAGGTGGAGGTGGATACAATGACAACTCGTCCGGTGGCTACGGTGATCAAGGAGGTGGGTTCGGTGGCAGTAGAGGAGGACGAGGAGGCTATGGCGGCGGCGGACCAGGCAAAGCATACAACCAAGGTGGATATAACCAGGGTGGATACAATCAGGGTGGAGGCCAAGGCGGTTACGGTGCTCAGGGCGGCTATAATGCTGGAGGAGGCTACGGCTATGGTGGCTACGGCGGCGACCAGCAGAACAGCAACTATGGTCAGAACAACTATGGCGGGTACGGCGGTGGAGGCGGGGGCGGCAACTACGGTGGTCCGAGAGGCGGTTATAACAACCGTGGCCGGGGACGGGGTGGACGTTACTGATTCACGACCTATCTTCATGCTTCACGTTTTCCTGGACTGGATATCGTTCTGTAGTACGCTATAATGTGGTTCTATTGGTTCTATTTATGCATGTCGATATGTACAACAAATGATTTGTTCCAGACATCGACGAGAGATCATAGGCGTAACAGGCCGGCTTTCAACGTTGCGGTAAGTGATGACTGCAAGTTGACTGCAAGTCAAGGCGTATAGTAGCAATAATGTGATAAACATGACATACGAGGTCTGGTACATGGTGTCTAGCATATAGGCATACAAGATATTTACTTCTTATCTTCCCCCTTTTCAGAGACGGCCTCTCCCGTGTCCAATGTACAAACGATCACCCAATCACATGTCGGCCGTCGGCGGCACACACTGGATGTAGACCGCGTACGACCTCTCCATCTCCCTCTGCCTCCTCTTGATCTTCTTCTCCATCTTGCGCCGACGCGCTTCCGCCTTCTCCGCCTTGCGCTCCTTCCTGCGGCGGCCCTCCCCGTACACATCCCCATACCGGTCGCGATCGCGGTAACGGTCCTCGTCCGAATCGTCCGAATCGTCCTCGGATGGCGACGACACGTCGAACTTGTCGAACCCGGGCAGGTTCACGTCGACGGTCCCCGCGTAGCGGCCCGAGCGCCGCTCGCGGCCTTTGTAGAGCACCATCTCGACGCCGCGCACGCGGAAGAAGGACGCGTTCCAGAGGTCGACGACGTCCGCCGCGAGCGTTGAGCGTTTCGGCGGGCGGCCGTCAGGCGAGTACTGCGGGACGGGCATTGTGCCAGCCCACGCGAGCCCAAGGTCCTGCGGTGAACACAAAGTCAGTTTTCAGCTTCGAAGCCTCCCGATGCACACGACGGGCGAGACTCACAGTCATCAGACGGATCCAGTCTTCGTGGTAGACGTCGTGGGGCATGAGCACGGCGGGCATGCGCGGCATCTGCTCGAGGAAGTCGTCCATGTCCCCGATTTTGATCATCTCAAACTGTGTGTATGGCTGGGCGCGGTTCGGCGGGCGGTTGAAGCCTTCCGGCGCGGGGAGCATCTGCTGTCCCGCCGCCGCATCGAGCGGGACGGCGCCGACGCGGGGTGACGCGTGCGAGCCGATGCCCGTGCCGTATGGAGGAACAGGGGCATACGGGACCTGGCCAGCAGAGGCTCCATACGTCGAGCCTGGGTTAGCGTACAAGTTGACTAGGGCGCCGGGAGCGCCGTAGGGGCTGGGGCTGGGAGCACGGGAACCAGCGCGCATCGGCTGGCCCTCAAAGACGTGTCCTGGAGGGTAGATGCCAGCGGCGGCAGACGCGCCGTAGTAAGGAGAAGCAGCGCGAGGGGGAATTCCACCTCCGCCGTAGGGCGATGCTGCCCGGGCGATTGGAGGAGGACCCCCGTACGGAGAAGCAGCACGTTGAATCGCACCGGCTTGGAAGGGGGACACAGCACGAGGGACAGCGCCAGGGACTTGGTACGGAGAAACTGGGCGCGGGGCAATAGGAATAGCACTATGGTATGGAGAGACAGGACGCGGGGCGACGGGGGGCTGGCCGTACGCGGAAGTTGGCCGATCTAGAGGACGGGGTGAGGGGGCGCGGTAGGTCGCAGAAGCAGGATAGTTACCGCCGGGCGCGGCGGCATATGTGCTCGTGGGGGCCGTGGTGTATGTCGCGGGGTAATTGCCGCCAGGCGCTGCTTGGTAGGTACTTGTCGGGCGTTCGCTGCCGCCATAAAATGAGCCTCTACGCGGGCGGGCACCTTCGCGTTCCTTCTCCCGTTCCCGCTCACGCTCGTGCTCGCGTTCGCGTTCGCGCTGGCGGTCACGTTCACGACGCTCGATGTCGAGGTTCTCCATGCGGCGTTCAAGGTCTGCTGTCTGGTACTTGTCGTACTCACCGGGATAGCGGCCGTATTCACTCATTCTGCGTTCCCGGTCGCGCTCCCGGTCACGGTCATCACGGTCGCGAGTGCGACGATAATCCCTATCTTCGCGTTCCTCACGATCGCGATCGCGGCGGTAGTAATCGTCGTCATCGTATCGCCTGCCATCTCTGTCGTATTTGGGTGAACGTCTTGCATCTTCCTCCCGGCGTCTGTATTCATCGTCCCGCCTGACCAATCTCATGAGACGCCGCCGCGCATACAGAGTTCCGCAGAATACACGTACCACGTCGATCTATCGTCTGGTCTGCGACCAAACGACGCATTGAACGCCTGTGCCGGGAAGTTCTAGTGTTTGTAAGAGTGGGGAGAAAAGCTGACTTACAGCGTCTGCGGGGGTCGCGCCTGCTGGGAGAACTGATGTTGCCTCAGCCGGAATCCACTGGATGCCGCTCACAACACCTTGCGCCGTTTGGTAGCTGAAGTCCAAGTCCACGACGTCATCAGATCACTTGTAAACGCGATCTGTAGGCGATTCTCACCTGGCGGCGACTGCCCTATAGGTCGTACACCAAGATCAGAAACGATCGAGGCTAAAGAAGGTAAACAGCGTACTTGAATGGATGATATACAACCTGCCCATCGGCGCCGACCGTGGTCGTGTAAGTGATCGAACCCGGCTGGATGGTTGCTGCTTGCTGGGAAGTCGTCTGGGGGTAAGGCGTTGTCGCGTGCGGTACGATGGGCGAGACCGGGACCGGGGTCGATGCAGTCATGTACGGATTCATCTTGATCTCGCGACGGAAGGTTGTGTGAGGGGTGGGATTCTGGATTGCTCTTGGACTGGTCTCCGTGCGGATTTGAGGAGAAGAAGGGGGCCAAGGAGTGGATTGCCTGAGAGACCTGAAAGCAGGCGAACGGTGCGGTTATCGCAGAGATGCATGATCATCTATGGTATATATACCCCAGGCCCGGACAACCCGAACTCCCTGCAGCGTGGCCGCGGCAAGATCCACCGGGCCTCTTAAGCGACGTCGTCCACTCCGGCGTAAAGCCGGCGGTCTACACTCGACACCCGGCCCACACTGGCGCGACGTACTTACCTTCTCTCCGCATCGAAGGATGCCGGAACATGGCAACCAATGGGCAGGGGCAGTCGAAACTAGGAGACGAAAGCGATGCAAGGATAGGGAACATTAAAAGTTAAATACACAGAGAAATACAGAAAACGATCCAAAGACGGTCCCTTTTCACGAGAATCGCCAGTAGATGAAGATGATGAGAATGAGCCCAATTGCACCAACGGGTGCGTACTGCCGAATCATCGCTTGAATGTTGATATTCCTCGCTGCCCGACGGTACTTCTCTGATTCGGAACGTAGCGTGGTCGACAAGTGGGACATCCCTAGTAGAGAAGACACGTTGCGTGTAAACCCAAACACTGGTAAAGGCGTTTTCGAGTAATAACACTTACTGTCAAGGGAGTCCCCTCTCCATAGAAGCTCCTCCATGTTCTTGGTCATGATTTGCGTAACATCCTGCAGCTCGACGTTTAGCTTGTCGAGGTGTGAGGCCCCTGCCCTTGCGGTCCTCGTATCCTGATACAACCGAGTGGTCTTCGACATGAATGTATCTGGAGGGGCCAAGCATGGTCGCCTCGTCCATCTGCGGCGAACAAAACGCGACGTGACTTACCGAAGCCGACAAACGCGTACGGTTTCCGCACACCGTCCACCTTAGCGCCATATGACGTCTGGAACTCTTTGGAGAGCTCGTCGAGGTATGAGAAGGCAAGGTCGCGGGGGTATGACTTGTCTGCGATGACAAGGTAGATGACATTGTTGGCTATGCAGTAGCTAGTAGCAACAGTGTCAGCATGGGTTCAAGGTAGCACAACTGAACCGAATACGCACTGCAGCGTGTATTGGCCACTCTCAATGGTACAACGTGGTTCTGAATTTGGACCTATCCTTCGGAAGATGAGTTTTGCTTGTTGCTTGTGCTCAACCAAAGCTTGTTCTATCTACTCGGGATGAGCTTGGTATGACTGCAGGGGGGTGACAGGTGAAAAAGCGGACCTGTTCGTCATCTACACTGGCGGCCAGTGGGAGTGCATCCGAGGCCCGTACAACCAGGGTAGACTTGACCATGATAAATAGCGAGTGAGGGCCAGGGTCAAGGAGAACGTCAGAGACGACGAGTTGCAGCAGTGGCGCGGTGTGGACGGGCGCTTCTTTCGGGACGACATACGTGGTGTCAGCTCACGTGGGTGGCCCTAACCCCAGAGAGGAGAGGAGACCAATTCAGAAATCAGGGGCTTGGGATACGCCGGGACGGGCTGACGATCGGGAGTGCTCTCGCCGGGTCGCAGCCTTCCGCCCCGACCACATATGTACCCAGGACAGTACCCTCGCCCATAGTGCCCTTTCCTCAAGCCTCAAGGCCTCATCGATCTCTTTCCCCTACTGCCCTCTCTCCTACCGTCACCCACCCGTAGCCATGCCCGGCGTTCTGGACGTGAAGAATCAGGTGCGCAACGCGTTCAATGGCACGACGGTCCCCGCTCATGCATGGACGTGTTAACAGCTCGTCTTCTACGGGGCTTACCATGATCACCCCGTCAACGTTGCCATTCATATGACCTTCGTCCCCGTCCTTCTCTGGTGCGTTGTACTGTGGCGCGTCCTTCAGACCACACGATTCTGAACCCACGGTATTCGCAGGACGGGTCTCGTCTTGGGGTCCCTCATCCCCGTGCCTTCCTTCTTCCCTCAGATCCACGAGCAGTTCAACGACTACCTCGCGCTCGACCTCAACTGGGCCGCTCTCTGGGCCATTGCTAACTGGGTGTACTACTTTGTGCTCGAGCCCTTCGCTGCGGTACGTCCACTCTGCGCTGCCTCTGTGCCCCATTTACTGACATCCTGCCCAGCTCGTCTACCTCCCTCAACAAGTTGCCATCACCCTCACCGCAGCGGCTTTCTCGCACAGGGCAGACGCCATCCAGACTGCGTTGTACATCCACGTAGCGTCGTGGATTGCCCAGTTCGCCGGCCATTTCCTCGCTGAGGGCCGTTCCCCTGCCCTCCTCGACAACTTGCTCGGTGGTGAGTAATGTTTGGGGCAATGTTCCCTGTCCACAATTTGATGGTTTCGTGTCCCAGCCCTTGTGCTTGCTCCATTTTTCGTGCACTTGGAGATCCTCTTCAAGTTCGGGTACAACCCTACCCTCCAGAAGAGCGTCCATCAGGGTATTACCGAGGAGATAGCGAGGATTAAGGCCATCGAAGGCAAGAAGGCCACCTAATAAACGTTGCATTGACACTGGGCCATTCTTCCTACCCTGTACTGCGTTGACGGAATTCTACTGTTATCGTCTACGATGTATTCCACCACTTCCCAGCTTTCAGATCGTTGTCGACATTGATCTCCCTTGGAGTGTCGTACATTCTATTTCCAAGATTTGTACACACTAGTAACTTGTGTCATTCTAATGTACAACATGCGGCGGACTTGAAACCCTCGAAGCACATAACCGGTGCTGTGGATGTAGCGTCATATGGGTACAACATTTCACTGCGAGGCAAGGCCTGAAGGAGGAGAGAGGATCTGGTCTCCGGTAGGAGTGACATAACAGGAGGTGAGTCCGCCATCGACCTTAAAGTCGGTGCCCTGTGAACAATACGACGTTAGCCTGCGCGAACCCGGGCGCATTGGACCTAGTGCCACGCACAGTCATGTAGCTGCTGTCATCGCTAGCGACTAATCAAAGAGCATCAGGCACGCACGCTCAGCAGGACAAGGAGAGGTGCACGTACGGAACAGGGCGCCTTTGGCAACTTCGATTGCCTCGCCGAAACGCCCCATCGGAAGATGGACCAGGCGGCGGTCCTTCTTCTCTTGCGTGTTCAGGAACTCCATCAGCAACGCTGTCAATGGGCGGTCAAGGTCAGAAGATGGCCCATGGTCAATTCGACGGGGCGAGAAGGTCCGAGTAGGAGCCGTGTGAGCGTCAAGGCTTCTCGGAGCTAGCAGTAGTAGAAGAATACTGACGCGTCTTCAAAGGGCCACTGAACAAAGTACGATCAGAAGTGCTCAGATGAAGTCATGAGATAGTACGTACGGGCAGATCGAGTTGATGCGGATGCCTTCTCGGGCATGAACCATGGCGAGCTCGCGAGTCATCGCGAGAACAGCGCCCTGTTCGTTTAATGCGGGTCAAGAAATCTCCTTCTGGTCGAAAGCATACACGCGAGTACCTTGGAAGCCGTGTCTGTCACGACCACGAAACAATCAGAGTCAATTAATCTTGGAAGTTCGGTAACAACTACGCACAAGCAAGTTGAGGCGTCGCCGCGCCCATGATCGCGACGAAGCTCGCGGTGTTGATAATGCTCCCGCCGGTGTGCAGCCCGAGAGCTTCGTCGACCGGGTTCTGGCGCATCGCGAGGATCGCGTACTTGCAACCCCACCAGACACCCTTGACGTTGATCTGCATCGTGAGGTCCCAGATGCGCTCCTCAGTGTTGAGCGCGTTGTCGTCCTCGGGGTGCATAATACCTAGCCGGACGCGAGAACTCGGTTAGATTCGGTCGTGCTCATATTGAGCGGAAACGTACCTGCGTTGTTGAACTGAGCATCGTCCCCGACAAAGTCAGCACAGATGTTCGCGACAAATGCATGAGACACAAGAGAAGGAGGTTGCATGATCGGAAGGAGATGGAGCAGGCAGAGACGACTTCGAATCTGGGACACACCATAATATCGAGCCGACCGAAGAGCTCGACAGCCTTGTCGACCGCGCCCTTTACCTCCTCCTCCTTGCCAACATCTGCCTTGATTGCGGCAGCCTTGACGTTGGGGAATCGTTCCTTGACGAGCGCGAGCGCCTTCTCGGCAGCGGCAAGGTTGATATCCACGAGGAGGACGTTGGCGCCTTCCTGCGCGAAAAGTAGAGAAGACTCAAGACCGATGCCTCTGTTGAATGTGTCCACAGTTAGCGCGTTCAGCGCAGCTGGCTTCGAATGCAATATGGGGATAAATGACTCACGATCCGGCGCCAGTAATGAGGGCAACCTGAGGGTGATTTCATGGTCAGATGGCGCCTGGAACGTTGACGAACGGATCCTCACCCTGTTCTGGATACGGCCAGGCATTCTGTGTATGGACGGTGTATGTGGCGACTTGGAAAGCTAAATGGAGAATCCAAAATCTGAGGACGCTGCTCGAGTCACAATGGAGGATTGTGGATGAGGGCGGTTGAAGATAAGCTCCGCTATCGACTATCGATTAGGGGCGGAACCCGAGAGCATACCCCACCAGATGGTGTTCTGCCGCACGTCGAGTGCAGTGAGGACCAGAACACTGGCCAAGGCTCAAAACCAACGCGCTCGGACTCATCCCTGTCGGCGAGAAAGACTTAAGAGCTATCAGACTTGCACGGAGCGGTGTGGCTGAAATGGGGGCCGCTGGGATGGATGCGCAAGGAGGGACGACGGGAGATAGATGAGCCGTAGTAGACAGAGTATGCCATGGTTGAGCAGAACGGACGAACGTCGCGGGTAAGTACTGGTAAGTACTGGCTAGCGTTGTGTGTTAGGATTGATTAGCCGCAGCGGGAGGCAAGGCTGAGAGTCTCGGTGAGAGCACTGAGCAATGCCCTCTTGACTTGGACGCGCGTCTGTTGCGCGTCCTCTACACCCCGCTGAACATGACCCTCGGTGGACTGTGTGGACATCCACAGGCGACAAACTCGCATCCCAACAAAACGGTGGCTTCCACAGGCTGACCAGGGTTCAACCTATTCCCCTCGATCCTGCCCCTTGAATATGACCATAACCATCATCCGGAGTTGTATGTATTGCCAGTCACAATACGCGGCCGGCGGCTTAAGTGATATGTTCTGATGCACATTGACAGTCTTTCCAGCTTGCAGTCAACGTCATGACGTGCAGTTAGAATACACATACACGGTCTCTGCGAGTCCTCAAATGTCGCGGTTTTCTATCCTTCCACATGTCACTTTACTTTCGGAACTTGAAGGTATCCTCGGAGCAACCGTTTCCACCAATGCCAAGGGCGTTAGGACAGACAAACTATGACCCAGGTACGTGACGAACCATAATGACCGCCTGTCTGCCCGATTCAAAGCCAGTCATCTTTTTGGGGATCTTAGCTTTTGTCGCCCTGGTTGCGAATCCGGCCGCCGACCCGCATCTTCCTTGGTGGTGGGGACTATCAGCATTTTGCTGGATCTCTAGGCCGTCTATCTGTTCGCGGATTCTTGCCGGCCTAGGGCCGACTCTCGGGGCCGGGCAGGGTGCCATACGTGTGGCGGTTTCGTATCGGCTGCTAAAGGATGCGGAGTCTGTCTGTTCCGTGCTTGCTTGCGGACGCCTGCTGTGAACGCCCATAGAACTGGCAGCCTGGCGCACTGCAGGCAACTGAAGAACGAGCTTTGCAATCGATTGGCAGTGCCACACGTGTATCTCGTCCGATCGTACGACGGAGATACCGAGGCCCGCCATGTCTCTGCAGTTGCCAAGAGGGGTACCGGAGAGACATCTTGCGTTCGTCACAGCCCACTCGGCGGATCCCAACTCGCTCCAAGCAGCCCCAACTGCTTATAAGGACCAATGCAGTTTTTAGCTTTGTTGCATCCCCGCGCTCTTCATCCATCCCCTCGTTCTCACCTTCCCTCTTTTATCTCGACGTCGTTTCTTCATAGCTTCTGTCAGCATGGACGTGATCCACGGCCTCTTGCTCCTTCTTGGAGTGTTCCTCGTCTCACGCTTGTTCAAAAAGCGTCATCTAGGATCCCTTCCTCCTGGCCCGAAAGGTCTGCCACTCGTCGGCAGCGTGTTCGACATCCCCCTGACTCACCAATGGCTAACGTTCGCCGAATGGAGCAAGAAGTGGGGTGAGTCTGCCTTGAACGCTCTAGAAGCTTCCGCTGGATCTGACGGTCTCCAGGCGACATCATGTCGGTCAAGATACTCGACGAGTCGTTCGTCATCCTCAATTCAGCGAACCATGCGATTGATATCCTGGACAAGAAGAGCGCAATCTACTCGAGTCGTGGTCGTGTTCCCGTCGCTGGGGATATGATTGGATGGTCGGAGGCAATGATCCTCCAACCGTACGGTCATCGTATGCGCGAAATCCGAAAGCTGTTCGGTCAGGTAATGGGCAACCCAAAACGTGTCGAGCGGTTCCAGCACCTGGTGGAGGAGGAGACGCAGCAGTTTCTCGCCCATCTGAGTGACCGCGCAGACTCACTTCCTTTGGAGATTAAGAAGTACGCCTATTATGCCTGGTTCATTAATGTGTGTGTGCGAATACTCAACTGATATTTGCTATTTGAATGAACAGGCTAGCGGGAACTATTATTGTCATGATCGCCTACGGGTACAAGTCTTCCGGAGATGACGACCTCATCATTAAGACCGTCGACAAGTCTATGGAAGACTTTGGAGTCATCTTCGCGCCGGGTGCTTTCATGGCCGATGCTTTCCCCTTCCGTGAGTTCGTCACATGTGCTGGAGGGCATGACGCTGAACTACGCTTATTTTGTAGTCCGTCATGTTCCGAGCTGGTTTCCCGGTGCAGGTTGGAAGAGGGCTGCGATGAAGTACCGTGAAACATTCCTTGCTATGGTGGAACTTCCGTATAAGTGGGTTCGGGAACAGATGGTCAGTTTGAACGGTCGGGCCCGCAAGGATAGTACTAATATGGCACTGGTTTAACTAGGCCGCAGGCACCGCCCATCCCAGTTTCGCATCCGCATTGCTTGAGGGCAACGAGGACGCTGAGAGGGAGTACCTAATTAAAATGACGGCTGCCTCGCTTTATGCTGGTGAGTCACTGCGACTGACTTTGTGTTTCATTATTCGCCGCCACACTGCTGACGCGAACACGTCTCCGCCGTTTTGCAGGAGGAGCTGACACTGTGAGCGGCTCATTTGTGGCACAGCACTCACCGCACTGCTCACACGACTTTCATTTCCGCCTACAGACGGTGGCAGCGATCACAAACTTCTTCCTCACGATGACATGCTTTCCGGATGTTCAGATGAAGGCGCAGGCTGAAATTGACGCCGTTATTGGCCAAGACCGCCTGCCGAGCATTGCTGATAAGGATCGTCTGCCTTACCTCCATGCCATCATGTTGGAGATTCTCCGTTGGATGCCCGTTGCGCCGATGGGTGAGGCTATTTCTCCTCCACCATGCATACAACCTGACATACACCATCTTAGGCTTCCCCCACCAACTCATCGAGGATGATATCCACGAGGGGTACTTCCTTCCCAAGGGCACGCTCGTTCTTGTCAATATTTGGTGAGTCAGTCATAGGCGTTGTCACGTTTGTCTATGAATGTACGTTTACGGTATTTATTGCAGGAAAATTCTTCACGACCCCGCTCTTTATTCGGATCCCATGACGTTTAACCCCGCACGTTTCCTAACTACTCCGGACAAGGAGGCGGAACGTGACCCGCGCGACTTTGCATTTGGCTTTGGCAGGAGGTCCATTTTATTCTTCTACACGTTCTACGACCACGCTCTCTAAACATCGCGGCTTCAGGAAATGCCCTGGCATCTTCTTTGCTGAGGCTTCTATCTTCGCTGCCATTGCCGAGACCCTTGCCGTTTACAACATCTCGAAAGCGACCGACGCTAACGGCAATATCATCGAGCCTCGTGTTGAGCCTTCCGGCACGGTGATTAGGTACTTCGTTTCCCGTCCTGTCCTCGCTTCTCGCTGATCAACATACATGAATCATCTTTAGCCACCCCGCTCCATTCCGGTGCAAGATCACGGTCCGCTCGCAGAAGGCGCATGCTCTGCTTGATGGCGTCCACAATGGAGGGCCAGAATCCCAGTGATTCACCCGTCCACCATATGTATCGCATTTTCAACCTGGCATTTTCTTCCTAGCATGTTCTCGGCCCTGTTTCGGGGCGATGTTTTCGACATATACTAGCGATTATGATATACCTCACCCAAATGACCTTAACTCACCCCGGGTCCCCGTCAGCCTCTAGACAGACTTAATATCCTAGTTTGGTGGCTGACAACTTTCTCTTCTTCCTCCCGCTTCTCGCCCTCTATTCACCTCTACGGCCCGAGTTCGAGAGCCATGGGTGCATTCATCGACCGCTTCCGACCCCAGTCTTTCACACCCCGCTATCCCCGGTGGATGGTCGGGCGCCCACTCCTCATTGCCTCGTCAGCGCTGGCGTCATTGGGGGACGCAATGTTCGGATACAGTCAAGGTGTTATTGCAGCGCTGCAGGTCCAGCCGCCGTTCATTCGGAGGTTCTTTGGGAAGGATGTGACGATGGAGCAAATCACCACCGGAGACACCGGCGTCGATCCATACGTTCAAGGTACGCATCTTTTCCTTTCAGCCCCGGCCATCGAGCCTAGTGGTATTGATGGCTGACCATTTTGCTCTACGCCAGCTATCGCTGTGGCTTGTCTCAACATCACCGCGTTCATCGCGGCGCTTTGTGCAGCATATATCTGCGACGTTCTCGGAAGACGCACGTCAGTCCGGATCGGCGGGCTCGTCTATCTCGTCGCCGCCATCATCCAAATTCTCTCTCCCAACTTGGTCTCCCTCATCGTCGGCCGCTGTATCCAAGGTGTAGGTGTCGGAATCCTCTCCATGACTGTCCCAATCCTCCAATGCGAAATCGCGCCCGGACACTCCCGCGGCCTCTTCATATCCATCGAGTACCTTTGCCTGAATCTTGGATATGCCTTCTCCGCCTGGGTCGGTTTTGGCTTCTTCTTCACACTGCCGTCCGAGATCTCGTGGAAAGGCCCATACATCATCCAGGCTGCACTGGCCTTCATCCTCGTCCTGTGGTCTTTTGTCCTCCCGGAGACGCCTCGATTCCTGATCAAGAACGGCTTCCTCGACGAGGGTCTGCGCGTCCTCGCTGATCTTCACGCAGACGGAGACATCGATAACACGCATGTCCGCGTTACACACGCGGAGATTCGCGCAGCGATCAAACTCGAAGAGTCCCTCGGTGAGGCATCCTGGGGCCAGGTCTTCATGCAGTACAAGCGCCGCACCGTCGTTGGGATCACCTGCCAGGTATTCGCCCAGTTCAACGGCATCAACGCCATCCTGTACTTCTTGCCATCGAACCTTCTTCGCGCCGGGTTTTCGATCGAGCAGTCTCTCTTGTACGCGGCAGGGGTGTCGCTCGTGTACTGCGCTGGGACCGTGCCGACAATGTTTGGAATCGACAGACTCGGGCGACGACCCTTTCTACTCATCGGCAGCTTCACGTTGGTGGTGGCGCTATGCATCGTCGGAGGCCTTCAATTTCATGTCGAGTCCTTTCCCCAAGGAGTCGCGCGTATGCCTGGGGCAGACGGGATTTTCACAGGTACGGGGGCAACCGCCTCCACTTTCCAAGTCCTTCCTAACTTCTCAAGTCCTATAGCTGTATGCCTCTACCTCTTCGTATACGGAGCTACGTAAGCACATTTTTGGTCTAATCAGCTACATAAAGTAACGCTTCGTGTAGGTGGGGTCCGGGACCGTGGCTCCTCGGTGCGGAGATTTACCCGATGCGCGCTCGAGCGAAAGGCATGGCCCTCTCCACGACGGCGAACTGGATTAGCAACTTCATCATCGCGTTCATCACCCCGCCGCTCTTCGCGAGCATCGTCGGCGGGTACTATTTCCTCCTCGCCGGCTTCTGCGCCATCTCAGGCATCTTCGTCTATTTCTTCTACCCCGAGACGGCACACAAGACGCTGGAGGAGCTCGGGAGTGTGTTCAATGACCAGGCTCCCAGGGAGGAAGAGGTGGAGAAGTTCCCGGGGGTATCGTTGGCTGTGCCTGGCGCGACGATGCGGGACGACTCCACGTCTGACCGGACGCTGCGTGGGAGCATCTCTAGTAGTATTGTGAAGGACTCGGCGTCGTCCAAAGCGTTACAGGGGTAAACACGTTCAGTGTACCTTTTGCGAGGGAAAGTGAGGTGAAGAGACAAATGCGCCACAAATCAGCAGACATGGAATGTGAGCATCCTCGAGGGAGTATTCAACTTCAAGACTGCAAGTGACATGCCTTGGTGCTTGGTGAAATTGAGACTGTTAGTGGGGCTGCGAAGAATGGGGAGTCAAATGTAGAATAGACCGGGAAACTCGAGGCAAGCCTCCCCGAACATAAAACGACCTCAGCATGCGGGATTCTGGCCTCTAGGGTTTAGAGACCACCGTTGTCGTTCCCGAACGCGAAGTAATAGCGTATTCCTTGAGTTCAACTGTCGGATAGGCAACAGTTACTACAGTTTTAGGTACAATAAGTAACGTGCGTCATTCAAATAGCCAACATGAAGGTTGTGAAGGCTCCAAGGAAGCTAAGGAAATGCGCTGAGACCACCTACTCGAGGCACTCATTATTCAGTGCTCACCTGAACAACGCATGGTAGCCTTCGATAGCTCCAGCGGTGGCCCCGTTCTTATTGGACGGATTGGGAGAAGGGGACGCCGGTGCGTCGCTTGCATTCCAAAAGGCTTGTGCAACGAGATAGCCCGGGTCAACGTTGGGCTCCTTGGGGGTGTCGGTCGAGATGTTGTAGAACTCGGACTGGAGGGTTTGCGAATCCCAGGTGTTGTAGCGGTTGTCGACCTTGCTGAACAATGCTTCGATTGCCCTGACGAGGATAGCAGCCAGCTTAATTGACTGAAGTACTTCAGCATGAATGGGGAGATATACTTGCCTTGAGGCATTCAGGGACGGAGAGAGGTACACTGGCATGTTGGCGTCGGTCCCGTTGTACCCGGGCGTGAGGACGCATGTCTCGGAGTAGAGTGAGTAGAGGACCTGACAAGGGGGTTGGGATTAACAGTCGTATCGTTCGCCAGCTCGAAGTGTACACCAACCCCAGCAACGGCCTTCAGATCTCTCGCGCGGAAGAATATGTCCTCATGAGGAGGATTCGTGGAGTTAGAGTCGCAGGAGACGAGTACGACTGTTAATGGCAAATCGACTCCTGTGGATGTATAGGTGGTGTCGGTCAGCTCATGTCAGCAGTAAAGGTAGCCCTGGCGGAATACCTGTCGTGTTTACACCCACTCCATCTTGGTCAGAGAAGTGCACCAAGGCACCCTTTCGATTGAATTAATCAAGGTATCCCTCTTGGCGTGTACAACGGAGGAGCTCACCAATCCTAACCCTGAATAGTTTGGGGGAACGACAGCCGATCTCACTGTGATGGATGTTGGAGTTGTTATGTTGTACGCATATACCTACAGTCGGCCCTCGAGCACCGTCGGCGAATTATCGGTCTGGTTGGAGGGAAGAGCCGGGACATATGAGTGCACCTTCACTAAGACAGTGGCGAGGACGAGCAGCGTGGACGGCATCCACAGCAGGGAGAACATGGCGACAAGTATTCCAGCCCAGTCTCCCTTGCGGACCATCATACTTATACGAACGATGAACGAACGAACGTTCGTGCTCTGGCTGTCCTTTGAGAGGACTGCGGGCGCCACTATTAACACCCATCATCCGTTGATCAGAGATCATTTGTGAGAACCTCACAGCTTCACAGCTTCAATGTAGGATCGATTGTAGAGCACGACGCTCAGTGTGATCGCATGCAGCACTGCAGCAAGACCCAGAGAGTGGAAGCAGTGCTCAGTGCTGCAGAAGGAAACAGAACTGAAGAGTGACAGTTGAGACTTTGAGTGTGATAGAAGAGACTAAGAAGAGATATGATATTAGAAGCGTTTCAGTTACACATTCTAGAATGCACACTCTCTCCATACCGCGGTACCAGTGGCATTGTTGGTCCCGTACCCTACTGTCTGGGTACGAGGCCAGGCATTGGATTTGACCATAGCTTCCAGCGTGTACACCGCATGCTATCATATCACAGCCAGAGAAAACAAGGTCGCCATAGTAGCAAGCTCAGCACTAACAACATGTCAGTAAGGAGCGCAAGGGTGAACAGGGCCCAGAAACGCTGCTCACAAGAGTCGCGACGTATGTCTAGCGGCGCTCCCGTTTTGACCGACGGCGGTACCACTACTCGTGTTCTTGGCCGCCGAAGCGGACGCCGACGACGTCCCGCTCGGCAAGGTTGAATACATGCTAGAGAAGATCGGCGTGTTGGCGAGCATGTCGACCATGAGGTAGCCGGTGTCAGGCGGTACTTTGCTCTGTTGGTAAGCCGTCACGTTCGTGAACTCTGAATCAAGCGTCGGGGCATCGAATGAGCCGTATCGAGTCGCATTAACATTATTGAATAGAGATTCAATCAGCCTATGAAGATGGTCAGATTCAAGAAAGTCTGTGGAGCGGCGGAACCATGTTACTTAGACGAAGCGGCTGAGGTCAAGACATGCACGTCCAGAGGCGGGCTAGATGCGTTGTAACCTGGGTTGATGACACACGTTTGAGAATACGGAGAATACAACAGCTGAGAAATCAGACAGTCAGTGTCGAAACCGTCTTCAAGAACAAGATCATACCCCTGCCACCGCTCCGAGACTTTTCGCCCGGGCAAAGATATCATCCTGCAGGGGGGTGGTGGAGTTTGCGTCACAGGAAACAAGGGCAACCCATGGTGTCTTGGCTATAGACATAATCAGCGTAGATGCGATAAGCAGGTCAACACCGACTGACTTGCGGTCGTTGAGCCTGCAGCAAGGGGGTCAGAGAAATGCACCAAGGCACCCTAGGTAACGATGACATGCGATGAGTTTCGAGGGTAAGGTGAGGACCGGCGCATATACTGACTAGGGCTATTCCAGGGTCACCTTCGGAAACAGCTGCGACGCGTCGAGTGCGATCGATGAACGTCCCTTGGGGGTACCAAAAGACGTTGAGTGTTCCCTGTTGTTGACTGGCCAGGCCATCGGTTATGTTGGTGGGGATTGCGGGAATGAATGCATGGGAAAGGACAGTGAAAGAAGAGAGCGTCAAGAGGACATTTAGAACAGCCGAAGGGGATACCAGTAATGCCAGAGATTTCAACATGGTCGAGCACCGGTCAAAGATGATGCATATGCAATGCATATCATCAAATGCCCACCAGCCTTCCGGCAACGGCCGGCAACTGTAACTAATAGCTTGTTGACTACGCAGCTCTTAGACTCCCTCACTGCCACTCTAACTCCTGCTTACGCCTCTCTTTCCTATCGCTTATATCTCTTCCCTATGTCGCTGACTAGCTTTCGAGGCTTAGCTATCGCATGAACAGGCAATACTACGTGGGTAACACCGGCGGCCATTCATGCCGAACAGCAAGACACGAAAGCCTGAGCCTGGGAGTCGGCGTCAACTGGCTCCAGCTACAGACCAACCCCTCTCTTTACAGAGCCGTGGCACGATATACCGCACACGCAGCACACCCACCACCTCCTTGACTTTCACCCGCCATGGCCCCTAGCTTCGAATCATTCAAAGCAGCCTTCAAAGGCGACATCGTAACGCCTGGTGACTCCACCTATGATCAGTCAATCGCACGATGGGCCAAGAATGCTGCGCGCAAGGCTGCCGTCGTCGCCTTCGTCAAAGATCCGGAGGACGTCGCTCTTGCCCTCAAGTACGCAAAAGAGGCCAACTTGGTCATCGCCATCAAGGGCGGCGGCCACAACCCTTCTGGGGCGTCCTCTAGTGAGGGCGGTCTTGTGATTGACCTCTCCCGGTACCTCAACGGCGTCACCGTCGACGCCGAGAAGAAGCTTGGCTACGTTGGCGGAGGCGCCATTTGGGAAACAGTCGACAAGACTGCGATTGAGTATGGCCTCGCGACCGTTGGCGGCACAGTGAACCATGTATGTACTCTACTCCCGATCGTGTCCGATGTGGCACTGGCAATATGCTCAGATACGCCGATCGTCTAATCTTAGACTGGTGTCGGCGGGTCCGTTTTAATCTCGACTTATCCTCCCGATTGTCTTTGACGCATGCACTAGCCTCATCCTGGGCGGTGGTTATGGATGGCTGGGCGGCGCATATGGTTTGGCAATCGACAATCTTGTTCAGGTGAGCGACTCGGACGTTGTTTCTAAACCACGTCTCACCAACTTGCTGGTCGTTGTAGGCCACCGTCGTGACTGCAGACGGGCGTATCCTGACCGCCAACGATAAAGAGAACGCAGACCTCTTCTGGGGCATCCGCGGAGCAGGCTCGAATTTCGGTGTCGTCACTGAGTTCGTTCTCCAGCTTCACCCCCAACGCCTCACTATCTTTTGCGGCTTAGCCATCTTCTCACCCGATAAGCTCGAAGCGCTTCTGGACCTCACACAAGCCTGGTTGAACAATAACCCTTCCTCAAATGAGGGCATGATGCAAGGCTTTGTCCGTGGGCCGGAACGTCGGGTCTGTATAGATTGGTGTGCCTCTTCAAGGGTCGTGGGTGACTTAGGGTTCGAATTTAGCCTTGTGCCATCGCCTTCATGTTCTACAACGGCTCCGAAGCCGAAGGCAGAGAGAACTTCAAGGCGTTCTTTGATTTGAGTGAGCGCCCTGCGTCCTCGTTTAGATCCCGCTTTGTTTCCCGACTTCTGACCTCGTCCACCAGACCCCGTCGCCGACTTCACGAGTGAGAAACCTTACGAGGTCCTCAACTCTCTGCAGGTGCGTAACTTGTCGCATGATCCTCCCTTCCGCGCTCACCACAACGTCCTCCAGAACTCATTCGCCGGGCCCGGCCAGAACGTCTACATGAAGGGCTGCTTCCTGCCGCGCGAGTTTCCCCGAACGCTCCTCCCGACCGTCTTCCAGCGCGTCACGGAGCTCTCCGAGCCCGAGAAGTATAACGTCGTCCTGCTCTTCGAGTATATCTCCCTAGGCAAGGCGAACAGCGTCCCCGACGACGCGACCGCGTTCCGCCGCAACCTCACCGCGAACGTGCTCGCAGTTGTGTACGCCCAAGAGGAGTCCGACGAGGTGTTCAAGTACTCGCGCGACGCGTGCCACGAGATCTGCGGCCTCATCACGGGTAAGGCTGCGGACAACCTGGGGTACGGGAACTACAGTGAGTGGCCTCACGCCTGGCCTGCGCTTCTCTGTTGAAAAGAACCAATACTGAATGGCTGTGATCTTCCCAGACCCGGACAGCGAGGCGCAACCGGCTGGGGGCGTAGTTGCTGCCTCTAAAGCTGAGGCGAACTTTGGTGCGAACTACAAGAGGCTACAGGAGATCAAGAAGAAGTACGACCCCGAGCTTCTCTTCCGCAAGTGGTTTGTCATTAACCCCGCTTAATTTTGTCTGCATGCTATCTTGTACATCTAAGTTTTCTTGTCTCAGACAACTGTATCACTACGTATGGAAATATCATTTGAATGATGCCACGACATTGCAAGCATAGTTGGAGTGCACTTCACGACCTGATGGTCGAATGAAGACATACGATGAGGCCAGAACATCATGCAGACATTGGTATATGCTATGGATATACGTGTGAGGTATGCGAGATGCGAACTATGTGAGTTGTATATACAATGCAGTTCTAGATTCAGTATATCTTCTATAGTCGCCAGCTCCGCTGTCCATCCACCACCCGTCAAACAGCAACTGAGCAACCACCTATCTGCATAGATTAGCTTGTCAACAACAGAATGGCCAGGTGGGTTGGCCTCCACGAGCTGTTAAAAGATAGAACTGGAGACAATGAAGAAGACGATAAGACAAGTGTACATTTTGGGCGCACGGGGACGAAGCGCAACGTCCAGCGACTCAGAAGTCGCCGAACGCGCGAGCCATCGCCTTCCTGCTCTTCGCCTTGCGCCGCCGCATCCCGTTCGGAATGCCGTCCTCCCGTGGGGGCGTAAAACCAAGTACCGTAGCGGGCTTCCTGTCTGGGTCTGGGGTAGGCGAGACTTCCGCGTCGGTGACCTCGGCGTCTTCGTCCATCGCCGTGTCCGGGACAATCTCGAGGGTCTCCGGATGCACATAGGCGAGCGGGATAGGGGAGTTGTACGCGACGATGCCGAGCTGGCGGCAATAGTAGTTGACAGCCGCGCAGAACGCCGTCTTACGCGTGTTGTGCAAACCCCAGTCCCTGCGCCGGCGCCGTTAGTTACGGGAGAAGGAAGAATCGATAATGGAAGCGGGCTTACTGCCAGTTGCTGTTGTACGGGATACCGATGGTGATCTCGAGGAACTGCTGCTGGTGGATGTGCTGCAGCGTAACGGACGTGCTTGGTTGGTACCAACGGTTCGGCTCCGTCTGCAGCCAGTTGTTCATACATTTCTCAAGCTGATCAAGCTTCTCAATCGGCGTCCTCCACAAGATATGCAAGGTCACATTTTCAGCCGTTTTCTAAGAAATGACCATTAGCGAATTGTCTAGTGAAGGTCAGAGACTTGAGCATACATCGCTTCGTCGGACATTCGTGCTAATCAAGCGAGCAGTTAGGAAAATGTGTGCGAATCACCGAACGAGCGACTACTCACATGAACTTGTTAAATAACTGGCTGTTGAAGTAATATGTCTCTGTACCATCCGAGCGCGTAAAGATCGTGGCGAATAAGCCCATCTTCTTGACGACAAGATTCTCGTCTGGGCAGAGATAAACTCAGCAAAAGCAGTTGCAAGTTGGTCCCATGCACACTCACCCTCAATGAAACAGCGATCGCCTGTATCGAACGGGCTAACGTTCAGATGCGGTCAGTAACGGGCCATCGACGAGTATATGGTCAGCAGAGATCCAC
This sequence comes from Ganoderma sinense ZZ0214-1, assembly GCA_002760635.1. Classification (NCBI taxonomy): domain Eukaryota; kingdom Fungi; phylum Basidiomycota; class Agaricomycetes; order Polyporales; family Polyporaceae; genus Ganoderma; species Ganoderma sinense. The sequence goes on from AYKW01000001.1 coordinate 1,698,414, forward strand.
GTACTGCGTGACGAACAAGAACATAATCGCATCGAACGCGTTACTCGCCGAGTTCTTGAAGACAAAACTTGCACCAAGGCCGATCGTGTACAAGCTCGTCAGCGAGCTCTCGATATCGACCCCGAACACGCTCAGCGAGATAAAGAACAGCACGATGAGCGCCATAAGCAGCAGCATCGTGTCGAGCGTGCTCAGAGCCTGGCCCACGTCGCGCATGCTCCGACTCAGCAGTCTTCGCTCCTTGTACACCTTCATCAGCGTCGTCTTGATCTCCGCGCGCGAGATGTCCCCGTTGTTGTCCTTGTCGAACACCTTGAACGCGCGCTCCGCATCCTGTGTCGACGAGAACGCCGCGTAGAAGTCGTGCGGCATCAGGTAGTTTCGCCCTGGCGCGCGGAACGCCGTATAGATCGACCGCGCGAGCCGCTTTGCCTCATCCGCAGACGCAACGTTCCACATCAGGCCCCCAAGACCGTCATTATCCTTGCCCTGGATGTTGCGTGCGTCGTGAAGGATTGCGGTCTTAAAAGCCTTAGCCGCGGTCGTCGCGGCTTGCTGCACCATCGCCGCCGCGTCATCGTCCGCGTAATCGACGTGTTCCTTGCGTTTAGCATGTGAGGTGCCATTGCCCGTCGTAGGAGTCTGTGCGAGGGGAGAAGGCGGGTACCGGTGTTCGGCAGTGTTCGCGTTCAGCAGCTCAGGCTTGCCGCCGTCTTCGCTGAGCTCCCCAGATAGATCGCGCAGTGGGCCCCCGAACCAGGACGTCCGTTGTTTGCCCTTCATCTTGTGGACGAGTGTCGCGTCGCGGTCGTCGTCGCCGTTCGGTCCGCCTAGTTCTGGGGTACCCGCCCGCGAGGGTACTCGGGAACTGGAAGGGGTGCCAGGGCGCGAACCTAAGAAGCGATCCCTCTCGTGGGCAGAGGGCAAGAGCGCGGAGAATGGGCCCGAGCGGCCGTACGAGGTCTTCGCAGCATGGCGGCGTTTGGGACGGTACAGTCGCAGCTTCTCGATAGCATGAAGAGTTTCTCCAACCTCGTCAAGACGCTCCTTATATGCAGTGCGATGGAAGGAGAACGCTGTTGAGAATCAGGATTGATGAGCAATCCAAACAAAGATATGCGGCGTACCAATGAAGTGGGACAACATCTTCTGCGCGCAAATGACCAGAGCGAGGAAAAACAAGAACTCAATAGCTTCATACACCTATTGCCTGTGTTTCAGTCTTCAAGATCATACATGCGCCGATAATGCTTACCCGCGCCGTGTAGGGCGCCCTGCTCTGAGCTTCGTTGATGTCATACAGCTTGAAGATGTTGTTGAACAGAATGACCCAGCTAACCCAACCGCTAGCGGCGTATAACACGGGCTTAATTGGACCCTTCACGCTGTTGTAGAGCTCCAAGCGTGATTTGACGACCTCGCTAACGTGGCCCCATGCAATAGAGATGGTAATGCGAATTACAACGGGGATAATGTCGACGATGAGTGCCAGTCCCCAGGAGATAGATACGTTAGCTGCAGCCCAGAACAGCCATGCTTCGACGTTGTCCTTGACGAACTTGCGGTGATCGGTGGGGTGGGGCTTGTACCAGAAGAAATGGAGGAGCAGCGCTGGGGTGATGATAAGGCCCGATAGTATGGTCGAACCGATGAGGGTGGAGAACAGAAGCGTGACAAGCCTATGCAGCACGCCAGCAGACGAGGGGGCAGATCAAGGGAGAGGAATGAGCGTGCAACCAGCCGAACGACAGAAATATGACGCACTTAATGAACCCAAACTTGCGTTCTGTCTTCTTGACCCCCATCGCATGCTCGAACTTGGCCTCCTCGTCGACCAAGTCTTCCTCGCCGCTCCAGTCATAATCTTCGTCGTCGTCTTCGTCGTCAGTGCCTGCAATCGATGAGGCGCGGGAGGCTGGGACGAACTCTGGCTCGAATCTGTGGACGGGCGGTGAAGCAAGCGCATCCTGGTAGTGGACTTGAATGGCATGCTTGCCCCTGGAGTCATTGTCGTGCTCGCTAACATGTGAGTCGTGTCGCTTCTCGTCGAGACGCGAGTCGCTGGACATATCGACGTCGGACAAGTTGAGGTTTGAACGAGACTTGTACGCGGGCGAGGCTTCCGGATAGGACTCGACAAAGATCTGGGAGGTAGAGGCGACGCGACGATAAGGAGGAGATGGAAGAGGGTTGGTCACGTCTTCGTTGGTGGTGAAGAGTTCGGGATCAAGGCGAAGCTCGGCTGGGGGGTGACGGTAGGTCTGGCGGGTGGCGAGGTCGGGGTCATGGGACGGGGAGCGAGAGGACATTCAGAAGGAGCGAGACGGCGAACGGAGCTGATGTGTGGACGCGTGGTAAGTATTCGTTGTCTGACGGGGAGCCGTTGGATCCACTGCTCGGTGGCGTGCGGGACGAGATGTACTTATGGCTCGCTGCCCGCGCTGCTACGAACCCCCGTCGCGTACTGAGAAGTTGCATGCGCCGCACAAGAATTGAAAAAGGGGTCCGCTGCGGGGTTTGTCGCCCACCCCCGAGCATCGCCAGGGAACCTCTCAGCGAACGGAATTGGGCATCATGATGCTGCCACGAACAGCCGTTTTGATCTCGTCCCAAGCTCGACGCCCAGCTCCAACGCTCCCGGCAACCACTGCCTGCAGCCAATGACGTCACCGATACCAGAGGCCCTTCCCGTTTCGGGCAGTCCCACTCGACGTCGACCATGTCAGCCTCCAAGCCAGGCCTATCCTCGCCATGTCCCCAGCCATGCAGCCCCTTTACCCCACTGTCTGCTATCACCCACTATCTCGCACGCATACCATCATTCTCAGCCGATATCACTAGCCACTCGCTATGCCGCTCTTCGGCAAGTCCAAATATTCTGAAAATGCAGAGATTCGCGAGGTCGAGAAGAGGGTCGCCAAAGAAGCTCGCACAGACCAGAAGAGCCTCGATAGCGCCATCAGCGATTTCTCCAAAGCAGAAGACGCGCACACCAAGAGCATCAAGGTGGGTGTTTGTCAACGGCGTTCACTGGCCCCGACCGCGACTATAATCTCTCCGGTCATGGAGACACCGCATTTTCCTACGGCGGCCATACACTTTACTTGTTCGTTCGGAAACTCATTTGATATTTGTCCTCCATTTGTAGGCTATAGACGACGCTCGTCACGCGCTCGACAAGGCTGTTAAGAAGGAGCACCAGGCTGCTCTCGCCCTCGACGATGCTAAACATAAGCACGACGTAGCCGTCACCGAAGGTCACAACGCGGAGAAAACGATGCAGGTACATGGCACCCTCATCTTTAGTCCGTCACGCCGAAACCGAATTGTTCCCCACGGCATCCCTTTGTTGTGTAGATGAAACAAGACCACGCCAACCGGCTTGAACAGGGCCTTGACCAGAAGCGTCAACGCCTCGAGGACATGCGCGAGCAGAAGAGCCACAAAGACGTCAGTGTCGGTCTACCTAGCCCAGTCTACTAAGCTCAAGCTTATTCCGGAAAGTCCACCCTAACTGATACCCGTCTACAGCATCAGCGCGAGTCACAGCTGTCCGAAATGCATGCCCGAGAAGCTGCGGCAGCCGAGGCTCGTGCGAGCATCAGCGAGCCGCAAAGCCCTACGACGGCTACGATCGGAGACAAGGGAACCGCTCAGGCTCCGGCGACTGCACCCTCCGGCGTAAAGGCCTAACTTGTCCGCCCCAGCCTCCGCCTTCGCGGTATCGTTCCGCTTGCTTTGGCTCTCGACGAATTTTGTGACTATACGATTTCGACGACAGGGCTTTCCTCGAAACCGTATCCATACCATAGACGTTGTATTGCTCTTGTGGTTGCGAATGTGTACGTTAGCCTCCAGTATGTCAAACATGATACCAACTTATCCTAAACCATCGAAAGCACTGGGCACCATGGACATCAATTGGTCGTTCTCCCCTTCTGCTGAGTACGTCCGTGTGTTTCAAATGTAACGACATACAGAATCACATCCGACAAGTCGACTATCGTCTGTCGTCCACTCATGGCATGCAATATAGGCCGTTCAACCATCCGGTTCAGGCTCAAGGCTGTGCCGATTTGAGGTTCCTTCTGTATTCTATGTACACTGGGGAGGATTAGTAGGTACACCTTCTTCCTTGTTGGGTATGGTACCGACTCAACACTGACCTCGAATCCCACTGAGAATCGGCCGACCGCTTCCCAGTTCTTTATTCGGGTCCGACCCTGCCGGATGCTCTGGAAGTCCACATCGATCCCACGAAGAGTCCGAGGGGCCGAACAAGTGTAACGTCATGTGCATGTGCGCACTTTCTTAGAGTTGTTCCCCGAGGCTAGTTCCTGTACTATCGACGACGGTCCCGATGTCGTTAGGCGGCACAAGACGAGGCTCCTGGTCCGGGCCGAGGTCGACTTTGGTATTTTCAGCAGCTATACGACAATAAGGAGCCGAGCTACGCAATCTGCACAGCGCTTGCTAGGCCCTCCTTGAAACGACCTATTATGCCCTCGACGTCGAGTGTGAAGCCGTCGAAACGTAGAAACTTCCGATAGCGCCGACTCGGACATGCATTCGACGCTAAAAAACACCTTTGGTGCACAAGAGTACGTGCAAACGACTTTGTGTAAAGGGAAAGATCCCGACTGACGGTGGAGACGGGTCTCTGAACGGTGACCACCGGGTATTCGAGGTACTCAGATCGCATTCGAAGAACCACGACGAGGTCCATGACGGGCCTCGCATGCAGGGCACGAAGCCTACACATTCAAACGCAATGCATGCGTCCGGTGGTTGCACGCTCTTGGTACCTCGGATCCCCGATCATCTCCGGACAGTCGTACTTTCAGTTCGTTCAGATGGCTTGGATGAGATCCGTAACGCGTTTTTTGTTTCACCTCCATCCTATGCTGTCAGCTCCTGAAAGCACAGTTCCCTTGCCTCTCTCCCTTCTGTGCCGGACAAACCGCACCGCAAAATTAACGAAAGCTCTCATGGAGGCCACCGCACGAAACATTCCGACGTGGCAATAGCGATGAACAGGGCTGTCTAATATTTGAAAATGCAATGGGGGATGCGGGGGATTAAACAAGGCATAAGCTAACGGAGCACAAAGGTGCGGGATTCCGCAGAAGGACGGCAGGATAAAATATGCGAAGGTAATCCGTCGGAGGAATGGAGGAGAATAGAGGAAGGAGTAAGGGGACCACATACCTTGCCTACGGCGATTTTTCAAGCTCAAAACTTGGAGAGCAATCGCAGGGAAGCTCCGCAGATTGCTCGAGCAGTAGTGAGACCTGGACAAGTTATTACAACGCGAGCGTGCCAAGTCCGGTCGACCATGAGCGAGGCGAACGGTGCATGCAGGAGTTTTGTGAAATCCCGCTAAACTGGTGTTGGGGGAATGAATTAAGAGGGTAAGCGGATACGGGGTTGGCTGAGGAAGCTTGCTGCGCTAGGCTACGGATGGCGTGTAGCGTGCTGGTAGCGTGTGATCAGGATTCAGAGTATGGCTTGACGGAGTGGTAGTGAGGCTAGAATGGAGGAGAGTAGGATGTTCCAGGGAGATGGTTGGAGGAAGGACTAAAGTTGAGCGCGGACGAAAAAGAGGATCGGTTCGGGCGGGTTGGCGGGGCAGCTGCTGAGCTGGAGTCGATCATCAGACGAGTAGGATCGGGTCATCGGGAGGGTCGGCTGAGCATCCGCGTGCCCTGGGCCTCAGCCTGTTCCAGCGGCAACGTGCAAAGTGCGAATCCGCACATCGCATCCCAATCCTCAGGTCCCAATCGCACCCTTCCACCGTTCGTCCCCTATGCCCTCTGCGTGTCTGTCTGTCTCCTAGCCCGCCAGGAACATTGGCTCAGCGCCGCAGAAGACATAGGGGTCGATCATCGTCATCCGTTGTGACTCCGATGCACAGACTCGCAACCGCTATCTGGCTTGACCTCGTAGCCTCCCCCGGCCAAACACTACCCTCACCCCGTACCCGATGTGTACGGTGTGAAGCCAGGCTGGCCAACATTACATGAAGCTCGCTCACCACTAGTCCGAGGGTCGGTGGTTGGGGCCATAACCCTAGGCGACGCCAAAATCGTCGTAGCGGCCGGAATTTCCTGCAACGTCGCGTGGGCGATGTTGGACAGGCACTCTTGTTGTGTCGAATATTCTTGGTGCGTCCTCGTGTGGCATTCTGCATTGTACGCTGACTCGGAGGGGTGTCGGGGAGCTCCCTGAAACACATACTGCAGTCCATATCTTTTGGCCTGGGGTACGGCGAGTATACTTTTGGCCCCTCAAAGCTTGCCTATGGCTCATCTGGTCGGTCTCTGCATGGAATCTTGTCAACCATTTCCTCCCTGGTCGCGCGCATTCTTGAGCGGGTCTTCCCCGGAGTCCTGTCAAGTCTTGGTCTTGTGGCACACCAAATTGCCGCACACTCTTGGGGGACTTCGGGCTTTGGGCAGACGTCGGTCTTGATGGAAGAAACACTCGTTGGTGAAGATGGAGTACAGGCAGCTTGTTTCGAAACCCAGGAGGCTGGATGGATGAACTTGCACGACGCTCGTCCACCCTGTCACCCCCGCAGCTTCGGAGCCGCACGACGTCACGGTCACGCTTCGTTGATGTCGTGACACAGACACGTCACGTGATTTGTGAGGTGACTCCTCTGCGACCAGGTGTTCTGAAGGTGGCCCCTTCCTGCGTGGTGGAGCGGCCAAAACGAGCTGGACGATAGGCGGCAGGCTCTAGCGGTGTTGATAATGGCTACCTTGGCAGCAGGGGCCATTCCCCTTGGTTCAGGATTTGTGGTCAAGGACAGGAACAGCTCACCACCGGCGTTCTCGATAATCCCCCCTTCCGCTCAAGTTGCCGGTTGCTCGTCCGTAGCCGGTCTCATCCAGGCTTCGCAACCAGTGTCCTCTCTGCGCTTGCTTGATGACGGTGGTCCGTTTCGACCATGGAGTCAGAGCTGTCGGGGCTGCAGTTGGCCTCGTGTCTCCTCCATGCTTCCAGTGGGACCACCGGGCTGGCAATGGGCGACACGATACTATAAGTCTTCGCTTCGCCGTTGCTTCTGATTTGCTATACATCAGCGTTGACGCGTATCTCCGCGAGGAACTACCGCAATTAGCCCTAGACGGAGGCGCGTGCATTAACACAGGGAGGACTCTCGCAGTTTAAGTGGTAGGCGGGAAGGCAAGCGCGGCACCAGCCTCGACCCTGGGTCTTCCCCCTCGGTTTCGGCGCGCTTCTTCTTTGCCAGGCCCCTGGCTTTTACGACATAGCTTGCCCTCCAGATTCCTCATAATGTGCAGACTCGGCTGCCGACGCCTGCAGGTCCCTGCCTCCATCGCCCCCTCCACCTGCCCCTCCTCATCCTAGTTGATCATGCACGAGTCTGTGCGGCAGCCCCGCTCCGTCGCTTTAACAACGCCCGACGGTGATGACGATGAGTACGACGTATATTACTTCTACCCATCCCTCAATCGTGCCAACGAGGTACGCCCGTTTGCCGTTCCCTGCGGTTCGTTGTCAACGTACTTACACCATCGTAGCTTGCCAGTCAATTTACGCCTTTTGACGCGTCCTTGGATGACAACACGCCCTCCTATGTCTCCGTCGTACGTATCCCTCTGCCCATTAGCCTTGCTCTGCCATTCACACTTGGCGTCAGCTCTCTTTCCCTTCTTACTCGTTCAACTCGGACTTCGTCTTTCCCGACCCCCATGTTAGTGTCCACGACATTTCGACATTGGGGTACAGCGCACTGTTTAGGAGGGGGTTGTGGGCTCAGGTATGTTCGTTCCCCACCCTGTCCTGCGTTGGTACCGATATGTTCCCAGTCCCGCTGCGTCTCCCGACGGCTAAATGCCTTCATCACCCGTATCAAGGAAGCATGCTGCTCCCTAAAAAACCGCTTCCGCCGCCACCGTCGCCGCACGCCTCCAGTCGCCTGAACCTACTCGATACGAAGTTATTGGTCCACAAATTGGCAAATTCGATTCAAAGAAAAGAGGACCGCGAAAAACGCGCACATGTGACACCAAGCCGCGCTGTACAAAACTATAATCTACGGAGAACAGGGAGGTGACACGCGTATCTTCTTGCTCTTTTCTACTGTATCATATATGCAACGTATTGATGTCATTCGCACATCTTGGTCGATGTTCTGCGGGAACAGCGTGATGACCCAACACGGTACTCTTTGCTCAGGAGTGTCAGTAGATCTCCGTTGTATAGGAACGCCTACTGAATACACGGGGAGGGTAACTGACCTGCCATCTGCTGCATGTTCTCAACACGTTGTGATCAGAGCGGATTGAAGCGCAGTGAATGCTCCGCTCGGTCACCGCGTCGAAGATATTCCTCGCTTTGCAACGAATTGACGAACGTGGCCGTAGGCTAACCTTGTACCTTGCACGATCATAGATGCGAGAGACGACGCAGCTCCGAGGGGGATCTACGCTCCAAGGCTCGAGACCTTGAAGCTATCATGAGACCACACAGGCGCGAATGGGGGCGACGCCACACTGCGCTAGCCTCACCGGTTGTGCGAGGCAAGAGCGCATTCTTGCCGTTCCAGTGTGCGAGTGGCTCTAGACATATGCAGGGTGCTAGGCCCATGTGTTTGCGGCCACAGGTGTAGCACGCCAACAGAGGGTTGTATATACGGGACTCATGAGACCTGGAGTTGATCGAAGGACGTGCAGGTGCTGTTACGTCAATAGCAAATACGATGGTCTGATGTATTGCTTGCTTCCGCGAACAAGCATCTGGCCCTTCGGTGAAGACGAGTTCAGCTCCAGTGTGGGCCAGTGACTGACTGGGTGGAGTGTACATGTGGAAAGAGACTGCTCGACGGCACAGCATGTGGGATTCGCGGCAAATGCCGTGGCCACATGCAGGCGTCGCCGAATAAACTTTGCCAATGCATACACTCACCACGACACCACCAGGCCTCTTCCGCCCTCGCCATTACGTATGTCCTGCCTCTCTTCTCTGTGCTTTGTCTTCTGGCGGCACGCAAGATGGGCGGCGGCCTCAGTAAAAGACACTTACTGCTCACACGCTTCGTCCGTGGACGAGGCTGATCGTATCGTTGTTGATGTGGCCGAAGAAGGCCCTTTGATGTACGCGTGTTTCCCTGCAGGCGTCGTGCCGACGGACCTTCGAAGGACTCTTCATTTCCGGGGACGCTCATCCTTCCGTGACTGGTGCCGCCACGCCAATCCTGGCCTCCTCACGGTACGTCCGCCCCTTCTGCGCCTCTGCATGGTCCACCTGAACTTCCTTCTACACGATGAAACAGGCTCTTCGGCTTCGAATGACGCTCATCGGGGATCCTTATACCCCTGGTCACGACCGGTCGCCAGGGCGCAGGGCGAACAACAGTTTCTGCATTAATATATGCGTCTGTATCGGCGCGAGCGTTGTTCTTCACCGCCAATACTAGTCCTCGTTCCATGCTTATCATCGTCGTGGTTGTTTAGGTGTGGTGTCCGGATATGCGATACTCGATTGTCCTTGCATTCTCTCTTCGTCCTCAAGGCTACCAGCGTCTACAGCTCTGGATCACCGCCTGTGCCATGCTATGCGCGCTGCATGTTATTGTCATGGCTCTCCGTATCCTACCTATAAGACCCCTGGGGACTACGGATACCCATCGGACAGACCCCCTCCCCCTCGCAGCCCTTTTTCAAGTTCACTCCGCCACAAAAGGTCGTCGACACCATGGCGTACCCTGCATACGAGACGTACTCGGCTGGCTACCCCCTCCAGCATTCTCTCTCCCATGGGCCTCCAGTCTATGGTGTTCACCCCACCGAGTTCGGGTACGCCGACCCGGGGTATGGCGTTGCGTTCACGGATGTGAGTCGACTGACGGGCCCGGCCCCTCCCAAAGCCACCCTTTGCTAACACGAGATGTAGCCCGGATACGCAACCAGCGGCGTGTACCCTGCGTACGGGCCTCAACGCTCACTCAGCCAATACGGCCGAGGTATGCAAATCCGTGCCCCCGCGTTAGGTCGCCGTCGGCTAACTCGTGCCCGTCCAGCGTACGATGATCTTGACATCCGAGACCCGTACTACGCTGACCACCGCCGTAGTGCTCCATACGGTCTGCAGCGTCGGGCTTCACGGATGTCGCGCTCCCTCTCGCGCATGAGTCGCCATGCCGGGATGGGGTACGACGCTATGCGGTCCACAGTGATCAAGTTCAAGCGCAAGGGCGGCTTCCGCAGCGGCATCACGCTCGGGGAGGCCATGTCCGACGCGCACCTCAGCCAAAACCACGAGTACAGCCTGTACGACCTCAATGCCGATGCTCGTGGACGCATCATCCTTAAAATACGGGTACGTCTGCCGTTACTTCACTGCACCCGACAACGAAGGGGCACATGGGCTAACCTGGTGTGGTCTGCAGTGGACGGGATACAACTCGATGACGTACGAGCTGCCCGCGGACTGCTACGATGGCCGCGTAGAGCTCCAGACCTTGGCGCGAAGGATCGCGCGGGCCTGCGTCCACTTCTTGCAGGTAAGCATGCGTCCTGCGGCCTGCACCGCAGCTGTGTCCCGTGTACCAGAACCGCGCCACTCACGACCTTTGCACTCACCCCGCAGGCAAACATGATTCCCGTCTCGTGGGACCGTGTGATCCTCTACCACCTGGAGGAGATCTCCCCCGGCACCTGGCAGCCCGTCCTCTCCACCAGCTGAGGGGCCGGCGCGCCGCAGTTGGGAACGACGTCCCCACCTTTCACCCTCTCGCTCTCGGATTGGAATCCGCTATTATGGACTATTGCCCTCGAGACATGTTTTTGCGGAAACCGACGCCTGCTTGCAGGTCAAGCGGTCGGGTCGCAAATTCGATGGAGGCATTCGTGTTTATTTGTTCATTGCTCATCTTTACGACCGGTCACGACCCCATGTATACATACATGTACACGGCATCTGTATAACACCACACATTGACTCAATGGCATTACAGTTTACAACGGGATGGGTAGTGGGAAGCCGGATATCCCAGAAAGGCTTGTATTACGAATTATGAGGGAAAAGAAGAGAGGGTATCCGTAGTATGTGGACTACTGTAGTAGCTATCGTTTGCTTCGAGGCCGAGGGTTTAGTGCCTCCTCCGCTGGCCCAAAGTATGCCGCTTTGAACTGGAGGTGCTGCGTATGCCGAGCGTGCGTTTGATCTTCGTCATGAGGGAAACGTGAGCCTCGTCACGCCGACCCTGCAATGAGGATACCGATGTCAGCTGAGGTCTTATGAGACAGGGTGAGCAGCGCAGGATATATACGGACCATAAGCGTCAACTCGCGCTTTGCGTGCTTCCTACCGGAGCGTGTGGTGTTTGGATATCGCAAGTCATGGGGACCATCGGAAACGGTTTTTGTCGTCAAACTGTTCCCTCTATCCTCCGCATGGGGCATGCGGAGTTCGTGCTGAGGTTCCTTGCGCATGCAGTTGTGGTGGAGAGTGGATCCGGACATCCGGCAAGCTCCGCAGCAAACTTGCAAGCGCCGAGTAGCTCTATCCCGGGCCGCCCGCGACGTTCCTCAGTGCCCCACCATCTGAACGTGCGCGTGAACTGCCGCCACCTGCTTTCCTCGCGCTGTGTTGTCCCAACTTCCCCATCTTGCTATGAATGGTGAACTACCCTGCAGATGACGTTGCTTCATTGGTGATCTCGACATATACAAATCTGAAATTCAGGCCTCCGGACGGCCAGTTCACAATTTTAGCTGCGTTCGTTCTCCGGGACGGCGAAGATATCAAGGTCATTTCTCTCGGGACCGGGTCCAAATGCCTACCAGCCGCCCGACTCCCACAGAACGGGGATGCTCTGCACGACAGCCATGCAGAGGTCCTCGCTCGCAGAGGCGCCATCCGGTGGCTCCTCGAAGAAATTTCGCGGAGCTGTGACATGCAGACCCGGTGGATATGGAAAGGCCAAGATGGAAAGTACGCGCTGAAGGCGGACGTCAAGCTCGACATGTACATCTCTACACTACCATGTAGGCGATCCGCATTCTGCCTTCCAAGTATCTATCAGTGTCTAACTACTCCAACAGGTGGGGACGCCTCCACCCGATATCTGGCATCGTCCCAGGACGCTGAGATGGCTGCCCTGAAGGACTCCACCCCGTTCCCGGAGCTCCCCCCAGGCACCGCCTCCCGAGGACGGGATAACTATTCACTGTATGGTGTGCTCCGTACCAAGCCCGGCCGCGCGGACTCGCCGCCGACGCTGTCGATGTCGTGTAGCGACAAAATCGCGGCGTGGAACGTGTTGGGCATCCAGGGTGCTCTCGCGTCGCGCCTCCTGCGACCGGTGTACATCGATCGCGTGATCGTCGGGGAGGTCGCACAACCCATGCGCCAGGTCGTCCTCGAAGATTGCCAGAGGGCCTTGCACGCCAGGCTGCGCTCGATAGCGGGTTCGTACGGTCCTAGCATCGCGGGTATTGCTATCGAGAACTTAACCGATGGGTGGACAGGCTTGCCAGCTCCTTTTCAGCCGAACGTTCCCGTCATCGAGTTTACGTCGGTCTCGTACTCACATTCGCGCTCGGCCCTTGGACCAAGTGTGAGTAACGGATGTAACGACTGTAAGTCAGTCGTTTAATATACAGAATTCGCACCGCTGATATCAGAGCTGCAAGCCCTCTGTTACATCGCGGACTCAACAAGAGCTAGCGAGGTTCTCATTAACGGTGTTCGTCGTGGTATATCGCCAAAGCATCGCCACAATCCGAACTTTAGGTTTGTCCATTGTGGATCGTGTCCTTCCCGCGATTGATGTCCACGGTCTCTCCAGGCCGGTGCTGTCCAAACTTGTCTTGTACGGTCTTTTCAAGGAGGTCGCGGCTAAGCTAGACATGTCACTAGTCCTGTGAGTAGAAAGTTGTGTCGTTTCATGTGCGCTGACCGATTCCTTTCAGGAAACACACCTACTTCGAGGCAAAACAATGTGACGCGGGCTATAGTGCAGCAAGAGCTATTCTCAAGGGATCTGGCGGGCCTTTCGAGGGCTGGGTGACAAGTGGACGCGAGTGGGAGGAGTTTACTTCGCAGAAACCTCTTCCGTCTTAATCAATCGTTCATGCCCTACAACTGTCAGAAATGTCCGCTCTCCGATCAGCGGATGAGTAGGTGGTCCTAGAGGATTTGGAAGGGCCACAAGGATGGTCCACGAAACGTGGGGGAGCCAGCCACATTCCCGGGGAAACGCCTGAAGAATATCACCAAGACCCGTCAATGCATACAATTTCCTTCCATTGTCTAATTAGAGGTGCTAATAAATATTGTACTCAAGCATACAAACGCAAGAGGAACGAACCCTGTCATCGAGAGTAGTCCCAAGACCCGACCAAGTCACAATAGGTCCAGGACACGTACAATGAGAAAATTATCACTAGAAGAAGGCAGAGGTATCCCAAGAACTACAATACCGTCCCTAAAGTAAAAGGAAAATTGGGACAGCGGCAATAGAATAGATATTGAACAGAGATGCGGTATGGACGACAATAATCACTCGTCGTGCATATTCTACGAACGTCTCGAGCGTGTAGATCATAGGGAGGAGTCAAACCGTCGTAATACAGTCATTACATGTCGTGATACATCTTAGATTCTAACGGACAGTGGTGAGCAACGTGAAGAGATCATATCGTGAGCGACAGTCACCGTGCATCTACGGGTGTGCACGACGGTTCATTGCCGTTGATAGGCGGGATATTTGCGTCGGAAACCTCAACGGCGGTAACGATTGGAGACAGGCTATTGGGTGACCCGTTGAGGGTGGCCATATCATCGTCGCTCTGCGGGCCAAGCGTGGGACTGGAGCGTTCGGAGCGTGCATTGACCTCTGCGAGTTCCTTGCGCAGAGCCTCAAGTTCGCGTTCGAATCTGCGATGGTGTTCAGCGTCAGTCATCGATACGAAAATAACCAGATACTAACTTGCGACCAAATACTTCAATATAGAACCCTCCACCATTCCAGACAGAGACGGCGAAGAGAATGAGGATGTATGTGGAGCTCCAAAACGCGCTGTCGTACAATAGGAACACAGCAGGCAACTCGGTGATAATTGAGTACACTGCACTCGAGTTAGTCAAAGAAATCCTGTTGTGCATAGGCAGAACACAACGTACAGAGTTGTCCACCCATGAACGATATCTCCCTCTGTTCTGGCGGAATCTTTGTAAGAGCGCAGCCAATCGCACCACGCTTATCGTTGAGCAGCCACGTGAAAGAGGTAATTCTCTGCCCAGACTGGACCTTCGCACGACGGTCGATGAGAACGTACTGCAAAAGTGTTTTAGTGTCACCCGATCAGAAGGGCGGCAACCTGGGTTTACCTTCCAGTAAAGCAGTTGCCAAATGAGGTCTACTCAGATAATCAGCCGAAGTCACAACAAGATAAGCAACCGCCTCACAAATGATGCTGCTCAACAGCAGTGCGCGGAATGGTTGCAAATGCGGCACGTCACGTAGCGCGGGGAACCGTTGCTTCGCGTCGGGGTAGTAGTGCCTTACTTCACTGTCAGCCAAGATATCACCTGTGAGAGAGTTATAGACGTACCGGATGACGGAGAAGACGAGAGGCGGGTAGATGTGGATGAACAGCGAGGTAACCTTGTCCCAGTCGTGAAACACAAGACTATTCCTCCAAGTGATGACCGCGCTAGCCAGAGAACCCAAGGAGAGACAGTAACAAGCAACAAATAGGGCTGCACTGTCCGGCATGACCCAAATGAAGATGAGGTTGAGGACGTTGATATAGTAGCAGAGGTCAAAGAGGAAATAGTGCCAGGCGCGTTTCTTGTACATGTATACGCGCATCGGGAGGTAGTAGGCCGCTTGGACGGTATATGCGATGTGTATCCATCTAATGGGGATAGAGGTTCAATGCGCTGAAAATTGAGAGATATTGGAGAAGCAAACGTACTCGGGCGCCATGCCATAGAGCAACGCAGTGAAAAGCAAGGACATTACACCCAGGAAGAAAATGACCTTTTCTCGCGTCCGGACAACTTTGGCGGAATGCCAGGTCTGGGTGGCCTTGATCAAACGTTGGGAGACCTATCGAAAGGACGGGCGGGGTTAGAAACGGAGGATAGTAGGGCCGCTTCCGGCGCACGTTCGCACCTTGATCTTGTACCGCTGAACCTCGCGTTCGAGCTGGATGTTGGAGGAGGGCATTATCCTGAAAACACCCTCCTTGAGAACGTCTTTCTTGAGGTCCTGGAGCGTTTCCTCCGCGCGCAGCTTGAGACGGTCGCTGGTCTTAGCCAGATGACGCTGCAGGAGGTCGAGATGAGAGTCGAAATAGGTCTCCATAGTGTCTACCACGACGCGTCAACCACGCTCGATAGACAGAGGAATATAAAGGGACACACCGAGGAGCGTAAAGCCGCTAGCCCAGTCTGATATTTCGTCCCTGACGAAGCGTTCAAAGGGGGTCGAGAAGCCACCGCTTGAGCTGTCGCGCCTTTGCGCGGGCGGCGGGGGAGATGGGGGACGGGAGGAAGACGGAGTGGCCATGTTAGAGGCCGGGGAACGTGAGACAACGGGAGGTTGGGCGAGATTTAGAGCAAAGGGGGAGGTGAAAGCAGGGGCGGGTCGACAAGCCACGGAAAGCGACGCATGTGCGACGCGTTCGTCCTCGAGTGGTCCACAGCCGTCACAGCGACAGCCCCCGAAATCACACTCCAGGTCCTTCTCCATGACATAAGCACCGTCACGTGAGGCCCCGCGCCACGAGGCCGGATTGGAGGAGAGGAGCCGCGTTCCACGGCCGACGACGGACGAATCACTTGGCCGAAGGCTCACCAAATCCCGTCGCAGGCATCCTTTCCCTCTCACCCTCACCACCATCTGCCATGTTGCGCTCGTCACTCTCCAAGTCTCTCGTTAACGCCACCTCCCGCGCAAGCAGGCTTGCTCCTAGGCCCGTCCTCGCCCGCGGCTACCACGAGAAAGTGATCTCACACTACGAGAAGCCCAGAAACGTATGTCTGGCCCCGCCTGGACTTACCCCAACGGTTATCAGATAACTCACGCGCCCTCCCCTCCCCCAGGTCGGGTCTCTCCCCAAGAACGACATTGATGTTGGCACTGGCCTGGTCGGTGCTCCTGCGTACGTCTTTTTTACTTGCCTCCCAGGGTCTCGGTCCGCTATCCTGACCCCGCTTCCTCGGCGTTCAGGTGCGGCGATGTCATGAAGCTGCAAATCCGCGTGGACGAGAACGGGATCATCTCAGACGTCAAGTTCAAGACGTTTGGATGCGGGAGCGCCATCGCGTCCAGCTCGTATATGACCGAACGCGTTAAGGGGCTGTCGTTGGAGGATGCCGAGAAGATCAAAAACACTGAGATTGCGAAGGAGCTGTGTCTGCCTCCGGTCAAACTTCACTGCTCCAGTACGTTCACCTTGTTCTCATTCAACCATCTCGTTGCTGACTTTCTTCTGTCTCAGTGCTCGCTGAGGATGCCATTCGATCCGCCATCCGGGATTACAGAAATAAGCGAACCAAGTTGGGCAACCCCAAGAAGTCCGGCTTCATTGATGTCTCCCAGAGCGCCGCGACCGGCGAGACAGTCGCCGCCGCTCATCCACCGTCAACCGCGTAAAAGCATGTCGTAGCGTAGTAGTCTTTTTCTTGCCTCCTTTCAATTCGCACCCTTTGTATTATTACTTGTTCGCATTTATATCGTAGCATCATCGCATTATCGCATTACAACTGTCTAGAAAAGCTTGCATGGGAATAGAGAGCAGCATCCAACACATCGCTCTCCGGTTACTTCTGAGTGGAAGTTCCCTTCTGACCAACAAAAGAGAATGTTCCACTCGAGAACCAACGCTCGTTGGCCTCCTTGACGCGTGCCGCCGCGGCAGCGCGGTTCGTAAGCTCGAAGCCTGCGATACCACCAATTAGTGATTTAAACAACTATCAGCGTGCATGCAGTGCGTACCTTGGACTGGTGTGACGGTGAGCGACGTCGCAGTTCCGGATGTCGCACTCGCAGTGCCGCTCTGGGCTGCCTGCGTGAGCGCCGCCATGCGAAGCTTGTTCGCCTTCGAGAGTTTGGCTGTCCCCGAATAGGCGTTAGTGTCAATAAAGTGATCGTTGCTCACAGGAGATGAACCGACGACGCTGGAGAAGCCATCGAAGAAGACGGGAAGCTTTCTCGCCTTTCGACAACGTTCTGTATGGGAACAGGGGTGCCGGGAGGAACGCGTACGCACCTCGGCTCTTCGCCTCGCCCACACCTGCCCGCACCTTGCCGGTGCCAATCATTCCGAGGCCCTTGGTCTGGTCGAACGCGCCGACCTCCTCCTCGGCTTCGCCGAACGCCATGCGGTTCTGCAACTTGCGAAGCTCGGTCTGCGCATATGCTTCCTTGGCCTTTCTCGCGCTGTGAAGCATATTAGTCAGCATACATGAGGGGCGGTGGCTCTCGACGATACGAGCTCACCGTTTACCCCCACGACGCTTCTTGGGGCCGTCGTTCGGGATGGGCAACGCCTTCACGATCTTGCTTGGTGGTGGTGCCGCAAGACGGTCTATGTGCTTCTCAATTTTGTCTCGAAGTTGCTGTCCATATGAGCCTACGATCTCGGTTAGTAAAGAGGATACGATCCGAGTGTCTCAGGAAAAAACAAACCATCTCTGCGTGATCTCTCTAGGTCCATACGGGCAGCCAGAGTGCACTTCGCACCAACAGTCCGCTGCACCTTCATGCGATACTCTGGCGGGGTTCCCTGAACGATTTCAGACTGGAACACGAAGCCTGTATGCTTCCGTTGAGTTGCAGATGAGAACCCGGCAGCAATCTTTTTCTGGGCGCCGAGAAGCTAAGGCAGACCCTGTCAGTACGAAGCTAGGGAGTGAAAGGCAAGGGATATACGGACATAGACGTTACACGATGGCATCTTGGCGACACCGGAGAGGCCACCGGCAACACCGAGCAGTTTCGCAGCTGTGGTGGTACCGACGATAGCGGATAGGTTGGGAGCAAGCATATTCATTCGTGAGCTAACGTACTGGAAAATCTGCGACACAAAGATAAGCGAACTGGGTTTTAACGCACGCCTGACAAAATCGCATACCTTCTTGCGCGCTTCCTCTAGGCGGTCGGCCAGATCACAAGCTCTTTGAACGGCCTCCCAGCTTGCGTCCGTAAGGGGCTGGCCGGACGTTGTGGTAGCAGTAACCAGAACACTCATGATGATGGCGGCGGGAAGAATGCCTTGGAGGTCGACCTTCGTAGGGTCCTCTGCATTGGCGAGGGCTCGTACTGAACGAATGTACATTGCGGGGTCGGTTACCAGCTGCTCGAGCTCGGGGAATTTCGGTGCATAGTGATCTCGGATGAACTACATGGATAGGGCGGTTAGCCGGTAGTCCGTGTCTTGCTCTACCTAGAACAAATGATACATACCTTATGCACCACCATTATCTCGTTGTCCACGTCGACGGAGAGGTTGTTCGCCTGGACGATGAGGTTGTACTCCGGATTTGAGTGTGTGGACAAGGCCATTTGCTCCGGCGTGCTTGGGTTGGCCTCATACTTCTCAATTTCCTGCAATCGTGTCAGCGGTAATTAAAAAAGTGTAGTTAAACAACATATAACGCGTGCTACTCGCCTTGAGAATGTCGTTCATGCGTTTACCACCCTCCAATTTAGCCACCTTCCGCACATCTTCCACCGCACCCAGTTCCATGCGTTGCACTTCCTCCGCATCAAGCTCTTCGGCCGGCTTCACACCCCCTTCTAGCACCAGACTTCCCACTGCTTTAGCTCCAGCGTCACCCTCCCCTGCCTCTTCACCTTCTGCGTCCGACATGTCGTCGTCCTCATCCGCAGGCGCCTTGCGCTTAACTCCGGCAGAGGCGGATGTACTGGCCTCGAGCTGTTGTTCCTCGTTGTCTTCGTACTCATTTTCCTCTCCAGAGAGGCCTTCGAGGTCGGCGAGAAGGTCGTCGGGGAGTGCGGCCATAATGGAAAGAAGGCGAGTGGTTGTTGAGGAGAAAGAGAGCTGCCACGACTAGACGCCCGTTGCGGTGCGATCGACTTCCATAAACGGAGATGGGTTAACCAGATGCGGCGAGTTGACCGGTGACCTCCCGCCTCTGCATCGTGCTTCCGGCTGTGGCGTACCGTCATGCAAGTGGTTGGCGACGGTGTGCACTCACCTCGCGAGAACAAAAAGATAAAGACGTAATGTGGCGATCATCCATAACTTCCAGCATCGCCGTTCGATTAACACTCCCAAAGCCGTGTTATCATCCGCTAGACCGGTCCTGAAGGTCTTTTTCTGTGATTAGATCACCACCTGAGGGAGCTGTGGGTAGGAGGCATCTCTAGCACATGGTGCCCAGGAAACAATTTCCGGCGCATGCTCCGGAAGGACTGTACAGTTGAGGGCGTCTAGGGGTGTGGCTACCCACGTGCCGCACGTGGACGCTGTGAAGCCCGGCCTGCCGTGCGAGACAACTCCGTCCTGCCTCCCTCCTTCCCGTCCTCATCGTTGGGTGCGACCAGGTCGCCACGCATCTCCTCCTACACTTGGCTCAATCGTCTTGATGCACGCCGCCGTCTTTCCGCGACCCTGTTGATGCATACAAGATGCTTTGAGGCATGTGCTCCCCCAAGTTGCGTAACCTGCCCTCCATCCCCCTAGCTTCCACCACTCCTCTGGCAGCCTGTATGCGTGCGCATACAATGCGGCGATGGTCATTTCCACGATGTCTGGCTGAAGGTAAGATCTCTTGCCCCTGCTCTCTCAGAACTGGACCGGTTGGTTGTGTCCGCCCTTTGGATGGATGGGGCGATTTTTCGATCGCGTCAAGTATGTTTATGCACATCGTTCTCCTTCATGGTTCATCGTTGCTCATCATCCTCAATGATATTTCTAGATTTTTCGACCCTTGTATTCATCGGGGATGCGGTCGACGCTGCGACGCCGCTTGTACTCGTTGCTGCGGATGCAGAGCTAGCGTCAGCACAACCCCCAAAAACCAATTCTCCAGGTCGTTTAGAGATTTACAAGGATGCCTCTTGAAGCTGGGAGGATGGTACGGAGGTGGATTAGGTACTGTCTGCGTGAGTGCTTCCCCTGTTCCTTCCCTCCCAACTGTTCCCGACCGTTGTTGACACATTTCACATTCCGTTAGGTATATACTCATTGTCTGTTGACACTACGTTCATCCTAATGAGCAAGCATCCTCTATCCCTCCAACCAGCCTTCGTTGGCCACTTTGTCTAGACTCCCGCCGGCAGCGTCAAAGAGGACTGCCATTACGGGCAACATCAATTACATAAGCAGGAATGTGGCTACCTCCTCCGCCCCCCAGTGTCTCGGCCCGCACACGATATTCGACCGGCCTCTGCGCGCCAGGCGCCGTTCCCGCCCCAACCACCCCCTCCAGTCAACTTCATCTCAACGCTACTCCCTCGCTCGCTCCATGACATGCCGCGTGCTACGCATCCAGGTCCTGCTGCACTCCGTAACCGCAACAGGGTCACCAACAAGACTCGGCTCAAGGTCATCCGAGATACCATCGAAGCTGACTCGATTGTCCTCGATGAAGACGAGGAGAAGGCCAGGGTCGTGTCTACGGCCGGTGTGGACGCAGAAGATGCCAATGTACGTCTCTTCCTTGTGCTTTGCTCGCTGTGGGCGACGATGTTGGTGGCTTGGGTGTGGCGCGCTCTCATTGGCTGGGACCGTGGGAGTTTCGTTCCGCGGAATGCTGACTCACCGTTCTGCCTTCCTATCTAGGAGCATCATTTGCAAGCAGTCCTCTCCGCTGCCGCGTCTCGGCACCAGGCCACAACGCGTAACACCCGGTCCGGTGAGACGAAGGAGAGCGCTCCCGCCGCCTACATTCCGACCCCAGATAGCACTGGTGTAGTTCAACACTACGATGTCCTGTATCCGCCTGGTCTCTGGAACGACCCGCATTCGTACGTCAAGTCTTCTGATACCGTCGAAGAGGCAACGTCCTTCGCTCTTGCTGGCGGGTTTATCTACTTCATGGATGAGCGCGACAAGGAATGGCTCGACAAGAACAACGAGCAAGCTCGCGGTGAAGGAATGAGTATGCAGGGCGCTGTGTCGAGTTCGGGTACGCGCTCCGGTCGTAGCGCAAAGGCGAAAGGCAAGGAGCCCGACATCGTCCAGGCGGTCCCCATCAACGAGGACGAGTTCGAGCTCGTCATGGCCATCTTCGAGAAAGTCACTCACGAAAAGACTGAGTTCCTCCACCACGTGAGTGTTCCTTCCGTCGCTGGCGTTAGCACACCTCCAACCTCGCAACAGGGCCTTGAACAAGGGGCCCCATTCCCTCCATTCTCCGACTACCAAGATACCTTCGCCTTTTCCCTCCACCCCAACATGTTCGCTGTATATTCCGTACCGAGTTGGATCCCTGTACCGCCGCAAATGCTGCGTTACGCACGGATAATCTACCCATACTGGCGCGAACGACGACAAGAGCGCGACGGTCACCGTATTATCCCCGCCGTGAACGTGAGTACATCATCCTCGCCCGCCAGTTCTGGCGCTCATCTCAACGCGATACAGCTTGACGAAAGCGACACTAAGAATGAGTCGTACATCTGCTTCCGGCGGCGCGAGATCAAAGCTGTGCGGAAGACCCGTGCATCGCAGACTTCGTACTCCGATAGGATGGTCCGGTTGCAGAATGAGCTTGCCATGGCGCTCGATATCATCCGACTCGTTCAACAGCGCGAGATCCTGAAGCAGGATTCACATCAACACGCCTCCAGCTTATGGGACAAGCGCCAGACCCTTGCTGACGTGAAACGTGCTCATCCCTCACTCGGGACGAAAGAGGATGACGAGTTGTTTCTCGACAAAGAGAGGCCTCCAAAGAAACCGAGGGTCGAGACAAGGTACGCTCCACTCCGCACGCCCTACGTCGCATGACCAGGCGCTGATCTGTAGTAGCAGCCGGGCATCACTGAAACTTCGTCATCCACCTCGCGAGAATGGCGATGTTGGCTCCCCCGTCGCTCAACCGACCCCCGTCGTTCGTCCAAAGGAGCGATGCGCTGCAATTCAAAGTGCAATTGAGTCTGAGATGCAGCGTTTGAAGGAGAAGGACAAGTCTTGGGAGGATGCAACCGACGTAAGTTGTCAACAAGGCTATAGTCAGAGCGGGGTATTGATTCGGGACCGTAGAACCCATACCAGGCGCTCCCAGTCAGCTTCAACGCTCGACAGTTCAAGTTCATCCCTCCGCAATCGATTCGCATTCCCCCTGCGCAGCTTTTCACCGACGATGACGAGAATCCGGTTAAATATCACGCCGGCCGTGTCAGAACAGCTCGAGGTGGGCGCAGAGTGTTAGATCGCCGCTTTGTCAACTGCAGGCTACGAGCTGCCACCTTCGACAAGAACGAGGTAGAGGAGAGGGAATTCAAGCGGAGGGTAGACGAACGGTTCCGGTACGACGATGACGATGCCCCACCAGCGGGCCCACGGGGGTTGGATGAACAGGATCGCAAACTGATTGACGAATGTCAATCGAGGTAAGTTCTCAACTATGTGTCCATGTTTAACACAAAGCTAATGATGACTTCGTAGTCGTTTGATGTTCACAATGGCCCACACAGACGACTATCTGGCGAAGATGACTGTCGACCCCACGCTACGGTTGTCTTCGGGCGATGTGAAGCCGTATCATCCTGGACCTCCACCTACTACCATGATCAAACCTCCCCCTCATGTTCAGCGTCCTCAGCCTGTGTCCACCGTTCCTGGCGTCAATACGACGACGTCCCAACTCGCAACTACACAGGTGAATGGTACACCGATAGCTGTTCCAGCGCAGGTCAAACTTGCACATCTTCGCATCTCGTCCAATGGTAACATGCGTGTGCATCCGGGTAACGGCGCGAATGGTACCCAACACCCTACTTCCCCTCTCTCGACACCTCCCTCCAGCGCCGCCCTCAACAACGCCACAGAAAGCCAAGTCTCCCCTCCGAGGCCAGACGTGGATGTCAAGATGGCGTCGCATGGTAGTCCAAACGGCGTTCCTGCGCATCCGGAGCCTGTCTCTGCGCCTATGGCTTCGCCCACCCCTCCTTCCAAGCCTGTCGCATCGAACAGCAATGTCAATGTGCCCAACTTGACGAACGGTTATCACATCCCCACGATGCCTGGCTACCCCACCGCTGTTAAGGGCACTTACGGGCATCCGCGACCGAATGGTTTGATCCAACAGATGCAGTCGCTGCAGGCGATGCTCCCCACAGACAGTGTTAACCTCGCGCTCCGGCAACCTGGGGCATATGTCATGCCCAACAACGCGTACCCGATGCAGATGCCAGGAGGGCGACCTATCCAGTGGCCAATGACAGGCCAGCATTCTCCGCCCACCGTCAACATTGCTGTCGATGGCTCTTCCTCCCAACCACCGGCTAGCTCACCCGGACGCGTGCCGTCTGCGAACGGTATGCGTGCGCCCCAGCTATCGCAAGGGCGATCCATGGCCAACCAGCAGGTGCTCGCCGCCAACCAGGCCATGGCGGCGGCGCAAGCAGGATCTCACATCGCGCGACTGACACCCCATTCCCCCACTCCACATATGCTCAGCCCCAACCTCGCCGCCGCCCAAGTCAATGTGCACTCGTCGCCAACGCGGACGCCACAGCCTGCGATCCCCAATCCTTCGCCGTCGTTGCAGTCGAGGCAACTGGTTGGAGGGTCTGGCGCAGCGGGTTATTGATACTTATGCTCTTAACCCCCACTGGTACTCATGAACGCGTCGACTTGTTACTATACTCCCCTACTCCGTCTCGTATGCATTAGGTAGTTACTCCCGCATTTTGTCGTATACTGTATTCTTATGTTGCATGGATTCTCTCGACTTTAATACGCGATCACGAATCCTAGTGATCATTGCGCGTTGTCAAAACTGTAAACATCCTCTCGTGTGTGCTGTGTGTGGTAACGCGATGACGTCTACGCCGACGCCGACTTGGTGATTTTTCTCGAGAAGGCCGCGTCGGGGGAAGCCACCGGGAATGGGGATCGAGATCCGGCAAGCTTAAGCGAGGACCGCGCTCAGGTGATCGTGCGGGGAAGGGGGACAGCCAAGCTCCGGCCATCCTGCTCTCCTTGACGCGTCCGCCAGGCTCCAGCTTTCTTCCTCCAACTTCGACCTTGTCTTCTTGTCGTCTACCTCTTTACTGGCGGCTGCGATACAGCATGCGATTCGCCACGAGGCCGGTGCGAGTCGCCCAGAGGGCTCTGGCAGCGAGCGGGAGGAGAGCATACCACCCCAACGTCCTCCCCTCCCTCTTGTCGACAACCTCGCCGGAATTCAAGGCCAAGTCGGACTCCATGGATACGCTCGTCAAGGATTTGGAGGACAAGTTTGCAGTCGTCAGGCAGGGTGGTGGTCCGAAGGCGGCAGAGCGGATGCGGAGTAAAGGGAAGAAGCTCCCTAGGGAAAGGTTCGTCCTTTTTCTTGTCTCCACGGATTGACACACCGTCGGGCGGGGAAGACTTACAGTGTATATTAGGCTAGCATTGCTACTCGATCCTCACACACCTTTCCTTGAGTTGTCCCAGCTCGCGGCGCACGATGTCTATGGAGAGTCCGTCCCTGGCGCGGGTCTCATTACCGGTATAGGTCGGATAAGCGGGCGAGAGTGCATGGTCGTGGTTAACGACGCTACCGTTAAAGGAGGCTCGTATTACCCGCTCACGGTGGGTGATACAAGCGTTCTCCATGGCGAGCCGGAGTGAACGGTACCTTGTCCCCAGGTCAAGAAGCATTTGCGTGCCCAGGAGATTGCCCGGGAGCATGGGTTGCCTTGTGTTTACGTTGGTACGTTGCTCCACTTTCCCGGTTCTTTCGTATTCTCATGTAGACCATACAATAGTGGAGTCCGGAGGCGCAGCCCTTCCCCACCAAGCTAATGTAAGAACACCTTTGGTTGCCAAATAGCTGATCTCCATGTAGCTGACAGCATCCTGCAGGTATTCCCAGACAAGGAGCACTTCGGCCGTATATTTTACAACATGGCGCAGATGTCTGCACTCGGTCTCCCTCAAATAGCCATTGTGCATGGTATCTCTGTTGCAGGCGGCGCATACGTCCCTGCTATGGCAGACGAGAACATCATTGTGCGGGAGCAGGGCCGCATTTTCCTCGCCGGACCACCGCTTGTGAAGGCAGCGACGGGTGAAGAGGTTGACGAGGAGACACTCGGTGGAGGGATGATGCACTCGTCGGAGAGCGGCGTCACGGATCACCTCGCGCGAGACGATGAGCATGCTATCGCGATTGCACGGGGTATTGTTGGCGACCTTGGCAAGGCGGGGTCGAGGGAAGTTCCTGTGAGTTGTCTCACAAACTGAAGGGCCGGGACGCATGCTGAATTTTCGTTAGCCACCCGCAGTAGCAGAAGACCCACTATATCCTGCACACGAACTCCATGGTATCGTCGGCACTGACGTCCGTCAGGCATTTGACATGCGGGACGTCATTGCGCGGGTAGTCGATGGTAGCCGCTTCCGGGAGTTCAAGAAGGAATACGGCAACACCATCGTCACTGTAAGACGCTTCCCGTGATCGTCCTGCCCAACATCACTTCTCACCGAACAAATTCAGGGATTTGCGCACATCCACGGCTATCCTGTGGGGATCATCGGGAACAACGGCATTCTCTTCTCGCAGTCCGCGCTAAAGGCGACGCACTTCATCGAGCTCTGCTCGCAGCGGCAGATCCCGCTCCTGTTCCTTGTGAACGTCACAGGATACATGGTCGGCTCGAAGGCAGAGAAGGGTGGTATCGCCAAGGACGGCGCGAAGATGGTCCGCGCCGTCGCGTGCGCGGACGTGCCCAAGCTCACCGTTGTCGTCGGCGGCAGCTACGGCGCGGGCAACTATGGCATGTGCGGACGCGCTTATGGGGGGCGTTTCCTGTGGATGTGGCCGGTACGTTATATCTCGTTCATCCGGGTGAAAATGTAACTCACGCGTCGTATGTGGTGCAATAGAACGCGAAGGTGTCGGTCATGGGCCCTGGCCAGCTTTCACAGGTCATGTCGCAGGTGTCGAAGGACCCGACGAAGCACTCGACGCTCAAGGACGAGATCGAGCACCAGTCGACTGCGCTGTACGCGTCGGCGCGGCTCTGGGATGACGGCATCATCCGCCCAGTCGACACCCGTGACACTGTCGGCCTGGCATTAGCTCTTGCAGCACGCGAGCATGGGGGCTCGAGTAGTTCTGCAGGTCGTCAGTCATATACGACTTGGGATGGAGACGCCAAGGGCTATGGTGTCTTCCGCATGTAAGGAGGGATCTGTCCATCCTTACGGCGAAGGACGGAGACAGACCGTGCATAACCTACAACGTCGTGTACATTTTATTCTACCGCACCACACAAATTCGCATACGCACTTTTACACTCCATGCTAGAAGCTACTAACGCTATATGCGACCATGAGGAAGGGCAACGATCAATGCAAATTAGCCGCGTCTCTTTTTGCGCACCGAATCACCTTCTTCGTCAATATCCATGGGGTCCACGTCGTTGGCCCGTTTTGACTTCCCTGGGGACGTAACTTCAGGCGTGAGTGAAGGGGCATTCCACACGTGTAGCTCGGAATCCTCGCCGCCGGTAAGCAAGAGACTGTTCTGTGCGCGGATGTGCTGTCAGTAGACAGCCCGCATGACAGCTAGAAGGAGCATGCAACATACCCTTTCATCCCACAAGACAGCCCGCACGACGCCGACATGACCTGTCGTCCAGGTCCGCTGGAGGACCCATGGTGCGCCAGGATCCGCGAAACTCGGCCGAGTGATCAGCGCGATGTCACCTCTGTCAAGCGACGAGCAATACCACGAATTACGGACTTAGCGTGTAGCCACGGGAATGGAAACAGAACGAGTAACGTACTCGTTTGAGCCGACGAAGATACACAGATCATTGTCCGCTTCCGCGGGAGGATTGGCGGTCGTGTGGCAACCGATCAGGTAATCCGTCACCCAGGTCAGGTCCTGCCGGTGCACGGAGGGCTGACGGATGTCGACCCCTTGAACGGGATCGAGCTGCTCGTGAAACGCTGCCGTCAGTCCATTGCATGCATGGTGCAACTCAGGGCGTGTCACTGTGTTGCAGTGACGTGTGTGACGGACCTCACTGTTCCACACGCCGAACGTCTCCATGTCGCTGGACGCCCATATCCCCGGCCGGCCTGCGCGGTCGTGCAGCCAGCCCGCTTGCGCGACGCTGCAAACCCAGTTGGCGACGTGGATACCCGCTTCGTCCTCGTCCGTCTCGTCCGCATTGCTCGTGCACACAAGGCCGTCCGAGGAGACCGACAGCAGCGTGTTCCCGTTATTCAAGGCCGAGGACGCAGCCGGCCGATAGAAGTGCACCGCGGTAATGTCGTCGGAGTGGGTGGACGAGTGGGTGCGCAGTGGCGCGGCGGGGTTGCGTGGGTCCCTGGAATGGCAGAACCCGAATGCGGATGCGGACGAAGGGAGGATCGACGCGCGTAAACACAGCAGACGGACGCGACAGCGGCCCTGGATCGGTCAGGCACTGGGAGTCGCAGGTCGAGAGTCGGAGCGGGAAGCCCGACTTACCAGTACAGGATGGCCGCGTCTTCGCCCTGCAGCTCGGTGCCTGCGGCGATGGTCAGTCCGTCCGCGGAGACATCACAGGAGAGCAGTCCGAGTGCGCTTCCGGCGGTGGATGCAGTCACTGGGAACATGACGGCGGGCGCGTCCATCAAACAAGCGATTCAACATTTGTGAAGTTAACGTGCGTTGTTGTTGGAAGAAGCAAAAGGCATCATATTCTCTATTGAGTGGTAGGTACATCTCGGTCAAAAGGGTGGGACGGAGGCTCACAGCAGAGTGCGGCAGTGCCTGCGCGCTCGTCCCAAACACGGACTGTGCCATCCTTGCCTGATGAAAGAAGGGCGTGGGTCGCAGCGTTGGCAACATTCGGAACGGATCTGAGGGTCGTGATAGAGGATGCGTGGCCCGGAAGGGTTTGGACATTCTTGAGACGCTCCTTGTCGAAAAGGTGAATCTGGTTAGACGGAGACGAGGCTGCAGCAGCGTAAGAGGACGGCAGGGACGCTATGGAAAGGACGTATGCCTCCGCGGGCAGTTTTGCAGACCGTTGTGGCCTTGGGGATGTCCTGAATGAGGGCGGGTCGAGGAGGGGGAGGGACATGAGGCGGGCGGGACAGACGTCGAAGGGGAGATGCAGACGGGGATCTTGGCAGGCGACGCGTCGTGGCAAATATTCCCGATCGGATGCCAAAACGGGGCAGCCGCTGACGTAAGGAGCCTGGCGATTTGTAGGCTAAGGGAGGAGTGCCAGACCCGGTCCCCCGCCTCGTCTCCCTTCTCTTCTCAATCCATCCTCCTTGCTGTCCGCACCGTCGTCGCCTTCACTGTCTACGACGTCCTCCACCCGTCGCGCCTCGCTGCCCCGTCTCCAAGACACCCACTCTCCTTTACCCCCAACGCTCTTTTGGCTCCCAACCCGCTCTACAAGCTTGATCTCCCTCCGGCTTTAGAGCTTCTCCCGCAAAAACGCCACTCATAGAGTTCATTACTTCACCTTCTCAGCTCTTCCAAGCTCGTGTATTATTTATACATTATCGAGTATGCGTCGCTCCCGTGAGTCTCCTTCCGCCTTCTGTTATGCACCACCGCAGGAAGTCGAGAGCTCATGCCCGCTACCTCACTTCGTCCTATGTTTCCTATGGAGTAGCCCCCCGCCTCAACCGTCTCCCCCAGAGGCTCGACTACACGCTTATCCCTGCGCCGTTGGGTACGTCTAGCTCGCTGCATCGTCCGTGCCTGCTGCAAGCTCACTTGGTGCCTGAAAATCCCAGACCTCACTTTGCCCCTGGTTGACGAAAAGGCTGAACTTCCCGCAATCATCGTGACCCCGTCCTCGCCCGTCTTCGAGAAGGAGTTCTTCATTGCTTTCCTTGCTCCTCCTCCAAGCCCTACGTTCGCCCAACGCTTGGGCACGCTCGTCCCATCATTCCGCTCGTATCTGCCCTCCCAGATACAGCTCCCCCAGTCACCTTTCAAGACCAGGTTCGACGATCGGACTAGTTCGTTTTCTCTCAAGGGCCGGATCCGCACGATTATCCTCCTCTTCCTCCTCCTTTTCATCATGGCTTCCCATGTCGTGATGCACCGTATCGCGTCTAACCACCCGCACCTCGAATTTGGCATCGTCTCTGATAACGACGTCGACCTCTCTGCGCTCACGCACACCGCCCAAATGGACGTCTTCGGCGTCGGCGGTAGGGCGGACGCGCAGGACGTCCCTGACGAAGCTTCGACTGCTGGTTTCTGGAACCTCCGTGCCCTATGGGCGCCCTCCGGCGCCACAAAGTCGAGGTCATTCATTGTCGCGGCGGAACCCGCGCCCGAACAGGGCAATGATAACGACTCGTCCAAGGAGCAAGCCCGCCCCAGGGCCGCCGCATAGGCTCCGGCCTCTTGCCGCCTTGCTCCATCTCCCATCATCATCACGTCATGGATGCCTATGGAACGTCGTGTACGTTGATTTGGAGGAGTTCAGCCTGTTATTCTTCGACATCCCCCCCTTTCCCCCTTCGTCGGGTGCAAGGTGTCGGTTCATCGGGCGTGGCTGGGTTGGCGCTGGTCGGTTGTGAAACGGGGTTCGTGCTGGAGTTAGGCGCGTGGAAGGGTCTGCTTGTCGCCCGCCCGGCGACAGACCTGTCATCGAACGTCTAGAGTTCGTCTTCTAGCCTTCCGATCGGCAGAGGTCATAGTATTCTCCCCTGCGTCCTGGATTCCATCTTCTGTTCCCTTTCCCATCGTCTCCGCCCTGACATCTGGCTCTCATCGCTTGGATTATTTGTAACTATGACGATTTCTTCACCTTCGAGCACCCCACACATATACAATATCTTACATAGTTTCGGTCTTACTACTGACTCGCCGGTGTTTGCATACTCCCGATTCGACTGAACCAGGGTTCCTCTGCACATCACAACGCTCACTGCTCATGCAAGCATGCTTGCCTCGTCACATGGACTCGGACTCGGACTCGACACTCGTACATATGCGCGCCCTGAGAGGCGGTTCTGCGGCCAACATTTACGACATGGGGCGTGCCTGGAGGGCGATGACATAACAGGACCGGGTATACCGTTACCGTACAGATACCAAATACTTATTACCAAACCGGCCGCCATCAGAAGGTGGTTACTGATGACTTCCCAACTTCGATGATGTCGGTGATGATGTGCGCAGTGCGCATATCACACGCAATAGCAGCGTTCACACGCCGGAACACAGTGCACATGCATTGATGATTGCTCAGTCGTGTTGGGAGAGCAGTACTGAAAGCAATGGACTGGGAATAAGTTGAGAACATGAACTGCTACATAGGTGGCACATACGGTACGTTTACGATTGCCCTTTCCCCCGCATTAATATTACGCACGGGACTTACACGTACAGTACTCATGAAATATTGTACTTCTATCCCGTTCACGACACGCTCAAACGTCCAACGTCCATCATGAACGGTCGGAAGCCGCCTTGAACGCTTCGTCACCGGAAGGGGTCGATCGGGCTCTCGCTCCTGTCCCTTCCCCTGCTCCTGCTCCGGCTGAAGCCTCCGCTGCCCACCGACGTACTCGTGTTCGTGTTCGTTCGGGCACGGCCTGACGCCGTGGGAGGCGAATCGACGCGGATCCGGCTGCCCTCGCGCGACGCCGCATCAGAGCTTGTCGCCCCATACCGAGTGGTGCGCCTGGGGCAGGTCTGTGACGAGGGTTGGGAGGATAGGGAAAAGCCTTCGTCGAGCCAGTTGACGGCGCGCCGACGGCTGATGGACTCGGGGGATGCGTTCGGGTCCCGTTCGGGATCCCGGTAATCCCGTTCGCGGTCTCTTTCACGCTCGGGGTCGAGGTTCGGGCGGACGAAGAGCTCGTCGCGGGGCGATGAGCCGATCAACAGCACACGCTGGAAAACCGGTCCCAGCATTAGTGTAATGACGAATGACGAAGGAAGATAAGAGAGGAACAACAGAAAAGGCAGGGCGGATCAGCGGGATATTCGGACACTAATAAGCGGCGAGACGAACGTGCGCACCTGTGCGGGGGAGAAGCCGTAGAGGCTCACGACGCTGTGCCTGTTACGGAGCGCATGGGACGCGCCCGAGTCACTTGCACTTGAGCCCATACCGTCCGGAATGGCCAGCGCGGGTCGTGCGCGGCGTGAGATGCTGCCCTTAAGCGTACGCACGCTCCCGAAGGCCGACGGAGAGGCCGTCGCGCTCTCCGCGACGCTTGTGCCTGTCATCGTGACGGTTTCGGCGGACATGGGGTCCGTGTCGTCATCCTCCTCCTCAGGGTCGCCCTCTTCTTCGTCGTATTCGGGCTGGGGGCTCCCGCGTGGGGACCATGAGATGATGAACACTCCAAGGAAGGTCGCGCCACAGCCATAGAGGAAGGTGAGAAGTTGGTGGAAGGTCGCTTTCTTGAAGTCACCGTAGAGGATTGCCGAACCCACGATGGCAGAGAGGTTGAAGGTTACGAACTGGGTAGGCACAACAATCTAACAAGGAGAAAAAATATAAACTTCATCGTCCAAACAATGCGAGGGAAGATTTACTTTGCTATCGAATCGCATGAGGGCGCGGTTGAGGTATCGTATTTGACCGATCCCAGTTCCGAGGAGCACCTGCCCCGCTCAGTTAGCACGTTCAAACGTAGACGCGAATATCGACATACAGCGACGACGGGGTACGTGATCCATTCCTTAAAGATTTGAAACCACTCCAGTGTCAGAAGCGTGGAGAAGGCCTTTGTTGATAACACAGTGAAGCCTCCTGTATGTCCTGTTAGCTCTGCCGACGGAAGACATTGTATATGAATAACGTTACCGAAGAGAGCACACAGTCCTACGTCCACATACACGAAGCGTTTGCCCGCGGGCCCCTCGGACAAGCCTGACAAGAGCACGATCCCGACGAGGTATGTCAAGGCATAAATCTCGAAAGGCCGTGTCGAAATGGCCGCGATGAGACCTTTCGGATCGAGTCGAGTGTCAGAGGGATTTGCCGAGAGAACTACAGTAACCGCTCCAAGGATTGCGATAATGATACCAAGGAAGTCGCGCTAAAATGACGGTCGGTTTAAAAGGACGGTCCAAATAAGGAGTCTACTAACCTTCCGAAACCGCTCTTTAAGCATAAGCGGTGCGAATATGCAGTTGGCGATGAGAGCAAACTGACAGATTGACTATTGTCATTCACACCATCCACGAAGACGTGACAGTCGCACGTACCGTTCCCAAAGGCGCCACCACAGACGCGGGAGCGAATGCGTAAGAAATGAAGTTACCCGTCTCGCCGATGTTCATGAGGAGGAAGCCGAACCACCTAACAGACAGTCAGACACATGCCAGAGACATCACCAGAAATTCGGGCAAACCATAGTTTCGAGCGTAGATAATCGCTCTCGGCAGCATTCTGCGGTTTCAGTTTCGGCTCTCCATTTTCATGTCGCGTCGCATCTTGGGACGGGACTTGGGTGGTCTCGACGGGCATGAGCGCATGGGTGCTGGCGAGGTGTGTGCGATCGGCGTCCCTGGCGCGAGTGTGGAATGACTTCCTGCGGAAGAAGAACCATCCTCGGCCAGGCCGCGCAGGGTCGGTTTCCACACGGTCAGGTTGTGGCAGTAGCGGTTCCGTCTCCAGTACGGCGACCGTACGGGTTGGAGCGTGGGATGGTGCGGTATCATCATAGTGAGGGCGGTCGACGATGCGACCATTAGAGCTGGTGGGTTTCAATGGTTGTGGGGCGTTGGCCAAGGCTTCGCGCTCGCGCTGGAGGCGTCTGTGGGCGAGCTTCTGGCAGTTGAGGGCGAGGGATATGAGAACGTTTCCGGCTATGGCGACGCCTATGCCAGCGGCGGTCGCGGTGGATATGCGTGGGAGATCGATGCCACCCGGGAGGTCATCGAGGTCGAGGAGTAGATGGGGAGGAACGAGCATGGCTAGTCGGCAAGATATCGTCAAGTTCTTCCAGTGCAGAGCAGGGTATATGCGACAGATCAGGGAGAGGGAGGGAACACTAAGTGTATAGCGGGGCGAGCGAGCAAGACGTGGGTCATATAAGGAGGAACATAACTTATGTGGGACCGGGAGCAGGCAGATGCAAAGAGAGCAGGCCGCGCGCGATTCAGATTCATGAGGCTGAGTATCAATGTCCATCCCGATTGGCCTCCCTCGGTCTCCCGGCCCGTCCCCTTCAGGCGCCCGTGTGACCGCCGCCCCGCACATGCTGCCAACGACTCGGACCTCTTCTCGCCGGTTACCATCCACTGTGCGCCCGAGTCTGGGTGAAAACTGAGTGAGACCTAGATCACCATGTGGAAACGGTGGAGAACTCACACAGAATTGGGACGTAGTCACCAGTTCAGGCATTTGAGCGCCGGGTGATTTCCCCCATTATGGCTAGTGATGTTGCGGTTGTCGATTTTCACCATGTGGTCCACCGTCCCAAACGGAAATGCAGTGGGTTTCCCTACTTTTCTTCGTAATTGTCGCCCGGTACACCAATGCCTGCGCTCGCTGCTCGTTGTTGGTAGTAATCAACCAATTATATTGTGACTAGCTACACGTTACAATATGTACATAATACTGCTAACCGCCCGAAAAACGCCAAACTCAGAGCACGACAAGAGGCTCGCGACGAGCCAGTCCAGGTGGATCACGTTCTGGCGCTGGGGTGACATCGATGAGTACCTAAGTGGGCGGGGACTTAACTACCTGACAGTCTGAGGAAGGGCGCACCGGAGAGGTTAAGCCTGCTCTATGTCTGTCGGGGGTGCGAGAGAAGCACTCACGGCACATAACATAGCAATATCACCTTCAAACTTACCAAGACAGCTGCAGGAAGGTCGCAGCGACAAGGCTCCAAACAACTTAGGACCGGGGGATAACGCTAACTGCCGGAAAGGACTCACCTTGAAGTGCTATTTGAGCAAGGCGTGAATACCTGACCATGCGCTCCGACCTTAACATCTCGAATAAGGTGAGATATTAGGAAAATAAGGTACCCACATATGCTCCACCAATCAAGACAGCTGCGAGGTCAACTCACATTGTTTTAGACTCCATCGTGCAGCCTGAGATCTTCGCCCCGGTTAACGACCACGTCTAGTAGCCTCAGTGCCTCAGGACCCAGGTCAGCGCAGACAAGGACACCAAGCACACCAAGGATAGAGAACCGAGCATAGCATAGAAGATAACCCAGACAAGTCCTGAGAGCCGCGAGTAAAAGCAGAGAGCACGTAGATGAGCGTCGAGGTCGTAGAGGCCCAGGGCATCGCAGGGACGTCGTTACGGAAAAAACGAAGTGGTCGCGACGAGCACGGCACAAGCGCCCGTGTTTAGGGCAGGCAGATACACCCTTGGTGGTCGCCAGCGCAAGGCTCGTAACGGTCGAGAGCCAGGCGCTAGATATCTCCCCAGTATGAATGCGGTGTCGAGGGCGATCACCACTGTGATCACCACTTGTCCCCAATTTCGCTGGTGAAGTCGACTTTTCACCCATCAAACTCGGCCCGGTCATCCCTCGACATTTCTCCCTGCCGTCCACGCCCCGCGCGGCCTCTCTCGTCACCTTCGTCTCTTCTCTGACCACCTCCCACACTTCCATCGCATACACCTGCTTGCGGGCCTACTCCAACCTCCCACACATGAGGACCAAGCACACATCCCACCCACTCTCCTCCTTTCCCGTGTATTCCTGCGCGTTTGTCTCTGCAAATGAGTTCGTCCTCGGCGGAGGTGGTGGGCAGTCTAAAACGGGTATCAAAAACAAGCTAGTATGTCTGCGGTGCCCTCCAACGCCCACCCGTTTTTGATCGTCTTGTCCACTAGCGGCTGTACCATGTAGAGGGTGATAGCAAATTAACGCTTCTGGATGAGTTGGAGCTCGCGAGTGGCGAGGATGCCCCCATGAGCATGGCGGCCCATCCGTCGCGTAGCGAGATAGTTGGAGGCATTAACAGCTCTGAGGATGCCCTCAAGAGCGGTCTAAACCAGAACTGTCGCGTGTTCGATATCAAAGACAGCAAGTACGTGTACCCGTTATCTCCGTTTGCCCCAGACTCCCCAACCCTTGTCCTAGGCTCTCATTTACGCAGGCCCAGAGCACAATACATCTGACAGCCGAGGACGATGACTTCCAAGTGAGTCGAATCGCCTGTGCATGCCCCCATTAGCCTCATCCCTCCCCCCAGAAAGTCACCGTCTTCTCTCCGAATGGCAAGTACCTTGCTGTTGGTGGCACACGCGATGTACGTGCCATCTCGTACCTTCCTTCTGAACCTATAGACTCAAATCCGTACAGCTGTCCGTTCTAGACTACCCTTCGCTTGATCCCATTGCTACTCCCATTCATCTGGAGAAGGGTGAGATTTATGATGCGGCGTTCTCATCCAAGACGGTAAGCACGTCCTTTCATGCATTCAGTCAGACTTCATGTTCCCTTCAGCTAGTAGTGGCAACAACTGTAAACCTGCTCGTCTATGCCCTTCCATCCGAGGAAGAGGGAGAAGCTACCGAGAAGTCGAAGGGAACCCCACCAGTGCCATTAGAGCTGTTGCACACCATAGACAGGCCTGCGTTACCTGGAAAGGACGCTGGGAGCAGCTATCGCGCCGTTAGGTGAGTATTCTCAAGTGACCATCTTGGCGTCAACGTTCCGACGGTCTCCCGCAACCGCATAGGTTCCACCCGTGCGACGAGAAGGTGCTGTATTCGGTCTCGAACACAGTCCCGCCGAAAACGCGGTCGAAAGCGTCACCACGACGGGCTTACGTTGTCAAGTGGGACACCGACACCTGGAAGACAACGAAGCTCCGGCAAATCAGCGAGCGCGGTGTAACATGTTTTGACGTTAGGTACGTGTCGTCTCAAATATCCAGGCCATGATCTAATGTTCTCGCGCAGCCCTGATGGAAAGCTCCTCGCTTTTGGGTCATCTGACTTGAACGTGGGGGTGCTCGATGCGCAAAGCCTTGCCGTACGCTCTTGTCATGCTGAGATTTTGAGCACCGGAATTGAAACTTGAAACTTCCTCGCCATGCAGCCACTTCTGACTATTCTCAAAGCGCACGAGTTCCCTCCGACAACATTGCGCTTCAGCCCGAGTTCAGATACTCTCGTCTCGGGGAGCGCGGATAACACTGTTCGTGTCGTCACCATCCCAATAGGTCTTGGTGCTACCTGTGAGTGCTCTTCCTGATATCTGCTCTAATAACGTCCCTAACACCGTCATATAGCCTGGGGCTCATGGCTACTATTCATCGTTGCTCTGCTTGTTGTTCTGTTTGCCATCCTTGCCCAGCAATGGTTTCGTGGTATAACAGATGTTCTCAGCGATACACATTAGCGTTGCTAGTGGTGTCAAGACTCAGTTTAGGATCGGCATAACCTTCGCTTGGTATTTTTGTTTGTCCTCTATGCTTATACTTCCGGACAGGATCTTTCGCCTTCGTTTTGTATCTAGACTCGTATACTCCATTACTGTTACCACACATTGCTATAATACACATAAATCCATACAAAGCCAGCAGCGTGCACCTGTCCGAATCCAGAATCGACAGCCCAACGACTCGCGCCAACGCTTCGTGATTAGTCGTAATCCTCTTCCTCCACGAGCTTCCGCTTGACCCCGTTCGTAGTCGCGTCTCCTGCCGCTGGAGTTGACGCAGTGACATCTTCCATCGCATCGTCGCCGCTCTCCTCTTCCTCCTCGTCCCCGCCCGCAAACAACCCGTCGTCCTCTTCCGCCTCACTCCCCTCCTCCGCTGGCACCCCCCCTGGCGTGAGCATATCCACGTCCGACGGAGTGTGCGCTGGGCCCGCGCTCACCGGCGGGATCTGCACCTGCTGTGCCTGTGACTGGGATTGGGAGGTAGGGAGGGGCGCGGGCTCCATGTCCTCGTCCTCATCGGACTCGCTCTCCTCAACTTCCTCGACCTCCTCGTCGTAAAGCTTCACGCCCGGGGGCGGCTTGTTGGGCACGAGGTCGAAGTCGACCGCGATGAGGCATTCGTGCGCGGGCGGGAGGCGCACGCCGTACACCTCGGGCACGGAGGGGAGTGGGACGGAGTTGGTCTGCGTCGCGAGGGAGAGCATATACTACGGGCGCGCGTGTTAGCATGCACTCCGCGGAGGGACGGGTTGAAGAATATAATGGCGGAAGCGAGCAAGACTGTGTGTTAGGGGGAAAAGGAACGGGAAGTGGGGAGGTTGGGAACCTGGACGCACCTCCTTTGGCACGCGGCCCCCGAACTCCCAGCCGACGCGGGCCTGGACGGCGAGCACGACATCCTCCATCTCGACCTTCCCTGACCGCCCCGCATGCTCAGCGTAGACGAGCGCGTCGGAGAGGACCTGCGCGGTGTACCGGTTCGAGAACTCGAGGAGCTGGTGAAGGACTCCGCTTTGTGTGTCCTGAACTCCCGGGATTGCGGCAACTAGCAGCGAGATGGCCCGCGCGGTAGGAGGTATCGAGTCAGAAGTCGCTGCACGAGTCGAAGACATGGCAGAGAGATGAGGAGGCAACTGGGAGGTATGGAGGAAGAAGCGAGAGTAAGTATTGGGGTTGTGGCACGCGCCGCGGCAAGCGACGGAGGAAGCACGTGGAAGCGCCCATGTTGCATACCCGCGCCACGCTCAGCTTGTGCACTTACTTATGCATGAGCCGGCTGGGTGATGGATAACCACAACGGTTGTATAACCACAGGATCCGCTCGCTCATCCTGGTGACGTCCCGGGAAAGATCGTACCAATAGCGCGTTAGACCCGCGGGTACTCGACCATGATGTCACCCACCGCGGCCCCAAGATAGAACCGTCAACAATTTATTAATATGGGATTGTAGGGCGGAGACTACTATCCACCTACGCCTGATAGTGACTTTGGATTAACGCATCCGGTCGTTATTTACTCTGGGAATATCTCGATGAACTTTCGAACAAGCTCATCATAGACTAGTTTGTATATAGCGGAACTAACCCAGTGCACCAACTCAAAGGCATCCAAGCAGCGCACGTCCTCTATCTCAAATACCACCATAGATCCCAGGCATCGCATCTCGCCATCCCCCACCACCTAGATCTCACTGTGCGAAGCCATTCCCCCGCTTACCCGCGACCCGCTTCTCCAGCGTCCGTGCTGCCTCATCCAAAGGCGGGAGCGTCGTGGTCTTGACAGGGGTACCTGGCAAACTCCTCACGTTCCTGTTGATCTCGTCCCTCTCCATCTGGTACCCGGCCTGCTTCACGCGGACGGCCTGCACCTGCGTGAGGAGCACGTTCCCGCCCAGGTAGAAGAACGCGAGCGCGCCCGCGACAAGGAAGTGGCCATACCACACGACGCTGTTCCACGCGACGAACGAGTCGTCGATGGTGAGCAGCATGAACGGCAGCGTGCCGTAGTTGGTCAGCATCACCGTCGCGAGCACACCAAGCACATCGTACAGCTGCTTCTTGCGCGTCTGCGGGGGCGGCGCCGCGCCGCGCTTCGAGACGTAGTTCGCAGGCAGGAGCAAAGGACGCAGGTAACTCCGCGCAAGGCGGCCCGTGGTCTGCACGAAGGCGAAGAAGAAGAAGCTGAGGTAGTAGCCGGGCGCGATGCCGTGCTGAGGGAACAAGTCAGTGTACGAACCGAGAGGGAAGGAAAGAGAGGAGAGCGGACCCAAAATGCGCTCGTCATGAACGTGGCGAGACTACTCCGGAAGCCGGGTTTCTTGCCCTTCGGAGTGACACGCTTGTAGACGCATTCGCGGAGCCAAATGTTGGTCTTCATGTTCCACGAGTCGAGGAGAACTTTGGTGTTCTCTGCGAACTCGATATTCCAGGCATCGACGTTGGCAGCACCCTCCCACTTGGTGCGGCCTCCCTCGGTGTAGCCTGTGAAGCCAAGACCAGTTTGAATGGAAGCACCCTAGACAGGTACCATTTCAGTTGCAGCGGAGATCCCAGGTAGTGGAATAGTGTTCCTGACCTCCGTCAATGTCCAGATGGCATAGTACTTGCAGCGCTCGAAGAAGCCGCAGAATTGGAGGAGGACAATCCTGGGTGTAAAGGAACGTAAGCGTACTGCGTGTGAGTAGAACACGATGCGTACCGAGAGAATAGTCGTCTCGACTCGAATTCATCCTCAACTGTGATGGTGAAATTGTACTCGGGATAGAACAAGATGAACAGCACAAGGAAGACAAGTCCCTTGAACATCTTTCTGTATGCGACACGCTTGCGACCATGTGGCACAAGGCGCTGGCTCAGATGGTTCGTCTCGTTGATGGCAGACTCCTCGCGTTGCTCGGCAGCCTTGTACAGGGAACCCGTAACAAGCGCCTGATATTCGTTGTAGGTGAGGTATGGGCCGACGAGAAAACCTGGGAAGTAGAATCTGTGGTAGAGAGAGGGATAAAGATACGGCCGAGCGAGTAAGTAGTCCCTAGCTTACGCATATCCAAGAAACTCGATCAAAGAGGGGAATTCCACTACCCGCTGTTCAGTTTGCCACTTATCCAAGTCCTGCGATACAAGTCAAAACGAAGGCGGCAATGAAAAGAGAGCGAGACTGACTTCAGATGGCCTCCTCCCGTCCCATACATTCCACGCAAACGTGGTCAGCTTCATGGTCAAGACCATCTGTGGACCAGAGATCTCGATGGTTTCATAGTCTCCCCCAGCGAATGTCCGAATAACGTGGCTGGGCCGGGAATATGAGGAAGTTACTTGGGTGGAAGAGAAAGAGGACGTACCTGATCGTTAAGTGTGCCATTGTGAACCTTGAGGCCATCGAAGTTAGAACGAAGACACTTCGAGAAGGAGATGACGGGAGAAGGCTCACACCAATACTAGCCAGGGCATTGAACGGGTATGTATTCTCTTGGCGATGTGATAGGTCGTGACGACGCTGAAAAGCAGTTGCAGTGCACCGCCCCATAGACTCAAGACTGGAACGAGGTAGAATAAGGAGATGAGGACGCTGAAGAGGTGCTTGAGCTCTGGATGGGATGTGGGTATGCGGATGTATAGACTGCCGAGAGGATATGAGAACAAGATGCAGGCGATTAGCTGAAAAGGAATAGGAATGAGAGGCGACGCGTGAGCGAGCTGTGGACAAGTGCGTACCTTGATTTGGTCTACGGAACCGCCTGTGGCATCCGCGACAGGCTGAAAGAGCGCGTCCATGATGATGGTAAGTCGTGGACCCCCGCGTACACCTGCAGATTCAAAGTTTGAGCTTGGTGGAAAGGCGGGGGAGCAGGAAAAGATGGACCTCGTAGCTTACAGACACGGACGAAAGGGGAGACCCCGGAGGGAGGAGAGGAAAGCAGAACCAACCGAGCAGGCCAGCACGGCACAAGTTGAACGGTGCCGCACAACCAGTCTCCAGAACCAAGCGCGTCTGACCCGAACGCGCACGTGACCGCCCCTTCCGGATCGGGAACACGGCCCGCCCCCAGGACCGCGTCTTCCTGCCTCTCGAACCTGTCGGAGACCTTCACAGCCGTTCCAGCCGTCTTGCCTGCATTCCGCCCTGCAGGGATTCCCAAGTCCCAGGCCCATCCAACCACGATGCAGACAGACTGTGCGAAGAGACGATCGCCGCTGCAGCGGATCCGCGCAGTAATAAATGCCAGGAGGGCCTCATGCCGCCCTGCACTCGCTTAGCTTCCGACAATGCGTCACGTCTCCTCGTGTCGTGCCTCCCACAGCGCGTCTGCGAGGGTTCGTGTTCCTTCGTGCCGTGCTCGACCGCGTTCCTAACTTACCTCCAACCCCCCTCGGCCCCCTTTGCTGTCCAGTGCTGTCCAGTGCCACCGAACTTGAACCTAGTACCGCACCGCCCGTCTCCACCGTGCTTCCATATTCTTGACTAATAACCGCGCCCGGATATTCTCTTCTCTCATCCATGGCCTACGCGGGTCTCGGTGCCCTCCAGATGTTCAACGGCTTCAACTCCAACACCCCCATGCCTCTCAGCGAGGCCGAGCTCGCCACACAGGCTCTCAACGAAGAGTCCTTGTATCGCTTCCCCTCCTTCGATGCGGACGCCGCTGTCATGCTTGGCCTCTCCCTCCGCAAACGATTTCGCTCCTCCTCAAGGCATGTGAAGATCCGGGGCATGCTCATCTCGATACAGACCATCGCTGGACACACGCTCTTCTCGTGTACTGTCGGCAACTTGGGCGGGCTGGACGGCGCCGGTGACGTCAGCCTTGATAGTTGGGCTTGCTTGGAGGTGCGTTAGCCCGATCCATGGCGTGTATGTATGAGAGTCTCGGGAAGTGACGAGAGGTATCAGGGGATGATTTCTGTCGTCCGCCGGACGGGTCATTCGAGCTACTATGTGGAGAAAGGCATGAACGCGTTGGGCAAGACGCAGAAACAATTGGGCATACCATCCGACCTCAAGATCAGTGGCGGAGGTAAATACACGCGTCATAGTGCACGTTCCATCGTTCTCATGTGCTCTTCACAGCGTTCCCAATATGGTTGGAGGTAGGAACCCACACTGCTATAGCGTGCTGTCCAGTAGCTGAAGCTGTGTTGTGTGTCCAAGAACGCACCCTGTTGCCCCATCGCGATCATAGGCTGCTATTCGGGGTCTAGCCAAGACGACCACCATGTAAGGCACCTCGCCCAGCATATGCGTCCAAATGGCGTCCAAACACTAATGCCCACCCCTTTCGTTCATTCGTGTATAGCTCGTCGTGACCTCCGTCCGGGACTACCTCAAGAAGCTCGCGCGCGACATCGCCCCGCCGCCCGGCGCGCCCTCGACAATGGGAACCTCCATGGGTACGTCGATGGGCACGAGCGCTCTCGGTCAGAGCGTCCAGACGGTCATGTCCTCCGCCATGGCGCACCAGCTCACCGGCCACACTCACGGCTCGGTGTCGGGCCGGCCTCCAAGTACGGTACGCAGGAGAGGGTCCAGTTCTCAACGGGGCGGCTGACTGATGAATGTCGGGGGCGGGGAATCGTTGTTTTCTCATCTTTGCGTGTGCAGGAGTGGGTGCGCGACCCGGCGTCGAGGGGGATGCATGATTTGCACGACGAGGACGATGGCTACCATGACCACGGAGAACTGGAGTATCGGGATTGATTGGTTGGAGGACGCGGCGGGGATGCGGTAGGTGTGCTTGTGGGTTGCCCTATGCCTGTGAGGACTAATACTTGTCCGCCATGATGACCTGTTTCGTGCTAGCCAACGTTGTACTCTGTACTATTCTGTGCTCTATACTCAGTGCTCAGCATGGTCGCAAGGCCGACTTTTTTGCGGCCTGCCATTGGAGTCAGAAACGTATGTGAGGCCGTGTCGTTGCGGGCGAATGTGTAGCGTAACTACTCCATCCCTCCTTCGGGTTAACTTGAAGATGGTTGCTTTTCGAATGCGGATGCCTCAGTACCAAACCGCCACCTTGGTAAATCAGGACTGTCAAGTTCGCAAACCTCCCCTGCGACACCATAGTATATTCAGTCACCAAGAGTGCGGGGTTCACGTCCAGTTTAACAACCATCAGTAAGACCAAGTAAGACGACTGTGGATTTGCGTGTGTATTGAAGAGATCATAGAGAATGCGTTCAGTTTTAACAAGAGAACTTCATCGAGTCGAGAGCCCACGAAGGGTGTTATTCTGTATACTGAGGACAGCAAGGAGTCTATAGGATTCCAAACAACTTTCTTTGGCCATGCTTGCATGATTACGTTTCTACTGAGAGGAGTTAACGTACGAATACAAACGACATAACTAGTTTTGGAGGGAGGTTGTGGAACGCAGTCGGAGATCACTCCTCGTCAGGTTCCTCCTTCTGGGTGTAGGGTTGACGAAGCACACGAATGTTTTCTGGGGCGAGAATGAGTCTCATAGGTAGAAGACGCTCAAGATACGTACCGTGTCTGAGGAAGATCTGACGTTGACCCTCAGGGGTGGTAGGGTCAGCGTTGGCGTCGGGCTGGCGCACTTCGAAGTTGGCCTCGACGTAGACGAGCGAGCCCTTCTTCAAGGAGCGGAGGAAGTTGTTGGAATTGGGCGAGAAAGAAAGGACATGGTGC
The DNA here is from genome assembly GCA_002760635.1 of Ganoderma sinense ZZ0214-1. Taxonomy (NCBI): domain Eukaryota; kingdom Fungi; phylum Basidiomycota; class Agaricomycetes; order Polyporales; family Polyporaceae; genus Ganoderma; species Ganoderma sinense. The sequence goes on from AYKW01000001.1 coordinate 1,741,591, forward strand.
CACGTCGTACTCGGCTCAGCGTCAGGCGGAGGCGAGTTGGAAGTGGCAACGACGTAGCTGTCCGGGATGAAGACAAGTCAGCGACGAGGTCTGGCACACGCATTAGAAAGGACAACACGCACGAGACGTATTCCTTGTTGGTCTTGGTGTAACGCAGCTCTGGCTCCCTCCCGAGGCGGCCGATGAGGCAGAGCTTCGCCATATCGGCGGCCCGTGGTGACGATGTTGAGAATGCCTACAACCGTGCGACGTCACGAACACTTCGGTGCACATGGCAAGAGGATACACATACACGCGAAGATGCGCGAAGGGCAGAGCGCGCAGAGAACGTGAGCATGGCGGACGACGGTCAGAAAGGCTGAAGGGGAAGATGTCGTGCGACGTGGAGAGGGACACGATCGAGTCGTTGCTCGCGACAAGCGAGCAGAGGGAGTACCCTGTCACACGCGCGTTATGTCACGTCACGGTGCGCATAGGGACGCCCGCCTGGTTGAGTCTTGAGACCATCTCGATCCTTTTGTCCAACCGCGGCCTTCTTCTTCCCCTTCCCCAACCTTGTGCTTTTTCTGCTCCCTGTACTCTATCCGCTATGTCGCGCCATAGATATGTGAGAAATATTGACATCAACGGTGAGCTTCCTTGTCTTCTGGCGGTGGGGATTCCGTTGAGTATGCAAACACTCAGAGGAGATGGAGGACGATGTGGTGTCTGACGGAGGTTACGACGATCTCAGTCCCGAGGATCATGGTAAGCATAGGTGATTCCTCTATACGCTGCTGAATCTTACTTATTTAGCAGAGCGCATGATGAACGGATTGGAACACATCCGAAATATGATTGGAGATGCAGAGGCTTCAAAACTTTCGGACGAGGATATTGCGGAAGCCCTCTACCATTTCTATTTCGACGTCGAACAGGCTACCGCTTGGCTTTTAGGTCCGTCTTCCGGTCTCTCTAGCATGGGAATCTATCTAAACCTACCCACAGAGGAACAAGAACGTAGATTAGCTGCCCAGGCGCGGAAAGGTGAGCTGCTCTGAACCTTAACTTTCAATCCTTCCTCTCTTCCCATCCCTCCCATCCCCCATCTTCCCCTGTGGTGGTGTCGTGGATTGGTGCCCTTCTTCCTCGAGTCCGTACGACAACCGCGAGAAGGTGCACATCATGTCTAGCCTAGAGATGCACCGCGACCAATGTGCTAACCAAGCGTCGGCGCCATCCCTTCAGACATCTGGTATACTGAAGACGGCAAAGTACTACCCATGGCCCCACCCGACGACTTCGCCGACTGGTCTCCCCCTACCGACGATGCCTCTGGGAGGCATAATGTGCCATTCGTCCGTCTCACTTCCAACGAGTATGTCTCACCGCCAGAGCAAGGCACGCCGATATTGTCCACTCGTCCTGGGACTCTCTACACCATCACCGAGTTAACTGAGCACTCCGAGGTCACCAGGAACGGTGACTATCTGTCGGTGCACGGCTCAACCGCAGGGTCGTCTACTATCACAGATTATGGACAGATCTTGAGTGAGCACTTCACTTCCGCTTCCAAGCTCCGCTTCTCATTCCCCCCTTCACAGCGCGTCCAACTCTCCACGGGACCCGCGGCAACGCATTGTCGCCAACCAGTCCGCTTCCTAACGACCCGAGTAGGATCCCCCTTTCCCCGTCGTCCTCGGCTGAGCAACGCCTGTCGCTTGACCTCGGTTCTCCCACTGGCCCTCCGTTGCTCAACTACTCAGATCCCTCATCAGATAATGACAGCTCCCGACCCCCGACTGTTGTTGACTTTCCTTCTATGGATAACATGCCAGACATACCTGATTGGATCTCAAAGTCGACTTTACGGCCACAACAGGGGGGATTGTCATCGGCGTCTTTACTAACACGGTCTATGAAGCCCAGCGAGGACACCACTAGCCAAATGAGCATGAAGAGCGAGCGGAGTGCAAAGAGTGCACACAGTGCTCAGAGCGGGAAGAGCGAGAAGAAATCGAAACTGTCCACCCTTGCGAGCTCCAGATCCAGTGCAAGGTCTGGTGCAAGGTCCAGTGTCAGCAGCATCAGCTCCTCACAGTCTTCAGTCCCGGAGACAGAAGCCACCTTGTCGACCAGTGTTACGTATCCTAAACTCCGTCCCGCCGCCACTTCCTTCGTCTCCCTCTTGCCTGCGCAGGCGCGACCGCCGTCTACGCTCAGCACGGACTCTACATCACCTTCGTCCTTGACAAGGAATGTCGAACAGGCGATCCAAAGCGCCCTCGCTCTCGAGGCTATGGATCGTCGTGCACAGCAGGAGCCCTCGCTCAGACAGTCCACAATACCACCCACGCCACCGCCAAAGTCTCCCCCACGCACCCGCAGCAAGACGCCTTCTGAGACCCAGGAGGATGTCGCACCTCGGGCTTCGCCGATTCCGCTTCCACTTCCAAGGAAGGCTTCCGTAGGTAGTTCTGCCCCGCCGTCTGTTGCTCAATCGCCTCCCCCTGTCGCCCAATTTCCACCTCTGGCTCCTCGAACGCCACCCTCTAGTCCTCCCCGAACACAAACGGCACCTTCGACATCTCCGCAGCCGCGGCAGCTGTCGAAGTTGGCGAAGCTTGCTCAGGCAAAGGCACAGGAGCAGGGCAAGTCAAAGTCGCAGTCATCGCACACCCATCTCGGGCTGGCCCTACCCAGGACGACAACCGAATACCTTATGCCCACTGCGAACGGGCCAACCGCAACGACAGCCATCACCACATCGTACCAGTCCTTGAGTGGTCTCCTCTCGAAGCATCAGGTCAAACTTCCACCGTCGCAGCCCACGGTTGCCCCGCTTCCGAGAGTGCCCTCCACTGGTTCGGCGAAGTCTTCAGAGCCGAGGCAGTCGAAGCTCGCGATGAAGAGCAAGACCTCTCGCACGAAGACGAGCACGGAACCCGAACCCGAACCCGAGGAGGCCCCCGTCGTCGAAGTGCCAATGTTCTCACCCAGCGCCATTCGCACCCGTGCGCTACCCTCGGCGTTTGCAACGCTGCTTGTCAGTGACGAGCATGACGGTGCATCGAACCACGGGTCGGAGGGCACTTACCTGTGCCAGCACCACAAGGCCCAGCGAGAGAGGAGACAGTCGAGCGACCGGAGCCGCGCCAGTGACGACGACGCTAGGCCGCGAAGCACTCGTTCGGGGCGTGTCGATAGTGTCCTACCCCTACCACCGACGATGCCTTCGTTGCGTGGCTTCGCGTTCGACGTGCCGAGCCCAGACGATATTGTTTACAACGCGCGCAAGGGCACCTCTTTGGCTCAGCGATCTACCTCTTCAACGGCTTCCTCTGCGCTCTCGGCGGCCGCGCGTTGAGGTCAAGGGAAGACCTGTCCTCACAGTGATGCTGCCATGCTCGTACACCACCACCACCACCACCACCACCACCACCACCACCACCACCACCACCACCACCACCATTCCGTTTTTCTTTTTTCTTGGGCATTGTGTTATTGGCTCTTTATTCTCTCGCCTCACTTCTGTCGCAATCGTGTTCTCATGTACTAACCACTGTACTGCATCCAATGGAATTTTATAGCTGCCAAAGAACGCGAGAAAGCAGAGAAGGCGGCAAAGGGCCAAGTGCAGAAGAAGAGCACACCCGGAACGCCTGCGTCGAAGAAGGCCCCGTCGGGAGGAGGAAGCAAGACACCCACTCCTGCTGCGACCCCAAGAAGAACTGTGGCGGTTGACCAGAGCCAGCTCGATATGGCGGGTCTGAACTTGGCGGACGACACGCCGATGGAAGTGGTTCCAGAAGAACCCGCGAAGCCGCCCGCAGCTGTGGAGAAGTTGATCGAGGAGGCGAAGGTTGCGATTGCGGAGCAGGAGAAGAGCGAGAAGAGGTCACTCAGTCTCGTGGTTGTCGGTGAGTCTTGTTCAATAACTGATTCCCAACCGGACGATTGAGACGGCTGACGGGATTTGCAGGGCACGTTGATGCTGGGAAATCCACCATGATGGGTCGGCTGTTGTACGAGCTCGGGCGGGTGGACGAGAAGAAGCGCATCGCCAACGAGCGTGGAAGCGCGAAGATTGGGAAGAGCAGTTTCAGCTGGGCATGGGAACTCGACGGGACACAGGAGGAGCGCGAGCGGTGAGTACTGACTACACTAGTCAGGATGTACATACTTGACCGCGACACGCCTTTGCAGAGGTATCACGATGGACATCGCACTGCAAACCCTGAACACTCCCCACCGGATCATCACGATCCTCGATGCGCCAGGTCATCGAGATTTCATCCCGAACATGATTTCGGGGGCATCCCAAGCGGACTGTGCACTGCTCGTTGTCGATGCTGCAGTTGGAGAGTTCGAGGCCGGATTTGAGCGTGGTGGACAGACGCGGGAGCACCTACTGCTCGTCCGCAGTCTAGGTGTCAGTCAGGTCGTCGTTGCTGTCAATAAGCTTGACCAAGTGGAGTGGGCGAAGTCACGCTATGACGAAATCGTCGGGCTGCTCAAGCCTTTCCTGGTTCAATCGGGCTTCCACCCAAGCAAGACGAAGTTCGTGCCTGTCGCAGCGATGGACGGCGTCAACCTTGCCCGACGGGAACCTGCTAACTCTATGCTTTACAAATGGTACAAGGGTCCGACCTTGGTGGACCTCCTAGGTTAGTCCCTCGTTCCCCCGCCTTGCACTACTTTTTGACCCTTGGTGCGTCTCTCAGATGCTCTGGATGCCCCCACACGCGACGTCAATGCTCCTGTGCGGTTCCCTATATCCAACGTGTTCAAAGGAAGCACCTCAGGCGTCAGCGTTTCCGGTCGTGTGTGCGGGGGCATCGTCGTCGCAGGGGAACGTCTCCGAATCATTCCCGGGGACGAGTCCGCAACTGTCAAGCGTATGCATTACGTTGCCAATTCAAACTGCTCATTCCAGCTAACAAGTCATCTCGTTTAGTCATCGACAACGACGGCGAGAACCTTGCGTGGGCTGGTGCCGGTTCAAATGTGAACCTGACCCTCACTGGTGTCGACCCGATATCGTTGAACATCGACAGCGTGCTTTGTCGTCCTGGGAATATCGTACCCTTGACCTCGACATTCACGGCGAAGATTATTGTGTTCGACATCCAAATTCCTATCACCGCTGGCACATCTGTAAGCTCGCATCCCTGTCGTATAGCAAACATGAGAAGACTAAGAGGTCGTGCAGATCGAGCTCTTCCACCACTCTCGCGATGTCCCCGCATCAATATCTCGCCTGATTTCCGTCCTGGACCGTTCCAATGGCAGCGTGGTCAAGAGCAAACCAAGAGTCCTGACGAAGAACATGTCTGCAGAGGTGGAGATCAGCCTAAGGGGCTCGGCGTACTCGGGGCCTGCATCAAGAGCACTCCCTGTGCCTCTCGAACCATTCTCTGTCAACAAGGAGATGGGTCGAATCCTCATACGGCGTGGCGGCGAGACCATCGGAGCGGGTACGTACTTCACCCTTTGTTCGTTCGTACTTAAGCCTCATTGCATTCGCTAGGTGTGGTCTTGGAATTGCTGACATGAACAGCGTGACGCGTGGTCAGTTTAATATATTATCTTATTTCTCGAAGCTGTATTGGTACAACATGTGTAGCCAACAGAATTCGTATCATGATAACACGGGCAGGACAATGCCGCAGACCGTACCAGTGACCTTGTCGACTCGCGATGTGCTGAGAATACTTCAATCCACCGCGCAACATGATAGTCACAGAATTCATAAGGAGTGCTAGGGTGCATGTTAAAGGTCTAGATACGTTACGGCTACCTTAGATTAAACATAACATTCTGCCCCGTCGGTATACGGGCAGCAGGATTGGCTACAGAGACCTGATTCGGAGGTATGGGCGCTTCGACGGGTGACCTTTGGCATTTACCATGCTGTCTACGGCAGTCTCGCACCTCCTGCTTGTTCACCGCTCTCCTCTCGCTCTCCTCTCGCTCTCCTTTCGCTCTCCCCGGCAACCCTTTTGATCCCCCTGGACCTGGGACTTAACCCGCATTTTACCAGGTCAATGTCAGAACATCACCATGCTTCCGAAGCAATCTACCATCCTATTCCACAAGCACCAGTAGCCTCTAACGCAGTGCCGTCTTCGTCCCCGGACGATTTGGACGACGACGTGGCACTATCGCAGCCTCATTCTATCCCATGCCAAGACTTAATTGACTCGAGGATATGGTGGATTCACTTTGTTCTGGGCTGCGCCGTGCTTTTGCCGTGGAATGGTACGTACATTCAACCATAACCTGCGCATTCCTCACAATAGACATGTTGGTGCCGACAGCCCTGATAAATGCCACGCCATACTTCCTGTCTCGTGTTGCGGACACTCCGTTGAAGAGCTCATTCTCCTCGTATCTCTCCACGACATTCACTGCAGCCAACTTTGGCTTCCTCGCCCATGCTACGGGTACTTCAAAGAAGGTCCGTACTACTACCCGCCGACCACATTCGCTGCTTCAACTACCGTTTTACAGGCTTCAAACACCCGCCGTGTGCTGTATTCATTGATAGCACTAGCAGTGCTCAACTTCTTCCTCACCTTTAGCACATTTACACACCCGACACCCGGAGGCTTCTTCGCGTTCGTCCTACTCAATGCCATTGGTCAAGCGGCGGCAGGCTCTTATCTCCAAACCGCAGTAGTGGCCATCGCATCCTTGTTCGGTCCCTCAGCCATGCAGGCAGTAATGTCTGGTCAGGCTGCAATAGCAGTCGTGATCAGCGGTGTGCAGGTTGCGAGTTCCCTTGCATCGGTCCGCGGTTCAAAGCCTGCGGCTATGGTTGTCTCGTCCGAACCTGAGGAGAAATCTGCATTCATATTCTTCTGTCTCTCTACCATCTTCCTCTTGGTGTCCGTTGGCGTGAACTCCTGGTTGGTCTCCCTCCCTGCATATAAGGAGGTGACTTCTCAGAGGTCCACGCGACGACTTTCCACGGCAGAGGGGATGTCATTACTCGCGGCGTCCTCCATAGATGACGTGCATGAAGTTCGCAAGCCAGAACACAAGAACGACGTCATACGCCTTGCAAAGACCAACTCGACTTACAACCTTGCGGTCGCGTACGTGTTCATCGCGACTTTGGTAAGGCTGCCACCATCTTTTCCTCCATGAACACTCTCTTACATGTCTACGAATATAATAGGCTATCTTCCCGCCAATCACCATCTCCGTCAAGTCAACAAACCCATCCATACATCCCCTCGTATTCAGCTCCGTCCATTTCCTCATGTTCAACGTTGGCGACGTCATTGGCCGTACCATCCTATCATTCCCCAGATTCCACACATGGTCCGCCCGCCGCCTGCTCACGCTCTCCCTCCTTCGTACCCTCTTCATACCGCTCTTCCTCATGTGCAACATCCAGTGGGGCTCGGGCAACTCCACCAGTGGGCCGATCATCGGCTCCGACGTGCTTTTCATGCTGCTCATGTTGTCTTTCGGGCTCACCAATGGCTACGTGTCGAGCATGTGCATGATGGCCGCGCCGTCGCTCGCGCACAACCCGCGCCTGCAGGGCCGCGTGGAAGACGTGGACGTCGCCGCGACCGTCGCGAGTTTCTATCTGGTGGGCGGCCTGGCGGTGGGGAGCATCTTGAGCTTCGCGGTTAGGGGGGCGGTGTGCGATTGCAATCCGTTCTCGCAGTAGAAGTTCTTCGGGGACTCTTTTATCATCGCAGATAATCGGAGGGACGCTCTGTCTCTTGGTATCTTGATGCTCTCATATGCTTGTCCCTCGATTGTGGACATAGCTGTTCTGTACTACGCACCGTCGCTATCGTCCGTGGAGAACAAGAATATTAATAGGAACTTGGGGTGTAGACTCAAGTGAACCCACCAGTATGTATTTCAGGTGGGCTTGGGCGGTCTAACAGTGTTATTAACATCGTAGTGAGACCCGTCAAGAGACGCGAAAGTCGGCGAGAAAGGGATCCAAATGAAAGGGTCTCCAGAGAGGATTGGTCATTCGACGCACCGATACATTCCGAGGACTAAACATACAATAGAGATCTGGCGTGAGATTGCTGTGCGAAGTAAGGTGTGGGGTATAACGGTACACACGCGCAAAGGCTTGGGACTGCGCTAGGATTGAAGAAGATGCGAACAAGGGTCACGGGAGAGGTGTAACGGGGGCTCCCGGAAGTCGCGGGGCAAGCTCTTTGGCCTGCGCGGCTTGCCTACGCCTGCGATGCTCTGCTAGACGAAGCGCAAAAATATCGCGATGGAGCGTATATCGCTGGTGGGTAGATGTAGCGGGAGCGGGGGGAGGGCTCGCGCTTGAGGATGGCGGTGACTTCGCCCCCGGCGTGCTGGTCTTCTTGCTCTCCTTCGCGTCCTTCTCTTCCTCCTTGCCGTCCTTGTCAGCCTCTTTCTCCTTCTCTTTTTCCTTGGCTTTCTCTGCCCTTTTCTTCTGGCGCTCCTCGTACTCCGCTTTCACCTTCGCGATTTCCTCCGGGCTCAGACCCATCTTCTTCGCGCCACCGGCACCCACGCCGTCATTAGTGCTGCCCACCTGACTCGCGAAGCCCGGATCTGAGAGGTGGGTATCGCATGTGTATAGGAAGTCCACGGTGTTGATCGTGGCGAGTACGACCGTAGTGGGCTTGTTGCAAACATAGCATGGCCTCGCAGTCCCTACAGCCTATGAGAAAACACAGCGACAATGATTCAAAACTGGTGCGAGAGGCGTATTCAAGGGAGACTCACGCGTTTGTAATACAAGTTCGTGAAAGCGGAGGCCATGGCGCGGAGGAGTAAGTGAGTCGGAGAGATACGCGCGTGAACTCACTGGGGCGGAGAAGCAGCAGATGACCAAGGCGTCCCACAGCGGCGGCCCCCACTACTTCCGCCTCGTCCCGCAAGACCCTCACATGCATTCGTGTATGTTCGGGAGCACAGTCCGCCCACTGACCCGACCGACGTCCCACGAGCCATTGCGTTGTCTGCGAGCAAGATTTGGATCGATCAAGCGATAAACCGGCAGCCGCGCGCGACTATATCTTCAATCTCAGTCCCAATGACGACGATGCCTAAGCCTTCCTATTCCTTCAGAACTGCCCCTCCCTGCACCGACCTCCTTCGCACGCTGCTCTTCTCCTGACCTCCATGTCTGACACTGCCGGAAAGCCCATTACGTGCAAGGCCGCCGTTTGTTGGGGTGCGGGCGAGCCGCTCAAAATTGAGGAGGTCGAGGTCGCGCCTCCCCGCGCGCACGAGGTCCGCATTCATATCCTCTGGACTGGTGAGCAACTTTTGCACGCGTGTCGTCGCGAAGGGTGCGTATGCTCAGACTTCGATCGCGTGCAGGTATTTGCCACACCGACGAGTACACTCGCAGCGGCAAGGACCCTGAGGTAAGTAGGGGATCCGCGCATACAGTTTGGTTGAGTAGCCGAAATGAACTCCTTCGATAGGGCCTGTTCCCTGTCATCCTCGGACACGAGGGTGGTGGAATTGTAAGTGACGTCACCTCGACTAACACAGGGCGACCGTCTCAGTGCGTGCGTTTCAGGTCGAGTCTGTCGGCGAGGGCGTGACGAGCGTGTCGGTGGTACGTCTGGTACTGTTCAGTTCTAAGCAAAACATGGTAATTAACCAAAAGGTAGGGCGACCATGTCATCCCACTCTACACTGCCGGTACGTCCATTCATTGAAGGAAAGCGTACGCGCGGTTCTAATGAGACCCTAGAGTGCCGCGAGTGCAAGTTCTGCAAGAGCGGCAAGACCAACCTCTGTGGTTCGGTCCGTGCGACTCAAGGTCAGGGTTTGATGCCGGACAAGAGCTCCCGCTTCACCGTCAAAGGCCAGCCCGTCCACCACTTCGTGAGTATTCGATAGTGCCTTGTGTTCCCTGCGACATACCGATCGATTTCAATAGATGGGTACTTCCACCTTCTCCCAATATACGGTGGTAGCGGATGTCTCTGTGGTGGCCGTCAACCCCAAGGCTCCCTTGGACCGCGTTTGCTTGCTCGGTTGTGGTATCACGACTGCGTGGGGCGCTGTGGTCAAGCAGCCTGGCATTAGTGCGTTGTTTCATCTTTTGTGGGGCTTTCAAGTTAGTGACAGCTTGTGTACTGCCTCTCAGAGGGCTCCACCGTTGCTGTTTTCGGATGTGGTGCTATTGGTCTCGGTGTTATCGCTACCTCTGCCCTCGTCGGTGCCTCGCGCATCATCGCGATCGACATGAATCCTGGCAAGGAGTCATGGGCACGCAAGTTTGGCGCTCACGAATTTGTCAACCCCACCACCCTCGCGGAAGGGAAGCGCATCCAGGACCACTTAGTCGACATTACTGACGGAGGTCTCGACTACACTTTTGATGCTACCGGCAACGTAAGTCCTTTGCGACGGGGGAGCTTAACCTAAGGGGGCTTACTTTTGGTGGAATAGGTTCATGTTATGCGTGCTGCTCTTGAGGCTTGTCACAAGGGTTGGGGTATCAGCACTGTCATTGGTGTAGCCGCTGCTGGCCAGGAGATCTCTACTCGCCCGTGCGTAACATGCGACTTCGTCTAGGAATTGCACGCTCATGTTTGTCATCAGATTCCAGCTCGTAACTGGTCGCACTTGGCGCGGGACTGCTTTCGGTGGTGTCAAGGGTCGCACCGAGCTCCCTGGGCTCGTCGAGGGTATGATGGGTCCGAGCCATTCATCGCCGGGTTATGAACTGAAGTGGCATCTCTCCCAGATTATCTTCAGGGCAAGGTCAAGGTCGATGAGTACGTCACTCACCACCGCACGCTCGCTGAAATCAACGAAGGCTTCCACGACATGCATGTGAGTCCTTGCTTGAACGCGTAAACAAAGTGCGCGCTTTACTGATCGCCTGGTTTATAGGGCGGTGACTGCATCCGATGCGTGGTCGACATGAAGTAGATGCCTATTCGCATGTGAGGACATTGACTTGATAGTCGGGGGGCGCAAAGCGAGAAGGCAAAGAATGTTTACGCTGTATCATGGAAGAAAAGTTGAAGGAATCATGTATCTTTAAGTTGTTGCTATCGCTAAGTTCGTCAAATGTCAGTGGAGACCTGAACCTCCACGAATTGAGTGCATGTCAATGTCTTTGTCGAGGTTTTAGGAGGGAGTCAGTCGTGCGAATACGTATTGAAGGGAGACCAAAAGAATGAATGTTCTAAACTGAGACAAGAGCCCTGATAATGGAAAGAACAAGCTAGTTGTGATATCGGATTCTATCAACTGGTCCGCCGCTGGATGTTGCCACAACAGACAAGGAATCTTAACGAAAACGTGCAAGCAGATTTTCGTGTTCTGAAGCCACAACACGGTATTTGTCGAGACAGTTCATCAACTCCGTTGTTATTATATAAATTCACAGTTTGGAGCCCCTACATTTGCAGCCGAATCCTGGTATAAAACGCTCTTCGCCGCAGTGATCGCAAGGACGGTACGCGATTGAGTCTGGCCAGGGCAACAGTTCTATCCAAAAAATGCCTCTTGAATGTATCTGCGATAAAGGAGAATAATGGACTCACCACTCTGTAGCACGTGCCGAACCCGAAGGGGTCGTATTCGCCATAAGGCTCTGTAGGACTTCAGAAAGACCGGGCTCATGGTCTTGGTTCGGATGCGAAACACCTCATTGCGATACCTGCTAGTGTTCGGAATGTCGATAAAAATCTCCGGGCCCTCTCTATCATGATCTGCCCATAGTGCCTTCCCATCGAGCATCGCCTTGATACCTGAAGCTGGCCGGTAGGTCTCTACATCTTCCCAAGCTGGATCCCCATCGTCCTCGACAATGTTTGGACATTCACTCCCTTTGCACACGAATCGATGAACGAACCAGTGCTACAACGCTAGCTCAGTGATTGTCCAAACAAACTTTTGGATCGTGCTGCAGTACTCACCTGCGCTTGACAATCCACGCTGCAGTAGTGCGGCTTTTTGTCGAGCGAACAGTCCCCGCCGCACTTCCGCAGCGCAGACTTGTTTACCGCCTGTATCCCACAACCTTCTGCAGCACAGCGGTACCGGTTCGGGGCCTTCGCCACCTTAGCCAGGCGTTTCTCCTCCTCCATTTTCTGACGCTCCAAGTACCCTTCGTACACCATCCAGAATGTGTCCATCTTCTCGAAGTCTTCCAACATCGTACGGGCGTCAAGCTTCGCGTACCTCGCCTGCACGGTGGAGAGCCAGCCCGCGATACGCAGAACGATCGGTGGCACAAAGCCAGAGATCGCGAGGACTTGGCCCTGGAACGCGCACTGTTTGATGATCGAGGCAGCGTGAGCGGTCTCGAAACAGTCGAGGTATGGGGACCAGAAGAACTGCCGGAAGAAAATCCAGCCCAAAGCGGCCACAGCGCGGAGCCGGAGGATGGGGTCGGCGTAGTAGACGTGCTTGTCGTGGTGCGGCATGCCACCCACCTCCGCGAGGTATTGTATGAGGTCCATGGGTTCCACAGGGCAGCCCATGCCCTTGGGCAGCGACTCAGCGAGACCTCTGTCGAGTTACGAGGCGTGTGAGTGGCTCGCGGCTCTCTTATGCCCATGTCGAGGCGGGTCGACGAACCTTAGCGAAAGCTCGAACATCAATGGCGCTAACCGCAGGTCTAGTCCCCGCTTTAACTTGTGTGGGGTCATCGTCTTGAAAGAGTCGATGGCATTGTCGTAGAGTGTCTGATAGGATGGTTGGTCCCGGTAGTCATAACAGATTTCTTGTTGAAGGGTGACGTAGATTTCGATTTGTTTCTCTGGAGGTGTGAGCGGTTCGGGGTGGTAAGGGTGGTTGAAAGAGATGTCATGGATGATCGGAGGAGACATTCTCATCCGCAGCCATCGAGCGGCTCCCGTACTGCCCCGGCGCTCAAGCCATACTCGAGCTCACCAGTTACAACTTACGAGCGAGCATCAGTGCCTCATAAAAGGAGACAGCATTTACCTCCCAAAGGTCCTTGTACGATCGTAGCAAAGCAGGACTCAAGCACTTGGTCCGAATCCTGTAGACATCTCCCTTCCGATACCAGCTCTTTTCCGGTATGTCCACAAAGATCTCCGGATTCTCGTTGATTTCCCATACGTTCATGTCGGGCAGGTTGTCGTCCTCATATGATGGAGGCTCGATGGTCTCGACGTCCACCCACTCTGGATCGCCGTCATCGCTGATGATTGAGAGGCCCTCCTTGCACTCGTATCTATGAATAGACCAATGCTACTTGGCCTGAAGCATCAATACGTACGTCAAAGGCCGGTGACTGCAAGACACATACCCGTTTCTGGCACTCGACGCTACAGTAGTATGGCTTCGTCCTGGGCAGACACCGTCCTCCGCACTTGACTAGTCCGCCTCTGGTCATGCATTGAATGGGACAACCATCGGCTGCGCAGCGGTATCGATTCGGAGTCTTTGCAGCTTTTGCCAATCGTTGCTCCTCGTCACGAGTTCTCAACGCATCGTACTGTTCGTAAGTGTGCCGGAGTATTGCGTACGGAGCGCCTAGCGGCTTCCGCCAGACGTCGATTCCGTAGAGCGTATTGCATGACATGGCCCAGCTTGCGATCCGCAGGACGATCGGGGGGATGAAGTTGATCATAGCGCATGCCGCGGCAAACCTAAGCATACCGTCGGTGAACAAGACCGACATAGACATGGATGGCTTCAGGACGCCGGTGAAGGGGTTGCTGTATGGCGACTGGTGCAAGCATCGGAAGTATCCCTAGGCAAAGGCTGCGGCTGCGCGCGCATGGAGAAGACTGCTAGGTCGGTGCACGTAGTTCAATACGAACTGCGCATGGCCAGACAGCTCCCGCAGAACCTCCATAGAGTCCGAGAAGTCAAAGGGTCGATCGTATTGCCAGCCAGAGAATCGCCTGTGAGAACAAAATTATGATATACATCCAGATTGAACGCAATATAGCGACATACCTCAGGCAAAGTTCGAGGATAAGAGGTTCGTCCTTCATCCCCAGACCACGCAACAGCTTCTCGACTGGCAAATCTTCATGGCTTTGACGTGCTTCATCGAACAGCTTCTTGTAGTTCGGGCGGTCACGATAATCGTAGAAAACCTCCTCTTTCAAGGCGATGTAGATTTGGAAATCATGATCATATGGTATGATGGAGGTGGGCCAGCAATTGACATGGACGTCATGGATCATAGGTCCGAGTTCGTAGGCCGGGTGGACACGGATACCGGACAAATGAGAAAGATGCGGGGCAATGACAGACAGACAGAGAGAAATGTCGAGCGGTACCCAGACTCCGATGAGCGATTTGCAAGAGGCCAAGAGTGCGTTGAGGCGGAATTGATCGGGCAGAAGGGGTAATGTGCATATTGATTTGGTGGCGTATGCCATTGCGTATCGAGCACCTCAGGCTCATGTTCCGTAACACTTGCTTAGGCTATAGCGTGCCATACCATTCTAGGTAAAGCAAGCTAGAATAATAAACTTCTTACTGACGAAGGGTAAGCGCAGTAGACCATAGCAGCAAGAACGCAACTGAGGCAACTCACCTCGCGGTGAGCCCCGTACGTACAGATCGAGGAGTTGGACGTGTCTTCACGACTCACGCAGGGAGACCCATGAAGACATAAAACTCCAGCAGAACATGACCCTTCGTAACAACACATTACATGAGCAAACGACGACGACAATTACTACACCGCGCGGTCCACCATATGCCGCGGAAGCTGGTGCCCTGCGACCGCTCTCCACAAGCCGTGAAGCGCTGCGACGACCTCCCGTCTCCGCACCCCACTCCTCCGCCAACCGGCCTTGAACACCGCGAGGAAGCACAACACGAACGAAATGTCAAGAAAAAGTCTTCGAACGACAACAAAAGTAGGCGAGCGGCCCTCGCTGCTCGCGAGGAACGCCATGAGCTGTCGGAATAGTCTGAATGCGCGCGCCATGGGATGGAGGACAAGCGACCACATGCCCATGTCATCGACGTCCCAGCGCACCACGCCCTGCCCGTTGCCAAACGGGCTCCCACGTCGTGCAGGTAGACCTGACGCCGTGAGCGACGAGGAAGAGTGGTGAAGAACCCCTTCCAAGGTTTCCAGACGTTCGGTAATGGCGGCGAGATGGGCCTGCACGCTTTCCACCACGCGCTCGAGCAAGGGGAGCGATGCAGGGCGTGGAGAGGCTCCACTCTGGAGTGAGTACTGCCGGAAGGGTGTTTGGGTTTGTGGGCGTAAACCTGCGCGTGAGGGATATCCGTGTGCGGAAGAAACCGGCTCGCTTGGCGGAGACCGGGCTTGCTCCGGATACGAAACAGTGGTAGTGGGATATACGGAGGAGGAGGGTATCGAGGTCGCAGACTCTGCGAATGCAGATTGGGTGTGGAAGCCGGGATGGGGTTGTGTCATCGGAACGTTTATGGGTGGTGGCGAGCCGACTAACAAAGTGCTTGCCATGGGCGTCCGGTACGGCCGTGAGGAGTGGGACGACTGAGGGCGGTCGAGTTGACTGGCAGGAGTAACATGCGCAGTCGGAATGGTTGCGGGAACGGTGTCGATGGCCTCGTCCTCCTCGTCCGATGTCTCCTCATCTGTTTCTGAGTCCAGAGCTCCTGAGTCCGCAGGTTGATGCGGGGCACCGTGGGGGTGCGTCTGGAGATATTCGGCAGGACGCTGGGAAGATGATGGAATGAGGTTGCCCACGGAGGAGCTGGAAGAACTTGAACCTGGGGATCGGGCAGAGACGCCTTGGACGAGTGGTCAAATACTAACCATTTTAAGTGAGGAACACGACTTACCGCTCATGACCAGATTGGCAGGATCGCCGGCATAGGACTCGAGTTCCCGCACTAAATCCCTTGCCACTGTCTTGTCTGAGTATTTCCGCAACACCTGGACCAGCGTTATATCGAAAGCAGACGCCTAGTCATGGGACCATACCTTGAGTAAAGCATCGACATATAGCCATTTTGCTTCATAGGAGTCGAGGTCGTTGTGCTTCGCCCAAGCATCCCTGGTGGCATTGGCATGTGATTATCAGGTCAGACGAAGAATACGCTCGTGCGCACCATTTTGCCCTGCCTAACATATCCCAAACTGCTGGACGTTGTCCTTGAACGTTTCCGACGGTAGCTTAGATGGATCACACGAGGAGGATAGTTAGAGGCATGAAAGCGCGAGCCGGAAGATGTCAGGATGGTCACCTTGCTTGTACAAGCTGAAGAACAGAAGCGTTCGGTTCAAATCGTAGACTTCTGGACACGGACGACGCACCTGTACATGTCAAGCTTCTCCTCGTACCCAGTCTGAATGGGGCCAGTCTTGGGGAGACCTTGCACTATCTCGACCGCGCGGTCGAACTGTGCATCAATGAGCTGGCGCGAGTCGAGGTCCATCGTGGCGGCAAGGCGTCAGGTTTGGCTGGGACCGCACCCCGTGTCTTTGGTAGTCCAGCAGCAGAGCAGAGAGAATGGGGTGTTGAGACCGGAAAGCGGGAGGGTCGCGAGGAGAGTGTCAAGGCGAGAACAGACGACGAGCCAGCATTTGCATCACTTGCCCCATTCGGCGTCATTTCTCACGTCCGACGCGCGCTATCGTCCACCTGCGGACTGCATGCCACCGTCGTCGCGTTATACGCACCGAAAGCACAACATGGAGCCATTCAACGGACCCCAGCAGTTCAGAATGTCATCGCATCCATGAATTTTCAGCTTCTGTCCGACATTCAAGGTCACATGGAAGGTCTACTTGTGACAAGTGGGCAGGGGCAGTGACGATGGACGAACTTTGTAGAAGTGTGTTCCAAAGGTCAATTATAACGAATGTACGACGGAGGTTGGGGATACACGACGGGTGCGCGATGGTGTCATGATATTGGCTTCGTCAATGTGGAATGAGGCTTGAAATTAGCATAGGACTTTGACTGGCCCACGGCCCACTTGTACTTCAGCCCTCCACGGATCTCCTCGTCGCGTTCGTTCACGCGTTTTCCTACAGGAAGTCAGAGAAGTCGATTCGATCAACTTCAGGCATTACTTACCCTTCCACACTAAGTGACCCCACGCCTTCCCGTGCTTTCCTTCGCACTTCAGCCTAGTTCGCGTGATCTCCCAGTAACACCCATCGAAGCCCTTCGAATTCCAGCGCGTTTGATGCAACTTTTGGCCGACGCCATCCTTGGGATATCTCGAGAGGACTTGGTAGAGGCTTGCGGGGAAGGGAGACAGTGTAGGTGGCAGTCGTGCCGGCGGCGGGAGGAGCTTGCGCAGCGCAGCCTGCACCGACGTAGCCATGGCTGTCCTATGAAGCAAAACGCACTAGACCCGTGATGTTTGGGATGATAAATGGAGGATGTGCGCGGAGAGCGAGGAAGGTTGGTGAAGTCAAAGCGTCGGTGGTGGTGGATGTGGACAGAGGGTCGCTTCCCAATTGGGAGATTTCGTCGGAGGTGCCCTCTCACCCAAACTCCCATGCTCAGGCTTTCGCGATGTCCCATTCCGACCCTTTCTACACGCTCACATCCACTGAGACGATCCTTGCTGCGTTATAAGTTCACTCTAGCGGAGGTCGACCAGACTGGAATCCCTTTGAAGCCTACATGGTCGGTCAACGAACTTTTATCGTCTTACCCACGCCCAACCATATCCCCACCGACCCTGAAGCGGCTGCATGAACTCTCTGCTCTGATCCCTCCCGCGGAGGGCACGCCTGAACATGCCAAACTGACGAGGGAGATGGAGGAATTGGTGAGGCTCGTCGAAGCCGTTAAGCTGGTGGACGTCAGTGGTGTCACCGAGGAGGGTTCGGTACCAGACGGAAGGATATGGGCTTCGAGGGAAGGTGTCACGCTGGACGCAGACGCGTTTGCTGCGTCAGAAGATGCGAGTTCTTCACAAGGCCGCGTTCTGCTGACGCATGCTTCACGGACCATGGACGGCCTCTATGTCGTCGAAGCGGACAAGCCTCGGGGTTGATAGCACATACGCCGGTAAGTCCTCGTCGCCGTCTGTTGCCCTGAGCTTGCTGACGGTTCCAAGCTCACAGTTGTTCTGTATCGCATGGTGCCAGGACTTGCATGGGGTTCTCTTTATCTCCGGCGGCCGTCTCATGTAGAGGATCCGATGCCTAGTGGATGACAGCAGTGGGACGTTTTGGGTAAGGATACCTTGCTCCCGATTTCGACT
Organism: Ganoderma sinense ZZ0214-1; assembly: GCA_002760635.1. Taxonomy (NCBI): domain Eukaryota; kingdom Fungi; phylum Basidiomycota; class Agaricomycetes; order Polyporales; family Polyporaceae; genus Ganoderma; species Ganoderma sinense. Next base: position 1,759,720 of record AYKW01000001.1, read on the forward strand.
GCTGTGTTTCGTGTTTACTAATACTAAGATGGCTTATCTAGGAATACATTACACTCCGTTGCTTCGTGGAACAGATCGAGAATGTACTCTTCCTGGCTTTGTAAACGACTGGGGTGCACCTAATCTGTTGGACAGGATGATGTCGCAGCACGACGATGTTCCATCGACTCCCACTTGCCTACCAAGCCACGTCGGCCCGGTCTTTGTCTAAGGAGGCCCTTATCGCCTGTGCGGATGGCCGCTGAACCCGAGCAAGCCGCATGGTGTTTCGGAGGCGTTGCCGCCATCGTCTCGTAGGCTCCTAGAGCGCAGTGAACTTCCCTAACTGGCATACTTTTCAGGCGTTTGGTACTTCATGTGGCCGCTCCGGGGTTTGTAAAGCTTCTTCGTGCTGTCATGTGGGCAGCTTCCGTCGGAGATATGTCTCCCTCGTAGCTTCTTCCTTTCGTTCACCGCTCATCATGGCTGGTGTTGTCGTATGGTGCGACATACTTCCGATAGTCACGTCGAGGGGCAGGGTAAAAAGCAGCGAATGGAGTTGGGTATAAAATGCGTTGGCAAGACTCTGTGCTGGTGTATCGACAGAGTCATTGCCTCTTCACGACATCGACAAACTCAACATGCACAGATCTGTCGCGTTGACATTGCTGCTAGCGGCGACCACAGCATTCGGCGGTCCCGCTATCACCACCAGGTATGTGAAGTCGATTAGGACTGTCCCCTAAGGTCCTATGCTGATTTTCTTACAGGACGTGTGGCACAGTGATCTCGGAGGAAAAGGTCCTCGCTCATGAGGCGCACTTCCAGGCGAACAAGGTCGCCAAGACCAATGCAGCGGCTACGAATGCAACCGTCAATCTGTACTGGCACGTAGTCAGCCAGGTATTACGGTTGTGTCCATTCACCTATCTCGTTAGGCTGACATCTTGACGCATAGGATACCACTCTGGAAGGAGGGAACATCCCGTATGCGACTCGCGTGTCTTTTCCGAGTTGTTTCAGCAACTCATATTTGTATTTGCATTTCAGGGACTCTATGATCGCCGACCAGATCGCGGTACTGAACGAGGACTACGCGCCGTCCGGCCTGCAGTTCGTGCTTGCAGGTACTACGCGCACAGTGAGTTGGGAGTGGTTCAACAACGTGAACCCTTCAACCCCCACGGACCAAACCCAGATGAAGCAACAGGTATGGATCACTTCGATAGCGCTCTAGGATGAAAACTTACTCGTCTGTTTCCCAATAAGCTTCGCCAAGGTGGTGCTGCCGACTTCAACGTCTACTCCGTCGGGTAAGAGCCACCCCGATTTGGATGTTAATGTCGCCTAACTACGGTCTCCCATCCAGGTTCACCACCCCAGCGGCCGCCGGTCTGCTGGGATACTCCACTTTCCCAGCGGATTACGCCAGCGACCCGACAGACGATGGGTCCGTCATCCTCTTCTCGTCCCTCCCCGGCGGCAGCACCGACCGGTTCAACGAGGGCAAGGTACGTGTCAGGGTACATAAATTGTCCCCCCTTTGGCTCACTTGGCCCAACAGACCTTGACCCACGAAGCCGGTCACTGGGTCGGTCTCTACCACACCTTCATGGGCGGCTGCACTGGTTCCGGCGATTTGGTGGACGACACGCCTCCGGAGGCTTCTCCCGCCAGTGGATGCCCGACTGGTCGCGACACGTGCTCGAGCCCCGGCCTTGACCCAATCAACAACTACATGGACTACTCCGATGATAGGTGGGTTTCGCGGATCGTCGTTGGTACTGGATGATTCGCTGATCATGCATTCGTTTCCGTAGCTGCATGACCCAGTTCACGCCTGGCCAAGGTGCTCGCATGGCCGATCAGTTGCGCACATACCGCGATATCGATATTTAAATCTGGATTCCCAAGGAGTGTCTCCCGCGAATTTTCTATATGGTCGGGGCATAGAGCGTTTGTGTTCCCGCTGGTGCTTCATGTTGTACAACAGGGTCACAATTTTCGGAGTGTGCTGGTGTCGGTCGTGCATGTCTATGTGCTGTTGAAAATCTGACTACAATTTTGTTCTTTTCCGATGATTCGCGCACTATCTAGATGGTATAGGAGGATACACAAGGTGACAAGAGAGGTATATGATGATTTTTCACAGAGCGTTGTGTCCGCCAGTGGAGCCGAAACCTCCTGAACCACGAAGGGTTTCATCGAGATCCTACAGACAAGGTCGAATATTCGTCATAGTCAGTTATCTTAGTCCGAAGAGGCTGAAAGACAGGGACGGACCTGGACTTCTAGCACGTCTGGTGTGACGATGCGTTCGAGGATGAGCTGTGCAACGCGGTCGCCCTCGTTCACTGCCCACCAATCAGCACGTAGAAAGTATGGGCAAGATGGGGGTCTGACAGACCTGTGAAGTCCTGGTCGGAAAGATTGTAGAGGAGGACAAAGACGATTCCTCTGTAATCGGCGTCAATGACACCTGCGCCAGTGTCGATCATGAACTTTGAGGCTAGGAGAATGTTTTTGTGAGTCGAGGAAGGGAATAAGAGGCGTGGATTACGGACCGAGCCCGCTGCGAGGCGCAACGCGTCCGTAGGTGCCCGCTGGCACAGCTACAGAAATCTGGGTGTCAACAAGAGCCTTGCCGCGAGCGGGGATCAACTTCGTCTCGGCACTACCGTCAGTCAGCTACGTGTGCTATGTGATCCAGAGTGTCAACCGGACCTGTACAAGTCGTAGCCAGCGGCGAGGGCGGAGCCACGGGTGGGGAGACGTGCCTTGTCGGAGTGACGCTTGATGAGAAGGGCGGAGACGGGAGCGAGCTCGGACTTGTCTTCAGGGTTGGGGGTCATCTTGCGCTTCTTTTGCTGGGGGACGTCGATGTCGGACATGGAGGACGAGAGCAGGGGACTGGTACACGGGGACAACAGACGGGGTGAAGGGCAGGTAGAGCACGAGGGGGGCGACAACGCGAGAGCAAGACGCGTGCCACGCGAGAGTGGCACAGGCGAATCCCATTCAGACGTGTTGGCGGAGTCTGGAAGCGTGTCAACTCCGCCTCGCCACGGTCACGAGCCTCGTCTCACTTTCCACCCTGGGGTCCTGCTCAGGCCGCTCTCGCCTTTGCCTTGCTCGGTTCACTAGGGCTCTTAGTGGCATCCTCCCAGCTGCGAGGACCCTCGTGTTCGCAGATGCCGCTATCTGTCGGCGGAGGGCAGCTCCCTCTCTCTGCTTTCTTTGGCTCCTCGGGCTCATCTGGCAAACGTTCGACAAAGCCCAAGGGCGCCTCGAAGCGCAAAGAATCTCCCCTCCCCGAACACGCTGCTGAGCCTGCGAGGAGGAAGCGCAGGCAGAAGGAGAACGTCACTCCCTCCACTGATCAGATCCTCGAGAATGTCACACGCAACCTCGAGAGTCCACCGGACACTTCCAAAGCTCGCCGTCGACAGAGTTCACGTTCAAGCGTGGAGATAGAAGTTGGACAAGGGGACGCGTCGATGGAGCTCGCTGATGGGGCAGAAGCAAACATATGCACTGGAGATTCGTTGATCGACCTCACTGTCGACACTTCCGTCGACATCACTAAGGCTTCAGCACCCAAGCACGCACACAGTCTCAATACACCCCCGCTCACTCCCGACATTCAGGATCGCCATCGGGACTTCGACAGCATCACGTCGCTTCCGTCTCCACCTCTTACCGCCCCGGATGCGAGGAGAGGACGGAAGAAACGTGCCGAGGAAATCGACAAGCAGGAGGACATCTTAGAATTACCCCAGGTATCCTCTACCGACCGAGGTACCAGGCCTGGAACAGCGGATGTGCAGAAGATAGACAACCGTGCGTATATGCAAGTCAAACTCTGAACCTTCCCTGACTTCTCCTTGTCACAGCATCACTCGGTGGCTCATCTTCACAAGTTCTCACTGTGGAGCACAATGCCCCTTGTTCTTTCCCGTCCTCTCAGAGCAGTCGAGATCTCATGCCACCCCCTCCCTTGCCACTCAAAGTCCTTCTGTCCTCCTCTAGTCCACAGTCCACCACCGTGCCGATGCCTCGCCCTACCTCATCCCATGGGCCTTGTTCTACGTCTTTGAAGGAGTGGGTCCCCTCCTCGCAGACGCAAGAGTTGTCGATACCTCGCTATGAAGATATGCAGGACGATCGGCCATCTAGCGCGGTACGCCTGTCTCCCCGTGGGCGGCCGTCCCAGGTCGTACCTAGCTCGCAGCTTAGCGAGAGGGAGCTTGAGCTCTTTCGTGGCACCCCGGCTAACAGTTCTTCCTCATCTCCTGTCCTGGTAGACGGGCCTGGCGAGCTGGCATCTGTTTCTGCACCAACGGCCCCTGCAATCGACGGTGATCTGGAGAGCCCGATTACTCATGAAATCGTTGAGAGTTCTCAAAGCCAATTTGAGACTGAAATCACCGCTGCCTGGGCTGAGACACTGGCTGCCAGGCGAGAAGCGTTACGATGGTACGTACAGCCGGCGTCATTGCGGCGTCCCTGTCACCGGTGACTCACACTCTTCCATACCGTAGGCCGAAAGAGATCAGCTCCAGTTTACCATCATCTTCTCCTCCTCGCGTCGTGCAGACCCAGGATTACGACGCGGAATCTGAATGGTCACCGTCCATCGACGAAGTCTCGCAGAGTCTGACCATGGACCTTCGCACTTCACCGCTCCAGCCGCCGACCGCCGAGTCTCCTGGCTCACATGCAAGCAGCGACCTAGGATCCTATTCCGCCCTTCCTTCGCAAATGCGCCGGTCCTTGGAGACGTTCGAAGGTCGCGATGAGGATGGCAGCGAGCTGCCCCGTGACGTCGGTGCGGGACCAGCTCGGCCGCGCTTTTCCTCTCCTGGACTCGACTGTGGACATGAACCATGTCAATGTGGACGTGAGCCGTCACTGCTATCATCCGAGAGTCAGCGTCAGACCTGGAATGCTATTACGGCTTCGCCGCCCGCTATCCCGAAAGACTATATCTCCGACGGTGAATCCTCCTACGGCTCATCCTTCCCCTCCACGATGCCTACCCCCCTCCGGAACTTCTTGGAAATGTTCCCCGATACCCAAACTCAGGACCATTTTGAGGTCGAACCCTCGCACCGCCAGGACGACCACGATCTCTAGGGGTCGGACTGTGCTCTGCGCTTGTTTACTGCAATGACTTGATTGTACATGACATGGGGTTGCGGACTTGGATTTTGGATGTTTTGTAGGGTTCCTTTCTTCTGTGTATCCGCTAGCTTACCGCACGCGTAATGACAGAGTGTGGAGTCCGTTGGGCCGCATCTACGACGAGTCTAGTACACAGTACCCTTCACATCACGTTGTGGACTGTCCTCTGACACGAATAACGTGCAAATATCGCGGCACAACGCAACCTGGACCGCCCTGGTTCTAGACCGCCATTGCGAGAGGTCTGGAACTACGGCGATGAGCAGCCTCCTCGCTCTTCTTTGTCAGCCCCGGTGTGTCCTGGTTAAAGTCCCTGCACGGTACCTGCGCGTTCAGCCAGGTAGCCACGATCCTGTCCTGTCTATTCGTACACGGCTAGTCGACTCTTCCAGACCTGTCCAGCTATGAACAATTCAACCTCGTCGTCCTCCCTCCCTTCCTCTCCCTCGGTCGCGTCGAGTGGCTTCTTGAGCGACCGCGAGGTGAAGAAGATCGAGAAGATCATGGCCCGCGCCGCCGCTGCAGATGAGAAGGAACTCGACTCCGCGTTGGACGATGTCAAGAAGGCGGAGAAGGCGCTCAGTAAGAGCTCCAAGGCGAGTGTTCTATTCATGCTGTGCGTGCTGGATTCATCATGAATCACTCACGATGTTCCGCGAAACGTCAGGACGCGGAGCGAGCACAGAAGCTGGTGACCAAGACGAAGGAGCGCGAGCTTGCGGCACAGAAGGAGTTCAACAAGGCCCTTGGCAAGCTCACGAACGCGAAGGAGAAGGAGCGCAAGGCGCAGGAAGCCCTCGCGGTACGTCTCTCTCGTATCCTGTGTGCCCACCACGAAGTCGGGACTGACGAGCTCATCGACCCAGGCGAAAGAGGCACACCACGCCGAGACGGACCGTACCGCGCGTCAGGCACAGGCGGACTTGGGCGACTGCCAACGCGCAATGGAGGCGAATGTGGTGAGTTCTGCTGCGGAGCTTCTTATCCATACACCAGCTGATGCTTCGGGTGTACAGAAGGACCGCGAGACGAGGTTGGCGGAAATCCGCGCTCAGTGCGGAGTCAGCGTCACCCCCGTTATTTAATGGCGTCGCATCGGCACGGAGACATCTCTTCCTTACGATTCTCGCTTTTGACCGCCAATTCTCCAGTATGTCTACGCCGCTTTAGCACGAGTTACGTTACTGCAAGGACTCTTTGAATGATAATAAGTGAAGGCATAATTGAGCGCAGATGTCGGGATTCATTGGATATACGATGTCTCTTCTCCATTTCATGTGGAAGTACACGTCCAAGCCGTCGACTTGGGCGAGCGGAAGAGCTCAAATCTTATCATATGACACCTCGACCGCTGTATTCTCTTATGATGCAATTACCTCCCACTTCCTCGAGCAACCTCAGGTGCATGCACCGTTTAAGCACTGACAAGTTTCCGTGGAGTCGATATGTCACGAGTGATGTCTTGGGTACAGTATGTCAAGTGCAGCGTCTCTGTCCCATTTGAGAAGAAGGAAAGAAATTCGACATGCAATGTGGGGGTCTTCCAATACTGGGCCTCCCAACTACAAGCCTAACTTGTTCCTAACTTTAAATGGTGGGCGCCTGCCCGGACTGTTTGTCGGAACTGTGGCTAGCACAGCCACGCATTTTGTTTGTTACCAGGCCTTCTCCCAAGACCACCTCACCTTCCGAAAAATGCCCAGTACCGACTCTCGTTTTGTTGCTTTCGACGACCCTGACTTCGAGGAAAAATCTGCTGCCGAGTCTTCTGGATCGCACTCGCACGATGAAGACGATGATCATGGCCCGCTTGTTGGCTCCGAGGAGGACGCGGGCTCCGGGCTGGAAGAGGAAGAGGAGGATGGAGACGAGGAAAGCGAATTAGGAGAGGAGATGGTTCCCGACGCGTTCGCTGGTCCATCGGAGAAGACGGTGAAGCCCCTCACGCCCGAGGCCCTCGCTGCGTTCAAGGCTGCACAGGAGAAAGCCGGGGTCCTTTACATTTCGCGAATACCACCCGGCATGCGGCCCACGAAGGTGCGCCATTTGATGAGTGCATATGGAGAAGTTGGGAGGGTATATCTGCAGCAAGAAGGCGCGTTCCACCTATTTCGTACTGCCCGGTTCGAACCTGACGGCGTGCGCTTGGATGCGAACTATGTGGACTTACAGATGCCAAGCGTGCATACCTGCGCCGCAAATACACTGCGACGAAGAAGGCACACTACACCGAGGGCTGGGTCGAATTCAAGGACAAACGCGTAGCACGATCCGTCGCAGAAATGCTGAATGCCCAGCCCATCGGCGGCAAGAAGGGGTCGAGGTGGAGGGACGACGTTTGGACGATGAAGTACTTGCCCAAGTTCAAGTGGAACATGTTGACAGAGCAAATCGGTGAGTGCGCCTTGATGCTCCGATAGTCCCTGCCCCCGGGCTCACGTTAATGCATCGTTGCAGCACACGAGGCTGCTGTTCATGCTGCGCAGCTCCGGGTTGAGCTCTCCCAGTCGAGGAAGGAGCAGAGGGAGTACCTCAAGAACGTCGAGCTGGCACGCGTCTTGGATAAACGTTCCAAGAGGAAGGCAACGACCAAGGACGATGACGGGACGGAGGGCGATAGCGCGGATACAAGACCGCAGAAGGTCTTGAAGAAGGATAGTGGGCCCAAGGTACCACCGAAGGAGAAGCGTAAAAAGCCTCAGCCGGTCGGGGTGACGAAGTCAAACGCCGAGGCGCAGCTGGAGAGTGTGTTGAGTAGCGTATTCTAGCAGCGCTGTCCATGTTCATAGATACCGATGGCTCGGGCCTTGCCCCTATGGATTATTGCACGCGGCGGGCGAGCAGTAAGTGCTACCAGGCCGTTGGGACTGGCCGAGGATGGCGACTAGAGATTGAGTCGGAGCTTGAAACGGGGCCATAGGCCGTGGGGCAGTGACGCCGGTGTGTTCGACAGCGCGAACACACTGAGCAGGGCCTCAGCGAGCAGTGAGAACACAGTGCTCGTCGTTGTGTCGCGATCTCAAGAGGTCTGTGCTTCCACCATGCTGGACTCCTCTCTCTTACACGCATTCATGACCAGTCTTTGCTCAACTGTTTCTCTTTTCTCTCCCTCTTCAGTTCTCATCCTCTGAACATGTCGTCTTGGAACTCTGCTTATCCTCCTCATCCTCCTCCCACTCGTGGTCGTTCGCGTTCTCGTTCTCCTTTTCGCGGCGACACCTATCCTCCGCGTCCTCCGTATCCCGACCAGTACCCCCAGGACCCGTACCGCACAGATTGGGAGGCGTACGATAGGGATAGGGCGTGGGCGAGTTACGAGCGGGAGAGACAGGCCTACGACTATTCCAGGCGTGGAAGGAGTCGTAGCCCCGCCCCTGGTGACGAAGGTGAGTATTCCCCGAGTTGGCATGCTGGACGACCGTTGAGGTGTCGTGGCCTTGTCCTAGCGGGTCGCAAGCGCCGGCGTTCATTATCGCCTTGGGAGCGGTCGCGGTATGAACCGAGGCCCCGGTATAATGACGACTATGGTACGTTGCTTTCTTTTAATTTAGGCGAGGTGTGCCCTGACGTAGATCCTAGATGCACACTCGCGAGGCGGATACGGCTACGAGCGTGGACCGTACCCCCCGCCCCCATACCAATCCGGGCGCCGAGGCCCTCCGGACCCGCATACGTTCGACTATCCTGCGACGCTGAAGCAGTATGCGGAATGGTTCCGTTACTACTACCCGCAGCAGGCGATGGAGGAGGACAACGCCGACAAGGCTGCGGAGCAGGAAGCCGGTGACGGCAGCAAGCCTCGCAATGGCATCCGCTCACGCTGGGAGAAGTACAAAAAGGAGTTCGCAGCTCAGCAGGTGCGCCTTCTGCGTCGTTTGGGTGTGGTTCACCCATCAGTCCTGACGCTTGCTTGAACGGTTCTCAGCTCCAACGCATGTTCGATCACCACAGGAAGTCGCCCTGGTTTGCGGAGAAATATGACCCGGCCCCCGAGTTTCAGGCGATGCGCACACGTGTCAGGAAGCTTGGCTGGAAGGGGAGGATGGATACGTTCATCGTCGACCTCGAGTCTGGGACTTTTGACCCTGACTTGAGCGAGCCTGTACCAGAGAGTACCAGGGAGAATGCCAATGGCGACTCCTCCACGACGAACGGTGCAGGCGCGGACGCGAGCGTTGATGACATCAAGCCCTCGGGCGACGATGACATGCAGTTTAATGTTGAGCCCGAGGAGGACGCCGGAGGTGACGACGCCACACGTTCGGGTAGTAATAAGAACAAGGGCGGCGCCAACCGTGGCGAGGAGGTTGCCGTGCCCCCTGAGGGCAACCAGGTGATGATCCGCACTATTCCACCAGACATCGGCCGTGCGAAGTTGGAGGAAGTAAGTGCTTCTCGTCCGTTGCACGTCTCCATACCCTCACTGACGTGGAGCATATACAGTTTGTCAGCAAGATTCCTGGGTTTGTCTACCTCGCTCTCGGTGACCCGCTGCAGAAGCGTAACTACTACCGTGCTGGATGGATGAAATTCACCGAGGAGGCCGACATGCCGAGTGTCATGACGGAGCTGTCAGAGAAGAAGGTAAGTAGTGCTCCGCTGCCATGCACAATGGATACTCATTCAAGGCTCGGCAGATTGAGGGGTTTAAGCTGCACGTCGCTCACATCACAAAGCCTTTCGTCACCCGCACTCGCCATACTCCCGATGTCGCGAGTAAGCCGGACCGCCTCGTGAAAGACCTTGAGAACGCCAAGCGGCTTGCTGCCATCTTGGAGGAGGAGTATATGGCGCTTCGTAAAGCGAGGATTGACATGAAGCAGAACGGAGACTCCTCCGCAGACGCTAACGGCGAGACCGAGGTGCCGAACGAGGACGCCACCATGGGGGATGCCGTTGACGCGGACGATGATCCGGAACCTCGGGAAATGGGGAGCGAAACGGTCGAGAGACACATCGAGAAGGTTATGGCAGACCTTCAAGAACAGGGTGCTGTGGACACCAGTGACGAGAAGGCTTTGGAAGCGAAGAGGGTATGATCTCCACTGGTTCGATTCCCGTTCGTGTTCGCTGACTCTGGCCCCTTAATTACTTGTAGACGGTGATAGCTTTGGATCTGTACCTCGCGTATCTGCGGGCTGCTTTCAACACGTGCTACTACTGCGCAGTTATCACAGACCATGTAGAGGAATTGCAGCGGAAGTGTGTTAAGCACTTGAGAAAGCCCATGTCGAAGATGTTACTTCAAGAGGTGCAGGCTGCGGAAGCGTCGAAGGCTGATAAAGAGCCTAAGGTTGAGGAAGGTGTGGAAGTTGTGAAGGAAAGGGATGCGTTAACCGCAAAGGAGAAGGAGAACCGAGACTGGAAGCGTAACGGTAAGTCTTCCGTTTATCTCATCGAAGCGGCCATCCTGACTGTCGTAGATGAGCGTTGGCTTGAATGGCTCGACTCCAAAGTCGCGTTGCTTATTGATCGTAGTGGCGTTGATCCTCGGGATTACGGTGGCAAGAGCTACGAAGAGTGCGTGTTGTTCCTGGATCGTCTCTTCGCCCTCCATATTAACTGCTACGATATTAGGGAGTTGTCTCGAGCATGTGAGCCTTACATCAAACAGGAGGACGAGGGCAAGTTCCGTTGCAAGACTTGCCAGAAGTTGTTCAAGGCGACATCCTTCGTCGAGAAGCACATTGCTAACAAACACCCGGACCTCGTAAAGGGTCTTGATGAGGTATGACGCATTATGCTTCCCATTCCCTGATGCTAGGAATAAGTCATTAACGTCATTCAACAGATTCCGTACTTCAACAACTTTGCGCTGGACCCTCACCGCATTCAACCATTTACGCATCCGCCTCAGACCATGGGCTCAAGCCAACCACCACCTCCCCAGGCTTATGGGCTTCAGGCATCTGCAGCGTACCCCCCGCCAGCAGCTTACGATGCGCGCCCACCTCCATACAACCCCTACGCAGTTGGTGGCTACCCACCATACCCTCCAGGTCCTAACTATTGGGACCCGTACGCATATCCGTACGGCGCTGCCGCATATCCGCCTCCGCCTCCCCGCCGGGATGAAGGGGTGGTACCTCGGCGACTCAGCGATCGTATTAGTGGAATCGCTCTCGACCAGCCGCTCGAGACGCTACCGGTGCCAGCATCCGCGGGACTGCCTGCGAAGCCTGCTGTGAGTCTGGAACCGGGTCCAGGCGTCCGGCGCGGGCGTGGTGGCGCGGGCGGCCCATCTCCTCCGCCTCCGCCAGACGCGAAGGAGGATCCCAGGGCGCAGGCGGGAAAGAAGGTTAGCTACGTTGACGTGGATCGCGTTGCTGAGGGAGATGTGGAGCTGGAGTACTAGTTCTTGTAATAACCTCATTGTGTATATTTGCGATTTGAGGTGTCGGTCTCGATATCAGTTTAGCATTTTGACCCAATATTGCAGGGGGAGATCTGGAGCTCGAGCTCGTGTTTCCGAACCTTACAATAGCAATGGACACGGTACCCCTCGTGGTCAGTTGAATCTTCGCATGCACACCTCCGCTGGCCGCCTGGGCCCGGTGTAATCTCCGAAGTTTCCTGGCTTCTGTGCGAGTTGTGCGCGTGGGTAAGAGGCGCACGGTGGGGATCTGCAGGGGCAATAGGGTTCGAGTAGAGTTCTCGGGGAAGAGTTTTATATGCGAGGGTGTTCGGGCCTGTGGGGGCTCGTGCCCCTCAATGAATCAGACATCGGCGAGTGGCCCGCACGCTGTGTGTCGTGTTCCTGGGACGGACGGGATGGGCTGGCGGAGAGAGGGAGGCCGCGAGCCGCGAGCGCACGCCGCACGCCGGGACGGGCGAGAGGCAAGAGGCAAGCGACTGTCTGCTTTGGGCTGCTTTGGGCCGTCTGTGACGCACGCCCGGCCACGGTCACGGCCCAGGTCACCTCTCTCCTCCCAGTCCAGCCTCGATATTTTGTGGCCGCTCGCCATCTCCTCCCCGCCCGCCCCGTCCCCCTCCCTCCTCCTCGTCCCGACAACCGACGGCCGCCTCTCTCCTCCTTCTCAGGTGCTTGCTGGTCGGGTCCCGCCCTCCCTTGGCCGTCCGCGATGTCTGAAGCAAGGTTACCTTCAGTCCGTGTTCCGGCAATCGTCGCAGGGCCGGCGGGAGGCGAGGAGGCCGTCGTCGTCGAGTTCGCTCCTTCCGACAAGTTTGGCATCGAGTGGATCACGGATCCCACTCCGCCCCTCTCCACTCCCACAGAGCGTCCAGTCGGCGTCTCCCTCAGTTCGTCCGAAGGTGAGACTGACATCTCAGAGGAGGAGCTCAGCGCGCCAACAAAGCGTCCATCGCGCACCGAGGAGAGCGACGACTCCGAGTTTGTCACCCCCACAAACCACATGCACACCGACCGCGACCCCATGGAGCAGGCAGGAGAACGCAGCACCGCCCCCCGAATATCGAGAGCGTTCTCGATGCCCCTTCCCTCCCAGCTTGGGCCATTTCGGAACCCCCGGCGGGTTGCTTCGTCCTTGGACGCTTCTCCTATGGCTGGACCTTCCGAGGAGCCCGTTCATCTGCAGGAGCTCTCCCTGGAGCTAGCGGACTCTGTGCAAATGGTCATTCAAACTCTCTTGCAACTATCTCCTCCCCAAGTCCTGGACCCCGCCAAGGAGCAGTTCTCCGCGTGTTCCCTGTCCATTCCCACCCCTTCCGTCTCTGCCATGTTCACGTCCATGAAGAACCTGAATTACATGTCGGCAAACATGTCTACCTTCGGCGCCGAAGCTCCATTATCCTCGACTTCCGGTCCAGGGCGGTCTAAACCCGCGTCAGGTACGAACACATACATCGACTTCGACGTCGGGGAGATGTTACAGAGCGTGGGGGATGCTCTTAGCGGTGTGGCAGCGCAGGCAGAGGTAGACCTAGTTCTGTTCCATGATGATCTCGCCATGCGACACGTTGCGGTGAAGGGTGACGAGAGTGGCTTGTCCTATACTCTTTCTCATGTGAGTTCCATTCCCGCTCAGAATCTGTTCGCACACCGCCTGAACGTCGGGTCTAGATTCTCCGTCAAGTTATCAGTGTGGCGAAGCGAGGGGACAGCATAGAAATTGGGCTCTTCATCGAGTCTGTGAGGGGGCGACTCCGTTCTTCATCCCAGGAAGAAGCGCAAAGGTCTGGATCACCTCATTTAGGCACGGACGGTCCCCTCCGTTGCTCCTTCCGTATTGCGCATAGGTTCGCAATTTCGGAACTGTCAACAGCAACCGGCATTGGCGAAGTCACAGGAGAACCCATCCATTCCTCTCCCCTTCCAACTCGGAATGCGCCCTCTTTCCAAACGCTTATTCTTCGCCGTCTGCTCCTTCACATCGATGCACAATTGGAACCCGATGTCCCACCCAAGGGCACGTTTGTTGGACGTTCGTACGCTTTGACCACCACCCTTGACCACGGTGCTCCTTCAGTTGTTGACCCCTCTGTTGAGCTGACGCCCGAAGATGCCGTGTACATGGGCTATCCTGCTGATGTACGAATAGCCCACGAACCGACGCTTGAACAACTGACACAGTTCGCGGAATCTCTGAGGGGAAGAAAGGTTACGCTTTTCGCTCACTCGAAGGGCTCCTTCGCTCAGCATCTGACAAGTTATCTTACCTCTTGGGGTCTCGATGTTAGTCATGTGTCAACCGAGCCAGGGGCAGACGCATCTCAAGAAGCCCATGACAAAATGGAGGGTAACCTCGAAGCACCGCGGGAAGCGACCGCCACACAAGCCCCTTCCGAGACGACACCTGCCTCGGTGTCTCCACCTCTTGGAACGCAAGCTGTTGCTGAGCCCGTCGTCCTCATTGACGACGACGTGGCTGCCCTACGGACTAGGCTGCAGAAGATTCGCGCTGAACAAGCGTATCCCCTCCACCTCCATGCACGCAAACGTCCATCCCTTGCTAGCAACCACCGGCCACGTTCTTCACCTCAGGTAGCGCGTGTTATGGGGTTCACAGCTGCAACTACCCAACTTCCCCAGGTGGCGCCGCCGGTGGTCATCGTCCACTTCACGTCCCTAGCGCACTTCAAGCTAGTGAAGGATGCCATTCAGTCCATGATGGCACCTGGTAACACGTGGACGCAAATACCTGAAGTGATTGTCGTTCCGAAACCCGCTGGTCCACGCCGCATTCTAACTGCTCTACACACGGCGGTGACGAAGCCTGTCGTAGACCCATTTTTCTCCCCTATCGCGACATCTCCCGTCAGTCCTAGTTTCCATCCAATGGCACCGGTCTGGCCCGTGGGCACCGCGCAGCGGTCTCCTGGAGGGCGGTCTCCTGCCAGCTGGAGAACCAACTCCGATCGGTCAACGAAGTCTCCCAAAGACGGCACGGACACTGTTAGTCTTGCTCCGTCGTCTCCTCTGGGCATCTCGGACAACATGGAGTACTTCTCCGATGCGGCCACCGCGACGAAGCTCGGATCGTCACCTTCCTCGGGCCTAGTCATTCAGAGTCCCGATGGGCAGCCCGCCGGTATTTTTTTCCATCCGAAACCAAAGGGTAAGAACAGTCGTACTTCCGAATTTAAACCTATTCACGCTAGTTTAGGAGAGCACTCCTTTGGACGCTCGCGTGGGCACTCATTCCGCCGCGCATCTGATGGCGAAGATGGCAAGAAAGTATTCTCTGCAGCCCATCCGGATGGTCAACGTCGCAGCTCTCGACCACCTTACCTCCAGGACAAGCCACCGTCCGCGGAGTTAGGATACGATGTCGCACCTCCGCCCACCTTGTCCAAGGGCAAATCCCGCCAGTCTCCGGTCTCGGAAGCAGTTCCACCAGAACCGGAGAGTATCGTCGCCACCCCTTCTGACCCCGCTCCGCCCCCGACGGCGCCGAAGCTACCCAGAAGGTCCAGCCAGGATCCTCGATATAGCCCTCCACTATCGCCGCAGACGTCGCGGACGCTAACAGGGCCTGTTGCAACTCGACGGACAGCTAAGCGTCCGACGGCGGAGAGTTCGAATTCCGCGCCAGCTGCGATTCCGAAGAAGGGAGCTCGGAGCGGGGAGCCCAATATCGTGCCGCCGATCAGCGTTCTTATTGTGGATGGTAAAGTTTTCGACTGTCTTCCCCCGACGTCAGATGATGTTTAACTCTATTCTACAGATAACCCTATCAACCAAACGATCCTGTCGACCTTTATGAAGAAGAAAAAGATCAAGTACGACGTCGCGAAGAATGGAGAGGAAGCTGTTCAGAAGTGGAACTCGGGCGGTTTCCATCTCATCTTGGTACACTTGTCGCTTGTTTCGGGGCGTTTGTGTTCTGACTTCTCTGTAAAAGATGGATATCCAGATGCCGGTCATGGACGGTATTCAAGCCACCAAGGAGATCCGGAGAATAGAGAAATCGAATGGCGTGGGAGGGTTCCCGTCAACCCCCCAGTCTGAAGGTCAGCAGACCCCGTCTGAAGCCTCGACCTCAGACTCCCGGTCCGCATCCACGCCGTCGTACCGTTCTTCGGTGATCATCGTTGCGCTCACGGCGTCGTCGTTGCAAAGCGATCGTGTCGCTGCGCTGGCGGCGGGCTGCAATGACTTCCTGACGAAACCTGTCTCTCTCCATTGGCTGAATAACAAGATCATCGAATGGGGGTCCATCAAGGCTCTGCAGATGTGGGCGGACATCCGCCCGGAAGTCGTCAGGAGCATTACAACGGGACAGGTGGCCCAGGCCCGAGACGTGGCAAACAAGCTTCACGTCCCCGAAGGACGGTCGACGCCGATGGCGCCGCGGAGTCGGTCCTCGTCGACGTCGCGGAAGCCCGTGACTTTGGACGCCGCGAAAGCGGCTGCCGCTACGTTATCCAAGGTGGATAAGGCTCCCGCAATGGCTTCGCCATCTGATGGGTCCCCGAATTTGACCCCGGAGTCGATGGCTAAGGCCGGCGTGAGTGCAAATGCTACAAGTACGTACGCTGCGGAATCTGCCTGGGACGTACCGTCTGAGTTCCGATTTTCGTCTGCAGCTCCCATTGCCACCCGAGGGTGTGACTCGATCCCAGAAGTGTCGTCGGACCATGTGCAGAGTTCACGTACGTTGCCAGAGTGCTCGTGGACAAGGGCTTCGCTAATTGTAGTTGCTACACGCCCAGTTCCACTCGAAGGTACAACGCCCTCGTCGTCCAATCCCACTCCTCCGGCTGCATCAACCAATCAGCCTCCCGCTGGAAACACACCGGACCCCTCATCGCAGAATGCCGTTGCTTCCGCGACATCTTCCCCTCCCGGCGATACGCCTGGTGGGAAAGACGCTCTTGCTACAGCCGGCGACGATAACAATCAACCTCCGCCGCCGGAACCGCAATGACGGTACGGGGCGACCTTTGGGCTGTTTGCATGGATTGCACTCCCATTTGTGATACCTTTCCTTCCAAGGGTCGCCGGGTATCTTGGCAAGTTCTTCTGATGTCATCTCGTCGTTTTGTGCTCTCCTCCGGATCGGTCTGTCTGTCTGTCTGTACGTACGTATTTCTTTTGGGCTTTGGTCGTCTCGCGGTGTGACGTCCCTGTCTCTTGATCTCTATTTCTCTTGGGTTATAGGTGGTGATGTCTGGGCCTTATGTCATCACGTATTGGGCTCCCGCAGGTACCATGTGCGTTCCCGGTTTGCAATCTCTCGTATACCTATACCTTGCATCTCTATTACTTGACACCATCTGTGCATACTCTTGCTCCATTTGCCTTCCCGTCGTCTGTACCTTCTCTAACGCGGATAGCTTTGCCCTCGCGCCCCCACCACTGTTCACCCGGGCGTTCCACCTCGTTGCATTCCATCCTCATCCCTATCCGTCCCTCATCCTTGATTGCATCTGTTTCCGCGACTTCGCGTCGCCGCACCCATGGTCTGTATCATACGAAATCACTTACGTAGCTTATTCACGCGTTAGACACATATATCCACACACGATGATATATCATTATCTCTATGCGCTGCAGCATCGGACTAGTGCTTTGTACGCCGGGCTGGATGTATCACCATAGCATGCATGTACTCGTAGAAAAACAGGATCGCGCTTCGTGCGACGGTAGCGCCTCGAGTTGTGCGGCCGGGGCAGATGGCCGCGGGGAGCGAGGGGGAAGCTGTGGAGAGAGTCGACAAGGTTGGACCTGGCAGAGATCGCGCCAGAGAAAGCGAGCTCTAATGGGTGTTGTGGGAGGCGGGGATGGGCGACTGGGAGGCTTTCTGACAGCCGGAGATCACTGGCAGGAGGTGCGAGGCGGAAGGGGCAATCGGCTGAGTGAAAGGTGCTGACAGGGCGCCAAGGCGGCGCTGGAGGGGACAATGTTCGCGGGAATCGAAGCCGCTTGCCGAGGCCTGCCGGCGGTGTCGCGTGGTTATCACGGCCTTTGACTCCACGGGGTCTCGTGCGCGCCCAACAAGGACGCTGCCTATCGCGCGGCCGTCAGCCAGGCCTGATGACCGCTCGCGCTCCGCCGGCTCCTGCTTCGCGCGGGGCCCCATCCAACCACGAGGAGTGTGCGGTGAAGACAGGAGTGTTCGCGGCAGGACGGCGGACGCGCGCAGGCGGAGCATGGGCGGGACAAGGTGGGAATCGGGCATGGGATCCCCTCCGTTCTTCGCGGGATGAGGGAGCACGCTATGAGAGCGTGTGACGCCAGCGAGTGCTTGCGGACAGAGCGCGGCTTCTAGGGGGGTGATGAGCTGATTACACGCGCCTTAGGGTCTGCAACGTGAACTCGGTCGTATGGCCCGGCTGCCATGGACAGTGTTCGAGAACGAGGCCGATCGCGGGGGCGCCACTGGCTATGGACAAGGGCGACCCTGTATACGGGGTGCGCGACGCGCCCGGCGGAGGTGCCGCCAAGGAACTGTTGGACGAGTGCGCTGATCATCCGGGGGACGTCGAGGGAGGACCACCGAATCTTCGCGGATGCAAGACGGGTGGGCTCAGGCGTCGGGCGCGCGGACTTGAAGTTGGTGGGTGATTGTCGATGGCCCATGGGCTGATTGGAGGTTCGCGGAGGAAAGGGCTGTTGGCCGGACGGGCGCCGGCTTGGTGGGCGGAGAGTCGGAGATCTAAGCTGATCTGGCGCAGGGGTCCTCGCATGTTGTGATGGCATTCCCTTTCCAGGCCTGCCAATCCAGCGGAGTGTGTCGGACCCGGCTCATCACCCACAAACCAGACTCCAGCCCACCTCTGTCCCTCCCTCCTCCCTCCTCCGTCCGTCCGTCCTCTGCCCCGCCTCCCCCGTCCTCCCCGTCCTCGCCCGCCCCGCGCACCCTCTCACGCCCCCCGTTCTGGACGATGAACCCCCTCCATGAAGCCCACGTCCACAACAAGCGCACCTCGATCAACGAACTCCTCAACCCCGTAGCCGCGACCTCTCTCGATGCCCCCTACAACCAGCAGCAACTGCCTAGCCTCTCGGCAGCTCTCCAGTACCCTCAGCACCACCATGCCCAGCCCCCACCCCAGTACCCGCAACAGCTCCCGCCTCCCCACCAGATGAACAATGGGCCTCAGTTCAGTCTCCGCGCCGCGAACTGGGAGTCTGCGAAGGACGAACTTGGCCCCCCTCGACGATCCGACTCTGATACTGCTGCCTGTCGCTACCCGTCATCGTCCTCCATGCCACCGCACCCCATGTATGCTGATAGCTATCCGCGACACGCCCGTCCAGTGGAGGAGGCGCCTCATTACAGCATGGAGCCCGCCCAATCATGGCCTTCTTCTCACGAAACGCCCAGCGCATCTTACGGCCCTCCGATGATGTCGCCAGTGTATTCGGACGAGCGGACAGGTAAGTTGTGTTCTGTCATCCACACCCCGGATCAGCTGCGAATACTGGCCGTGGTCCTAGCGCCGTCAGGAGAAGGCATGTCCAGAGGTGAGTCCTCCATCGGATCCTCGCCTGCCTATCGTCAAACCATCGCCGCTCCAGCTCCGTACGCCCCTCCTCAAGCGCCCCCACACGCGCCCCAGTCGTACGAGCAGGAGCTGCCCAACCCACCACCCCAGCAGCAGCAACACCCGTCTTATGTCGCAAACCCGTATCATCTTTCCTACTATGCACACGCCCATCTACCACGTGAATATTCATATTTGCCGCCTGCGCAATATCCCGCTAAATGAGAATTCTCTTCGCTTTCCAGCACGCGGTGCGCCCGTTCAACCCATGCCACTCCCTTCACGGCCTGGTCCCACATCGCCACAAGCATATTACCCTTCCCCCATGAATATGGCGTTTGCTGCCATCCCTATCGCTGCGCCCCCGCAGATGATCCAGCAGCAACAACAATACCAGCTCCTGCAGCAAAAGCGGGCACCCGAGCCCGATGATGATCAAGGTCCCAAGAAAAAGGCTAGGTCAACGAAAGCAAAGGGACCCGAGCCTTCTGGTTAGTGTCGTTTTCGGAAATCCAAACCCGAGCTTAACGCCCTCATTCATTCTGACCAGCTTCCTCTCGTCGAGGATACAATCAGAAGAAGCGCGGTGACGCTGCCCAAGTCACTGCTCAAAATGGTACGTATTCGCGCCGTTTTGTTACCGTCTTGAGGCGACGGCTCGCCGTTTCCGCTCTTTTAGTGTCGGATGATCCCGCGTGCTTATACACCTGATAATCCAGGCAAAGACAAGGCAGCAGGTTAGGATGTTGCAGTACTTTTTGCATGTGATTCTTCAGTCGCTTACCGTACACAGGACCATCTTTCGGTGCTATGCGAATTGTCGCAGAAGATGGTGTCAATAACCCCGAGACCGCCGGTCCTCTACAGCCAGAGCTGCAGTTCGCCCGTTGCATGTCCAACCGGTATCGCTCAGAGGAATTCCCTCGTTGCGTATCTTGCACACGACGATGGGCTGGGGATACATGTAGGTTCCAAAACATCCGGTTCTTCCTCAAGAATCAGAACCGGGATATTGTGGGGATAAGTTTCGTTGAGAGCCAGAAGCCTGACGCACCGACGATGAACTTCCCAAACAAGTGGAACATTAACCTCGAGCTTGAGCATATCCATCGTGTTAAGGTTGGCTATATGCGCCCGTAGCGGGTCTTTTACTGACGTGACCATTGTAGCGGACAGTAGCCGAAGCCCTCTTGCCCATACTCAAGCAAGAGATGCAGCACCTTAGCTTGCCTGAGATCATACGGCGACCACGCGAGAGCGAAGTTCGTGCGACATGCGGTAGGTCATACCAGATGTTTTTCTGTGACAGCGTCCATGACCTTCTTCATAGACACCTGTATGACGTCCATCTTCTCGAGCAGCTGGATGTGCCGCCTCTGCGGGCGCGAGGCTTGCGCGGAATGCTTCGAGCAGGTCAAGGAACTAACCACCGATCGGGTGGGCGCGCCTGAGGCCGAAGTCGCGGCGCTCCAGGCTCGCCGAGAGAAGCACGCCCACATCAACCCCTTCTTCCTTTCCTGCACCCGCCGGAACGAGCACCAAGCCAAGGATTTCTCACCCATGTCGCGCTTCTGCAAAGTGGAGCTCACGCAAGCCATCGAAGAGATGGAGGCGCTGATCAAGCGCCCCTTGGGCGTGGCCAGCGGCTCAAATGAGGTGTCCGAGATTACCATCAAGTCCTCGCCAAAGATGTCGAGGGACGTGTGGGGTTCGAGCCCAACCTCGTCGTCATCAACGGCAGGCGACGCAGTGAAACCGGCGGACTCTTCATCGTTCGCCAGTGCTTCGGCATCGTCGGCTTCTTCTGCATCCAACAGCGCACACGTCCCGTCGTTTGAGACCGTCGTCTTCTCGGACGCCGACCTCACAGACGAAAAGTTCCGCCGCGTCTGGGAGTCGGGCGTGCCGCTGGTGGTTGACGGTCTTCTCCCGAAGTTCCACATCCAGTGGACGCCCGATTACTTCAGCACCAAGTACGGCACGCAGAGCTGCTTGATTCTCGAGTGCCAGACCGAGCAGAACAAGCGGGTCACCGTTGCCGAGTTCTTTGGTCTCTTTGGGAAGTACGAGGGCCGGCGGGATTGCTGGAAGCTCAAGGTACGGGCTGACGTGTTTTTGCCTCGGGCATACCGCTAAATCGCCGCCGGCGACTTTTTCTCGCAGGACTGGCCCCCGTCAACTGATTTCAAGACAGCGTTCCCAGAGCTGTTCGATGATTTCAGTCGGGCGACCCCTGTGCCGAATTATGTCCGTCGCGACGGTGTGCTGAACATCGCGTCGCACTTCCCAAGCAACGCGATCGCGCCCGACCTCGGTAAGCCGTTCAAACCCCCACGCCACGCGGTGGGCGTTCACCCTGTCTTCAAATTCGTTTTCTGACATGCTTTCGATGTCCGTAGGCCCTAAGATGTACAACGCGATGGCTTCGTTCGAGTCGCAGGGCAGCAAGGGATCGACCCGGCTACATATGGACATGGCGGACGCTGTGAACATCATGACCTACGCCTCGCCCACGCCGGACGGCCGTCCCGGATGCGCTGCGTGGGACATTTTCAGGGCGGAAGACACGCCTAAACTGCGCAAGTTCTTGCGGAAGAAGTTCAAGGGTCAGTACCAGCACGACCCCATCCACTCGCAGCAGTTCTACCTAGACTCCTTGCTCAGGCAGGAGCTCTACAAGGACTACGGGGTCCAGAGCCACCGCATCTACCAGAAGCCTGGCGAGGCGGTGTTCATCCCCGCTGGGTGTGCGCATCAGGTGCGTGTCGGTTGCTCGTTCCTTAGCCCGCGGAGGTAATGTGATGGTGGCTGACGTTGGCAATTTACAACACAGGTGTGCAACCTCGCGGACTGCATCAAGGTCGCGTGCGACTTCGTGAGCCCGGAGAACATCGAGAGGTGCGAGATCCTCACGCGCGAGTTCCGCGAGCAGAACCAGTCGATGGCGTGGAAGGAGGACGTCCTCCAGCTGCGCACGATGATGTGGTTCGCTTGGCTGTCGTGCGCCCGCCAGGAGAAGGAGATCCTGGAAGGGTAGAAGCAAGGGTCGCGCAGACTGCTGGTTGTGTCGCCGATCAAGGCCCAGGACATTTACGTTGTGTTCACGCTGTCGGCTGAAACCTTTTCATTTCTTCACAACTCCCCCTTTTCATCCGTCCCGCCACTTGCTTGCTCTCCCTCACCCTCCTCACCGGTTTCCCCCATCCACGCCACATCTCACATTATGTATGCACGATCTCCTCTCCTCCCGCGAATCATGTCTCCTTGTTAACGTGCTTCCGCCATGCTTTGTAGTAGTGTTTGTTTGATGTGCTGCGTGTCCTGTCGTCCTGTCTCAATGTTCCCCCTCCAATCCACGAATCACTAACCTTCCGTAATAGTATTACGCCCACCCAACCTGCTTTGCTGTAACACATAGTACCCTGTGTCGTAGTACATATATCATGCAAGCACAATTGCAAACTCCTCGGAACGGCTATGCAGACTCGATTGTTGTGCGGTGCACGCCGCCGACACCGTGTGCTGTTCGGGAGACGGTCTTGGGTCTTGTGAACCAGCGCATTGGTTTCCCAGCCTGTGATCTCTGGTGGCGCAGGGAACGGTTCAACGTGCACGTTCACTGCGGTTGGTAGCACGCACCCCAGATCCCTACATTGACAGGACCTCCTGCAGCTGGATGCCCCTCGTACCATGCATGGAACACGAAGGACGCAGATATGCTGAGATACGCGTACGCGGGTGTCAACCCGAGCCAAGCTACCGGGCTATATCAGATCAATCTCCGGTCCATTTGCAACTGGCGGGCTTCGACGCCCACACTGCTGGAACCGACGATCATTTTGCGCACCATCGCTGGCGGGTAGCGGGGCGTGTGCACCGATCCGGACCAGATAACACGTAAAACGTAACCGCGGTCTGCTGCCAGCAGTGGCCCACGGACGCATAGCGCACACTGCACACCCGGCGGGTGGCCCCGTGCAGGGAACGAGAGGCTGAACGCGATCGCTGCTGGCTTGCCGGACGCACCATGCGCGCGGTTCTGGGCTTGCGGCGGGATTGAGACGGAGGGCGTGCTTCTTCCCCTTGTCTCGGCCCCAGAACGAGGGAGGCGTGCAGCGGCGTTGAATGCGGACGATCTCGATCCTCTCAGAGGCGAGGAGGGCGTGCGTGGACTCATGGCAGTAAAACGCGCGAGGGGAAGGCCTTGAGGCAGCGGGTTTAAGATCTGCCGTACCGGGGGACATTTCGACGCTGTAGCGTTGGTTCGGCTAGGAGCTGGAATGCGCCAGATGCCCTCATCGGAGCCCTCCTTTCGCGTTTCGCTGACGTACTAGTTTACCAACAGATGGAGCCTGTCTGCCAGGCTGGAGCGGACTGCAGTGTGTGCGTGGGAAGGGGGGAGTAGGATTCCGCTGCACCCGCTCGGTTGGAGACTGCCAGTGCGGGGCGCGGGCGCGGATAAGTTAGGAACGTTGGGGATTTGCCAGCGCCAGTGTCTTCATCGGAGGTCCAAGAACCGCAATTAATTTTCGTTCGTCCGCTGCTACTGTATCCCAGCCTCACCCCGGCGGCCGACACCGCTCGAGGCTCCGCCCTGTTCGTCTCCGTCCAGCGTTCTCGTTCTTTGCATAGGCCCCAGCGGAGCGGCTGGAGGCCAGATGTCCCGCCCGTCTGCGTAAGGACAGATTGCGTGTCACATGGGCCTCCGCTAGAGAGGTCCCGCGATAGTTCGCACAGGGTTAAGAAGCCGGCGGCGGGGTTCTGCGGTCAGCGCGCCGCATGCAACGAGAGCCCAGAGGCGCAACTGAGCTGCCTCAGTCCGGGGCCCTCGTTCTGAGCCCGGGGTGGGTCATCGGGTACGAGAACGTGGTGGACGATCTAGCGGAAAGTCGCAAAGTTTTAGCCTCGATCAGGACACTGTGAAGATGGACCTCGTTGCGCACCCACACTTCAACAATAACCCTGAGGGCTGATGCAGATCAGCAGGCTCTGGCGAGGCGGCTGAGGGTTTTTTTTCAAATGAGTGGTCCTGAAAGCGCTATGGAAGCGCTATGAAGGCGGCCTTGGACCGGGGATTAAAGCATGATCGACTTCCTCGCAGCATGCCTTCACGGATTGACGCAGAAGGCCCTTGAGTTAGCCCCCGTTTGTGAAACGCAGTCAGCGAGAAGAGGCTCTTCCCTGTGCGGCCACTGGACAAAAGATTCGCCGGCGGAACACCGAGCTCGAGCGGCAAGACAAGGAGAAGGCAGTACTTTCGCGGGTCCTCTTACGCGCAAGAGACCGGGGCGGACAAGTATTGCGGAAGAGCGGAGAAGCGAATATACGTTTAAACGCATTCGCGGGTAGAATACTTATTCCGACGTGGTAGCGAGAGCTAGTTCCGAGCAGTGCCACATTCCGTGCCTGGGAAATTCGCGTTTCAAAGGGTGCCGCGGGACATAAGCCAGCTTACAAGCAGCTAACTGGGATCCGCGAATGCGTGTCAGGATCGCCGTTTGTTTCACCAGACACTGCCTATGAATATGGGGGGCCTCGACCACGATGAACGGCGTCAGCGTGTTTTCGTTATGGACAAACGCGTGAAGGGTGATTCGAGGACAGGCTGGTGCGACTCGCAGCACGCCCAGTCACCGTGAATATTGGTCATAGCGACTGGTTGGTTAGCGAGAGGTGTCCTGGTGGACAAGGGACAAGAAGCTATAGCACATATGGGAAGCCCCTAAATCCTTCGTGTCCGTCTGAGGCTTCTGAATGGTGGACGAGGCACACGCGTACGGGACTAACACGAACCTCGTCTACTAGGAATCACTCACCAATCAGGATAGCCTTAGATTCTCCGATAATGTCGTGTATTTCAGAGGTGCAGCAGGAAAGCGTCCGGTTAACAGTTCCTTGACAGTGCCTTGCAGAGTCGGCTCGCTCGAGCGGACCGCCCGAGCAAGGCTGGCACACGTCGCGCCGAGCTGCCAGCAGGACATGAGAATCTTGTGATGGAACAATAAGAGGGAATAGACACACCGAGGTCCGTGTACCAACATGCACGTGCACGTTTGCTCTGGATCTGCCTCCGAGGGTCGATGTTGACCGAGGGATGCTTAGTCAGGGCAGGGCCACATTTTAACCTTGTTTGGGACGGGGGCAAAACAAATCCTCGGCGCCTACGGAGTTGCTTGCCGCTGAGTTTCATTTTTGGTATCACACCGGTCAAAGAACCTCCACTAAGCAATGCTCATACTTTATCCTACCGAGTGGTCGTCTGTGGTCGCACGTAGATCGGGGCTAGTATCCACTATGTGACGGCGGTCATCTACGTCGTGCTCCAACATAGTCATCGCAATTGGTCAGATAAATGGTATTCATCCTCAAGCTACTGGTAAACGCCCGTGTCCCGTCCTCCCCCATTCTCAGTCACCGCAGTGGCGTGCAATCATATCGTGGTGACATAACATTTCTCACTTCCAAGTGCTGAGGGCAGAGCAAGGGTAGAGGGCTTCATGTGAGTGCTATGCATATTGAATCTCCATCGGTGACCATGATTTATCATAGACCAAGGATCCGATGGGACATAAGCGTAAACGACACTCTTCACACGTCCGACACAACCATCCTAGATGCGCCACCATCAGCTGTTATACGCCGCCTCGTCCGAGTCAATAGGAACCGTCGTCCAAATTGCTGCAATTCGAGGGCGCCGGCACCGGTGCTGGTCCCCACTGGCGACAGTGGGAATACACAGAGTCCGGAGGGAGCGAGGATAACAGCCTCGCCGGTCTATTGGGTTCAATCAGAATGCGGGGCAATTTGTCGTAAACTTGGAATACCCGCCTTCAACCTCACGACGTGATCGAACGCATCATCGTCTGAAAAGTCCGCTGAAACGTGCTTGATCACTGCGTCCCACCAGGATGGAGACGAGAACCGATGGAGGATGGCGATGCCGCACAAGTCGATCAAGACCGGCGGAAGTGTCGTAGGCTCTGGTCACCAATGGTCATCGTCAAATTTTGATTCCCGAAGCTCGTCACAAAACCTGGAAAGTGATGACATTGATCACCTTGTGTGCTGATAATCACTCTCATCGCGAGATGCCGTTGCTGCCGTATCAACGACGTCAGGCTTCTTGTGAGCCCAGTAAACCCTCTGTTCAACGACAGGTACTACGAAATAATATGATAAGCATGCAACGAACCGGGCACTTCAACCTCTGTCATGTTGCTGTCATGCGCACCTTGTGGGCTTCGTCAACAACGAGGACTTTGCCTGTTTCCACATCCGCACGAACGAAAAGACGAGTGGCAATCTCGAACAGGGCACATGCCATTGGGGGATCGATGAACGGATCCGACAGGTCGACAACGGTGAGCTGCCCAGGCTTGAACCGAGTCTTGGCTACGTGTGCGGAGGTATCCACATACGCCTTGAGAAGGGCCATGCGCTGGTCAAGTGGGGGAATTTGCATGGTGCTCATATCTTTCTTTGCTCTCTCCACCTCCTTCAGGAAACGGTGGTAGGTGAATGCCTCTCCCAATTCACGCATGATCGCCTGCATTGAATTGTCAGTGTCAAACTCGCACTCGCTAATGAAGACGTCGGCACGACTAACCAATATACGCTGCACATACAACGGCGCCGAATCGGACATCCCGACAGCCATCATGGACAGGATGGACTCGGCATCTAGCTCGCTCTCGGAGAATTGGAGGGGTTCCACGGTTACCGCGTCGCCTAGCACCGAATACACTCGACGGATCCTAGTGAGGGAGGACCGCGAGACGAATACCTTGATCTTCGGAGGACATGCGCCAGGCATGTTACTGCCATGCCCAATAAATGCGGCCTCACATGGGAGAGACGTTGAACCGCCCTCCCCGAAGTGAAGAACAAGACCACTGAGGGTCTTGTGCGACACACCGATGGCATCGCAACCGGAGACTAGCATGTTCTCCAGTAGAACGGACACCGTATGCGACTTGCCCGAGCCCTGGACTCCGCAGACGATGGCTGAAAATGGGGCATTCTACCGACGTATGAGAGCGGAGCGGCAACAGCAAAGCGGTTCACTCACGGTGTTGATGTATAGACGGGGATCCTGGGGTGTGTAGTTGTGGCCCTTATCACTGCCGACGTCGTCTCAGGAAGATAGTTCGCGTTTACAGGTTACGAATCAAATATACTTGCCAGATGGCGGTTACACTGCCGAGTACACCGTATTGGGAGTTCTTTTGGGCCAACCCTGACATTTCGTACGCGGCTCTAGTCAGCAAAGGCGCGGTAGCGAGTTCATGCTGGTCAGCCGCATTATCTAGTGTGGTATCGAAATTCAAGAGGTGCATCTCCTGAACGCGAAACGTCAGCATAAAGATTGGATACGACATAGATATGCCACCGCCCACCACTTCGGAATCGATGCGTGACTATCAAAATCAGTGGTTAGCCCTGAACCGATGCAGAAGGCAGGTAGCAAAGGCAGATCCGATGGGGGACGTACAGTGGCACAGGTGGATGCAGGTTCTGGTGATGAGTTCCATGTATGCATCTCATCTTCAACCGACTAACACGCAACCAAGAGTTAACAGGAGATTCAGAGTCAACACGTTCAGAGGAAAGAAAGGCACCTGGGATGAATCCACGGACGACGGTTGTGGAGATGGAGTAGAGTTCATGTTGAAAATCGGTGATCAGAAGTAAGCCTCTTTGGCTGTCAGCGCACAAGTGTTTGAGATAGGGATAGAGGGGATCGGTGAAGTGGGCACAAAGAACGAGCAGTTTAAGAACTTGAGGATCTCGTGCTGCCCTACCGTCTGTCATGCTATGGTAGCTGCGCAGTATACAGTATAGGAAACGGCAGCACCAGTCAGCATGCAATTGCTGTTAGGAGCCGAGACCGCCGTCAGCTAAAGCAGCAACAAGGAGGTTGGTCGTAACGCGCCGTGTATATATCTCCCCCAGGTAGGAGAGTTGCTTTATAGCGAGGCATTCTTCACGTCGGTTGCAAATCCAAAGCGCACCCGACCGAAAGGAGTTTAAGTTTAACCATAGATGAGGAGGGTGACGAACATCGTGTCGGTACCGCAGCGGTCACTATGAAGGATCCGCAGTGGTTAGGCATAGCAATTTGAGAAGAAATGTAGTGACGTACCAAAGCACAATCGATAAAGGGTATCTTCTGGGACGGATGGACCTGCGGTCGCACGATCCTTCGTGTATACGCGTTTGCAGTTAGACATCCAACCGCCAAGAAATTGATACGTCAATTAAGGAGATTAAAATGGTATACCGATACGTAGGGAATAAGATAAACGAATGAAAGCGAAATCCATCCACATCCGAGTCCATAGTTCTTGAGTTAGTATGCTGGGCCCCTTCACCGGCGTTCTAATCCTTCAGGGCCATAATGGACGCGCCGCCGTCCACTGTGATTCGGCGTCTCGTCTTGATGAGGAGATACCTCCGCCCGAAATGGGCGACCTGGGCCTTCCCATGGACAACGGCGCCCGACGCAGTCTTCCTCGTGGTCGCGAAGAGCCCAAGACCACTTGGGCACAGCACGAGTGCCTGGCCGGTCTGTCCGAACGATGTGCATTCCGCACACGTAAGCCGAAGCACATGCATAGCACGTATATAGTCAAATCACCTTGAGCTTCACAACACGCTCGAAGGCTTCGGCGGTGGAGACATCGGCACAGACGCGCTTCGCCACCGCTTCCCACCACGCCGGTGATGAGAAGCGGTGGAAGATGGCGATGCTGACCAGGTCGATGAGCACCGGCGGAACAGCGGTCGGCTCTGAGGGGAGTGTGAAGGATTAGCAAGGAAACGCTAGGCAGAAGAATGAGAATTTTACCTTGAGTACTGATGACGACGCGCATGGCGAGATGGCGTTGCTGGCGAATGAGCGAGGTGAGCGCCCGCGTAAGCCCGGAGTCGCCGCGGTTCGCGGAAAGGTACTGGAATCGCGATGAGTCGCAGTCCTACACGAAGAATCTGATGAACACACCTTATGAGCTTCGTCGACGACGAGAACCTTTCCCGTATTGAGCTCTGAGCGGACGAATAGACGGGTGACAATTTCGAAGAGGGAACATGCACTGGTGGGGTCGATGAAGGGGTCGGAGAGATCCACGACAGCTAGTTGTCCCTCCTCAAATAGAGACTTCTGCGAGTTGTTGTCGGGAAGGACAAAGGAATGGAGAAGAGCGAGCCTCTGATTCAACATGGCTCTCTGCGCCGGATTCATGTCCTTCTTCGCCTTGTTTATCTCAGACAGGAACTTTTTGTAGGTGAAACCTTCGCCAAGCTCGCGCAAGATCGACTGCATAGCATGCATTAGCACCTGTACGCAATCCATAACAGAAGACACACCATTATTGAATGCATATATAATGGCACGGATTCAGAGGGGCCAAGTGCCATCATAGACAATATGGCTTGTGCATCTAATTCTGTCTCCGGAAAGTGTAAAGGACTAACCTCCACGTCTTGGAGGGGCGTATACACTTTCTTCATGGTAGCAAGACAAGAATTAGACACGTAAACGTGAACGCGCGGAGATTCTACGTCTTCGCCTCTGGGACAACCAACCCATGCCGCTTCACAAGGTTGAGCACCGGAGCCGCCTTCGCTGAAATGCAAAACAAGACCGGAAAGAGCCTTCTTACAAGAACCGATGCTAGGGAGAGCTTCATACAACATGTTCTCAAGCATGACTGACACCGTATGAGATTTTCCAGATCCTTGGACGCCGCAGACCAAGGCCGAGAACGGAGCATTCTATCGGAGGACATTGTATGTAAGTCCAGATCAAGTTTCGCCTATAGCCTCGAACGCACTGTATTGACATAAAGTCGAGGATCCTCCATTTTGTGCGAGCCGGGCGGCTGACTGTGGCAATAAGTTAGTCATGGATGGACAATTGGAGCAAGGACCGCGATTTGCTCAACTTACTGGACAGCCAAAACGCGCCCAAGCACACCGTACTGACTACGTTCGCTTGAAGCGCCAGAATTCAGTAAGGCCTCTCGTGTGAAGAGAGGGGCAGTCTTGATTTCATGTTCCTCGATGATGTCTTCTAAGGTGTAATCATCCGACAAGAGGGTCAATTCCTACCAATACGTCAACGCTGCGTCCTCAGACCGACAAAGGGCCAAGCACTCACGTCGACCGCGTTATCTTCACCCTGCTATTTTGTTAGATATGAACTGATTAGAGGCAGAACTCATTCACCATCTCAGCTACCTTCGCCATTTTACGTGTCGTCATTCCATTACGCGCTACGAGTGGTTGAACGAAACTTGAGGACCTCTTTCGTACCGTCTCCTTCATCAATACTGTGTTGTCTGGTGTGCGCAGGGAAGTGGAGATTGAAGGGCTAGATTTCGAAATGTGTGGATTCAGAACAGGATGTGGATGCTTAGTGGCACAATATTTGAGGACGACGACGAGGAACGCGAGGAGGAGGAGCAGGCGCTTGCCAGCGCGTCGCGTTCGGTCGTGGCGGTCACATGACCCTGATTCGAATGAGTCTCCCTCATCATCTCTTTCTCGTCGTCTCTCCCCCTTTCCTTCGGTAGTGAAACCACTTGGTGAACGCGACGCTACGCGCGCCAAATCCGATTCCATGCCAAGAGATGCGTAACAAGCGTTCGAGCGAAGTATTAGAGAGCACATTGTAGGGCGATGTCCTTAAAAATGATTGTGAAGGTCGCTTATACATTCCTTCATTTCAGTTTCATATGCCACAAGCCCCGGAGGGCGGCGTGCAGCAGCTTACATTGCGGATCACCGACGATGTGACCTCCGCTGTGACGTCTTGTGTGATCCCGCCCACATTGCCGCCGGGCCACCACGGCCACGTCGGCCGCGTTCTCGTATTCGGATCCGTTCACTCGCGTCTCACCACCTGTGCCCTCACCCGAGCTTTTCTCAGTGCCTTCACTTGAGCCTACTTCTGTCTGCGTTTGGCTTCCACCTGCTCTCCCTCGCCATGCCAGAACTAGACATACTGCATGGACTGGAGTTTCAGATCAAGCGCGTCGTATCAGACTGGGAGGAGCGGTTCCCAATCCCTTTTGACGGTGCGTACGATTTTTTACGACCATGTCAGTAGCTCATTCGTCTTATCATAGCGCGACCCATCATCTTTCCTCGTTGTTTTGCAGTCGGCACACTCAACAAACCTTACACCACGTGCACTGTCGACCATCGACCGCCCTTTGCAGACCCCACCGCTCTCGGTTTAGCACCCGGGATCCACTCGGTCAACGATGCAGATGTGCGACGTGCTGAAGGGCAGCCATTCCATTCCTTGCTGGGTTCGGTGCCGGGAGGGAGATTGTTTGTCAGGGCGAGGGGAAAGGAACTGGTCGTCGCTGCTGGACAGGTGAGCTGGACGATTGGGTGCCGCACTTTGATCTGATACGGCAGGCGTCAAGTACGCGTTTAGGTTTCACTTCGGTTTGGAAGGCATTGTGGCCATCGTTGATACACCAAGCTTCTGGGAGCTTGTTTCGAAAGACTGTCCTGGCAAGAATAAGGACGGTGAGAAGAGCGAAATCATGCGGTCCTTCATCGTCCCCCCTGCTCTCACTACACCGGCGGCTCGACAACTCAAACAGGAGCAGACCATCAATATCTTTGCAGCCTTTGTGGGCCCCAAGGATACCTTTATTTTCACAGACCATTCCCGTTTGTTGCGTATGCACGTCATGGTTCTCACCCGCTCGTTCCTGGAACGAGACCTCGAGCCTGAGTCAGAGGTAAGTCAATTTGGCGCGCTTCCGCACCGCTGCGGCTGGCGAAGGCACTGACGTTCACTCTGCACCAGTTGTGGCCATTCCTGTGGTCCACAAATCACGGACCAGATTGGATCTTCGAACGCGGTGCTGCTGAACAAGCGCTAGATGCGTGGCGTGACTCTGTGATCGGTAGCAAGGTGTGTCTCGACGTAGATTACTGTAGTCTCGTCGCTAACTATGGATCCACACCTCGTATGATCAGGCTTCATTACGAGACTGCATGGACTCGTTCTTACGCAGACAGAACACAGAGGACAACATCATGCGCTTGAAGGCTACTGCAACCCGCCGATCCAAGGCCCCGCATGTTGTCGCATGTGCACACCGTCCTATCCCGATGACGAAGACCATCATCCACGTCCTCACCGAAAGGCAAGACATCTTCAATGGCTACGGGCAGCACACCGCCTCCGACATTCTCTATGATCTTCGCATCTGGCCTGGCATGCCTGCAGAGCATGTGTGCAAGGATAACAAACTTTTTCAGTCTCTGAAAATCCGCCTCCATACTTATGCAGCACAGTTTGTGTCTGACAGGTACCGAGAGCTTTGTTTGTCGGTTCCGAACGGACCGGCTTTTGCATTCAACTACAAGAGTGACACGAACTATATCAACCAGTACCTGTCCGTCTATCGCAAGTGCTTCGTCCGGATTCGTCGCGAACAGTACAATGCGATGGCTAGAGAAGGCCTATTCAACAGTGAACACATGATCGGTTTGTCCCCAGATCATGGTCCAGGCTTTCATGCTTACGGTATTCACCTAAACAGGTGCTCGGTATCACTGCGAGGACGATGAGCTCATTGACGTGAATTATAGAGACGTCCCTGTCTTTGTGTATAGGCTTGTTGAGGAGGACAAGGGTGACAAGAAGAAGAAGGAGGTTCTGTGGTACAGTCCCATTAGAGCAAAGCGCCCCAGTCATTGGCGCTCACTTCCCGGTCCTGTAAGTTCCATACTTGTTCGCGGGTGCCCATGCTGATGACATGATGGGCTCAAGTTCCTTGCGACCGACAATGTGTTGCACGCCGGCATGAAGACTACGATAGGCCCTGCTTCGTTCTACTTGTTCAAGCTCAACCAATATGATCCCGAGGCTCATGGAAAGCCTGGTCGAAGAAAGAAGG
Organism: Ganoderma sinense ZZ0214-1; assembly: GCA_002760635.1. Taxonomy (NCBI): domain Eukaryota; kingdom Fungi; phylum Basidiomycota; class Agaricomycetes; order Polyporales; family Polyporaceae; genus Ganoderma; species Ganoderma sinense. The sequence goes on from AYKW01000001.1 coordinate 1,792,719, forward strand.
TACGACACGGAATGCATCCCTTTAAAAAACTTATTCCTGATATTGAGCACTTCTAGATTACGAATGGACGGCGCGGCCGGCCAGCTCATGAACCTCGCATAGGTGATCTGAGACGTCGAGACGCGCGCAAGCGGAAGGAGTTGGCAGCAACCAGTGTGCTGATCACGTCCCAAGCCAAATCCCAGATGAAACGCAGGAAGATTGCAAGCCGTTCAGCACCAGTCCCACCGTCGGACCGTGTCACTCGCAGCAGAGCTTGTCGCACCGGAGGTACTTCGATCTAGTTTGTCAAGTCGTCGTTTGACGTGTGTAGGGACCCTGCCATAATGTTCGATTTATGGATGTCGCTTCTGGGCAACCGTACTCGTTTTGATTCGTTTTGATGTTGGAGCGAAGCAAAGTGAAGTGTGTTCACTTGGAAACATTTCGAGGCGCATGGCGTGTGACTACAGTTCCAGTGACAACGGCGACAACAACCATGGGATTCATGAGAGGAGATATCATCTCGGACGAGATATGAGACCGCGACGAGCTCATGGTTATGGGGAACCCGCAGTCAGGCGGAAATGCAAACCACAGGCCTAGGGAGCAGGCACCTCGCAGTAGACATCCGGCGCCAGGATGGGCGCCAAGGGGCTCTACTAGCGCAGGTCGGTGCACACCACAAGGTCGCTTCCGAGCCCTTGCGCTGCACGCCCCCCCAAAAAATGTTGCAATGGAGTCTCGTATAGTTGTTTAACATCGCTGTTTACTTCGTATGAGCCATAGTGCACTGTGCAGCGGCTTACATTGCTCATCACCCTTTGTGTGACCCGACCGTGATATCTGTGTGACCTATGTGACAGTTGCACATCGATGGGAGACGATGCATGGGAGCGTGCCAACGGGATGCAGGGACGTGATATCCCCAGTAATCGTCCTGCAGCATGGCCTGAAAGAAAAAGTCCATAGGCTCGGATGGCTAGACAATATGCCGACACACAAGCAATACAAGGAACTAGAGTACAAGTACGAACGATGGTCCAGATGCACGGTTTCAAACGGTCGGGCACCGTGCGAGGATTGTGACGCGTTTCGCCACAAAATGTCCGGAGGACGATCTCCGAACGGACAACCTGTGGAGGTATAGCTCGACCATGACAACGTCCCCGTGACGGGGCGCGGATTCACCAAACCAGGACAGGAAAGGCATGTTAGCGACGAATGTCTCCTGCGTTCCGTCCATCACATCGGGCAGCTGTCGTAGCGTGAGCGTCTCGAACGGGAGGGAGGGGGGAGGAAAGGTCATACTGATCTCGGATTCCCGAACCTTCTGATGGCCACGAGCCGGTTCTGGATGAAGGCTGCTTTGGGTCAGGAACCATTCGAGTTGTGAGCAAATAAGACTCACTCCTGTCGGGGTTGTATCTTTCCATGAGAGATGAAAGCCCTTGGCCGTCGCACTCACGAAGCAGGGACATGTGAATGTACAAGGTGTTGTTCCCGTTGCGATCATCAGTGACGTTCGCACGATGGAATTGTCCCACAACGGTGATGCAGATCGGTGCCCCGGCGAGACACAGAATGTTCATGTAACGTCCCAGGCCCCAATAGGCGGGGGAGGGCACTGCGTGAATGGGGACGGCATCCAAAATAAAATGACCAAGCTCTGCTTGCATCCGCACACGGCTGAGGAGCAGGACACATGAGCAACAGCGCAGTCGTCGGCTAATAGGGCACTGACCGGTCCGCATCGCCGACAAGCCAATGAATGCCAAGGATATGATGAAGGCGTGGGTCGGTCATCGTTGGGATGGGCAGGAGCCGTTGCGTAGCGTGCTCATTTATGTCGTTGCTTGAGCGAGCTAATGTGAGAGGACGAGACCGAGAAGGCGGAATTGGAGTACCTCGCCAGGTTCCGAGCGCAGGGTCAAACAGGAGGGGCGGAATAGCCACTATGAAGTGTTGACCCGCGGGATGTCAGTCTGAATTAGAACCAAACACTTCGCCTTGGAATGGAGGCGGGAAGCAAACTGCACGGGGTGATCGGGCAATGAATAGCATTGCAGGAAGCAACATTGAAGGAAGCAACAACACAAGGGACAACCGGATTATACGGGTACGGCGGAAGGGCGTTTGGCGATTATGGTGGCCCGTTCGATCACGAAACGGGCGGTCCACATCGATTCGAGCATGGACCGTTTGAAGGTACACTCCAAGAGGAGAATGTCGCCACACCGAACATGGTCCCAGTCACTGCGGGGCATGGCATTCGGGATGGAGATGCGCGTGCCGTCGAGGACGGGAGGGAGAACCTAGTAATGGAAAGTTAGGGAAGTCCTCAGGCAGGAGTCAATGGACTCACAGGTGCTATAGCACGCAGCTTTCGGAACGCAGTTATAGACGCGATGTCTACGGCTGCGAGGAAGTCAGACGACTGTCAAGTCTGTGCAAGGAGCACTCACGTTTCCAAGGGGCAAATTTACTCGTGAGCGAGTACCAGCCTTCTTTATCGCAGTCACGCATGAGGTCAACCGTGACGTGGAGGAGGGGCACTCGATCCTCGCTGGTGTCGACGTCGTGGGCGCGACACTCGCCGATGAAAGCGACCGTCAGTGGGGTGCCCTTCATGCAAAGGCGGTTCTTGTGCTCGAGCATCCCCCAGTCTGACTCAAGAGGTACACGATCGATGTTGGTGGCGTTATGGAGGATGTACCCAGTTTCTGCGACCACCCGCACGCGCCTGCAGAGCGATTAGCGGACGGGCAGGGAGAATGTTGAGCACGCACTTCATCTTGTAGTCTTTCAGCCATGAAGGCCCGACTACAGTCTTGTCGTCTAGGAGAGGATTCTCGAACACGGGCGCGTCGCAGATGTTGTGAGGCATGTTTGGGGTTTGTGTTTTATTAGACAGGTGAAGAGAGCTATATATACACGTAACGACAGCGTGATGGCGGCATTGAGCAAGACCTCGGCCGCGGAGGTCGCGGCGCGGAAACAATCGGAGACTGACGACTGACGAGGCGAAACACCGCCATATGCGGCGGACCTTGAGTGCCGGACGCGGGTGGGAAGGCAAGGGGGGGAAGGTTACATAATGCAAAGCCGAAGAAGGCATCCGCAATCGAGAAGGCGCGGGACTGGCAAAGGGTTGGGTGTCGCAATGAAGAAGCGTGAAACCTCGGCGGTGGCTAATTCGCCGCATTGGCGGGCGATCTGCAAACCAAGGTGACACGGCGGAAGAAGAAATAGCCTCTCCAAAGGCGCCGTCGACGTCGTGGTGCGCGACGATATACGCACTCGATTAGGACGACGTCGCCCTGTCGGGGGGCATCGTACGACAAGGTGATGTCACCGGTTGAGTTCGGAGCACAAGGGGCTGGATCATGCCACAGACGTCTAGGCATGTTTTCAGGGATCCGTTCGAAGGTGCCATCGAGGAAGCGTGGGACCTGAAAAGCTATGAGAATGCCTCGAAGGTAGGGCTCGAAGGCAGGGCACACACCTGGAAGAGACTGGACACTCCACGGTCGGCATGCAGGACATCGATGTTGGTCGCTGTCGAGGTCTCAGAGTCGAGTTCCGCAGAAGGACGAAGTACATACGGATCCCGGGGTTGTATCGGCCGGACATAGCCCAGAAGCCCTCGCGGTCGCAGTCTCGGACGAGGTCGGCGGTCAGGCGGAAGGCAGTCGAACCTGAGTTACGGCGGATCATGTCGCTCGAGCGGAGGACGCCGACAATTGAGATACAGACGGGCCGACCCTCGAAGCACAGAGTGTTGGCGAGCGGGCCCGATCCCCAGTCGGCAGAAGTAGGGATGGCGTCAATGGACACCGAGGTGACATCTGGGAGCCCGGTGTCGCCGAGCAACTGCACGCGGCTAAATGCGGTCAACGAGAGTCAGCCAGGGATATGGGGTGTAGGGAAATAGAGGTTGAGAACTCACAGTTGATCAAAACTTGTCAGCCAAGCAGGATGGTGGGGAATGCGGGACATCACTGAAAGGAACGTCGAGAAGGGGACGACGATATTGAACTTAGTTGAATAGGGTGGGGCAAAGTGGCATCCAGGCCACAGGGTCGCGAAGCGGCGAGGGGGAGCGAAGATGGGGGTTGACGACGGGGGCCTGAGGGTGGGGCAAAGTGGCAAAGGATGTCAAGGTGATGGGGTGGGGCATGTACCGCGAAACGGGAGCGAGGCTTATAGAGGCTGACAGCAGAACGGAGTCGAATCCAGTTGGCAAAAGAATCGGGGTCCGGGGCTGACAGTAGGGAGATTGAGTGAGTAAAAACGAACAGCAATACGAGCGGGAATCTGGCACGCTACCACCATGACATTAGGACAAGTTTCCCATGTGTTCCAGAGGACCTCGTCGTTGATGTCGCTGGACCGCGCTACACGCCATGCCATCTTCGACCTCCTAGCCCCCACGGACCTCGCGAATGTGGCTCTAGTGTGTTCCGCGCTGGACGCGGAAGTCGCTGCGTACTGGAAGCATCAACTGGCCACGCTCGCCGCACGCTTCGTGGAGCATCCCCAAGCATTGCTCTCCACGATGCAAGACTACCGGGTGGTGTTTTCAGGGTCCGCGGTCCTTGCGGCGCTGCTCCGAGCCCGCTGGCGGCCCGGCGATCTCGACGTCTACTGTCCTGCCGAGTTCTTCCTCGCCGTCGTGTACCATTTCGCCAACATCCAAGGTTATCAGCTGGAGAACCCCGAGGTCCTTGGCTACGAAGATGACGAAGCCCATCCTGGAGGGCCCCCCGGTTGGGCGCTAGGTTATGGAGGCGCACCCCACATCCAAAGCGTCGCGCACATGCGCAAGGGCGACATGGAGGTCGACATCATCCAGAGCGTTACGACGAGCGCGATCGAACCAATAGCCGCATTCTGGACCACGGCCGTTCAAAACTTCATGTCCCCGAAGGTCTTCTGCATGGCGTATCCCACGCTCACAGAGCAACAGTGCGGGCTCCTCGCGCCCGTACACCTCGTGGACACGGAGCTGCCGCCTCCTCGCATCATCGAACTCATACGCAAGTACGAACGCCGCAACTTCCGCTTCGCTGTCAGGCCGTACGCGTTGCAAGAACCTCGCACCTGTCTTGGACAGTCGTCACCAGACTGTCCGTCCTCTGTCCGCTTCTTCGGAGACGGCCACTCGACGATCTTCAAGACGATGGGGGTCAACGAGAGGCTCCATAATCCAGGGTGGATGGACGTGCTCCGCCGAGAGAACGTCATCTGGTGGCGAGGGGGCCGCGTATGTGGAGAGGAGTGCGGCACGGTTGGTATGCGCGTGTGGCCAGGGCTCGTTTCAGATCACGGTGTGCATGCGACGACTGGTGGTTTGTAGTGAAGCCGGACGAGCGGGGAGGGAGGGAGTGGTCGACTGTGTACGGGCCGGGGATCGGACGAGGTGAGAGCTGTAGCGTATTTGCGTGTCTTTGCACAATGATACGCTTCGGAGGCCAAGACGAGCCGGGACCCGATCAGTCTCAAATCGGATAGATTGAACATCGTCGTTGCTAATGACGATCAAGGACATGGCAAAAGGCGGACACCATTAGAGGTAAAGGTTGTATCTACAAGGGCGCGGTCACAGTCACGCATGCAACAGAACACAATGCCACGGGAGGAAGAACGAGTTGAGCTGCCTGAACGCTGAAACTGTTGAACGTCGGAGACCGCAATCGGGCCAATCCTTTGAGGGGCAGGCGAGGGTCCGCTCGGCGATGACTCTTATAGGCGAGGCGAGTCGTACAGCAAGCATTCCCGCCCGAGTGGTGACGACCCTGCTTCGAAGCTCGATCTGGTCTGTGTCAGCTCGGCGCTGTGTGCAGTGCAACGCCACGTACCGGGGTAAATCTTTCCGCAATGTACCCGAATGGGGCACGCGCCGTGGCAAACAGAGCCGTGAATAGCTGGGAGAAAAATTCTGATCCCAAATCAGGAGGGGCGAAAGCGAGGCCAGGCGGAGTCTTTCCGGGACTGAGGCCATCAGACATGGTCGTGGTCAGGACATCAGATATGGCGGCCCGACCCAAGAGGATATCGACCATGATGAGCTCATCAGCGAGAGGGTGCAGTACGCCACGCGGCGGAGAGCAAACAACCAGAGTTGGGCGAGGTAATGTCGCCGTCAGAGTGGTCACCCAAAGGTAAAGGGATGAAACAAACTACGTGACGGTGAGTAGGAGGTTGTCCGGACGAGTTGGCGCAAAACGCACATTGATGTCTCGTACCACTGGGAGAGCTCGAGCCACTATGAAGATCAAAGTTCCGTCTTGGACTTGCATAATTGTTGCATAACGCGAGTTTCGATCACTGATGGCGAGCTGAGGACTCGTCAGGAAGGCTGGAGCCGTGTAGAACACAATGTACAGACGCGAGGGGGCAGCACGACTGCAACAGCAAACGCATCCACGCACTGTACGGATGTCAGTACTCGGAGGGGCTTTCATTCAGAGACTACTCAACTTGTAAGGTTAGGCCGAGCACGCGTACAATGTCCCGGGCGATGGCGCCCGCGTTGTCCAAGGCATTTGGACCAGTGGAGAGGACGAGCGGCTGATTGGCGACCGAGGCCATATTGACCAGGCTGAAATTGCAAGACATGTTAAGAAGAGGCGGGCGCAATGACAATTTCGGGCAAAGATCCTTGGTACATTTATAACAGATGGTCTGCGGGGCTCAGGCGGACGTTCGAGGATGGAGAGCGGATCAAGTGGATAGGGACGGCCACGGCCACAATGCAGGTGGTGCTACGGAAGGTACGGAAGGAAGACGGCGGGTAAAAAATGGCACAGGCGAAGCGTCCATCGTAGGCAATGCCCGGGGCGCAATAGGACGGAGGATACAAATCGGGACTGTTGTAAACGTGTGGCGCAGGCACGAAACTCGGGCAGGGACTACATGTCGTCGTCAAAGTCAGGAGCGGGCTCAGGCTCCTTCACAAGTTGCTCCACCAGATCGGGTGGAGCCTCATACAGGAGATTGACTGCCTGAAGCTCCAGGCCGACGTTCCACTTCACCCATTTGCGTCGGTTTTCCTTGTCGCGATCCATCCTCCACCTGGTGAAGAACGATTCGACCAATACGATGTCCCGTTTGCCGAGTACGCCGGGCGGCAGGAGGTCCATGTTAGACTTGGCGAGGAAGCGTTCCGTGGCGTCGTAGACATTCTTGAACGGGATGATCTATCGGTGATAGGAGGGTCGACCACCCGGGGCAAACTTCCAGAGAGGATTACGTACCGTCTTCCCTGATTTGGCCCCATAAGTAGTCATCCGCTTCGCGGAGAATACGACATCCTTCAGATCAGCTGCAAGGGTTGCGTTCAAAAATTGGGAAGAGCGAAATGGAAGGGCAGTGTCTCACTTCGTTTGGGCCTCGCCTTCTCGAACAGCTTCTTGACCACGGCAAGATCACCATCGAAAGGTAAGCGGTATCCGATGTTGACACGGGAGTGCGGTTGGCCTTCAGGGGTGACGAACCAAGGAGATTCGGTGTTACCAACTGCCCAGATCGTGATCGGCTTGTTGTCAACACAGAGGAGGGAGTCGGTGTCGGACGTCGTGCCCCACGTCGCACCGGGAGGGATGCTAGACAACGCATAGCGGTGGTTCGCCTCGTCCGATTTGCGGGCGAAAGGCATAAGACGCCTAGTACACAAATTCAGGCAAGTTCCGTGCAAACCAATCCACGCACTCACCGGATCGTGTCGTCTGGGACGTAGTCGATGAAGGAGAACAGTCCGCGGATGTCAGCCAGGGTCGTAGTTCCGCGTGGGCCTGGCGTCGCGGGAGATGCAAGGTCGACCGCCTTCCCTTTAGAGCCTACGGGATCGGCCGGCATGACGGATGTGGTGGACGGGGAGGACACAACACTTGACGCCGAGTGAATGAGACATATGAGCATTGCCAGGTGCACACACACCTTCCGTGATCATCCGGAACGTTGTCGCTGCGAGGAGAAGACATCGTGCGTGCGGATGCGTCATCCAGAGCTGCGGATGTGGTGGGGTCGCTTAACAAAAACGTTAGCCGAATCTGGCCGTCAGACGATCGAATACCCACTCGTTGTGTGCCTTGGCAGCGATGCCCACGTCCTGGACGGCTTCAACCGTGGAGCTGTTGGCACCCGACGCAGAAGCAGATGAAGTGGTCACCCCACCGGCTGTAGTCCGGGCAGATTTGCTAGAGCGGGGCGTCGGTGGCAGGCCGACAGCAAATGCGGCAGCAAACACTTACCGGGGACGTTTGGTAGCCTCTGAGTCCTCGGTCGACGTAGACTCTCGAAGCTCGCGTTTAGGGGGCATGATGAAGTGCGGTATGGCGAACTTGGCATCGATGGCAGATAATAAGGGGTGGGTGGGGCTGACAGCCAACACGGAAGACGAAGGTGAGCCGCAGGTGGCTGAACCCGCAGCCCCGAAGCGGTGGCCCGTACCGAAACCAGGACGCAAGGCGGAAGTGGGTCGCAATGACAACCGTCCGGTCCAGGCCAGCCCGACAATAGGCTCGGGTAGAGACCACGGATCGCGCCAGGAGCCACAGGCCGTTCGGACAGCACGAGAGTAGATGACCGCAGCATTCGAGCAGGCCCTTGAACTCCAGGAATTTGCGAAGTCGCAAGCGCCGGTGTTGTATAAAAGAAGCCTAGGTCGATGGCCATCAGTATCTTACCCTCTAGACAAGGACGCCCCAAACAGACTTACTACAAGTTTCACCAATGGCCTTTGTTACACGTGAGTAGAACGTCGCAAGCTGAAACAACGACTTACCTTTCCTAGATAACGGGATGCTATGCCGAGACCTTTGGCCGAAGAAAATGGCCTGTCTCCCAAATGACTATGAGAGCGCCCAAAGTCTTCCGAAGTGGCGCGTCCTTCCGGACGTGTATGAGGAGTTGTGCGATCGGGTCTCGGTCGAAGGGACGACATCGTCTGCGGTGAGGGTATACGCAGTGCATCCGGAGTTGAATGGCAGGATGCAGCTCGCCGTCCGTCTTCAAGGTATAGTTGGCGACGTGCAGATCGGGGCGAAAGGAGACTGGGATGGGTAAGGCACGTTCTTACTGACCCGGGCGTAACTGACGAAGCATTAGAAATGTTGAACACGCAATGAAGGCGATGCAGTCACTCACCCTTGTCAACGAGGGGTGTAATGCGGCATTCGCGCACCAACGGACCGCCTTGCGGAACGTTGAAGAGTTCATCTTGACAATGCTGCGACAGGGCGGCAAAGGTTTCAGAAGTGGTGTCACGAAGAAAGGCGCAATTTGTTTGAGAAGGCGGGCGTTTGCTAAGGTATGGTTCATGACCATTGCTACATACGGCGAAACTGACGAAAGCAGGCCAGGCCGGGTGTGTCGAGAATCGCACTCGGGAACGCTGATGATAATGGTAGCATCGCGAACATGTCACAGCAATGGGTTGTAGACCATGTGATCAAGGCATCCATCCTCCACCCCAGCGGTGCGGTGACGAAGGCACACCCCACAGCTATTCGCCGCGGAGACCTCGTGGACGTCGCGGCGACGGTTGAGGTTGTCAACATGCGTGGACGAGGCGGGTGGCATTCCGAAGTAATGGTGTCACCGAACCACATCCTCCGGCTTAAGACAGCCGTCCAATTGAGAGTGAGTCATGTGAAATGGTCGCGAAAAGGCTTACTGACTGTAAAGCAATCAGGCAGAAGGGGAAACTGGATCCAAAGCACCTCCGGTGTCACCGTCGGGCCAAGGGGTGTCTGCGCTGCCAGAGCTCCCTGTCGAACTGGGGTTCGACGCTCTCCACTCGGACGAGGAGGCGGAGTGATAGGTGAAGCCGTAAAGTAGCGATCCTTGACGAGCAGGCATGTCAGGACACACCGGGCTTTGTTGTTTGTGAGGCACATACATGAATATATTGTCAACTCAAAACTCGATACCAGCGGGGTGACTTTTCGAATAGTTTCGAGGGCGGGGGTCGATCAAAGATGTGATTCAAGGAATGAGTAGAAAAGCGGAGGGGATAGCGGGCATGTCAGAGGTTGCCACGTCGAGGGCCTCAGGCCGACCACAGTGGGCGAATGAATGGGAGGGCCGCGGAACGTGGAGAGGCCGAGGCGCCCGGGCCAAAATTGCCCATCCGTGGAAAAAGAGTGCAAGGACGGGCGGCCCGGTTGAGAGCCATCCGAACCGCGACTGACAGCTTGCTGCCTGTCGTTTGACGTTCCCAATGCCTAACAATTCCCAATTTTCCGGAACATAAATGTGGCGAGCCTCACAGGATATACCCAAAACAGTAACACCCGATGTGGAGACAGGAGCAACACGTCGGATCGCCGACGCACTGTCAGAGTGGTAAGTCCCGAAGTGGTGCTCAAGTCGGAGTGTGGATCGGATGAGCAGTCGAGATATGTCTGGCATCCTCAGAAGGCAATAGCCGTGCAAGCTGTGATAGCTCCACTGTGGTTTCGCAGTATAAAACCGCGGTGGTTGAACGCGAATCAGCAGCCAAGACAACATGGCAACTCTGACCTGGTTTTACCATCTCCCAATGGCGATCTTGTTGTCCACCCAAGGTCGACCTTTTGCGGCAGACTATATCTATGTAGGTTCGGTGAAGTCAATCCAATCTCATTCATGCTCATGATTGTTTAGGCTTGCGATATGTGGATGTTGATACAGGCCTTGGGTTATATCTCCATGGGAACCGAAGGGCTTTTCACACCGTGGTGGATGAGGGTGGAGACGAGACGTTTGATCGGAGGGCGTGAAGGCAGTCACTTCTGTTTCCCCACCGAAGCGCTCATCAATGTGCTTGTCGTTGGTCAAGGATGTGCATTGGTACGAGGGCCTATAGTGGGTTTGACCAAAGCTGACAGTGTCCAGTCTCTTGTCGGCGACAGAAGGACCATTTTCGCGACCTTATTCACACCTGCTCCCGGTCGAGGGGTGCCCGGTACCCGACCGAGGTTTGAAGCTGGCGGACTTTTGAACGGAGCGATGATGTACACGGGCAATTCAATGGTGAGTACTTCTGTGCGATCCTAAACAGGCAGGTGCTTTAAATGCCTTCAGATCGTGAATTGGTGTGCAGCTACTGAGCATGAGGGGAGGCGTGTCCGTCATCAACACGTCCTTGTTTTCGACACATTCGACAGGTTGAGTGCTGTTGAATTTGTCCTTTTATCCAGACCGCGTACCACGATCCCCGTCGTAGCGGGCGGGACGCGGATGTTCACTATGTCAACGATCCGCTCGGCAGTTTGAACTAAACATTTTGTCTTTGAAGTTGGTTCATATGATGCTCGCGGGCCCGGCAGACAAACTTATATCCATACGATCCATTGTCATGTGCCACTTTCCTCAATCCGAAGCATGATTCATACGAGACTGATTGTTCATCGCTACACAGACCGCCAAAGTACATTGATGCCAGTGAGACAAAAACATGTTTTCCCGACGTGCTCGATAGGTCCTGCCCGAATGCAAATGGTTTCCAGAAGTACGAGGTCGCCAGGGTTCAGGACGTCATAATCGTAGGTGCACGACCCGGCGCTCGGAGCGTGGACAGAGACCACGTCGCGGCAAGTTCGATCCTCTGAACGGAGGGCAACGACCTCACCACGATCTGTCCAAATCAGGTCATGGCTGGTTATACGCCAAGGCTGAAAAACTGGCTTACCTTCTGAGTCATCGGCACGGCACAGCAGACCGATGGCCACGCGGTCACTTGGCCTCAGCATTTGAAGGTCGACTCTGACGGCGGCGGCGTGACTATCACCCGGAACAGTGTCGACGCAAATCACCGTGCCCAAAAGACACAGGGTCGCCGCCCCATTCTGTCTCCACAAAACCAGTCTGCCGCCGTCAAGGCACCAGGTCAAAGGCGGAAGAAGGTTGCCAGGCAAGGAGCCGGCCGAGTTGCAGAGAATGTCGCGGATCCGGTGCACAATTCTCCTATAAATAATGAGTGCAAGCCAGTGCCAAAGATAGGACCACGGACCTGAGGTCGACGTCGCAGAATTGACCCCCTGGGTCGCCGTCTGACTCACGGAAAAGACCCGCAAGGTCTGGAGAGCTCTCGCCATACACGTCCATGATTGTGGGGTAAACGGGCCTGCCGTCCGCAGCCTTGTTTGTGTCGCTGGAGGGAACGTTCCCTGTGACCTGCATTTCGAAGCCCTGGCACGAGGAACCCGTCAGCCTATGACATCAAGTCTTGCCAAGAGACCTGCCTTGCTGTAGGCCTGCACAAAGCATGCCACATGACGTCGTTGTGTTTCACCCAAGGCAGTGAATTTCTCTACCAACAAGGCCTTGTCTACCCGGCGGGCGAATGCTAGGATGGATGGACATGTCATACCTAAACTGCCCTGTGAAGGTCCGCCCAAGGTGGAGTCTGGATCACTGAACGAAAGGCTGCCGTCGATCAGGGTGCAGGGGGATTCTGAGAATGAGTGTGGAAGGTGCTGCGACGAGGTCGACATGACTAATGCGGGGTGGTAGGAAACCCGTCACCACGATGCGCTAAATAGCTGAGGTCAATGACAGCCTCATTTAGATGGAGCCTAAGCATTCACCTGACAGCCTAGTGAGGCATTGGCGAGCACCGAAACTTTGACAAGGCTCGCGAGTAACCAGCCCGCGAAAATCAAGAGCGCCCAAAGAGAAGCCATTGTCGATCGAAGGACAGCGGCGTTTAGAAGGCGGATTGGGACGTTCGGTCGCAAAAATGGGTTTGGGAGGACAAGGACCCTAAAAATCGCTAGTATTAGAATTGTGAAAGTATGCATGGCGAAGAACGTACCCGCATCGCCAGCGCTGGGATGTTTAATCTACCCGGGCATAGACAAAATGCGACGCCGCCCGACCCCTGGCGGCCGACAACCAGGCCCGGTTGGGGCGTCCAGACTCAGCAACACAAAATCGCCCAGTCACAGCGCCATCATGATACCACACATTGTCATTGGAATCGAGGTATCTGCAAGTATAGTGTTTTTGTCCGAAGTAAACGACGCCCCGCAGTTTCCAGGTTATCGTCGCTTGCCCCACAGGCAATGAAAATGTCGCACAAGGTAGAAGAACTGCGCCTTCAGTAGACTCGAAAATGAGCAATGGCGGCGCACTCTCAATTACCGTGGAGATTGTGCAAGGGCTCGAGCACGCAGTGCAAGCGACAGTGTTTGCACAGGCGAGGAGCTTGGTGGCATATTCACTAGTGGAAGCGGTAGATCGCCCAGGGAACTGTTGCTTCCACCATGTATCGTCAGATATCCAAAAATAGCATCTGGCATAAGCAGGAGCCGATTGGGTCGCCGTGCACTGGGAACACGCGGAAGAGGCCCGGCCAAACTGATCAGGGCAGAACGCCACAAGGTTTAAGACTTCCGACAAGACAACACCAACTGTGCCGTGCCTTGGATATGCAACGGGATCCAAAAACTCCAAGCAAGACCGTAACTGGTCCCTGGCAATTTCTAGTCGCTCCGGGGCATCTGTAGCTAAAGGGAACGCCTCTCGCAAGGGGAGTAAAAGACCATTGGTTGGTGCCACCGTCGCAAACCAGGTCGCACCCTTGTCCACAAACAGATTCCATAGCACGGTCAATAAAGCATCATAACCACAACTATGGTTGGCACTGTCCCAAATCAAACCGGTTCGACGCGGTTCTCGAGCTGTAATGGCCTGAGTTCCATTCGCTACAGGAGCAATGGCCCGGTTGGGTCTCTCCGGTACAGCACGAGTATCCAAGACTTTACGGCACTTTGACGGTGCCCACTGTTCATCAGGAGCACGTCGTTTCCGACTACCCTTGTTGCCCGCGATCTGGTCAGCGGTTGACGCTGGTGAACGGCTCTCGTCTCGTTCGTCGCCAAAACCACTTTCAGAGAGGACCAACTCATTGTCGGATGCAGAAGCCCAATTGAGCGCACCCGGCACAGACTCTGGTACGAACCGGGGTCCTTTCCATTTGCGATACGCGGATATAAGCGAGCCGCGGGTCTCACCTCGCACGGACTCGGGCAGTTTCCCGGCCAATCGTAAACGAGTAATTTCGTTGAGCAGCTCGATCTCGCGAAACTCGCGCAGGAGACTTCGACGCGGCCCCTTCTGCAAGACAGAAACATCGAAATTACCGATGATAAGGGTATTCGCCAGCGAGGCACTTCGCGACAGGCAAGTGTATATGGACTGATGGTTTCGACAATGTTCCAAATGAACAACATTGTGTGCGCGTGTACGACCTTGACAAGCGTAGTCCGTCATAGCGAAATTGGGCAGGACCATAACTTGATCACGCGAGAGAGTGACGGTAACGTCGCCAGTTGGGAGTAGACATGGCACGGAACGTGTGTTACGTCCCAAAGGTATCACGTTCTTTTCCAAGCCTGGCAGCTCTACATCTCGGGGCGGATCAACAAGCTTGACAAACAGAACATCGAGAACCAGCCTCCCTTTATAGACTTTGGAAACCCAGTCGTGAACAACAGCCTCTGCGCCATTCGTCGCACAGAGCTCTGTTGCCTCGTTGTACTTTAAAAGCACAGGCATCCCCCGACAGAGTTCGAGCACACCAGCATGGTGCTTCGTCAATGCTGGGGGTACAGACCAAATCAACCCTTGGATACTATCAGGAATGACGTTGTAGGATCTCAAGGGGTCGACAAATTTCTGGGCTATTTTTTGGGATTTACGCACAGATTCCGAAGATGGCAGATTGCCCCATCGGTCTATCGAGTGAAACCTCTGCAAAGGCACCCCTTGATCCTGAGCAAATTGGAAACTTTTCACCTCATTGATAGCGTCTCGGTGCATGTTATATGCTGTTATAACAGAAACGTGACGGAACGTGGGTGACAGGTGGGTTTTCTGGCCCAAGTCTGGGCGGCAAACTCGAGAACGCAAAACTCGGATGTCTTCATCGGTACACGCTGCGTAACGCATGTTCTCAAGGGCAGTCCGGAACTGGCTGTCCTCCTTCGACAGGCCACGCTGCCGCATGTTCTGTCTCAGGATGACAACCGTTGTGAAAAGATGCCAGAAGGCCTTTCCAAACGCGCACTTTTGGTGAAATGAACTGAGGGATGAACGGCACGCACCAATCCGGTCGTCGTACAACGCGAAACCTGGGCCGCCGGGCGGAAGCTGCGCGAAATCGCCCGCAAATATGATACTCTTTCCCCCAAAATGGTGCATGGAATCGCCAAAAGCCTTTGTGAGACGAGCATCGATATTGAAGACTGCCAGGCAAGCGACCATTGAAATCTCGTCGATAAAGGCTAGGTCGACATCCTCGAACCGCTCCCGGACCCTATCCAGTGACCTGTTGCCGGTGTCACAATTCTCATCGTCGTTGGTGACCGAGAGCCCAAGTGCAGAGTGATAAGTGGAACCGCCTACGAGAGATGCACTAGCACCAGTTGGGCCAAGGACGATGAAGCGATGGGCCTCCCCACGTTCCTCCAGGAAGGACATGATGGCAGTCAGAACGCGGGATTTTCCGGTCCCGGCCATCCCGGCCAAATACATGCGCAAGGGGTCACGTTCGTGATGGTGTAGATGGCGAGCGGCAATCGCGAAAGCGAGCATCTGTTCCTCATTTAACGTGAACCTCTCGATCACACCGTGCAGCAACAAGAGTTGGGGGTCTTGCGGCACATGGCTAATATGCGTTAATCCAACCTTCCGCAACCTTTCTAATTGTTCTTTAGTAACTTCATGAACAATGCCCCCCATGCTCCCATTGGGGGGGGCGACCTGACGGGACACTCCTTCGGAGCCACTGTCATCTTTGCGGCGTCGCATGCGCTGCAACTCGCGGTCCCGGGCGGTTTTCACTATCATCTTCCAGGCATTTGGAGTTCGCACAGGATATCCATGCATGGAAGCTTCAGCGACCCCAGCTGCGACCATGCCCCGTCGATCGCCTCGGGCATTCAGTAACAGTCGCATGGCCGCCATGCCGCGGACTGTCTTCGCGTACCGTCTTCCCTCAGGCTCAGTCTGCAAAGCGGAATCGAACGAAGATTCCACGCTGTCCTCGTAATCAGCATCGACATGGGAAATAGCCTCAGGACCATCAATATCAACACCTTCTGTGCCCAGGGCAACCCCGGGCACATCTCCCGAAGCCCCCTCCCGACGACTAGCCGAATAATCGTCGCGGGCATCAAGGCACTCATATAGTAAGTGCATGTTGTTCATTACTTCCTGGTGAGCTGCGTCATATGAGGTGTTCTCATGCACTTGTCTCCACGACATCCCAGGGCCTTTCAAACAGCCACCCGACCGCCACCCACCGGGCTTGAAAAAAGCCAGCATTGTCATAGAATATTCCTCATAGTCACCCTTATCTCTCCTGGGTAAGACGCCGCCGGCGAAATTCAACACATATGCTTTGTCGTCAGTCCTCTTATGAACGCGATGTGTAATTCGCAGAGGATGCCCGTCTACAAAGGGGTACCCAGCCATTTTCACAGCCTCCGGTTCCAAATCGTCATCCCCCCCACTTTCACTTTCTTCATAGGCTTCCTCAGCCACAGCCTCGCCATCCTTTTCAGCAGTGTCCTCATCGTCACGTCCACGTCTTCTCTTTCGCGGTACTCTCCGGATATCCGTCAACCGCATGTAATCATACAATGTCCATGAATTGAATTCAACAGGCCGGTGAGTATAGTCCTGCACCTTGTTCAGCTGCACGACATTCTCACCAGCCATCGCCAACAAAACTCGCTCCTGTGATTCATCAGCGGGTTCTGGCTCGGACGTTGCGAACTGACGTCGAACCTCACGAATGTAAGAGGTCCAATAGAACACGCGAAAGCGATGGTCCGTGTAATGGTCAGGCTGCCCGAGGAGGTAAGCGCAGGCGGCAGGCCCCCCGTCTCAGCCGAAGCCGCGAATGCGTTGACGACCTTGACGATGAGTGAACGGGCGAGCTCCGTCGGATAGGTGTCAGCCTCGGTTAATGCATCTGCATTCCGGTCCAAAACCATGCGGACAGTCTCAAAGAATGTCTCCGTAGTCATTTTGGATTTGGTAACGTAGTCTGTGATGTATGCCAGGATTGCCTTGACCTGTGTGCCGGAAAGCAGGCAGGTGACATCTGAATTGCAACGCAACAAGAAACTTAAAAGAGGGTTGTACGTATTTAACCATTCTTCATGCTTAGCGAACCTGATTGCTCCGCTCAACTGGTCAACTTGTGTACTCTGGAACAATTCACGAGGGAAGCGGGCTCGGCAGTACCCAGGATCTCCGCGCCAGCAACCCATACCATGATTTTTGTCGTGGCGGTTAGATACAAATACTACCTCGTCAGCCTCTTCCTTGACAAGTCGCATCCACCTCTCTAGGCCACCGTCTTCGCCATCGTGCGGTGGTGGCCTTGGAAGCACAGACGCGGGATCCCTAACTCCCCTTTTCAGACGAGTCCGTACCTGTGGTGACCCCCATCTATAATCAACGTACTCCTCATGTAGCCGCATAGCCAGGTCGCTATCCTTGCTCACACTATAGTCACCTGTATGCGCACTTTCGAGCCATGCAAGAACGTTCTTTTCAAAGTCAGGGTCTGCACGGATACGATCTCGTAATTCCTGTGGTCGAATGCCATCTTTTATCCACAGCAACATGTGGAGGTGTAGTGTCAATCGGCCCTGCGCTTCAACAGTGCCATAGTATGCATCAGTGGGTCCAAATAAACCCTCCTGATCTGATCCCGACCGCAGGACTATTTTGACGAACGCTTGGACGAGCGTATCAAAAAAACGAGCAGCGCCAACAGGATTGGCTGCAATCGCGCGTAAGCGGTCATCAGACGACCGGAGTGCTGGTGCGTAGTCATTTAAATCAATTTTCTCGCCACAGTAATACAAACAGAGCGGGTGCTTGAAGTCCGCGGGGGCGAATGTCACGAAAAAAATAGGCATCCCTTTGAGGTATATTAACGACCGGATCTCACTCCGTTGATATTTACGACTGGTGACTGCCCCATCAACGTGGCCCGCGACACGATCAACAATGGATATCAACTCAAAACACGCTTTTTCAGCAGGTGTTTGCGCCCGGACTCGTTCGCCGGCGGCCGACCGCGCGATGATGTTGTCAAGCACGTCGCGATCCAAATTCAGTATCCGATCAGCTACTGCTTCGAAATGCCCTCTGGTTGTGAGCAAATACCCCCCTTGCGCACTGGACCGTATTTGTCTCTGATTGAAAACAATGAAAGGGAAACAACGGTCAGTCTGGAACCGACGATCTGCATACATCAGGTTGGCCCGCACATGCGCGATATGATCGATTCGAGTCGAAATACGTGAATTCTCAAAGCCTCCAAGGCCGTAGGGATACAACCATGGGAACATTCCTGGGTAAAGGTCCGGGTTATGATAGATGGATTGCGGCTTCCGGTCATGACCATATCCCAACGCCGCGTTGCCATCATCAAAGTGCTGAATCGCACGGGCAATTTTGTCGTCACGCGACATGTTCACTAACTCATCTCCAGAGAGACAATGGACAACGAACGCACATTCACCATCCTCGACACCCCGGTCTGCACAAGGTTCATAACAAGCTGTTCCTTCAACGGCGCCCCGTTTTCCCACCTTCCTGTGCACGATCCCGACGGGCGGCTCACTTTCCGAATACTGTAACAAGTTATCATGCGAGACCTCGATGTCCTCGTAAACACCACTGTTGTAGCCAAGCCACTCCAAGGCCCGCATGACAACGGGATGTCTGAGTAGGAATGGGGTCCTACGCAAATCAGCCTCGTCAGGCAAGGCACTCCCAACGAAGAGAATCGCAAGGACTTCCTGAATGTCGCTTTTGGGAGGTGGCAACACGTCGTACACACGACTAACAGGTTGCCCGAACACGATGACGTTGGTTGAAAGGTAACGCTGCCCCTTCGTCACCTGTGCGACACAAAAACTGTGCCGAAATCTCGCAACCAATAGTTGCTCGACGTATGACAAACCTGACAGGACTTCAGGGCAAGCCCCGACCCAACGCCCATTCGCAAGCGCGTGGCGAGGCAACTTGTGGCTTTTAAGCCTACTCAAACAATCTCGGCAGATGTCAACGTACATCTTGTGCTCACGAATGTACATCGCGTCCTCATACAGAATTGGTCCGTCCAATTCTTCAACTGGTTCCTGATGACTGCGTCGCTCCTTGCGTGTGACCCCAGCGCCCGGACGTTCCAGGACCGTGAAGTCAATCCCCGTCATCTCATTCGCGCTCAATTCCCTGATGCGGGTGAGCCTGGCACATACCGCGCATGGCAATTCTTCCAATTGCTTGAAACTGAGTGCATCACACCAATCTCTAGCAATGGAGGCCATCACATCTGCTGATGTTGGTCCAGGCGGGAAACGACGTCCAGATGACGCCATCCCGCCTCCTTTCACGGCTCGTACTTCGGACAATGATATTATAGCGACGCTAGGAACGCACCTCCCAGAACATACGTGGCCACCGAATGGGGTCGACAACAGCGACACATCCTTGCGAGCATCTCGACCAACAGGTATCTTATGCAGACGTGCCGCCTCGCGCACGGTCCGCATAGTCGCCCCCCACCGAAATAACCAACCAACAGGCGCGGCGATCGCAACCAAGCACGGAGAAGTGCGGCAGACAGCCGCGGCTTCCTCACGTGTGACAAAATTCACGACACGCCCTTCGAACTCCCAAGGTGGGAGTTCCCCGGCGACGATGGGAAACGAACGCAAGTGGTCCTTGCGTAAACTAGCACCTGGCAGAAATCGGCTTGAAACAAAATCACCTCAAAACCGATGCACCACTCACGAGGATAGCCTGCTCGATAATCGCCCACCATCTTGGGAGGAGTATGAAGTGGGCGGAAAGATCGGTGTATAGCGTGAACTGACTTCGCAGTCCCAGACAGAGGAGGGAGGTATGGGAAACATACAAACGGATGCGCTCAGGCATCGTTTATAGCCAGGCGGAAACTATGATAGAGGAAAGCCCCTCAGGTGGCGATTCCGAATGCGATCGGTCCCGTTTCGAAGGGCCATGAGGCAAACACCGGAACACAAACATCACGGGATGGGCACGGAGAACCGGCCCGGGCGGGTGCCTCAAAAAGTCACGTGATTGCGAAAAAGGGCTGAAGTCGTCGCGAGCAGATTAGCCGATTCTAGGTGGAATCGGAATCCCCTCTTCGTCTCTATGTCGCTCTTCGAGGTACCAGGTTGGAGTGTTCCCTCCGCTCCAGTCTCTCAAGTAAACAAGAAACGAAAGCGGCCCACAGTGAAGGACGCCACGGACGACGTCGACGAGGCGGAGCGCATACATTCAGCGCAGAGGAATATCGAGAAGCTGATGAAGAGTCTAGGGGCAGGAATGGACACGTTGGATGCTGAGGGTGTAGAGCAGCCGGTCAAGAAGAAGCGGGAAGGAAAGGAAAAGAGAGGAAGGGATGCCAATCGGGGTCAAAAGCTAGAGGAGGAAAGGGACCGAAGGCCCGAGAGGCAGCGGAAGTCGGGGGAGGCCCAGCAGGGCGACAGCAAGAAACAGAAGAAGAGAAGTAGAACGGGTGATACGCCGACTGCGGTTGACCGACCGCAGGATCGGTTGACTCCCTCATCTGCGAAAGGCAAGAAACAAAAACAGAAGCGGCGACGCACTCTGTCTACAGATGCCCAGTCCGACGCAGGCTCCACTCATAGCGATGCCCCGACCGTCTCTATAGCGTCTGTGAGCACTGCTGATGTGCCGACGAAGAAGGCGAAAGTGGGCAAGGGTAAAGACAAAAACGCCGAACATGGCCTCACCGCCCTGCAAGCGAAGATGAAGGGCAGCTTGGACGGTGCTCGATTCAGGTGAGGTTATTCTTGGCGATGCGCAGGTCCTGGAATAATGGCGCATCCGCAGGTGGATTAACGAGATGCTCTACAAGTCCGACAGCGGGAAGGTCCGCGAACTCATGAGCCAGGATCCTGCCGTCTTCGCAGACGTGAGTTTTTCACCTCCGTACCCGCATCGCGTTAACCTACCTTCTGTGCCTTAGTATCATATCGGATTCCGTCATCAGGTCGAGTCGTGGCCCACAAATCCCGTGTCTCTCTACGTAACAGCACTGTCTTCCTATCCGATGAAGACCGTCATTGCGGATCTAGGTTGCGGTGATGCTGCCCTCGCGCGCTCGCTCATACCTAAGGGCATGTCTGTACTTTCCTTCGATCTCGTGTCCGATGACGCGTACGTGATCCAGGCGGACATTTGTTCACATGTGCCTTTGCCTGGATCTGAACCATCGTCGGGAGGGCCGAGCCACGAAGGAGTCGGTGAGGGCCAGGTCGTTGATGTCGTCGTTTGTGCGCTTAGCCTCATGGGCACAAACTGGCCTGGCTGCGTCCGCGAGGCATGGAGGATCTTGCGACCTGGGTACGTGACTTAATCCCTGTTTCCCGCCGTACCATCCTCAATTTTATTTTCAGGGGAGATTTGAAGATTGCTGAAGTGACGAGCCGCTTCGTGAGCACAGACGAGTTCACATCCTTCGTTTCGGCATTCGGTTTCAAACTGAAGTCCAAGGTGTGTTTACCTGATCTCGCGGACCCGCATTCATATTCACGGAGGTCAGGACGAGCGGAATACGCACTTTGCCTTGTTTGAGTTCAAGAAAATGCCGCGGAAGCCGAAAACGGAGAAGGAGTGGGAGAAGCTATCGTCGCGGGGAAACGTTCTCAAGCCTTGCGAGTACAAGCGACGGTGACACATGTTGATAGTCACTCAAAACTTGCATCCGTGCGATCGTCGTCCTCCGTCCCTGCTGACCTTGGGGTTGTATCCGCTGATTATCAATGCGATCAGTGAACGTATTGAATCCTGCACCCTTAAACGTTGAGTGTGAAGTGTTCTCGCCAACTGGTGCCTGTCTCCCGACAAGACCCCTCACATATACATCCTTTTCCGCTTCTCCGTTAGCTGACACCACTCCATCCCTCAACAACCATGGCCCAAATCAGCCCGTTTCAAACGCCTCCCACTCTGTCTGAGTAAGTTCAAAGTTCACTCAGAAGGTGGGAGGTGTGTTGAATACACTATTTGACCAACGTCTACCCTTTAGGGAGCAGCTCTCCCTGAGAGATCAGCTCGCGGAATACAACACGGCTGCACTCGAACTCGGCCATCGAATCAACGCGCTCTCCCTTCCTTGCAAACTTCCGCCCGAGCTCCTTTCCAGAATCTTCCTCACGGCTGCCACTTTTATCCGTGAAAGCACTCTTTCTCACATGCTCCGGGCTGCAAGTAGTCGTTGGACCCTTTCTTACTACAAGTGGGTTCACGTGGCCCACGTGTGCCAGTACTGGCGCAGCGTCGCTTTGGGCTGCAGCGCGCTGTGGGCGTTCCTCGCCTTCGAGGCTCGTCACTGGGATCCGTCGGAGGCCCCATACAAGCGGTGCCTCGAGCGGGCGGCGGACTGCCCGTTGACAGTGTTCTATCACCAGAATTTCGGCAACGCATGCGACCTGTGCCGCCGTTCGGATTACGTCGACGAAGTCGGGCTTGGGCAAATCGAACAGCTCTTGCCTCGCATCCGGGACCTCGTGGTCATCGTCGAGACGGACTACGCTATGGAATCGCTCTGGGACACCCTGAGCGAGCCCGCCATCTCTCTAGAACGATTCCAGATCGGGCTTCGTGGTGAGGCTTACTCCGGTCGCGTCGGAGGAGTGCTTCTTCATCCGAGGTTTGATCTACCAGACGAGCTCTTTGCTCGCACCACTCCACGATTACAAGTCCTCACAATCGCAAGCGTGTCCTTCTCGTGGTCAAACTCCTTGTTCTCACCTTCTCTGCACCATCTCGAGATCACGGACAGCAGATGGATGGACACTGAGGAGGACATGGCGATGTTCTTGTCGATGCTCCAAACCCTTCCATATCTCGAATGTCTCATCGCGAAATCCTTGCCGAAGGTCCCCTCTATTCAACCCACTACCACATCCCTTCCCAACCTTCGCCACCTTTCTATTACGTCGTCGATGTCCCAGGTGGCGTGTGTACTATCTCATCTCCGTTTGCCGACCCATGCTGCCATCTCTCTCAGCCTCTATTCCCCGGACGAATCGTCGGTGCTGATGCTGAATGAGACACTCTCCGAGCTCGTCAAAGCGAATCCTTTCCACACTGCTTCCTATGTCGCCCCACCAGGCGGGTTCATGTCGAGCGAGGCAACCTCCTTTCGCGGCTGGACGGGTCCGGTGACAGACGTGGCGCGCCTCTGGGATCCCAAGTCCGAAATCTCCCCGCGCCTGAGCCTCGAGATGGAGATGGGCACAGGCGGCAGCGACTACCTCTGCGAGATCATAGGCAAACTCTCCTTCTCGCGCCTGAGGTCACTCTCCGTCGCGGGCTCTACTCGATCGAACAGGCCATGGAGCGATATGTTTAGGTCCGCGCCGAATGTGTTGCTTCTGCGCGCCACCGGGCGCGCGGGGTTCCTTCTCGGGACATGCCTTACCAGGCCGGGCGCCCTTGGGGCTCTCGAATCCGAAGGCGAAGATGGCGCAAGGAACGGGAACGCGGGCCACATGCACACGAGCGCGCTCGAGGGAGCTGTCGTCATGCCCCGGCTGCAGACGATCCAGCTGGTGAGGGTCCGTTTCCCTCCCCCCCGCCGTCCTGACGATTTCAGGTACCCTCGCGCATGCTGCTGCGAGTGGTGCGAGTTCAGCGACGGGAAGTGGGGGAAGCGGGGGATCGACGTGCAGGACCTGGTAAAGGGGTTGAAGCGACGGCGCCAGCTGGGCGCGTCGGAGATTGAGTTGTTCGAGTTCGCGAAGTGCGAACATATGAAACTTACACATCTGCGGCCACTGTTGCGGACCGCGCCTCTGGTTATTTTCGATGGCCTCCCGTTGCCTTGTAATCTGTAGAAGGAAGGTCTCGAGCAGGGCCGTCATAGAGTTCGGACGCTGGTGACGGCACTGGCGATGTTGGACGCTCTTTGCCGCGTTGGGCTCGTGGTTGTTATGTATGCGTATGGATGTATGCCCCACACTACGTCAATTCTCTGAACTTGATCGTGGGATGGCGGATGAGGGCATAGGCGTTTCCCGGACGAACGTGTTTTCCTATCGAAATGGGGAGGAAGCGGTCGCATTCCATGACAAGAGCTCGGACAAGTGCGGGCTGGGAGCTTGTTGACCGGTGGTTCGTGTCCGTCAATGCGACGTATCCGTCGAGAACCATTCCATTCAATGGCGCGCTGAACCTTAATCTACTCCTGCCGCTCCAATCGGCACCACGCAGCGCCCCCCGTCTCTGTTATAAGCCATTTCCATGCTCTCCCCGCCGGGAGCAGTCCATCGACGCCCCACACGCCCTCCCTAAGCTGCCTCCATGTCCTCAACACAGGTACGCGTCTTACACCGCTCCATGGCCCTCTCAAAGTCCGTCATTCCAACTCTCACTTTTCTTGCGTCCGCCGCTTATCTCTTCACGTGTTGTCCAGCCTTTTACTAGGTCCCCGCAATATCTCCCTTACCGGCCTCTCGCCGCCCCCGTGCATGAAAATGCCTCCGGAGATTCTCTCCAAAATATTCCTCATCCTCTGGTCAGAGCTTCGCGACGAACACCTCCAGAACCTCCTGGACCCATGGCGGGACAGTCCCTCCCCGCGGTACTACAAGTGGATTCTGGTGACGCATGTATGCAAGTACTGGCGCCGTGTCGCCCACCAGTATGCCAAACTTTGGACGTTCGTCGCCCTCCAACCCAGCACCGTCCCAGGTGTTATGCACCCCGACGTCTTGGAACGCGCAGGCACCCTTCCCCTCTCCATAGTATATTATCAAGTCAGCAGCCACACCCGCGAGGGGAAGGCATGGCGTACGCCTGCTGTCGCCCACCTCGGTCACCTGCTGCCCAGAATCCAAAACCTCTATCTTCCCCTTGACGACACCGATTGCACCGCGGGCGAGCTTTGCAAAGCGCTAAGCCGACCAGCCGAACGCCTTGAGATTCTCCACATCGCCTTTGGCTCAAGCCGGCCGCACCAGATTATTGCCCAAAACAGGGAGATCCCACCAGTATTGTTCTCATGCAACATTCCCAAACTCCATACCCTGACCATCTCCAACGGGGACTTTGCCTGGAACAACTCCCTCTTCCGTCCCACTCTCCGGCATCTGGAGATCATTCATCGCAAGCGTCTCGAACCCGCTGCGGCAGGAATGCGCATGTTCATCGACATGCTCGCAACTCTCCCACTGCTCGAGACCTTCATCATCGACTCCGTCCCAGAATGTAGCCCAGTGGAGACAATTGCGAATCTTCCGGAGTTGCGCCTACTTGAGGTCCGGGGGAGCATCAGGAAGACGGCATTTCTTCTATCTCACTTGCGCTTCCCCACGTCTGCGACGATCTCCATTGGCATACCCTGTGGTACTTGCGAGCTCAGCCCCGCGGAGATAGAGTCCCTTGCCGAAGCTCTTCATCCAGTTTTGCAGGAGGAGCCTCTTCACACTGTCAACTACGCTGTCTTCGCTCCAAGCAACGACGTGCCAGTTCCCGACACCTGTCGTGCTTGGGCTGGAGAGCCTGTAGACGCAGATGCCGATCAATCACAAGTACCGCGCCCTGCCGCAGAACCGCGGCTCGTCCTGACCGGTGACGGCGCTCGTGCATTGGGCCCTGTTCTGCGAAGCCTCGACCTCTCTCACATCCGCTATGTCGACATTTTGGGGTCAAGGGCGGCTGTGGGCCCCCTCGCAAGCTTGTTGGAGGCGGTCTCTGACAGCACGGTGGTGCGTTTCGAGGAGGAGGAAGAGGAGGGTGCATCTATCGGGGACGTCACCGAGGAGGCTCAGACTGCCGCTCAGTCGCCACAGCGTCCAACCGCCGACTTCGATGTCGATGTCGACGTCGAGGATGATGTGAACCTTGGGCCGACCAGTGGCAGGGAAGCCCTCCCTCCTCTCGTTTGGGGAGGACCACTGCTCGCTCCGGAGGGGGTGGATGTGGGACCGAAGTCCCCTGTGTACTCGCTCAATGAGGTGGGGTACCGGGGTGGGAATGCCGCCGGTGCTGGATGGCTGGCTGGCAGATGGGGCAGGGACGATGGGCATCAAAACTATCGGGTTCGGGGAGGCCCCGCATGTGCGGCGTGTGCGCTCACTGCGGAGGCGATTCAGTACAAGCTCCCTCCGATGTTGGGCTGAAATGCTGGTCGGGATCGGGAGTTGGGACATGTGTGTCATGTATCCTGTACAGTACGTGCGAGCTAGTAATAGTGCATGTGCACACACTGCTTGACCTGTAACTTTGGTATGTATATAGTGCGGTCTAAATCCCCTCCCAAGCGTTGGTCGCTGTTGACGTTGAATGGAGATGAATGCCTTGAACTTGGTTAGCGTCGAGTAAACGTGTCGCGATGTCCACGTGATCGCGTTTGAACTGCGACTTTGCGGCGGCCGAAACTCAGGTCGGCGGACTCTGATCCGGATTCAGAGCTGTCCCATTTCAGCTGGCGCCGTAAGTCTCCCGCCTTGGCTCTGGCTTTCATGGAGTCGACAGGCCTCTCTCAAGCCTCGCCTGGCTAGCTCGACCGCTACCAATATTGGGCCCGGGATGCTGCAACCTGTGTAAGTCTCATTCGCTGCTGTAACCATCTCTGTGTCCGTTAAACCGTGCCGCCGCGTCTCATGCATTGACCTTGCCCCAGTGACATCCCGCGTACGCTCGAGGAACGGAAGCTAGAGGAGCAGATAGCGTACCTCCAGCAGAAGCTTAGGCAACTCAGAACCAAGTCCAACTCCCAGGTCCCAATTGCCAAGCTTCCACCAGAGATTCTCTCCGAAATCTTTCTCGTCCAAGCCGCCAAGATTCGCGAGGAACGACTCATGATTGAACTCCGCGGAGACAGCGAATGCCCCAACGACCTAGTCCACAAGTCGTGTTACTCATGGCTCAACGTGTCCCACGTCTCTCGCCACTGGCGAGAAGTGTCCTTGAAATGCGCCCAGCTGTGGACCTGGCTCGCGCTCGAGCCGCGTATAACGGATGACATTGTCGAAACCCTCCTTCCCCGGGCTCGCGACCTTCCACTCACTGCCGTTTTATTATTCTTCAGTTCAAGGTCCTATTGCGGCGGATGTATGCGCCTGGACCAGCTCCTCGATCACTACGATACCACTCTGCGTCGTCTTGAAGCTCTCCTCCCTCGACTTCGAGAGCTTGTGCTTGTCGTTGACCGGGAGGAGTGTGAAGATTTGTGGGATGTTCTTACAATACCCACGGATTCACTGGAGACCATCCGCATCGAGGTAGTAGGGGCCACACACCTTTCGCCACCTGTACTAGTCGTCCCCTCTAGGCTATTCGCGTCACGAACTCCTCGTCTACAATCCCTCAAGCTCTCGAGCATCGCCCTCGACTGGCCCAACACCCTGCTATGCTCTTCTCTGCGACACCTCGATGTTTCACGCTGCGGTATGGATGGTGACGGCGAGCTGCAGCCGTTCTTGTCAGCCATATGCATGCTGCCTCACCTAGAAACTCTGCGTGCAAACTGGATGCGCCCTTCGGCCACGATAAATCCAGATATACCTCCGGCCTCCTCCCTCCCGGAAGAACACGAAATTGCCTGGTTACCCTGCCTCAAGCACGTCTATCTGTCCGGCGGGAACCGGCGGATAGCCACAATCCTCATGTATACTCGATGGCCGGTCGAGACGCGTATGCACTTTACTGTCATCGACACTGTCGCCCCCGCAGAGAGAGCGTACTTCCAGTTTGCCTTCCACATCCTTCTCTCAAAGGAAACCGTCCGTGGCGCCATGTATGCCTTCAACGGCTTCGGGGTGGATACTAGCCTCCTCCTCTGGTCCGTGGCAGGAAAAATCACTGCCAAAGACCCTCCTGACACCGCGGTCGAAGAGCCCTTGCACCTGACATCCAACGAGATCCCTCCGCCGCGCCTCCACATCCACAGCGACAGCGACTCGCAGGATCACCCGATCCTCCTTGCCCTCCAGACGATTGACCTCGTGCACCTCCGCGTGCTCCTCGTCCTTGGCGCGACGACCGGACGACAGTGGGCGAGCATGTTCCGACCTGCCGTCCACCTCACCACGCTCCGCGTCAAGGGCCAGGCCGCCTTCGGGCTGCCGGCGCTGCTCGCGGGCGATGCGCGCACGCTCACGCCACAGGACGTCAGCCTTGCGATCCGCGCGGGGCTTGACGAGTGGCACTGGCTCGATTTCAACACAGGTGGCGGCGACGGCAACGAAGCACAGCAGACTGGACTCATCCAGGACGCGGAGGCGCAAGAGGACTTGGAGCTCAACGCCCACGCCGCAGAGGTGCTCAATGGCGCGGTGGAGGCAGAGTATGAATCCGATACTATTCCCGCGGCCGGGAATGGGGGCGGGGGCGGGGACGAGGCCACGCTTTCA
Source organism: Ganoderma sinense ZZ0214-1 (assembly GCA_002760635.1). Taxonomy (NCBI): domain Eukaryota; kingdom Fungi; phylum Basidiomycota; class Agaricomycetes; order Polyporales; family Polyporaceae; genus Ganoderma; species Ganoderma sinense. The sequence goes on from AYKW01000001.1 coordinate 1,821,131, forward strand.
AGCGTCCTGTTCCCCGACCTGCGTGCTGTACAGATCGCCGCGGTTGACATCGCGCTGCCTGACGGGTGGACGGGTCCCTTACCGTACAAGTACTCGGCAGTGATGGACCTGATGATGTACCGCGCGAAAGATGCAAAGTATGGGCTGGACGTCGCCGCGCTGGCGCGGTGCCTGCGGATACGGCGGGAGTGGGGCATCGAGGGCCTGGCGGCGATAGAGTTCTGTGGATGCCATTGCGAGGACATGGCGCAACTGGGACCGTTAGCTCGGCAGGGGGTAGACGTGAGCTGGGATGGGCAGCCTGTGTCCGGGTCGTCGGATGTGGATCGTTAGGCTACGCTGTAAAGACACTGCTTACTGTAATCGTTCCTTCGTTGTCTCTTCGTTGTTACGTTCAGCTCGCATGGGGCCAGCCTGTGACCGGCCCGGATTCTGCCGACCAGTGATGTGGTAGCTGTACTCGCGATGCCTCCCGTCGTATGCGCATTTTCGATCGTTTCTTCAGCTTGGACTGCTCTGACTAGAAGCACTCTCAACTCACACTATGATTGACATGGATGACGTGGCTTCGGAGAACGGCAGCAAAGACCACAGGACGAGGAAGGAAGACAATCGTCCGCGGGCTGCTGTGGACACACCGTACGTCTCAACCTTCACACTCGCCCCATTCTGCAAAAGATCAAACTACTGAGAAATGCACAGCGAGCAGAAGAAGCTTAAGGAGCAGATACTCTATCACGCAAACCAGGTGATTCAACTCAAGCACGCTCTCAACTCGAGACGGCCCACAATCGCAAAACTTCCTCCCGAGGTCCTTGCCGAGATATTCTTGCACCAAGCCACAATCGTGCAACAGGAGCGTGTCACTCTGCATGAAGAACAAGGTGGAGCGGAGATCCACAAGTCATTCTATGAGTGGACGAATGTTACGCAGGTGTGTCATCATTGGCGCGATGTCGCTCTCCAGTGCCCCCGCCTCTGGACCTGGCTCGCCTTCGAGGAGCATGTCTCATCCCATCTCACCGACATCATCGCCGAGCGCTCGCACGACCTCCCCCTCACTGTCGTCCTCACTATCAACTCACAAATGATGCACTGCGACGTCTGTCTTGACCCTGATGGGCAATGCCAATACCCAGACATGGCATTCTGGATGGTTAACCAGAAGCTCCCCCGCATACGCGAGCTCATGATCTTCATCGACCGGGAGGTCGATAGGATGTGGGCAGTGGGGAATATCTGGGACCCCGTCGTAGAGGACCCTGCGCCGCTCCTGGAAAACCTCCGCATTGAAGCCGGTCAGTCTACACGATACACGCAGGAGGATTCCAGCCGGCCTGCGGAGCTTGCTGTCCGGAAGGGACTTTTCGCTGGCCAGACGCCAAAGCTACGCTCGTTGACCCTCGGCGGCGTCGGAGTTCGGTTTACAAACCCGCTCTTTTGCTCGACATTGCGGACGCTCAAGATCGAGGACTGCCAGTGCTGGCGACCCAATGCCCAGCCTGACTTCAATGCTTGGCTGCTGGTGCTGAAGAGGCTCACGCGTCTCGAGGTCCTAGAGGTCGACTGGTCGATCGCTTCAGCGAACGGAGAAATAGAATATCAGCCCGTCTCGGTTCCAAAACTCAAGCACCTGCACATGGAGACGACGGTTGCAGCGTTCGCGGACCACATGAAGTACGTCAAGCTGCCTCGTGGGGCGGCCGTCCGGTTCTCGTGCACAGACGCCAATCTGTTGGACCAAGTTCGAATGACATCCCTCCGTGAGGCGACATCCTCTCTGTTCGAGCAAATGTCCATCTCTTGTGTATCGTACGGTACAATTTATCCCCGACACGAGGGTCCCGGCGACTCGCAACTGGTACGGTTCCCCTCTTGCCAGCTCTGGGCAACCGAAGGGTCAAATATCAAACCGTCAGATGTGGGTCCAGCATCGTCGCCATTGCCGCTCGAAGGCACGCCGCCCCGTCTCACATTTGACTGTGGACTCGACACCCTGAATGTTCCACTGATATTCGGCACGGTCGATCTCTCCCGTGTACACACAGTCCACGTCGCGCACTTCCCGTCGGGCAACGAGTGGGCGCGCGTGCTCAAGAACGCTCCGAATGTGATCACCCTGTATGCGCATGGCATAGCCGCGTTTGGTCTCCCCGTCATCCTTGCAGGCGGCATCCCCGACGATCTTAACCTCGACTTCCTGTCAGGCCCTTCGATCGAAGCACCCGACCAATGGTTCTGGGCCACGTCTAGTCCCGTTGACACAGATGCTATTGTCCCCGATGACGACGACAGAGACGGAGATCAAGGAACTCTGGACGCCCCTTCAGAGGAGGGGTCGACTGTGGCGCTCTTCCCTTTGTTACACACCCTGAAATTTGTCTCAGTCGACTTCCTCCTGGTCGCGGACGCCGCGGCGGATGCGCATCGTGTAACCGGCGGTGACCTTCTTGCCTTCGAGGAGCGCGGACTCGTTTATGGTTTCGACGTCGAAGTCCTCGTCGCTAGCCTTCGTATACGGCAGGCGCAGGGTGCCGCGGACATCGCTTGTGTGGACTTCATCGACGGTCTCTGTGGTGATATGGCCCAGCTTGCATGCTTAGTCGCGACCGTACCGGAGGTGAGGTGGGATGGGAAGCGCGTCGATTCAGCGAGCCTTTCGTCGTAGGTGAGTTAATGGCCTGGCACTAATCATTGTTGTTTGGAATCTTAAACCTCTGTTGCTTCTACCTCCACAGGAATCCTAGAAGAGTGGTCTGAAAATATATATTGAGACATCTAGTACCAGCTAGTACCCATACGGTAATCCTTTGCATCGTGGTATCGGTATCAATGTGCTATTCTACGGTTCCTTCGAAACATGTCCATGGTACTCTTGACCTAATGAACTATGGAGGATATGGCAAAAAGTGAGATTCAGGAATATTTCCAAGATGGCCAGTAAGAGTCGCGTGGTATAAGTAAGCCAAGTCACGCATAACTCACCTGATCGTGGTGTTGCCTTAGAGACGCCTTACGGCAGCGCTGGTCCGGCTGAGCTTGAGCAGCGAGGTTTTGGACTTGCAATTGCCCTCACAACTCCCAGCTTGCTACACTAGCTACTGACTCCCATCCTTTCCGCTGTGGGCGCACGTTTGAGTGGCTGCTCCTTCTCTCCTCCCTCGTACTTTTCGCAAATTCCAGGGAAGCCATGACGGTCGAGGCGGGGTGCGCTCCCTGTCATACTTTCCACATTTTGTCGATTTGACCTTGCCACCTCCGCAGTACATCTGTGGACGTGCAGGAGCAGCAAATTGCATTTCACCAAGCTGAATCTCTCCGTCTCAAGCGTATTTTCAATGAGCACTCGCTCTTCAATGCCAAACTTCCTCCGGAGATCCTCATGCTCGTCTTCCTCGAATGCGCCAGGTCCTTTCATGATCGCTGCTTAAAATCGTGGTATGTTGACCGCGACGAGGGCGTCGGTGAGCCATCGCACAAGCCACTCTATCGGTGGATTAGGGTCTCGCAGGTCTGCAAGCACTGGCGCAAGGTCGCACTGGATTGCGCCGAACTGTGGACGATACTCGTGTTGGATGAGCGCATTCATCCTCAATTATACAAGACCATTCTCGAGCGCTCTTGCAGCCTTCCCCTTACCATTATCCTCCACGCGACCCACAACGTCCTCTGTTGTTCGGGGCGTTGTCAGCCAGAAGCTGTCCGTGCGTCAAACTACACCAAGGCGATGGATGTCTTCCGGTCGGCGTTCGTGCGCGCACGCAGCCTATCTGTCTTTATAGACAGGGAAGACCATGCAGAAGTCTGGGAAGTGTTGCGTGGCCTCAACCGGGCACAGAGACTGCAGTGGCTTTACATCAAATCGGTTGGCTACGTCAGCTTCGAGCATCCACCGAACGTGAGGGCCCCCAGCGATCTCATCGCGCCGTCATCTCTCTGTTCCGTCAAGATTGCTGGCGTAGCCTTTGGGTGGTCCAACACGCTCCTGGGCCCTAGTATACGGCATCTCGACCTCTCAAGCCATTATTTCACGGTGCTGCCGAGCGTGGACGAGTTGCTGTCTGCCCTTCAACGCATGGAGCAGCTGGAGAACCTCATTCTTAATCAAGTACCCTTGGAGGACTCGCTGCCGGAGGGGTATACCCACCGAGTCACCCTCCCCTGCCTTCGCTTGGTGCGCGTCCCGCTCGAGTCGCCGGCCAGCTCGACGCTCCTCCCCTTTCTGCAGCTGCCTCCTACGGCCTCCGTGGTTTTCTTCAGGAAGCCCCGGAGCCTTTCCTTAAACCGCGAGGAGAAGATCCCGGAGCAAACCATCGCGGCTTTGGCTAAGGCGACTGCCGATATCCTGAAGGACCTCGCCGTGTACGCCGTCGACGAATCAGGTTTCTCTTATGGAGAGTCTTCGTCGTGCATATTCTGGGCAGGCCCTCCTCATGACGCAGACACCACTGCGTTATTCCCGCCGAGACACACTGCAACGCCTTTCCGTCTCAAATTTGGCGCATCCCTTCAGGATCCAGTCATGACGGCTGTCCTCGCAGCCATCGACCTCCGACACGTGTATACACTCAGTATCACGGAGGATGGCTGCGCTCGGACAAGGACCCTTCTGGAAAGCATGCGTGGAGCCGAGAACCTTACCACGCTTAGGCTGAGTCGGAAGGTCTGCTTTCCCATCGGAGCGGTCCTTGCGGGATGGCGTCGTCCCCCTTCGATGGATGTAGACAAGGATCTTGCTGACCTCGATGCTGCCCCCGACTGGTATGGATATGGCGATCCCGACGATGGCGACCACATCCTCGAAGGCCGGGACGACAATGCGGCCGGTGGTCTGGTGGCATTTGACGGTGCACCTCCCCAAGCTCCTGTCTCGGTTTCGCCGCTCTTCCCCCGCCTCCGTACCTTGCACCTCTCCGAGTTCGACTTCCCAATGACGGTGTCTAGCCGGCAGCCTCGTTCGCTCTTCCGGTTCTACAAATACTGGCACGAATTTTGGAATGATGTCGAGTACGGGCTGGACGTTGGGGGCCTCATGAAGGCCCTGCGGACGCGTGTAGCACGTGGGGCGGAGGGACTGGTTCGGATCGAGTTTGACGACTGCCAGTGCAGGGAGAGGGAACGGCTTGTGCCATTTTTCGAGATCGTGCCGGAGGTGTGGCTGGAGGGAAAGAGGGTGACCGTGGAGGAGTTGAGGAGCTTGGACGCATGAGTTATGTATGCAGACTGAGACTGTACTCAGTACTTACAGACTACCAGAATGGTCACGCAAAACTTATGTGATCGTGGTGAGGCTAGAGCTCGAGCGCTTGAACCAATGCCCGTTGATGGAGATTTCGCTGCCTCCTCCTTGAATTCCCTGCTCAGCGCTCGCGCTCAGGCCACGCTCTGGCCACCCATCTCCAGCGAATAACTGTTGTTAGCGTAGACGCATTGGTGCGGCTTCCGGATGAAGCAGAAGTTGTCACCGTTGGGGTACATCCCTCCCTGCAGTCGCTCAGAATCTCCAGAGTCTGGTTCAACCCAAGGTGGTCAAACGTATTCCTCGGCGCGACGTTGCGTCACCTCGACATATCTTGTTCCGAGTCTCTTGACGAGTGCATGGGCATGAATTCGTTGTTGCTCGCTTTGTCACGCATTCCCGGCCTTGAGTCCTTCAAGCTCGACAGTCTACCTCGCCTCTCTTCGACGGGTAATCAGTCAGCCCAGGAAGAGTATCGCCTCCCGCGTCTCCGCAAGCTGCAGCTCCGAATGATGGACGAGGGTGTCGCAGACTTCTTGACCAGGCTCGAGCTTCCCAGGACAGCATCTGTCCACTTCTTCGCGGAGCCGAGCGATCTACCCAGGGACGTAGAAGATAGGGCTGACATACCAGAGTCCATTATCATCGAGGGGCTTACTCGTACATCGGTGAAGCTCCTCCAAGGCGCGTTTCCCTATGCCGTCTTCCACCGTGGAAGACCATCAGAGTAGTGGGAGCGAGAGACCGTTCCGCAGACCGGTATATGGGTCGCAGAAACTTCAGCTCTTACCGGTAGTTCTCTTCCAGTGCAACTATGGAAGACTTGCATTGGACAGGAGCGTTTGAATACCTCAGTGTGCACAGAGAGCCAATTTTATGATGTGTATGTATCTACTTCGTCCCGGCCTTGTTGTGACGACAGGTACGGCTGGATCACGCGAAAATCATGTGACCGTGATGAGCAAGGGTTAAGGGCGCCGGCAGCGACAGAGGCAATTTAAAAGAGCTCGGACCAGAGCTGCAACTTGAGGCACGTCCTCGGTCCCGGTCAGTCGCGGCAGGGAGATGGCTGGGTTGTACTACGACGACGAGATCTTCAACAAACAAACATGTACCGGAATCTGAGTACGCACTCTTGAGCTGCCACGCCACGCAAACTTTGACTCGGCCCGGGGAACGTTGCTAACACCCTGTATTGCAGTCTCCAACGCGAGTTGAAGGAACGCATAGCCTTCCACACTCAACAAGCTGTCCAACTCAGCGGATTCCTCAACACCCAGCCTCCTATCGCAAAGCTGCCCCGCAAGTCCTGTCCGAGATCTTCAAGTTCCTCACCTACGCGCCGACCACCCCCGTCTCGAAATCCACACCCAATCCAAGCATTCCGACCGACACATCCACACAACCTTCTATGAGTGGATCCGTGTTACCCACGTTTGCAGGCTCTGGCGCGATGTCGCTCTCAACTGTGCCAAGCTCTGGACCTGGATTGCATGGGAGGAGCGTCTCGACTTCCCCTTCATCGACTCTCTCATCGAGCGTACCCTCAACCTCCCTCTCACATACGTGCACACCGTCAATCCCGACATAGCGCATTGTATCTCGTGCGTTGACGAGGAAAGTTTTGAGGCTGCGTTCGGAGCGACCAAGGTTATGAGACAATATCTCCCCCGAATCCGGAATCTTTCCATTTTCGTCGGCCTCGGAGGCGAGTTTTCGGACTTCCTTTAGGAGGACATAGAGGACTCGCCGGCCCCCGTCCTCGAAACGCTGCATATCGAAGCTACCGGGTCTGCACGGCCCACCGCCACCGAGAATAGAGCTCTCGCTACCTCCCTCTCACTCAGTGGCCGCCTTTTCAACGCCCAAACGCCACGCCTCTGCTCGCTCCGGCTTTCCGGCATTGCCTTCCGTTACACTAACACCATTCTTGCGCCGAGTCTACGCCACCTGGAGATTATCACGCCTCTCTGTCCTGACCCGGATGTCGATGGCGGGACGGCCTTCCGCGCGCTCATCGCCCACCTCCTTCTCCTTCCCAGCCTAGAGACCTTCGTGCTGCACTGGTAGCCGCACCTCAACCCTCAGCAGGTCGACGGCCACCAGAACATCGCCATCTCGCACCCCAAGCTACGCTCGCTCGACTTCACCGGCCCCGAGCTCGCTGGCCACTATCTGGCAAAATTCATCGAGCCGCTGAGCCCCGACGCGACGCTGCGGTACGCACTGGGTCGTCATTGTGCGCTGCCGAAGTCGACTTTGGTGCACCTGGCCGGTGCTGCAGGAGGCTTCCTCCGGACGTACTCCGTCCACACAGTGTCGTATGGCACCCAGAAGTCGAGCGTAGTGGAGGGGCTCGGCGGGAACCAGCTCCTGACCTCTGCGCACCTATGGGCCGCGCCGACAACCACCGTGACCGCGTCTGACGCGGATGCCCAACAAGCAACCCAGAGCCTTTTTCCCGACCGGTCCCGGTGCGCGAAGCGCGCCGCCACCGCGTCCCCGAGTCTCATCCTGGACGGCATGGAGAAGAAGCTCCTAGCTGCGACGCTGCAGCGGCTGGACTTGTCGCGCATGCGCACGGCGCAGATCATGGGCTTCGACGAGGCCGACGCGTGGGCCGACGCGCTCAAAAACGCACACGAGGTCACAATGCTCCGCGCGGTCAGCATGGCCGCGTTCGGGCTCCCCGCCACCCTCGCCGCAGGCATCCGCCAAGGCATTTTGTACGACGCTCCGGACGGGTTCATGGTCCTTGGACTGCTTGAAGCCACCGTACGTCGGCGGATAGGTGGCGCCAGGGGCCGCGAGAATGACGAGGCGACGGCCGCGGCATGGTATTGGACTGGGTTCTGGGATGCCAAGGAGCGCGAGTCTGCAGGCGAGGACGACGCCATAGAATCCACCGCGGCTCACGCGCACGGTCCGGCGCTCTTCCCTAAGCTCGAGGTCATCCAGCTTGTGGACGTCGACTTCGCCGCCCGGGCGCCACTCCAAGGAATGGAGACGGAGCGCACGGCCAGGGCATCGGAGGAGGTCCTCGAACGGTTCACTAAGAAGGGGGCTAACTATGGGTTCCATTTCGCGGCGATGCTCAAGGCGTTGCGAGTGCGGCGTGCGCAGGGTGCTTCCGACGTCGTGCGGGTTGAGTTCGAGAATTGTTCTTGTACGTATATGGCGCAGCTCAGGCCGCTCATGCATGTCGTGCAGGAGTTATGGTGGGATGGAAAGCGTGTGAGTGGGCCTCTTTCAACTTGAAGATCGTTTTAGCGACCACCGCACTGGAAGACGGGTAACAGTGATGTTTTTACTGTAATCATTAACAATCGTGTATAGGTTAAAATATACAGTAGACTACTCTACCGGACAAGTAAACAAAGTAGACTCTACACGCAGTGAAAACCGGACGTCCACGGCGCTTCCCTGGACTTGTCAGTCACCGCGTTAGTCTGCAACGGATCAGTCCCACAGCTCCTCGCCAGCTCCTTTAATCGGGTTGTCAGGGATGTGACCAAGTTGGTCGTGGACTACTGCGCCTAAACTCACCGATTTTCTTGAACGGAGCCCGGCGTTTAGAGGCCCACATCAGGTCGTACCACTTCAAAAAGGTGGGGTTGAGTGTCCTTGACCGGACCCTCAACAGCTCGCCCATTCGGGCCCTGCTGGGGTTGACGATGTCGATGAAGAGCTCTCGGCCGCGCTTCGTAGTCCAGGATTCGTCGAAATTGATGTCCCGCCATGGGACGACGATGTCGAATGTCTCTATGTCTTCCCAATCTGGGTCGTTGTCGTCTTTGAACGGCCCTTCGACCACGCCTTCCTTGCAGGTGAAGCGGTGGGTGTTCCAATGCTAAGCCAGCTCGCCGTGAGCGACCCGTCGTGTGGGGAACCAGGGCTGCGCACACAGCATGGCCGAGCCGAAGGGACGACTTACCGCCGCCTGACATTCAACACTGCAGTACGCCGGCTTGGTCTCCGGAGGACAGTCCCCTCCGCACTGCCTTAACGTCCCCTTCTTGAACGCCTGTATGCCGCAGCCGGACGCGGCGCACGCATAGAGGTTGGGCGCCTTCATGACCTTCGCGCGGCGCTTGCGCTCCGCCTCCAGCTGCCGCTCGACGTACGCATCGTACGCGGGCCAGAAGTGCCTGTGGTGGCGGAACACGTCGGGCAGCGCGGTGCGTGCGTCGACCCCAAAACGCACGCGGAACGTCGCGAACCAGTCCGCGACACGCACGACGATAGGCGGCACGAAGCCGCCCTGCGCGCACCAGTCGGCGAAGCGCACAACGTTGCCCGTGTGCCCGTACGAGCGCACTGCGTGCAGGGACTGCGCGGCCGTGGAGCGGAAGTACTCCCGGAACAGGAGCCAGACGACGACCGCGAGGCTCTGCAGGCGCAGGGTGAGGGTGCTGTTGCACGTCCGTGCCGCGGGGCCGATAGTCAGGATCGCGGCAACCTCGCTGAGGGTGCCCAGGATAGCATCGGGGACGAAGTCGTTTTTGTCCCGCCCGACGATCCGCGCAATGTTTCTGGGGGTACGATGTGGTGGTCAGGACGTCGTGGCTCGAGTAGGGAGGAGGAAAGGGTATGCAACGAGATGCAAACTAAATAGAGAAGCCCCGCAGTCCTGGGCGACGACCCTCCATCCGGCGTGTTCTTCGATAATGAAAATGGCAAGAGTAACGTGTGCTCACCTCATACAATGCTCAAACATCAACGGCGCATCTCTCGCCGCCAGTCCGCGCTCCAGTCTCGCGTCTGAAAATCGTTGAAACCGTTGTCTCGCAGTTGCGCGGGCGGCCCGGTACGAAGGCTGGGTCCGGTGGTCATGGCAAGTCTCGAGTGTGAGGATGACGTAGATTTCGAGGGCATGTTCTTCTTCAGAGAAGGGTCGCCGACGAGGAGGGATGTCGACGGAGACGTCGTGGACGACGGTAAGCTGCATAGTCGAAACAACTAAAGAGGTAAGTATCCCGAGAAAGACCAGCGAAGCCTAGGGGCATCTACATCAATACGATTCTCCTGTCAACACAGGTCATTGGCCACTGATGTCGTGTAAGTGAAGACTCAAGTAATATTAGTAGCCAGATGGGGTTTCTGAAACCAAGTTTTAGAATTGTGATCTGGAGTGCCTGAACTACGTCGTAATATTGTACTCCCCATACCATTTGTTGATCTTCCTCCTCCTTCCTCCACTGTGGAGTCGAAAATTGCGCTTTAAAACGTGCTGGAACTTTCATGGTAGATGGAGGCATGGCAGGGCATGGCATAGAAGAGGATAACTGCCAGGTGCCGAGTATGCGAGCTGAATACAATCTGATTCGTTCATGGCTTACAGATACGATCTGCATCATATCCGATACACTAGTCGTTTCAAAATTCTATCAGCCGCATCAGTGGATGTCGTGCCACTGCATCTTGGCTGCATTGCCCGTCACTGACGTGGAGGGACAGGCAAGGTGCGCTCTTCAGCAGAGCTCTTGTATGCAAGCTCGATGAGTTCGACGACTTCAGCAGACTCCTCCCACTTAACGGCCTGTTCGGCGCCATCCCGGATCACAGCGGCGACGTTCTCGAATAGCTTAATGTATTGACCACGTTCGGTGGATGACCAGCTGAATCCCGGTACGTAAACATTTGTTACACATTTAGCCATATGCGATCACGAGGAAATATCACAGACTTACATAGACTTAACCACCTTACCCTCCCCATCGAGGTTCTCGACCGTACCATAGATTTCTTCGGGCTCGACACCGTACCCTTCGCTCTGTGTGATGTCCCTCGGGCTTGGGATTACTTTTAGCTGGTCCTCTTGTACGTCGACACCGTACTTGAGGAACGTGCCCTGCGTGCCGCGCACGACATACCGCACCTGCGGCGAGCGGACGGACAAGATGTGCCCACGGAGGATAGCAGTGAACGACGTTGGCTGAAGGCCCGAGGCGGCTGCTCGCGGCGGGTAGTGGAGGAAGATCGTGAACTGCGGCCCCTCAATCGTCAGTCGGTTCGGCAACGGAAAGAGCGGGGAAGCGGAATGCGCACGGCATCGTCGACCTCTTTGTCACCGATCCCGCGGATGTTCTCCTTGAAGGCAGTAAGCTTAGTAGGACGGCCGAAGAGGACAAGGACTTGATCGATGGTGTGCGCCGCGAGGTCGTACACGAGCCCGTTGGCATCGAGGGGGAGATCCTTCCATGTGCCTTTGAGGTCCGCTCGGAAGCGGTCAAACCTGTGGACGAGAGCATGGCGCAGTGCTTAGAACATCGGGTTGTTTGACGCAGACGCTGAAACAACAAAGAGTACGCACCGAGACTCGAATTCATATAACGTCCCAAGAGACTGCGGGTGGTCAGCCGGGAGGTCGAGAAGTTTCTTGAGAGCAAGGAAGTCCGAGTCCCATCGGCGGTTTTGGAACGGATAAAGGACAAGGTTCTTGGACTTGGCGAGGGCGAGCAGCTGCTGTGCCTGCGAGAATTGAGCGGTGACAGGCTTGTCGACCAGCACTGCGGACGTCAGTTTGGTTCGAACGGTCTTATGCGGATATGGTGGAGATCGTAGACAGACCATGCTTTCCTGCCTCAAGCACCTGCTTGGCTAGATCGAAGTGAGTTGAACTGGGGGTGCTGATCACGACGAGCTCGATCTCAGGATCGGCGAGGACGGTGTCGAAGGTGCGATGGATTATGACGCCCTTAGCGGGGGACTCCCCGAAGCGGGCTTGGAGCTTGCCGCCTGGTGCGGTGGGATTGCGTTCCATGACGGCATGGAGAGTGAACAGGTGGGGAAGGGCGAGTATGAATGGAGCATGAAAGGTGAGGCCGCCGAGCCCGAGGCCAACAACACAGGCTTTGATGGGGGCCATTGCGCTGCTACAGTCTACCGTCTGGGTTTGGAGGGGGAGAAGGTAGACGAGGCTATCGTTTGGAGGCCGGGTCAATCACGACATTGTCATACAAGACACCCGCTCGGAGCGCGCGTCCGTAAGAGGGAGGTTGACTGCCATTGGCACTGCCAAATATTGACGACGGGCATGCCACACCTCGGCGGTCAACGAGCGCAGCCGCGGCCGAGTTACTCGCATCGGGGGCTAACTTGAAAACACCATTGGCATCATGCTCGACGCCTCGCAGAGGCTGGCGTCCACTCTCTCTCCCCTCCCCCCGCTTCCTCACCATGCTGCTCCTATATGCTATCTCTCTCGGAGGTCTTCTGCACCCTGTTCTCGCCCAGCTTTCGCTTCCTACTTCCTCATGGCTACCTCCTAATTCTTCTGCTGCCACTCAGTCTTCCAATGGCACATCACCCAATTCTCAATGGGTAACTACCCTCGGAGACTTGCTCTATTTTTACGACGCCCAACGAAGCGGCAAGCTGCCTTCCAATAACCGCGTCCCTTGGCGGAACGATAGTGCTCTCGATGATGGCAAAGATGTCGGTCTCGACCTCACCGGTGGCTTCTATGATGCAGGAGGTATGTTCACCGGAATGTTGAGTTATCCTCTTTTTAAAAATTTATCTATATAGATTATGTGAAGTACACGTTCCCTATGGTATGCTTTATTTCTCCTTTTACTGACCATGAGACTGAGACTCCCCCAAAGTCGTTCTCTATCATGTCCATCTGCCTTGGTGCACTTGCATCTGGGAGAGGTATGTAGAGGAGTGTACAACCGGCTAGCTTAAATCAGACATACTGATCACCTCCACAGGGTACGACCTTGCCAATCAAACCGCCTTTTTGGACAGCACTCTCCGCTGGGGACTCGACTGGCTCATGAAGGTGAGGTTCAGAGGGAGCCTCAGGAGCCTGGACACCTTAAGATCTGATTCGAATATTCAAATTAGGCGCATCCGTCGCCGAACACATTCTTCGTTGAAGTAGCCGACGGCAACGTCGACAACAACTACTGGGGAGGTGACCGGACCATACCCACCCCTCGACCATCCTACCAGATCAATAGCACGAGGTCTGTCCTCTGCTGTACAGCAGTGCCTTTGTGAATGCTGAGCTTCCAACCTTGTGCAAAATAGCCCCGGTACAGACGCTGCAGCTCAAGGCGCGGCAGCATTTGCGGCCTGCTCCGCCCTGTACAACAACCGCACACTGTCCGCGTCGAGCTCTACTTCCTCCCTCCAGAACTCGAGCTACGCCGCGTTGCTTCAAGGCCACGCCCGCGATCTCTACTCGTTCGCTACCGGGGCAAGGATGCAGCTGTATCAGCAGTCCGTTCCCACTGCCGGGGATGCATATGCGTCTTCCGGCTATATGGACGAGCTCGCGGTTGCTGCCATGTTCCTTGCTTTGTCCGAAACCAACTCAAATGCGTCCACCTACTACGCCGACAGCGTCAAGTGGTATTACTCCGGAGACCTCGGCTCTCTGCTGCAGGCTGGCCAGGAGACCGTGTTCAATTGGGATTCCAAGACGCCTGCTGTGCCGCTCCTCGGTGCTGCACTGGCGAACGCCTACCCGAACGTGGTTTCCGGAAGCAACGCGACTCTAAATACCTGGCAGACTGCCCTCGAGAACTATTTCAACGTGTTCATTAACAAGAACGGGCGCTCATTCCTGACGCCAGGTGAGCGCATCCATGAATCTTCGCGCGGTGTGACTTGTTGACCCTGTATAATCTAGGCGGGTTGTTGTATTTCCCTGGAGACTCAGACGAGGCATCTCTGAACCCCGCGCTCACTACGGCCATGCTCATGACGACATACGCCGCGACGGGCATTCAGAGCGGTCAGATGGACAAGTATCGCACGTACGCGCAAGGTCAGTTGAACTACGCCATGGGCAAGAATCCGATGAACGGTACGTCGCACGCATATCGCTCTATTTAAGTACTCGTCTAAGACAATCCCAGTCCCCTACGTCGTCGGCCTCCATCCCAACTCCCCCGCGAACCCCCACTCCGCGATCTCCACCGGCTGGGTCCCCCCGAACCCCTCCGTCCTTGCGCCGACTAACTACGACACAGACCCGCCGCAGGAGGCATACGTCCTATACGGCGGTGTCGTCGGCGGCCCGGACACGCGGGACCAGTTCTGGGACCTCCGGAGCGACTGGGCCCAGAACGAGGTCGCACTCGACTACAACGCCCCGCTTCTGACGCTCGCCGCGAACGCCCTGCTCATCGGCTCCCCTGACCCGTACTACACGCAAGTGCAAGCAGGCTCGTACGCCGCGGTCCGCCCGAGCGGATACCCGTGCGACGCGGCGGTGACCACGGGGTGCAAGCACAGTGGCGGACTCAGCACGGGGGCGCAGATCGCGGTGGGCGTCGTGGTAGGTACCATCGGTCTGATGCTGGTCGCGGGCGCCGCGTACTGGTGGTGGGTCAAGAAGCACAGTGGCAGGGGCAAGTATGGATATTGATATTGACATTGACAATGGGTCTCTCTCTCCCCGCAGTCGCGACGTCGCCACCCTCATGCACATCCTCCTCCTTCCACTCTACGGCAAGGTGGGTAGCCTACGTCTACCTCATGGTGTTTTCGCATGGACCCTTCTTGGATGCTGGGACGCTACTGCGCGTGTGTTTTCTTAAACGTTATAGGCGAACTGTGACATACATACCTTAACCCTCCAAGTACTCTTCCGTCGCTCATTTATCGGACTGTGGCATAATGCATGTAATAATGCATGTAGTGGTATACTGTATTGAATGACTGCGTCTATCTATTGAATGGTATCATCCAAACCGAAGCCAATCGACGTCCCTCAGTACACCTCGAGCACATACCGCTCCTCCTCCTTCAATCCCTCCAAGAACGCCCCCGCCTTCTCGCGGTCCAGCCCCGCGAACGGCACGAGCGCATCCACGAGGGCCTCGTACACGTCTGGCACGGGCCACGTCGGACCACAAAGGTAGAACACCCCCTGCTCCGCCCACAGCATGCGCGCGAGGTCGGCGCCGTCGTCGCGCATCTTGTGCTGGATGTACACCTTGCGCGGGCCGTCACGCGAGAACGCGAGCCCTGCGCGCGCGATCGTGCCATCGAGGATGAACGCCTCGATCTCCTCGCCGTAGAGGTACTCCTGCGACTGGTGCCGCGAGCCGAAGTAGTAGTACGTCGGGCCGACGGGCATACCCTGTCCGGCGAGGTGCGCACGGTGCTGGAGGAAGGCACGGAAGGGCGCGGCGCCCGTGCCGAGGCCGGCGAGGATGAGAGGCTGCATGTTGTCTGGTGGAAGCTGTGGAGGGAGAAGTCATTGTCAGGGTCTGCGAGAGGAAAGGATGAGACACAAAGAAACGAACCTTCATGACGCTAGGCTTGATAGAAACGGTGACCTTCTGGCCAACCTTGAGACCGGCGAGATACCGTGTGCACTGGCCGTAGCGCGGAGAGCCTGGTGCAGCGGTTAGCATCGTCGGAACGGGCATAAATACACACAGAAGAGATTCACCACTTGGCGTCACCCACTCGACGCTGACAACAAGCAAGTCAACCCGACCGCCGACAACAGCCTGCGCACTCGCAATACTGTAGTGCCGCGGCTTGATGTCCCCAATGAGCTCGCACAGAACCTCGATGCCAGGCCGCGCGCTCTCGTACTTCCTCAACACGTCCGCGAACGTCACCGTGTCCTTCTCGCTGAGCTTCTTGAACGTCGCCGCGCCCTCAGGGCTCCCAATGAACCTCAACGCATAGCGGTCCGCGACGTCCGCCGCGTGCGCGGCGAGCTCCGTGTAGAACGTCTTGGTCGGCTTCCCGAACAGGTCCACCTGCTGCTGCAGCGCCTGGAACACCGTGCGCGTGTGCATCCTCGCCCCGTCACCATCGGGTACGGGCAGCGTGACGAGCTTGCCAGGGTCGACGCCGTACCACGCGCATAAGTCGAGCACCTCGTCCGCGTCGTTCCAGCCATGCACGCCGAGCGCCTCCCCGATCTCGTACTTGAGCCCCGTCCCGCGCGTATCGAACTCGAGGTGGAACACATTCCGGTCGTACTCGAGCGGCGTCAGCCGCCGGTTCACCGCGCACGTCACGAGGAACGTGCGCTCGGGCAGCTCGGGGCGCAGCGCGGGGTGCTGCTCGTACGACGACGGCAGCGACAGCGCACCGGGCGGGGTGAACGCAGACGGGAAGAGGATGTGCTTCGCCGCATCGTGCCAGGAGCCGAGGCGCGCCCCGTTCACGACCGTACCGCCCTCGGCGGTCTCGACTGCGATCGCATTGAATTCGAAGTGCTTGAGCGGGGCCGACACAGACTTTTCGTCGTCGGTGGAGGAGGTAAGCTCGACCCCAGCGAGACCAGTCCAGGCTTGGCGGACGACTTTGGCAAGCTCGACACCCTGGACAAACTCGCCGAGGTCCGCAGCGGCCACCTTGCGCACAAGGGCTTCAGTTGCGGCTGCACCGAGGTAGAGGCGGAGGAATGCAACGAGGACAATGGCATTTTCGAGGGACTTTTGGACGTGCTTGTTCGCTGCAAGCTCGGCTGCAAGCTTCTTCGCGTCGAGAGCGCATAGACGGAGGTCCCGCTCCTGGGCGAGCGCGATGGTCTCCTTTTGCAGCGTGGTCGCAAGTTCGGTCGGGGTCCAATCGGTCACGATGAGAACCGGCGACCCGGGAGTCGCGTGGCTGAGGAGTTCGTGCGACTTAAGGAGCGACTGATCGAGGATCGCGACGAAGTTGGCTACGCCGGGACTCTGGGAAGAGATCGGGAGGATGGTCGAGAGCGAAACGTAGGGCGCAGTGTCGCCCTTCGGGGAGAGCGCAATCCTGTCCACGGTGACACCTCCAGGCTTGGAGAAGATATCATGGTCGGTCAGCAAGCGCGAAGTCAGCGACTTGTGTACAAGGAAGGTGGCCTCAACCAAGCGTGGAAGAGACGACAGAGAGGAATCAGGAGTGCCGAAGAACAATAGCTTTTTGACATTCGGGACATCGAGGGCAGGAACAGATGTGCGGGAGGGAAGGAGGCCCGCAATGAAGCTGGCGAAGGTCGCCGGGTTCTTGACGAACTCCTGAGTACGTGCGGGGATGATGCGGTGAGGCTTGACAATGGGACCGAGCTTCGAAGGGTCCAGCAGGGTGGAGAACACGTCGAGATAGAGCGCACCTTGGGTGCTCTCGGTGGGGACTTCGTCGAGGACATGGATGTGCTTGGCAGAACCGGGCAGGACACTGCGGAGCACATCCTCATTCCATGGGCGGAGCGCACGGACGACGACCACACCCAAACTAGAGACACGGCTCGCGAGGGCTTTTACAGTCAATGCGAGAGGGCCGTTGAGGAGGACGACCACATTCTCTGCATCCTGGCTTCCTGTGTACTCGAACGCTCTGTATCCAGCCGCGTTGAGGCCATCCTCGAGGGTAAGGCCCGGCTCGGGTACGACAACCGGAGGAGTAGTGACGTGACCGGTCTCGCGGGTAGAGCTATGGTGGTCGAAGAGGTGAATAACATGCGTGTTCGTCAACTTGTACGCGAGTGTGGCAAGGTCGACGGTCTCCTGAGGCGTCGCTGATACGAGCACGGTGAAGCCCTCCGGAAGGAGGGCCAATGTGGGCGTAAATGGCGCGAGTGTGGGGGAGAGGGCGAAGTGTTCTCCCACGGGCGTTATGGTGGGCACTTGGATGACCAACCTGCTCGTCGGGGTCGCCGGGGGCAGGAAGGTGAGGGATTGGACCATCGCCGCGAGCCCCGAGGGCGTAGTATACGCTGTCAAAACCGCACTTCTTGCGGCATCCTTGCTAGATCCCTGTGAAAGGCGTCCAACCAAGGAAAGCCCTGCGCCTGCGCGAGTTTGCAGGCTGACGACGGCAGAAGTCTCGCCTCCCGCCTCCGACCATGATTTAGTAAGCGTACCGAAGCCCGCTTGCTCTGCGAGGTCGTAGATGAAGACAGAGGAGCTGGAGGAACTGCGAGAAGCAATATATTCGACAAGCGTGGAAGCTGTTATAGCGCCGGACTCGGCAATCCTCTGGAGGTCATTGGCTGCAGCCTTGAGTTTCGGAGTGGGAGGTGCGGAGAGTGTGGTGGTAGTTGAAAATGGGGTTGATGCGCCCGAGTGGTCGGGAGAGGCCATGGTTAAGAGGGAGAGGAGGTAGGGAGAGGCGGGGGAGGGATCGTGTGCGGGTCCCCGTCGCCCGAGACAATATTTAATGGAGGATCCAATTCGGAATGCGACAAGAGAACGCAATCGTCAAACTCTCTCATTCTTTCCTTGCGGCAAATGGTGCAAAGCTTGCTCACGATGGCGTTATAGAACGAGAACGGAGCACGTGATCGTGTTCGGCCACACTTAACACATCGCGTCGCGGACCAGCGTTCCGCTCACGGCAACACACGGCTTCCTGGAGCGATACAGTGCACGACCACGGGGTCCAAGGTTACGATTCATTCCGAACGCGATGGTCAAGACGGTCACTGGCTCCTACGGCTTCTAGGCTACAATGCTTCACTCTTTAACGTGTTGTACAAACGGTCGCCCTACAGCGGAGGTCAGTCAGACGCCATAACGCCTCCGGATGGGACAGCGACACAGCATACCGTATCGCCTAATCCAGGAGAAATTAACCCATCTGGCGTCAAGCTTGGGTCGACGGTTGCCACCCAGACCTGGGCTCGCGTTAGGCACTAATACTCAGAGGAATTGGAAGAAGGGAGGGGCAAGCTCACGTCAACGCCGGGGTGTTGCGCCTGAACATGCCCGAGGCCAACTTCAGATGCGAGGACGCAAAGCAACTTAATCTTATTCTCTAACAAGAAACCCATCTCCTCAGCCACAAAGCACATCTGCGAGTGGGAACAACAGACCTGGAATGCCCCAGTCCACAAGCATGGCCAGGGCAGCACATGCGGTGCCGCCCGTGGCGATGAGCGGGTCAAGAAGAAATACTTGGTCGACATTGGGATCCTTGGGAAGCTTCGAATAGTCTTGTCCACGCGACGCCGCCGGGAGTTGTGGTTGGAATGAGCGGGGATAACGACAGACGCCAGAACTCACATTCTACTGGGTGCAACGACACCTTCTCCCTGAAGATTCCGAGGTGGTAAACGCGCGCCTCCCTGGGGTATTCCAACAGACATGCAACCGCTCCATGTCAGCTACGATTGTGGGGCAGAGAAGGTTGCACATTGAGACGTACGGGAATAGATTCAACAATGCATCCGTCATGCCCAACCCCGCACGCAGCACCGGTGTAAGCCCGATCTTGGGCTTGATCACAGAGCCCGTAAAGGGGCCAATTGGCGTTTGCTATTCAGACTTAGGATCAGACACTTGGCCACAATCTGGACGTTGGGCGTAACGCCATGACGATAGACTCACCCCATTGAACGTCTCTTCTTCCAAATCCCGACTTGCCTCTATCCCCAGGATCAAGCTGATATCACGAATGCCCTAGAAATGTTAAGCCGAAGATTGAGATGGGACGCATGTAGGACAGGAGGTACCTCACGGAACTCCTTCCCAGTCGTTGTGGTCTGTCTAAGCTTGGAGAGACGCGCGTTCACGACTGGGTGTTGGAGGACGTGTAGATTGGACTCCGACATGGCGACTGGGAGAGAGAGGGATGTTACCGAGGTATGTCGAGCAGAAAAAGACAAGGAGCGAGATAGTGGCGGGCAGAGAGCGTGCGTTTGAAACGAGGCGCAGGTGCAGCTCAAGTGCCACCAGCTCCGGGTCGTGCAGCCTCCTGACCTGATGTAAACTGACATGATAAGTATGGCGGGGCCCGATCGGGACACTTACTTATCGCGAGTTGAGCTGCATCTATTTACCACCAGCAACACACGTTACTCTGGGTAGTGTATGCGACAGCAGTGGACATGGATGCATGTATCGACTTTTTGAAGGAAACCGTCCTCTAAGCGCCCGTTTACGCGTGCAACTCCGAAATAATATTCTCAGTAGTACTTGTAAGGCTATGTGGACAGTCCGCTAGGCACGGGTGGCGCTGCGGGGGGGGAATTCCACTCATCCGGTCGACGCCTAGCCCGCTGCGGCGCGGCTTATTGTCTCCGCCACCATTGCCTTCAGGCATCTTGCGAGGAACGCGACACAATGCTACATAAGTCTCTGACAAGTATTAATCGTGCAAAACCGTGAGGGCGTTCCGGCAGAACCCTAATACCATCAACCATCATCGTACTTTAAAGCAAGCACTTCTGTTGGTTCCTCCACCCATCTATCCCCTTCACTGCCACCTATCCCGAAGACAAGTTACCGACAGAGTCCTCCTGTCGTGCGGAATGCCGTCACTGACTTCCAGGCTCTTTGGGCCCGGGTTTTCGCCCGTCTTCTGGTGGATCTTGTCTCAATTGACGCCTGCCGCTATCATTGTAGTTGCTGCACGCGTCCTGCACTCCTTCGATATTATCCACATCCCCACAATCCTAGTCGCGCTAACCTCCCTCTTGAGCATCCCGCTCTTGCGTGTTGTGCGCGTACTGTTTAGACGATGGAGCGTTGGGCGGCGTGCTGCCCGTATGGGCGCTGTGTTGCCGCCAAGCTGGGACGGGCAGAAGTTCGGCAACATGGACCTCGTCAAGATTGGCATGGAGGGGTGGAAGAAGGGTTATCCTGGTGCGAAGCACATTTGTAAACAGCTGTTGTTTGAAGCGCTGACTGTGCATGTACGCATGCCGTACTTGACAGGGGATGGCTTCTGGACCAACTCGCAGGTAGACAAGATGGTTGGCCTGCACTCGGTAACTTTGTTAGGGGACACCATGTACGTCGCTACAGATGCGAACATCTTGAAGGTGCGCTAGCGCATAGGCATGCATGCAACGCGACACGTTTCTTATGGCAATTTACAGACGATACTTGCCACTCAATTCCATGAATTTGAGAAGGGGGATCACTTCAAGTACGCGATGCAGGACGTGCTTGGAGAAGGCGTGTTCAATGCCGACGGTCAGTCTTTTAGATATGGTTATCGCTAGCGAGCGCGGCTAACCTCGTTCCCCATAGGTGAAATGTGGAAGTCAGTGGCCACGTAACACAACACAGGGTGGCATCAAATTGAGCTCATCCATTTTATTTTTATTTCCAGGTTCCATCGTGCGATGACCCGCCCATACTTCACCCGGGATAGGATTTCGCACTTCGAAATGTTCGATAGGCACGCAGGTATGCCCATTGTCGCTCAATTTGTGCGGCTTTGAATTGCTCAGGTTGCCTTCGGCAGACTTTGCCATCAAGAAGATGAAAGCACATTTCCAGAACGGGCACGCTCTTGATTTCCAGGATCTTATCTCCCGTTTCACCCTTGACAGCGCAACGGAGTTCCTCTTCGGCCAGTGTGTCCACAGCCTCAAGTACGACCTCCCGTACGCGTACAATGACCGACCCTCTCCTGCGGTCGCCACAGCGGCTAAGGGTGCGGCAGCAAGGTTCGCGGAAGCCTTCAGCGAGGTCCAAGACGGTCTTGCCTTCCGCTTGCGTGTGGGATGGACTTGGGCTTTCCAGGAGGTCTGGAAAGGTCGGACAGATGTCCACATGGAGGTTGTCGACACATATTTGCAACCTATCCTGGAGGAGGCCGTGAAGAAGAACCGATCTCTTGTCGCCAAGCCGGAGAAGGAGGCGGAAGACGATGATGATGAGACTTTGCTGGATCATTTGGTTAAGCAGACACAAGGTGGGTTCGTATCGTCGGCGATTGGGCTGGCATTAACGAGATGATCGTAGACCCGAAGGTCCTCCACGACGAGACACTCAACATCATGATTGCTGGTCGAGACACAGTAAGTCTTAATGGCGATATCATTGGCAAGCCGTTGATCGAGCAGCGTTTGTAGACGGCGGCCACCTTGACGTTCGCTGTGTATCTCTTGTGCCTCTATCCCCACGTCTTCCAGAAGCTTCGTGCTGAGGTCATCGAGAAGATCGGCCCCACCCAGCTGCCAAATTTCGATGATATCCGGACAATGAAGTATCTGAGGGCTGTTATCAATGGTTAGTTAAACGTCGTCGCTGCCATCAACCCTTCTCAAGCAATTCTCTTTCATAGAAACTCTGCGGCTATACCCTATCGTGTGAGTGCTCTGCCGTTCGTCCAGGTTCCCGGTCCTGATAACGCCTAATTTGAAGCCCCTTCAACGTCCGGTGAGTCTCTTCGTGTTACTGGGAAAATATAGAGTATCTCATGCCACCGTGGTTTAGCGTTGCTACTAAGGACACTACAATTCCAAACCCAAACGCTTCGAAGCCTCCTATTTTCGTCCCTGCCGGTACTGCGTACGCCCTCTAAACTCTTACTTGGGAACATTTGTTGACATCCCCAAAGGGTCACGTACTCTGTCTTCATGATGCACAGGCGCAAGGACTACTGGGGTCCCGACGGTAGGCCCTATCCCCAGAATCATAGTAAATATGTACATTCTGATCCTGATTCCCATCAGCTCTCCACTTCGATCCAGATCGCTTCGTGGACGAGCGTCTCAACAAGTACTTCACCGGCAACCCGTTCATCTTCCTACCGTTCAACGCCGGTCCTCGGATATGCCTCGGGCAGCAGGTACGTTCTGCGGACCACACTGACCTCGCATGGTGTTTGGAGGGCTCATGCGATTGTCTGCTTCCCCAGTTTGCATACAACGAGATGTCGTTCTTCCTCATCCGTCTGCTGCAGAACTTCTCACACATGGAGCTCGACCTGAATGCACAGTCGCCGGACTCCCGCCCACCTCCGGAGTGGCTCAACCATGAAGGCCACCGTGGCAAGGAGAAGATTTTCCCAAAGACGCATCTGACGTTGTATGTGCTTGTACGTATCCCTATTTGTAACGAAATTGCGGCCTGCATACGTGGTCCTGACGTGTTATTTCAGGGTGGCCTCTGGGTCAAGATGACGGAAGCGGAGCGAGAGGAGTTATAACTTCTGTAGTGAAGTGACCTCAACTCGGACGTTTGTGAGATTGAATATCCCCACTCAGCATTTGTACACTAAAATTATTTATTGTTCTGTGAACGTGGAGTCCTACTCAGATATGTTGATGGAGATGAGTCAGGTGACGATTTCCTGAACGACTTGTATTGAGACCCAGAGGCGACATCCAGTAACTAATTATCCAGCAAACTTTCCGAACCCGGATACGGCTGAAGGCTTCGTTTTACGCTTTCCTAGTAACAGGCCTAAGCCTATCAAGCCTGTGCAGCTACAATGGCAGCGACAAAGGTCTCGATGTCGGCGGGCAAAGTATCGTAGGGGTTTGCCCCGTTCGCCTGGCTATCATCCGTGACCCAGAACGCCCCGACCTTATCCGTCGTGATCAGCTTTGAGATGAGAGCCGTTGGAGGTGTGGATGGCGCGTCGGTGAGGACGATTGCTTGTTGTGAAGGCGGCGTGGCACTGCCCAGAGATAGCTGGCTTGGGCTATGAGGGTTAGAAGTATAAGAAAACAGAGCGTTAGTAAACTGGAACATGAAGAGAGCGAGATTCGATGCTGACCTAAACTGGTCATAGAAATTCTCTGCAGTGAGCAAGATGTCGGCAAGGTCGTAGTAGTCCGTGTCTGCTGGAGCCGCTCCGGGGTTCAGCGCGATCTACATCGACACAGCTGTCAGTGTCTAGCTCAAGACCGGAATGTAAATGCAGCCCACTCACGAAGTCGAACGTCTGGCGGGCATGCGAGGTGTAGTTTGTGTACGCGCTGAAGTCGCTTGCAGCGCCCGAAACCTGGTCAAAGAAGATGCCGTCCACGCGGTACGACGAGCTCCAGCCCGCATAGGTATTCACATCACTGATCACGCCGGCCGCCTTGCTCGAGTCCGCCTCCCAGGACGGGACGTACCCGAGCACGACGACGCTGTCGGACGCCGCCCGCAGGATGGGAATGCACTGCTGGTACTCCGCTCCTGGCTGGGTGCCAGCACCTCCTGGTCCACTGTTGGGGTTGATGACAGCATAGTACGGAACAGTAGGATGGGCAGCGATGCTAATGAAGAGGCTTCGGTTAGTCCCAAAACCTACGTTTTCTAACGTTGGGCACGAACTTACGTGCTCAGGAGGGAGCCCCAGCCGGAACAGCCTGGTCCCCCTACGGGATTAATGTACAAGGGGATCAAGACCCCAGAGAAGAGCGTAGCCGCAGCGGAGGTAGCAGCGGGAGCAATATGCATATTATTTCTGTCGCGACAGAAGCTCGTGGTCAGTACATCCGTATACGTATTAGCTTAGACAGCACAGAAAGGAACTTGCCTTGCTTGCGTTTACAACTAGAACTTTAGGGGTACCCACTGTTAGGAAGGGAGATCACCTGAATTCCTTCATATATATACCCAACATGTACAGCTACGCATGTGCCGAGCCTTGCCTGGGCACGTAAGTATACGGTAATATAGTGCTTGGTTGTCACACACCGGTTGTGTCGACCTTGGCATCACAGACCGCAGCCTTGCATTCTTGGAAATGCGTTCGGATCATACTTGGAACGCATAGATGGACTACTCTTGACCGGTGAAGATCCTTACTGTAATAATATTAAGAGTTGCTAAGCAGTGTCCCGATCCTCGTACCTCCGGAACATCTGGAATACATGATCCAAGATGATGGGCAGTGACATATCTTACATCTAGACCGCGATCAGTTGTCTAATACCACCACCCCACCATTCCAAGGTGACTACCTAAGGGTCGTCGACCCATTCCGTGTACTCCACCCTCTGCACGTACTGCCGCAACCATAGCGGCCTCCTCTCATGCCGCGCCACCCTCTGCTCCCGCTGCCGCGCCCTGGCCAAGTCCTCTTCGCTCCTCAGAGGGCTCTGTGCCCCGTCCTGACTATCCCCACCCGCGTTCGCCGTCAGAGCTTCTTCACGGTCGCGCATGACGGCTTCTCGCGCGTGCGCGTCGGTCCGGATGCGTCCCTCCCGCCGGCGAAGCGCGTTGCGCCTCCGGTCCCAAGCGGACGGCCAGAGCGTCATGAAGAACAGCGCACAGAACATCTTCGTCTTCTGCGCGAGCGATGGCTCAGGAACCGGAGCGTCCGTATCGAGGATCGCATCCTCCGCAGCGAGGTTCAGCGTCGAAAGCCGATCGAGCACCGCGCCTGCCGGTGATCTGTCTGTTGCACCGTTTGCCGTGCCGTTACCATTCGGTCCTGCGCCAGCCCCCGCCGGAGCTGCAGGCTCGCCAGGGCCAGCTGCGCCATTCGCTGCGCCGGGGCCGGCCGCGCCCCCTGCTTCGCGATCGTTTCCGTCATTGAGGACCAGGCGCATGGCGTTCCATGCCTCGTAGAGGATCCACACGCTAAGCAGCAAGCCGAATAATGGACGTTTCGATGGTGAGAAGAAGTACAGCAGGAGGAGTGTGCGGAACACGAGCATCATCAATGGTATCATCAGTGCCCGAACAGGAATCGCACGAATCTCTGCGCCAGGGACTCCAGGAGGTGCGAGTGGATTGTGGTTATTGGGATCATGAGGATTTGGGTTGGCCCCCTGAGCGAGCCGAAGCTGGGGGAAACCCAGATGTTGGAGATGCTGGTTTACGTTAGTCGCTGGGGCATACGGGGGTGAGTAGTGCGCAGTGGCGGGGACGTAAAGCATCGGGTCATTGGCCATGGAGAGAATCGAGAAGGTATGTGATAGCACACGGAGGGCGTGGATTTGAGACGGGGTGGGGGTTGCATCCGCATTTGTTAGTTGCAGATACGGGAGACCCCTTCAGACTCAACTAAGCGACATCTCAGGTGGACTGTAAAGGTAGATTACTTACTCCACGGTGACCGCCTGATATGAAGCGCCTTGTCCTGGGCTGCCAGAGGGGAAGGGTTGCTCAAAGATATCAGGCCATACCCATCCCCGCGAACGATATAGATCCTTCGCTGCTGAGCGCCATGCTTCAAGCTCGTTGATTGAGGGTGGTACGGGTAGCGTGATGCCACCGGCGGATAAGATACCTAGGGCAGTGTTATGCAAGTGCTGGATATATGCCACGGGAGGGAAGGGCGCGGCGATATGAGGGTATGGATGAGTTTGACTGAACGGCGGTTGCCAGTAGGTCGGAATAGGCTGTCCGGCAGAAGCTCGAGATTGAGTGAAGTTGAAACGAGCAGGGGGGTGGGTTGCGGGGGTGGCAGAGGGAAGAGACGGGGGGGCTGAAGTCCAGGCCGATGGATGGACGGCCAGGTGAATGACCCGTGAATCCTCGGGAGACTGACGACAAGGAAGGGGGGAAATGAATGAATGCACGGAGGAAACAACGTAACGGAGGCGAACCTTCCAGATGTCCTCGACCTTCTCTTCGTCGCTCAGAAAGCGACCTCTCCAGATGAGTCGCTGACCCTCAGGACTTGGGGTGCCGGGGCAGACCTTGGCGATCTCGTGCTTGACATCGCGGACGGAGGAGGAAGGGGTAACCTGTACTTGAAACGAATGGGAATAGGCGGGGAGTTCGACTCGGAGGGTGGAGAACGACATAAAGCCAGAAGAAAGACAAAGCAACGAAGCTTGCCTGGGGAAATGGGAATAGCTGAAGAGGATGTGCGCCGGTAGAGTGGACCGCCCGCCAGTGACCAGACCAAGGGCAACAGCGGAGACGGCAGGCGCCCGCCAACGTGGAGGCTCAGTCAGGCCGTGACCGGAATGTCGTGACCCGTTCCCTGCCTGTCATGTCACACGGGTCACGCCTTTGGATGACCGAAAGCGGGGTAGACGCGTAGACGACTCAGAGAACAAGCCGTTCGCAGATTCAGGAACAAGACTTGTCCCAAACACCTCAGACTCCTTGGCCCATCTCTCCCTTCACCGCTGCATCGTCCAACACAGCCAATGACCATCTCTCTTTGATAGTTGCACCGTAAGACCCTCCTTCCATCTTGCTTGAACAAAGCTTAATCTCCCCCAGACAACCACCACCACCACCTTGTGCCCACAATCGGTCCTTGTCTCACTCCCAAACATAACTCAGAGAGGAGGCATGTCTGACATGTCCACTTTCGACTCCCTCATCTCACAGCTCACTCGCGACGTACAACGCGTCCAGCCCAAGGACGCCCTCCAGTTTTGTGCTCGGTGGTTCCAGTCTCGTCTCGACGAGCAGCGCACACGCACTCGCGACGCACTTGCCCGACATCCATCCCTCGCCACAGGCCTTCCACAAGACCACTACATGGACACCCCTCTCTCCCCCACCGCGGGCGCACCGGGTGGCCCCACCAGTATATCACCCTTCTCCCAGTCGTTCCCGCAGCAACGCTCCTCTCTACAAAACTCCATGTCCAACGCCAGTCCATTTGGTACCCTCAACGTCCCGGGAAACGCCCTCCTGGATAACACTCCCCGCACCTTGACCCCCGTGAGTCCCCCCAGCTTCCAGCTTGAGGGTGAAGACTTGCCATCTACCCCTGTCTCTGCCCCGAACCCCTTCGCGTCTTTCGCGAACGGCTCCATCTCCCCGAACCCTGGAGAGTTCCTCCACCCGCCCACGGCCACTATCCTCGCGCGCCGCACGTCAGTGAGCGCCGAGTCCATCCCGGTCGACAGCGAGACCCATGAGCCCCTGCCCGTGTTCCCCAAGACGGACGACCAGCTCCGGCGGATCCGCGCATCGATCGCGAATAACTTCATCTTCCGCGACCTCGATGAGGAGCAGGAGACCGGCGTCCTCAACGCAATGCAGGAGTGCAAGGTCGTCACCGACGATGTCGTCATCCGCCAGGGCGACGTCGGCGACTACTTCTACGTCGTAGAGAGCGGCCTGCTTCACTGCTACATCCGCCCCGAGCCGCTTCCTCACGACTGGCTCTCCGGGTCGGTGTCCCAGTCGGACATGATTGGGACGCCCGGATACCACCCGGTATTCGGAAGAAAGGTGGCGGAGTGCCGGGAGGGGAGCTCGTTTGGGGAGCTTGCGCTCATGTACGGTCACCCTCGAGCTGCAACCGTACTCGCAATCGAGCCGTGCACTCTCTGGTCGCTTGACCGGATCACGTTCCGCACGATCATCCTCAAGGCGGCGCACCGGCGCCGGACGATGTACGAGCAGTTCCTGTCGTCGGTAGACTTGCTCGCGTCGCTCGAGCCTGAGGAGCGCAGCAAGGTCGCGGACGCGCTGGTAAGCAGGGTGTACGAGGACGGCGAGGCGGTCGTGCGTCAGGGCGAGATGGGTGACACATTCTTCTTTGTCGAGGAAGGGAACGCAGTCGTGACGAAAATCCAGAACGGCGGGCACGATGTCGTCGGGCATCTCAAGAAGGGAGACTACTTTGGCGGTGCGTTTGCATTTCACCTTTTCGGACGTGGCCACTCAATTTGTCCGGATTTAGAGCTCTCTCTGCTCCGCTTGGAGCCACGCGCGGCGACTGTCAGTGCGGTGGTGCGTGCAGATCCGAGCGTGGCTCGGTTGAAGGTGGCTGCCTTGGATGCGCATGCGTTCACGCGCCTGCTTGGACCGTTGCGGGAGATCATGGAACGGAATGCTCGTGGAAGCTACCTGAGGTAACGATACCATTGGGAACGCTACTGTCTTGTTATTGCCTGTCGGCTGTACTAGGTTGCTTATGTTGTGTGCAGTACTTGTGTCGCTTGTGTCTGTAGCTTAGGGTCCTGGAACTGTGTCGGGAGGATGGGCGTTTGATGAACATAAGTACAGTAGACAGCCGATCGCGATTGAATCGCGATGGAAACAATCGAAAATGATCGGAGCGCCGTCATTAGCATCTGAATCCTCGGTCTTGGAGCGCGGCGTCATCTGTGGCCGACTCAGAAAGCACCGCACTGTGAGAGCGACAGCAGCAGCACCCAGCCTAGCGTCGGGATGCACGGAGAAGGAAGAGAGAAAGAATGTCTTCTGCGGTGGAAACGGGAATATAATTGCAAGAGCGTTGGCCGGAGGGGGCAGTGAGCATGGAGCGTTTCGATGGTTACGGATAGGTGCACGCGCGTCAACGACGGAGGGGACAATAGGGCCGACGGACCAGGTGGAGAGGGACGCAGCTGGCCTATCAGACTATCACCACCAGGTCCACTGTCACTGACACCATCTCCGTCTCAGTGTTTGGCAGGCACCGACAAACTTGGCCACTCAGCGGTTCGTTTTCTTTGTCTGCCTTTTTTTGTCCCACCCTCTCACCTCTTTGTGCCCCACCGCTCCACATCGACTGCAGACTGGCCGTCAGTGCGTGCTTCTTCCAAAGACACCTTCGATCTGTGGTCGCTGGAAGGCTACCGAGGTCATACCCCTGCCGTCGACCCACACGCTCCTTACCACTTCCCGTCAAAACCGTGTACAACCAGCCCCCGCTCCCTGCGCGACTACAACTACGCTGCACTTCATTGCATCCCCGTTCACCATGCCGATTCCCAAGTCCGGTGCGTTCCATGTCGTGAAAGCCGGTGTGCTGCCCCGCGCCGGTGCCGAGGAAGATTGTGAGTGTCCAACTTGTCCCGTCACTTCGCGGATCCGTCGCAGCTGTTGACTGATCTCTTCACCGAAGTGTTCGGTGCTCGCGGACTTCTGTATGTGCCCAACCACCAGTCACAGCCTCTCTCTCCATCCTCACCATCCTATACAGTCCTACTCTTAACCTTCCGACCCTTTCCATCCCTGGGGTTGGGGACCTAACAAGTGTTCTCGGTCTCCCAGGACCCGACACTTCGACGACCAGTACATCATCGACGACGTCGGCTCCCGCTGAGACCACTTCCAACACCATAGCATTGACTTCTTCCGACAGTGCTACGTCCACCACCCCGTACGCCGTCTCTCTCTCTCGTCCCCCTTGTACGCGCAGTTGACCTGGTGAATAGGACTTCAACCTCGACTTCAACCACAGCATCCTCAACGACCACAAGTGCTGCCTCTTCTACAACCCCTTTGACCTCGACTTCTGATCCCCCGAGTGTCACTTCGACCACTCCGACATCGTCCCTGCCGCCCACGGTCACGGTGACATCCAACGACACTGCATCTGCGGCAGCTACCTCGCAGGCTGATGCCGCTCCCAAGTCGTTCCTTCAGAACAAGGCCCTTTCCGTTGGTGTCATCACCGCGGCAACCCTAGTTGGTATCGTGCTGATCGTCGCGCTCGCGACATGGGTTGTTCGCAAGCGCCGTAAGGATCGCATAGACCAGGACATCATCGACTTCTCCAACGCTGGTCTCGTGAACGAGCACGACTCGGAGAAAGGCGGCGCAGGTGGGTTCGGTGCCTTGGGGGGCAACGTTGAGACGAGCCCTACTGGAAGCCGCAGCGGCAGCTCTCTTGGCCACGGCAATACCGTCCCGCCTCCGGTGCAGTCGCGCCAGATGTACCAGGACATGAGCTATGGTGCGGCGGCGGCATACGGCATGCCTTCGCGTCAGGCTAGCAATACCCAGCAAACCAGTCCCTATCGAGGAGCCTACGGTCCATACCCCACCAACACATACCAGTCGCCGAGCGCCACCTACAACACCACCTATA
The DNA here is from genome assembly GCA_002760635.1 of Ganoderma sinense ZZ0214-1. Taxonomy (NCBI): domain Eukaryota; kingdom Fungi; phylum Basidiomycota; class Agaricomycetes; order Polyporales; family Polyporaceae; genus Ganoderma; species Ganoderma sinense. The sequence continues at coordinate 1,851,744 of AYKW01000001.1, forward strand.
GTAACTGGGGCTACGGCTATTCTGCCGGCGCCCAGTACGATCAGGCCTACGGTGGAACGGAGGGCGCTTACTCTGGGTATACAGACTCTCGAGCCAACGTCAATGTGGCGGGTTACGGTGCTGGTGCTCAGCAACAGGCGGCCCCGCTCCAACGCCGCCCGTCCGCCCAGCGTAAGCCCGCCCCGCAACTGGACCTTGCGTCGGAAAGCACGGCTACCCAGCCCCTTGTCACTAGCCCAGAGCCCATTTCGGGCACTACTAGGGCGACTCCCCCTCCCCCAGAGAAGGACTCGTACCCGAAATTGCCCGTCCCCGGCCCGTTGCCTGACCAGTTTGGTGCCTCCCTGGGCTCCCCCACGGAGCATGAGGAACCCCGCCGTCTTGTCGTAAGTGCTAGTTCATTTGTGTGCATATGGTGCCATACTGATGAAGGATTCGTACAATCATCCAGGTTCGCAACGACTAAGGGTCCTTCAAACATCACCGGCCAAATACCTAAGTATTGGCCCCGCTACCGGCCGGGAAAACGCCTGGCGATACCCTGTCAATGTCCACAGTAATCACCGACCGCTGTAGCATGGCCTCGCCCTTCCCGTATCCCTTCTCCCACCCTTGGTTCCCTGCTTCGACTTCTTGCGCATATCGCGCATGCATGCACCGCGCGCATCGCATTGTTTTCTTTTCCGTGTACCATCCAACGGCCGCAGCCCCGTCCTGCTCTCGCTCGCTATCCGTTTCGCTCTCGCCGCGGGCATGGCCGTGGCATGCTGGTTACCGTAGTCGCAGGACGCCTTTCCGTTCTTCCTTACGACGCCTTGTTGCTTCTGACATGCGGGACACTCAGGCTTTGGCACCCCGTCGGGGGCTTTGGTAGATCCGAGGCACGACGAGGGCCGCGCGTCGTTTCATTATTTGACCTTACATTCTTTCTGGGCTGCCTGCGTAACGCTGTTGCCATTGCGCATGCCATGTTCCTTATCCGCTTCAACACTGTGATGTTTAGTGGCCGCGTATCTTATCCGTCCGCGTGCATCTGTATCATTAGCTTCCTCTATTACGCGTCCCCCTGCTGCTTTGCTGTGCACTACATACGTACATATTCCGCCTTTTCTCCGTGCAAAGTAGGACACCTACGTATCAGCTAGATAGCTAGACCGGTACCGAATACTACTAATGCCAGTGGCGCGGTTGGCCGCCATCATTGAACATGAAGTCGTGACAACCTTTCAAGGCACCGCCGTGAGCCGGACTGCCACTGCATCCCTATCTCGCACGTCAACCACCAACACGATTAGTACTTGTCTCCCTCATGGTGTGTACATGCGTTCCCTGTGCGTTCCCATTTATCTTGTTGTCAAAATCTTACGTGGACACGGTTGTGGTGGAGCAGACATACTGACATGTGAATACGCCCCTCCAGATCCATGCGCCAAGCAACTAGGAACAGGAAACGAAGTTTGTGGTTTGGTACGTCGTACACTTCGTCTATCACGACAAACTCTCACCGAGTGACCGTCTCCACAGACTGCATCACAGTAACGCATACAACGGAATGGAACTGTGCCTTATGCTTGGCGTAGTTTGTGTTCGAGATGCGGTACTTGCTCGGGGCCTGTTACCAACCACGACGCGGCGCTCAGTACTGTACGGCTAACGGGCAGCAACAACTGGCATTCCACCCCAAAACCCCTTTCTCAAAATCAATGTTCAAGCTCACCTTGCTGCTAACGAGTATGGGCGTATTGCTGAACCCTCGCTTCATTGCGCTCTTCCAACGCCGGAGGAGGTCCCTGTGCTTCCCCACTTCCACCCCCTCTGGCGTGACGCACATTCCCGTCATGTCCACCATGACATACCCGCCGTCGAGGGTCTCCGGGTCGACGATCACAAGGTTCGACACGTCGTCGTCCCTCGCGACGTTCTCCAGGAAGGCAGCTGTCGGACTTTTGCATGCGTGGAGGGGGTAACCCAGATCGTCGACCCCGAAACCTGTGCCGACTAAGGGATCCGCGACTGCTCTCTTCGGAGGTGGCTCCTCGCTGACATCCCGACCCTTTGGCGGCTCCTCTTCTGGCTCTCGCCTATCGCCCTCATCCTCGTCCTCGAGCTTGCTGTCCTCCTCGACTATCGTGCTGCAAGATCTATGGCGGGGCATGTCCAGCTTGGCTTCGGTGTCCGCCCTGAACGCCTCCGAGGTTGTGGTGGTTGCCCTGCCGGCTATTGACACGGTGTCGCAGGTTTCGGCTCCAATCTTGGATCTATCCGCCGGCATGGTGACATCGAAGAAGGTGACGGGTTCGCCGGTGAACAGCTCCTCCTCGACTTCATCCGCCCAGTCATTGTTAACCGGTTTCGGGCTCGAATGCGGAATCGCGTATGCTTGCGCTGCGCCAAACTTTGGGTTAAGCCTTGATGCATAGTCTCAGGTACCTTCACTTACCAAGGGTTTCGCACTGCCAGGACCTATCGCTTGCTGCGCTAGTATTGCCCAGGCTGAAAGACACGAACGACTGGGAGTCCCCGTCCCAGATAAAGTATGCATTGTCCTCGGCCACGGTCCACGAGTTTGTCGATGGAAGCTCGACAGTGGGATTGTCTCGATACGACGGCATGGTCAGCGGTGGTTGTCCTGGTGTGTATATGTGTGGCAGGTAAGGAGCGTGGGGGACTGCCCAGCAGCGGAGTGTAGGGTTCGAGTGCGAAGTTTGGGGGGTGCTAGCACTAGCGTCTGCTTCAAGCAGAATGGAGTTGCGAGGGCGGCGTTCCGAGGATGCGATGGGCTGCTGCAGTCGCCTTCCGCGGAGGCCAGATGGTGGCCGAGGGGGGCTGACATCCACTTGCCCAGCCACATTCGGCAGTATAGTTGCGTTCAAGATGTCGGATCGAGATAGCGCATTCCTGAATTCGAGTGCCTATATCGAAGTTATACGAGAGTTCTGAAATAACCAACTGAGTGCTCGTCCACCATCGTACGACGACTGGATTCCTTTCAAGTTCGCTGCCTGCGCTGCACAGCGAACAACGTTCAGACTAACCACAGCCGGTTTACGTTACAGGAGCAGGTTTAAATCAAGAAAGGCCATGGCTGCAAGGCGGGGCATGTGCATCAGAAGGAAATAAACCTTCACGACTTCCGGCCGTTCCCGCTCTTCTCTTCGCTCCTCCCCGCCGTCTTCTCGTCCACTTTTTGGCTCCCTCTTACGTCACGCTTCTCCCCGTCCCCCGCCTCGTCCCGCCTCGCCTTCATGCGCTTCTCCCGCCTCTCCAGATACCACGCCGCCCACGTCACGCCGAGCGTCGCGATGCTCGTCCCAATCATCGCCCACATGCCTTTCGTGAACCGCGGCGCGTCCGTCGCAGGGTAGAACACGAGCGGCCACCATGCATTGATGACGTTGTTCCACATGTTCATCGACGCGAGCACGACGCCGCGGGCCGCGTGATCGTCCGCGCAGATCTGGTTCGCCCACGCGAATGTCGTCGCCTGTCCCGCATAGCTCGCGCCCGCCAGGTACCACGCGAAGAACTTGGCTCCCACGGGGACGTGCCAGACGAGCAGGATAATCGACGCGGTGATGGTGCAAATGCACATGTAGACGAGAACAGGCCAGCGCGCGCGCGACTTGGTCGCGTCCGTCCACGTCGCGCAGACGAGGGTCGAGGTGATCGCGAAGGCGGTCATGCCGGATGGGTAGTTGTCTGTTGTGAGCAAGGCATGAGTGACAATGGGCATTGCGTAGAGCCAAGGCAGGGGTCGTACCGATCTGGGGAACGGTAAATCCCCCAATCGCTTTCATCCACTGGCCCATCAGGTTGTTCGAGCCGAAACTTTCCGTTTCACCAGAGATCGCGAACTAAACGTAGCAGGTGAACGGGGCAAGGATGAAGATGACGGAGGCACTTGCCCCTTACCAGCAGACTGCAACCGTACCACCGCCAGTTGCCTAAGAGTTTCTTCACGAGACTCCAGTTCAGATACCCATGGCCGATATCCCGGTCCTTGTCAGACTCAAGTCTCTCGCAGGAAAGTAGTCGTTCCTGCGAGGTGTCTAGTCAGCCACTAGTCCATCTTGGTGCTAAGAACGGACCTCTTCAGATAGATAGAATGCCTTCGTGGTTGTGGGGACATCCGGAAACATGGCAAAGCCATAAAGCGCAATGGGTATAGTGATGATCCCGTCTATGATAAACCTACGGCGGACGTCAGCCTCTCTTTCTTTGAGATGGAGATAATGTTTACTCACAACCAACGCCATCCACTACGACCTGCCCTGCCATTCAGATTGCTATCAAATCGATGCATGTCAATTACGGGCAAGGGTTTCTCTCAAGTCTACGCACGTGTAGACGGCTGCTTGTAGAATTCCGGAGAATCTACAACCTCGAAGTAAATATTCCGTTGTGTAGCAGGGTTCACGACAAAATATTTACTCACAGCGTGCCCATCAAACCAGAGGACGTGAATATCCCGGATCGCTTCCCCAGCTCTCCGGATTTATACCACCTTCACAGCACGTCAGCGTGTACTGTCACTGTCAGCCGCCATGAGAACCTACGATCCAAGGATGTAGTGCGTTCCCACAAAAGTCGATGATTCTGCGATACCTTGAAAGAAGCGTATGACAAATATCTGGCCAATTCTCTATTAGTGCTAGTTGGATGCATTCATCTACAAACGCTCACCTGTTGGACGCTTGTCACCGCACTTGTGCTAACATACGGACCTTTGGCTGAGTCAGAGTTTCGATGAAGCTCATCTTGCGACCTTACCAGAATGTCAGCACGCCCCAGACAATTTGCATAGTCGGGAGCCATATTCTAGGGGGCACGACCTGGAGCATTAGGTTATCTGTATAGAAAAGCACGGTCAGTACTGGTTCGACAGTGGGTATGGAGACATCGTGTACTTGGTATCATGCCCACGATATAACCACAGGTGAATAGGGTATTAATTTGCTGTAGGTCCACTGTGAGTTGCTTATCGGGATGGTGATTTCTATAGCAGGGCTATATTACGTTGAATTGAGTGCCATGCATGTCCAGTTCTTCTTTCATGCCGGAAACATATGCATTAGACACATTGCTTCGATCAAGATCTAGGTTTCGGCACAAGATTCCTTAACGTAAACCTTTGCCCGTCGGTGCCAGGATGGCAAGGGACTTACAGTTGGAGAAATACTAGGCCACGTGTCAGAGGTGCGCTTCAAGAAAGCCTTCAAGGAGACATACCATGAGACAGCAATAGGACAGAATGAACCAGTCAATTTTGAGGAGAAGGTTGCGCTCTGCTTTGGACTCTGGGAGCTCTCCCCACATGAAGCGTCGGACTTTGCGTAGAGCGGCCATGGGGGATCACCACTTGGGAGAAGTGGGAAAGAACCAAGGACGAGGCGTTAGAGGAGAGCGCGTGTAATCGTGACTTGACGGAAGTGCTGTAGGGGAAGGGTCCGAGTCACCTCAGGCTCGATGGAACGAGTCGTGCGATGGATTTTTAGTGCAAGATAAGGGTATCACTGCGATTGAAGGTCCAACGGCACTATGCGGGAGTCTGCATGAGAGTCGTAGAAAAGCAAGTCGTGGTATCATGTACGCTGCGGATATTGAGCGAACCGCACTCGAGCCAGAGCTTGACTGGCGTTCCCTGCCAAAAGACTCGGAGTGTCGCGTCTGGTCCGAGTGGCGGTCGGCTAACAGTTTGCCCGACTTCGCCACGGTCACGTGATCGTTGCCCGCCACCGGACACCAAATCGTGCCTCCACGCTTTACTCTCAGGTGCATCGCTCTCAATGGCTCCGTTGTTCCACGGTCCACGCGTATATGCTTCCACTGAGAACGACCTGCTCTTCAGTTATCATCGAGGACACATCTGCTCCGCCGGGTACTTATCCCCGCGTCCAGCCTCAGACTCCCCTCTCTTCACGTAGCAATCGCACAGCTTCCCCTCCCCCTCCTGTCCATGACAAGTACGTCACATCACACCCACAGTTAACCACATCAAGCGCTTGACAGGCACGGCAAACTACTCCGCACGATAAAATACCCACGCGTCAACCCTCTCCGTATATTACGAAAGACACGACGGTTCGGACAAGACCCCGGCCGACCGTACACCTACCCCACGATTGTACGAAGGCCCAGGTATTTAGTACGAACAGATGGGCTTTGGACGGCCTATAACTTGCTACACCTGACCGATTGCCAAGGCTTCTCCTAACCCCCAGCTCGATGTACAGCATACCCTCGTTCAGCGCCGTCCACAGCGGGGGCCTGGTGAGGCCAAGGCCGGCTGTAGCCCGAAGGTTATGTCAAGTACAACTACACCGGGTGTCCTGGATGCCTCTTCGCCGGCTTCGAGTCCCTGAATACCCGCCCCGCTCACAAAAGCGCTTCTACTTCTTTCCGACCATTGCCTCGGCGGTCCGTCGTTCGTCCGTCATGGATCATATGAGTCGAAGGATGTCCGACTGGCTGCGTAGGTTGTGCCATCCATGTACATAATGGCCGAATGTCTCCATAGACGATCACCTCCGATAGGGCCAAATTCGGCAACTTCGGATTCGGCGGTTGGAAGACAGCGGAGACAAAGCGCTGCACTTCCGCGCCCACGACGTCGGCGGAATTGAGAAACAGTTCGGAAACCCCCAGCCATTCTCCAGCCCAGAATTTTCCTTCGTACGAGAAGCCGACAATATACACGGGAAAGGTACGCACCTGGACCACGCAAAGACCGGTGAGGTTGAAGCTCTATCATCGGACTAACGTCATCTCAGGCCGAAGCCCCCGTTTACGAAATTGCTATGTTCCCGCCAGGCGACTCGACCAGCCCACGCCGGTTCCACGCCCTACTTTCGCCCTAACATCCATATGCGTGACCTACGTCATGTTGACCATCGTATGCACCGATGATATCTCGTGGTCTGTGATCGCACGTCCGCCGGGGCGACAAGTACTTAGTAAAACATGCTTACAGCCGCAACACAGATTCGGACGATCATGAATCCGTTCGGCCTCCGGAAGATTCGCAATCGGCCGAGCGGGGGTACTGGGAGAACAGAACTTCGTGTGACCCGGATCTAAGTACCGCAGAACTGATCGATGTTCAACAACTGTCGACCGGCATGTACGCTGAGCTCTGCTTATGAGAGTATTATACTGATCCTCAGCGTTACCAGTACGCTAGCTTGCCACCCCAACCGGTAACAAGAGCATAACGATAACGCGGTGCCGCAGGTATGCAAGGAGGCGCACCGACTAGTCATCTTAACTGCGCCACCAGCCTCAGGGCCTGGTTGATGTGACTCGTTATGGTCGATGAACCCGATACTATCGGCTGTACACAATGGACGGCTGACGAACCGGCTTACAAAACAGGCATGTGCAGACGTTCAACGTGAAAATGGTGAGGCCGAAAACTAGCCAAATGTGCAAATGGTAAAGATTGCAGAACAATCTGTTTCGAACAAACGCATCAAGAGGGCATTATGTAGAAGTTGTCCGTTGCCGAGCAATCGCGAATGCGGGTCATCTGGATCTTCCCAGCTCGAGAATGCGAAGCACGGACTGGGTGCGTGCGGTTCACATGATGAGTTGCAGGCATGCACGGGGCGAATGGGTTTACATCAAGTTTACATGGAGTCGATGATGGCTTATTGATGTTCGGAGCCGAATGTGGGAGGACGTTCCGGACGGCAGTATGCCGCAGAGCAAATCGAGGAAGCACCATTGATACTTGGTACGCATGCCCATTACCCAGACACCGAAAGACGACCAATATCTGACTTGAGATGGCCGACCTGGGACCGATTCAATGTTCAAACATTGAACCGCACGGTGCGCCACGGACCACGGCTTGACCAGAGGGTGGATCGCGTCTGTTCGCAGTAGATTTCGGCCGAGGTGAGCTGTTTAAGGGCTTGATTCGACGGCGCAGCGGCGAAGAACGGACGAAAGAGGAAAATTAAGAGTGATGGCCGTTTTGGCCGCGCGACTCGGTGCCAGGAATTGGGTGTTACAAGGTGGTTGTGTAGTGAGCAGTTTGACCATAGCAAGCCGGGTGCGGCGGCGCGGCATCAGACATTAGAGTTACCATTCTTGTCTTAACCCACCTCGACGCGCCGATGACGTAGGGGTCGGGGGTCTGGCTGCCCCGCCGATCGTTCGTATGTCCACATATCCTAGGAGGCAGGGGTATGGGAACGACAGCGAAGGTCTGGAAGGAAGATGACGGCCCGGGGTGAGTACGAACAACAAAAGCTGCCGGGGGGATGGGAAACGAGGAAGCAAGCAAGGGGATTTATGTGCGATACGGAAAATTAGTAAGCTGTATCGTGAAGGACGCGCGGCTGGGCGGAACAGAAATCTGCAGGTCGGACTCACTGGCCACGACCCCGAGTCCCGAACGTACTCTTGTTGTCTTACCAAACCCGTTCTCGAGCCTTCGACATCCGAATTCTGCCGCCCGTCCACCCCCCTCGTTTTCCATATAATCCACCAAACGGGTAACATGCATACTTCACGCCCCTCGTCCGTCTCCGTTTCGCCACACCGTGACCGCCATGCGCACACCTCGCCTCCGAGTCTGTGCCGCCGCATTCCTCATCCCTGCCCTCGCCGCGGCTCTCGCGGCCGCCACAGCTCTCCCTGCGTGCTCCGACGCACGATCACTTGACTGTGTATCCCTCTCTCAGCATTCGGAGAACCTCCTTGTATCTCGGGACGGCGACCACGGCGGACATGGGCACAACCACCATGCGGCCCCCATGGTCGAGCTGAACGAGACGGAGGTCGAGATGACCCACGGCATAACGCCCCCTTCATATTACTGGCACGACTTCATGGAACCGTCCGGCGACGGGAACCGCTGTCCAGGATTGATGGGACTGCACGCACTCTTCATGTCTTTGGCTTTCTTCGGTGCGCTGCCAATAGGTGCGTCCTATTACCTGCTACTTCCAACGTTCGATACTGAATGCGAGGTTCCTTGAGGCATCGCGCTTCGTTCGGTCAAACACGCATGGCATGGCGTGACCATCTTCTTGTTCTATGGGTTCGTCGTGCTGGGGTTGTCGGCCAGTGCGCTCTATCGGAAGTTGACGCCAGACATGTCCGTACTTCTCGGCGTTCTTGACGGCGACGTTGACTGACGCGTGATGTCATCGTGGCAGGTACCAAGGCAGCAAGCACGCCTCTCAGGGGTACCTCTTCCTCTCCTGTGCCGCCGTCCTCTCCGCCTTCGACCTCTTCGCCCTCCTTGCCCGCCTGGTGACGTACATCCATGCGATCGTCCGCGGCCACGACCACTTCGCCCTCAAACCCTTCTGGAACTACGTTGTCTTCGATCGCGACGATCATTTCTCTGGGCCCGCCGCGGAGTACACTAACCTTGTCGTCGAGGAGCCAGAGGAGCTGGAGGATGCCGAGTTGAAGGCGAAGGATGTTGACGATTCCTCGGAGGCAGAGCCTATCCATGTCCGGAGAGCGCGGGTAGTCGAGCCGATTCAAACAGCATTCGACGAGCACGAGGAGACGGCACAGTGGGCTCAGAACGTACGTTGCCATGCCCGCCAACCTTCTTACCCCATGTCGGCCGTTTCAGAGCGTACCCTGTTCGGCTCCCATTCGCCGCGTCGATCGAGCGACTCCCTCCACGAAACGGGCCACGTCTACCCATGGCAGGGCAAGGACAAGCGTGCCCTCGCCCGATTCATTGGACGTGTCGTCTTCGCTACCACAGAGCGCGTCCTTGTCTTTGCGGGCTTCCTGCAAGTCGTCACTGGGATCGTCATATACACCGGAGGATGCCGTGGCAACTGGGGGAATGGTTGTCTGGCCCATCTAATAAGTATGTACCCAATTCCTTTCATATCTTCCGACGTCGTTTTGATCGTTGCGCTTGCTTTACAGAGGGCGGTATCTTTTGGTGCTATGGTCTCGTAACCTTCGCGCGCTTCTTGGGTGCATTCTCCGACCTTGGCTGGGCATGGAACCGTGCGCCAAAGCATCACGGCAGATACCCCACGGCTGAGTTCGTTGAGTCACTGGTCATATTCCTCTACGGCGTTACCAACACCTGGATGGAGCGCTTCGGTGCGCACCCAGGCGACCCTTACACCACCAAACAAATCCAGCACATTTCCATCGCTGTCATGTTCTGGTTCGCTGGCCTCGTTGGTCTAGGGATCGAGTCAGGGCGATTCCGGCGTTGGCTCGCAGCAGGCGCCACGGCTGCGGTTCCGGCAGAGAAGCGTTCCCAGGAGGCTGTCGCGGAGCCACCGCAGTACATCGCAAGCTTCAACCCATTCCCCGCTCTGTGCATCGGTGTCACCGGCGCAGCCATGAGCGCGCACTTCCAAACCTACGTCTTCCAGGTTCAGATCCATGTGCTGTGGGGATACCTGCTCTCCGGGTTTGCCGTGATGCGTTGCCTCACGTACTTCTTCCTCTGGCTCGGCCCTCCCCGGTCAATTCTCCCATCTCGTCCGCCTACCGAAGCGATCGCATCGTTCATGCTCGCCTGCGGTGGTCTCGAGTTCATGTTCTCCACTGAAGAGGTCACGATCGCTGCAATGCGCCAGGGTCACGACGACGTCATGATGTTCATGAACATCGGCGTCGCGATCACTTGTCTTACGTTCTGCTGGACACTCTCCATGGTCGCGTTCAAGGGCTGGCTCAAGAGCCGCACCCAAAGTGCGATGAAGTTCCACAGCTCGGCATAAAACCCTTTCGGCGACCCTTTCGCTCGCTTTCGACCGAGATCCAGGGCATACATCTGCGTTTGGCAGCGTCTTGGTATCCTCCTGGCTCGCTCGATATCTGCGCCCCACATGCTATCATTGCTTTCGACAAGTTCAACGCATACCCTAATGCATGACCCTCGATCCTTCCCGTTTGGATCTGCTTCGAGGGCTACCATTCTAGATCCTTGAACCGCCCTATTCGTAGACGGTCCTTTCGACCGTCTATGGATCACAACGTTTGCATTCGAGGTGTCCAACCCGTACCCTCGATTGCTACGTCTCCTGCTAAACACCTTGCTCTTTGCATATGTAGCCCTCATCGAGTCCCCCTCGCACTTCCTATCGCCTGTGTATAATTTGTAGGGCGTTCGGGATAGGTCACCTTACTTTATTGCTCGCTGCCACTCTACGCCTTGTTGTCACGCCCCCTCGACGATTTCTCGTGTAATGAAAGTATCTAGTGTGACGAGGGTCCGCTCTAATAGATTGTACGATAGTCTGCAACATGACCGCCTTCTTTGGTACCGGTGTTTTCTCGGGTTCGCCCGCGCGAGGTCACGGTTGCCGTCCGGTCGCCGACATGATCTGTCAGCGCGAGGACAGTGCTTACCCATCGACGAAATGTCGCCACTTCGCGTCAGATGAGAGGAACCGTCCGTGCTGGGATATCTCGTTGAATGTACGCGAATATCCGCCATCCGTGTCCCGGGCCGGCGGAAGCGTGTAAGGATGGCGTCGTGCCGCACAATCCGTACCCAGGCTGGAGCGCTGGTCTACCGTCCACAAGATGATCTTCAATTGCAAGGTTCGGGTCCGCCCATCTTGTGCGCCTCTCGTATACCCAGACAAGTCTAGACACATTCATTATCAGCGGCCTTCGTAAGAGCCCGCAGCTAGCCCATACATGTCAGATAAACGGCGACCATACATTGTTTTCGGGTATGGCTCTCTGATTTTTAAGGCGAGTGGGGCCATCGCTGTAACGGAAGCTTGCTGACCAACCGGTTTGCAGCCTCCTCCGCACGTCGTCAAGGAATGTATGTTCAGACAGTCTCTTGTGCTGGATGAGCCGAATTGAGGCTGCATTCTGTAGCACCGGGTTACCTGAAGGGATACGTGCGTCGGTTCGCGCAGAAGTCGCATGACCATAGAGGCACTCCGGAGGTTTGTAGAATCAATACTTGACCATGTGTTCCCCTGGCGCAGGAGCGAGGAACTGACCCCCGCTTCCGTTACAGAATCCAGGAAGGGTGGTTACCTTGATCCACACAGAAGATTGGGACAACTTCTCCGGTTCTGTGCGTGAAAGATGGGCGTACCTCCGGCTCAGACTATCAGTTCATGGTGGGGTTTACAGGATTCCTTTCCTCATGAAGACGTCGTCTGGGGTACGTCTTCTGCGAAGGATGATGCTTTAAAGTAGGTGAGATGCTGAAACTTCATGACAGGTATCGCATATACCATAGATCCAGCATACGAGACCGAGGTCAGAGACTACCTAGGTGGGTAAAGGAAGGTGGCCAAGATCAGCGGGTACTGACAAGATGACTCTAGACTACCGAGAAAAGGTGCGTGCCCCTCTCAGCCAGAGTGTCTTCCATGGGCTAACAGCGTGTAGGATGGTTACACGCTGGAAGAAATCGACATATACGGGCTCGTTGATGGACAGGAACAAATCATCCTGCTCAAGGTTCGTCTTAAGTTCACGAGTCGGAGCATACACCTGAACATTGCTGATTTTACCGTCCCAGACATCTGTTAGTAGTCTGGCTCGGCATCATCACCCTTACCCAGCTGAATGCCCTGTAGTGTTATGTTGGCCGACCGGACAACCCTTCATTCCGTACGTCCCTGTTTCGCGCTACAAGAAATGATCTTGGAGGCTGAGGGAGCATACGCAGTGGGTTCTGAACCCATAGACAAACTTGCTGAGCGCATATGGCATTCAGTGGGACCCTCAGGACCAAACAAGGTGTGACGCTCTGCTCCGATCGAATATAAATGGTGGTTGATTTTTCGTTGCATAGGAATACCTCTACAAACTGACAGAATCGGTGAGACGTCTTGCGCCCGAATCGCATGACTCTCACCTGTTTGCGCTGGAGGTATGTTATACTGATACCTCTAGTTCTATTCCTAAGCCAAGCTTCCACAGACGAGATGTAGAGAGTTAGATCAAAAAGCAAGAGCTGGGGCCTTCGGGAGTATTCATGAGCTGTAGGCATCCTCGAGCTGTTCGATGCTCAGCAATATACATTAGGAACTGTGTCGTATTGTGCCGGTATTGTGTATGCATGTCGGCTGTGGTATACGTTGGCCTATCGAGTAATAGACGTTAGATATTGGAATACGAGAAAGGCAGTCGCAGTGGTAGATGACATGAACGTCCAAGATTGCTGTGTCCCCATGGCGTCCAAGGAACGATGAGCGCCAAATTGTTTGTGGCTGAGATCGCCGCAAGTACGATCACAGAGCTCAAGTTGCCTCTCAACCCCACACGGTCCCGTTCTCTGTTGAGTTCCCTGAATCACTTGTGTCTCTTTTGATCTGGGTTACTGGTCCTCGAACTTCAAACCCACTCTTCGGGCTGGAACTGTCGCGAGAGTTGACGATGCTACCGACACTCGAGCCGTCGGTGCAAGAACAACTACGTCTCGAAGCTTTCGAGGTACCTTTGAATTGGTATGTTGGGTGTGAGAATCATTGACATATATACGCTGTTTAGGGGAAATTCGACGTGAAGGATTTCGTTGGTGGTGTCTCCGAGAAGCTCATTGCCCAGTCGAAGGCGGATCCTGGACGTGCGTTCCTCGTAGCATTGTATGTATGCGCGAGATTTACTGGTCGGACGAGCAGCCTTCGACCCCAAGCCATTCATTCGGACATTCGAAGCCGCAGTTGACAAGCTCATTGCCGTGCGCAAGGATGTCCAAGCAAAAACGGAGCAGATGGAGAAGAGCGTGCGGGTCGCGGAGAGGGACTATTCTAAGAAGATGACAGACCTAAATCGAGGATTCGAGGTGTGTTCCTGTGGCTCGCTTCATCCTCTCTGTCTACATTCAAAGTCTCCGGTACAAGGCAGTCGGGCAATCATTCTCAGGGATGGAGACGAAGATGAACGAGGTCGGACGAACGGCTATTCGCATAGGAGAACAGATGGAATCGGTACACCAGCAACGCCAGCGCGCACAAGCGGCGTACGACCTTATCGACTTCTACAACCAATTCGCGAGGGATGATACGTTGAGATTGGATGGCATGAAGAAGGAGGGCAAGGACGGTAGGCGGAAGGTCGCTGTGCTCCTTCGACGGCTAGCCACGGTCGCAAAGGAGGTAGATTTGCCTCATTCCGACAAGGTGAGTTCGCTATATCCTTCGCCTGTGTCAAATATCAAGCATATCCCGTGTTTAGACTCGAGAAAACATCGATCGTTACTGCGAGAAGTTCGAAAAGGACATGCTGCATCTGTTTGACCGGGCATACAGGAGAGGCGACCCGAAGATGATGCATGTATGCACGGTCTATCGCCTCTGTGCGCAACGCAGGCTCATCTCATTATCAGCACTGTTCACAAACACTCCTCGACTTCAACGGCGGCGCATCATGCGTTCAAGTTTATGTCAACCAGCACGACTTCTTCATCAACCGAGTACGAGCGGACCCCAACATCGACTCCGAATTGTACGTGTGTGATGGACCTCTTTTTCATTTGTTTCTCATTTTTAACCTCAGATGGGTCGCCATTGCGGATCCTGATGACATACCACCATCATCCGAACAAGGGTTGCAGGAGCTGTTCCAGGAGATCCGTTCAACCGTTGGTCAGGAGGCCCAAATCGTGCAAGCAGTGTTCCCGAATCCAGCCTATGTCATGCAAGTTTTCCTTCAAAGGGTGTTCGCACAGTCGGTATGTTTTGGTTCATTCACGACAGCATATGCTCGCTGGGCTGAATCGCATCAAACGTTAAGGTGCAACAACACCTCGAGCAACTCATTGCACGTACGGACCGGATGCCCGAGTTAGCTTTCCTTCGGATATTACAACTCGTGCATCAGTCAACGTCCGTTCTAGTCGAGGACATGAAAGTGTATGAGCTGCCTTCTGTCATCCCTAGGTCCCCGGTCGATGCTACTGAATTCCAACGGACACTGAGAGGCATGCCTGCTTCCAATGCATCAAATACCGCTACGGCTGCCACAATCAGTACTATGCTCGAGACAGCCATGGAAGAACTTTTCGTTCCGTACACAGAGGGACAACGGTACCTCGAGAAAGAGAGCCGAAGTTTGGGCGAAATGTATACCGGTTATCTTGCCAAGTTCACCCGCTATCATGTATGTATGAACTTATCTCCGACTGTCAGTGTCGCTGATCAACATGCATAAATACAGGAACGGACGGATACCAAGGGCAAATCATCCGTATTTGGTCGCATGGTGGATCAGCTCAGTGCTGCAGCGGCTACGACCTCTTCTTCTGGGACTTCGACAACATCGGCTCAGGCAGCTGCGGCTTTGATGCGATTCGGAGGTCTTAGCGCAACCACAGACAAGACACTACGGGACTCGGCAGAAGATCCTATTCGGGAGGAAGATGGAGCTTTGAGTGTCGAGGTAGCGGAGCGGATGCTGAAGTGGCATGCTGAAGCCATTGGTCGTTGCGTGGAACTAAGCCATACCAACGATGTGTAGGTCATTTGTTTTAAGCTTCATTGATCAACCTGTTCTTACAAGGCTGGTTTCAGGCCCAAACACACCTTTGCGTTGCTGCGGGTTCTCGCTGCTGCCATCGGTAGCTCGTATGTCGAAGTCGCAATTGAGACGTGAGTGCTGCCCACGCTTCCTTCCATGTCGTTTTCATTGAACCCATTGAATCCAGGATATCGACTCGGATTGAGGCGGCCGATTCAAAGTCGGAGCCCAGCATGCAGCCACTGACAGTCCTCCGCGAGGTGGACCTGATCTGCCATCTATGGCAACGCTACGTGACTATGGCTCTGCTCCCCCTCGCCAGCAGCTCTGTCACTGTACGCCGGGAGATGGTCATTTTCAACAACCAGGCCGTTAGCAGAATCGAGGGTGGCGCCAATCAAGTGACACAGAAGCTTACAGACGGTATGGTCACATTTTCCTGGCCATCTCACTGATGCTGACTGACGTATCGTAGCTATTATCGCTTGGCTCTCCGCCCAGCTGGTTAAGCAGAAGCGCACTGACTTCAAGCCAAAAAACGATGACCTTTCGTTCGCTCGCGTGAACACTGAACCTTGCCTGGCCTGCTGCGACACCCTTGAGAAGGTGCGGGATGCGGCGAAGGCGAGCCTTAGTGGGAAGAATCTTGAAGTGTTCCTCACCGAGGTTGGCGTAGCCTTCCATGGGTAAGGGCTTTATGGCACACCAAATCAACGCGTGTATATTGATAATAATCGCAGTTTACTCCTTGATCACCTCAAGAAGTTCCCTGTCAGTGCGACGGGTGGTTTAATGCTCGCCAAGGACCTCAAGTCCTACCAAGACGTCATCGACACGTTCTCCATCCCATCCCTACACGAACGCTTCGAGTTCATCCGCCAGCTTGGCAACGTCTTCCTCGTCAAGCCCGATATCCTCAAGTCGTACATCACCGAAGGATACCTCGGTCGAATCGATGCTAGCCTCCTCCGGCCCTATCTTGCTCAGCGTTCTGACTGGGGCCAAGCGGAGAAGGGGTTCAATGATCCCTCGGCGGAAGGCCCTGTGGACGCCAAGGCGACGCGCGACCGCTTCGGTATGGGCAGGCTGAGCATGATTATGAAGGATCTCGAGCCACTTAGGGAGCAGATCGCCATGCCCAGCATGCCAATGCCATCCGGTATCAGCCAACTTACGGGAAACTTTGCTTCATCGTTCGCGAGCGCACGGCCGTCGAGGACCAGCGGAGCGAGCTGAAGGTTTCTTAGATGTTGATGGTGCTTGGACTATAACTTATCCGTCTTTCGTCGTCCCGCTCGTGTATAGAGATGTATTACTACAATAGGCAGTGTGGATGGATCTTACTCGCCCTTGAAAACCGGGGGACGTTTCTCCTTGAATGCTTTTAATGCTTCTAAGCGGTCCTGTGAGTGGAGTAGCGGCTCGTATGATGCACGCTCGAAGTCGAGGCCTGCCTTCGACATTAGCAAGGCAGCATAAGTCGTGCATGAGGGCTTACCAGATTCGAATCCAACATCAGGTACACGGGATATTGCCTGCTTTGCTGCGCGGAGAGCTAAAGGAGCTGTGCATACATGTCGTGAGTGAGAAAGGCGAAGATGGGGTAGCAGGGACGCGTACCGCTTGTGCTGATTTCTCCAGCTAATTGCAGAGCTCTGTCGTAGCCAGTAGTCTGCGGCTCAGAAACATAATCAACCACGCCTAAGCGCAACACCCGAACAGAAATTCAACGTTCGATTTTGCTATGCTCGAGAACTCGGGGGAAGGACGCACCAAGCTCAAGCGCCTTCTGGGCGGTCATGACCCTCGCAGTGAAGATGAGATCCTTCGCCTTCGCCATACCAAGCAAACGCGTAAGCCGCTGAGTCCCTCCCGCACCAGGAATAATCCCTAGCTTCGTCTCCGGCAGCCCAATTTTGGTCACGGCATGTCCTTCACGTACGCCAGCCTTAGCCTCCTCAGCAACTCGGAACGGGACTTCTGAGTGCTCACCAGCAACGCGCAGGTCACACGCCAACCCCATCTCCAGCCCTCCACCGAGCGCGGGCCCGTCAATGGCAGCGATGGTGGGCACGGGCAGGTTCTCGAGCGTGCCGAGGGCGCGGCGGAGGTCGATGAGGAACTTGTCGACCTGCGCCTTAGACATGGTCGCGCGCTCGACCAGGTCCGCGCCGGCGCAGAACGCGCCGATGGTCGATGAGCGGACGATGAGCACACGCGTGCTTCGTGCAGAGGAAGAGCGAAAGGGGGGTGGTAGCTGCGTAAGTCGGCGCGCAGAATCACGAGGACGGGAGGAGGACGCACCTCTTGTCAAACTGCACGATGTCCAGACATTCCTGCAGCTCCTACCCCCCATCGCGTTAGCTTGCCGCGTCTAAGGCCTTCAGCACGGTGTGGCACACCTTGAGCAGCCTCAGCGAGATTGCGTTCTTGGATCTGGGACGGTTGAGCAGTAGAGAGACAATTCCGGGATAGTCATGGTTAGGCTCAAGATACGCTTCCGCGGAGCTCGCGCTCGCGGGAGGTATCTGAGTCTGGAGAAACCGCCGTCCTGCGTACGCGCATCTCACGCTCCGCAATGCAGTCAGGTTCGAGACGCGAGAGGCGGTCAGTATCATCGTCAGAACTAGCAGGAGAGCAACGTCGCATCTAGCTCCATGTATGCGCGCAAGCGGGGACTCGTGACGTCGTGGGAGGTAAGCGAGCACGGACCTTACGGACCTGCTAGGCGCTGCGTCGCCTCGGGAGCCACGAGGGCAAAGAGCACTGAAAGTTGTCCATTGCAAAGAATCTGTACGACGGGCGAGGTGACTCTGTCTACGAAGTACAGGACTCTGTATCAGTGTACAAGAATTTTGATCGTAAGTGTACGCGCGTAAGTAATACAGACACACAGAAGACCAATGCAAAGCACGTTCTGCCGTCCCCAAGAAGTAGAGTATTGAAGGAAGGTGATAATGTAAGGGTGGGGACGGACCCCGAAAGTTCGAAGAGGGGGAAGGAGGACAGCTAAAAGCGGCCCCCGCGAAGCACAACTCGAACGCAGCCAAGAAAACGGTGGTGGTAATACAATGGATGACGGACAAGCGTACAAAAGCGAAGATGAAGGTGGTAATACGGAGGCTGCTCGTCTGATAGATATCGAAAGAAGGTTCGCGCCCTAGACGAGGAGATGGGGTATATCTGTAGATAGTGGAGCTCGTTAACTTCGCCGCGATAAGTGTACAGGAAAGAAGGGTGAACTCACCGAACATAATAAGGCCATGTACGCTAAGCATACAGATGGTGTCGTTCAACGAGCCTCGCCACAGAGCTGCTGTACAGGTGGAGCCCCAGCCACCCGCGGCGAGTTGGTCGGGTTTGCGTATGGATGAGCCGGCATCGACTGGGTGGAATACGACGCTGCGTAGTACGGTTGTTGGGGCTGAGCATACGCGTTCTCATACCCAGCATACTGGGCGGGGTTGTATCCCTCGTATCCAGCGTGCTGCGTGGAATTGTACCCCTCGTACCCGGCGTACTGCGTGGGATCGTACGACGTCCCAGGCGGGTAGTCGACGGCAGAGCTGAAGTCGAGACCCATGGCCGCTGGCTGGGAATACTCCTCCATGGTCGGCAGACCGAAGTGCATTGCGCGGTCAGGGTACGCATCGGGAGCGGCGTGCGTAGCGAGCGGCTCATCGTTGACGTCCATTTCACGCATACCGCCTTGTCCAACGAAGCTCGTCTCCGGGTCCGTGGGGGTGCGCGAGCCATCGTTCGCCGCCGAAGCATTAGTGCTGTTCGGGCCTTCATACTTCTCGAAGTACGTCATGTCCTCCTCGTCTTGGAGGCGTGCCGCGCGACGCTTCGAGACTACAATCGCGGCGATAATGATACCAACGACGACGGCACCGGCAGCAGTGAAAGTTCCCGCAACGGCGCCCTTGTTGTCAAAGAAGCTGAAGCTGGGAAGGATAGGCAAGGACGATTGGTTCGACTCTTGACGTAGACACAGTTAAAAGACAGCACTCACCTCTTCGATGAACTGGCAACTACAGCCCCCGTAGCAGCCGATGAAGACGACACAGACCAAGTGTAAGATGTCGCGGAGTCGTCGGTCGCGAGGGCATCGGTTGTAGCGGTAGCGACCAAAGTAGTTCCTGTTTGGCTGACCAAAGTGACACCGGGCAAAGAGGAAGAGATAGTACTATATAAGCGCAATAAGAATGAGGCTGTCTGCGCTTGTGTAAAGCGAAAAGATCGACTCACGGAATAACCGAGGATGAGGAAGTGGACGAGACGGATGAAGAGGACGAAGAGCTGCTCGTCGAAGAGGAAGATGTAGAGGAGGTCTCCGTCGCAAGAGCAGCAGGGGCAGGTGTCGTCGATGTAGGCGAAGACGAAGGGGTGTGCGTTGTCGAGGTGGACGAAGAAGTGCTCGACGTCGAGGGAGGGGTACGCACGGGAGTGCTGCTGGGAGAAGTCGAAGGGGTTGTCACTTGAGGCGGCGCGGAAGTCGTTGTAGGACTCAGAGGGGACGAGGGGGAGGGGTTGGTGGATGCAGGAGAGGTAGGTGTCGGAGACGCGACATCAACTGGGCTTGGGCTGTCGGCGACACCTGTGCTCTGCGCGGTCACAAGGAGAGACTGGGATGAAAGGAGCGCGAGTAAAAAGAGTGTAAGGGCGCGTGCTGCCGAGAGCGAGCAGCAACGCATCGTGAGAGTGGGAGTGGAGCAGAGCAGAGACGGCGCGGCTGGGCGCGACGAGGAGGAGGACAAGCACGGCGGGGACTAAGCGCCGACTCTGGCGACGTCTGAATCCGTAGCGATCGGTCCACGGCATCTCCCGTCAGTGGCCCATCTTTCTGTTCGTTTCAGCCCCCGCCTCCCACACTATCCAACTGTTTCCATACATACCACCACGGCGACCTGCTCAACATTTACTTTGAATTCATGTGCTCCGTCATCTTCCACGATGCACGTACTTCATTGCGATATGGACACAGGAGACAGATTCTCTGTCAAATTCGCTGGAATGGGACCACACCGAATCCGAAACAAAACATTCCCCATATCAACTTGACTCCCGAGCCCTTCTGTTGGCAGAACATGGCGACCGCGAAGGGCCGACAAGTTTACCCATCCGCATCAAGCAACCCGTACTGACGTAAGAAGTCATGCGACTCCACCTTCTTGCCATCGCTCTCGAGCCGGATGCAGCATTGCACAAGTTTCCCCATCTTGACGTCCTTCTTGAACTCCCCCACGCTCATGTCCGGGTTCCTGTCTCGCAACTCCGCATAAAGAGGCTCTTTGTCCTGTGTGATTATCAGCATAATTCTGTACCAGTGGTGCATTTCTTGGAATTGAAGTACCAACCTCTTTCCCAAGCTTGTGCCACACAGACTCAATTGCGGCATAGGAAAACTTGTGCAATCCAAGATAGAACCAGCCAGAGTTCTAGATAAGAAGTAGACACCATCTGTGAATGAATCGAACAATCACTAATCAGACACTTACCTCCTTGGCGGGGAAACAGAACATGTGCATCTCCTTGCCATCCCCCACCCAGCTCTTGACGTTGTTGACCATGCTCATCTCGCCCCATCCAATCAGATATGTTCCTGATGTGCCGTCAAGGATGACAGGTCGGTAAACGAATACGAGGCCGCCATCTGTACCGTGAATACGCAAGTCATAACCATTCTGGAACTCCAAGCTATGATGGACTCAAGGTTGAGAACAAGCAATGATGAAGCGAGGGGATAACTTGAACATACTTTCCAATGTCAATGACCTACAGGTGTATTTACTTGGTGAGTACTCATCTAGCGATAACTTGAAGAAGAAGTGGCATACAGCATCGTCATCCAGGACCAGTTGCTCTGATATGACGTCGAATGGAATTGGTCCATGCAACACTTCCGCGGTCGAGATTCGGTTCGCAAACTCAAGGTACCACTGGAGCCGTTTCTTGGGCAAACTCGGAGTCCGTGCCCTGGATGGAGTCGCAGGACGCGCCGAAGAGTCCCCCGCAACTTCGCGAGAAGACGGGGAGGTGGGGAACTTGATTCCAGCTGACTCCGACTTCTTGAACTGTTGAGGGCGCAAGCCAACTTGCGTGCTGGCGCCAGACCGTAATGGTCGAACAGTCGACTCCTCGTCAGATTCGGCGGGGATGGTTTCGCGCTTAGGATGCTGCCTGGTCACAGGGGCCGAGACAGTGAATGGCTGGTTGCCGCTCGGCCTAGGGTCGTCGCGGCGGGTTGATTTGGTATTTGAGCCTGTCCGAGGTTTCTGAAAGGACAAAGGCAACCCTCAGCAATGAAGCCATAGACGTGTAAACCCACATACCTCGTGGTCCCTCAAAAGATCTTCGATGACCTTGCGAGCCCGCTCGAGCTTCTTCAACGCGTCGTCTCGAGCGACAATAGCGGCGGCGAGATCAGGCTTCTTCGCCTGCACCTCGCGCTGCAGTTCTGCTTTCTCCAACTCAAGCTGCCGAATTTCCAACAAGCGAGCGAGGTTCGCCGCCTCCAGCTCTTCGACCTTGGATTGGAGCATTCTGGTGCGGTCGTCGGCAGCGGTCGCGGCTTGACGGAGACTGTCTTCAACGCGGCGGACTCCCGCCATAAGCGAAGCGAGCTGTGAACCACCAACGGTCGCCACCCATGGCGCATGCTGAAAGACGGGGAACTGGATGAGGAGCGCACCTCGGTCTGGAGACCCCAAAGGTCGGTCATGGTAGGTGGTCGGGCGGGCGGAGGGTCGCGGCCAGCGAGCGTCATGATATTGTGCGCGGGTCGGTGAGGCTGACAAGTTTACGCGATGGAACCGCGCTCAGGTGAGGCGAAGGAGCCGAAACGGGCGGAATGCCCCAGAGTGCCAGGCGAAGGAAGTGGCGTGGACCGTAAGAGATCGAGCCCCTCGTCCCATCGCTACGCCGGGTTTACGCCATCATGGTTGTCCTAGACTGCCCGAGTTGGCAAGCGGCGATTCGATGGGTGGAATGACCCTTGGAGCTTCTCCTAGCTTCTCATGCCCCCGTACGCTGGCTGTCTCTTCTGTCGGAGAAGGGTGATGGGCACGATAGTATCAGAATCAAGGAGACGGATCATCCACGATCTATCCGATAGAGGATGGAGGCGTTCCATGGGTGTGAGCCAAGTTGAGAGTTGGGACGAGCTTGACATTCCGAGACAAGCGAGTGGGGACCAGCGCTCCGTCCTCCTCGATCGTGCCCTCACGTGGCCGCGACACCACGAAATGCTCGCGGAAGCATTTTGGATCAGTCCACCGTGCTCCGCGTCGTCTCTCCCGAGTCCTCCTTGACCTTGCGTTTTCCTCGAGCTCCGATATTCCACCGCGCGCCCTGCCGCTGCAGCACACAGTCCTAGAAGACCCCCGCCATCCGAACTCACGTCATGGCAGCGCAGAGACTTCTCGTCGACATCCACACCCACGTCTACCTCCCGCGATATGCCGCCTTTCTGCGCAGCCGGACCTCCGTGCCTCGTATCTTCACCCGTGCCTCGCCTGAATCTGGCAAACCCGAGGAACGCCTCCTCATCCTCGACGACGAACCCAGCGGCGGACGGCCTATCGGCTCACAGGTGAGCCGAGCCTCCGCCGTCCGTCCACCTAATCACACACCTGCGTTACGTGCGACTCAATATTGCTTTCGAGGGCGTAGTACTGGGAGCGCGATGAGAAGTTGAAGTTCATGGACCGGCATGCGATCGACGTCTCGCTGGTGAGGTGAGTCCTGCCGCAGCATGCCCCCGCGATTGGCATGCCGCGAATCACGAACCCCACTAACCCACCCATCCCCTTCCAGCTCCGCGAATCCCTGGTTAGACTTCCTCCCCGCATCCACCGCGCATGCCCTCGCGGCAGAACTCAACGATGATCTGGAAACATACTGCTCCACCGGACCTTCTCTTTCCGCCAACCTCAAGCGGCTATACGGCTTCGGCCTGCTCCCGCTAGTCCCGCAAGCGACTACAGAGTCCTTGATCTCAACCGTGGAGCAGGTTGCGTCCCTACCACATCTCAAGGGCGTGATCATGGGCACAAGGGGCGTTGGGAAGGGCTTAGACGATGAAGCGTTAGACCCAGTATGGGCAGCCCTCGAGAAGGCCGGCCTAGTCGTCTTCCTCCATCCACACTACGGTGTTGACAAGAATGCCTGGGGCGAGAAGGCGAACGGGCACGTCCTCCCGCTTGCTCTGGGGTTCCCCTTCGAGACCACCATAGTACGTCCCCTATCTCGCTTCCTCCTACGAACCTTATCGTAGATATGCTCACCTCAGGCAACGACGCGCCTCATCCTATCTGGGGTGTTCGATCGTTACCCCAATCTCCGCGTCCTCCTCGCACACTCCGGCGGTGCGCTCCCCCAACTGTCGTCCCGCCTTGCGTCTTGTGTCGCGCACGATCCTCTCGTCGCCTCGCGTCTGCGGCACGATGCCCGGTATTACCTTGGGAAGCTGTACTTCGACGCCGTTGCGTATGGTTCCGAAGAGCTGGGCTTCGTCAGCGATGTAATCGGGCGCGCAGACAAGTACGTGAGCACAGGGGCCTCTGCTGCGGTATCGAGCGCCAAGGGTACGGATGGGACGGCGAAGAGGAGAGCAGGAGCACAGAGGATGTTGTTCGGCACAGACCATCCGTTCTTCCCGCCATTGGGCGAGACCGAGAAGTGGAAAAGCGTTGTAGAAAACCTTGAGGCCATTGATGGAGTGTATGGGTGGGACGAGGCAGACAAGGATGCAGTGAGGGGCGGCAACGCGTTTGCTCTCTTCAATTTGGGGTCATGAGGAGTGTTGTGGTGCAGACATAGTTATATATACTGAAACGGATTGCAGGTTATCACGACTGCGCCCGATCCGGCTTTTGGATCTTCAGACTGAAGTCTATGTGCTGCACCGATTGGTGCACCACGCTAGTGCTCAATATGTCGACCTCTGCAGG
Organism: Ganoderma sinense ZZ0214-1; assembly: GCA_002760635.1. Lineage (NCBI taxonomy): Eukaryota > Fungi > Basidiomycota > Agaricomycetes > Polyporales > Polyporaceae > Ganoderma > Ganoderma sinense. Next base: position 1,876,130 of record AYKW01000001.1, read on the forward strand.
GAGTGTCAGACGCACAATTCCTTGTGAAGGAGCCACCAGAACGAAATTAGCTCACCGTTTATGGCGCGTTCATGCAGGTTAGTCTCAGTGATGTTCCCGCTGCTCTCAAACAGGAACTTGCGCTTCCCACTCCACTTCTCCCTGAGTCGCCGTGCAACGCCGACCAGCTCCGCGCCTTCGATGTTATCGAGCATAATGATGTCCGCACCCGCGTCGATCGCCTCGTCCGCCTCTTCCTCGGAGCCGACCTCGACTTCCAAGAGGAGGCTGAATCCACCGACTTTGCGCGCCTGCTTGATAGCGTTTGTGATAGAGCCTGGTCAGGTTTATGGTCGATAGACGCAACAGTCGGTGTCGGAGAGATACAAGGGCCACACATGTTGTGTATCGCAGAACCAGAGTGGACATTAAGCACATTCGAATACTCTTGCACAATCACGACAAGCAGAAACGCACCAGAGGACCAGATGTGGTTGTCCTTGAGCATGATCATGCTCGACAGGTCGTGCCTGTGGGGGTCTATGCCCCCCACAAGCATCCCGTACTTCTCCACGAGCCGGAAACCTGGCGTAGTCTTGCGTGTACCCGCAATAACGCCCTCGTAACCGACGCCGCGTGCAAGGTCCTTGATCTTCTTCGATCTAACGCCATGGAGTGGAGAAAACGCAGTTCGTATTGCCAAGAAGTTCAGGGCGAGAGCGGTAGTGCGGAAATAGAGGGACGCACTGTGTCGCAATGCCGGAGCAGCGCGCGAGCATGTTTAGCGCGATGCGCTCGCCGAGGAGAAGGTGCCGCGCCTTGCCTCTAACCGTCGCAACGTGCTTCACTGGCTCAAATGTCTCGCCTTCCTTCATGTGCCACTCTACCCTGTGCAGAGGCACATACATCAGCACTCAAGGTCGTCAAAACTCACGGTGCTGTATGCTGTCATGCCTACGGGCATCCGACACTGATCATAACACCAATCGCGCAGACTGCGAGGCATAGCAGGAGAAGCACTCACTCACAACCCAGCTGTGCGAATACCTCCGTGAAGAAGGGTGCGCCTGCGAGGACCGCTGTCTGTTTGCCTTTGCCAAGGAGGAACGCTTCACGGGGAGCCTCTCCGACCACGAAGCCGCCATAATCGAAGGACGGAGTATCCTCTTGGAGCCATGTTGTGATTTGTGATTTCCAGCTCGGTGGGAGAAGGTGCTCGTAGTTATCAAGGGCGTCCTGTGAGGCCGACATGGTCGCCGTCGAGTTGCAACAGTCCGCTGTTCCGAGACCGCAAAACGCCTCCCTGTTCCGTTATTTAGAAATGCCGGCCCGGAGCACCGGGCATAATCATGCGAGTCGTGGGACTCACCGGAGTTTCGCCCGCCTTGAAAGTTTCCGTCAAACTGACTCAGGTTGGGACATAAATGCATAACTCTCGAAGCTCGGCGTGAGGATGGAGTAGATTGATATATGGACCCTGGCTAACGTGGACCTTTTCCCAAGGAGCAAGGGGCAAAGCAGCCTACCCCTGAGGTCAGAGATAACAACAGCCACAAGTACCGTTCAATGTCCGATAACGTATGTATAGTAATGGGAAGGTAATATGAAGGGAGATCAAAGTGTCGAAATTACAAAATGTTCGTCCCAATGGCGAAAACATAACGGCATCCATTCTGGCCCAATTTGGCCATTTTCAAGCCAGGAAGGCGCCAAGGAGGGCAAGCGCACCAACAAGGCCGTTGCTCATCGCCATAGCGGGCGACGCGCCGTTGCTCTTGGTGGGCGAGGTGGAGGTGTCAGACGTGGTGGGGTTGAGGGCGCTCGCACTGCTGCCCGTCGTCGCGTCCGTCGTCGCCGAGGCAGGCACAGTCCTGCGTGCGAAAGGCACGTCAATTCTCCCCTTCTCCGCGCGAAATCAACCAGGGGTACTCACAGAGTGGCCGAGCCCGCGGTGGCGGAGACCGAGGTCGAGAAGGTGCTCGACGAGGAGGCCACGATGTCGAACTGAGGCGACTGGGCGAGGATGCTGTTGAGGTCCTGGCTGTCCTTGACGAGGTTCACGCGGAAGCCCTTGCCCGCCTTCCAACCACCACTCGGCGGGTTGACGGTGACGTTGCCAAGGCTGCCGCCAACAAGGGCGGCGAGGACTTGGGTAGTAGCAGGCGTTACGTTCTTGGGAGTTGAACGATTAGAGATGCGCCTCGTTGTTTCGAACGAAAAACAGAGCACACCTGGTTGTTGAGAACAATGGTGAAGTTGGCAGGGTCGGTGGAGACCATCTGCCAGACGACAACGTTGGGGCCGCTCGTAGTCCAGCCAGTGGTCGCGTCGGGCTCGATGACCGAGTAGGCGAGGGCCGAGGCGGCGAAGGAGAGGAGGGCGAAGACGGCACGCATGACGGGTGGTGGTGACAGGGAGGGAGTCGGGACGAGAGCAAGAGGGGCGATAAAGAGCGACGGCTGTTCGAAAGAACGTGGGGGATGCGCGACAGGAGGGCGCGGCGAGGGCCAGGTAATTATGAGATCGTGACGGGAAGCGGAAGGACAGTGCAGAAGCAGCTGTCCGGCCAAATACGGCCGGCCCAGGTCTCGTCCTCCGCCGCAAGTCCACGTTCTCCCCAAACACTACACCGCCACAGAAACACATCATTCTTCCAGCTTGAAAACATGCCAAAGACCTCGGTAATTTCATTTCACTTTGTCATGGACCAGGTATACAAGGAATAAGCCGAATGAAGCCAACTACTTGGCTATCAAGTACGCGGACATTGCCAGCTCATCCACCTAAGAAGCTATCCCTTTCGGCGAAGACAGCGCACCGTGGCATCCATCGCCCTCGCTCCGTGCCAGTGACGACTACGAACATGATGTTTCGGGCTACTGTGAACACGACAGACCACAATACTGAGCGGTAGGCAAGCACACACCGTCTGGGTGCCCTCCGGCCCACAGAACTCAACCTACCCGCTGCACATACATTAGATAGGCGGCGGCTCTACCTTGGACAGCAAGCCCTCTGCGTCCATCCACAAATCGGTTTGGCCCCATATACCGATGATTGCAGTTATGACCATCCAGCACGACGTCTCGTCGATCATTGGCAGCTTTGGGGGAAGCTCCTTTGCCACCGGATATTTACGCCGCTCCACGATAAGCTCCATGCATCCTCGCCCCAAGGTCCGTAGCATGCTCGTTTCATCCCCCGATATCCAGTCGTCGACCCTAGACAACAGTGAAAACATCCATCGGCCGTGCGCGTCTGTGATGTCGGTATATGGAAGGCGTCCTTCTTCTGTGCGCACATTTATCCAGTGGCCAAAGTACATCAACAGATGGAGGGCGTATCTCTGGGAACCATGTCAGAGGCAACCAAGTATTGATTAGAGAACGTATTATGTGGCGTACGTGATCTATATGTTGCAGGAGTGCTGGGGTCGGCTCGCGGGCTGAGGAAGCGAGAGGCAACTCGACACTGTTCTCGATCAAGGGCGCGACGTTGGTCGGAGGATCGATCGCCTCTCTCTGGAGCGGGGGATACGCTCCGCCCGCCTCAATACCTGATTGATTGCTTTGCCCTGCTGGTGGTGAGGGGAACATATGTGGCAACGATGTCCCAGTGTCTGGTGCCACGTCGGTCCCATAGAGCTCGCTAACGTCATATGGGAGAGAGATGTCTTCTTGTGGCCCCCCCATGCTCGTCTGCTGCTTCTTCTGCGTGCGTTGCTGCCACCGTGACGGCTTGGGCTGTTTGGTTTTTTTCGGCGGATTCCACTCACTCTCCGGCCGTCCCGCGAGGAACGCCCACCACAGTTCGCGCTCCTTCCTGTCCGGCATGAGCTTTGCGCTAGAGTTAGGGATGTGAACGTGGATAGTGGGCTGGACGGAATTCTATTGGAAACCCGACAAGTATGGTCAGCCCTCCGCGGACAGATGCGGGCAAAGGAACAGGAGAGAGCGGCATGTCGGGGCCGTGTACACGGATGGATAAGCATGCGCACCTTACGGAAATTCTTGAACCGCCGCAGGAACGTCTCGCGCCATTCCTCGGAGGGCAACACATCGCTCCTCCTGTCCTCTCCGACCGCGCCTACGCCCTGCATCGCGGATGCCTCCGGCAGCGGGGGGTCCGGAATTTCGTACGGGTTCACCACGCGGGTGGTATGGGGAAGCAGTCGCGCGTCCCGGCTGTAGCGCGAAGAACATTATTAGCAAACCTTGTCCGTCCCATCGCGGCTCTCTCGAACGACCGCGACATACGAACGATGCTTACCGGACGGTGAACAGGTATTGCATGCCGTCCATAGGCACGCCATCGAAGGTATCCGGGAGGTTCGCGACCGGGAGCACCTGGCGTCCGAGCATGGGCTCCTCTTCGTCCTCGTCCTCGTCCAGTTCGTCCGCCTTGCGTTTCGTGGCAAAAGCGGGGAGTGACATGGCAGTTGAACTGACACTTGCTGTGGAGTGTTGTGGGGTAGACGACAGTCCGTGTGGACAGGAAGCAGAGAAAGACTCGGGCTCGGGAAGAGTTGAGACCGGCTCGAGGGAGACGGCAGGAGGAAAGGCGACATCATCAGACGCGCACCGACTATGTTATGGGCGCTTACGCGTTCTTGGAACCTATGTAATAATGCCACACCGCTGCGAGGCACGGTTTCCCTCTTTCCTCGCTTCGTTCCAACCTCTTAGACACTCAGAATCTCTGAAAACGGCCTGAAATCCAATACCGACCGATCGAGGCGTCCACTAGAGTTGCTAGGATGGAGGGTTTTGAAGAAGACATTGATCTGGAGACCGCCCAAGCTGAGGTGGACAGGTCAATGGCCTTCGTAGACAGCCTCGTCTCGGGTTGGATGAAGGAGTACAAGGGGAAACTTCCATCCGCTGCATCCCGCGGTGAACCCGAATTTGACATTGACGAGTACATGCGCAGACCTCCACGGTACGTTCGGCCACATTCGACGTGAAGTAAAGCAATGTTCATTAAGTACCGTCTACCCTCAGTTTAGGCCTTGGAGCCTCTGTCCCATCTTCATCAAGCATCCACAGTCACGAGGCCTCGAAGCTTAGGGGTAAGCTTGTGGGAACCGGGAAAAAACGCGCCAGGGAAGACGAAGACCCTACCCCTGGCCCGAGTGCCATAGTCATCTCGGACGATGAGGATGAAAGCCGAGCAAGAGTTATCACTAAGAAAAGGCGCCCCGACCCATTCGCTCTCAAGCCAAAGCAGAGGGCTAGGGTGGATCCTCCTCTGTCTCAGCCCGCACCTGCCCCCGCGGAGGCAGCTGCATCCCCTTCCAAACCTAAACCGACCAGCAAAATCTCGGATGTTGAGGAGATCTCCCGCCCCGACGTTCTTCATCCCTCGGATGGCATGTCCCCCTTGACATTGAAGAAACGGAAGAAGAAGAAGAAGCACAAGGCTAAGGCAGGAGTGGAGCCCGACCATTCTATGGAGATCGACGAGCCGCGGTCGGATCCTCCCTCCCCATCCCATCTCCCAGAGCAGTCGCATCCAAAATCTTCGTCTCAGGGCAACGCAGGCTCCGCGGCCTCACAACCCGCACCGTCAAAGCCCGAAAAGCGAAAACGAGAAGTCATCGTCATTAAGGATACCCCGCCTCCGGAGCCACCTCAGCCCCAATCTTTGCTCGGGGCCGCACTGTCAACGGCGAAGTCATTCTTTAGCAGTAAGTTCCGCGATCACTCCCTATCCCCCAACGGCACGCTCCTGCGTGCCGCATTGCCAACGCACGGCTGATGGATAGAACCCGCAGAAGCCATGTCTTCTCATAGCTCCATTGCGTCCCCAAATAGTGCGAGCGCGCAAACCTCACCCGCCCGGCCCCAACCCGCCAAACCGGTACCACCGCCGTCTCCTCAACGTTTGGATCCATTTGGAAACCCGCTATTGAATCTAGAGGGGCCCCCACCAGATGTCGGGGACGAGGCCGTGGGATCAGCGAAGAAGAAGCGGAAGAGGCGGAAGAAAAAGAAGCACGTAACGACGGACCCAGATACAGTAATGGGAGTGATAGATGTCGACGCGGATAACGAGGACTAAGTTCGAAGTTTACTTGTCGTCTCCTCACTTGCCGTCTTTCCCTTCGGGGGGCAGGATGGGCAGCTGACGATACTCTACACTGTTATCGTCGGATGTCTGCCGGAGACCTGATTGCCGCAGCCGTACTGTTTTGGATATAGTCTCGCTGGATGTAAGCCTCGGAGGTTGGGCTCATTCACGGGCAACCAATGCCACGTGGGTGACAGAGGCGTTACCCTCGTGTGACACCCCGTTATCCTTCCAAACTCGGATAGTCAAGTCTCCATGAAGCGCGCAAGGCCCCAATGCGCGCACTTAAGTAAGACTGCGTTGAGGACTATGCAGATCGCTTGTAAAAGTGTATGTACTAGCTAAATACTAAGAGCATTGCATTTCCCTACTTCTATAGACAGGCCACAGCTTTGCCTGGTTCCGAGAGACTCACGTTTACCTCCTCCGGTCCAATGGTCCATCCACGGCGGGGAGTCCGGGGCTGACCGCTTCCGACTCGGAGGTGCCATGTAGTAGCCCTCCTAGGTTTCGCAGACGCCTGTGCCCCTTTTTCAGGGGCATAACGTCTGGCTCGGACACCAAGGCAGCCTCCGCCGTACACAGAGAGAGGCAGGATGGACAACACGATGGTGGAGGCGAGACACGGCTTGCGGTGAACTCGCGACGCGAGCACGATTTGGCTGGTCAGATTTGATTATTGCATTATTTTGATAGCGGGCGGTTAGCGCTGAGCTACACTCGCTCGCAACCCTTCATAAACTATCTCCTCCTTCCTCTCGCCCTAAATGCGAAATCTGGCCGCAACAAAATATACAGCTTTGTGGGCCTCAAACTTTTCGCGGGCCTATTTTTAAACGGAGATGATTGAAAGATGTAGATAGGTTTACAAGCCGAATGTCACCCCAAAGTCACAGGCGCCCCACGTGGCATTGGTTGCCCGTGAATGAGCCCAACCTTAGTCCTGCCTTAGTCTGTCAAGTAGTTCTCGTTGCTCTTGTTACAAGTTTCCCCGCGCAAATGTACGAACAGAACCAGAGCATCACATTACATAGCAAGCATAATACATAGCGACAGTCAGTATGGTGATATCGTACAGCAAGGCAAAGCATATAACAACTTCGTGTCATAACTTAACGTCGTCAGTCCGGATCCGTAATATCTCGCCAAAAGTCCGCTCATCTATGCCACCACCGGTTCTTGTTCAGAGCACCGTCAATCTTGATGGCCAAGGCTTCGGTTTTGCGCTGCTTCTTGCGCCTACGTCGCTCCCTACGCCGCTCCTTCTCAGCATGTTCCCGCAGTTTCATCCCTTTCTCCCGCACACGATGACTCCTAGTGAGGACACCAGCCAAGTAGGTGCCGTGGCCGTGGTGGTGAGGCTTAACGCGATGATGGAAGTGTAGACACGGATGACGGCCGTGCTTCTCGCGGTAATCGCGGCGGTCGCGTTGATCTCGGTGGTGTCTATCGTCGCGACGACTGTGCGAGCGGTGGTCACGGTGGCGGTCGTCTCGGCGGTCGTCGTGATGGGAGCGCGAGCGGGAACTGGCATGGCCGTGGCCACGGGTGCCGCGTCTGGGGAAGATCCAGAAGACGCTGCCTTTGGGGCGACCGCGGAATTGCTCAGGATGCTGCTTCCTGAACTTGCGAATGGCGGCAGCGTCGCGCATCTCGCGCATACCCGCACGGCGGGTGGCCTCGTTGCCCGAAAGCGTGCCGCGTAACTTGACGAGCCAGCCGTGTATGGTCGAGGCCTTGCGGGGATAGCGGCGGTGGGCTCTCTCCGTCGCCTGTGTGCAAGTCGCGGATGGGTGAGCAATTGAACGGGGCCTGGGATGATGGATGGCGCGAGATAGCAAGCTAGACGACGTACCGAGTCCCATTCGATGGGGCCTACACCGAGCATGTCTGGATGAACCGATTGTGAATGAGAGGGGGCGGCCATCGTGTGAAGGAGTCTTTTATAACCAGTGTCCAGTGTCCACGCCGAGGATCGTCAGATTCAGAGTCAACGCCAGGCGGAACAAGGACCAAACTTAGATGAACCCCATCCCCTTCCTCTCGCGCCCGTCACGGTGCACGTGAGCTCGAGTGACACGCCCGCAACACGCTCGCGCCTCAACACGCGTCCTCCGCTCGCCTTCCGGGAGGTGGGCGGTGGCTCCGCCCGCCTTCGCGCGGAAAGCCGTGTCTTGTGCAATGCCTTCGGCCTCTTGACTGCGAGTTTCACCTCCATGCGTTCGTGGTGTGTTATCAAGCCCCTGATGTCGCCGGCCACTCCAGTGCTTACTTTTACATCGTTATGGCAATTGATTCCAGTGCCCTGCCAATTTTCAGAGGTGCGAACGACCCTGTCCCGCCTGACGTTACACTAAGACTTGTCAAGGTTGTCTATATGCCAACGCTCGTAGGCAAATGTAGCGGTGAGACAGGTGAAGAGCACAAGCGTCGTCAGGTTTAAATTTTCTCCGCCACATTTCCGATTGTTTCCAAGTTCTCAGTGACCGAAAAAGATGATGCGGACGAGGTACTGCTCTCGTATGACATGAGCATTGAGACCAGCGCGATTCCCGACCATCCAAGCAGTTACGAAGGCGACCAAGCCCCACCACTCTCAAAGGGCGGTTCGGGTTGCCACGTGTGTCTGACAGACGTCCCTGTTTGGCACCCGACGCCCCGCCTGGGCCGTTCTCGCGCCCGACCACCTAGCCTGGGCAGACCGATGCGCTCACGGAATCCACAATCTCGACTTTACTCAACCCGCAGTCGCCAGCGTGCCTGTCAATTTGACCCTGATTCTTCCGAATGACGCCTATGCGCCGACCCCGCTCTTAAAGAGTCCATGCGGAAGGGCTTTAAGATGTCCGACCTCTCTCGTGTTGCCGAGCACCTGGCTCGAGAGGCCTTTCCCCCACAGCCAACTCATCAACTTCCCGTCCACACCTCCTGTTTTCCATCATGGAAAAGCGCTTCGCCACACTCAGTGTAGATTCGTCGCCCGAGACACTCGTGTGCCCATTTGCCGAGCATTCCAAACCCGCCTCTCTCAACTCCTCCACCTCCCGTTCCGAGTCTCCCACGGCAACGGAGCGCTCCCATACCCCCCTCCACTCAGCTTCCTCGCATACCGACTACGAGCCGCCGATGCAATGCCCCATCTTTACCCAGGAGGTTGACCCCCTTCTCATCAAAACATCGCTCGAGGATCGAGTCGCATATCTCACCGACTTCTTGGGCTTCACTTCTCGAGACGCCGAGCTTATAAGCAAAATAGCGCCTACCGTCAACGAGGTCATCCCGTCCATGGTGGATGGCATGTACGCCAAAATGTTCGAGTTTGACATCACCAAGAAGATATTCTTGACCCGGAATCAGGTGCGCACGTTTCGATCTCTCTGCTGAGTCCGAAAACACCCCGATAACCAGTGTGACAGGGTTTTGACGGTCCCTTGCCCCAGACGCTAGAGGAGTTGACGTTGGACAGCGCACAGATCGTGTTCCGGAAGGTGCGGTAGCGTGCATTGCGGCGATAACAACCCGTCTGGGCCGGAGCTGACGTCCATACTTGTGGCAGGTCTTCATGAAGGCCTGGGCGCGGCGCGTCCTTACGGCTGACTACAGGAACGGCAAGACGTGGGCGTACATGGACAAGGTTGGGATCATGCACACCGGTGCCTCCCCATTTAAGCACCAGCGCACGATGGGCATCGCGCCGCTCAACGTCCCATGTAAGACTCGTTGTCCCCCTTCCCTTCGGCGCAGTCTAACTGCCGTGATTTACAGACCGCGACATCGCGCTGATGCTGGGGTGGGTTCAGTCCGCGCTGCACTCTGCCATTCTTAATATTCCGGACACCACCGTCTCGGCTGCGGATAAGATCGAGGCCGTTGTGGCCATCAACAAGGTACGGTATCTCGATGGCTTTCTCCGCGACGTATGCGGCGTTGCTGACTTGCCCTGGCCTATTAAGGTTCTTTGGATCCAGAACGATCTGTTCTCTCGCCACTACATCGGCGATTGAGTTCCATGACTGAATGCACTAACTCACAACCTACCGCCTCAGAGTGTCATTACACGGAGTAAGCCTTTCGTCTAACCTTGTCGATGAATCTTGCCTAACGTGGATCCGTTTGCTCAAGCTCGTCGATAAGATTCGTTGCCTGTTTGCATTGATTGTAGCACCTTTAGCAGTATTATTAATTCGTGACAGTAGCGATGTGTCTTGTACACCACTCTTCTCATGTAATCATCCCCGAAGCAGATCTTATGAACGCGATATTGTTTAGGCCCATTATGACAGCGTGTATCAGTCTGGTAGCCGTGGCCGCCTAGCTACCGGGAGGAAGCCCTCCGGAGGGTTGTGTGGCGCGATTGCCTGATTTAGTAAGTACCTTGAAGAAGCCGGCACCGCATCCGAATATAGCCGAACAGCCCTTTGCCAGCTACGCCTTCCTCGGCTTGCTGCATGCACTATCCACCTGAAGGCAATGCACCGAGTTAGTAGCCTCGACAATCATACCGCGGCGGTAGATGTCTTCCGCGATGTGGCGAGAGGTACTCTCGCACCGACTCGGCAGTTGAGACATAATTCATAACATGAGGCGAAACCCAGAATGCCTCGCGGCCACACAAGGATTCCAAAGCAGTACCCCAAAGCATGCCACATCCCGAGCGTGTCCACATACCCCGGGGATGCATATTCATGGATCTCGGTTGCCATATATCCCTCAGGTACGGATTCCGTCAGGGGGCGTATTTGGTGAGACACGGCCACTCGGGCTGCTATCAACGAAAACAAGCATCAGCAAGCTCAAGCACGGACATCGAGCAGCCATATTCCCGGGCGCGGGGAAGATCTGGGGATCTGAGATGGCCTAGGGTTGGGATTGGCGAAAGTGGCAGGCGATGACAGAAAGCGGTGAGGATGGTCGAGTGGGGCCAAACGAATTCGAAGGACGTAAAAATGGACTACGCAGACAGAGTCGGTAGCGTCTATATGACGACTCGTGCGAAGCTGCTGGAACGTTATTGTGATGCTAAATGCGTCGCGCAGGAAAAGCGCATGGGCTCTGTACCGCCAGTTCGCCAACATGGCGGGCAGGAGGACGATGGTTGAGAACGTTGGCATGGCATTGCGAGTGATAGGCTGAGTATGTCCGAGGAGAAGGAGCGTACGAGACGGAGTGTGGACACCGCACACTACAGCTTCAGACGCAAAGTGGCTTGCGGAGGGCAAGGTGTGGCAGGCAATGACGTCGGTGCTTGGCTTGGGACGACGTCGCGCTACACACGCTGGCGCTAAACTGCGGGTTGCCCTCGCCGGCGTCTGTTCGGCGTCCTGCTTTCAAGGTTTGGCTGTGCCCGGCTCACCGCCTCTCTTTCAGTTACCGCTATGACGCGAGTCCTGTTTCCGGCTCTGCGTTCGCCGCGAATGAGCCTCGGGGGCGCGTCCGGCGGGGCGTGCTCTACAAACCGCCGGGTGCTAGCATACAAAACCCACCAGCCTGCGATGGCCCACTGTCCAGTCGACCGCAGCGGTTCGTTGACAAGAGGCAGCCGCACAACGCGACAAGGATGGTTTGGAGAAACATCAACACCGTCATCGAGGGCAAGCTCTTTTTGGGCACGTAAGTCGTCACTCGCACCGCATGCACTGACAGGGCTTCTCTAATGGAACGTTCTCTCCTGCTTTCCCCACCCCCAGGATCGACGCTGCCATTTCTCCGAGGACCCTTGCAGACCGACGCATAACACATATCGTCTCCATCGGATCGGAGCCTATCCCCGCGGACAACCCTGCATCCGGGATCCGCCATCTCCGCATTCGCGTTGAGGACGTCGATTACGCCGACCTCCTGATCCATCTCCCTAGTGCATGTCGTTTCATCCACGACGCTATCAACTCGGGCGGGGTGGTGCTCGTGCACTGTGTGCAGGGCCTATCACGCAGCGCTACCGTCGTTGCCGCGTACTGTACGTTTCCCCTCGCCCCTACGTCGATCATAGGCTAACTCCGTGTTTCTTATGCAGTGATGTACTCTCGGCGCGTCGGAGCCAGCGAAGCCATGGAGATTGTCCGCAGAGGTATTTGACCCTCTCGTTGACGCGATGTGGGCCATCACTCACTTGACCACAGCACGCGAACAGGTCTGGATAATACCCGGCTTCCAAGTGCGTTGAACAGACTCTTTTGACTCGCGGACACCCATCTGACCAGATCTGTAACAGGAACAACTCGTTCTGTTTGGCCTCTGCCAATATAATCCGACCCCCAACGATGGGATCTACTTTAAGTGGCGCCAAAAGATCGACCGTTATCTACAGTCTCAAGGACAGAGTCGCCGATGAATGTCCCCCCACTAGAACATAGAACATCGCTAATCCTGAGAAGACCTGCACCGGTACCCCGTTATCCGAACAAAGAAGACATTCGCCTTCCATTCTAGACATCTCAGATCTCAATGACCCCCCCCCACTGTCTACCATTCGCATTGTTGTATGTTGTACGATAGTATTAGCGGCCACCAGTCGTGTGGCTCGTACTGCCCATACCCTAATCGCCGTAGTAGCCTGGATCGTCTCCCTGCTTTCTTACGTTATGTAATCCAACTCGCTCGCTTCGCTCTACCTCTTCATCTGCGACAGCACGTAGTGGCTCGCCGTTTGCCTTCGTCGATCAGCGTTCCTACATTTATGTAAGCGCCATGACGTTGTTCTGCGTGCTCCACCGCCCTTGAACGTTTGAACGCTCGACTCATCGTGGTCTTAGCCGCTTCCTGCGTGTTCCCATTCCTCGACATTCTCTTACACTTCTTACACTATTCGCTTCTTACTCGCTGCTCTACACACATGCTTGTGAATACAGCTTCTGCAGCGGCACGCATTACGGCCCTAGGTGCGTCGTGTCACACATCCGTCGGGAACATTGTGTGGCAACTGACTTTCCATGTCAAGTGGTCCGAGTCAAGACCTTTTTCAAACATGCTAAGCGCAAAGTAGTTAAGGTGAAGGACGGTGACAAGTCTGTCTGGGCTGTAGACGACATATATTACGACGAATGGGTTTCCAACTTTGGCTCAAGCGGTAGACACAACACTGTTAATGTTGTTACCCAGGGCTTTTCACATCGTCAAGGCTTTCATAGAGCTTGGCACTCACAATACGGTAGAGTTTGTTCAGGCATTGTACGCGATATTTTCATCCTTTTGCGAGACTCAGTTGCTAACCTCGGACCTCGCCAGCACGAACACGCATGTACCAGCACCATAATGGGTTGCGGTCGTTCCGACACTCTCATTGATTGGTTTGGCACAGAAGAACTGAAGCGTGTTGTCGGTGGGGAACGGTGGTGGCAAGTCCGTGGACTGGACTGGATCGACGAGGAGTGAGAAAGAATTCCTCGAGGATACCCCGCGTCCCCAATGACGTAGAGCAAACCGGCGATGAGAAGACAATTCATCAAATGGAGTCTCTCGATAGGGTGATGGTACGTGTTTCTCACATGTGTATGCAGCTCGCTCATAAGCGGTCGTCGTTCCGAAGCTTTACGTGCACGGAGGTAAGTGCTAGCGCCTCCTGTGTTCCCTTGGTGCGGGTGAATGCTCATCGCAAACAGGCGCCTTCTTCTGGGGATCAATTAGTACGCCGATGCACGTTTTCAAATTTCGAGCAGCAGTGCACAGACACACATCGCTACCAAGTATGTAATCCGGTATGGTGGGTGGACCATGACGTCATCGAGGTGGTCGGTTCGGTGACACAGCCACCTCAACACAGCCAAGAAGTTTGGAGGTCGGGTGTTTTCCGTCAACTATCGGTACGTTCCGGTCGACTCCTCGTGGGGACGCAACCTGACACTAGGCCCTGGCCGTGTCCGCTCCAAGATGTGTTGGCAGCTTGTAAGTTTGGCATGTTCGCCTTCTAGCAGGGAATCCCTTATGTCTCGCCACTCACTTTCGCTTAGACTCCTACTTGACGAACCCTCCGCCCGGAGCAGTCCACAAGGCTGTTCAGTCCGCGAAACTCGTCTTGGCTGGCGACCCAGCAGTCGCGGGTTTATGTCTCCGTGTTAACTGTTCTTAGAGACCTTGGTCTTCCGCTCCCGGTGGGAGCGGTCCTGATCAGCCCATGGGTTGATCTTACCTACCCATAGTTTTCTGAGTGTTATGACGAACGCCACAACCGTCAGTTCCCAGTATCACACTATATTGGCGGATTTGTCCACAGCGAAGCTCACGTCTGGCTCTTAGGATATCATACCACCCCACGGATCCATTCACAAACCCTCTACCTTGTGGCTCGTTCATCCGAAACCAGAAGGCGGCTATACACGCGTGATACCCACCAGGACGAAACCGCCACCGCAGCCCGGTCGTGCTGATAAGTTGAAGCCCCCCATTCAAGAAGCCGGGGAGAGCGCCTCCAACAGAGTCCTTACCCCGGCACTCTTCGGAACTCGAGGATGTCCCGGCGGGCCGGAGATCCCCACTCAGACGGAGATGCAGCAGGCACAGGATGACGTCGACGTTCCAGTGGGGCATGACGACTACAGTGCTTCGACGACGGAAGCCCGTCCCACCGACGCCGAGCCCCAAGGTCGGAGACTCCGCAGCTAAGCATAGCGCTGACGTGGCTCTGGAGTCCTGGGAACCGAAGCCGCCGAAAAGTGTTGATGGAGAATCCTAATACCACGCCGTGGGAACTGCGGGCGCAGATCCAGCTGTACGCAACAACCGAGTATGCCATCGTCTCGCCTCGTCTCGCCCGAAGGCGATGATATGGCCCACTCAGCTAACGCGACGACACAGGCAACTCCCATCCACTCGTTTCGCCAGTTCTACAGTCCTCGCTCGGGAACCTGTGTCCAATGTACATCTTGGCAGGGGACTGCGAATGCCTCAAAGATGAGATCATCTACCTTGCACACAAGGCAGCAAATCCGAAAGTCTATCCCGTAAGAGAGAGTGTCCTACGAGAATGACATCGGCAAAAGGAGAATGGCGAGAAGTTCCACACCCCCACCAAGGTAAGTCTTAAAGTAGGCTTTGAAGGTGGCGACTGTTCCCATTCCTTGCTCTGCATCTAGGTCCACCTTCAAGTCTTCGATGGTCAGTCTCCTTAACACTGTTGTGCTCCCATTATCATTGACAAGTAATGTCTTGTAGACCTGTGCCATGTGTTGACTGTCTTCACATTTACCGAACCTGCAAGTACCCAGCAGTCTGGTCCCATATATGCATTTATTTACTTCAAACAATATAGGGTGAGTATGCCTACCGCTGGATCGCTGACTTCGTCAAGCATGTCATAGACTGTCCCGAAGAGGGACTGCGCTGTCATGGCTCCTCTGACTTGGACAAGTCTTCTTCACAAGATCATAAACAGGATGATGTTCAGGTACACCCATCCAACGTACCCGAGGCAGAGGACAATGTCAATACCGGACCGGCAGCAACGGGATCACGGCAAGAACTACAGGTCAGCAACTGTGTGGGTGACAAAAGTGTTAGTATCTTACGATGGTGTTCTACAGTGCGTTCTCCTCACTGATGTGTGGCTGGACAGGCCGAGCCCATCATCTTTATCAGAGAGCGTGTAAACCCTTTAGGAAAAGTGCGTCCGATGGAGCCTCCTGACCAGCTGCTGGCACTCCGGATACCCCCGAGTGAAATCGGGCTCATCAAGGAGGGGCCTGTCCGACGATGGCTTGCCGGACAGGAGGCATGGGACAAACGCTTCTAGACCCGGGCGAGCACAGTACTACGCAAACGAAGGCGGTACGAAGCGAAATGGACGAAGCTCCTAGAGCATGCTAGGCAAGAGGGCCTTTTCGGTGAGGCACCATTGCGGTCAACGGCTTCCGTGGTGTCTGTGGGTGGGGCCATCGAGCTCCACAGGAGATGGGGTGCGTTCCTGGCTGGTTGTCACACTGTCATATCTTAAATACTTAGCCCACGGCTTCCGTCAGGGCCTCTGGACCTTGAGAACGAGACCCCACCACCAAGTGCGATTGTCGGGAGGAAGGACACGGTAAGTTGACCAGTCGCCAGTTTGTGGATATTCTATCTCTCTGACTCCTCACATATCACAGCGTGAGGCTGTCGCGCTTCTCAAGAAGGTGATATATCACAGTGCACCCCCAACTCACCAACAGGTGCCGAAGTTGAAGACGACGGATGTCATACGCGCGGCGCTCAGCCCCAATGACTCGGCCCTCAAAGCACCACCCCAGTCGGTCTCGGAGCAGCAGACTCGGATGCGAATCTCGTCTGTGTACGGCCTCGAGATGTGGCAGTCAATCGTAGAGTGCCCCCCCACGAGTCATTTCATGTACTGAATTCAATTCTGTTTGTCTCATCATTTTCTGAACAGATGGTTCACGCGCAAGAGTTCGGAGAAGGTGGCCCGCGGCGGACAGCAGGCCGTGTCTACCCTTCGCTCGACAGTCGACAAGGTTACTCCTACTGCCAGCCCACCGAGCGATTAGTCTCATGCCGTCTACTCCGAACAATGATCGGCAAGCGTTCATTCCACTTAGGTAATTACCTGCATTCACTGAGCGCAAGACTCAGCAGTCTTGCTTCCAGGGGTCGCATTGGATGGTTTCACGACTTGTACCTAGCGCTTGTTTTGGTGCCCGTCGACCCCGAAGGTTCTTGTTTCTCCCCGAGCGTCTTTACTGACATTCAAAGACGGTACCGCGCTTCCTCCAGAATGACTCTGCCGGCTAAGTAACTGTGAGCTGTCTACTTGACGATACGAATCCATCCCAGAAAATTGCACCAGACGTGGTGCTACGGCAGGTCTCACGTTACTCTACCCGAATCATTAGTGGAATGCAAAGGGACCAACGTAGACAGATATTATAGAACACAGCGAAGGTTATGAGATGAGACCGAAACGGCCACGATGCACGCGAGACTGGCTAGGAGTGACCGGGAAGTGCGGGGTTCTTGGCCTGTTCTGGGCTCGCTTTCACTGCACGGCGTTCGCGTAGACGAATGGATTTTGTCAGATACAATGCGGGTTGTGCATGGTGCTCGATCGATTGAAGTGAAGGGCTGCGCACGGACCCCAGCCAGGCAATTCACGGGTGGGAAATGATGTGTCAGCATGCATGCTGCCTTTCTTAACTAAACCCTCCACCCCCACCACTTCCGCGTCGTCCTTCGACCTCTTCCTCTGCCCGCTCCAGTTCCTCTTGTAAGTGGTCAATGACGTGTCAGATCATCCGTAGAGTCTTGACAATATCCCGCAGTTCTTCGTTGTTTGTCGAAAAGATGCGTGAAGTCATCTCCGTCCACGTTGGCCAGGCCGGTGTCCAGATCGGCAATGCCTGCTGTGAGTTGTCGCTCCAATTCCCATCCCTCTTTCTATGCTGTCATCGACGATCCATCCGATCGACGCGTCGTCTGGTTGTTTTGGCAACCGGTCATTTAATGCCTGCGGAGATATTGATGGTAATTTTCCCCCACTTCCAGGGGAACTCTACACTGTCGAGCACGGCCTTGGCGTACGTTCCTACTGGTGTATATCGTTCGTTCGGGCCTCTCTCTGACAACAATTTTAGCCCGATGGTCGCCTTCTGGATGGCTCCCCGTCGGCCCACGATGATGGCTTCAGCACCTTTTTCTCGGAGACCTCTTCCGGCAAGCACGTGCCTCGGTCACTTTATGTCGACCTTGAGCCCAACGTCATCGATGAGGTTCGGAACGGCCCCTACAGGAGTCTCTTCCATCCCGAGACTCTTGTGACGGGCAAGGAAGATGCTGCCAGCAACTGTGAGTGCAAATTTGTCGGCTATGATGGCATTGTCATAAACCTCGTGTCGTCAGACGCTCGTGGCCACTACACCATCGGCAAGGAGCAGATCGACCTTGTCATGGACAAGATTCGCAGGCTGGCCGACAACTGCAATGGTCTGCAGGGCTTCTTCGTCTTCCACTCGTTCGGCGGTGGTACTGGTTCTGGTTTCGGCGCCCTCGTTCTTGAGCGTCTTTCCACCGACTACGGCAAGAAGTCGAAGCTCGAGTTCAGCGTGTACCCCGCTCCGACGATGGCCAACTCTGTTGTTGAGCCGTACAATTCCGTTTTGACGACCCACACCACCCTCGAGCACTCCGACTGCTCCTTCATGGTCGACAATGAGGCTATCTACGACATCTGCAAGAAGCGCCTCAACATCACCTCCCCAAGCTTCACCAACCTCAACCGTCTCATTGCTCAAGTCGTCTCCTCTATCACGGCTTCTCTTCGTTTCGATGGTTCCCTTAACGTCGACCTGAACGAGTTCCAGACTAACCTGGTTCCGTACGTATACGTGACGCGTTCTAGGGCACAGTGCATGATAACTGACACGTTTGGGTAGCTTCCCTCGTATCCACTTCCCTCTTGCCACCTTTGCACCTATCATCTCCGCGGAGAAGGCCCATCATGAGCAGAACTCGGTCATCGACATGACCTTCTCCTGTTTCGAGGCTGGTAACCAAATGGTCAAGTGTGATCCCCGTGAGGGCAAGTACAGTACGTCAGGCTTTCCTTAATTCCTGTGAGTTTTTTTTACTAATTGCCAACTTCAGTGGCTTGCGCTCTCCTCTACCGTGGAGACGTCGTCCCCAAGGACACGAATGCTGCAGTCAGTCTCATCAAGACGAAGAGGACCATCCAGTTCGTTGACTGGTGCCCTACCGGCTTCAAGCTCGGTATCTGCAATGAACCCCCCGCGCACATCCCTGGCGGTGACCTCGCAAAGGTTACTCGTAGCTTGTGCATGCTTTCCAACACGACCGCCATCTCGACCGCGTGGAGCCGCCTCGACCACAAGTTCGATCTCTTGTACTCGAAGCGTGCCTTCGTCCACTGGTATGTTGGGGAGGGTATGGAGGAGGGTGAGTTCTCTGAGGCCCGCGAGGACTTGGCGGCTCTCGAGAAGGACTACGAGGAGGTCGGCATTGACTCGGCTGAGGCTGAGGAGACCGGCGAGTACTAAGTGCATCGGTACTGGTTCCTCATTTGCTTTTGCTTTGCTCTCCGCGGCCCACCTCGTAGCTGGTTTTCTCGTTCACCCCCATCACGAATTCACGCATAGTATATGTCCATACCGATATCCCTCCGCTTGCTCTCGTCCAAGTCCAGCATACCCAATCATACCATCCTTATATTTCGTTGTAATCCCGGAAACCATTAGATGGCAGGAAAATGGAAGGCAGGCTATTTGCACGGACGAGAGTGCGGCGGAAGATGCCGAGAGTGGGCTGATGTTGGGGCACGCGTGGACAGCAGGCGCCGGTCTCAGTGTTGGAAGCGATAATAGGGCACAACACGGTAAACGTTGTCGCGGCCCCCCCTTTCGACCGAACTCCCATCTTCCCTATATCGTCCCTGTCGTTATGCGTGAAGTCATCTCCTTGCACGTCGGTCAGGCCGGTGTCCAGATCGGTAATGCATGCTGTAAGTCCCCTCCAACTCTTATCTCGCGTTTTTTCGCTTACTAGCTAGGGTACAGGGGAGCTTTACACGCTCGAGCACGGACTGAACGTACGCGTCTTCCTCTAGCTTCTCCCGATGGACGCTTGACATCCTTACGCTATCGCGAATAGCCTGACGGCCGTCCATCTGAAGATTCCAAGACCAGCAGCGATGGCGGCTTTTCCACTTTCTTCTCCGAGACCGGCTCGGGCAAGTACGTTCCCCGCTCCCTCTATATCGACCTCGAGCCTGGCGCCATCGATGAAGTCAAGTGCGGTCCATACCGGTCTCTCTTCCACCCCGAGACCATGATTTCCGGGAAGGAGGACGCGGCCAACAACTGTGAGTCCTTGTTGAACGCCGTCTCGTGCCCCAACCCTGACCAGACGCGTCGTGATGCAGACGCTCGTGGCCACTACACTGTTGGCAAGGAGTTGATTGACCCTGTTATGGACAAAATCCGCCGTCTCGCCGACAACTGCACGGGTCTGCAGGGCTTCTTCGTCTTCCACTCGTTCGGCGGTGGAACCGGCTCCGGCTTCGGTGCCCTGCTCATGGAGCGTCTGGCTAACGACTACGGCAAGAAGTCGAAGCTCGAGTTCTGTGTCTATCCTGCGCCCCAGCTGTCGAGCTCGATCGTCGAGCCCTATAACTCCGTCTTGACGACGCACACGACCCTCGAGCACTCCGACTGCTCGTTCATGGTACGTGACTCCCACGCCTGGAGTCCAGAACGACGCGTCTAATTGTGCAAACCGTTAATAATCAGGTCGACAACGAGGCGATCTTCGACATCTGCAAGACCAAGCTCAACGTCGCGCAGCCCAGCTTCACGAACCTTAACCGCCTCATCGCCCAGGTCGTTTCCTCCATCACGGCGTCCCTCCGCTTCGATGGCTCCCTGAACGTCGACCTGAACGAGTTCCAGACCAACCTCGTGCCCTTCCCCCGCATCCACTTCCCCGTCGCGTCGTTCGCGCCCTTGCTCTCTGCGGACAAGGCGCACCATGAGCAGAACTCCGTCTCGGAGATGACGTTCTCGTGCTTCGAGCCCGGTAACCAGATGGTCAAGTGTGACCCCCGCGAGGGCAAGTACATGGCCTGCTGCTTGCTCTACCGCGGCGACGTTGTCCCCAAGGACACCTCCGCTGCTGTCGCGAGCATCAAGACTAAGAAGACGATTCAGTTCGTCGACTGGTGCTTGACTGGCTTCAAAGTACGTGACTTCATGTGTATGCCCAATGGCCAAAACGCTGATTGCCCATCCGTGTACCACAGCTTGGTATCTGCAATGAGCCCGCTGCGTGCGTCCCTGGTGGTGACCTTGCCAAGACTACTCGCAGCTTGTGCATGCTCTCGAAGTATGTTTCCCCACGGTATACGAATTGCATCTTCTCACGTATTCTTCGCAGCACGACTGCCATCTCTGCTGCCTGGTCCCGCCTTGGTATGTCCATGTAGCTGCCAGCCATTTTTGTGCTGAACTGACTTCGGGCTGCAGACTACAAGTTCGATCTTCTGTACTCTAAGCGCGCCTTTGTCCACTGGTATGTTGGTGAGGGTATGGAGGAGGTACGCAGACGCGACCTTTTTCTTTTCATTCCCGTTTGCTGACTTGAATACTTAGGGTGAGTTCTCGGAAGCTCGTGAGGATCTTGCGGCCCTCGAGCGCGACTACCAGGAGGTCGGTACCGACTCTGGGGATGCTGAGGAGGAGGCTGGGGAGTACTAGGCGCCTTCAAAACGTCATGTTTGCTTTGCTTCCTCCTTCGCGACCATAGCCTATCCCCAAGAGTCTCTCTAAGTTTGGCTACAATACCTCCTGCTTACAGTGCTTTGCCATGTTGTCTCTCTGATGTTCATGATCATTAACTGTTGTCAATGAAAGGTTTTACGATGATTAATGCGGGTCAGTCAATTGTACTCAGTTCATCCTTGCTGCATTCGTAGCGCATTGTGCTGGTCAATACACTATGCTTGCGAAACGTTGTGTGGGTGTAAGGCTTACGTGCGACTGGTACAGGCTGCTCGGCCCGCAGCTGACTTGGTATAGTATACTGAGACAGACCCAAGACAGGCTGAGACAGAGATCGCATGCAGTCTCTATAGGCTGTGCACGATGAGGACAATCTCCTACCACACCTACCCACCCACCTCAATGCTTCCAGCCTTATGGCCACATACAGTCTTTATGACAATTCCCTCTATGCCCAAAGCCTTGACTTCGACATCAAACCTCTCTCTGATCCCTGGTCTTCGGAAGCAGACGACCACTACCCCGCATGGAGCACCAGACTCGAAACCCTACTCGTGCTCGCCCTTCGTTGGGATATCGTCTGCGGGAAAGATGTGTGTCCTGTATTGACGGACACCATGTCGCCCGAGGAGAAGGCACGCACGCAGGACCGGGTTGCCAAGTGGGTCCAGCGTGACACGCAGGCCCGCCTGCTCATCATGCGCGCCCTGTCCCCGACGTACATCGTCCATGTCAACGCTAACGTGGAGGACAAGACCGCGAAGGCGTTCTGGGACCGCATCCGCCACTGGCATGTCGAACAAGGCCGCGGCATGAAGATCCTGCGAGTCTTCCGACGGATGCATGGGCGGCGGTACGAGGAGGGGACACGGTTGGCGGAGTTTGCGGAGGGCTTCGCGGCGGACAACGTGCTGCTGGGGATGTACGGCGTCGGGCTGAGCAGCGAGCAGCTCGCGGTGACGATCATGCAGGCCCTGCCGTGGCACGAGGAGGCGACGAGGATCGCACTGTACGCGGTGGCGGACAAGATCTTCGCCACGGGGAAGGGGGAGGGCGTGGCAGTGGATGCGGATACTAGGCTGCTTCGTGCGCTGCGCGGTATCGACGATGTCAAGGCTTTGGGCGAGCTCCGAGAAGGAGCGGCTTCTCGCACTGCCCACACCAAACGGTCGAGGAGTCTAGGATTTAATCAGTAAGGCTACTCTGCTTCATCATCCTCGACGTTTACTTACCTTTAATCATTCTCTGTGCTGTGTTTTCTGTCCAGCACATATCGTATCGCAATCAGAAGAAGTCAATAGGAGATGCCAGTCGTACAGGTGTAGCCGGAACAGCTCAGTGGTTCGAAACGATGCTCTGTATGATAAGTGTCCTGGTGATCATCGGAATGAAGAAGGCACTATTTATATTTATGGCGGACTGCGGAAGCAGATGGACTTCGACTATATATCGCTATATCCCTTACGTATGTAAATGAAGTGGAAGTGGTTAAGCCTCGGAACGTGGTTTAAATGCCGTTGGAGTTGGAGCTGAAGGCGCTTATGAAGCTTAAACTCTAACTGTGACTTTCTTGTCCACGGTCATCGACATCGTTCACACCACCGCCTCCTCCCACTTCCGCCCCACAAATTGCGGGAGAGAGAGATATCTAGTGTAAGACTCAGCGAAAGACATTCACATGGCTGCAAACATGACTAACCAATTGAATAGATACTCTAGTGCTACCATATCTTTTGGCAGTGACTACTACCATGGCATCCAAGGTCAATGTTCCAATACATGGAAATTACCATGGGTAGGTTATGCATACACCTTGACGAGGTGCCACCTGACCTGTTCAATACCCAGATATTATAGTAAACGTCCGTTTGCGAGCGACCCTAGGCTGGCACTGTTGCCCCGAATCCTCTTCAACGGAGCACGCGTCCTTGATGTGGGGTGCAACGAGGGTCAAGTAACTTGCGAGGTAGGTAGGTATCTCTAGGTTCTTTGCTGCAGCTTGTGTGGATTTCTGGATGCTGATTCAGGGTAAGCACAGGACCTGGGTGCGAAACGTGTCATCGGGGTAGACATCGATGACACCCTTGTAAGCGCGGCATGGAAACACAGGCGGTCTGTTTGGAGTCAACAAGGCCCGGCAATTCAAGCATATCCTAAGGAAGACACGACAGGCGCGACCACAGCTAACCACAAGAAGAGGCGGCGTGTATCCCAGCCAGATAGAGAGGAATTAGCGGCCGACAGTGGACCAGCGAACTACTTCCCGGCTTCATTCGAACATATATTCGGCCCTTTGCCCATCCCTACGTCAAGGACAAACAAAGTCCCGACCGACGCTTTCCCTCATAATCTTACCTTTCGTTCTGCCGATTGGGTCAAGGATGAAATCCCAGAAGATGCGGAGGGATATGACATTGTGGTTGCGTACGTGTTCCTCGATGACAGTCATTGGACCAACTTGCTCACCGGTCCAGTCTCATTAGATTCTCTATTTCGAAGTGGATTCATCTCAATGGCGGGGACAAGGGACTGGAAACGTTTTTCCGCCGTGTCCATACAGTGCTGAGACCAGGTGGTACCTTCGTTCTTGAGCCACAAGAATGGGATACCTACGGTAAGGCAAAACGCATGGATCCGGTGCGTTGTTCCCTCTCAATAAATAGACAATTTTCTCACCCATGTGTGCAGAGGCTCAAGGAAAACTCAAAACACTTGAAGTTACGTCCAGAAAATTTCGAACACATCTTAGGGGAGGTAGGCTTCGGACCAGCGGAGCATCTGGGGGCTGCTGGGGAGGGCGGTAAGTTGAATTGAATCAAGCAACTTCTATCATTGACTTTGTCTATGAACAGGATTCCGACGCCCGATAGACCTCTACGTGAAGTTGTTGCGGTAGCAAAGTTCTCTGTCTAGTGTTCTACAGATGCTTTGTCCATGCAGGATTCTAGGTCAATGCGTGTACGTGATACATATTATCGTAAAAGATCTCGAGTCACAAAATCAGGTTAGTCCGTGTTGATCGTAACCTGGAGGCCGTTTTCCGTCGGCTTCATAGTGACACTGTAATGCTCATCGGGTTAATGCCTTCTTGTGGACTCTAGCGGTTGCTGATCCTCACCTGGCCAGGTTGGATACAAGCCAGTCTGGCTTCACTTCCTCCATCTGTTCGCGACTGTGAGACGTGATTAATCCGAGAGTCTTGCAACCTGCAGCATTGCCGCTACGGACCCCCGCGGGGGCGTCTTCGACCACGAGGCAGCGACTGGGATCTACACCCGCGCGTTTGGCCCCAAGCAGGTAAGGATCTGGTCTAAAGTGGGAGCACTTAATTACAGTGTTGCGATAGTGGTATGGAGGAACGTACTCAGGCTTTCCCTTCTCCACGTCTTCGGAGACGACGAAGGCATCAGGGATTGGAACGCCAACAGCCTTCAAGGCAGATGTCGCATACACGACCGTGGCCGAAGTACAGATAGCCCATTTCGGCTTCGGCAGCTTGTGGTATGGCCCTATCTGATAGGAACATCCGAGTTTGCGACCCCAAATGTCAACAAATAACTCATACCTCTGCCATGATCTCGCGGACACCTGGAAGAGCTACGATGCCCTGGCGACCATTCTTTTTCGACTCCGCAACGATGGCCTCCTCGAATCGCCTTGCTTCACGCTGTGAAGTAAATCAGCCAACGTCGTTGAGTGTAGCCAAAACGCGTACTTCCAATTCTTCGGGATCGTTGACCCCGCAGTGCGTCTTCAAGTTCTCGACGGTGCGAACACCATGCGATGCTTTACGTACGATTTATAGAGTTAATATCAAAGCTGAGTATAAACCCTTTGAGATACACTCACAACTTAGAACGACAGTCACGTCGAGACCGGGGTACTTCTCTGCGAACAGCTCCCAAGCGCCGACGACACCATCGGTCGAATCGACCAGGGTGCCATCCATGTCGAAAAGGCTGCAAATAAAATGCTTGGTTAATGCTTTTGCTGGATCTGCGACAACAAGGCTTACATTGCATCGAACTCGAGCGTCACTGCAGGCATATCAGACAAAATGGTAGGACGTAAAGCTGCAAGTCCGATAAACTCGAATCACCGTGACTGCCTTCTTGCCTCCGGGCCGCTCGGCGTATCCTCGGGGCGATTTTGCGCGGCTCGTCGGGCCGAGGAACCACTTATTTGGGTCAGAGGCCGTTGCCAAACACCGCTTATCGCTCCTCTCATCCTCTAAACAGTCTTCGAGTTCAGCATTTCATTTCACCAGAAATAACGCTTTCTATCGGCCTCTACACGTTCTGGCATGGCTCCAAGGCGGCGGCAGCAATTCACCCAGGAGAGCATCGACCAGCAGCTGCAGCAGATACACCTTCTCGACCAGGCTTCCTCCTCAGAGAATCTTGAACAGCTAGGTCCCATTATCAAGCAAATTCACGCGAACAGACAACAGGAAGCATATCTCCGCACTCTTCAGTCCTTGATAGAGTCAAAGGACTCGGAAATCGAGTCAATATGCGGCGACAACTACCAGGAATTCATCAGCTCTGTCTCGACCCTCTTCTCTATCAAATCCTACACCACCAACCTTCGCGAGAAGATTACATCACTTGACCAGAACGTATCACAGGTTGGAAAGAGCCTGGTGGAGAAGAAGAAGGCTCTTCTGCAGACGAAGAAGACGGCGGCGAACCTCGACGAGGCTATCGACGGTCTTCAAGCATGCCTTCGCATCCTGGATGTTGTAAATCGTGTCGGGGAGATGATCAAGGAGGGGAAGTACTGGAGCGCGCTGAGGGTCTGTACTTCCCATGCTGCATCGGTACCGTTCTTCTCTTTAGCATTAAGTATATCTCTTGCAGTCCCTAGAAGACATCGAGAGTATGCCCCCCACTTCATTGTCTACAACACCGTTGTTCCAGCATCTCCTTTCGTCACTGCCGTCGCTGCGTGGCCAGATCAAGGACGCCGTTACGGCCTCCGTGAAACAGTGGCTCCTAGACATCCGAAACGTTAGCGCAACAATCGGTTCTCTTGCCTTGGAGGCTATGGAGATGCGCACCCGGCGATGGCGCAGCCGCCGAGAGAAGGACCCGATGCTCAAGTCAAGTCGTGTAGGTAGTGCTGTTGAGTCAATAACATACGAGAAGACCGAATGTATGCGTCTTGCTTACCTTCAGTGCTCCTGTCCAACTAATGTTACGTGCTGTCAGACAATGTCTTGGACAACGATCAGCTACAGGTCGACTTCAAGCCCTTGTACGAATGCATACACATATACAGCGCCCTCGACTCCCTTGATGAGATTCGGAGATCATACCAGGCTGACAGAAAGGTATGAAGCTTCTTCGTCCTCACCAATTCTGTTCTGATGTGAGCTCTGTTAGGCCCAATCCGATCTTATCATCCCCGAGCCATTACCTCTGTCTTCTTTACATTCTATCACGCAAGAGATTGTTGGATACTTCATTATCGAGACCCACGTTCTCAACACCACTGGCAGCTTCCGCTCCGAGCGAGAAGTGGAAGATTTGTGGGACGCCCTCATCAGTCGACTCAGCGCGGCTGTCGAAGATATCCTCAGAAACGAGAACGATCCAGATACGTACCTCAAGGTCAAAGAGGCGCTCTTAGGCTTCGTTATGACGTTGGAGGTACCTCTGTCCAAACCATTAGCCTGTTCTGCTTCGCTGAACCCGGTTCCCAGTCGTACTCGTACACAACGACTAGCATACATCAGTTGATCTTGCGTCTCTTCGAGAAGTACGTGTCCATTCTAGAGATCAAATTCGGGAAGCGCTTCCAGAGTGTAAGTCGCTGTTCATTGCTGTCTGCATCTGTATTTCTGATGGTGGTCGTAGATTATCGCCCAAGACGACTTCCAGCCTATGTACGTGGAGAAGGAGAGTGAGAAGGACAGCGTTATGGAGACAGTATGGCTCACACGAGAGCAGCGTGACCAACTCCGCAAGTACGTCAAAGCGTTGCTGTACTCACGCTCGCGCTTGGCGGATGCTGACGTGCTCCAGGAGCACTGCCCCTCTCAACCTCCCCTGGTCCCAAGGCTTTTATCTCTGTTGTCAGGATGTACGTGGCATCCTCCTGTATGTGTCATTCTAGCCTCACACCCTTGCAGATACGGAGTTTCGTACACAACTTCTACCAGTTTATTGAGGGTGTCGCCCAACACCACCGTAACATCGACGATCTTCTGAGTAAAGTCAGTTTTTCTGGCGAACATGCCAAGGTCTTCTTTCTGACAGCGGCCCCCAGTCCCTCGACGCTATCTTGACGACTTCCATCAGCGAGTCTATAGCGAATCGAGTGCAGACCATTGCGAATGTGTCGCAGATTGCTCAAGTCATCACTAACTTGGAGCACTTCGAGATTTCTTGCTCAGAACTGGAGAGGTCACTCACGAACATCCGGTCGGTACCACTCTCACGAGGCACATTCTACGCCGTCTAACCACCGACCCCAGTTCATCGCAGCGTGGCGGAACCATTCGTGTGAAGGCCGCCGGATCATTTATTGCGACGCGCACGAAGGCCATCGCTCGGATAACCGAAGCCATGAGCTCCAAGTTGGAAGATTTCGGCCTGTCAGAGTACGATTGGACCGCCCCACATCGCGCCGACTCGCCGAGCATGTACCTCTACGAGCTTGTCAACTGGCTCACGACCGTCATCGACTCGCTCGCGCTCAAAGACACGTACAAAGAAGAAGCGTACCGCGGAGCCGTGAGCTACATCGCAAGCTGCTTCCTGGTGCGTACACGTACAGCCTTCGCTTCGCTCGCCCCGTGCCCGACGAACGCCACCCTCATCCGAACCGTTCCCTTCCCCTGGTCCTCTCTACTGTCTCCGTGTCAACGGTATCGGAAACTCATTCCTTTTTCCGCGCCCTCGCAGGACTTCCTCACGGGCCGCGACATCCCGATGATGAACGAGAACGCCATCGCGAACCTCCTCCTAGACGTCGACTTCCTCGACGAGGAGCTCAAGCGCAACAACCACTCCCACGGAGCCGCCTTCGCTGAGTTGCGCTCGGTACGTACAACTCTCCGCTCCCCTGTTCCCTGTCCACTCTCCTCCTTCGCACCGTGATTGCGATGAGCTACTCACACGATCCTCGCCCCGCTGCACTGGTACCCCGCCTCGTGCGTTCCAGATGACCTCGGTGATCATGTCGGACGCGGTCAGTGCGTACCTGGTGGCATCGATCCGCCAGACGTCATACCCTGCTGTGAAGCCGAAGCGATTGGCTGCGTTGCTTGAAAAGCTCGCCCGGTGTGGCCTCGAAAGCCGCGATGCTGGTTCGCGCGAGAGGGGAGAGAAGCGTAGGAAGGAGGCCGAGGCTGTGGGCCGACTTTTCCCGGGGGAGAGCCGTTGATCTTGCACCGTATGCATCTTATCTCTCAAAAATTTGAGCTGGAAGCATAGACCCCGGGCCGTCTTGCCACTGTATTCATATTATACGCACGCGTACCCGCTTTTCAGTCCTAAATTATACCGGTGTATATGCTTCTAGTCGGAAGAGCATTTTGAGGGCCACCGAGGGCGCATAGACGTACAAATGGGTACGTACGCTAATGAGAAAATGAACTCCGAGTTACGTTATATGGCACAGAAGAGGAGGAAAGAGTCAAGGTAGAGGAGGGGAGAATACTGTGGCGGACAGCTGAGCAAGAGGAGATGAGGTAACCAGTGAAACCCTCTTCGATATCGTAAGGATCATAAGACATGAACGTTCGGCAACGTTTGAAGAGGAATCCACACGCGACGGCAAAGACACCGCTTACACCCGTCGCTTGATGTTGGCGCTGAGCCACTCAAGACCCTCGTACAGACCATCACCGCTCGTCGCGCAAGCCGCCTATGAGACGCGTGAGCCTATGTATCTGGCGATGCACGCGACAGGGAGGTACGCACCTGGATGAACCACGTCCGCTGCCGGAGACCATGGAGGCCGAGCTTGTCAGTGATCTCAGCCGCGTTCATTGCGTTGGGGAGATCCTGCTTGTTGGCGAAAACGAGCAGGAGGGCATCACGGAGCTCGTCCTCGTTGAGCATCCGCTGGAGCTCCTCGCGGGCCTCCGAGATACGTTCCCGATCATTGGAGTCGACGACGAAGATGATACCCTGGGTGTTCTGGTAGTCTGCGATGCAGGGAAGGAGGGAGTGGATGAGGACCGAGAAGACACATCAGACGCTGAAGACGTACAATGCCTCCAGAGGGGACGAATCTTATCCTGTCCTCCAACATCCCACACAGTGAACGAAATGTTCTTGTACTCAACGGTCTCAACGTTGAAGCCTGCCGACGATAGCCAAAAACGTTAGGATGTGAACATTGGGAGTGCGGTGTGGGGTCTACTGACCAATGGTGGGGATGGTGGTAACAATTTCGCCCAACTTCAATTTGTACAGGATGGTGGTTTTACCAGCTGCGTCCAGACCGACCTAAAGACAAATATTTAATGCTCCGCAAACTCCAAGTGAATGCAGCACGACGGTACGAACCATCAATATACCTGAGCAATTGAGATGGGTCGTAATTAGCTAGACGTCGTGCTGGCATCGATGGGAGATACATACGCATCTCCTTCTTGCCGAAGAGACCAGAAAGGAGCCGGGAGACGGAGAGACCCATGGTTATGATACGAGGAAGAAGGGGCAGGAAATAAAAGAGGAGGCGATGGAGATGAGGAGCAGACGAGAGAGCGAGTGCGACCGGTACAAGTTTCGTGGGCGGGACTTGCGTGCGAGGCCGCCTATTTCAAGCTCCGCAACGTGGCGCTGCTCTTCGACCCTCGGGCCCCGCCGACTCATCTCTTCCCCCTTCTTCATTGCCGCCCAACGTGTCCACCGACGCTGCCTGGCCATGCTGTACGACACACGTCTTGCTGTACACGACGACACATCAGAAGAGGCGGAATTTAACATGCCAACCAGGGCGAGAGGACACGTCCGAGGGCATGAGCGCCTCAAAGGCTCCCAGCCGCACCTTGTCATCCCTCGCCGCATACAGCAACTCACACTCCCGTACCTTTTGGCCCCGGTGACTCTGCCTCGGCCAACCACGTCTCGCATTGAGGTTGACACGTCGGATGTATAATTATATTAGAGCACAAACGTGGAGGTATCCGGTTCATAAGTTAAACGATTGACTCGAAAAGTTAGTTAGCGGCGACTGTCCAGAGCCACCCATCAAGCATCAAGTTTGTCCTGACTTAAGCGTCCCGATCCGAGGCCTCAGTCATCTTCACCCAGAGACCGCCCTGAGACAGAAACAGTACATTAGCATCTAATACACGGACCACAATATCAAGAAGTGAACAACGCATACTTACCTGCACATACAGCGTCAGGTGTGTCTTCGGCGTGATCTTTTCATTGCTACGGTGGCCCTCCTCATTGACCCACTCCGCTGGTGGGCGTGCATCTAGGGGCTGCGCACTGAGATCCAGCTCCATGTGCGAGAAATGCTGCAGCAGACGAATGAGGCAGAACGACATCTCGTTGTAGGCGAACTGCCGGAAGAAGCAGTCGCGTGAGCACTCCAATCACCCCGCAACGTCAGTGTGGTCCACAAGACCCACCTGTTGGCCGAGGCATATCCGGGGCCCGGCGTTGAATGGAAGGAAGATGAACGGGTTGCCGGTGAAGTACTTGTTCAGACGATCGTCCACGAAGCGGTCTGGATCGAAGTAGAGAGCTGGTGTGAATCAGGGTCAGAACATGCATAAAATCACTGAACGAATCGAAAGAAGGGGGCAGCTTACCATCGGGACCCCAGTACTCCTTACGCCTATGCATCATGAAGACAGAGTACACGACACTAGCCAGATGTCAGAAACATGCAGATATATCATTTCAGAAACGCACCCAACACCGGCAGGAACGAAAACAGGGGGTTTTGAAGGGTCTGGGTTGGGGATCGTGGTGTCTCGAGAAGCAACCCTAGAAGGCGGTATGAGACCACCTATAGTTGATCTCGTGAGCATGAAGAGACTCACCGGACGTTGAATGGTCTTCAAGGTGGATATTATGGTCAGATTGGGCTACATTGATTGATTATTAGAATGGCACTCACACAATAGGGTATAACCGTAGAGTTTCTGTGAGGGAGGGTTAGTCCACAAAGTCAACCGTAGTCAAGATTTGACTTACCATTGATAACAGCCCTCAAGTACTTCATAGCCCGAATGTCGTCGAAGGTCGGCATTCCCTTAGGACCGATCTTCTCCAAAATCTCGGCGCGGAGTTTCTTGAAGACGTGGGGATAGAGACACAAGAGATACACCGCGAACGTCAAGGTCGCTGCCGTCTACAAGCGGCATTCAGTTGATGAACGCATCAGCAAAATTGCGATAAACCTACCGTATCTCGACCAGCAATCATAATGTTGAGAGTCTCGTCGTGGAGAATAGTGGGATCTGTAGGCATAACTTCAGGGCAGCCAGATATCGTTGGCAAAAGGACCGACCCACCTTCTGTCTGCTTAACCAAGTGGTCCAGCAAGGTCTCGCCGTCATCGTCCTTCTCCGTCTCGTTGGCATCGGACCGGTTCTTCCTCACCGCATCCTCCAGGATGGGCTGCAAGTATGCGTCGACGACCTCCATATGTCCCTTCGTCCGGCCCCGGAAGACCTCCTCGAACGCCCAAACCCATCCGGTGTGCAAGCGCATCGCCAGCGCGCCTTGCACATTGGCGAAAGCCTCAGAGAACAGAGCCGATGCACCCTTGGATAGTGCGGCAACCTCGGGGGAGGGCCGGTCATTATGGGCATACGGCAGGTCGTGCTTCAGGCTGTGAACGCAGTGGCCAAAAGAGGAACTCCGTCGCACTGTCGAGGGTGAAGCGAGAAATGAGGTCCTGGAAGTCAAGGGCATGACCATTCTGGAAGCGCTCCCTCATTGCCTTTATAGCGACGTCTGCAAAAGAGAATAATACTTAGTGGCATACGACCTCGGAGCACGAGAGGCTTGGCATACCTGCATGTCTATCGAACATCTCGAAGTGTGCAATTCGGTCTCGGCTAAAGTATGGGCGGGTCATCGTGCGATGGAATCTGAAACCAAACGGTGTGAGCTCGGTGTGACAGGCTGTGCTGTGAGTCTTGGGATACTGACTTCCACATCTCGCCTAGTAAGAAGTGCATAGTTAATTATACTTGCGAATAACGCGATCCGGAAACTAACCGTCTGCGTTGAATACGCCTACCCCAAGCACATCTTTCAACGTATCCCTGAACCCCTCCCCTTTCTCGAAGTCTTGGAATTGAGTAGCGAGTACCGCCTGTAATTTGTTATGAGTGCCCGGCCTGTCACGCTGCGGTTGATGCGGTAGCATACCTTCAGAATATTTACATCTGTAGTGATGTACATCGTGTCCCAGAACAAGGTGACTGAATAGAGACCGTTAAACTCTCTAATTGGTCCGTTGTTCCAGAAGCTGTCCCCTT
Source organism: Ganoderma sinense ZZ0214-1 (assembly GCA_002760635.1). Taxonomy (NCBI): domain Eukaryota; kingdom Fungi; phylum Basidiomycota; class Agaricomycetes; order Polyporales; family Polyporaceae; genus Ganoderma; species Ganoderma sinense. The sequence goes on from AYKW01000001.1 coordinate 1,908,848, forward strand.
TGAACGACATGAGCTCGTGTTTCGGGGGCAAAACTATAGAACTAGTTCACTTACCAGGATAGCCCTTCGTCCACCGCTCCATGCACTCCTTGAAGAGGTCCATGTTACCGAACGACCTCCCCTCCCAGCTCGGCGGCAGAACCGCGCCCATGCGGGCAGCGCGCCGCTTGATCCTCCACTTCCCGAAGACGATCCGCGCCGCATACCAGAGGGGTATGCTCAAGGCGGCGGTGAACGCGAAGAGGAGTGGTGGAATGTGGAGCACATTATGAGAGTGCAGCACACGCGCGGCGACTACAACCGTGGCTGCCGGCAATAGCTGGGAGAGGAACCACCAGAGGACGAGCGGAAGCCCCGGAGGCAACCTGGACTTGAGAGAGGGCATTCCGCTCTGCGGAACTCTGTTGGCAATTCGTCGGTGAGGACTGAAAAGTGGGGGGGGGGGGTGAGGGGATGAGGGGGGACTCGGAGACGAATGTTAGACTATACACTATTTGGTTTAAGAGATGATGCATGAAAACGCCTCTAGCTGAAGGAGCTGCGTCGGGACGGTGTAAACGTCCGGCGTTTGGGCGACTAGTTAATAGTTTATTCTCTTCCCATCACACGGGTCCGGAGGCAATATGTGGAAGGCAATGGTAATGGGGTAATGGAGACGACAGCTCGGACCGCAGGGGCCAGGCTGTCATTATGATGCGTCGCGGCCTTTGACGCATGTCTAGGGCGTCGTCCCAGGCTGTAACGCAGGGCGACACCTCAGAGCAACGCAGGCCGGAACGCGGACGGACGAGAAAGAGACGCATGGTAGCCGCGCAGACGGAAACGAGCGCAGGCAGAGTGATATGGAGTCCAGATAGCCGTGATACTGAAGACACCAACCAAGGGCATTGCATGCGAGTAAGAAGTCCGAAGATCTTGGGACGTTCGAGTTGATACTCCGGAATTGCATACGAGATGGTCAAAGTCCCGCGTGAGGCTCTGGGAACGCCAATAAGTTGCTGACCCCGCCCGACAGCGCAGTCGTGATTGCGATCACCGGCGAGGATGAGCAAAGACCGCAGACAAGTTGCAAACAAAGGCATGATATTTCGCCACGTTTCTTACAAATGAAGAGGAACCAGATTCATGGAATAGCTTGGGAATAGCTTGTTATGATGTAGCGAAAATTTGATGTACATTAACATAGCACGAATTTCGTTGGCATATCGTACAAACTCTCCCGAGAACAGGATTACAACGAGTAACGAGGCTGCATGACGAAATGACAACCCGGATAAGTAGCCGAGTGGTCAGACCGTTCAACGTTCAGGCCTGGGGTAGAGGGGCAGGGAAGAATGAAATTGAAAGATGCCGGATATATGCGCTCACCCTGAGTTCAAATTCTACGTCGCTCTCGCCGCCTCGGTCATCTTGACCCATAGGCCACCCTATCGCCGCGGAATCAGAGATGGAGACAGTGGTATTACGGTGGAAACGTACCTCGATGTACATGGTGAGATACATCCGCGGCAGGATCTTCTCAACACCGCGCTGGCCCTCGCTGCCAGCCCAATCGGACGGAGGTCGCACTTTCGGAGGTTGAGCGTCGAGATCAAGTTCCATATGAGAAAAGTGCTGCATCAGGCGGATGAGGAAGAACGACATCTCATTGTATGCGAACTGTTCCACGAGTCAGCCAGGTGAGATGCGCAAGTATGCGTCCGAGAATGACGGGTCGTACCTGTTGGCCCAGGCAGATCCGCGGTCCGGCGTTGAATGGCAGGAAAATGAACGGATTTCCAACGAAGTATTTGTTAAGACGTTCATCAAGAAATCGGTCCGGGTCGAAATACAGAGCTAAATGGACGAAAAATTTAGCATCGTTTCCAGAAGTGCCGGCGGTGACTTACCGTCGGGGCCCCAATAGTCCTTGCGGCGGTGCATCAGGAAAACTGCATAAGCAACACTACATGGAGTCAGGACGCGAATAAGCTTCTAAAGTTCATTTGTCCTCACCCGACCCCTGCAGGAACGAAGACAGGAGGCTTGGTGGGGTCCGGATCCGGGATAGTGGTGTCACGGGAGGCCATCTAATGAAAGGTATCGTGTTCACTGTAGATACTTACCGGAAGTTGAACGGCCTAACGTTTTCGTTTTCCAACGTTCAGTTATTGGTACCTCTTGAAAAGCAACAGAACAACAAAAAATGCGTACACCACAGGATACAGCCGCATCGTTTCTGAGATGGACGTCAGCGACCATACACCACGCGCAGAATGATCAGATTCACCATTGATGACGGCCCTCAGATACTTCATTGACTTGATGTCATCGAAGGTTGGCATCTGGGTAGGGCCGATATGATCCATAACCTCCGCCCGCAAACGCCTGAAGACATCTGGGTACATGCACAGGAGGTAGACGGCGAACGACAGCGTCGCCGCCGTCTGCACCGGATCCCCAGGGTCAGTCGTCGTCTGACACTCGGGCCTCGGCTGTGGACACGCTCACCGTATCTCTGCCGGCTATCATGATGTTCAGCGTCTCGTCATGAAGGACGGTAGGGTCTATACGAACACAATGTCAGCACGCTATAAGAAACAAAGCAGTATGCCAGGACATGTCCCACCATCCGTGTACTTGACCAAGTGGTCCAGTAATGTCTCGTCCTCGGTCGACTCGCCCTGCTGAGCCTTCCCGTCCTTCCCAATCGCATGGCGGTTCTTCCGGATGGCCTCTTGCAAAATAGGCTTTAAATATTCGTCCACTACCGCCATGGGCTGCTTGGTGACGTCGTGGAAAAGCTCCTTCAACCGCCAAGTCCAGCCGACGCGCGAGCGCATGGAGATGAGGTACTGGGCGGCGGCGAACGCTGCCGAGAACCTCTCCGCCGCATTCTGCTGTTGGGCAACTCGGGGAGCGAGGGGATCATTGTGGGCGTACGGCAAGTCCGACTTCAGAGCGTAGACACAGTTGCCAAAAAAGAACTCAGCAACGCTATCCATGATGAAACATGAGACGAGGTCCTGGAAGTCGAGCGCGTGCCCGGCACGGAACCGTTCCTTCATCTTCTTCAGAGCTACCTCTACAAGAACACGTCAGCCATGCCTGGATGATAAATAAATCTTTGGCTTCCAACCTGCATGGCGATCAAACATCTCGAAATGCGAAATGCGATCGCGAGAGAAATATGGACGAGTCATGGAACGGTGGAACTTCCATAATTCGCCTGGGTTGCGATGTAGGAATTAGGTTTTATCGAACGATAATGAGGCACGATCATACCATCAGCATTGAAGACCCCATCACCGAGGACTGTGTTCATCGTGTCCTTGAAGAACTCGCCTAGACAGAAGGTCAAAAACGAGGGGGCGTCGAATGTCATGCCTAGCCGCACCTTTCTCGAACGATTGGAAGTCCGTAGCAAGTACGGTCTGGGCACACGACAACGAGTTAGTTGCATGTTCTGAGTGAGTGAGCAAAGCCATACCTTAATAACATTGACATCTGTTGTGAGATATCTCGGATCCCAAAAGATGCTAAGGGAATGCAGGTGCCCCAGTTCGTCTACCTTATCCCAGAATCCATCGCCTACAGTCCGAACCAAGCGGTAAGCATCTGATAGTCAAGATACAGAAGGAAAGAAGCACGTACCAGGGTATCCCTTAAGGTACTTATCGAGGACGTGCTGAAGAATATCCCTATTGCCGAAGGAGTTCCCGTCCCAGTGTGGTGGCAATACGGCGCCCATACGGGCAGCGCGTCTGGGGAGGCTCCAGTTCATGTACGCGACGCGAGCTGCGAACGCGACTGGGATACTGGCAATTGCAACCAGCGCAACGAGGAAAGTTGGAGCATCCGCATCGCCAAAAGCACGTAGGAAGTGGGCAGTGGCGATGATGGATGCGGCAGGGAGAAGGTTAATGACGGTACGGCGAAGGGTGTAAGGAAGCCCAGGTGGCAGTTTTGATGCCAGCGACCTCGGCATGTTGAGAAAGAAACTCGTCCTCTGATTCACGGGATGCTTGGGTGTAAGATTGCGTAGGGTGATGAGGGTAAGTATTTAAGAAGATCCTCGGAGTCCGGAGAGGGACGGACTGACCCGTAGCACGAAGTTTCCGTACTGAGGCCTGAGGTAGCCCCTATCCACCGACGACGTAATAAGGTGGAGGGATCGAGGCAAAGGTCAAAGACGTCAGACTCAAAGGGTCAAGGGAACGAGTCCTTCCACCACATGCATCCTACTTAAATAAGCAACATTTCGCACCTGCCGACACTCCGAAGGCTCGATCCAATCTTCACCTGGGATGGCCAAGTGGGACAGGAGTAATGATGGCGTTGCCCAGCAGGCACCGTCATGACTCTCAAGTTCGGATGCCGGTTATTGGGGTACCCGGGTCTCACAGATCATCCGAACACCAAGTTCATGTCAATATTCAAAGCTGAATACTTACATACCGTCCCAGTCAATCGGCGATGGCAATAAATATCATCTATGTAAGCGACCTCCTCGGAAAGCATCCGGGCTCCGGCCGGTACAAGGGTACTACAAATCTGCGACACGTTAACAAATGCATCACGCTGCAACAAGCGCAAGGAGACTATACACCTCTCTACGAACAACATAGTAGACGTCCGACACTGAACCCTCGACTTCGACCCGACCCCGAGCTGTTTTTCTAACCGCTACAGAGTCGCCAAGCGAGTCCAAGGTTATGCTTGCTCCCTTCTTCGCCGCTGCACCGCAGATCAGCACGCCCTCCCCAACTAACTCTGCCTGCACGCCAATGGACGCTAGACGCGTCTTAAGCGCGGTGAGTTTGAGTTCACCAATCATGGTCGACTGCGGAAGAGATTGTGTGGGTCGAGAGCCCAACGTCCGACCCCGGAGAGGCTGGTGCAGAGTAGACGCTGATTGGAAATGCGAGATTGCTGCCGGCTCCAGAACTGGGATCGTGGATGACGCGAGGCTGGACACACGCCCCGAAACGTATCCAACTTCGTTATCCTCGAACTGTCATGGGAACGATCAGCCGGAAAAACGGGGCCCGACGGATGGACATGTAGCTCACCCTTGACATCTTAAGAGAGGCTAGAAGCTCGTCGCTCAAGGATATTGAGAAACTGTTCGTGTGTTGACCGATCTGGACCGTGTCACCCTGTGCAGGAGCGTAGATCTCCTTGGTCATGGCCTTGATGTTCGCACAACTTTCAATCAGCGCGTCGGTAGCAGTAGCAGGTGCATGGACAAGAATCTTATAGCAAAGGCTTAGTAGAATGGCTTCAGATGCAATAAGGTCCTTACCATCTTCCTTGGGTTGACTTGGGGAACGATAGTCTTGACTGCACGCCCGTCGTTCAGCCCTTCCAAGTCAACGAAAAATAAGCGACATGCGAGCTGTACTTCCGCGATCGTCGTGACGAATTTTGATGGCGGCTCTCGAGGTGTTTTCTATAGATGTAAGCGTCGTAGTCGTCAGCGCCCTGCTGGCCACAGATTAGCCACCCTGACCTTTGCTTCCTCCTCCTCCTTCCGCTTCTTAGCCTCCTTCACCTCCTCGCTTTCGGTATCCTCCTCCAGCGCCTTCCCCTTCCTCAGCCACATCCCGACATCCACTGTCTCCCCGTACTCGTCCACCCTCCTCTTCTTTTCCACATACGGAAACATCCTAAACCGCTGTGTCTGCCCCTCCGCGCTCTTGAAGAACGACGTCGTCTTTGCCACGTTCCCCTTCAGATAAATGTCGAACGAGATCCTTGTCACGCCCTCGTCGGGCTCGTTCCCGCCCATCGCCCAGTCCCCATCCGCGTCGACGCCCTGTCCGCGCTTCCGCTTAGCGCGCCCGTTCCGTGCGGGCTTGGCACCCTCCTCCGCGGTGTCCATGAGGTCCTCCCCAAGTGTACGCTCGACCTCGTTCTCTTCCTCCGAGTCCGAATTCGACGAGTCGCTCTCGTCGTCCGACTCACTCTCCGCCTCATCCGCCTCCAGCATGCGCTGGTTCCGCGCGAGCGCCGCCTGCTGGGCCGCGGCCTTCTCGCGGGCCGCGCGCTCCTTTGTAAGGAACTCTTCTAATTCTGCGCCCTGAAGCGGCACTTTTGAGTGCATCTACACGTGCACAAGCACGCGGTCCGAAGAGTGTATTAGACTTTTTGTTGCTACTGCTGTAAGGAACGAACAGCAAGAGCTTACCTCAAGACGAAGGACGCCATCCATCATGATATTGCTCCCGATTTTTCCTCGGTCCCATTTGGCCTCTTCTCGTTGGGAGTCGTTCCACTTGTCGAAGAGGACCCGCCCCAGAGTGCCCGGTTCACTACGCCCAGTGAGAAGGACGACGTTATCAGGGATTTCCGCGAATTCAGCGAAGATCATGCGAGAGGGACCATGTGAGAGCGTGGCCGGAACCGCGAGTATTAGCTTCGGGTCTTTGGACGAGTAGGTCGACGTGAGAGCTTGAGGGCTGAGGAAGAACTCAACGTGCCTGGTAACAGAGCTGGATGAGCACTGGCCACGCGAGACAAAGTTATGGGGTGCGGGGCTACTCGCCTGAACCGTAACGCGAAGGCCCCCAAAGCCTCTTCGTCATGGTCATCGTCGCGCCTTCGTCGATCTCGCCTCCCGTCTGTGCCGTTCTCGCCGACGTCCTCCTTGCTGATAGTGCCGCCGAACCACTCCATCATACTACGGATGAACGTAAGCATCTCCTGACCTGTGCGCGACAGGAGACAGATCGGGTATTTCAGCCGCGAGAAGTTCCAGTGCTGGTCGAGCAAGACTAGTAGTTCGAGGACCCTGCTACTCGAGTCGCATGGCAACAGTAAAGAGTTCCGCGACGATAGAGTCGCAGTGACACAATCTAAACCGACAGTGAGTGCCCAATAAAATTCATTAAGGTAGGACTTGCAATAGACTTGCCTAGCAAAGCCGCATCCCTGTCCTTCCGGCGTGCCGTTGTCACGCTAGCACGCTCTGCATCGGTAATGAGGAGATCCGGCCTAGCCAAGCTCTCGAAGACGCCACCCCCGGCAGAAGCTTGTCGGATAAGAACAGTCCCGTCCAAGTGTCGTTCCCGCATGTGGTTCATGTCGACAGCATACAAGATAGTACCTGCTGACGGAGAACGAATTTTCCATATGGTACCCCCGAGAGAGTGCCCAGAATTGAATGGAATGATGGTCAAACCTTGGCACTTGCCTGTATGCATGCGACCAGGGTCAGCAATACGACACAGCACAATTCGCGTGTGCAGAGACGTACCTTGGAGATGACATGGTTGGGAGTACCTTAGGACGTTTACGGAATCGAAGGCATCAACGACTTGCTGCAGTGTGGCTACGTACTTGCGTCGCTTCGTTCCTGAGGAAGAGGTTGGAGAGGCGGCATCATATGGGGTTGGTGAGCCGGGTATATCTCCTCCAGCTTCTAGTGCACTGTCAGCGGGGGGATTATCGCCGACATCCTGTTCATCGCGAATGCCTTCAACGTCTTCGGAAGCCGCAACTCGGGCCATGGCCTGGACAGGCAGGGTAGTATACGCAGGAGCAGTGAGACCCCAGTTCGCGTGAGCATAGGGATATAGACCAGAATGTGACAAGTCTCCATGAGACAGCAGCACAAGGTCTACAGAAGGAGCACATCTAGGTGCACAGACAGGAATGAATGTATGTCTCACAGAACCAATGGTAAACACGCACTCCTTCAGAGAATCACAGTACTTTTCCCATGCGGGGCCATCACCCTCCTCCGTTTCGCCTTTGGTTGCTTCTGGACACCAGTCCGGAGATCCGCAGTCCAAGAGAATACGTACATCATCGACTTGCAGGACGTATGCCAAGGGAGCTGTGTGGTCGGAACGAGCGGCACCCGACAGAGGAGTGAAAGTGATCATGGCAGACTAGTCGTGATTCAGGAAAGCCAGTGCACAGTCTCCGGACATGGAATATGGCGGCGCAGGTGGAAATCGAAGGACGAAAAGAGTTGAAGGCACGCCTCTGCCAATGCGACAGCCACCCAAGGCTGAGGCTGCTGCTGCTGCTGTCCTGACGCGAACGCGCTCCGAGAGGTCCAACACGTGATCCCACTTTGTTTGTCCTTGTTAGATTCCAAGGTCCTTGCCAAACAGCTGCAAAGCACATCTGGATCTCAACCCTTTCGCGAAACCATGCGCGCTTATTGGTATCCTTTCTGCATCACTTATAGAACAACATCATTCTGACTGAAGGTCCTCACTACTAAAACATTATCGTGTTACATTCTCAATGGAATTCATGCCGCCTTTCCCGAGTCCTCCTTCAAGCTGACGATCCTGTTCAGCACGAGGTAGTCACCCTCCTTCCTCCCCGCCTCCACCCCGTCCTCCAGACACGCCAACTTCGCATCCCTGTCCACCGTGAAGTACGCCACCCGTAGGCCCTGGAACCTAATCACCTCCTTCCCTATCAGCTGCTCGCTCGTCGCCTTGGGCGTATCGTCGTGCTCGTGCGTCGGCGCGCCCTCGACGACCGGGCCTTTGGCTTCCGCAGTGACTTTCAAGGCAGCCTCCGTGCGACGCTTGCTCTCAGTCTTCGCATCAGCATATGCCTTTTTCGCTAGCTGCCAGAACCCAACCTCGACCATCGCCCTCTCGACGACCTCGAGCGAGTCCGGGTTGATGTCTGCGCGGAAGTCGGGCACGGCCGCGGACGGGTTCTCGCTCTTGAAGAGCTGGTGGAAGATACGTGTCTCGTCGATCACCACCGGGCTGCCCGATGCGCGGTGCTCGGCGACCCACTGGATGAAGGCCTTGGGCTTCTTGGGAGCACCCTCGTTCTCCGCACGGACGACGATCTCCGTGACCTGGCCGCTGGCGGGGTCGGCCTTGTGGGAGAGGTAGGTGACGGGCCAAGGGGCCTGGAAGAGACCGACGGTCTTCCCTGGTGCAAGACGGAAGTAGTCCTTGGAATCCTCCAGACGGAAGTCGTCTGCGTCGATGTAAATCGTACGCGTCAAGGGAACCTTGGAGGTGCCTAACTCTGGGACCTTCGGGTGAAGGGGCTTCTCGAGCCAGAGCAGGAAATCCTCTGGAAGATTCTCGACAGTAACCTTCACCGGCCGCAACACCATGAGTAGTCGCGAGACGGTGCTCTCTAGGTATTGTCTAATCGCCTGCTCGAAGCGAACAGTTTGGATATTTGATGGTGCTGTAGAAACGCCGAGGCCGCTGACAAATGAGAGGATTGCGCCAGGGGGGATGCCACGACGTCGAAGCGCAATGAGGGTGTACAGACGAGGATCATCCCAGTCACGGACATGGCCCTCCTTGACAAGCGCGAGAATCTTTCGTTTTGACATGATTGTCCCAGTGAGGTTGAGGCGGCCGTACTCAGATTGACGGGGCTTATAAACCTCCAGCGCGTCACAGAGCCACTCGTACGACTCGCGTGAGGCGATGAATTCTGTGGTGCACAGGGAGTGCCTGAGGTGGCAGTGTAAGAAAAATGTGCCGACTTGGAGGAAGGACAAGACACATACGTGATGTTTTCGAAACTATCACACAAACAGTGCGTGAAGTCATATGTCGGATAGATCTTCCACTTGTCGTGTGTTCTATGGTGAGGCGTGAGGAGAACACGGTAGGCTACTAGGTCCCACATCATGGTGTTGCCCGACTCCAGATCCTGCTTCATCCGCAGAATGGCTTGTCCTGGCTGGTATTCGCCGTTCTTCATCTTCTCGAACTCCACCAATGACTCTTCTACAGGTCGTGTCCGGTGGGTGCAAGCTTTCCGAAGCCCGCGCTCCTCCCCTCCTCTGTTCGCAAAGATCTCCTCCGCTATGGTCGCAATGAGATACGAGCTGATACGCATCTACGACTCGCTTACCTGTACAATGGCAGACGTACGCTTTATCCCTGCGTATGCAATCTACGGCAAGTTCGTATAGGTTGTCGAAGTAGTCGCTTGAGTATGTGATTTTCCACGGCTCGAACCCAAGCCACCGCACGGTCTCTAGAATGCTCTCGAAGTACCTGCCTTCCTCAGCCTCCGGGTTGGTATCATCGTAACGAAGGTAGCAGTGGCCGCCATGATGCGCGGCGAAGCCGAAGTTCACGAAAATGGCTTTCGAGTGCCCGATGTGAAGGAAGCCATTTGGCTCGGGAGGGAAACGAGTGTGGACAATGCCCTTCGTCGCGCCAAGGTGCTGTTCCCGGAGGTGAGGGTGGATCTGAGGGTTATCGCCGACCTTGTGGAGATGGCCCAAGAAGCCTTCCTGGAAGACAGAACGCGAAGAGGACGCGGATGTAGCAGGCTCAGAGGGTGCCTTGACCGCGTCAGCAGGTTCTTTCTTTGCCTCCTGTTAAAATGTTCTTTATCGGATAATCCGAAAGATGCGAGTGCAGCGCACCTTGGCCGCAGGCTTCCCACTCTGCTTCGCACCGAACTTCCCGACGAAAGCGCTCTCAACCGCGTTCTTGAGCTCCAGCGCGTTCGCCCAGCGAAGATCCGTGCCCTTCAAACCGCCGATCGCGGCACCGAGGTTGTTCCATCCAGTGTATGCATTGGATGTAATGTACTCTTTCACGCGCGCCGCGAGTTGTTCGGGGGTGATGCTGAAGCCTGGCAGGAAACCCGTTCATTTCTGGATTCTGATATTCTGAACCTCGTATGGCGGCACACTTACCAACACCGGTGCTCTTGTTGAAGTCCGCCTCATCTACAGGAAGGGAATGGCCATCGAGGTATTTGACCGCCTCTACCGCACAGCAAAATTGTTACTTCTCGAACCTGCGCGTAAGGCAAAACACTCGCGCTCACCTGAGATCTGGTCAGTGGTCTTCAAACGACCATCCAAGATGGCACCAACGGCATAGCTCCGCTCCCCGTCCTCGAGTTTGCTTCCCTGGACCGCGAGCGCAGCGAGCAATACCGCCTGCTTCTCATCGAGGTTCTTGTTTATGAGATCGTGGGCTTCGATTATCCTCTTGAGAGTGCTCGCGCTCTTAGGGCTCTTGGCCGCCTCCGCTGCCTTGGACTGGGTGAGTCCGATCTTCTTGAAGAGGTTCACGAGCTCGGCCGTCTCGGGTGCGTCCGCCTTAGGAGCCATGAACGAGATTTCGGCAATGTGCTGGGCGCAATTCGCTGTCTTGTTCCGCGATTTGAGGACGACGAAAACGAAGTGGGAGCGGTGATGACGACAGTTATCTGCAAGGAGTCAATACGCCGCATCCCAGACGCGCTCTGGCTCTCGCTTGACTCGGTTCGCAGGACATGGCCAAATCGATCAGCATGCTCGATCTCGTTCGCAGATCTCCCAAAGATCTCCCCGTCCCGAGCTCCGGCAACGGGCGCTCCGCATGGTCGCTTCGTTCCGAGGACGTCAACTCCCAGTACATAAGGGCTCGTCTGATCCACAAACATTCATTTACCGGTGGAAAATATTAATTGCATAGCAGGACACCAAATAGTCAAGTCTTAGCGATAGTACACTTTATTATAATAATAACGGACACTGCTTCTGGCACGGGCGGCGGGTTTCGGAATTTTACGCAACGCCTTCGGTTTCGGCCACACCCATCTTCACCCAGCAACCACCCTGTAAAATTCCGATGCGGTCACTTCAGCTACTCGTTAATGCTCTCGGACCGCGTGAATGCACGTACCCTAGCAAAGAGCGTGAAGTGAGCCTTGGGCATGAGCTGCTCCTTAGCCCTGCGGCCCTCGCCCTCGGCCCATTCTGGAGGCGGGAGGGAGTCCGCCGGCTGAGCGGTAAGGTCAAGCTCCATTGAAGAGAAATTTTGGAGGAGTCGGATCATAAAGAACGACATCTCGTTGTATGCGAACTGTCAGTCATGAAACCATCAGTGTCCCGGTGGAGACGTGAAGATGTCAAGGGCTCCTGACCTGCTGACCCAAGCAGATGCGCGGTCCGGCGTTGAACGGAAGGAAGATAAAGGGGTTGGGTACGAGGTACTTCCCAACACGCTCGTCGATGAACCGCTCAGGGTCGAATTCATGCGCTGGTTACGTGTCACAACGTTAGGACGTAGAAAATCTAGAATGATAGACGCTGTACCGGTGGGGCCCCAGTAGAGCGGGTCCCGGTGCATGTTGATAATGGAGTACGAGACGCTGGAACGGAATGCATGTCAGAATCTCGCTTTACTTCCAGGCCAGGTAAGACGTACGCTGTCTTTGGAGGAACATATATCGGTTTCCCCGCGGGGTCGGAGTTCGGCACGATGCCCTCTTTGATAGAGAACCTGATGGAAGGTCAAAAAAATTTGCGGTCGGATAGTCGCAATACAAGAATTACCTCATATCGAATGGCCTGAAAACGGACGTGGTCAGCGGAGCTCAATGCGACATGCATGAGAACCTACACAGGAGGATAGAGTCGGAGCGTCTCTGCAGAAGACCACATAAGTATGACACTATCTGACTGCCATCGGGAACTTGCCATTCAGGCAGGCGCGGAGATATTTCATGTTGCGGACGTCATCATAGGTCGGGCGGCGCTGGAAGCCAACGTGCTCCAGAATCTCCTCACGAAGACGCTTCAGGACGTGCGGATGCTGACACAACAGGTAGACAGTGAATGTCAGCGCAGCGGCCGTCTTATCACATGGACAGCGTCAGCAACCCGGCTCTCGGACACCCCAAATATCTAGTCGCACCGTGTCACGGCCGGCGAGCAGAATGTTCAAGGTCTCGTCGTGAAGAATCTTGTAGTCTACGTAGAGTAAGACGTCAGAAAAACCTTGAGTGAAGACAAATCAGAAGACCACCGCACCCGACGTTTGCTTAACTAAGTTGTCGAGGAGTGTTTCGTCGTCCTGATTTTCCTTATCATCGACTCTGACGCCAGCCTTCTCTCGTTCGTCCTTCTTTCGAAGAGCCTCATGGAGGAGGGGCTCGAGGAACGCGTCGACAACCTCCATATGTTCATCCGTCTTCGATTTAAAGAGTTCCCTGAGTGGCCAGAACCAACCGATGCGGGGGCGCTCAGACACGATGAGCTGTGCGGCCGAGAAAGCATGGGGGAACTTCTCCTTGATAGACGATGCCACTTGGACGGTGTTGTGAGGAGATATGTTCTTGGGGTAGGGCATAGGCGAGTGGAGACTGTGTACGCAGTTCCCGAAAAGGAATTCGGTACTGGAGTCGAGGGTGAACCGCGCGATGAGCTCCTGAAAGTCGAAGGCGATGTTGGCCTGGGAGCGTTCCTTAATCTTGGTGATAGCGACGTCTATATGACGGGTAATTAGTTCATGGAAGGGACTTCCATGTCTCGCGTACGTCGTACCGGCATGACGGTCGAACAAATCGAAATGACTGATTCGTTCACGACTGAAGAAGGGTCGAGACATGGAACGATGGAACTTCCACAAATCCCCTGCACTGAGCATGAGCTAGAGCCACGATATATAAGTCTTCCAAACAAAAAGGCACTTACCATCAGCGTTGAATACACCGGTTCCGAACAAGGAGTCGGTGAAGTGATGGAACATTTCGCCTAGGGAGATCAGTCCTTGAGGCGGGAGGAATTATGCACGAAACAGGATATACCCACCTTTCTCATAGTTCTGAAAGTCTGTAGCAAGAACAGCCTGCGCATTACTTTGAGTTCACCTTAAAAACTACTTCATGAAGGATAACACACACCTTCACAACGCTCGGGTCCTTGGTCGAGTACTGCAAGTCCCAGAATATTTTGAACTGAATAATTGGCGCACCGCATTGATCGAAGCCATAGTCGAATAAATCCGCTGAAGCATATCGTCAAAGCCGCAGTCAATGTTGTGTTGACAATCAGGGTGCCGCGTATTGGACAAGCAGTAGAAGTTGGAGCGAATATAGCAGTGCTCACAAGGATAGCCCGAGTCAAACGCCTTCAAAATCCCGTCGAGGAGGTCCCAGTTGCCAATCCAGTGGCCCTTCATCTCGGGAGGCAAGGTAGCGCCAAGGCGCTCCGCCCCTCGCTGGAACGAACGGTACTTCCACCATATGTGTACGTACAGGAGGAAAGGAGGACTGAGGACCGCGGCAAGGATCCAGGCCCAAGTTGGGAGGAGGTCGCGGGAAACGGCGGCGGCGGCTACGCGGGAGATGGTGTACACTCCGAACGGCGGCGCAGAGACGATGAGAAGGAGGTTGAAGAGGAAAGGCACGCCTGGGGGGAGCGAAGCCCTGCGGGCCATGACCAATGGAGTATGGCCGCTGTAGAGGCGGGGCCTGACGAAGGTTGGACGAAGGTGCAGCTGTCGGCTTAAGCTCGAGGATTAATGTTCGTGCTGGGATTCGCCAGTGATGACGAGGGTAGAGCGGGACTTGGAGGAGAGTTAATGGCACGGCCAGGAGGGCCGGACGAGCATACAGCGACATTGGCGCAAGGGGAGATCTTATAAACATAAACAAGGCGCTGAGGTCCACTGTGCCATGATGAGATACAGAATAAGACAGGCCTAGGAATCATATGCAAGCGAGCTGGACATCCCTTCCCACCCATATGCATCACCTGTCACGGCTTCGAACTGTGGGGTTTAGACTCGTGCGGGAATGAATCGGTGAATGCCGTCACCTGGCAGTGGCTCTCTTCCCTGCATCCGTCGACATGCATCCATGGGCAGTATCCTACCCTCCAGCAACAAGCACCCGCTGAGAAATTGGGGATGCGTCATCATCGGGCGAGGTCGCACCGGTGACCGTGCGTCTACATCCAAGGCAGATAACGCTTCGGAGGTGGAACTTGGGTGGAACGCATGCATTGCCTGTGATCCACCGTGTTCCGAGGGCCATCGTCAACCTAGTGTCCATCAGACGCGTTAAGGTGGCGCTAACACGATCAGGTCATGAAAAACCCGATTGCGCTAGCGGGTGAGATGGACAAGTATGGCAGGATCTGTCTGATTCCGTCAGGATACTGCGTTGTTGGCATGATATGACACTCACACATTCTTAGGCTCCGTTCGGATACGCGTTTCTGGGCCAGAAACCAGTTTCTGCCCCGGATCTTCCGCGCCATCCGCAGAGCGCCTAATGTCACCAAGTCCGTACACGGAAGTCACGGCGCTTGGCCTGAACCCTCCCGAGACTACCTTGTCGACCAGGTTCCAACGTCGTTTCCATCCCGGGAGACTTAAATCTTGGTATAATAAACAAATCGTACTCTGAGGACTTTGATACTTTTTCCTACCTTCAGTTGAGTAGAATTCTGTCTAAGCTGCCCTAAAATCCCGGTCGGGTTCCTCAGACACCCCGTTTCGCCTCACAAAAATGTTGTAAGTCATGAATATGTGAGTAGGACCCATGCAACGCACATAAACACACAGAAACTGTGTTTTGAGAGATCTCTCATGGAAGAATAACGCTACCTGCCCTCGGTGGTTCCTGTGCGGATGAACGTCTCAGCATGTGGTCACGGCCGGTCACCATCAGTCACCCATCAGTCACCGAAGCGCCCTCGTGGAACTTTGGGTGCAGAAACTGGTTTCTGGCCCAGAAACGCGTATCCGAACGGTTAGACCATCGGCATGACCCATCAAGTCATCTTGTAGTTGTACGGACTGCCCCACTGCCACCACAGTATACTTACATACTTAGAATAACCTTGATTTTGGCTACTAGTACTAGTACTCTAGCCAGCACAAGTCAATTGTAGTGTAGGTCCGTGATCCTATGACAATTAGAAGCACATCCCTGGCACATCCACAACAACCTATACAACCGAGTCCATCTATGAGATCGAAACTTGATCGCTACAATCCATATAGAAACGCCTCACCAAACAACGAACAGACCCGGCGATGTTACGCCATAGATACCAAGACCGCAACAAGCAGGCCCAATAAACCAACGCTCGCATTCACGCTCGTCGCCCAACTCCCGGTCGCCGAGTTTTTCGAGGACGACGAGCCCGTGTTGTTGCCGTTGGTGCCACTGGTGTTCGTCGACGACGTGCTGTTCGCCACCGACGCGCCAGACTGGCCCACAAACACGACTGCGAGACCCGGGCCAGGCACCTGGATCGTGCAGCCCTCACTGCACTCGACGGTCTTATCGGCGACGCTGCTCGAGAACGTCGCCGGTACAGGGTTCGCGTCGCCCACGCCGGCGTACGTCTGCGCGCCCCACGCGATGTTCGTCTTCTCCGCGATAGAGGTCGCGGCGAGGTAGCGGATCGTGAGATTGCCGGACGACGCTGGGATAAACGCCTTGTCGATCGCGTAATCAGACATCGTACCCTGGACGTCCTTGAAGTTGATGATGACAAGGCTATGAACATTGCTTCCGGTCCCGTCGTAGATGGCGTATCCGGCGTGCACTTGCGACGCGTCCGTCATCGAGTTCTTGATGTTCAAGTCGACTACGCGGCTCCCGTTGGTCGACTGGAGGGCGGCGGCGACGGGGAGCATGCCGTAGAACGGTGCGTTGGTCGTCCAGGCGCCGGGTGCTCCTGCGACGCCGGCTGGGGGGTCGAACATGTTGTACGTGATGCCCCGCTCGCGTACGTGGAGGTACGCGCCGCTGTAGCCGACAGAAGCCATCTGCAGGGCGTAGTCGGCGGTCCACAGGGAGGCACCAAAGACGTTGGAGATACCATCAACACCACCGCAAGAGACGCTGTTGAACTCGTCCATAAGGACGGGCTTCTTTGCCTGGAACGCAAGCTGGATCCCCGGCTCTTGCCATTGTGCCAGACTGACAGTGTTGGCGTGAACGAGGTAATGTTGGATCCCGAATGCCGTGGTCCCTCGACAGTTGTCCTGAGGATAGTGCTGCAGGGTGATGTACTTGAGCTGCTGCTTGTACTGGTCTAACCAACCGGATTGGAGGACGGGGGCGAGATCCTAGCGAAAATACATGTAGGTCTTTGTGACACTATGAAACTGGAAGCTTCACTAACCCAAGCACAGCAGATAGTCGGACCCCCAATATTATTCTGAGACAAGACGTCCCCTTGTGGCGTAGCCTTGAGGTTGTTGAAAACAGTTGAGTAGTCCTAGGTAACGGTGGTCGCATGTTAACTTTACTTCCTCTCAATATACACAGGTACATACTGCAATGTAGTCCTGCGTTGTGTAGTTGGCGATGCCAGGGCGCTGGCCGTGTGCAGTATACAGATCTGGCTCCTGTTTCGGAAGATACATTAGCATGATAATCTAGAAAACACTTCACGGAGGTCGAACCCACATTACCCAACAGCAATGCGTCAAGGTCAGAGCCCAACGCCTTGGTGGCATCGCCGGCCAACAACGGGATGTCTGTGCTATTCGGCGTCCGCAAGCTCAAACCTAATATCCACGAATTCAAATGTGTTAGCTAAAGGCGCCGTTCGGGCGCATCGCGCACTCGTGCACGCCCGCGCTCCGCCAGTTCGGGCTATAGCATGCGCACGCACCGATAAGATACTGGACGCGGCCAACCTTGGTACTGATGCCCTTCATGACCTCGAACAGCTGTGGCCCGTAGTTGACCGGCTGGTCGTTCGAGTTCGCGTTCGGGTCCGTGAACTGGATGATGCTCTGTTGGTTGGCCACGTACGTCGAGCTGTCCATGGAGTTGCCTCCCACGCGCAGGCGGACAGGCTTGCCCGATGTGTGCTGCTGCAGCGTCGAGAGGTACCTAACGAACGGCGCGGGGATCTGGTCGGAGGAGTTGCCCATGTAGTAGTTAACGAATGACAGTTCCATGGAGATGCCCATGAAGTTTGAGTAGACCACATTGACGTTTGCGGATGGAGGGCTTGTGGGTGCAGTGACCGCAACGGCGGCGAATGCAGAACGGATGGAAGCGAGCAGGCATAGTGTGCCATAGAGGGATGCAGCCCATGGGCGGGTTATCCGAGAAGAGGGCATAGTGGGTATCTGGTGGCGTCGTCAGTCAGAAAAGAAAGGAGCGGCGGAGCAGGGGCGCGAGGATTAGGTTCTGTGGAGGGGGAAAAGGTTGCCATAACCCGGGAGGGCGGGTTTATCTGCAACTCTCGGCCTTGCAGGGGTATTGGATATCAGCAAAAGCGCCATCGTCCGTTGGCGAACAGGACGGGGAGTTGCGACCGGCCGCGCGCCGGTAAGTAGGTTGCCAACGCACAGCCAGGAACGTTGTATAAGAGGCGCCAGCGCTGGGCAGATCGGCGACTCAGAACAGTGAGCTCAGCTCGGACCCCCGATCTCGTGGGGCTACGCCGTCACATTGCCCCGAGTTGACCGTAGTTGGACCACAGATGCGCGGAAAGGGGCAGCCTGGTCGCCGACGAGGTTATTGACTTGGCTCTAATGGCCGTTGGGTAAATCGATGTCAAAACGTGCACATACGGCGGCGTGTTGAGCCTGGGGAGATTCCGGTCACAAGACGGGGGAAGAGGTGACAGATGCCTTCAGGACGAGAACCTTCAGAATTTCGAACAGCGGACTCCAGATGCCGTATCTGGTAGCTTCGCGCCGCGCCGAACTTCAAGTTCAAGTAAGTACACTACTCGGAAGAATATTGATAACCTGCTCCTCCCCACTCACATTTACGAATGCCAAGGGCTCCTTGGCTCATCAAAATCCCAAGTCAAACATCGGTGTCAAGGTCAGCAAATCGAAGGCACAAGTCTCAGTGATGACGACAAACGTACTAGGACTTCTGCAGAAGCAGGGCACTGCATTCCGGATACTCGGCTCAAGCCATCTCAAGCCTCGGGCCCAGCTCGGGCCTGCTCCCGATCCGCTATGATTGCGACTCGGCATCGACGAATCGCGATGGGCTCCAGAAAAGGCTGGTCGAAGTTGAAATCATACGGCCATCCTGCGCGATCCTGCGCGGTCCCATGCGGGGACCCAGTGGGCTTGTGAAGCGCAGTCGGGTGTTGGTTGGGCTGCAGAGGGCTGCAGAGGGTGTATCAACCACCAAGACATTATTTAGTGTACAACAACTCCAACGTTTGAGTCGCGTTGCCGAACCCATACCAAGATTCCATCTCCAATCGAATCACAGACCTGTCCCCTAGATCGTGACTGTCCATAGGGTATAGCCGCAGCTAACCTACGCAACGAACGACCTGCCAAAGGACAGGCCGAGGTCGCGCAGTTCCCTCCTCTGATTCTGAACACCAGCCTCCCCAGAGTCTGCTACGCCGGGCATGGATCCAGGCATTCTCCCCACAGCACCCGCAGTGGCGTCCCAGATGCGACCTAGCCCCAGGAAGCGCTCGTCCACCTGGGTCAGACGACCTGCGCTGGGCTGGGGAGGAGACGGCCGCGCTCGAGCTGAGACCGTAGGGGCAGAACCGAGCTGAGCCAACTTGTCCTTGCCCTTGTCGAGCTGGTCACGAAGGGCCTTGACCTGCCCCTTCAGCACATCTCCGAACTCCGGCTTATCGTCATCCTCGAAGCCAGCCAGCAACACGAGAGAGGAGACGCTGTCGGTGGCACGCTACGTGAGAACGCATACATAGCGGAGCACATGGAGCGGTACGTACAATGCTTCTTTCAGGTAGGCGAAGCTGAAGCCGTCAGTCTGGGAAGCGATCTCCTTGACGAGACTGTCGGGGAAGGATATTTTCTTGTTGCCCTGCAGCTTCCCTTGCCAATATTGGACATACAAAGTACGCTCCTCCTCGTCGGGGTCAGGGAACTCGCTGCGGTGAACCGATGCAAGTCTGGTGAGAAACAGGCAGCGCGAGACAGGCTAGTGACCTACTATTTCCGATCGAAGCGACTCGGACGGCTGTTCAAGGCAGGATCCAATCGGTCGAAGTGGTTGGTGGTACCGATGATCAGCAAGCCGTCGTTGCTTTGAAGGCCGTCAAGCTGGTTTAGGAAGAACGATCGGTTTGCATCGTTGATGAGCGAGTCCAGGTCTTCCAGGATCAAAACGCATGGGGCCATCTGCCTTGCTTTCTCGAAAACGGCTTGCATGGAACCCTCCTCGCCCATCCAGGACTTGAAGGACTTGACGTAGAGAGGAGCATAACCCTTCTCATCACAGTCCTTCATGATCGCTTTCAAGCTTATCGTTTTCCCGTTTCCTAAAGATGATCTGAGTTCACATAAGTAAGATGAGAATGACGGCTCACATACCTGGCGGGCCCCACATGATCAGACCACGCTTGGAAGGTGGATTCAGTCAGTGGGCGAGGGAACGCGGTAGAAGATCATGGGTCTACCTTCCAGGGGATCGCGAGGGATTTGTACAGATCCTCAGAGTCAAAGAAACCGTAAACGTCCTTTTGTATCGCTGTCTTGAACTTGTCTTTCAAAATGACATCGGCCCAGTTGGCCTTCTGGATATCCAACCACAAACTGTGGTCCTTTTGCCAGAAACCTGAATTGAAAATGAGGACCTCCTCGTGCAACTGCGTAGCCCAGGCTCCGGCTGCGAGCAAGAGCGCACGCGCGTGTTCCTCAGGTCCATCATGAAGGATGTAGTGTTGGACTATACTACCGAGGCCGTAAGGGTACTAAAGAAGCTCAATGAGCTACAGCATTCACAAGACGGCGTGGACCCACCTTGACAACGTAGAGGAGGTATTCGTATTTCTGCAGGGATGGACGCTGAGTGACTGATACGACCGAAGACCCCTGTCAGGCACTCACGTCCCATGCTACACGAAAGGACCCAAACGAAATTTGGTCCACAAGGACGCCAGGTATGGTGGAAAGACGTCTAGCGAGGGGAACGAAATAGACAGTTGTGATCAAGTCAGAGGGAGACAAAGGTTGAACGAGAGCGCCAGGGAAGCCGAGGACGTTGGTGGAAGCAAGCACGACGGAATGCTTAGGGTACAGCTTGCGAAGCTGTCGTGCGCTGTCTCCGTATTAGATTCACAGCCGGTCGGACAACGGGTAGAGACTGACCCAAATACCGCAGGCTCGCTGAACTTATTAGACGCTGGATTCGAAGATGGATAAACGGACACGTCTAGGGAGGGAGGAACACCCACCTTGGTCGATCCATGGATCATAGAGAGGGTCAGTAGCAGCAATACCCTGCTCAAGGGGGGTGTCCTCCTGCTCAAGGGGGGTGTCCTCCTCGAAGGTGACCTTGATGAACGCGTCTTCGAGTTCTTTAGGAGTGACGGGAGTGGCCATGTCGACTGAGGACAAGGGGATATAGGAGGGTAAACGAGAACACGACCGTGTCCTCGAGCGCAGAGCCGTGTTCACAGCGACTGGAGCTGAGCGCTGATGCATGATGGCGCAGCGAGAGCCGAGTTCAGCTGCGAGGCGACAAGCGCGCACAGCGATGACGCGAGGCGGCGGCATGCCACGTGAGGAGGCACAAGTGGCACAAGTGGCACTGGCAAGCGAAGCGCACAAACTTCCACTTCACCGTCAACCATGTCCTCCTCCTCCCGGACGTCCACCGTGCTCACCGCCGCGGCCGTGACGGTCCTTGGTGGCCTCGTCGCTTATGCTGTTTATTTCGACTACAAGCGTCGGAATGACAGCGACTTCCGCAAGAAACTCCGTACGTAGTCGATCGCGCGCCTCTGACCCATTTCCCTTCACTCACTCGCGCCACAGGGAAGGAGAAGAAGAAAGTCACCAAGCAGACGCAACAAGCCCAGGCTGCTGCAGACGCTGCTTCCGAAGTCAGCGCAGCAGCCATTAAGGATGCTCTGCTCAAGATCCGGGAGGAGGAGATCCCTCCCACTCCGGACGAGAAGGAGGGCTACTTCATGATGCAGGTCCAGATTGGTGACCAACTTGTTCAGAAGGGTGTGTAGTGATTGCCTTCAATGTCCTCATCCTTCTGACTTGGCAACGCTAGGCCCATCATTCTACCTCCCTGCCGCGTGCGCGTTCTTCCGCGCACTCCGTGTCTATCCCTCCCCCGTAGAGTTTATTATGATGGTTCAGTCGACTCTTCCGGCACCCATCTTCAAGGTGCGTTCAGTGGTCCCTCTTTTCTGAACAACTTTCTGAAGCAATTCTCAGATCTTCATGGAATTGGTTAACACGGATGTGAGTATGCCTGTCTCGGACAAGCCGACGTCACAGTCTCAGGAGTCCGTGGAGGAGGTAGAGACGAGTCCGACGCGCTCGGGACCTCCCTCGGAGACGTCTTCACAAGAGTGGGATCAGCTCACGGACCCCGGGAGCCAGGCAGCGCCATGAGTTGTCCCTCCTACATGACTCTGATATTGATAGCACAAAACCTAATCACGACGCTGCACGCTACGCCCCACCTTTTGTCTTGCTTGTGCTTTGCCGTCGACCCATTCTAATATACTGTAATTTCCCCTCTCTATGTTCCTTCTCGTTAGGTGGCTTCCCGTGTTGAAGGTAAGCTTTTGGTCTTGAACAGCTGGAGCACATAAACTAAGAGTACCTGGGTGGCTTGACCGATAGGTTATTATGATCACTTCCCGCCCAAACGCATGAACGTGTCCATCCACGCTAGCGAACCCGAAGGCGATAAGCCCGCGAAGAAGATCCTCATCGCCGCCAAGGACTTCGAAGCTGGCGACATTATTTATACGGTGCGGTTTTTTCCTTCACTGTCCTTCCCAAGAAAAACCAACACCATCCATGTTAGGAAAGCCCCTTCGTCGTCGCCCTCGACGCTGATCTCGAAGGCAAGGGTACCCACTGCTCCTATTGCTTCCGCCGCATTGAGGAAGGCCAGAGTTTCGTTGCGGAGGCCGATAAGCTCGGCGCTGTCTTCTGCTCGACGGACTGCCAGACCAAGGCGAACCTCGACTGGAACAACATGCTCTTCGGTCGTGAGCCCGTACTCCCGCCCGAGCTTGACCCCAGCGTCGTCGGGAACCCCACCGACAGCGACGGGCGGGAAGCTGCACAGACCGCGTACGTTAAGTGGCTCAAGGCGAAGGCGCGTCAGCCAAACGTCCTCGGCGCGCGCTTTGTTGCGAAGCAGATCGCGCACGAGACGTCGAAGCTCGTCAAGGGCAAGGACAACGCACTCCAGGCGGAGGCTGCACTCCTCGCAGACGGTGGGGAGCTGTACAGTGTGTCCGACCACATGGAGCGCTTGCGCTTCGTCGAGGGTAATGTTACCGACGAGGAGGTCAAGCTGCTGCAGGCCGTCTTCGGCGCGGCGCTGCCGGGCTTGGAGCAGTCTGTCAATGAGGAGCGGCTTGCCGTCCTTGTTGGCAAGATGGCGTACAACGCCATCGGTATCACCCCTGACGGTGGCCGCGATGACAAGGTGAGCATGCCCATGACTTGAATACCCTACTGCTTTTAGTTACACCATTGCTAGTCCGTCTCCGATGCACGCCCAGAGGACCAGGAGCGGACACGCACACCCCAAGGCACCCAGCGCCAGCTCGGCAGCGGTCTCTACCTCGTCTCGTCCTACGTGAGCCTTCCTTTACCCGAATCCCCGTTGCCATCCAAGTCTCACCTTTGCTCACAGCTTGCGCACTCCTGCGACCCCTCCACCCGCCCATCCTTTGTCGTTGGCTCGAACGAGCTCCAACTTTTCGCCACGCGCCCGCTCAAGAAGGGCGAAGAGCTCACGATCGCGTACGTCGACGTCGCCCAGCACGCGGACGAGTCCGCGGAGGCCGCGCGGCGCCGGCGCCGTGTCGAGCTCGCTCGGGGCTGGAAATTCAAGTGCGAGTGCGAGCGCTGCCTGGCCGAGGCTGTGCAGGATGTCGAGAAGGAGGACGCGGAGCTCGGCGTCGACAAAGACGGGGCGAAGGTCGAGCAGGTCATGCGCCACGAGAAGCTCCCCGGGGCTGGCATGGGTGTCGACTAATTTGACTCGAGTGGATGACTGTGTTTGCTTTCGGTCCTCACCCCAGGCTCCATGTCATCCTGTGGAAAGGGACATTTGCTTGCGTGGATGCATCCTTAGACTGAGCTTTTCGCTCACATGCTCGCGTCATGTAAACAAAAGTTGCATTAGATCGTAAAATAGTCTATGGAATAATGTTTAACCCGCTACTCCTCGCCTTGCGCGCGTCAGCCGACGTACATACTACATCTAGTCAACAGAAGCAAGGGTTCGGATGCAGCAAGGTGTGTGCACGTTATAATAGTAAGCCAACAGGAGGGCTCGTCGACGTCAACACGAACAGCAGGTACACAGGTGTGAAGATGTTGAGCACATTGTCCGTCACAAGTGGGCTTGCTGGGCGGGCGGTAGTAAATATGCGTAAGTAGCAGTACAGATATGTACAGAGCACGTTCGAACAGCGGGAATACAGAGCATGGTTGGCAATAGAAATGAAATGGAAAACGACGGCGAAAACTTGTGCAGAGATTGCGTGGGGGATGGGGGATTGGAGAGGTGGAGGGATGGATGTAAGGCTACGTGGTTGGTTGCTAGTGCAAGATACAAACAACTGTCGATGCAGTGGAGGCGATTACAACAATACTAGGATAGATATCGTGTCGTCGTCGTTTCAGGTCTTCATGCGGCCCACTTCAAGCCAGACTTCTCCACATGCCTGCACCACGATCACCGAATCAGCACACCCTGAAGATGTAGGGTGGACATGCAAGGTGAGCTCACCAGCTGCTGGCATTTCGTTGCGTGCTTTCAATATCTTGAGCGCTCGTTGACGGGCTTTGCCTCCCGTTTCCGGGTCGCTGTCGACATCGTCGTCGTAGTCGTCAACGCCTGCAAAGTCGAGGGCACCAGGATCGACCGGTCGGACGCGATCACGCTCCGCGTAGGAAGCGCGTCGCAGTGAGGACGAGGTCTGGTGCATGGCTGGGACAAGCAAGCCCGGGCGATCCGACAACGAGGTCTTCGGCTGATAAGCAGTCTTGCCAAACCCCGACATACGCTGATTGAGACCGATGGGTATAGGCAGCGACTGGGCAATTGCATGCTCATCGCTGCCATTGGACCATTGGACGTCTGCAGTCTGATCAGACGGCGCGCACAATCACAGGAATGACGCACTCACCCTCCCCGTCGTCATCGTCGGTGGTGTCGCTGCCCGCGATGCCGTTGAAGCGGCGTCCGAGCTGCGGGTCGAAGTCGTCGAGGACGTAGTTGCTCTCCTCCATGATCGCCTCCGCCGGGCCGACCTCGCCCGCCTTACGCTCACGGCGGCTGAGGAACAACTGCCACGCCTTGCTGTTCTTCTTCCACGCGCTCCTGTGGCTCGGCGTACTCGCGGCGACGAGCCTGAGGATCTCCTCCTCGCGGGGGTCGCGTGGCTCGTCTGAAACAGGCTCCTCCTTGGGGATCTCGACGGGAGGCTCCACGACCTCCAAACGAGTACTCTCGGAGACCAAGGACTCTCGTAATGCCTTGCTTCGCTCGGCGGTCTCGGTGCCCGGCGGTGTCACGTACCGTGCTGGAGGCGGGCGCATGTTGGACGGAACCGGTAGCGAAGCAGGCCGCAGGGACTGCAGCTGCGGAGGCAAGCCAGAGTTGCTCAAGGAACGGCCGTGCGACGGCCTGGACGACGCTCTAACACGTTCTACGCCCGCATGCGGTGGGGGAGTCTTGGGCTGTTCCGCCGCAGGCAATTCAGCACGGCTGCCTGCGGAATGCTCTGATTCGTTGTCCATGTCGAAAATGGCGTCTGTGACGTGGAAACGAGGCGACGCGAGTGAGTCCTTCGCACAGTGGGAGGATGGCATGACAGACACAGACCTTCGGTTGTTTCCTGGGGCGTAGGCTGCTCGGAGCTTATCTCGCTCTCGTCCTTGATGATAGCAACCTCTGGCTTGACGTCGAATGTCACCTTCCGCTTTCCCTTGCTCTCCTTGTGATCCTCTGCGCTATCCTTGGTCTTGCCCTTGGGCGATGAGGTCCGGTCGGTGGTGGTGGTCGAATTCTTAATGGCGCTCCGATGGACACGAGGAGAATGCCCGGCAGCAGCAGCAGCAGCAGCCGCGGCGCCCTGAGGGGCGGGAGAGGAAGTTGACGCGGTGGGTGGAGACGCAGCCTGCTCTTCTGCCAGGGCTTCCAGTCGCTGTTGTTCCATTTGCGCCTCGAGATCGAGGGTATAGCGGAAGCTCGTCGCCATGTCCTTCGACTCGTCAATTTCACGGCGGTAGGCTTCCCGAATGCTGGTCTCTGCATCGACGACCAAGGCGATAGTACGAGACGATGTGACAGACGGGGATCGGACACGGGTCTGGCTGGACCCTCCCGGAGACGGTGGCGAGTTTTCGTCCAGACGCGCAAGGGTCCCATTCCCATTTCTGTTCCCATTTACCTCATGCGCGGCACCGGAGTAGTGCATTCCCGACGTCTTCAGCGACGCCGACAACGCAGAATGCACGACACCCGTGCGATTCGGAGAACTTCTGTTGGACTGGGTCGGAGTGGGGATGAAGTTGCTGATCCGAACAGAGGCGGAGCCTCCTCCGGGCGTGGGATTGCTCGCTGCCCGTACGTGGCCAGAGATACTAGCACGACGACGCACAGGATTTCCTCCCGTAGCAGCAGTCCCTGCCTGCTGTTGCAGCTCCAAGTTATCCCTGAAACGATTCCAGATGAGGTTGACTTCCCGCCTTAGCGCCGCTTCCGCCTCCAAGACCTCCGCCATCTTCCGCTCAGTCACCTTGGCAAGGTACTCTTCTGCCTCGTCTCGAAGCCTCTGGGACTGCTCAATGGCCACTGTGGAGAAATGGCGGAAGACGACGTTTGACGGGGTGAATGGAGGTGGGAGGAACAGCGCTGGCATTTCGGGAAGATGCTTCTTCCCTTGTTCGGAAGGACCTCGTGCATTCTCAACTTCTGGTGCTTCGTCCTCCGAAGTTTGAGAAGCAATGGACGGGGGTGTGCCGCCAGGGAGGACGATCTGGAAGAGCTTCGAGTACATTGGGGATGACTCCGCTTGAGCGATGTCATTGCCGACCTGCTCGGATACGGTATGTCAATAATGTGTTTCAAAGATGAACAACGGGGTGATGGCTGCAACAACACAACGCTGCCGAAGCACGTCGGCCGTCCGAACGGGGAGACGTTTGACGAAAAGGAGCCCAAAGCAACTCGAAATGACCACTCACCAAACTGTCCCGGAAAACCTCGATCCAGCCCGTAGTGCTCTTGCACAACTCTTTCTCTACCCAATCATCCGTTGGGAGAACTGGACCCTCCTCAGTACTCAGATCTGGTGTTACTTGTTGGGCGACGCGGTAGGTGGGAAGACCGCACACGAGACATGTGACGGTCATGAACCGCGAAAGCTCTGCGGTGGGCGAACCCGTTGAAGGGATGGCTCTACTACGACTCCTGAGGGTGAGCTCAGGGTGCGCCTAGCAGTAATAAACATTAATGGGTGAAGAGAGAAAGGGGGCTGGAGGTGGCGCATACAACACAGATGCCCTCTTCTCCAACATACACGGACTTGAAGCCGGTCTCAGCCGGTGGCGGGGCGTCCTGGCTGGATTGAGAGTGGATCTGAATGTTGAGGCATTTGCATGCGTAATGTGAAGGCGGTGGTTGGCCTCCATTGGCGGCCATAGCAAGCCAGCAGATGGGAGGTGGAGGAGGCGAGGGTGAATCACAAGGATGAGGAGAGAGTGAGGGAGGGCAGGAGGGAGAAGCAGAGACGGAGGCAGTTGACGCAAAGACGGATGGCTGCAGGTGCCCGGCCGAAACGAGAGGCAGAGTCAGAGACCGTCTCAGTCTCAGTCTGACTCTGACTCTCAGTCTCAGTCTCACATCGGAGCGCTAATTTCTCCTCCACCGGCCTCGGTCCGATCCTCCCGCCCAGCCCTCCATCCTGCCATCCTCTCCTCCATCGCCGCACACACATTCTCGTCAGTCCTCACTCTTCCGCCTCTGCCGCCTGAGCATCGAATACGAGCTCCAGCCCAGCAACAGGCGGGTCATCTGGGAACCCCCCCCCATGTACGCGACATGACGCATTGCGACCATCTCCGCACGGATGGCCACGAGGTCGTTTCGCCCGTCCACACGGCTTTCATGCTCGGACAATGCAACCGACACCAGTGCATTCCAACGAGCGCTATATCCGATCTATCATCACTCTCCGTGAACCAAGGACCGTCATGCCTAATCCGCGACTGGCTCTCGAAAACACCGCTGATTGTATGTGCTCCGGCCGAGATAGCACTTTCCCCCCCCCTCGACCCCAGGCTTCCACAGACAGTAGCTCCTCATTCGGTGCGTCACCGGTTCTTCTTCGACTCCTTCGACTCCTTCGACTCTTTCGCCTCCTTCTTCTCCTTGCCTTTTTCCTTGCCTTCGAGGGCATCCACGTCCTTCGCCATCACTTGACCATACTCGTTTACCCGGTTGGGGTCGACCCTGTAAATCCACCGCTATAGGGAGATCCACGGTCAGCACGTTGCACGATTCAAAGATTCGAGCAGCGTTCTGAGCCGGAGACGCACTTGGTACAGGAAAACTAAGAACACAACGTCATCACGGAAACACGCGAGGCGGTGAAGAATGGGCATCTTGATGCAGAAACTGCAAACGCGTGTTAACGTTAAGTGTACTAGACACCTTCGAATAAGAACACGCACGCAAATAGATCGTCGACCACCTGGAGGGCAGATTCCTTAAGCCACACATTCCGAGTCAACAACGAAGCCACCCACCGTGGAAAGCGTCTTGTACACCATTGCCTTCATGGGCATGTGCGCTACGCTTTTCAGCTTGTAGTTAATAATGAGTTGTGGGATAAGCTGGGCCTGCGTGAGAAGTCAGCACGGCTCATATGCCCCGATGTCAAGAGAGAAAACCCACGAAGCCGAACATGTACACGAATGACGTCAAGGTCGAGATGACAAACGAGTACCATCCTCTATGCGTCTCATAGAGCAGGGAGTAGACCGTATATGCCGCGAGGCACGGGATGGTGAAATAGGACACGATTCGGAATGCCAGTTTGTCGTATCTATTATCACGGTCAGGACAAGATCCTCCAGCCAGCCAAATTACGCGCTTACTCCTGGGTCTTCTTCTCATCCTCGCTCAAAACATGTTTGTCTGGAGAAGGCTCAATGTCAGTGTCGGCGGTCTGAGGAAGGCCGCACTTTCCCCGCGCGGCCGACGGAGTTCCCCCTCGGGTAGAATCGCGACATATCTGATGTATTCACACATACCTTTGATCACGAGCTTGTAGGGTATCCAAGCTCCCGCTGGTGCAGGACCCAAACTGATATCTACGGCCTTGGTTATCTGCAGCGCAATAGCCGTGATGAGGATTTGTGTGCAATGAAAAAGACCCAAACAAACCTTCCACGCCTCTATGACGACGCCAATACCAGAGCCCATTAGAATCATCCAACTAGTTTGTTCGTTATTGTCGATGAGGTAGAGTAGGATGATTAGCTGTACGACGACGTTCGTAACGATCTATTCGGTGGACAGTGTTAGCTCTGTTGCTTTGAACATGAATGAGCGTACGCACAGATCTGTTAAGATCAACATTAGTGTTTTATTGCTACTTGATGACATGGAAACAAATACCTGACGGAAACACCGACAAGCTCTTGCTTTTGCCTCCAATGTGATACGTCCGAGCTGAATGCAAGGAACTCGAACCTATTCACGGTCAGGTCAGAGAAATGGTTGACGCAGAGTCGAAAAGTAACCACACGCACACGACATGCAGCACGCTCACAAGCGCAGTCAGGCCAAGGAAGTACGGGTTTGTTTCCACAAGCATGCGCTTAATCTCGTCCAACTCCGCGGTAGACGCAGAGCCTTGCTGTTTGGCTGCCTCGGCGAAACTTTGGGTAAGAGCGGCGAAGATTGTGAACTTCCAGTATGCCATCGGTTGGAATTCGATCTGCAGTGGCAAGGTTGGGGTCGTCGAGTTGATTTCCACATATTGTGACCGCAGATGCCAGAATTCGTTCGGGAAGATGATAGGGTTGTAGTAAACTCGCCCAAGAGTATCGCGCTCTGGGGTAAGAGCAATATCTGTGCGTCAAGGTTAACACAAACGTGGGCAACCCCCATGTTGAACGAATACTGACACCGTGCAGCCGGTCCATGAACTGAGTCTAATTGAATCGTAGGGTTGTCCGAAATCAATGCAAGAGTGATGTTCTAAAGACGAGGAATTAGCTTTTCCCTCGTGATTGCTTGATGAAGGTGTCGTACAGGATGCCAATGAGACACAATGATTTCGCTTTCCTGTACAAAAGATAAAATTTCTTGAACATCTTCAGAAAGTTGGGGACTAACCTGTTCGGCCTCATCGGTAGGTCCTTCTGCCGAGCCGCTCAGTAGATTCTTCTCTTTCCGAACCTTGCTCTTGGGAAGGTATTTCGTCAGAACTGAAATCGGTCACCACCCGTAAGTACATGCGCTGGACCCAAATACTCTCACAAAACTCACGTGTTCGAACATGGTGAACAGCACGGGGGTCAAACTTCGCATCCGACGGGTCAGGGCTAGCACCATCTCGCACAAGGAAGACGTCCGCCCAAAGTGATCCATTGTTTTGCACGGTCTACGGTACACGACAAAAGCTCTTCACGACATGAGCAACCTGGAGTCTCGTTAGCACGCACCTCGGGCAAGTTCACGTTGAACTCTGCGACACGTTTCTCGTTCCAGTCTCCCAGCGTTATGTTGCTCCACACAAAGCTCGGCAAGTCCGCGTCGTTATCCTTCCTGTGGGCAGACGTCCACTTGCCAGAGAATACGTCACCCGTCGGCGAGGTCGAGAGATGAACATGCATCGCCAGCGGCAGCCCCACAGGCCATCCCGCAACGGCGTGTGTCGGGGTACCGGCGACGAGGGCCTCTTGCCCCGGGACCTGCGCCTGCGGCGCGGTAGCCACGCTTGCGCCTTGCTGCTGTTGCTGTTGCTGGGTCTTGTTACTGCCCATGAATTTGCTCACTAGGATATTCGCCCAAGGCACCCCGAAGGAATTCCGCGAATCAGCGAGCAGAACAGGATGACAGCATACAGTGATGCCGATGCCAACACCGCTGCGCAAGAAGAGGATGTGCGTACGTACCCACTTGCGTCACGGCATACACCAACAGCATTTGCTATACACATATCCCACCACGGCCAACCGTCAGTCAGTACCTGTCTGCTTCAGCCACTGGGGCGCGGAGTTGGAGGATCACGCCCCCACACAGAGGACAGAGGCGGCCCAGGGTGTCCGCCGCATCCACAGCATGAATAGGGCAGCACGCTCACCTGTGCGATGGCAAAGAACTTCTTGAACGGACTTTCCTGCTCGCCTCCCCCGCCGGCCTCGGCGTTCGCTGGGCCTGGCGCAGCTCGTGGCGCATTTTGCGTGGACATTGCTCTTGCAGCACAGCCGGAGCGGTGCCCGGAACCAAGATCGTGACTGAGCGAACAGCAATGTCGGAGACCGGAAGGTGGCGGGGTGGCAGTGGTGGAGGCGTAGTACGCGTACGTATGGGAAGAGAGGAAGCCTGAACCTCGTCAGTCAGTCTGCGCTGCGGACCGAGGCTTCTTCCGTCACTCGGGCGTCTACAAGTCCACCATCGAACGTTCGCCCGCCAGGCGTCTTCCCTACACAGGCGCCGCTGCGGGTGCGCAGCTACAGTACTACTGGAACACCACACCATCCATTGAAATCTCCATAGTGATAACTGGGCTCGGGGCGTAGTACCGCCGGGATTGTATGGCCTCCGATTCCGAATGATCTTCCTTCCGAGTCTAGTAAGTAATACACGTACACCTAATAGGTGTACCCAACTCTTAAAGGTGTGTTGTAACTTGAAGTATGTACGAGCCACTCAGAATCGGACTCGAGGTTACAGGTTAGCGGTGTATACGCCAGCCCTAGCAGAGTAGTAAAGCCTGGGGAAGTGGCAATATACGGGCTTTCCTGAGGAGCCCACCGTCTCGACAACCACCTCCTCCCTGTTGAGAGCAAGGAGCTTCCCCACGGTGGGGATCTTTCCTGATTTAAAACAGAATGTCAGTCTCTTGGCAGAGGCAACGAAGACCAAAATATACCGTTGTCGATTGGCTCAACAGACACTAACTCCCGCAGCTTGACCTTTAACCGGGACGCCTCTATTTCGTCGAAGTTGACGGCGTTGAGCTCCGCAGACACGGAAGAGGTGATCAGCTCCGCAGCCCGCTCCCCGGAAATATTGTCCAGTATCGCTGGATGCGCAGCATCCTCCTTAGCAATGAATGCTGACATTCGTGCAATCCACTATGGGCGATGTTTTAGCCAAACGGACCAGCTTCTTGCGATGAACGGACATGACGTACTGCGAGCGTCGCAGGAAACTTCGTGTCGTCGAGCAACTCTTGCTTGATATCTTTCAACGGCCTGAAGGATTGCATCCAGTCCCAGATATAATGAACTGATATATCTGCGAGGCTGGGGGTCTCGGTGTCCATTAACCATTCGCGATTATCGGAAAGCTGCTCTTCGATGAGCGCCTACAGCCAGGTGTTAGCATCGTGTTTGTGCCACAAGGACGACGATCTCCTCGAATTGCAATATGAAGACGGACCAGGTGCGACGATAATGAACTTATCGCAACAGGTTGGTTGGCTATCATCGCCTGGGGATCAACCTCCGCCCCGAACCACTACACAGGTGAAAGCAACCACCAACAGTCAATTCATATCCCATCGTGCGAGGGGGTGCGGAGCTACGCACATTGCTCCTGTCATCCAAAAACTCCGGCTTGAACTTGTGGTATGGGAGTGTCTGGGATCCTAGAGTACCAAGTGCTCGATCTGCATAGCTCATAGCAAATGCCTTGATCATCCCCGTGTCTGCGGTGCCTCCACCCTTTCGCTTCGGAAAAATTGTACCGAAGCCCTGCTCTGGAGTGAAGTTGCGCTCCAGCACACTTGCAATGAGGCTGCTATCGCAATAGACATCTTTGCCAATTGCTAGAACAGGTATGCGTCGATACTTCACGCCTAGTCGATCGGCGAGGTCCGGGCGAGGAAGTGTCATAGGCATCTAGGCCGTCCGAGTGAGCTCAAGGGGATCATCGTCGCGCCGTTACGTGGATATCCTGACCTCCACTCTGATGTGAGGTACCCTTTTGATAGTTAGAATGTGCTTGACCTTCCTCGCGATGGGGGAAGCATCGTAACTGGAAAAGACTGTCTTAGTTCTCATCCAGGCCAGAAGAATATGACCTATTCACTGACTGGTATAATATCACAGGAAGTTCGGTAGCAGACACCATACCTGTCCCAGGCTGAGAAGTTGGGAGATGGGATCGTGTTGGCTGTGGTGGTATGTATAGCCAAGAAACATAATTATTGGTTGAGTAAGTGTTGGTAAGGCGGCCGAAGGTAACGCCGAAGGCGCGCACAGATGGCTTAGATCTGTCCAACTTGGGCCATGATCTCGAGCTCGATCGGGCGCAGTGGCGGCGCGGCCGTCACTCAGACTGGCAATTGCCGGATATTATTTCCCCGCCGCTTGCCAACGGACCACAGCTCAAGAGACGATTGGTTACACGACGGCACGATGCGTTCATTGCACTCAGCCTGTATAAAGCTTGTAAAGCCTCGTAATAAGACTTACTGCAACCCCGAAGCGCCACACGAGGCATAAAGCGCTTGCGCCCATCATTGTGTGCGAGGCGTTGTTGAAACAGTTCGCACTGCCAGACGTCGACGCACGCTGTGCAAAGGTTGCCTCTTGGTCCAGCTTGGTCCCCGATCACCCCGTGCTTATGCTTCCGTTCTCAAAGGATTTGGCTATGCAGGTGACAGGCTAAGACCCCGTTGCTATAATTGTCTGGTCCGCAGCCAGTCACCTACGAACCCTGTTCCTGGACGCGCCCTCTTAGCTTGCCAGTGGAAATCCTAAGTACCGACAACGTACATTTGGCATAGTAATTATGTGTGAGAAGGGTAATGGTCGACATGGCGAAGTTCATGTCTGCGCCTTACTTACCGTCAAAAGAGGGGTGGGCGGTCTAATTTAGGTACAATGCCTAGTAAGAGCTTACTTATACACTGAGTTAACAGGCAAGTCAAAGACAAGGCAATGACAATGCGTGCGGAAGGGGTGGCCGGAGTCCAGAAGCGGCGCTCGGCAAACGCTGGTACAAAAGCACTCGAGAGGCGACTTCTGTCGACTTCCACGACCCACCAGCCAGGCTCTTCAACGATAACAGCGACCCGGACGCCTTGGTCTCAGCCTCCCTTTCCTCCACCATGGCCCAAGATCAACGGCCGCCGCTCCCGTCCCTCACTTCTCAGTCCTCCGGTACCGACTCGAATACTCTCACCGATCCCTTCGCTGACCGCCAGCGGGCGATCAACTTTTCGGAGCCCAGGTTCCCCACGCCAAACCAGAGCGTTACGTCTCTCCCTAACGAGTTCGGCACACTTGGCGACTACGATGAAGAGGAGTCCGAGAAATTGCCTTTGAATGCCGGAGGAACGGGATACCCGTGAGTGTACATCGTTTTTAAAGACATTACGTCTTCGGCTAAGACTACAATGCGCAGTCCTTTCGATCCCAATTCTTACGGCGATCCCTATGGTGCCCGCCCTCTGTCTGTCGCGTCGAGCTCCTCACTTGGTGTGGAATCGCAGTGGAGGCGCCGTCAGACTATCAAGCGCGGGAAAACCCGCAAGGTCAAGCTCACCAAGGGAAACTTCATCACTGAATACGCCGTTCCCTCGCCTGTGTTCAGTGCAATTGAACCTAAATGGCAGCAGAGCAGCACAACAGAGTTTTCGTAAGTCGCGTCTGGGTCTTGTTCCACCGCCGGCGCTCAACGAGTCCATGTAGCCACATGCGTTACACTGCCGCTACAGTTGACCCCGATGACTTCACGGAGGCCAACGGCTACAGCTTACGGACCAAGTTGTACAACCGTCAGACCGAGCTCCTGATTGCGGTCACGTCTTACAACGAAGACAAGACTCTCTACGCTCGCACACTTCATGGTGTCATGCTGAATATCCGCGACATCTGCAAGACTAAGCAGTCCAAGTACTGGCGTAGGTCTGCAGAGGAAGGCGTCCCCGGATGGCAGAAGATCACTGTTGCGCTCATCGTTGACGGTCTGGAGCCGATGGACAAGACCGTCTTGGATATTCTTGCCACGGTTGGCGTCTACCAGGATGGTATCATGAAGAAACAGGTCGATGGCAAGGATACTGTCGCCCACATCTTCGAGGTATGCATCGTTCCTCGTCTTCCCGTCTCTCTTTGGCGCTGACGGGGTCTCGCAGTACACGACCCAGCTCTCCGTGGATGCCACACCCCAGTTGGTCGTTCCCCATGGTGACGACGCGAACAACCTCGTGCCTGTCCAGATTATTTTGGTCATCAAGGCGAAGAATCAAAAGAAGATCAACTCCCACCGGTGGTTGTTCAATGCCATCGGCCGCATGCTTGAGGTTCGTGATTGCTCCACTGCGCAGGCGCTGCGGCCGAGTCTGACCATTCGCCAGCCCGAAATATGTGTTCTCATTGACGCGGGTACCAAGCCTGGACGCAAGTCCATCTACTACCTTTGGGAGGCGTTCTACAACGATCCTCACCTTGGTGGATGCTGTGGAGAGATCCACGCTATGATCGAGGGTGGTCGCAAGCTCATTAACCCCCTGGTCGCGGCGCAAAACTTCGAGTATAAGATGTCGAACATTCTCGGTTCGTTGCTAGCTTACTGGCGTATGTTTCTCACGCTCACTCCACCCGTACGGCGTAGACAAGCCACTTGAGAGCAGTTTCGGATACGTGTCCGTGCTGCCCGGTGCGTTCTCCGCGTACCGCTACCGCGCTATCCTTGGTAGGCCGCTCGAGCAGTACTTCCACGGAGATCACTCGCTCGCGGAACGTTTGGGTCCCAAGGGTATCTACGGCATGAACATTTTCACCAAAAACATGTTCTTGGCCGAGGATCGTATTCTCTGTTTCGAACTCGTCGCCAAAGCCGGTGACCGATGGACGCTCACGTACGTGAAGCCGAGTAAGGCAGAGACGGATGTCCCAGAATCCGCCGCGGAGTTGATCGGTCAACGTCGTCGTTGGCTGAACGGTTCCTTCGCTGCGTCAGTGGTAAGTCAACCAGCTTCGATATTCACGTCATGTGTGCCAACCTGAGCCTCCAACAGTATGCTATCATCAACTTCTTCAATCTCTACCGATCCGGCCACGGCATCATTCGCATGTTCTTCTTCCACGTCCAAGCCTTTGTGCGTCCTCTTTTTAACCGGTGAATCGTGGTTTTAAATCGTGCTGACGATTTGAACAGTACAACGTCGTCTCATTGGTCTTCTCATGGTTCTCTCTGGCAAACATTTGGCTTACGTTCAGCATCATCATCGACCTCATGCCTACTCAAGGAATCTATATTTTCGGCACCGCAACTGTTGTTCGTATCTTGTATTCTGCACGAAGCCCGTTGATTGACTCTCGTTATCAGACTCATTGGGTTAACTTCGGTCTCAAAGCACTCTACCTTGCTCTCCTTGCGCTTCAGTTCGTTCTAGCGTTGGGTAACAGACCTAAGGGTGAACGCATGACGTACAACATCACGTTGTGGGTGTATGCTATCCTCGCAGTGTACTTGCTAGTGTGCTCGTTCTGGTTGACTGCGCTTTCCTTCAAGGTATGTTTGCATTCGGGACTTTCGAGAGCACCTCTGGAATTCACGCCTTTACAGAGCATCCCCGACAAGTTGAAGAACAAGACGACGAGCCAAGTAATTGCCAGCTTCTTCGAACCGCCCATCGGTGCTCTGATCGCCGCTATTCTGTCAACATTCGGTATCTGGCTAATTGCTTCGCTGCTCTATGTATGTGACATCTTCGATTATGCTCCTGATATGCTAACATATTATGCAGCGCGACCCGTGGCACCTTGGCTCTTCTATGTTCCAATACCTCTGTCTGGCACCCAGCTTCACTAATGTCCTCAATGTCTACGCGTTCTGCAACCTGCACGACGTCTCATGGGGTACCAAGGGTTCGGACAAGGCTGAGGCGCTGCCGTCCGTCTCCTCAAAGAAGACCAAGGACGCCGAAGTCGTTGTCGAGGACACGGAGCGCAACAAGGAGGACCTCGACCAGATGTTCAAGGAGACGGTCACGCGCGCGCTCACGAAGATCGAGACTAAGGAGGTCATAGAGAAGCCGACGATGGACGACGAGAACAAGACGTTCCGCACGCGCCTGGTTGCTTTCTGGTTGCTCGCCAACGCCACGCTGTCCGTCGCGATCGAGAGCTTGAACGGCATTGGCACCGGTAACGAAGCGGAGGACGAGGCCGCACTCCACGCCAAGCAGAACACGTACTTCGCCGTGATCCTTTACTCAACCTTCGCCCTCTCCCTCGTCAAATTCGTTGGGGTGAGTGTTTCTGTCGGCTCTTAATCGCGCATACATGCTGATCTGTCGTCTCGACAGTGCCTCTTCTACTGGTTTAAGAGGAACCTCTTCCGCTGCTGCCGCAGGAACTAAGCGGCGAACCCAGGGGGCCGTGGAGTTGTTCGTGGTCCGCCGTCGCGGATATGCTATCGCTGCTGGGTTTGTTCTTCTCGCCGTCGCCATGTCATCGTTACTTCCACTCCTCGTCTCCGCCCTCCATGCATACTCGGATTGCATCGCCATGGACACTTTCCCGTGCTGTAGGCCCGTCCAACGTATATTCCGAATCCCGCTGTCCCGCTCAGTCCTTCACATCCACACGCCATATCATTAGCCGACCCTTTTTACGCTCTCGTTTAACGATCTCTCCAGTATTGTACTTATTGCAAGGACGTTAGCATTTCGCCTCTCTAGCACAGCTGTTTTCGGTAATAAGTAGAGTTGAGCGCTCCATCCATACCATGCCCCCAGAATATCCAGTGGTATATTTTCCATGCATATGTCCGCGACGTCCTCGAGGTGTCCTGCAGGATCGATATCGATATCATATGTAGTGCAGGGAGACAAGGCACAATCGTGGGGTGAAGATCATTCAGTCAATATTGAGATTGTGTGCGGGGGTAGCGGCGATCGGGCGATCACACAAGCGGATAGGGGGGTTATATAGATATTCTCCCATTGAGAGTCGAGGAGCCACGCCTCGCTATATAGATCTGTATCAAGAGTACACACATGCACCTGGGCACGATAAATCGAGTCGTGGATGTCGAGATCATCGAGAGGGCAGGACACAGCAAAACAAAACAGGGCTATACGAGACGACGAAAACGAGCGGCGAGAGGGTGGGGAGACAAGGAAGGTCGTAATATGGTCGTACAGGATTCAGATCGGCGGCAGGCCCCGGGCCCCCAGATACGCATACGCTGACAACCCCCCAGCAACGGATGGGCGGGCGGGTCTAGAACGGGTTCTCGTCCCCGTCCATCTTGCCGTCCGATGACGATGAGGGTTCGGTGGGGGGCTGGGGCAGGCTCTCCTCCGAGTCGGATTCGGAGTCGGGCTGCTGGGAGAAGAGAGAGGGCATGGGCTTCGCGACACCCCTGCATACGTTGGAGGTTCGGGTTCACGTAAGTTGAAGTTGAAGTTGAAGTTGAAGTTGGGATTGCGCAGTCAGCATCCGTCCCGCCGGGCATGAACGAAGGTGCAGGAGTGGTAACACTCACTTCGCGAAGTGCTTCTTCTTTGTCTGGTTCAGCTTCTGGCTGCAGGGGGTCATCATGTTGTCCGTCGGGGAGACGTACGTAGGATTGCTATTAGAACGAACACAGGCGGAGTGGGTGCAGTGTCAGACCGCAATTCGCAGACTAGAAGCGAGGTGCCGTGAGAAATATGCGTACTGTGACTTTGCGAACTTCTTTGCTAGCAATGCCTTTGCGCCCATGCCAGGGACCTGGCTGTACTGGCCGTTAGTGGCGTTGCCCAGAGGCGCCTGGGGGACGACAACGTGGGCGGCTTGCGCGGGGTTGTGCATGGGCTGGATGGGGGTGCTGATGGGGGAGTCGTTGGGGGTGGAGGTGGCAGACATGGTGATAGTGCTTGGTTGGTCTGGAGAGGTCTGTGGAGGAAGCAGCACGAGAAGACGGAGGGAGGTAGAGGTGGTAGTGAAGGAAGGAGTGGCTGGTGGCTAACTTGGACACAGTGGGCCGAGTTGAACTTGCCGTTTCCTAAGCCTTTGCCACGCGCGTCGCCAAAATGAACATCACGTGCCACGCGCCACGCGTGTATGCACCAGACCACGTGGCCGTGTTGGCGTCGGGCGCTTGTCGCGTGAGACACTGTGTTTGTCTTGTCAATCCGCTTGAACTTCCCCCGCACACTCTCAAGATCTCAGGCCTCAGGCTGCACCATCAGACCGACAAGCCTGGTCGCCCTCGAGGACGTACAGAACACCTGAAGGTGTGCCTTCTCCTCCTCATGTGATTGAGAAATCACCAGACTCATCATTCCGCTTGACTTTGGACAGCAACCGTGACCGGTCCCTCCCTCGATGCCGGCGTTCGGAGTCGCGACATTTGGTTGGCAAAACAATCCGCCTTACGCCACGAAACCAAAGAGGACGCCCCGAGGAGGTGATGGGCTCCGGTATCAAGTGTGGAACACTAGAACCTGATCTCGTCTCCCCGCACTACTCGCGTAAACAGGCCGACGGGAGCGTGCTCCAACGGATCGTTTTGCCCTTGAGCTTGAACCACTACTTATCGTCCTTATCGTTCTCCAATTTTTAGGCCGTTGCAACCTAAACGGCAGCCCAGGACCCAACATAACGGAGACTTTCCCTCCTCTTGCGACCACTTGATCTTATTCACCACCTATTATGCTCTAGTCCAGCGTTCCTCTTCGACGGATAGCGCCAACCTGACTACTGCTCGCCAAATATTCAGAGGCACATCCTCTGTCGGAACTCCTATGGGTCTGGAATCTGGGCTTGGGAGACGTTCGGGTGACTCCCGTAAGGTACGTATCGAATCCCGTCGGAAGGCTTCAGTACAAAGGAAGGGCATGGACAGGTTCAGGTACGTCGAGCGTCGTCCTGCAGGTAATGCGGCGCAGTAGCGTGTCTGACCATCCTCCAAATAGCTCTTGGTCTCCCAAGCAAGAAAACCGTGGGCAGTAGAACAGGAACCCCTTCATCCCTCGAAATGTTCGTGCACACGTTCACATCTGCACGAGTCCGTGGCGCTGTGGCCGACCATCCAAAATAGGCTTCAATGCGGCTTTGAGGCGGGCGCAGCGCGGGCACGATCCATATGGTTACTGTATCGTCTTGCCAGCGCTCGACATAGCGACCAGCACGGATCACTTATCGGCCACGCACCACCCGGTTACTATTCGCAGAGGAATGTGTTCAACTAGGTGCCGTTAGATGTCGTAAGTTGCCGTTTCAGCGCATTGTCCTCCGCGTCATATCCATCCACATCCCTCCGGATGACTGAACCTTCGTTTCCACGAATGTCCAGTGCAGTCTTTGAAGCGAGGAGCACAGATGGTTACAGATGCCGCCCTCGAGATAAGCCCCACGCGCTGGGTGTACTAAACTTTAAAGTCTGATAGTGGTTGCCTTGGATGTTTGAACGTCGGCTGCCGCAGTCCGCAGGTACGTTTCAGACATATGGCCGACGCCTCAGCGCATCGGAACGGCATTTTCAGAGCTTATGTCCGAATGCCTTCCTTTCTCTGTCTCTCATATCCGTTTGCGTTCCGCGACATGTCACGGACATACCTCTTCGGAACGCTTGTGCCCTTCGTCGACAACGCGGTTCTCCAACCACATCACGGCGAACCACGTTTCTGCATCGTTTTCCCTTGTCTTATCTATGACATATGTGGCTAAAGGGCGGGTGCACGATATCTCGGTGGAAATGAATATGCTCGCACGCATCCACAGACGTCTTCCTTCCAATTTCGACCCTAGCGGCCGTCGCAGTTGAGTTAACGCTAGGACACGGACACCGATATTTCGGAGGCTCTCGGCATACTGCATCCGCGCTGAGACGGGATCACACACTCCCCGCACGTACGCTATCGCGAGAGTGTTCACTGGTTGGTCTCGGAAGCGGACTTGGAATTCGCAAAGTTCATGTTCGTCCAACCCAAACATAGTCCCCTCTCAACGCCCATATGCATATGTCCAACCACATTCTTTCAGCCGTCGGAACCACATGCAAACGCCTCGGAGTCATATATCTCGAGTGCTCAAGAGGAGAAAGCGTACGTACTTATAAGCTGCGATCTGTGCAGCGTGGCTCGCTGGGCGCCCTCATCGAGGTTGGCAGAGACTCTGTTTCTCAGCCCTGATCGTCTTCTGCAGGATGCATACGCATGGGAGGAGGCCATGGGCGGAGGCGGAGATGCCCGACAATTAGCATTTAGAGACAGGCACACCTCTACCTGTTCCCCGGGGCCCCTCCGAGTCCAAGCACTGAAGACTAGTATTGCGCTTACGCCATGCGCCCCGAGCAGTCGATGTCAACATGTAATGAGCGGCGCGCCGCACCACACCAGCTCAAGGTGCCAAAGACGGTTGTGGCCGTCAACGTTGGTGTGCAGCGACAAACTGTCAGGGAGATAACCCTGCGCGCCCCAGGCGACATGTTGCACGTACACGCCAAGATATGAACGCCAGCTGTGGCACCCGGCCTTCCACATTCTTGCGGCTGGCGTGGGCACCTCGGGCTCTGGGGCTGCCCAGAATGAGCGCCTCAGCCCTCGGGGCCTTGTCCGGGGAGTGGGTGGCACTCCTCCGTCCTGTGGGTTCTCCTCGGGATCGCCTCGCCCCCGTAGCGATAGGAGTATGGTATTCGGGTGCCTACCAAGCGTCGGCGGCTCGAGCGTGAATACGAGCCTCTCGCTCGCTGGGGCCGGTCCGGAGCACGCTAGCCTGGCCGACATTGGACAATCCACGCCATGGTTTTAGGCCATACTGCGTTCTCGTCCACCTGTCATACAGTCATACCAGCGACCATGCGTCTCCAATCGCGCCTCGCGTGGAAAAGGCCAACAACCGGGCCCAGCGACGCAGGGTCTAGGCTTCTGATTCCAGCCGTCCATGGCCGCACAATCACACTCCCCGGACGAGAGCTCAAGTCTCCACAGCGCCTTCCGAGACGTCTCCAATTGCCTTGGCCAGTGCATGGGCCATGGCCATTCGGATTTGCACCCCCGCTTGCGTCGCGCCGGATCGTCGACGGCCAGAACTCGAGCGAGGATTCTTCGCGGCGCCCTGCGCTTCCGCGGATGGTCAAATCCCAAGCCCGAGCTCGCGGCTTGGGCTCCTCCGCTAGTATTCCTTCCCCAGAGAAATTCGTTCGAACATTATTAATGCGACTGATATTGAATCCGTCATCGGCCGAACGACGCGGCAACGAGCGGCAGGGTGATACAAACCCCCCCGCAAATAATCGACGAGTAAACCTATGAAGCAGCCTGCGCGCTCGCACCAAGAGAAATTCGCGAATCGTACGCGTCACCCAATTCGCATCGGAATCAAGTGGATGCAGTCCGTCCCACTCTCTGGGTCCTCCTAAGCCGCACGCGTACGAGACGGTGGGGACACCCGTTCCTGGGTGGCATGGGAGAGTCGGCCCGGTCCGGTGCTCGGCCACGCCAGCAGCCATGCCATTGGCACGCGAGGGAGAAGACCCACATCGCAAACCCCGCGAGGCGCGTCGATCTGCCTGGTTTGATCCGGCTGAAAGCCCGGGCCCCCCAATCGCGAGAACGCTGTTCGAAAGCAAACGCGTGCCAGAGAAGCAGCAGGGGAGGGGATAAACAGGAGATTGTACAGGATAACGCGCGCGCACGACCGTCGAGATACTGCACTATTGTGACCAGAGATTCGCGGCGAAGTTGAGTGCTGAGTCCGCTGAGAGGTGTCTGAGATGCGACTGCCGACAACAGTGAATGACGCGACCTGTGCATTCGCCACACTGGGAACGAATTTACGCAGAGAGGCCAGAGCAAGACCCCCGAACAAAGAGCAGTGCAGGCTGGTGCAAAAGACCGAGCTCGAGGACATTCATGTGGCGTGATGATGATCGAGGGGGCACACCCTCTCGTAGATATTTCAATGTTGGACGTCGCCAATAAGTACTCACTAGAGGAAAAGTAATGAGACAAAAGATCGAGAGAAAAAGATGGCCGAGGCAGACGCATGACATCCATCCACTTCAAGCTTGAGCTTGGGGAGTCTGAGAGTGCGCCGCCAGCGCCAACCATCAATTGACGACCAACGTTAGATCTCGTTGAATGCGGGGACACTGCGGGGACATGTTTGAACCTCGGTAGTGTCTGGGAAACATTCCTCCATCTCGTCAAGAATGTGTCATTGTCTCCAGGCCCCGGATCGAGACCTGCCAAACAGTCGAAAAACGTGTGGAGTTTGGAGTATCGCCATCGTATGGACGCCACGCGGGTTTGGTGCTGGCCGACATTGCGTGGAGCTGAGTCCGTTGATGCGGGGGCCACCGCGCTCAGCTTCTCATACGGCGTGGAGACTGTACTTAGGATCTATGTCAGAGGTACCTCATCTACAAACTATGTCACGATCAAGGAGTTTACTTGAAGCATGGACGACATGGGGCGATCCTGATCGGTTTGCTATTGCGCTTGAGCAGGGGTGATCGGTGTTGCACTGCAAAAGCTCCGGCACCTCGGCTAATCTGCGAAACCGGCACCGTGGCGACGTACTCCAGGAAAGGATTTTGCAGCAAGGAGTCGGTCCTAGTAGAGGAGTAACAGACATCAAGTTGGCCACGGGGTCGGGTAAAAACGGGCAGGACGTAGAAAGAGATATGTCTAGAACCAGGAAGAATGGGGCATGTGTATCCTGATGACAAGACAGTGGTGACCCAGAATGCGGAAGCCATAGATGTGAGAAAACACGCTTGTGGGCCTGCAGAGGACGAGGGGTAACCGAGCACCGGATCGGAAGGACGAACGCGGTGATGGTGGTTAGCGCGAAGAACTCGAGACCGAGGGGCACGGGGGTGGCGACAGAGGCAAGTTTCGTTGTCGCGATTGCCGATTAAGACGGGCGGTGGACCCGCAGCCAGAGGCAAGGGGCGTCAAGGAAAGGAGTCGGGGACATCAAGACATCACCAGACCGCAGGGCTGGAGGACAGGTGAACAGGAGGGAAGACGTACGGAGACGTAAAGGAAATGGGTGGGCGCTGGAGGCAAGCCAACAGGAAGTCGACGACCGGGATTGGGGCGAGAGAGAGGGGGCAGGAGGCAAGGGTCCAGGGCGTGTGGGGCGAAAAGAAGCGGACGCGAAGGGGCGGAAGCGATGGGCAGAGGAGGCGAGCGCGAGAGGCCTGGCAGGAGTCTGGCTCGGGGACAGAGTGTGTGATTGAGCTCTGGGCCCAAGCTCGGGGTCAAG
This sequence comes from Ganoderma sinense ZZ0214-1, assembly GCA_002760635.1. Taxonomy (NCBI): domain Eukaryota; kingdom Fungi; phylum Basidiomycota; class Agaricomycetes; order Polyporales; family Polyporaceae; genus Ganoderma; species Ganoderma sinense. Next base: position 1,952,950 of record AYKW01000001.1, read on the forward strand.
CGTGGCTGAGCGGGGTGGGACGAAGCGGGGCGGCGGGAGAGAGAGAGATGTCGGGGAGAGAAAGCGGGGGATGGAGGGAGGACGAGACGGAGAAACTGTCAGACGGGCGAGATCAGGAGGAGTGGCAACGATTGGCCATTTCCGGATCGCGGTTCCGTTAAGTATGGCCGTCCTGCCCCTCTCCCCTCTCTCATCCCGGGCCCGCCTCGCCCTCTCTTCGTCTTCCTCCCCGCCTCTCCTCCTCGCGCTCCTTCTCCTCGTAATGACCGGCAACATCCTCAACCAACGCAAGATCGCCGTCCTCGGCTCCCGCTCTGTTGGTTAGTCCTTGCAATCCTGTCCACGCGACCCAAGGTCCCGCTGACGGTCCGCCCGTCCCCCTCGTCCCGGATCACAGGAAAGTCGTCACTCGTCATCCAGTTCATTGAGAACCACTTCGTCGAGTCCTACTATCCCACCATCGAGAGCATCTTCACAAAGACCGTCAACTATAAGGGCGTAGACTACGAGTGTGACATCATCGACACCGCCGGTCAGGTCCGTCTTCTCGCGCCGCCGCTCTCTATCCATAACCTCTCGCTGATTCCGTCCCTATCCCCTCCCTCCCTCTGTAGGATGAATATACCATCCTTAATTCCAAACATGCAATCGGCATCCACGGCTTCGTTCTTGTCTACTCCGTTACAAATCACAAGTCCTTCGACATGATTCAAGTCGTCTACGACAAGATCATCAACTTCTGCGGCATGCATTCCATCCCCTGTGTAATTGTAGGCTCCAAGATCGACCTACAAAGCAGGTGAGTATCCTGTCTAGTTTCTCGCCACACTTTCCGTCCTTTTCTATGCTTTCCTGGTGGCTTTGTCTGCGTGCCGCGCTCGACCTCGTCACCCACACTCTACTTTTCCTCACAGACCATCCAGACAGGTGCAGACGAAGGAGGCCCAGGAACTCGCAACTGAGCTCGGGGCCGCGCATGTAGAGACCAGTGCCAAGGAGAACGTTAACGTTGGTATGTCACCCCCTGCATTCCCGTGCGGCCGCCACGGCCTGTGGTTTTGCCAGAAGCTCATTCAACCTCTCATAGCCAAGGTCTTTGAGCTCTGCCTCGCCGAAATTGAGAAACGGCAACCAAGTAACAAGGCGGAGCCCAAAACTAGCAGTTGCAACATTATGTGAAGCACCCTCGCACTCGAACTTCCTGAGACTCGACCTCCGCCATAGAACGCAACTCTTGCATACACATCCATAATGGTCTGTACCTCGCGCATCGGCACTCCGTTCCCGCTCTCCCCGTATACAGGCACTTCGCCCTTCGATTCCCCCTCGTTTTCCCCGCTTTCACCGTCAGCCGCCCCCATGAACGGTTACTACAGTCTCCGTCCCGTCTCCTTTACCCGCCCCGTCGCCCTCCTCCCAAGGCAGACACATCGCTATCTGGGTTGCAGTATTCTTTTTCTTGTATATTCGGACTCTGATTGACACTTCCGCTCCGCCCCACCACCCTCGGCCTCGCTGGTATCCTTGCCATCCATCCCATCCCCTGATCTCCCATCCTTTCCTCCCACGTCCTGACCCGCTGCATCTGCCCCTTCCCCTCCCCCTAGGTCCCGCATAGTTGTCTTTTTCATCGTATGTACAGCTTGTATGATCCGTCGTCATTGTTGTTTACCATAGGCCCCTCCCGGGGATACATGCACGCGCCATGTACAACTCTCCCCTGCGGTTCGTAATTCCCACCAATACTTATAACTTACATTCACATCCAAACCCACACAACCTTAACGCCCCGCGCCTCACGCGCACCCACGAGGTAGCCTTTTTTTCTTTCTAGCTAATCCCGCCGCCTGTGGTACATGGACACTCCGACCTCAATCAAGGCTTCGCCGTGAGCTAAGTGAGAAAGATATGAATTTCAACTTTCCCCCTTGAGCTGACACCGTCCGCGGTCACTAGTACTGGCTCCGGTGCGCTCAATCGCATCGTTCACGCCCGTCGTCCATGCGCACGCGACCAGCCACGGCCCTAGACGCGTGGCCCGATCGAGCGAGAGAACATCCGTCCGATGACCCGGCGGCCTGTATTTGTCGCCAGTGTCCAAACCGCTGGGCAGCACAAGTTCCGCACTGCGGTTGCTGGCCACAGTCGCCAATGACTCGGACGTGGACAGCCCGTGGCAAAAAACGACGAGGCCGCCGCATCTGGATAGAATGGATTAGTGTGTCTGTTTCTCGCGACTTGCGGCCTTCTTCATCGGGTCCGGCGACTTTCTGGTGGAATGCAAGGCAGAGTTACGCCACCCGCCGAATGCGAACAGACTGCAGCTGCCGTGACCATTAATATTGCCAATGCGCCACAGTAACTCTTCGCACCTTCCGTACCCCATGGTCACGCTTCGCCTCCTGGGCCATGGCCCGTGGCCAGAGTTTCTCCTGCCATCATTTTGGACTTTACTTTACAGGTAACAGGACCTCCTGCTCCCCCAAGCTAACGCTAAGTAAACCCCTGCAGCGCCTTCCGTGCCTTCTCCATTCTCCAGCTACGTGAACGTCACCCCACCAGCGGCTCGCCCTGCATTCGCCTCCTCGCATTCCGAGTCTAGCTCCAGCCGCCACCGCGCCTCTCCGCCCGAGCCATCCCTCTTCTCCCCGCGTACAGCACCGACATGCGTCGTACGGTCAACACTGCCTTCGCTTCCCCGGCACAAGACCAAGTCATGCTCAGAGCCCAGCCACCACCCCACGGAGCCTAGCCCAACACGCCTCTTCCTTCCTCAGGCTCCTCGTCCTCGCTCTCGGCCTCACGCGGAGCCGTCCCCAAGGAATCGCGCGCGGACAGCGCGGCCCCCGAGGCCCTCGACGACGACCGTCTGCGGATCGTCCGGGACGAGGTCGATCGCCTGGTCGGACCACTGCGCGTCCTGCGCTCCGTCGACGTCGAGGATGACGCCCTTGATCGGCCGCTTGGTCGAGAGCGTCACGCTCGCGCCATCTGCACCTACGGTCGCCTCGAAGCCTAGCTCGGCACGTGGCGGGAAGTGGACGTACTTGAACGGCTCGGGCCTGGCGGATTGGACGCGTCGGACGTTGCGAAATGAACGTGAACGTGAAGGAGGTCGAGCAAGAGAGCGAGAACGCAGGACACCAGGGGCGAGAACGACGAGGACAACACGCCGGCGCCGAGAAGTGGGGTTCGCGACAAGTGCGCGCAGTGTCATATGACGCGGAAGGGGGCCATCAGGCCGAGGCCATGGGAGGGAAAAGAAGAGAAGCCAAGGATGGGGGGACACGAAGAAGGGAGAGAAGGAGAAGGTCAGTAAAATTGCTCGACGGGGCGCGCGTGCTCGTGCATCGCGCACGCCTGGGGGACCAAACGCACCAGTTCGAGTACCGCCCGAGAACACTCCCGTTGTCGATGCTGAGCAGGCGCGCTGACACGACGATCGTCTTTGGCACCTCGCTCACCTTCGTGCGCTGTGGCTGCCCGGGGAGCGTGCCGCTCCACAGTTCCGTTGCCGCGTTGGGCGCGAGTGTGACGTCCCGCGAGAAGCGTTCACGCCAGTCCGGGGCGTGCAGGTCGAACGCGGTGACTTCAAGGGTCGCCTTCTTGGCATCGAGCGTGGAGTTCGTGCCCCACACGTCGAGCACGGTGTCGATGGTGAAGAAGGCCGCGGAGCGGCCGTCGGCGAACTTCTTGTGCTCCTTGCGTGTCATGCCTACCGTGTATGGCCGCAGCTCGCGCTTGATGGCGTAGTACGCGGGTTTCGGACGGAGAAAGTAGTCCACGATGGCCCAGGAAGTCACCGGCCAACAGTCATTGACCTTCGATGTCGTGCCCGCCAATGGGGCAAGAAGGGGTGTGGATGTCAGCGTTTGTTCTTGTGGTCATGACCGGACTTGTTCTGGTGCAGAAGTAATGCTCACCTGCCATACCAGCGCGCCCGCAGTGTATTCCTTGCCCCGACCCTTCCAATTGCGACGCCACAAGCGATACGCAGAAGCCAGGGTTTCGGCCTGCATGATTTGTGTGTAGTACACGTAACTAGGATGTTACCCATGACTGTCAGTGACCGCCAATCACAAATCAACTTGGCCGACTGACCTCTCGATATCAAAAGCATGCTTGAAGTTTTCCACCAGGTAGAGCTGCCACAAGCGAGACGACGGGGTCAAGTGGTCGAACGAGCTCTCACGAATGAATTGCTGGCGCACCTCAATCCTGCGTTCGAAGCCATCGGCTTTGTTGTGGTTGCAATTTGTCCTGTATAGTGCTTAGTGGGTACGTAACTTCTGAATCGCCGGAGCGATTGATGCCCCACCGTGACTGAGGGTGTCGCTCCGCTTTGTCGCCTCCCAGCCAGTAGTCAACAGTTCGGATGTTCGGGTACCCTTGCCTAAAAGCAACCGAAGCGGTTAGTAACGGGAACTTGTCCAAGAGCACTTCGCGCTCACATTCCAAACTCCGAGACAAATCGTCCCGCGAGGATGTCCCAGTTGTGCCATGGTTCCTGGGACCCGTGCCAGACGTTCCCTACGAAATTATGTGTAAAAATTACGCTCAGACGTCGGGCACGCAGGGATCCTCTCACATTGATGCAGGTCGCCGTAGTTCTTGTCCGTGGTGACCTTCCCGAAGCCACTGTAAGGCGAACTGCGGTGGTAGTGAATGTCGGTCAGGCGTCCGACCACCGACGGCAGAAGGCGTTCGTAAATGTAGCGTGCTGGGAAATTGGTGTCTCGGAAGTCCGATTTCTCGTCAGAATAATCCAGTTGCAGTTTGCAGGACTCCGCGAGCTGATAATCTGTATAGTCCATCGATCATTGGCACGCTTCGCTCTCGCGTAGTCTGAAGAGAAGAGAGCAAACCTTCGTTGTTGCCAGCTGAGGAATATCAGACGACGATGTGGTGAGCGGATTACTGATCGTTAAAAGAAATTCTCCCCACCGAAAATTACAATCGATGGGTGGTGCCTGAGCCTCTTGACATTCTGTTCGGCCTCTAATTCCACCGACTTGGTGAACGAATCGTATGCAGGGTACTGGACGGGTTTAGCACATGATGAGAGGCAACGGAGCGCCTTTGAATTACCTGCCCACAGCCGAACATGAAGTCTTGCCAGACCAAAATACCAAGCTCTATGGGAACACGAGTTAGTTCCTTCCGCCTCTCAGGGCATGCACACATGCCACGAACCGTCGCAAATGTCATAGAAAGCATCTGCCTCGTAGATTCCACCACCCCACACCCGGATCATGTTCTGGTTCCCGTCCACGAGGAGCTGAAGCCATTGCCGATACCTCTCGACGGTGAGCCTGTACATGCATCGGTCACACCGTCATATCAATATAACGGCGACCCTATTGGTATTTACCCATACCTTGTCAAGAACGAATCGGCAGGAATCCAATTCGACCCTGCATGAGCGTAATGAGGGTGTGCTACGGACGGACAGCAATATGGTACGCACCACCGCAGAAAATCCTGATGTTGTTGATTTCGAACAGGAATGACCGCCCTTCTTGCCCTTCAAGCTCATCCTGAACGATAATTGCACGACGGAAGGCGAACTTCTGAGACTTGGAATCAAGAAGATGGCCATCCTAGAGAAGCCGGCGCGCCATTCAGGACTCGACCAATCACTTCGGCGTGTTATACAAACCTTGTCGGTGATCTTGATCTCGACCGTGTAAATTGGCTGCTTGCCGTACCCTACCGGGAACCAGAGGTCGAACGCCCCAGCAGATAGCTTGAAGTGCGCCTCCGCACGTTCACTCTGGATGGCCAAGTCCGTCTGGCCAATCACAACCTTACCATCTGGATCGTTCACAGAGACACTCGCGATACTTCTGTCACTCTTCGAGAGCTCGAACGCAATATCGACGGCGGCGCAAAGCTTTTCATCCACGCGCGGGCGAACATCGAGGTCGACGATGCGCGTTGTGTAGGTCTCGAGGCGAATTGGCTTCCAGGGGCCGACAGTCATGAGCACCGGTCCTGAAGGGTGAGATCTTCAGACCAGGCGTGCGGGACATCACCTATAGACTGACCCCAATCCCACCCGTAGCTAAGTGTATAATGTCAATAACCTGCGAGAGCTGAAACGGCATGAAAGCGCACTTGTATTGGGCCTTGCGTACGTGCAGTCGGCTTGAGTCTCCGTTCCATAAGTTCAGCTTACTATGCTTCTCTTCGATCTCCCGGCCCTGAATTTGGGTTAGCATTTCAATCGCAATGCTTGGATTATATACGGGCGGCACCTTCCTGAATGCGCTTGAGAATGCTAGGAGCAAGGTGTTTCCGCCAGCATGGAGATGCTGTTTGACTGGGACTCGATGCCCGATGAACTGATTCTCCGTCCTGAAACAGGTGAGACGAATTCGAAGTGGACGTATCGGTTAGGAGAAAACTGACTCTAGGATCCTATGCCCGTTCTGACAATGCCATTGAGATTAGTCCATCCATCGGAAACAACGTAGCATACAACGCTCACTAATTTAACCACAGCGAATGTGTCCAGCCCGTCAAAGACGAGATCGACGTTCTGCGCTGCCACCTCAGTTTCGCTAGCGGTAAATGTCGTCTTGAACACCCATTCCACTTCACCAATCCCTAGTACACGGAAACCATAACCTCAAAATCGAACCAGACAATGAATGGGTCGCGGGACACCCTACATTGCACTTCCCATTCATGTAGGCCCACGAACTGAACGCATTAGGATGAACGTAGTGCATCGCTCCAACAAACGGAACTCACCGGGTCAGGAATCCTCTTGTGCTCCAGCAGCTCGACGTGCACCGTCGTCGGGAAATTACGCACCGGTAACCACTCTCCATCCTTGACGACCTTGCCGCCGCCCACCTGGGTGAACGTCCATCCGTCCTGCAGCTCCCTGGTTGGCGTCATCGCCGATAGCCCAAGTCAAAGTCAGGATTAGGGTCACGGCGAGTGTGCAAGTGCGTCGTTCGGTGACAATACGGCGAGTGCGAGAGTGTACGACGAGGACCGTCACGGTATTTATTGCATCGTGTCTGGTGTGGGGCGAGTCAGGTGGCAGAGCGAGTCTCAGCAGGGAGCCGAGGATTCTCCAGCCCAGTCCTCGATCGCCTCCAAGATCCCCAATCGGACGTCATCCCGGCCTTTGCGGGCCTGTCTGCCGGAGCCGTCCTGCGCAGATTCGTATCCTCATGTTCCCTGCTCCGTTGATGAACGAGGCTAAGACTGGGTCGTCGCAGTGTCGCACTACGTCAGAAAGACGTGGACGACCTGTGTCATACGGTCGGTCGATTCAAGGAATCCAAGGATTCATTGCTAAAGAATACAGTATATACTACGTTACAAAGCGTGGTGATATCGTAAATAGCACACGAAGTCGAGGTCGGGTCGTCGACGCCGGTGGACTTATGAAATGTAGCGGAAGCCCTCGGGCTGTCCGTCCTCCTGCTCCCTCTTCGCAAACCGGCGGTTCTCCCGCTCGAGGTGCAACTTGAAAATGTAGCACATCACAATGCACAGACCGTTTGTTGCTATGCAAATCGCGTACGAGTTCCTGTATGATGGGCCCCAGGGTTTCTGCCACACATACCTGGACACGGAGGAGGGGGCGTGATGAGGAATAAGCTATTACGAAGAGTCACCGATATGAAAGTAGAGCACTCACGATCCGGAGATATTTCCGAGCTGTGCGAACGAGTTGATGAACGCGAGTGCGACGGCACGCTTCGACGGGGGCCGAGCGATGGTGTTGCTAATCCATGCGAGGAAGATGATGAAGCCGGCGTACGATTGCGCCATCAGGAACCTGCAGGACCGCATGTAAGTCTCCGACAGAAGCACTCGCATGAAGCGTATATGACGCACAGAGAGACGTAACGGGCAGCAAGCGCCATCGTCGAAGCAGCCATAACGAAACCGACGATGCCGAACGCCAGAGGAATGGCGATGTGCCAGAAACGTTCGCGAGTACGGTCCGAGTGCCTGCACGCGAGGAACGCGACTATGGTAGCGAAGACCCAGGGCGGGGCGCAAAGCAGGAGGGTGACCGTAGAGTTGTAGCCCATGGTGGCGCTGAGTGTCGGGAAGAACGCGTTGAAGGAGAGGGAGACGACCATGCTAGTGAGAGCGACACCAAGCCACCACACCTTCCAGTCCGCAAGGGCCAAGTTGAAACCATGGAACCGACCACCACTCTCGGTCTCTTGGCCATCACCGACGCCGACATCTTCCTCCATGCGCTTCTCAGCAAGGCGGACTTCTTCCGGGCTTAACCAATTATGAGAGGTGGCGGGGAAATCTGGTAGGATGAAGATGGCAAGGATGGCAACAAACATAGTGAGGGCACCCTCGATGTAGAACAGCCATCTTTGTTCAACTAGCGTCAGTCCGTCTGACATGACTTGCCTGCCGAGAGTGCATACCTCCAAGCTGAATGCCCAAGCTTTCCCTCCATACCGTCCAGGATGCCAGACGCGATTAGCGACCCGAAAGCGTTACTGATCAAACTGCCACAAGAAAGGACCGCCGTCCGAACGCCAAGCTCCGACCGCTTGTACCACTTAGACAATATAAATAGGGCTCCAGGAAAGAACGCAGCCTCTACAAATCCTAGGAAGAAACGTGTGAGGAGGGCGCCCGTGAAGCTATGTCTCGTCAGGATCGAATTTAACAAAGTCTGAATACCGGGAACTCACTTGGTCGTGATTCCAGTCAATGTGGAGATCATCCCCCAGATGACCATGCAGATTGGCAGGTACAGAGACGGCTTCCCGATGTAATTGAGGAACATGTTCCTGCACGTAGTGATTGGACATGAGGCGCGTGCGATTTACGACAACGCAATCGAGTCACTTACGAGGGGATCTGCATGATAATGTATCCAACATAGAGGATACTCAGCAGGGTGTTGAACTCTTGCCCCTTGAGGTGCAAGTCATCCTCGAATCCGCGCAACCTTGCCGCTCTGCACGGGAATATGTAGCAAGAACATAACTACCGGGAATTTGAGCAAGAACAAGAAGTAGGCGCACGATGCATTATTACGATCGATCTAAAGTGGTGGAGCTCAGTTAGCTCAGACCCCACTAGTCATACCAAGCGCCACAGTGCACTGCAAGCCGACGAAGTTAGAAACTCACGTAGTTGAGGATGTAAATCACGATGAGGATGGACATGCGCGCGTCGAGCTTGCGGAGGAGCTTCTTCTCCAGCTTCTTCCTGGCCTCTGTCCCCCCGAACTCTTCGTCGCCCGTGTGACGCGCTCTGGCCTCAGTCTCGACGTCGGCGACCCGGCTGTCATGGCCCTTCTCGAGGGAATGCGTCGACATATCGTTTTCCGAACGAAAACCGAGAGGATGGGGAGAAGCGCACAGCGGACGGGAATTGCAAGGGCTTAGGAATTCCGGGGGCAAGGAGAGCAAGAGGATGCATCACGTACGGGCACAAGCTTATATCCGCTGGAAGAGCGGGCGCCTCTGAAGAGACCAGAGAGAAAAGCAAACATGCGCAAGCGATGGAAATATGGAATAGAAACCCGCAGAGAGATACGCGGCGGAGAATCCACCAGACCTTTAAGTTAGTGTGGGGAATCCTCGGGCGCGGGGAAGGATCGTGGCGGGCGCTTACGTGGACTCTTGCGGCAAAAAACGCGCTCGCGGTCATTGAACCTTCCGCGTTCCGCCATCGGCTACTGTCGGTCTCCAACTGCTGGCGGTTATCAACGTGCGGGGATCAATTCTGCGTCAGCGGAGCCTCAATTTCACCGGTCCGAGAAGGACCGTAAAAATCCCGAAGGCGTCCGGTTGTCCGAATATTAATGCTCATCTCGTGGGCAAGTCATCCCAACAGAAACCCCATGGGATCCTACCCAGCCGATCGACCCGCACAGTGGGAATGCTAGACCGAAATCTGGGAGGAACTCGACCTATCATCCAAAGCACTCTAGACCCCCCTTCGTTGTGTTTCAAGAACTTATCGACGATATCCTGACATACAATATAGACTATCAGGCTAGACTCCTATAGCTACCCCCAAAAAACATGGCCATGGCGGCAACTGCGACGCTCTCACCTCCCTCAGTCATCCCACCAGCATATCATCGGATCGTCTCCCCCACCTTGATAATCCCCTCAGATCCCCTCAAGCCCATACCCGTTGGTCTCTTGGCTTGTCAGCGTAAGTCGTATATCCGAGATGAAACGTTGTTACCAACGGCACTAACGAAAATACGGCTTATCCGTTCAGGCGATCCCCTGCTGCGTGGCCTTGCAACCACATCCGTGAGCTGCCGCGAATCCCAGAGTGCCGCACCGCCCTCAAACGGACGGGAGGGAAAGAAGAAGAAGGCGGCTCCCGCGCCGACCGCCCCGCTCCTCGAGGTCATCCTCCATGACACCATTATCTTCCCTGAGGGTGGGGGACAACCGTCCGACATTGGCATCCTAACGAGCTCCGATGGGGAGCTCTGGGATGTTGTAGAAGCCAAACGCCTTGGCGGCCACGCAGTACACTATGTCCGCCTGAGGCTTGAACAGAAGATCGACCATGCGATCCAAGTCTTCTCGCCTGGCGCCTTGGTTGGTGTCTCCTTGGGGGAAGAAGGTTACAAGCGTCGGCTAGATCACGTATGTTTACCCCATTTGTCGCCGTTGTACGTCCAGTTTACTGAATGTAGATCTCGGCTGGTCAACATATGCTATATTGCGCCCACAGGCTTCCATGCACACGTCTCAGCACCTGCTATCTGCCGTGCTCGAGAACAAGCTGAACCTGCCGACGTTGGCTTGGTCGCTTACTGCGTGGCCAACGCCGTCCTACGTCGAGCTTCCACGAGGTCTGACCCCGGAGGAAATCACATTTATGCAGGAAGAGTGCAACAGACTCGTCTTCGAGGGCCGAAGCGTGTACATAGAAGTCGAGGAGCTCCATGACGCCAACAAGGTCTATGATACACCAAGCGTCGGCATTCCGGAGGACTACACAGGTGGCGTAAAGCGCACGGTCATCATCGATGGTGTCGACCGCAATCCGTGCGTAACCACGTCTAACCACCCAAGCAACCGCACAAGCTGATCACTCGTCGTTGTCGCAGATGCTGCGGGACACACGCTCCCACAATCCACAACCTCCAGCTCTTCATCCTTCCGCAAACAGAGACCCTCGCCCGCTCCACCGCGTCCTCCGTGCGCATCTACTTCCTCGCTGGCCCGCGGCTCCTCGCGCACCTCACGTCCTCGCACACGTTCCTCTCTGCGACGGCGGGTATCATGAGCTGCGGCGCACCACAGGTGCCCGAGCGCGTGCAGCAGGTTGTCGATGACCGCCGCCGAGCGACTAAGCGCGTTGAGGACCTTGAAGCCGAACTCGCCACCTCCGTCGCGGACCGCCTCCTCTCCTCCTTGTCGGATAGAGGAGCATTAGTGCGACACGAGCACAGGACGGACGACACGGGGAACGCCCTGGGGTTCCTCTCGGCGATCACGACGCGGTTCGCAGATAGGGTTGCAGAGAAGGCGAAGGAGAAGCCATGTTTGCTGGTGCTGTCGTCGTCGCCGTCTGCACAGTCGGCTGCGAGTACCACTGTGGTGCTTATCTTTGGCTCTGATGACAAGAAGGTGACGGAGGTCGGGGACGCGCTGAAGGCTAAGCTGAACGTTAAGGGTGGTGGGAAGGGTGCGCGGTGGAGTGGGAAGTTTACTGGCGTTTGGAAGGATGGCCGCGAGGGCACGGTGGTGAGGGATATCTTGGACTCCGTCGAGGTCTGAGACATCGATACGCAAAGCAAGAGAACAGGAAAGAGTTAGAATAAATAATGTTGTACTCTCAGCTATGTCTGATTATGAAACAGTCGGTGTGGAAATATACATGTCTATGTTACATCAAAACAAAATGTACGAACGATGAAGGGATGAAGGGATGAAGGGATAAATGCATGCAATCTGGATCCAAAATGTGCATATGCGCGAACCGACTACTTCGGCTGAACGGACCTGTTCTCGGGAGCTTGGATAACCCCAGAAGTCTCGCCTCTATCACTGTAAACCGCCGCATCTGCACATAACGATTAGAGAGGATCATGGTCATTCAGGGTGAACCATCACCCACCATCGTTCTCTGGCAGTTCACCACTCAAGGCCAAACCCTCCACCTCCGAGAGGCTGTCAGATGCGCCGTCACTCAAGCCCCAGTTGGAGTCCTCCATGCTCACATCTGCGGCCTGCTCCTCCCATAGAACGGCGTCGTAATCCACGTCCCCGTCGAACTCGCTCGTCCCCGGAAGAGCGCCGAGCAGGTTGACTTGAACGTCCATGTCGTCGAACTCGGACTCAGTGTCCATGAAGCCATCAGAATCGAAGAAACCGTCGTCCTCGTCGTCTTCCTCGTCATCCCCAGGAACGTAGTCGCCATCCGACGACTCGTTGTCAGAGTCCGACGGAGGCCTCACGCTGGAGAAGACATGCCTGCACGAAGGACAACTGCCGTGCTACGAGAAGCATTTTGGGTTAAGCACTCCGAGAAAGTTGGACGCTCTCAGCATGACGACAGGCTCACCCTTCCGCGTATCCATTCCACCAAACTACGACAACAGCCAGTCAGGTGGCTGGAAAACAGCGGTATATGACATGACACGCACCATGCTTTGCAAAAGACATGACCACAACCGACCAATTTGGTCACTCCAGCCGACTCGGGTCCACCTTCCCCGAGTTCCTCCCGGGTCTTGCCATCGAGAATCGCGTCGAAAGGATTCAAACAAATAGGGCACGAGTCCTCAACGGGTATGTCCGCCTTGGTAAGGGCGGGTAGACGAGAAATAGCAAGCTGTATGCGCTCCTGGACAGTAAGGTGAAGTTCCGCGATCTCCATGGTCCTTGTGAAGTTCCGGAGATTCAGAGCGGGGAATGGCGAAAGAATCGTCAGACAGGCGGACCGTGAAGCAGAGTCAAGCAGAGACAGCGGGTGCGTTAGGCATCCATGGAGGCCGTCAAAGACGAGCGGGTGTGGGACGGGAAGGTCGAACAAGAACGGAGGCGAGGACTCAGGATAGGAGCGGGTCCGGCGCCAAGTCATCACAACGCGTAAACAAGTTCGCGTCTGATCTCTGTCACGTGCGCGTGACCTATGGGCGGCCCGCGCGTCCCGACGCCACCATGGCTTGTGCAACGTCCCAGGCGCGTCGAGCGACTCTCTTCCGCGCCACCAGCTTCCCCTCGGGCACCCGCAGCTCTACCGCTTTCTACTCCTTGTCCCGTCCCTGGCAGCGTTTGACCAATGGTGGGCAGGCATCGTGGTCATGTCTGGGACGGCCTTCCTCTCCGATGCTCCGGAGTCGGGACGGCTCCTCGGGGCGGCAGCCTCTAGTATCGCTGCTCGCTCGCAAACTTTGCCCTTGTGACCTGGGGCCCCGCGTCCAAGGCCGCGACGCGGGGACTCGTAAACATATCTCCCATGGGTACCCCACATTGATTTTGCCGGGTTATTGCCCCCTCGTTCGCATTTAAAGGTCCTAGACCAGGATTCAACCCCCCGCGTCCTCCGGCTCATTCAACTCTCTATCCCTCCGTGAGGATCAACTTCTCACAATGCCATCCTCGAGGTCCTCTTCCCAGGTTGATGTGGAGAAGTTACCTGCGGAGGCCTACGTTCAAAAGGCAGCCTTGGATGACCCGGATGCTGAGTTCGGGGGACATGAAGCACGACAACAACTAGAGCGCAAGTTGGTGAGAAAAGTTGACGTCCGCATGTCGATTTTGACCGTCATCTACATCCTCAACTATGTGCGTTCACCCTAGCTGTTGCTGGAATTTTACTCATCTTTTTCATATAGATTGATCGCAACAATGCTGGGTACGGCTCTCAAAGTCTTGTTGATGGGCTTCACTGACTTTCGACACAGAGCAGCAAGAGCCCGCGGTCTGGAGACAGACTTGAAATTGCATGACCAACAATTTCCGACTTTATTGTCTATCCTCTATGTTGGCTACATTTTCATGCAGATACCTTCGTGAGTACCGTTCATACTGTCGCGTTACTGAGTGCTCAAGGTCCACTAGGAACATGCTGCTAAATTACATCGGAAAACCTTCGTTGTACCTACCGGCAGCCATGATGATATGGGGCACCATCTCCATCTTGACCGGTGAGCTCTGCCCATCGGCGTGTCCCTCCCCTTCTCGCTAATCCCGTCGTGTAGGTATAACGACAAAGTGAGACGTCTTATCGATCCTGGTCTCCTCCGATATATGCCCTTCTAATCTCCGTCTCTCCTAATCCGCAGCTTCGTCGGCGCGCTACTTACCCGCTTCTTCCTCGGCTTCGTCGAAGCCGCCTTCCTGCCCGGCGCCCTCTTCTTGCTCAGCAAATGGTATAAGCGCAGCGAGCTCGGCACCCGTACCGCGGTCCTGTACTGTGGCAACATCATCTCTAACGCATTCGGCGCCCTCATTGCTTCTGGAATCCTCGACGGTATGGACGGGAAGCTCGGAAGGGCTGCGTGGCGCTGGTTGTTTTACATCGAAGGCTCCTTGACGGTTTTCGTCGCTATATGCGCTGTTTTCATCCTTCCAGACTTCCCGACGACCACCAGATGGCTGACTGACGAGGAGAGGCGGCTTGCACTGAAGCGCATGCAGGAAGATGCTGGGGTTGGAGACGAGGGCGAGACGGAGACAGGCGGTCTTGTGCACGGATTGTGGCTGGCTATTAAGGACTGGAAGGTGTGGTGGATGAGCTTGGCGATGGGGAGCCAGGTGATCGCGTTGAGCTTCAATGCCTATTTCCCCACCTTGACCGCGACGCTGGGCTTCAACCCGACCGTCACCCTACTGCTATGCGCGCCGCCTTTCGTCTTCACTGCGATTATGGCATTCGTGGTTTCGAGGCGAGTATTAGTTCTATTGAGTCTGTGCCTTTCTCGGAGCTCAGTTTTCCATTCTACCATGCAGACATTCCGATGCCATGGGCGAGAGGTTCTACCACATCACGGTACCCATCTTCATCGGTGTCATCGGGTTTGTAATTGCTATATGCACAATGAACACCGGCGCACGATACTTTTCGCTGTGAGTTCACTGCATGCTCTCCGGACGCGTCCAACTCTGAGCCCATCATCCGTCGCATAGCTTCCTCATGGCCCAGTCGTACGCCGGATTCACCGTTCTCTACACCTGGGTCAGCAACTCTTTTCCCAGGCCGCCGTCGAAACGTGCAGTCGCAGTCGCACTCGTGAACGCATTCTCGCAGCTGGGGAACATCGCTGGATCGTAAGTGACTTCCTTTCCACTTCAAACTGGAGCCGGCTTCTCACCATTGAGTCAGGTATGTGTGGCCGAAGGAGTGGGGGCCCACCTATCGCAACTCGTACGCCATTTGCATCTCGTGCGCGGGATGCATGATTATCATGTGCTACATCTTCAAACTGCACCTCGCCCACCTGAACCGGGAAATGGAGAGGGAGGAGGCGGAGAAGGGTATCGAGGAGAAGGGCTTCCGCTACCTGCTTTGACTTCATCGTAGGTACATATTCATTATGTTTGATGCACGACATGCAACTTTCGCGGTCTATACGTGCTCGGTGCTGTACAGTTTTCTTGCCATAAACTCGTCTCACCACCAATTTCTGTACCGACGCTTGAACTTCATCTCAACAACAACTTGAGCAGTTCCGTCGCGTCGGCTGATATGGTTTCACCCTCCGCGCTTTCCTTTACTATCACTGATAGCATTCATGCTATCTAGGCGATTAGTCACTGGGTGCTTCTGTTCGGGTAGGATATACCCTGTGATCACGAGGACAAGGCGGAACGGTTTGCTTATATAGGTTGTCTCCGGTCTCCCCTCCCCGTCCTGCGCCCCCCCCTCCTCGTGCGTAACACGCGGGTGAGCACCAGCAATCTGTTCATTGGCGCCTTGGTTCCGCACGATGGCATCCTCCAAGTCGCCTTCACTTGTCGCTATTATTGAGCAGCCGGGGGCAGACGCCACGGAGATAAACCCGTCAACGTCGGGCCTCAATGACATGGATGTCGAATTTGGTGGGCCTGAAGCACAGCAGCGATTGGAGTGCAAGTTGGTTCGCAAGATCGACATGCGCATGTCGATTCTGATTGTGATTTACATCCTAAATTATGTGCGTCGTTTATGGGTGGCCCGCGGCCTCCTTTGCTTACTGGTGACCCGCGGCCTAGATGGATAGAAATAACATTGGGTGAGCCATGATAGAATTCCATTCAGATTATATGCTAAAACATCCCCATAGAGCCGCCCGCCTGCGTGGATTCGAAATAGATTTGGGCTTGAAGGGCCAACAATTTGCGACGCTGCTGTCAATCCTGTACGTTGGGTACATGATCATGCAAGTCCCTTCGTGAGTCGTCCGCTGTGGTAGAAATGGTAATCACACAACTGAAATTTGCTGTCAGGAATATGTTGCTCAACCGCATTGGCAAACCTTCGATATACCTTCCAGCTTGCATGATCGTATGGGGCATAATCTCTATTTTGACAGGTCGACGAACTCTCCCGTCTCTGTAAAGAACATATCTGATAAAATTCTTGCAGGAATTACGAGAGAGTAAGCTGCTGTCCTTTTCACGATCGTCGGGGGGTAGCTCACCTCATGGTCGCATAGCTTCGCAGGTGCTCTCCTGACCCGCTTCTTTCTCGGCTTTGTCGAAGCTGCCTTCTTCCCTGGCGCGCTTTTCCTCCTCAGCAAATGGTACACGCGCGGCGAGCTCGGCACACGCATCGCGGTCCTCTTCTGCGGCAACATCGCCTCCAACGCCTTCGGCGCCCTCATGGCTTCAGGCATCCTCGACAGCATGGACGGCAAGCTCGGGCAGGCCGCCTGGCGCTGGCTCTTCTACATCGAGGGGTCGCTCACCGTCTTCGTGGCTATATGCGCCATCTTCGTCCTCCCGGACTTCCCAGACACGACACAATGGCTGTCGGATGAGGAACGCAAGATTGCGATGCGGCGTATGGAAGAGGACGTGGGTGTCGGGCCGGGGGACGAGAGCGACAACGAATCCGAGACGGGCGGGGGCCACATTGCGGGCCTGAGGCTCGCAGTGCGGGACTGGAAGGTATGGTGGACGGCGGTTGCGATGACGAGCTTTGTCGTCGCGCTGAGCTTCAATGCATACTTCCCGACGCTGAGCCAGACGATGGGGTTCGGCCCGACGGTCACGCTCCTCCTGTGTGCGCCGCCATTCGTGTTCGCGGCGGTAGTGACATATGCCGTCTCGAGGTGTGCGGCATGAGTCCTGGTGATGGCTGGTTAAGACTAATGTTCTGATCAGGCATTCGGACGCGACTGGCGAGAGGTTTTATCATACCACAATACCTATCTTCGTCGGAATCGTCGGGTTTGTTATCGCTATATGCACGATGAATACTGCTGCACGTTATATCTCATTGTGAGTAAGGATGAGTAACTTACATTTCCAATGTAGCACTGACGAGAAAGCGTTGTGCAGGTTCCTCATGGCGCAGTCGTACGCCGGCTACGTCGTGCTCTTCACGTGGATCAGTAACTCGTTCCCCAGACCCCAGTCTAAGCGTGCAGTGGCCCTCGCTTTCGTCAACGCTTTTTCGGAATTTGGAGATGTGGCTGGATCGTGAGTGTCCGTCTTCTGCTTTCTATCGACTTCGTGGTTAACAACATTCCGCAGATATGTATGGCCAAGACCGTGGGGGCCGACATACCGCAAGTCGTACGCGATTTGCATCGCCACCGCCGGTTGCACGATTTTGATGTGTTACATCTTCAAGCTGTACCTCAGTCATCTGAACAGAAAGCTCGATCAGCAAGAAGCGCAAAAGGATACGAACTTGAAGGACGGCCTGAGGAGGTTCCGATACTTAACTTGACATTCAAGTTTACATCTGGAAATAACGGAAACCGAGAGCATTGTGGCAATACCCACCCAGGCCGAAGGTAGACTGAGCATTGGTGGGAATGACCATATGTACTACGAAGCTTGCGAGTCGTCAGCGACTCAGCACGAGCCCAAGCAAGCCAAGGTTGACGTGTATTGCAGGTGATGGGCATCTGACAGAACGTTTTGCGAAAGGGCTTATAGCTCAGTGGTAGAGCATACGATTGCAGATCGTGTGGTCCCGTGTTCGAACCACGGTGGGCCCTCTGCTTTTTGGCCGCGGACTCAGCAAACCGATGTTTGCATTCTGGGAAAGCGTTTGAATGACAGACGGGTGGTGTTTCCATGTCGTGGATGGAATGAACGCATGCTCCAGGCTTGACAATTGGGAAGTAGACACGCCAGTCTAATAATTATATGCTCAACCGGCAGCATTAGTCAAAGAAACTTAGAAAGCGCAAGGATCATCTCCGTAGCTCATGGTCACGAGCGGCGGGGTTAGTCCGGGATCCAGTCAGCGATGGGCAAGACCGAAACGAAGACAGGCGGGCGAGCATAAAGAAAACGTATTATGGCAAGAGCGGCCACAAGCGGCGGAAGGAAAGGAGACCTAGACGGCAGATGGCTTATCGCATGAGAACAGGCTGGAGCTGGGCAGGGGAAGAAGACGAGATGGAGGATGAGGGTGTCGATAGGGCATCGCACGTTGGAGGGGGCAGTTGCACGTGTACTCCCATCGATGTTTGTCGGGCAAGAGGGCAGTCTGAGGAGGGAGTGGGAGCTTCCGTCGGAGCAGGGGCGAGGGCAAGCGTCCGGGGAAGATGGAAGGGCGATTGAAAAGGATGGGGAGGAGCAGAGTGGGGGTCGGACGGAACCCCAAGCATCAGAGGCTGCTGGCGGTGACAGTGAATCGGTCTCAGTCTGGGTTCAACGTTCAACGTTCAACGTTCATCGGGCGGACATGGCGGGCGAGCACTGGCAGTGGCTCGACGACCTCCGCGCCCGTTGCGCGCGCTTCTCCGGGCGCTTGCTGGCCTCTCTCAAACCCGAGGAGAGCCAGCCTCAGCCTCGGTCTCAGCCTCAGCCTTCTCTCCTCTCGCCCCCGCCCTCCTCCCCGCTCCTCGTCCTCGCCCTCCAAGCTCTCGTCGAGGCCGCCCTTTTCGGTGCCGGCCTCACGCCCATGAACTCCCTTGGCTATCTATCCCGCCAATTCGATGTCCTTGCTTCCCCTCGCGCGCCACCAAGCATCCCCACTACTGAGTCCCCACCCTTCCCGCTCAATGGCGAACGCCAGACACGCCTTAAACGCTCCGGATCGACCAAGTCCTTCCTGGTCCCCCAACCCTTATCTTCATCCGGATGGACGCTAAAGCGATCCTATTCCTCTCCCGCCGAGGTCAATCCGAACATCCTCTCGCCATCCTCTTCTCTTCTCGGACCTCCAATGTCCCGCAAGAAACCTTCCCGACCGCCATCTCGCCGACCCTCTGTCTCTTCAACAGAGAGGACTAGCCGGCTCAAGCCTGGCGACGCGTCTCCCGCCCTCCGTCATCTCGTCTTCGTGCGCATCATCCTTCAGCTCTGGAACGCTCTTCTGGCTGCCTTGCGCTCCCTCACTAGGCAATACAGCCCAGTGCCCTCTCCGGGCGCTGCAGACGACGCTGCGGTAGAAGACAATTCGGATGAGGACAAGGATACTGAGGACGAGAGTAGAGACGAGAATCCACCATCCATTTCGCCTGTATTACTAGACTCAACTCCCCATCCTCCATACCAGCCCGCAATCCCATCCCCTCTATCTCACCCATCCTCACCGCCCACAAAGCCTCCACTAGGGAAGGAGATGTCCCCATCCCCCATATCCCTACCCTCTGCCGTCTCAGGTCCTAAAGCTGCGGTCGCGCCAGCCTCGCTGACGCCTCCAGCCACCCGCTCGCGCTCAGTAACTCCAACACCGCCCGCGAAACAGACTCCATTCCACACGCCGAAAACACTCGTGCTGGATCTAGATGAGACTCTGATCCATTCCACCTCTCGACCAATACTCTCTGCGGGCGGTTCAGGATTGTTCGGTTTCGGCAGGCGGAATAAGGGCGTAGGGTACACGGTTGAGGTCGTGCTGGGCGGTCGGAGTACACTTTACCATGTGTACAAGAGGCCATTTGTCGATTATTTTCTTAGGAAGGTGAGCAGCCGTCACCACGAAGTTCCCCGTTGCACGCCGACCAATCCCCACTTGCGTCATAGGTATCACAATGGTACACGCTCGTTATCTTTACGGCTTCAATGCCTGAATATGCGGACCCCGTAATCGACTGGCTAGATGCTGGTCGTGGTATCTTCAGTCGTCGATATTTCCGTGAGGTCAGTGCGGCCTGGTGCCAAGCTCGCCTCCAGTGTGTGCTGAACGATCTGTCCTAGCAATGTACACAACTTCCGAACGGATCATATACCAAGGATTTGTCGAAAGTCGAGCAAGACCTCTCAAGGGTTTGCCTAATAGATAACTCGCCGGTGTGTTATAGCATTAATGAAGGTGTGGACCCATGCTGTACTGCAGGGGTTTTGTCGGTAGTCTGACGATACCCTCGACCCACAGCGAACGGGATTCCAATAGAAGGCTGGACCCACGACCCTCACGACGAAGCCCTCCTCGATCTCCTACCAGTGCTGGACTCCCTTCGCTTCACCAGCGACGTCCGGCGAGTTCTCGGGATTCGCGGCTTCTCATGACCCTTTCCCGCCCTCGCACATCGGTCGTGCACCGCTTCAACGAGGTGCCTACGCGTGTTTGTGCGAGCGGGGTGAAAGAGCACGCCCACATATCGCCCCAACCTCATGTTTCGTCTCCGTCCCGTGTCATGCTTGTTATCCGGGTCTCGGTTAAGCTGTTTCGTTCGTTCCGTCCGTTCTCTCGTCGCCGTCGCCATGTCGTACCCGTCGTTGAAAGAACCATCATCATCCGCATCTGCTAATTATTCCTCAACTTACCGTCGTCGTTCTTGCATCTCTCATCGAGTCTCCGCACCAAACTTCCCCCTCCCCACTTCCCCGCTTCCCCGCTTTTGCCCTCCCACGCCCTGCTTCACACCCTCACACCCTGGCTCCCCGACGTCCCCACCAGATCTCCTTAGTCACACACCTCTTCACACCGTTTCGCTTTTCGCCACCCCCATACCATCACATACCACGGAAGTTCTCCTGTTCGAACTCTCAGATAACGCACGCATCATGCTTTCAACGCACTGGGCTATATACTAGCACACTAATTACTTACAAGCGGCTCGCGCGCGCAACTGTCGCTGTTGTACATATATACGTACCCGGCGGTACGGGACCAGTCGAAAAGCACACCCGCTATCGCCATTGTCCCTTCATCAACGCTTTACCGGTCAGGTGTGTGCTCTCGTCGATCCTTCCGAGGACTCGGGACGAGCGCACAATGCTTGACACACGGGCAGGAGAGATACAGAGGCTGGGATTCTAAACCTTCCGTTCGTGATATATATTCATCTCGTCATCGTCAAACTGCGGGGGGCACGGTACAATGCGGTGAGGTGAGAGATGGAGAGACAGAGAAAGCACTAATAGAACATGGTGGGAGAACGTCAGAGAAGAGAGGGAAGGGCCCATGGGTGGTGATAATGTACGGACACAGACGTCGATGATTAGGCCGAGCCAGGAGAACAGGACAGGGAGGGAGGCGGGCGCGAACACAAACGGGAGGAGGGTAAATCGAGCGTCCGCGTGCCAGGAGCCAACAAGCGGCACAGCTCCAGTCGGGGGGGAATCGGGCGTGCGGGGGCTATGGAGCTGCAGGACTAGGACATTGCCAGTGCAGCCTGTAGTTCTTTGAGCTGTGTTTCCTCGTCGTCTTCGATTGCTTGTGGTGCTGCATCAGGGTGGACGCGTGAGTGAACAAATGGGTCTCCGCAAGGACGGAGTTGAGAAGACGTACTCTCGGGCACCTTGCTCAGGCCTCCTGGGTGGTGCACTGGCACATGATCCTGCATGAGCTTGCTATCCAGCTCTTCCTGCTCCAACTCAGCGAGTTCCTGCTTGAGCTCATCCTGTGTACCGTCAATGAGGCACAAAAGATAAGCGCAGCTTTCGTTAGTTATCACGCTTAGCCGCAGGAGATGATAACGCACTTCATCGAGATCTACACCGGCATATGTGCTGGATGATATCGCCTCCGAGACCTCGTTCGCAAGTTGTGTCTGCTCTTGGATCTCCGCCATCGTCTGGTCCACCTTGTCGATTGTCCTATTCCAACACAAAGGCAAGCCCACGCAATCAGTATCTCTGTCACATGCAAACAAACCACAAAGGAAGAGTTGGAGGGGGACTAGGTGGATGAATGGGACAAGAACGGCGACTCACAGTTTGCCATGCATGTCCTTTAGTGCGCCCGCCGCCTTCTTCATCGCAGCCATGGTCTCCGCATTGAAGCTTGCGGACTCAAGCGTGTTCACCTGCATCTCCAGCTGGAAGCGCGTGTTCTGCAGTTTCTCGAGCTCCTGCTCCGACACCTTCTTCCGCCGCAGTGCCGCAGTCGCCGCTGCCCGACACATCAAATACCGTATAAGCTACCCCGCTAAACGAGATCTTGTGAGGGGGCGGATACACTACCCTACCCCAAGGGCACACCCCGGGCGAGGTGCGCAAGCAGAGGAGACCCGCTCCTCCTTCACATGACACACGATTGGGAGAATGCTCACCAGGCTTGTTGGAGACCGCGTTCTGTTTCGCCTTCTTCATCTCCTCGTCAATCTTCTTCTGCAGGTAGTCCTCCTTCTTCTCGATCATCTGCAGCTGCTGCCGCAGGGTGACTATCGCATCGCGCGACGACTGCTTGGCGTCGCGCCGCCCCCCGAAGTAGCTCATGAATCCGGCCATCATCCTCGTCCTGGCGGCTAATAGAGCGGGTGCAAGTGGGTCCTAGAGAGGTGTCAGAGAGATGGGGCGGAGGGAGAGAGAGGCGCAGAGAGAGGCGGAGTGGCAGGGAGAGAGTGCCAAATGACGGTGAGGCGCTGGGAGCTATGTACGGAGCGCCAGGCGCAGAGTCACCCGCGTCGATGCCCCCGATAAGGAAGGTCTTTACGTTCGCCGGAGCAGTCTCGCCTGGCTGTCCTTGGGTGGTTTCCTCGTCATGCTCCCCCGGCCCAGCACAGCACATACACATACGGGAACATTCTGAAAACCTCCAGAAGTTGACACTGTCACACAACATGGCTGCGCAGCAGCCCGTCCGCACGGAATGCTGCGGACTCTACCCCATCTTTGTTCAGCTGCGGCCTGTATATACGAACAAAACCAATGCCACAGTAACCACTAGTACCATGTGAGAACGATTATATGAAAACTAGTGTCTCAGTACCGAAACGTAGGCAACGAGGGGAGGGATATCAGAGTCGCACAGGGGTATAGAGGCGTCCTCCGAGCACGGTGAGGCATTTTCATTCCAGCCCCGCCACGGCAGAAAGACAGAGTACACAGAAGACCCGCGAAGCCCAGAGCGTAGGATAACTTAAAATTAGAAGAAGCAATTCTAATCATGTCCATTACATGACACATGAAGTTAGTCGTCCTTTTTGTGGTCGTCATCGCTACAGGGGGTTAATTAGCTCGGTGTTCGAAGTAGGGCGGGGGAGCTCGCTCACTCCTCGTCATCGCTGCGTGTGTCTTCGGCGCCCTTGCCTGAAACTACCCTGTATGCTACACGGCAGATCTGGGTGAACCAGACCAGCTGGATGACCTTCAGGTTGGTTGCGTGAGCTCGTGGTAGATATGAAAGGATAGGAAGCTCCATACCTGGAGTGCAACAAGCATACAGAAGAACGCATAGTAGATCTTCGTCGTGAGGAAGTGCCCGTTGGAGGGGTCCCACACACGAGGGATGACATACCACGCCTCCCAAGTGGCCTTGATAACCAACATGAAAAGAACGTGTCGCGTAAAGAACCAGGACGTCATAAATAAGACGAAGGCCAGATCACAGAGCGTGCTCATGCCCAAGTAACGGAGCATCTTGGCCAGCTGTTCATGGTGTATTATGAGCATCGTGTCCCAATCCTTGACGCGACCAAAGAGCTAGTGCGTCGTTCACAGCGCAACAGGGACTCACCGGCAGAAGGCCGTCACAGAGATCCATGAGAACCAAGACGAGGCAGCCGACGCGAGTGTAGTTGTAGAAGTAACTCGCGATCTCGAGCGCGACGGTGATAACGTGGTGGGCCATCATCTGCCAATGGTCCTTCCGCCGGGCCTCGGCGTTGAGCACAAGCATTTGGTGGATGTAGCATGCGGTCTGGAGGAGGTAGTAGAATTTGACGGGGCCTGCAAGCGGGGTGTGGGGATAACCAGTCCAGACGTTGATTGGGTTCAAGACGGCCGTAGGGAAGTTCCGGTTGACATACTGCGAATAAAAGGACATGCGCATGCAGCAGTTTGGTTACCCAATGAATTCAGACATCCATTCGGATCATAAATATATATGCGAAGGACGCGAGAGGCAGAAGAGTGAGACGCACCACGCCCAAGCCCCAACTGAAAGGGTAGTACATGACGGACCAGCCCTGCTCGGCGAAACGCATGACGCTCCTGTTCATTTTCCTCTTCTCGGCGGGGGTAATCCAGTACTCGGCGGTGTGACCGTTCCCGTTCACGGCACCATTAGCCTTGCCGTCACCGTTGGCATGCGCGAGCTTGTTCGGCTTTGAGTTGCGCAGATCCCGAGTGAGTTTCCACCGGGCGAAGGGCTCCCATACATAGAGACGCGTGACGTCGCGGAGAATGGCCATGACGGCGATGGCAGTGACGATGTAGCAGCCATCGAGGAGGCCTGCGGCGTAGTAGTTGGAGTCAGGGAAGGAGTCGGGGTGTGCAGGAGGGGCGGTGGGGTAGGAAAGGGTAAAGAAGGGCACGAGTTGGAGCGGGAGCCACGGGGGGGCGGCGGCGGTATTCATGGCGGAGGATGTTGTCAGAAGAGTCACGTCAACAGGTCATGAAACGATTGTCGGGAGTGTGTGGGTATTGCTTGGCCGATGTGGGGAGCCGTGGCCGGTGCGAGGCCGGGGGTGGGGGGCGACGTGAGTACTTGAGTGCGGGGCGGGCCAAGGGGAGCTTGACAGAGCCGGGCGCAGAGGCTCTTGGACGGTGGCGGCGGGGCGGGCTGGGAGACGAGTGAGCTCTCGAGTGAGCTGTTGGTGAGCTGGCCACGGACTCGCCTTTTTTTGCGCTGGTCGAATCGGAAAACAATTTTGTCCCCAACGAGCGACGGCGCCTCCCCTTTTCTCCAGCGCCTCTCCGCCACGGCGTCCAGCCCGTGGGAACCACATGGTGCGCGTACCTCGCTCTCCTCCGTGTCTCATACCAATCTCCTCGTCACATCGCGCCTCGCGTCCAACCTCGGTCCAACCCGTGTCCCCACTCCGTCTCCGCCTCCTCCCCTGTCCGCCCATCGGGCCGCCCAGCCATGTCGTCCCAGCCAAACACCACGCTCTACGTCAAAAATCTCAACGACAAGGTCAAGAAAGACGAGCTACGCACCCAGCTCTTCGCCCTCTTCACAACATACGGCAGGATAATCGATGTCGTCGCCCTCAAGGGCCAAAAAATGAAGGGTCAGGCGTTTGTCGTCTTCACCGACCTCGCCGGCGCGACCGCCGCGATGCGAGGCTGCGAAGGTATGGTCTTCTACGATAAGCCAATGGTGCGCCGTCCGTCTCAAGGCTCCCCCATGTCGTCCCCTTTGATGCCAACACCCCTCGCCGCCGCTACAGCATATTGAGTACGCCAAAACAAAGTCGTACGCGACCCTCCGGAGAGAGGACCCCGACTTTGTGCCTCCTACCTCGATCCATGTCAAGAACGCACCTAATGGCAAGCTTACGAATGGTGGCGCAGGTGAGAAGCGGGGACGGGACGATCGCATGGACGAGGATGCACGCGAGGTCAAGAGGGAGCGGACGGAGCGCGACGACGACGATGACGAGGAGATGGAAATCGAGGATGACGACGAGGGTCCGAAGCAGAGCGGTTCTGCAAATGGTGCGCAGCCTGCAAACCTAGATGCTGCTCGCACGCGACTAACGTTAATGGATAATAGGACAAATACCAGCCGCCAGCCAGCAGCATTCGGCGCGGCTTATGTGCCTCAACCTTCCACAAGAGGTCACGGACGACGTATTAGCGGTGCTCTTCCAACAGTACGTACACGAACCTTCACCACCACGCTTGCTCCTCATGCCCCGGGCCGTGCAGGTACCAAGGATTCCACTCGGTGCAAGTCGTCCCATCTCCAACACCAAACGCGTCTGGACAGAGAGTCAAGATGGCATACGTGATGTTCGACTCACCCGATCTCGCATCTGTGGCAAAAGAAGCCTTGGACGGCTTCGCACTCAAGAAGGGATGGGTGATGTCTGTTTCGTATATCTAGCTTTGTACCGCATACTGTGTAATTTGTATCTCAGCATTCTTCCCCTCAGATGACCCACTTTTCACGCGCCACCTTCGGTGTCGCCGTGCACACGAGGTACATGCTTAAACGCCAACATCGAACTACTCGACGCGCCTCCCACGCTTGTCCAGGCAGCATGTTGCTTTTTAGCATAATACAAACTAATCATTCTTCTATCCAGTTGCAACCTTACGCCGAGAGAGCCTTGTCGATGGCCTCGCCAATTGGGTGTGCAGAAGCCGGGTTCTGGCCAGTGATCAAAACACCATCCACAACGACGGTTGCCTGATATCGAGAACAAGTCCGTGAGTGTCCACAACCCCACTCCAATTCAAACATGTACTCACTCCCCACAGCTCGGCCGCCTTCTCGTACGTGCCGCCGAGCTCCTTGATGCGTGCCTCGACCAAGAAAGGGACGTCCTGCCCAAGTTCCCCCAGTCAGCCGCCTAACCCACAGACCCGCCCAGTCACACACCGCACGCACCTTGACCTTGTTGACCGCCTCCTCCTCGGCGTCCGAGAACGCCGTGGCGCGGCGCCCCTTGAAGATGCTGTCCCCGTTCGCGTCCGTCGCGCCCACGAGCGCCGCGGGCCCGTGGCACACGGCGGCCGTGACCTTGCCCGCGCGGAAGAAGTCCGACGCAAGCTTCACGTTCACCAGGTCCGTCGCCAGGTCGAGCACGGGCCCGTGCCCGCCCGGGTAGAAGACCGCGTCGTAGTCGGCGACTTTCACGTCGGACAGCTTCTTCGCGGACGCGAGCTTCGCCTTCACGGCCGGGTCCTCGAGAAACTTGGGCACGTCCGCCTGGAAGGCCGCGACGCTGCCCGCGTCGACGGGCGGGTTGGGCCCGGCGGGGGCGGCGAAGTCGATGTCGTACTTGGCCGCGAGGACTGTGGGAAGGAAGAGAAGTCACGGCGAGGTGGACGTTGAAATTGGGTGCCCGCAAAGATGTGTCGTGAACAATAGCGATCGGGGGGTACGCACCGTAGTATGGGTGTGCCGCCTCGGGGAGGTACCAGCCCTGCGTTGGGAGGTGAGTATATGCGTGCCGATCGCGTATCGGACGTCATCGATCTGCGCGTACCGTCGGGGCTCCCAGTAATGTCTTGTCGGCGGAGGTAAAGACGAAGAGGATGCGCTTGGGCATGTTTATGTTGTCCGAGGGGCTAAAGGTTCAAAGACGTGCAGTTGAGAGAGGCTTGGGGAGAGGGGGGGCACTGACAAGTCCTGGTGGCTTATATACGGATTGGCAGGAGATGAGCGATGTCGTTGGACGCTGGGGTTCCCAGATCTTTGCCCTGCTGGGTGTCGATCCCACGAGTACGGGTCGGTTATCCCTTCAGTCCGGTTGCCGCCATATGACGAAATGCTGGCTCCATTCCCCACCAACGACCCAGTGGTTTTCCAGGATTTCCATGTGTTGCCCAGCTGCCTGGCGTACACACGGAGACAACGGGTGAACGAAAAACCTTAGTAATAGTTGGCCGGACAACATCTTCATCATGATGGTCCTTCTTGAGCCGCACTAGACACGCTTCAGTGCGAGAATTCTGTCAGGCAATAGCGTTCGTAATCACATTGCACTGGATGACTGTGCATGCGGCTTGCACACAACTCTTTCGTTTGGCAGGGAACCAGCCACTCTTTTCCCGATCGGGAGTCTGTTCGCATTGCTGACAAATCACTAAACGGGCGTCTAGACTATTCCATTTGGAATATATTTTGGGCGTTGAGGCGGCGTCGAGGTTGGCTGAGCCCTGCCTTCGCGGTATGCCCGGCACGAATCTTCTTGATCCGGTTTCCAAACCGGCGAGGAATATGGCAGATGTCCTAGCCAATCAAGAAAGAAGAAGACGCGGAGAGATGCGAAGACGTCCGACTTATGCCGGTACACACTGAGTGCCACTGGTCCGGGTCGGCACGTCCACTGCGAACTTCTCGTGCCAGTGGCCTCTCACTTTCAAATGCACATATAGCATTCACATAAACACGAGCATGTCAATAAAAGCCGCCATGTTCATGTTATTAACATGTATCGTCTAGAACGCGTTGAAGTGGGGTAGATAGACGGTCTCGTCGGGCGGGACCGGGACCGGGAAAGACATGTTTCTCTGCCTGCTCGGTGATATCCGAACATTTTGCGTAAACTTGAAGGACAAGCACATTTGAAATATTCTTCTTGACATACAAGTACAGTTTGCTAGGTCTTCCTACCGATTACGCAGACAGCGCCTGATCAATCGCCAACGCAACGCCTTTCGCGGAAGCTGGGTTCTGCCCAGTGATAAGCATACCATCCACGACGACATCAGGCTATACACCCTTTCTCAGCAGCATATAGGAATAGATGAGAGGATTTCACTCACATCAAACGGTTCGGCGGCTTTCTCATATATCCCCCCAAGCTCTTTGATACGATCCTCGACGAGGAAAGGAACAGCCTATAATGGACGTCAGTCCCTGCAGGCACAGTGACCAAGATCGTTCTGTTGCTAAGTAGTGACAAACCTGAACAGCGTCCATCAGCTCCTCCTCCTCGTCCGCGAACGCCGTTGCCCGCCTGCCCTTGAAGATGCTCTGGCCCCGCGCGTCCGTGACATTCACGAGCGCTGCGGGGCCATGGCACACAGCGGTCGTGAGCTTGCCCGCACGCCAGAACTCGTTCGCAAGTTCGATGTTCGTCGGGTCCTGCGGGAGGTCGAGCACGGGCCCGTGTCCGCCGATGTAGAATATCGCGTCGTAGTCCGCAGCCTTTACGTCTGCGAGGCGCTTTGTGGACGCGAGCTTTCTCTGGACCGTGGGGTTCTCGAGGAACTTGGGGACATCGTCCGGGAACGTCTTGACGCTGTATTCGTCGACAGGCGGGTTCGGGCCCTTGGGCGACGCGAAGTCGAGGTGATACTTTTCCGAGAGGACTAGAGGACCGGAGGTGGTTAGGGGCGGGTAACTGATGACCGAAACGTCGTGCGTAACGGGAGCGTACCGTAGTAAGGGTGCGCCGCCTCGGGAAGGTAGTACCCCTACTGCGCGTCAGCTTCAGGTCAGACATCTGATGTGGAGATTCAGAGACACACGGTTTGACCACCGGTGAGGTTCTTGTTAGCAGATGTGAACACAAAGAGGATGTGCTTCATGTCGTGTCCTTGGTTTCCCGCGGATGAGGGTTTCCACTAAGGAGGTGGGCTCGAAGAGGGAAATCGACGAGCTGTCCTTTATATGACGACATGCTTATGGCGTGAGGATGCCGGATTTCCACTCGTTTCGAGAACGGGAGTTCAGGTGGAGACCTCCTTTTTGATCCCGAACGTGTGTACGGTAGACACAAAACTAGTACCGGCGAGAGCATCTACTTCTATGGAATACAGCCACTAGACCCTAAATCAGAATTACATGCTAACAACACCTTTTCCGATGTTAAAAAGTATACCCATACCTCCAGCAAGTGCAACGGTCATGAGCCTCCTTTTGAACAGCCAAGTTTGAGAAAGCCAGGTACGAAAGGCTGGTGAGAGCTTAGCCGGCCCCTATGGTAGCGCCTGGTGGTTTCTCAGCGGCTCCGGATATGTGCTGGATCCATGGCAGAGTAGAATGCCGAGCGACGTCACGATCGAGTGGAACAAACTTCAAGTATGCAGGCGCCCACCATCGTCTCCGCACTCGATTAGATTAGATACACGAACAGACAGATCAGATCCCGTCTTCTCGATTCGACCCCACGAGCGGGCGCCTATCTGCCTCTGCTCTCTGCTCGCCCGTCTAAGCCTTCGCCGTCGTCCTCATCCTCGTCCACGGCAACCTCTGCCTTCGCTCCATCTATCTGCTATACGTGCCCGTCTAGCACTCCGAAATGTCTGCGTTCTTTGGCCTGTGAGATTGACCTCCCCCACGGAAAGCTGGCATGGAGCCCCGCTAATCACTGGCCGATCGTAGCGGCAAAACACGCACCTTCAAGCCCCGCAAAGATGTACCGGAGGGTACCAAGCAGTACCAGTTGCGCAAGTACGCAGAGGCTACCCTGGTGAGTTACGCACTTCGCTCCCCGCTTGCATGGTTCTATAGATATGAATGCTGCCACAATTTCTGGTCGTATGCTCGGCGGGATGCTTGCAGGGCTCGGGCAACCTTCGCCTCGCGGTGCGTCTACCGGATGGTGAAGACCTCAATGAATGGCTGGCCGTACATGGTACGCTCTCTCCGTCACCGCGCCTGTCCTAGCCCGAAGTTCCGTCCCGTGTGTTAATTGCATTCCTTACACGGACCCCGGTAGCCGTGGACTTTTTCAACCACCTGAACATGCTTTACGGCACGGTCACTGAGTTCTGCACGCCCCAGGAGGTACGCCATCCCCGCTTCACCAAAGAACGGCGAGCTAAATTCTACTGCGCTCATCTCAGTGCCCGATCATGTCTGCAGGACCAAGGTGAGCCGTCCCGTCCGACGCGGTTCCCCTCGGACGGGACTCCGCTAACCTTCCGAGTGTGCGGACGTAGGTACGAATACCTATGGGAGGATGGCGTTCGGTACAAGAAGGCAACGAAGCTGCCCGCACCGGAGTACGTTGACGCGCTGATGAACTGGGCGCAAGGGCTGCTCGACAACGAAGAAACGTTCCCGAGCGAGATGGGTGCGTCCGGAAAGCGCTGGAAGGTCCCGGATCGCTGAGGGTCGCTGACTGTGGCGCCCGATTCCGGCGGTTTATGCAGGCAAACCGTTTGCGAAGAACTTCCGGGAGACAATTGGACGGCTCTTCCGCCGACTCTTCCGTGTGTACGCGCATCTGTACAGCAACCATTTCGATCACATTTGCGCACTCGGGATCGAAGGTCAGAGCGGGGCTGTTAAGCCTACGTCGTGCGATCGTTGTGGAAACGTGGACTCATTCTGTGGGGGTTTACGTTGACAGCACATCTGAACACAAGCTACCGGCACTTCTTCCTATTCGTGAACGAGGTGCGTGAGCAGGGGAACATGTTGGAGCTTAACAGCAGGACTAATAGGGATGGTGGAGCAGTTTGATCTTGTGGACAAGCGAGAGCTAGCCCCTCTGGACGAGCTCAACGAAGCTATTCTGGCGGAGGACAAAGGGCGGTGAGAGCGCAGGGGCCAGGGGGACAGGATGGTTTGCCGTCTAGGATTGTACAGTAGATTCAGAGCTTGGTGTAGCGCTGGCCTGAGATACCCCACGGGCGATAAGCACGTTCTTTCTGGAACACCATGACTGTGTGAAGCGCTGTGAAGCTTCGCCCCCGAGCTCCTGCTACTGACGTCACTGGTGAGTACGCAGCGCAGCGCACGAAACGTTGGTCGACTTACAGCCCAGCCTCACCGGATGTCTGGCAGGCAGGCGGGGGGACGGCAGACTGTAGGGCGCTGGGGGGATGGATCGGAGGAGAGGTGGATGAGCTAAGACTATAAGAGAGGGGGCAAGTGTGGAATGCATTCCGACTGATATCAGCAAGATCTGGTTTGCAGGATCTTGGCCATGGACCGGCCGGGAGCGGGGCATTTGACCGCATCGAGCCCGACACTCCTGTGTGCTCCCTCTCCGAATCCAAATGCAACTCCAACCCCATGTCCCCGTCGGCCGTCGCTGACTGCCACGGCGCCGAGATCGACCTGCTATATCTGCCCCCAAAGTCTATCGAAACCTTCCCTCGCCTGCCCCCTCTCTCCCCACCCCCTCGCCCCCTCCCTTCCGCCCACGATGGACAACGCAGAATGGGACAACGTTCTCCAGTACATCTCCGACCCCAATGACTTCGCTTCCCCCCAATCTGAGCGGCCCGTCTCCGAGATGACTGGCATCCCGCTCAACACCCAGCATCCCACCCCAACTCAGGTTCTAACCCCTCCTGTACGTCTCGTCTCCTCTTCTGCTCTTTCGCGATTCCAACCGGCTTACACCCCACTAGGGTTCGGACAAGACGTCCCATACTCCCCCAGATTTCCCCGAAGGCCTTCCCCAGGACCATATCCCCGGTAATACCATCGTCTCTGTCTCGACCACTTTCCACCCAGGCGCAGCGCTCCTGCCTATTCCCCCGGACCTTATCTTCCTCTCCGCCGATGGTGTGTTCTTCTACGTCCATACCACTCAGGTCCTCGCGTTGTCCGCCAACCATTTCGACGACCTTGTACCGCCAAAACCCCACAAGTCCAAGATACGCGACGACCTCGGACCTGTCGTCCCAGTTCCGGAATCTGCGAGCGTGCTCAACATAGTACTGCACGCCGTGTACGACATTTCATGCGCGCACTATCACCCCGGCGTCGACACGCTCATCGCTGCGGTCGAGGCCATGGCCAGGTACGGCCTGCCCCCAAGGCGGCATATCGCACCCTCTACCCCCTTATACTCCCTCATCCTTGGTCAAGCACCCATGCAACCGATCGTGATCTACGCTCTCGCTGCTGCTCACGACCTTTACGACCTCGCAGTGCCTGTCTCGAGCCATCTCCTGTCCTTCGCCCTCCATACCCTCACGGACGACCTCGCAATACGCATCGGGCCGGTTTACATGAAACGACTCTTCTTCTTGCACTTAGGACGCCTCGACGCGCTTAAGCGATTACTGCTCCCCCCTCCGCATCCTCATCCGCCAACGTCTAGTTGTGACTTCACGGAGCAGAAGAAGTTGACAAGGGCGTGGGCACTAGCATCAGCTTATCTCGCCTGGGACGCGCGGCCAGGTACGCATATAGTGAAGCTTCACTGTTGCGATATCATGCTGAACGGTGACGCGTCTGAACACGCATACAACGCGTTTCTGTGTTCTTTTACGCGTTGTTCTGGCTTGGGTGGTTGCCCGATGCAGACCTGTCAACGAGCGCGATGGAAGGCGCGTTGTTACCGCTCGCAGACCACCTCTCCTGCGATGTGTGCAAAAAGAGCCTGGGGGACCGCGTGAAGCAGTTGGTCATACAGTGGTCGGTGGTCAAGGTATGCGCGAGGCATTCCAGGACCGTTGTATCTTGCTGACAGGGCACGTTCCTATTCCGTGCGTGCGGGTGCAGAGGTCGATATGACGCAGCCAGTCGCTGTCCGTGCTTCGGCCTCCATCTGGGAGCCGCAGTCTATACGGGTGGAACAACGCGCTTCTCCCGTGTCGCTTTAGGCTCAGATCGCGACAATCCCCCTGCGCCCTCTGACACGCACACACCTTCGCGCTCCCTGCCACTGACGGACGTGGAGCCTCGGAAGACCCCGTGTTCCCTGGGCCTTGGCACTTCTGTCCAAAATTTCCCCGACCTCCTCTCCACCGCACACCCAAAAACTCCAGCCCCGTCCAGTCTTGCGTCTTAACTTATTCGTCAATTTGCCGCAATGTCGTACACGCTCTCATTCG
Source organism: Ganoderma sinense ZZ0214-1 (assembly GCA_002760635.1). Classification (NCBI taxonomy): domain Eukaryota; kingdom Fungi; phylum Basidiomycota; class Agaricomycetes; order Polyporales; family Polyporaceae; genus Ganoderma; species Ganoderma sinense. Next base: position 1,986,636 of record AYKW01000001.1, read on the forward strand.
CTTCAAATGTCAAATGCCAAATGCCGTCACCGTCGCCGCACACACACACACGTCTCCCAAGTCACGCCGATCATGCCTCGTCGACCAGGAAGTAGTAAAGCAATAACCTGTACCATTAGCCATCCCCTCTATCCCTTCAAGTGGTCTTGTTCTCTTTGCCGTTTTCCTGCCATAACCTTCTTCTGCCTTGTAGCCTCGTAGCAATCCATGTTGTTCTAACGCTCTCGCAATGCCTTGCATCCCCAACCCCTTGTCTCATGCATTACTATCTCTTGCATTTCGCTGCCTCACGCACGTCCACCTAGTGTCGCGGAGCCGTTATCCCCTTCCACCTTGCCAATCTCGTCCTCGATCCTGCACGTCCCCCAACTCCTTACCCCACTTCGTTCTCTTCTCATCGTCCCCCTCATCGCACTGTCCATCTCGGCGTTATCTCGCATCGCGCAGTCTAGTCCAGAGAGGGGCATGGCGAACCGGGACACACGCATACACGCACTTAGCATATTTCTCGTATTATCTCCGCGCCCGGAATGTCCTGTACGCCGCAGTGTATTTTTACCATCGGTTGGCCTGTCGCGGTTAAACAAACTTATGCATCGTCGTTCCACGTTCACAGTTGAGCCCAGATTGACTCTCGATTCCATACTTTGACTGCGACGCCCGCATGTATAGCGCATATAATTGCACCACACGAGCGCCAAAGATTCCAGGAACAGGACGTCAGGACTCCACCCGATTTCACGGCCCTCTCACGTCTGTGGACGCGGTTTGCAGTTAGACTTTGCGAAGCGGGTCACCGTGAAACGATAACCATGCTCACCTCCCAGCCTCATGGGACCACGGCGGCCGGCGACGCGTCCTGGACGTCCGCGGCGCGCTTTGCACGCTTGATCTTGTGGACCTCCTCTCGCTTCCCGAAGTCCGAATCGTGGAGCTCCTGTGCACAGAGAGTTTGGGTCAGCGTCCGGGGCCCAGTCGCCGCGCAATGAGGACGAGAAGGAGAAGGGGACTCGGGCTCCAAAGGTGAAATACGTGTGTGGCGGGGATCTCGAACTCGCGGTGGCGAGAATACGTCACGAGAACTCGGTACACTGCAAGCGAAAGAGGGTGCTGGAGCTCTCTGCCACTGAAATCGAAGGGAGGGCCGGAAGCGATGGGATAGAAGAAGGGAGAGACACACCATGTTCGCGAGGCGCTTAGCAGTCGCGACAGCGTTGAGTTTTTCGAGGACCTTCGCCTCGGGAAGCGGCATTTCTGTGAGCTTGACGCCTACATGTCAGAGCGGAGCGTGTTCGAACGCCGCGAGCAGTCAACAAACGATCATATGGGCGCAGGGGGTCTTCTTGAAGAGAGTTGGTGGCGGGAAGTGTGCAGAGCCAAACTACCGTATACGGGTGCAAATGGTGGGTGGGGCCAGGGCGGACGCGCGAGAAGGCCGAATGGGCAGCAGACTCACCGATTCGTTCCTCGACTTTGAGGATCCGCTCCTCGTCCCGCTCGGTTACGAAGCTCACCGCGACACCGCCGCGGCCCGCGCGCGCCGTACGACCGACTCTATGCGTGTACTCTTCCGGCTCCAACGGAATGTCCCAGTTGATGACAATCGCGACGTCCTCGATATCGAGACCGCGGGCGCCGACGTCAGTGGACACGAGCACGGGCACGACAGATGCGCGGAAGAGAGAGAGGGACGAGAGGCGTTCGCGTTGCGTTAGGCGGGAGTGGAGGGCCGTCGTACGGATACGGAGGGTTTGGAGGAGATGCGTGAGGTAAGCTGCCGTGCGTGGGCGCGTGCAGAAGATGATCGTGGACGGAGGCTGCTCGGGGGCCTCGTCGTCGTCCGTGAATTTCTTCTGAGGTTTGATCTTCTTCGAGGATTTAGACTGGCCACCTTTTTGCTTGCCAGTGCGTTTAGTCGGTTCTGGAGGAGCACGGCGGAGGTGAAGGGTGGACTCAGGAGGGTTGCATAGGAAATGGTACAAGTAGGCTTCCCGAACATGGGAAGGCACCAAGATGAAATGCTGCTTTAGAGTCTCGACTGTCTCGATTCTGCGAGGAATGTTTAAAATTAGGTTTGAGGTTGCTTCAAAGTGCAGAATGGTACGCACGGAGCAGTCATCCTGTGGATAAAGGGTTTCTGCTTCCCATATTTTGGGGGTGCATCGGCTATCCGTTCAACCGCGGCAGTCAGAGTCGCCGTAAACAAGCAGGTCTGTCGTTCCTTTGGTAGCGTTTCAAAGAGATAGGACAGCTCTGGTGCAAACGATGCCGTCAGCAGCCTGTCTGCCTCATCAAGGACCTAAGGATAGCATGTAAGCAAACGAAAACTAATATCGCCCGCGGAAGTGTACCAAGAACTTGATCCGTGATAGGTCCCATTCCCCGGAAGTACTCTTGAGTAGGTCCACGATGCGCCCCGGTGTTGCAACGACGACATGAGGCCGGTTTCCGAGCTCAAGGGCCTGTGCCATCATATCAATACCTCCTACGACAACCGCAGTGCGGAGATTAAGGGGAGCCCCGAGCACGGCGAACTGCTCCGAGATCTGGAAAGCCAACTCGCTATTCAAGGTGAGCACCAAACCACAATATTCGGGGACATTTCCATACCGAGTCGGCGTCAGGATCAGCGCGAATATCCCGTACGGGTCTAGTGAGAGCTTCTGTAAGATGGGCAGCGCGAACGCGATGGTCTTTCCGGAACCCGTCTTCGCGTTTCCTATGCAATCTCTGCCTTGGATATCAGGAATGTCAAGAGAAGAACACAAACTCATTTCTACGGGGGGTCAGACTCGCCTTCGAGAAGCGGGGGTATACATGCAGCTTGAATCTCAGTCGGCGACTTGATGTACATCTTCGCAAGAGCGGAGACGAGCGCGGAAGATATGCCCATGGTTTCAAAACTCGTCGGAAGAGGTTTTGCACGCAAGGGGCCTTGTGGGGGGGTAGGTTTTGCAGCCTTAGGTTTAAAAGAGATGCGAGAGGATGCTAGGCGGTCCTCATCCTCTTCATCTTGCGGTATGGATATCAGTGGGGCCGCCTGCTGCGAGAGGTCGCTCTGGTCCCCGGAACCAGAATCAGAGTCGTCCCCATCTTCCTCACTCTCGCTTCCCGAGTCTTCATCGTCATGCTGTTCCTCATGCTCATCCGCCTCCGCCTCATCTCCGGACGAAGAGTCTTGCACGTCCAGGTCTTCCTCGTCCGTGTCGTCCAACCTTAGTCGTTTTCTCCGGGGTCCTTCCTGCATGCGCATGAGGTCATCTGCTGTAAGCTTACAACGCTTCGTGCCTTCCATGTCCCCAGAAGACGGTCAAGCTAAGCCAGACGGGCAAGGTGGACTGAGTGAAGAAGTGACCGGAGACTCCGAGGTCAAGAGAATGTGGACTTTGCCGCGACCAGTGGGAAGAGAAAAACATGGACATCGGGCCGTCGGGCCGCTTCGAGAGTCCCCAAGGCATGCGAAGGGAAGTCATTTCGATAACGGAGGCTAAGGCTACAGTTGCGTGTATGGACATGATGTGATTACGGAGACAGATATAAGAGAGTGCGTATTGAGGTCGTGAGGTCAGAAATACAGAAAATTGTGACGTGATAACGGAGACGACTTGGGTGTTAGTGAGATCTAACAGCTAATGGCCGGTAAGGATACAGTGGAAAGAGAAGGTACCAAAGGAACGACGGAAGAAGGCGCCACCGAGGGCCGCGACATACCAGCTGCCGCGGAGCACGCCCACGACCAGGGCTCATCACTGGGGCCGCAAGTCGGGGAAGATGGTACCCTCGAAGTCCATGTGGCTGGGGTAGTCGCTGAACGAGAAATACATGTTGGGGTCCTCGCTCAGGGAGGACAACCAGTTGCCTTGAGCCTCCACGACTGGGGCGGGCCCTGTCGGCTCCCTCGTCGAGGACGCGGTTGCGGCGGCGAGGGGATCGGACAACGACGGTGAAGCTTGCATGGACGACGATGGGAAAAGCTCGGGGAACGTGTACTTCGGCGGGGTGGGCAGCACGATGTTCCCGAAGGTGGACGCCCTTGGGGTCTAACAGTGGCAATGTGAGCAATTTGACAGAGAAAAGGAGAGAGAGGAAGAGACATACCGCGTCGTCATCATTGGCGTTCTGCAGGGCGAGGCTCTCGACGAATGTCCCGAGCATTGCGTCGCTGGCGAGCTCGTGGGCGAGAGGCGCGGGGCTGGTAAGCAGGGGCAGGCGGTAGTCGACGACATTCGCGGGGGTCGAGAGCGGACAGGAGAACGAAACGGCAGGAGATGCTGGGACCGACAAAGAAGGGGTCTGCAGCATGACGAGCGTCGACGCGGGGGATGGCGCAGGCGTGTACGACAGAGCTGGGACAGGTTCATCCTCGACCTTGGCCTTGCCACTCGAGCGGGCGCTGGCGGTGCGGCGAGACTTGGACTTACGGGGGCGTGGAGGGGCGACGGCGTCGCCCTTGAGCCCGACGTACGTCTCGCGGATCCAGCGGATGTACTCCTCGCCCTCAGGCACGGGGGCGTCGGGGTCCGAGGGCGTCTTGCGGCGCGAGGACTTGCGCTCGGGTGCGAACTTCCACTCAGGATACTTCTTGCCGTGCTCGCGCTTGACTTCCTCGGCCTTGTCGTGCCACGTTTGCTGGTCCTCCTTCGACAAGAGGTTCCAGCACTCGCCGGCGACGCGGCTGATGTGCTGCTGGCGCTTCTCGATGTTCGGCGGGATCTGGCCGGACTTGAGAAGCCATGAGCGGTAGAGCATGAAGGCGTTCGCGGGGCGAGGGATCTTCCGTTTAGCACCATCAAGGCTGACGCCAAAGGGGGGCGTCAAAGCCGGAGCGGGAGGAGGACACTGAGAGGTGGTCGGGATGGGCGTCGCCCTCCCACCCATGGCTTGGTATACCTCGAGGAGAGTTTTGATGTGTTCCTCCGTGATGGCGGACGAGTTCTGAGGTATGGAACGTGAGGCAAGAAGGTAAGGAGACTGCGCGCGAGAGGAAGGGTTAGACGAGTCCAGGGACCAGTCGCTAGCTGTCGACCAATCGGAGTCAGATGCGGTCATAGACACCGCACCAGGCGATGGAGTAGGGGTAGGAGGTGTGAACGGAGAAGCAGTGTTGAGACCTATTGGGAAAGTGACCCGTGAGATGAGCGACAGAAGATGGAGACGACCAGTCTGCACGATGCTACTTACGGTTCAGTTGTGGCTGCATCACGAAAGACAAGAAAAATAGTGCTGTGTAAAAGATAACAAGAAGGCTTGCTCGGCACAGCGGTGTAACGAGAAAGGTGGGGGGCTCCAAGGTACCGCCGTTGAAGGCCACATCGAGCCTTTATACTGCGGAGGGACTCCAAAGCCGCCACCGGATGGATAGCAAAGGAAGAATAGCGAACCCGTTCACGGCAGACACCCCTCCGTATAATCAACATGCAGCTCGCAAGTTTCGTCACATCCCAAATGTACAAAGGCTTGGAACGCGCGACTTCGGTCGTCGGGAACGGTCACGTGACGGTCTGGGTATACCCCGCCGTCGGTAAAATCGAATTGCTGCACCTCGTACCCCAATCGTGCCACTCCAATCTCTACACGAGGACGGAAAATGCCTCCACCCCTGCACACACAGACAATGTAACGACTCATAGACCGCTAAAGAAGGTGAGGTCGGGATTCTACGTCTACCCACACCATCCAAGGCCGGAGTCGGGACCGACACAGCGATATTTTCGCATTGTCCTTGGCAGAAGATGGACGGGGAGATAATATGATCTTTTTGTCCTCTTTCCCATGACGAACATTGAGTGCATGGAAGTTGGACGCCATGCAGCACGTCCAGGCGTCTTCTGCCAGCCTTGGTATAACCAGCGGACATGCGCGGAATTCCACCCGACAGCGACCGCAAGGAGATGGCCCTCTGACTCCCGTAACATCCGGAAGCGTCTCTCAACTACCACAATGGAAGCTCTAGTGAGCTCGGAGGGAGCATGCGCCACTACATGCGGCGGGCCTCATGGCCACAACGAGGTGATGCTGTTCCACCCGTCAATGATGTGCTCTATTTCGAACAGCAAAGACAGGCGGGGGGGCACTGTACGCTCAAAGGAATTGAGAAAGCTTTCATCTAGTATGAACTCGAACAAACATTCCGCAGAGAGCTTCTCCTGCGCTGAGATCACATCCTTCACCCGCCCCCGAACCCGAATGCGTGTCCAGGAGCGCGCGAACAACAGACCTGGCAGGTGCAAGGCAATGCAATGCAATGAGCGGCATAAACGTTCACCAGGTCTGATACATCCAATGACGCTCCAATAGCCGCAAGGATGAAGGAAAATATGATAATGTAGGCGTACCATAGCAGTAAATTAGTCTAGACCTCTAGCCAAACAGTGTCCTCAGCGGCCTTCTTCACGCGGTTCATGACCGCGAGACCTTCTCGCTTCTCGTCTATCTCTTCTATGAGTATGACGTCCACCTTCGCGCCGTCCAGAGAGAGTAGTCCGTCGAACAATCGCTGCGCAGACACGGCGGGTTCTGCGAGCGGGCCAAGTGGGTGGCTGATCCACCGCACGTTCGGTATAGAAGCGGCAGCTAGCTTCTTCGAAAACGGTGAGTCGGAAGGCGCGAGCACCCCGACCTCAAGCGGTCTCCCGAGCGCCGTCGCGTCAGCATGGAGGGTATCCAGGAAAGCAGAGAGAGAAGCCCGTGTAGCTCCGTTAGGAGGTCGCGACGTCGTACGCAAAAGTGTGACGGGGACGCTCGGCGAGTAATGGCGGTACTTCATCCCAGGGGTCGTCGGCGCGTGCTCGAGGGTCTCGTCGCTGTAGTCACGTCGATGTACGAGCACGCTCGGCAGAGGGGCTAAGTCGGATAACTCCTCGCGAATGACGCGCTCCAGGTCCTCCACCGTCACGCCGCCGGGGCGGAGCACTCGCAGGTTCCCGTCCTCCTGCAAGCCGTCCACGACGGTACTCTCTACCCCAACTCCGCATGGCCCACCATCCAGGACGATGCCCAACTTGCCCTGCAGATCATTGTATACGTGTTCGGCGCGTGTTGGGCTTGGCTTCCCTGACGAGTTCGCGCTCGGAGCGGCCACAGGGGCATCTGCAAGAGCAATAAGGGCCCTCGCGACCGGATGGGACGGCATACGCACCGCGACCGTAGGCTGGTTCGCGGTGATGATCGGGGGAACGATGGTCGGGTCGTTGGGGAAGAGGAGGGTGAGGGGGCCGGGCCAGAAATGTTTCATGAGGACCTCGTAAGTGCGGGAGGGTGCGTACCCCTTCGGTAGAATTTTGCGCAGCATGTCGCGCGAGGAGACATGGACGATGAGAGGGTTGTCCGCGGGCCGGCCCTTGGTTGAGAATATGCGTGCGACGGCGGTGGAATCAATGGCGACTGCCCCGAGCCCGTAGACGGTTTCCGTCGGGAAGGCGACAGTTTGAAGAGCGCGGAGGTCAGAGGATGCGCGACGCAAAGCTTCTAATGTCTGGGACGACGTGACCTCCGGATTTCCTGCTGGGAAGGACACCGATGCAGTATCGCATTTCAAGACCTGTGTTTTGAATGCCATGGTGGTTCGGGCGTTTGGGATGCGTGTCGTAACACTTGTGGGGGTTCGTCGGGAGATAGTGTTTCGGAGGAGACTTTTGAAGCGGTTCATGCACAAGATTCACAGGCAGGTATAAAGCACAATATCAGGTAGGGGTCATCGATAGTAGGGTCGAGTCACAACCGGAGATGTCGCTGCCAGACAGTGTTCGCACCGCGAAGTCGGTCATCGTCGGAAGTTTCTTCAAGTCACACCTGCGCCGACCCTCACGCATCGATCATTTCTCCGCGCCTACCACCGGCAACCGCCTGCTACGTTCACTACATATTCCATCTCCAGGTGTCATCTACAACCAGACCCGTCAACATGGCTGGACAACAATGAACACTCATATACATCTCATTCGTTGACCGTCCACACGACATATAACACGAGCATACAGAGCAATACCGAGAAACATGATAACGAAACAATGGCAGGGTCCAAAGGTGACGTCTCTGTTTACCTTCCTCCCATCATCCTCATCCTGTCGGGATGCATACCACCAGGTCCAGGAGGACCACCAGGCTCACCATTCGCAGGCGGCGGACCCTGACCAGGGTTGAACCCGTTCGGAGGCCCTCCATTAGGAGGTCCGCTGAAGTTACCTGGGGGCGGGCCGCCGGGTCCGCCAGGAGGCCCAGGCGGGAATGGCGGGCGGTTTTGTCCTGGCGGTCCACCAGGAGGTCCGCCTGCGTTAGCGTTCGGAGGGAAGGGCGGCATTCCTGATCAATACAATAGGATTAGTCAGTATATGTGCGTTGGCACTGAATCGAAGATTGACTATACTCACCCGGCGGCGGGAACCCGCCCGGACCCATGCCTGGAGGGCCCATGCCAGGAGGAGGGGCCATGTTCGGAGGGAAAGGGGGCGCACCTGGAGGGCCCATCATGCCGGGTGGAGGCATACCCCCTGGACCGGGAGGCATCGATGGACGACCTACAGGTGGTTAGAAATGGGAGTGGAGGGGGAGAAGCGTAAAGAAGACGTACCACCGAAGGGAGGAGGACCGCCGAACCCAGGAGGAGGCGCGCCGTAACCCATGGGAGGACCACCGAACGGCGGACCAGGGGGAGCTAGATGCTGAGGAGCAAACCCAAACCCACCAGGAGGAGGATTACCGCTCTCGTATGCAGCTGTGATCTGGTCAATGATGCTCTGCGCCTTGTCGTGACCGAGGGCTGGATGAAATGTCAGACAGAGCACGGGTGACATTAAGTTAGGCAGCTCACAAGCGTAATAATCCCTAACGTTGGCCAGATGATTCCGCCCGCTGTTGTGGGCCTTTCGCACTGTGGTGAGGAGTCAGCTCCGTTCGAAACATTTCGAGGCTTGTACGTACCTGATGCGGAATCATGGGTCAAGAAGACATCACAATAATCACAATAGTGTTTCTGTAAGGTGCGCGTCAGTGGCTAGCATAGCAGTAGAGTGAATTGTACGCACTGGCATGACGGCGAGAGACGATGGTGCTGATGGCGACTGGCAGAGGAAGTGCGCGCTTACACAGCCGCGTTTTCATCGGAGTTTCAACGCTGATCACGTGGGATCTGCAGTGGCCGAAGCCGGAACAGGTCTGGAGTCCTGCCGCACTGCAGCTTGTGCTCCTCTCGCTGCTTCGACATGGACGCTTCCTCCAACGGGATCCAAGAACCTTTTGACCTCATCCGTCTGTCTCTCAGTGAACGTGTGTTTGTGAAGCTTCGTGGTGATCGCGAACTTACAGGCGTCTTGCATGTCGGTCTTGCGCGCAGAAGTTCTCGTGCGTCCAACTGAATGCTTTCTTCACCAGGCATACGATGGACATATGAACCTGATCCTAAGCGACGTGGAGGAGACCATCATGATCGTCGACCCAGTTGAAGGAGCACCGGAAAGTCATACCACCGTAAATGTAAGCCTGAGCAGTCGCCGACACCATGGTTTCAAAATGACATATGATTCGTAAGGTTGCAAAGCGCAAAATGGAGATGCTTTTTGTCAGAGGAGACGGTGTCATACTGGTGCGTAGCTGTGCTCGATGTATAGCCCAACAAACTCATCTAATCCTATTCCGTGGTAGGTGTCTCCACCATCCCGGACATAGCGACACCGCTCACCGTCGTTCTTGTTGCATTGCGTGCGTGCCAATATACTTTTCGGCCAAGATCGCGCCAATCTTCCGTCTCCTCACCTACTACGTATCGCATGCATTTTATCCAACTTGTATCCTAAGGATTTTCCCTTTTCACTGGTCGAGGGAGCGTCGTTCAAGGACTCGATTACAGGTTGCAAAGTGTCTATTATACAATGAAAATGAAGATTCGAGCAATCTGAACCGACCCATCATGCTTTCCCTACAATCTCCACCTCCGTTGTTGGTCTATCTTCCGGCATAGAGCTTGGTGCGGCCGTGTATAGTGGCGAAACTGTCGCCTTCGCCTCGGGAACGGGGACGTCGCCGTCAGACTCTGGAGCGACCGCGCCTTTGGGCCATGTTCCTTCGCGAATCCATCCTGCTTGTAAGATTTTTATCTTGGGAAAGAAGGGTCAATCGATGAGTACAGTGGGAAGCAAGGTCGAGGACGTACGACAAGTGCCAGAGGCAGACGATGCTTAAGCTTTGCGCCGCCCGTCAATCCGCGCCACACTCTATCGAGACCGGCATCCCACACCCTGTCGTCTTCCAATGCAGCAGGTTCGGCGAGAAGGGTCTCCAGTCTTCCGCGCGATGGGTTGGGTTCTGTCGGGCTGGGTGGGTGTGGTCCAGGCGCCCACCAGAGGGCTCTTCGAGCGTCGAAATGTTCAGCACCTGGAGGTGGCAAGCCGGCTGCAGCGAGTTGTTCTTCGAATGGAGACATGGATGTGTCGGTGGACTGGCTCGTGAAGGTGAGCGGAGGGCTTAAATTGTCCGAATCGAACAGGGCACGGGGACGGGGTGTGATATCTGATGGGGCGGGCAACTCAAAGGCACGCAGGGGAGGGGTCCGGAGGAGGTGTGGGCGTACATTTTGGCCGTCGTCGGGAGATGAGGGCACAGTCACGACGATGGGAGCGGGAGGCGGAGACGGCTCGGACTGAGGCTCTAACAGAAGGCTCTCACTTAGAGTTTCCATGGGCAGACTCCAGAGCTCCAGCGCGGACCGCGCAGCCTGAGGCCTGAGCGCTTGAGCCCTTCCCGACACGGCCATGTCGTCTGCACGCTGACGTAAGCTGAGTACAAGGGCGATCGGACCACGTGCGGCTATCACCCACTGCAAGTTGCAACTGCAACAGTCCCAAGTTCTGTCTTTCACCGCTCCTCCCAGGCGTCGTCGCCCCCTTCTCCTGCCATGTACTCCAGCCATTCCCCCTCACAGTCCAACACGTCCCTCTCAGAAGACGAGGAAGACGACTTCAACCACAAGTCCGCCTTCTACCGGGACACAGACTCCGACACCGCCCTCATAACCCCTGCTCAATGGTGCTCTCGTCGAGGCTCCCTCCCTCTCAAGACCCCACCATCGCAGGCAGATCGTCTACCTCCAGAAATCCTCATCCACATACTCAGACATCTCCATTCTTCACGCGATCTCTACCACGCCCTTCTCGTTTCCCGAGCGTGGTGCGAGTGCTCCGTCGAGCTCCTCTGGTATCGGCCCAGCTTCTCCAAGCTACATACCCTCGTCAAGATGATGCGTGTGCTATCCAGGGACGACTCCACATTCGTGTATGCGCAATTCATTCGCAGGCTCAACTTCCTCTGCATCGGTAACGACCTCACCGATACTCTCTTCTCCCGCCTGGCACAATGCGTCCGTTTGGAGCGCCTTACTCTCATTAACTGCACCTCTTTGTCCGACGAGGGGCTCATGCGTGTCCTTCCCCACTGTCCTAGCCTCGTGGCACTCGACCTTACTGGAGTATCCGAGGTTCGGGACAAGTCCATTGTGGCCCTCGCGTCGTCCGCAAAGCGCTTGCAGGGAATAAACCTAACTGGCTGCAAGAAGCTGACAGATAAGTCCGTTTTTGCCCTCGCCACGAACTGCCCCCTTCTCCGTCGTGTCAAGCTCAGCAACGTCGAGCATGTAACGGACCCGTCTATCTCCGCACTCGCGCGTTCGTGCCCCCTGCTACTCGAGATCGATCTCAACAACTGCAAAAACATCACCAACACCGCCGTTCGGGATTTATGGACACATTCGGTGCAAATGCGGGAGATGCGGCTCTCGCACTGCGTCGAGCTCACGGATGCCGCTTTCCCGGCCTCGCCCAAGCGCGACATCTTTCCCCCTACGTCGAACCCCTTTCCCTCGGCCCCCTTTCCGGCAAACGAGCTCCCTCCTCTGCGCGTTTTGCAGCAATTCGAGCAACTTCGGATGCTCGACCTCACGGCCTGTTCCCAAATCACCGACGAAGCGATTGAGGGCATCGTCTCTGTCGCCCCAAAGATCCGTAATCTTGTGCTAGCCAAATGCTCTCAACTCACGGATAGTGCTGTGGAAAGCATTTGCAAGCTGGGCAAGGGCCTGCATTATCTTCATCTCGGCCATGCACAAGCAATCACGGATAGGTCTATCAACAGCCTTGTGAGGTCCTGCACGCGATTGCGTTATATCGACCTTGCCAGTAAGTGCGCCACCACTTCTCGCAGCTTTCCGCACATGTTTGACGCGTGTCTTCGGTGAAGATTGCTTGCAGCTTACCGACATGTCGGTCTTCGAGCTGTCCACCTTGCAGAAGCTGCGTCGTATCGGCCTTGTCCGCGTCAACAACCTCACGGATCAGGCCATTCAAGCTCTTGGGGAGCGGCACGCGACGCTAGAACGCATCCATCTATCGTACTGCGACCAGATATCCGTCATGGCCATCCACTTCCTGTTACAAAAGCTACCGAAGCTAACTCACCTGAGCCTTACGGGTATCCCCGCCTTCCGTCGCGCCGAATTGCAGCAATTCTGCCGCCCGCCGCCATCGGTGAGTAGTCCTTCCTGTTCCTAGTCCTCAATTAAGAAACTCACCCGCATGAAAATGCAGGATTTCAACACTACACAAAGAGCTGCGTTCTGCGTCTATTCCGGCAAGGGTGTAGCGGAACTTCGGGAGTTCCTCGCCGACCTGTTCGCGTCTATCACCAACGAGCTGGCCACATCCAATGATACAGATTACGACGACGACTTCGAAGATGAAGCACACGACCGCTACCACTCTTCTCGTTCTCGGGATCCTGATCCTGATATCCTCGATGACGACGATGACGACGACGACGACGTTGGGTCTGACGAAGCAGCGCCACCAGAGAACGGCGACCTGCAAAACACTCCTCGATTGCCTGAACGAATGCCAATCACTCCAGAGGAATCATCTAACCGGACATTCTACCCACCCATCAGCCGGGAGCTCATGATGACACGAGAAATAAGACGTAATCCCACACCCCGCGCTCAGCCCCGCGCCCAACCTGCGAACGCGCCGCCTTGGCTGAACACTGCGATAACACGCACTCGACGTGGGTTTGGTCAGCAGCCCATTGTTGAGCAATCGACCTCTCCAACCCCGAGCGAAGCGGCTTCCAACCGCAGCGCAGGGACAAACCACTCGACCGGAACGGCCTTCTTTCGTACATACGCAGACCATCCTCCCGGGTCAGCGCGGAACGGAGTTATGACCCCCGATCTCGTGTACGCCGAGATCGGCCATGGACGCGGCTCTGGCCCTGGGCCCAGCACGATTCTCGTTCAAGGTCATACGCGACGCGAACCAGTAATTGAGTCGTCATACCCAAGCGCGTCGTCGAGTCCCACACGCCATGCCACAACTTTACCTTCGCATTCGAGCATCGGCATGGCTGCTACGGAGGTTTTCAGCGCCCCTCAGCGCATCCTCCGCTTGCACGAACACGATCCCCGCATCGAGATCATCCAAGACCACGGACCTGTCCTGCACGACGCGTCGAACTCTTACCTGCGGCCTGATGGTGCCATCGGGTTCTCCGTCCTGCGCGAGGCATCGCCTCCCTCGCCCACCACGCGCGAGCTGCAGGAGTCGGTGCACTCTGCGCTCGCCGGCACACCTCTGTTAGAAGGGGATGCGCGAGGAAGGAGCGTGAAGCGGACGTTGCGCAGCACGTTCGCGGCGGCGGAGACATTCTTCACGGGACGCGGTTCTGGCGGTAACGCACCAGACGGAGCTGCAGGTTTGGCGGGCGGTCGCGACGCAGATCCACATGGACATTGAGATGGTAAAAGCTCCTTCGAACCTCCCAGCTCATTCTCAGCATGGTCCCGTTCCTCGTCGCATCTTTCCCTGGCAATTCGCGCTCATAGGCTTCTACTTCACATGGTCCTTCAGCTCGCCAGCCCGGAGTCTGCTGGCGGTCCCGCTCCTGGTAACTTTATATTTTCGTCCTCTTTGACATCAACAACGACTCTTGCTCTCTCCCTCTCTCATCGCATAACACAATGTGGATATTCTCTCTCCCTCCAGCCCTATTTGTGTGTAGTTTTCTCCCATTTCGAATCCCATAGCCACCGGCGAAGCTCGACATCCCTGTATGCACAGAACTGTATCATCATGTAACTCCAGCCTCTCATCGCTAGTCGTGTTGTCTAGAATCGTAAAGTGTCTCAATGTCATTTGTTCAAACTGTCTTGGTCCTGCCTGCTCGCCATGTCCAAGATGCGGCCATTCTATATTGTCTGCATGATTCACAAAGTTGGTCGCAACGCCCACACCACGTAGGCGCTTAAACCGCCCTCTGCATCCGCGGCCGCGCGGACTTGGTGTTGACCATAGCCTCCCGCCCCGACTTGCTTTCTCTTCGTCTCGCCATGGTAAACATCAGGCCAGCCCGGGTAGGTAAGAAAGCCAACTTGGAAGACGAATCACTGTTGATAGGAGCCAGGTAGATGACCTCATGGGCATGCAGGCGTGCAACCTGCACAACCTGCCCGAGAACTACACGCTAAAGTACTGTATGTCCGCCCTACCCTCGCGGCGATCCATGCCAAATCCCTAACGTGGTCTAACCCTGTGCGTTGTCAAGACATGTACCACTCCCTAACATGGCCGCAGCTCTCCTATGTCGCGGAGGATGAGGGCAAGATCGTGGGGTACATTTTGGCGAAGATGTGAGTGTTCTGCTGCGGTCCCATGTGTACTGTCTAATTGGCATGGTAGGGAGGAGGACGTTTCGGAAGGCGACGAGTCCCATGGACATGTTACATCTATATCGGTCTTGCGCTCATACCGTCGTTTGGGTCTCGCAAAGCGGCTTATGATTCAGTCTCGTGAGTATCTAATACTTCTTCCTTTCCCCTCCCCATTCCGCCGCCTTTCCTATCTCTCTTCCGTGGACTTCCTGCGTGCGGAATTTTTTTAAACTATTGGCTACAGAGGAAGCAATGGCCACTGTGTACAAGGCCGCGTATGTTTCACTGCACGTCCGTAAATCAAATCGAGCTGCACTTGGTCTCTACCGCGACACCCTTGGATTCACCATCAAGGACATCGAAAAAGGCTATTGTGAGTCTTTCCTCCCCATTCTAGTCTCTCTCGCTAGCTAAGGTCACGGACGTGCGTAGATGCCGACGGAGAAGATGCATACGCGATGCGCCTCTCGCTCAAGCATCTTGCGAGGTAGATAGCATGTTGATGTACTCTTACAGCACAGTGCGAAGCACATATACAATACAGCCTAATACAACGTTCCCTGGTACACGAAATACGGTGTCCACCGTCTATGGTGTCGAAGTGGTTTTCACTTCTTCGCTGGCTGCGCTTGGACCCCCTCTTCCTCGTCCTCATCCTCGTCCTCTTCATCTTCATCTTCATCATCTTCATCCTCCTCTTCATCATCATCTTCATCCTCGTCGTCCTCTTCATCATCCTCCTCATCTTCCGCCTCCTCATCGGCCTTGGGTGCCGAGGCGGCTTGTGTAGCGTCCACCTTCTCGGCCATGATGTGCGGCTTCTCCATGACGGGGATGTGTTCCTCCTCCTCTTCCTCCTCCTCTTCATCTTCATCGTCGTCATCGTCATCCTCCTCATCTTCATCATCCGCAGCAGGCGGCCGAGGAGCTGACGCTGACGCTGCAACTGATGCAGCGGAAGCAGCAGCAACAGTAGTCGCCGCGGCAGCCACGCCCCCTGCAACAGCAGGCGGACTGACTGCCGCTGTCGAAGCCGGTGGCGCAGGAGACGCTACGGACTCCTGTGCAGCCGGCTTCACAGTACTAGGTTGTTGAAGAGGCGCTCGAGGTTGCGCTAGTGCGCTTGGTAGAGATTTGGGAGTCTGTGCGTCCGCCTCGACCCTCCTGGCCCTGAAGACAGCCTCGCGGATGAGCTTGGCAGTCACGAGGCCGAGCTGGTAGTACCCGTCATTTGTCTTAGTGTCGAACATGCCCGTATGCGCCTGGATCTCGTCTGAGGCAAGCGTGTTGCGGTTCGGCATGAAGTGTGTAGCAAGGGGGCTGTTCCGATGGGGCAGTACGATGAATGTACGGTTACTCGGGTATGCTGGGGGACTGGCAGGAATGTCGGTGAAAAATCTGCATACCAATGCGTCCACGGGGTAAGCACCTTTCATTAAACAAATAAAATCCATATCCAAAGACACTCACGTGTGAAACAGCACACCCATGCGTGACTCGAGGGTCAACAGTCGGTCGAGCCGTTCCTCCAACTCCTCCTTGCTCCAGAGATTCCCGATGTACTTGAGATGGTCTGTAACCCACGTATATCCGACGCCAATTTCTTCGCGCTTGTAATAAGCTGTGCCCGCTGCCGTCCCGGCGAGCACCACACCTCCGATGGCGAGGGCAGCGGGAGCAGCCCATTTCTGCCAGAGGGATGTCACTGTTGTCCCTTCTGAAGACTCGCCTGTCGGTGTCTTTGTTGTGGGCGACTTAGGGGTTTCGTCCCCATCCTTCGAAGTATCTGGATCGGGAGACGTGTTTGTATCGATGGGTGCAGGGCCCACCGCGATAACTGCGGCTCCTGCCGCCGCTCCCCCTGCCGCAGCAGCAGCAGCTCCAGAGGGAGTCTTGGAGCGCCAGGTTCTGAAAGAGTTCAGAACGTTTTGGGCCGTACGAGCGTATTGCGCGGCTTGGTTAGTGCCGTTCTTGACGACACCGGGGTGGAGGCCAAGATACTATGGAAGGGAATTGGGAGACTAGCGCAAAGAGGTGGGGATATGTGAGCTTACGGGGGTATCATACGCTATACATGCAACAATCTTGGGCCAGAGAGGAGCGCGTTTGTCTGGGCGTGTGCGGACGAACTCCAGAAGGGCATCGGCGGCGAGGAGTCCACCCATACTTGACAGGTAATCAGGATTCGGTATTCAGATTTGGTGCGAAGCAGCATGCCGGCGCACCTGTGACCACATAGGACCACCTTGGCTTTCCCTGCTCCGCCATTGGCAACCTCGCGCTTGACGGTCAA
Organism: Ganoderma sinense ZZ0214-1; assembly: GCA_002760635.1. NCBI lineage: Eukaryota > Fungi > Basidiomycota > Agaricomycetes > Polyporales > Polyporaceae > Ganoderma > Ganoderma sinense. Next base: position 2,003,615 of record AYKW01000001.1, read on the forward strand.
GTCGGTGAGCCAATCGGCGAACCTGACGACGGCTGCATTCTGTTACGGGCTACCTAAGTAGCTGAATGCACCAGACGGAAGAGGGTGCGTACGAGCTCGCCCTTAGTCTGTGGAGCGTGAAGGAGAGTCAATTGATAAGCATGTCTCGGCAAGCGATTACCATACCTCGTAGGCAGGGAAGACGACGCTCTCTACGACGGTGTTGTCGATGCTTTCTGACAAGATGTGTTGCAGGCGTTGTGGGAACTCGCCAAAAGTCGAATCTGTCCCCTTGAAGCTGGTTCCGGGGTTATCGCATCGTTGAACGATCGTACTGGGGAGACTATGATGCACTAAGGGGCGTACCCATGGATGAAGATCAACAGCACAAGATCGGTCGGGTCAGTGGTCGTTTGAGGGATAGTCTGGACAGTATTCGGCGCTGCTGCCTGGGTGTCACTGGGATTGGACATGGTGAAGAGGGAGCATAACCACGGAATGAAGGACACGAGGAGATCGTGCCTCAAAAGTGTGGCAGTGAGAGCAGCGTGATGGAGCGACGATGCCACAGGCGGTAGGCGGCGGGAATTGCCATTCCAGGATGTACGCGACGCCACGTGCCCAATTCAATCCAGCGTCTATGAGAGGATCGTCTCAAGCGCGCTTTCCCGGACGCGTCTTGCTCATGTCTCCCATTCACTATTCAGTGTTCACACCAATTCAGCCCCCTCTTTGCGCCCGCCATGTCTGCCGCGAATGACTTCGACGGCACTCCAGTTCTCGCCTATCTTGCGTTGCCCCAGGACTACCAGCCTTCGCCTAAAACCGCTCCCGTTGAGTTCCTTCGCAAGCACGTTCGAGACCTTCCTCCACATCTCCTCGTGCTCTTCTCCGCAAACACCTCACCCAAGGAGCGCACGGTTGTCCCCGAGATACGAAGCCGGAGGCTCAAGTACGCACAATCAAAACCCCCCGAACTTTCCCTCGTAGACGCAAGGTCTACATGGCCCGCGCTGTGGGAAGGGCGGGAGCGACCGGGGACAGACCAAGCAAAGGCAGAGAAGGAATGGGTTGATAAAGAGTTCTTGGGAGGCTCTACCCAACAGCAGGTGGGGAAGCTAGGAGAGCTGCTTGGAGATTACGAGGAGGAACGCGAGTCTGAACGGGTGAGGACGGTCCGACGACAACGCGCAGAATATATCGAGTCCCTGCCGGAAGAGGACGAGGAGAGCGATCAAGACGAAGACGACCTGGAACCTATTCCGGAGCCATCCCCTGCTGAAAACGAGGAGTGGTTCCTCAGAAATGTAAAGGAGCGCTTCATATACGGCTTCCTCGAGGTATGTCTTCGTTGTCCTCGTGCTTAGTTCCTATAGGAACTTCTGCAACCTCTAGTCGATAGACTATGACAAGGTGGACTGGAACGAGGATTTGGATGAGGATTTGGACAGGGACGCAGAAGAACGATGGTTCGACGATGAAGAGGAGGACTAAATGGCTACGCAATGACAGTCTCGTCGATGCCGTTGGATATGAAGCCGAATCGTTCCAACTTCCATGTGTCCACGCCCCCAGTCATGCGCGCAGTATCGGTGCCGCAACACCACTTGTGCCCGTGCTATTCATATCATGCGTGGGTTTACCTGCCCCGCCCTTCCCGTATGGAGCCCCGCTTTCCCATGATGCTGCCAAGTCAGCAACGTCGATAACCATACAGTCCCCCCTGCTTTGGGGGCAGCGGGTTTGTGCTTGGTAAGACCAATAGCGAAGTCAACACACTATGATTCAATGACGCGAGCTATTTTGCCAGATATATGATCTGCCCTTGTGCTACCGTCTTGCCGCACAATCCTCCATGTCCTGACCATGTCCGAAGTCCCCCGTTTCAAACTGAACACTGGGGCGTTGATGCCTGCTATCGGTATGTACATGGCGTCTATTTGATTCGGGTTCACTCAGAAGCGTCTGCTACTAGGGCTCGGCGGATGGGGAGGTACTACACAGGAAGCTCGTCAAAATGCATGGCAGTTCATGGTACCCGCTCTACAGGTAACTTCATTTTCATGTGCTGTGTTCATTGTACCAGGAGATCATAGAACGTGCTTCATAGTCTGGTTATCGTCTAATTGATACTGCCTGGTGTTACGGTATGTTGAAAATACGACGGTCTTTGGGATCGTGTCCTCACTTGATTCTATTACTAGGTACGGAGAAAGCAACCGGAGAGGCCGTCAAGAAGTCGGGCATTCCACGCGACCAGATATGGATTACAACTAAATTGCAGTAAGCTATTTAGTCCTATTCTCTCAACCCAGGCGAGTAGGACATGTAGTTATCTCGGGTCATGTAGCCATCAGCACCATGGACCTTTCGTCGAGGAATATTTTGAAGACAGCCTCAAGAACTTAGATACGGACTATGTTGACCTGGTGAGCCTCGTCGCATTTCACCGGTATTTTAAACGAACATCCTGACCCTATTCGCAGTGGTTAATGCATTGGCCGCAGGCCGCAAAATTCGACAGTGAGTCTCTGTACAGCAGTTGTGCTGTGTAGATACCGACCTATGTCGCAGTGGACAGTGTTGATCCGTTGGACAAAGACGGGCAGCTTATAACTTACGACACTCCTCTCTTCAACGAAACATGGGCACGCATGGAGAAGATATACGAAGGCGGGAGAGCCAAGGCCATCGGTGTCAGCAATTTCTCCGTCAAGAAGTATGCCATTCCCGCTACAAGGCGTTACTATCGGCTCATTATCCCCTGCAGCCTTGAGAAGCTCTTCGAGACGGCCAAGGTCGTCCCAGCCGTGAACCAAGTCGAGTAGGTCATGTGTTCATGTGATGCACGCAAAGCCTTTACTTAAAGTGCTCGTACCGATCGCAGGTTGCATCCGTATCTGATCCAACAAGACCTGAAGGTGTATTGCGACAAGAAGGGCATAGTCCTGACGGCTTACGCCCCCACAGGTGAGTCAAATGGCCGTTCTGAATATTGCAAGAGCAAGCACCTGTTGACGATCACCGCCTCAGGGTACGCTGCCGTCCGCGAGGACCCCACGATCGTCGAGCTCGCCGGCAAGTACAAGGTCTCTCCGGTCCAAGTCATCCTCGCGTGGCACGTTGCGCGCGGCATCGCCGCCGTACCCAAGAGCTCCGATGCGCAGCGCCAGAAAGATAACATTGCCGTGAGTGATCCCCCCGTACCTCGCGGTCGTTATTGTCGTCTCAGCTGTGTGCCTTTCCCAGTTGCCAACCCTTGACCCCGAGGATATGAAGCGCATCAGTGGCCTCGATCGGAACCGGCGGCTCTGCAACTATGCGAACGATTTTGGGAAGGTCTGGGGGTGGACATACGAGCAGCTTGGCTGGTGAAGCCCAAAGAAGTCCAAAGAACTTGAAAGAAGTCCTCTGTTTCACGTTGTACGATCAGGACTAGTTGTCCAGTTTGAATCCGGGTGATTTGTCAAACGGCGCCGAGTGATACTTCAGTTGGCCCGCTAGAACTCCCCCCATCTATAACGACATGCCTACACTCGCGCAAAACCATCACAATTGTCCATTCATCAGGAGCTTGGTATGTTCCGGGGTGATGAGTGGTGACTTAAACCGTTCGGTCAGTGTTGGGCGTCGTCACCCGGACCAGAATCAGCATTGCACCCGGTGGTCGACGACATGGCGTCGATCGCCTGTAGGTGAGAAATTCCATCCTTCAGCCTGCAACGCTGACTACAGCATTTGTGAATGGTTAGGAACCCTGTGATGAACCGCCGAAACGTAAGTCGAACGGCAAGGCCTCGAGGAACAAGCTACTGGGCATGCAGTACTTTTGCGGTCCACCGTGATGCCCACGAAGATCGCTCGGCGAGGACGGAGACACAGGAGGCAATACAATTGCATGCCGAGTCCTGCTTCCTTCTGTGTTCCTCCGTCGTTCGCTCAATCCGAGGCCTTGAATGCTTGAGGTACTGAGGCCTGAGAAAGCTGACGAGACATGCCCACGCGTGAGCTATTTTGGCTCACCACTGGCGGGATTTTGCCGAAGTTCCAAGGTTCGCCGCCTTGGCCTCCGTATGCCGGCCCCCCCAGCCGTGATACACAGCGCAAGTCCTACCAACGGCACAACTAGACTAGTCGGATCACTCATGAACATCCTGTACAAGGTTCCGGATTACGGCCTCCTATCAGGACGGTAACCACATATTTCCTATTAGCTCTCACCTACAATGGGTTTTTTGACCTTCGACGTTGGAACCTAGAAGCCCAACGGAAAAAACCTTCGTAAGTAGGCGGATCCAAAGAGAGCAGTTGCCAGATGATTGACTCTCGTATTGGTTATCTCCATCACTCCCGCTGACCTAGGTGACGAGCACCCGCGTTCCGACGAATAGCCTTGTCAATACCATTCGCCTCAACTTCGGGTGTGCGGTCCACCCATCTGACCTTCCGATAGCATGTAAGGTAACTCCGGGTGTCGATGGCCTCATTCTAGTGCATATCCGAAGGCCTAGTCACGTCAGGCCAAGCTCTGCCTGAGCTTTTCGGGAAAATAACGAGCAAACCGCCAAGCCAAGTGTTCTTGCTCGCGCGGCTGAGACAGACAGTCAAGGTGTATCCGAGGAACCAACGAGTATAAAGGCGAAGTACGGGCTTGGCTCTTCCTCAGTCCGCTACCTTTTTTTCGCCATGAAGCTCGCCCTCTCCATCCTCACCGCGGCCGCGGCGGTCAACGCCCACTGTGAGTCTGAATTGCCTTGAAAGTCAGCCAGAGCATATACTGATATAAAACCCTCGACGCAGTCACCATGCAGTATATTTGGGATGGTCTCGTGAGTAGACTTCACCCCGTGCAACTGTTGTGACTGCTAATCCGCCAACGTCATGTAGACCGACGAGGGTCAGAACAACTACATCCGTGCCCCCCCAAGCAACAACCCGGTGACCGATGTAACCTCGACCGACCTCACTTGCAACGTCAACGGTCTTTCTGGTGCCAACGTAGAGACCCTCTCCATCCCTGCGGGTACGAATGTAAGTGTCTGTGACTTGTTAATTTGTGAGTTTTATCTCATTCAACCTCTCTAGATCACCTTCGAGTGGCACCAACACGCCCAGCGCACCGGCGAGGACGCCATCTCTGCCGGCCACAAGGGTCCTGTCCAGGTATACGTTGCGAAGGCGCCTTCTACGGCTGCCTCCTTCGACGGTCAGGGTGCCGTCTGGACGAAGATATACTCTTCTGGTCTCCTCGACCCCTCGACCCAGGAGTGGGCGACGGACGTCGTCAACGCGAACAATGGTAAGTTTCATGCTGTGTCGCCTACCCTACAGATCATGGTGGCATATGCTAACAACTGATTGCGACAGGTAAACACAGTGTTGTGATCCCAGCTTCGCTTCCGGCCGGCGAGTACCTTCTCCGCGCTGAAATCGTAAGTCTAGTGTCTCGACATCGGACAAGGCAGTGTGGTCTCTGACATTTACGCCTTGACAGATTGCTCTTCACGTCGCACAGAGCTACCCTGGCGCCCAATTCGTCAGTGTCACATCCAAACGAGATAGAAAAGCCATTAATTTTGTTCGCTCATGTTCTTGCTTTCCAGTACATTGGCTGTGCTCAGGTCAAGATCACCAGCGGCGGTAGTGCCAATCCCCCGAAGATCGCGCTTCCGGGCGCGTACCAAGGCTCTGACCCCGGCATCACTGTCAACATCTACAACAACCTCCAGAGCTACATTGCGTGAGTGAATTGATCCGTATGCTACGATCTTTCCCTCACGCAAACATCTGCAGTCCTGGTGGCGCTGTCTGGTCCGGGTAAACCTGAAACATGGCTGAAAGTTCCGGTTCTACTAGCACTGCATTATGTAGCTCCCGCTGTGTCAATGTTCCTCCCCTCCTCGGCCGCAATCGTATCACTTCGTGCAATGCCCTTGCGAAACGCTGTCACCTTGATGGGCGTGACGTCATCAGCCTGGAATGGGACTGTGGTCGGGTATGGGCGTCGGGTTCAAGGCGACATGTACCACTGGCAGGGCAAAACGAAGGGGGATTATTTTAGGGGATTTTACTGAACACATATCTGACGAGTCACCAACTGCGTTTCTACGGTGCGTTACAGCGCGTGCATGTCAGTCGCAAACCACTACAGTTGCCTAAAGAGGCGCGATCACTTGGAGAGCGTCTAAGGCATCGCCTCCTGCGAGCAACTCGAATTCGAACAGGAACTCAACTGAACCAAGTCTTCAGAACTTGAAGTCTAAGACGCGCGCCCTCGCAGCCTCATGGTTTCCGCCCCCGCGGATATTAGAGCCACACTATCAAGGTACACTCCCGCACCGGTCATGGGCTCATTGCCTCCCTATCAGCGCCTCACGCGGTAGATAGCCTCAGGCGGCAAGCCTGTTGTTCCCCTCTGCCCTGTGCTTCAGCCTCTGATATAAGTAAGGCCCAGGTAGGTCGCTGCAGGGCTCAGCCGCAAACATTGCTCGTGAGCCGGCTACCGGCTTCTCGCCCTCCTCCCATTACTCGGCACCATCGCTATGTCGCGCCTGAAGCTACCACTGCCAGCGAACCCCAGCGTATTCGCATGTCTCTCACCCATTTCCTTGGGCGACCTCCAGCAGATGGACATGCCGCTCTCGCGGCTCGATTGCCTGTTTCTAGCCAAGGTTGCTGATCAAGCCGAACGTTATCACGGTGCGTCCCCCCTTGCGTTCTGGAGCTAGAGACACGTAAGATAGACCAGCACGCCTTCCGGACTCCGAAGACGTCGTCGCCCAGCTCAAGGACATCATCAACGACAACAATGCGCGGCTCACCATCGACGAGCGGAACCTGTTATCGATAGCGTACAAGAACCTGACGGCAAATCTCCGTGAGAGCTGGCGGACGATTGACGCACTCCAGAAGAGGGAAGCGCTCTCCTCCACGCGGCACCAGGTCAAGCTCATGCGCGTCCAGAAGGACCGGATTGAGAAGGATCTAGACAAGGTCTGCAGAGACGTCGTTGACCTCCTCGAGCGGTACCTGATACCCGCCGCGAGCAATGGGGAAGAGAAGGTCTTCTATTCCAAGATGTGCGTCCAACTTTTTTGGTAGAGTTGCTGCCGGCACTCTCTGACTTGCCACCGACACCACCGCCAGGCGGGGGGATTACTACCGGTATCTCGCCGAACTCACCCGCCTCAACTCCCGGGAGGACCTTGGGAAGGCGTCGCTCGAGGCGTACAAGTCCGCATACCAACACGCGCTCGCGACTCTACCCGCAACGCACCCTACACGCCTCGGCCTGGCCCTCAACTTCGCGGTCTATTTCCATGACATTATGCGGAGCCCCGAACGCGCGTGCCACCTCGCGAAGCACGCGTTCGACGAGGCTATCGCCGCCGCCGCCTCTGACGCCTCGGTCGCAATGGCGAACATCGAGGATGTCCTGACCATCCTGCAACTCATGCGAGACGATCTCATCCTGTGGCGAGGCGAGATCTCGAAAGGTGAGCGAGCTTGCAGACGGATCGATGCGATTGCTTGGGGTACGTTACTGATCCTTGTCGTCCCCTTCGCAGAGTAAGCCGGTCGAGGTCTTTCCTACGCCGAAGCTAATCGGCACATTTATCTCCTCCTTTCTTTGAACTAGCCGCCTTTGGGAGTCTTCAACATAACTGTGACCAATCCCACAAATCGGGAAGGCCTCATGGACGGACTACACTGAGAGTGCTATCAAACACAGTTGTACTTTGCATCGAAGCCGCCATCTGTATCATGTGCTTTGAAAGTTTTCATACTGCTGCTATCTTGTCCTATCCTTACATGCTTTCCTGGCTATTCTAATCCATTGCATTATCATGACCATCCCGATCTGCGGCATCTATATAATCTATGGCTGGCCGTCGGGTTTTGCAAAGGTGGTCGCTACAAGTAGTGGGAACACGAGAGTTGCATCTGCATAGACCTGCACGCATATGTTAGAATATAATCGACGTCTTTACACAGGTTGTACATACCTTCACCGATTCCGATCCTGCTCGGATCTTGCCCCATGAAACGGCCTCGTCTGGACGAGCTCCGGAATCAGAGCCGTCGAATTCCTGTCCGGTGTTCTGGGTAGAATCAGTGCGCGGTGCATTTGGTAATGAACGATTGGGGCTTACAATATACACCGAGTAGTCCGCGCCGTTTCGCTTTCGGATACCTCAGTTACGCGGAGGTCGGCAGATGGGCAGAGGAGGCACGTACAATGAGCATCGCGTTGGCTATCTGGTGTTTGCAAACGCCGCCTCCGAGAATGATCATTCCTGCTTTTTTGGATTTTCTCGAGAGCTCATTCAGGTTTCGTATGTCTTGAACGATGTCCACAATGAGACCGGGATTGCGGAATGAGTGGAAGTATATCATATCTCCGAGGGATCCGTCCGTGAGCGCGGGACAGAAGATCGGGATGTCGTTCTATGCGAAGCGGACTTAGCACGGATCCTGCGCGAGCATACACGGAATAAATATCTATTCACTTTGTATGCCCAGTAATATACAGATTCTTCGTTGTTAATCTCTTTGCCTAGCCTTCGGATGAAAGAGCTCGGAGTCCATACTTGGCCCGTCTCCTTCTGCTCGGCGAGCATGGTGTCGAGGATTGGTGTAAGCCAGTCCTCGAACTTGCAGTAGTTGTCATTTGGTACGATGAGATTACCAATGCGGTTCATGCCCCGCGTTCGCAAGTCTGCGCCATCCATGTTGAAGTCTGCCAAGTATGTCTTACCGAGACACTTGATGAAATCCTCTTCGATCCCGCCCGCAGTGGTTACGATCGTGTTCACGTGTTTGTGTTTGACGAGGTAGAGAATAACCTCACGCAACCCGGATGAGATGAGGTTGGAGGTATAACCAAGGAAGACATTGCATTTCGTCTGTGCTCGGACCTCCGGCGAGAGGTAATCCTCGGACTCGTCTGCGGTGAGCGGCTCGTCCGAGAGTCGCCATTTGCGCTAAGCGTATTTTTAGATCGTAGCCTGGGATCGAGCTTAGATAGTAAATGCGTACCATTTTGTTGACAATGTCGATGGCCTTCCCAAGACTGTTGGCTTGGAAGCCGATGCGTTGATAGCTTGCTAGCAGTTTTTGCAGAGAGATCTCTTCTTCAAAGTTTGGGCCCTGCACCGTCTCCGCGAAGTCGGGCATGGGTTCGGACGGCTTGAGGACGGCAGCGGAGGCCCCTGTCGGCACAAGGTCTGTAGAAGGCATTGTGTGTGTAGGGGAGGAAATACGAGAACGGAAAGGCGAGTGGAGGAAAGGTGGACGGAGGCGCGGAAAGTGGAAAGTGGAAAGTCGCAAGTCGCGGTTAGATTGGACAAGCGCCCACCGATCTCGATCGCTGCGCTCAGGGGAATTGGGTAACGGGTCCCGTGATGGCAGCAACTCACTGCCCTCTTCATCCGCGACCGCGACAGACTCAACGACCCCGACACGTACCCGGCGGCTTCGACCTCCTCCACGACTCCGTCCGTCTTTTCATGGATCCCTCTCACTCCTCTCACGCCGCCGAGATTCCTCTTCCTCCCTCCCCTCCTCCTCATGATGAACCGCCCACAAGCATGATGGCCGTACTCCCATTAAGGGACCCAGTGGACGAGAACAGAGCACGGTCAATATCCCCAATCCCGCCTGACCAAGGTCAGCTTGCTAATGGGCCCTCCACTCCTACCGATGACGCGACGGCCACATCTCCATCTCACACCTCCACGTCCCTCTCTCAACCTTCCACGTCCTCACCTAATGGCGTTCACGAACCAGCGCCAGAACAAATAGAACAGGCCGCCATTCCGCCGGTTAGAAGCTCTGTAGAGCGCGCACAAGACACGGATGACAGTGTGCCCCCTCCGACGCCTCCCGCCAAACCTGTCCCCTCGAATCCTGCCTCTCCTCCCGCTCGACGTCCCCATGTCCTTCCTGGTTCCCCTCGCACCACGAATGGGCATGGCCGGCCTTCGGTTGACAGCCGGCCTGCGACACCCAATGGTCGCACCCCCGCCCGTCCCTCTTCGGACTCGGCACACAAACGTTCGCTTACGATAGCCAAGGGTCACACAGTCTCTGTTGTCCTCATCTCATCAGCTCTGGAGACCATCGCCGCGTCTAAGGAGGCGAAGCGCTCCGCGCCTCTACGCGAAAGCGTCCAGCGCGCGCTGGAGATGGTCAAGTCGGGGCAGGGCGGAGACAAGCCAAGGGAGATCTTCGAGCCACTGCGCTTGGCCTGCGAGACGCGAAATGAGAAGCTCATGATCGCGAGTTTGGACTGCATCTCCAAACTTATTTCGTATTCATTCTTTGCTGAGTCCTCTTCCTCTTCTCATGCGCCTTCTTCGCCGCCGCCTTCCCCCGGTCCCGGTCCCAGTTCTCGTCACTCTGTCTCGTCTCAGGCACCACCGCCCGCCCCTTCTCTCGTCGACCTCGTCGTGCACACCATTACATCATGTCATACCGAGAGCACCCCAGAGACTGTGTCTCTGCAAATCGTCAAAGCCTTACTTGCGCTCGTCCTCTCGCCAACCATTCTGGTCCACCAGTCTTCTCTCCTGAAAGCCGTTCGAACGGTCTATAATGTCTTCCTACTGAGCGTGGATCCGGTCAACCAGATGGTCGCGCAGGGCGGTCTCACTCAGATGGTTAACCACGTTTTCGCACGGTGCAAGGTTGGCTTCCCTCAGTCGGAGTCTTCTACGACATTGTCTGGGCGCGGTGGAGATAGCCCTCGATCGTCAAAACGACCCTCACTTGTTTTGTCCCCACGAAGCTCGTTACCTCTGCCAAGTCCTTCGGTGAACGGTACCAACGACTCGAATTCAACCCTAGCGCAGGAGCCGTCCGAGCCCCCCTCCAGTGCCGCCTCTACCACCCATACCGACACGGCCGAAGAGACATTGGTTGAGAGTGAAGAGGGTACTCAGCTGGACGGCGTGCCGAATGGTGCCCACCACGAAGCGTGTGTAGTTTTGTCTCCGCGTGTTTCAAAAATAGCTGAACTGCAGAATAGACAGGGTTCGGATTCGGTGCCCGGGGGGTCCGTGCACGAGGACGAGGAAGAACTTGGAGGTCTAGGCAACAGGCAACTCACGACCAATGACCTCTTTATAAAGGACGCATTCCTTGTCTTTAGGGCATTGTGCAAGTTAACGATGAAGCCTCTGAATACCGAGAGGCGAGTCGACTCTCCGACCGCTTATTACAATCAGCTAACTTCATTCCAGCGAGCGCGACCTTAAGTCGCATTCGATGAGATCGAAATTGCTCTCACTTCACTTGGTGCTCATGATCCTCAATTCGCATATGCCCATCTTCGTTTCGCCGTCGGCGATTATTTATTCGTCTTCATCCAACGAGGCGACGCCCTTCATTCAGGCTGCCAACCAGTATCTATGCTTGTGCTTGAGCAGGAACGCTGTTAGCCCGGTCCCTCAGGTATTCGAGATCAGTGTTGAAATATTCTGGAGAGTCATTTCGGGCCTGCGCACGAAGCTCAAGGTTAGAATGTTTTTATTTAAATCGGTCTTCGCAGTGCTTACCGCTCATTAATACAGAAAGAAATTGAAGTGCTATTGCACGAGATCTTCATACCGATCTTGGAGATGAAGACGTCGACTCTCAAGCAGAAGGCCATGATCGTCAGCATGCTGCAACGGCTAGCCCAGGATCCTGAAGCTCTCGTCGAGATCTACCTGAACTACGATTGCGACAGCGAGGCAGTAGACAACATTTACGAACAGTATGCATCATTCATCCTAACCATCATCTGAACGATCTTTCAGCTCATAATGCGCGTAGTCTCATGAACATCATCTCGAAGATCGGGACGTCTCCGGTGTCTCTCGCCTCTCAGAAGTCGAACGATCCTACCAGCCCGGCGCTGCAACCCCAGAGCAAGCACCAGCACGGGACACAGGTGCCGCCGTCGTTCAGCACCGCGGCACTGTCAGTGCCAGGCAATGTCGACACCACCACCATCGGCAACTCGGAGGCACAGCTCCGGCGGCAGGGCCTCGAGTGCCTCGTCTCCGTCCTCAAGTCGCTCGTTGCCTGGGGCACGGCCAGCTCGTCTCTCCCGGAGCACCCTCAGGACTCGACTACTCGCTCCATGACGGAGGAGTCGCGTCTTGCCACAACCCCGCGGGATGTCATGACCCCGGACCTCCCGACGGACCGGCTGTCGCCGGGCGGGGCGGACATGAGCCGGGGACAGACCCCGGACCTGGTGGACGACCCGTCCAAGTTCGAGAGCGCAAAGCAGAAGAAGACGACGCTGCTCGAGGGCATCAAGAAGTTCAACTTCAAGCCCAAGAGGGTATGTAGTGGAGTGCTTATCGCTTCGGAAGCTAATCGTTTGGAATTGTATGCAGGGCATCGAGTTTTTCCTTGAGACCGGTTTTATTCCGAGCAACGACCCCAAGGATATTGCGCGGTTCCTGCTAGATACCGATGGACTTGCAAAGGCCGCCATCGGAGAGTACCTTGGAGAGGGGTAAGGTTTTTCGATCGTATTTCAACTGGTGGAACGGGTTTGACATTCCTTTTCAGTGACCAGGAGAACATCGCGATTATGCATGCCTTCGTCGACATGTTGGACTTGAGCAACATGCCCTTTATCGATGCTCTACGGTCATTCCTCCAGGCGTTCCGTCTCCCTGGTGAATCGCAGAAGATCGACAGGTTCATGTTGAAGTTCGCTGAACGCTACATCGCCGGCAACCCTACGACTCTGTTTGCCAACGCTGGTACGAATGAACTCTCCATCATCGATGATTACGGAGTGTTTATTTTCTTTTCGGACAGACACTCCTTACGTCCTAGCGTTCTCGACCATTATGCTCAACACGGACGCTCACAGCCGACAAATCAAGGTCCGGATGACGAAGCAGGGCTTCATTGCGAACAATCGTGGCATCAACGACGGCCAGGACTTGCCAGAGGACTTCCTCACTGCGATCTATGACGATATCGTGAACAATGAGATCCGCATGAAGGACGAGATCGAGGCACCTACGGTCATCACGCCAAGTCCTGGTATAGCGGGTGTTCTGGCTACCGTCGGTCGAGATTTGCAAAAGGAGCAGTATATGCTGCAGTCGAACAACATGGCGAACAAGACCGAAGTACGTATCACTCTTTGCTGTATCCAGGGTGTCCCACTGACAAGTCGCATGTAGGCTCTCTTCCGTACTCTTATGCGATCGCAACGGAAGAGCGCGAAGGGGAGCGACCAGTTCTTCAGCGCGTCGCACTTCATCCATGTCCGTCCGATGTTCGAGGTCGCCTGGATTCCTTTCCTCGCTGGTCTATCTGGCCCCTTGCAGGACACTGACGACCTTGAGATCGTGGTGCTCTGTCTGGAGGGGTTCAAGGCGGCCATCCACGCCGTCTGCTTCTTCGATCTCGAGCTAGAGCGGAACGCGTTCATCAGCACCCTCGGGAAGTTCACGTTCCTTAATAACTTGGGCGAGATGAAGACGAAGAACATGGAGGCGATCAAGACCCTGCTCGACGTCGCAGTCTCCGAGGGCAACCAGCTGAAAGGGTCCTGGCGTGAAGTGCTCACTTGCGTTAGTCAGCTGGAGCATATGCAGCTTATCAGCAGCGGGGTCGAGGTTCCCGATGCGGGAAAGAAGGGGTGAGATATCGTTCCTTGACTGACATCTCTTCCTGTTTCTCTGATCCACATACCGTCTCGTAGTCGCGTGCGCAAACCACCCACAGAGGAGTTGGCTAACGAGAGTCGATCGACACATATCACGGTCGCTGCGGACATGGTATTTTCACTCAGCCATTATCTTTCCGGAGTGAGTCTTCAGCTGAATACGTATTATCGCTTGTGCTTTAACATTTTGTTGTAGACGGCCATCGTCGACTTCGTCCGCGCCTTGTGCGATGTCTCGTGGGAGGAAATCCAGTCATCCGGCATCTCGCAGCATCCCCGATTGTTTAGCTTGCAGAAGCTGGTCGAGATCTCGTACTACAACATGAACCGCATCCGCTTGGAGTGGTCAGGCATGTGGGAGATCCTCGGCGAGCACTTCAACCAGGTTTGTTGTCATCAGAACCCTCACGTCGGCTTCTTCGCACTCGACGCGCTGCGGCAATTGGCGATGCGCTTCCTAGAGAAGGAAGAATTGCCCCATTTCAAGTTCCAAAAGGACTTCCTGCGGCCGTTCGAGTACACCATGATCCACAACTCAAATCCAGACATTCGCGACATGGTACGCCTGCCGTTTCTGTATCGTCAAAATGTCATTTAAACTGGAGCAGGTGCTGCGATGCTTTCAACAAATGATTCAAGCCCGCGTGCACAATCTCCGGTCAGGTTGGCGGACGATGTTTGCGGTGTTCTCCGCTGCGTCCAAGGCAGCGACGGAACGTATCGCGAACTCGGCGTTCGAGATCGTCACGCGGTTGAACAAGGAGCACTTCCCCTCCATCGTCCGGCATGGCTCGTTTGCGGATCTGACGGTGTGCATCACTGACTTCTGCAAAGTCAGCAAGTACCAGAAGATTAGCCTTCTCGCCATCGCCATGCTTCGTGGGCTCATCCCGACCATGTTGGAGTCGCCTGACTGTAACTTCAAGGACTCGAGCCACTCATCCACGGATGATCCAATGATCAAGTACTGGTTCCCAGTGCTTTTCGGCTTTTACGATGTTATCATGAACGGTGAAGATTTGGAAGTGCGCCGATTGTACGTACTCCTTGATCTTTTGTGGTCCCTCATGGTTCCTCACTTCTCTCCCAGAGCGCTCGACTCCTTATTCAGCACACTGAAGACGTATGGTTCGACCTATCCAGTCGAGTTCTGGGACACTGTTTGCCAAGAGCTATTGTTCCCGATCTTCGCGGTGCTTAAATCGAGTCAAGATCTGTCACGCTTCAGTACTCAGGAGGACATGAGTGTGTGGCTCTCAACGACGATGATCCAGGCGTTACGCAACCTTATCGACCTCTACACGTTCTACTTCGAGACGCTGGAAAGATTCCTTGATGGCTTGCTCGACCTGCTTTGCGTCTGCATTTGCCAAGGTGTGTCAACTCAACAATGTTCTGGGGTCAAAGCTTATACCATCGTGCAGAGAACGATACGCTAGCACGAATAGGAACATCATGCCTGCAGCAGCTGCTTGAGAGCAATGTCAAGAAGCTCAGTGCAGCTCGTTGGGAACGGATAGCGCTTACGTTTGTCAAGCTGTTCAGGACGACGACCCCTCACCAGCTCTTTGACGAGAACCTTCGCATCGAGATCGACGGCAGCTCGTCTGACTTGCAAGAGTCCCCAGGTACCTTAACTGCATTGGGTTTACTATTCAACCCTGACGCCACTTGCACAGACTCGAATGAACAAGCTATGGTTCCGGCGCCGCTGTCTCCAAACAGCGAGAACCCGAAGGCAGGCGTGAGGATATCGCTAAACGAACGACGTCGCATTTTCCGGCAGATCATCGTCAAGTGTGTCCTGCAATTGCTCCTTATCGAGACCACAAACGACCTGCTCCGCAATGATGAGGTCTACGATACCATCCCGCCTGAGCACTTGCTCCGCCTCATGGGCGTTCTGGACCACAGCTACCAGTTCGCGCGAATGTTCAATGACGACAAGGAACTCCGGACTGGGCTCTGGAAAGTTGGTGAGTACCTTCGCCGCATGGTCATCGTGATCATTCTCTCTAACCATCATGCAGGCTTCATGAAGCACCTACCCAACTTGTTGAAGCAGGAGTCGAGCAGCGCCTCCACGTTAGTGCATGTGCTGCTGCGGATGTACTACGATCCTCGCCCTGAGCACCAAACTGCACGACCACAAGTGGCTGATCGTCTCATGCCGTAAGTCGGCATGTTTATCTTCTAGCCCCCCCATATTGACTCCGAATGTGCGCAGGTTGGGTCTGGGTGTCTTACAAGACTTCAACAAGCTCCGCCTCGATTCGCAGGCCAAAAATATCGCAGCCTGGACGCCAGTCGTCGCCGAGATCCTCCAAGGATTTGTCAAGTTCGATGACAAGGCGGTATGTGATCTCCTCGAAGGACCGAAGTCGTTTATCTCATTTGTTTTGTTTCAACAGTTCACAAGATATCTTCCCGCCATTTACCCGCTGGCGACCGACCTCCTCTCAAGAGAAATGGCGCCAGAGATCCGCGAGGGTCTTCGAGATTATTTTCTGCGCGTGGGTTATATCCAAGGCATCGTAGAGCGTTCATGATCTCGTATATTCGCATCGTATCTTATTACTCTGGACGTTGTATAATGCCATATCCTTCGGGTATATTATTGCAATATTTCCAGTGAACTTAAGAGGTAGGAAGACGACCAAGAGAAACGATGTTAAACCAGCGCGTAGTATAGTGTCAGCTATAGATACTAACGTTGAGAGGAGATAACTAATGCTGGTATCCGTAGCCGCTCTGGAACCCGTTTACGTTCCCAAATCCTCCCCAACCTGTCGCTTGCGCGGTGAGTGGTATGGCTGGATGATACGGGATTCAGTTTACGTCACAGGGAATAGGAATGAAAACTCACGATTGGGACGAAGAGCATCGTACTTGTCCGCGCCTTGTGGTGCAGGGTCGTCTTGAGCGAAGGTGCCGCTCTTCATTTGTGCGAAAATATTTGCAGGGTTCGTGTTCACAGGGGGCTGTGATGGCAACGGTGGTACTGGTGGTGGAGGGGCGGGGTTCGCGAACGGCGACCCGAAACCGGCGTTCATGCCCGGGTTGAAACCAGTGGGATCTGAATCGTAATCAATTTATGCTTCCATCCTCGTACCTTTGAAGGATCAAGCTTACTGGTTTGGATCGGATTGAATCCCGTGGGTTCTGAGAGAAACGATCAGGGTTGGCGTCAGCATACCAATAAAGCTACGAGACTCACGAGGCTGCATCGCATTGAAGGTAGGCGAAGGCTGGAAAGCCGACACCGGCTGCATTCCACCGCCCATGCCTCCAAAGCCGCCATTTGGCAATCCGGTCGGCTGCGGCTGGAAGCCCGTTTGCTGCGGCAACATCGAAGGCTGAAAACCAGTCTGCTGGGGAAGCATCGACGGTTGTGGTGAAGGACCGGGCTGGAACGCTGAGGGCGAGGTTCCGGGGCGAGTCGGCACAAATCCGTTGAACCCGGTCGTGGTTGGGACGAGAGGCTGGAGCAACGCCTGGTTGGCGGGGACCGGTGCAAACGGCCCGCGCGGGCCGTTGATGTTCACTGGAGACGGCGACGACAGCATACCCGTCTGCTGAGCTTGGAGAGCGTGGCCCATCGAAACTGGCGAATTTCCCATACCCATACCCTGCTGGAAGCCAGCTGGAGGGGAGAGCGATGCTGATTGTGTACGCTGAGGTGCGAGAGGGACAGCAGGCTGGGGTACGGGCGCCGCTGGACTGCTGACACGGATCGCCGCGATCCGGGCGAGTTGGTTGAAGATGTCGTCGTCCGCCGATTTGACTGGCACCTCCTGCTGTTGGACAGGCGCGCCGGACGCGACGGAAGCTGCGCGCACCGGAGGGGGACTGACCTGAACCGCTGGCATGGCCGGGGCAACGGCGGGCTGGGCGGCCGGAGGCGGAGGGGGAGCTGGCGGGGCAGAGGGAGCACGAACTGGAGCCGGCGGTGGAGTGGGAGCGACTGGCTTCGTCGAACTTGGTCGGTTGGTCCAAGCATCGTCATCAAACCCGCTGATGATCGGTGCAGCAGTACTAGACTTGGCGGAGGGTGCTGCAGGACTTGAACTAGGCGGTTGCAGACTGTCAGGGCTTGCGACCAATGGCGACGACGAACGCTGAATCTGATCTGAGGCAGTCGAGATGGACTGCAAATCCACGTTCGTCGGCACACTCTTGGTTGCCTGAGGGCGACCGCGACGCATATTCTTGAGCTCTCCGTTGGAGCTGGCGAAGAGGTTCGGAGCAGGGCTTCTAGGCTTGAGGTTTGAGTTTTCCTCGGCTTGTAGCTGCCTAGCAAGTTCTTCGTCCTTCCTCAACTGTTCCTCTCTCATGTCGGTCTTCGGTTTCCGCTGCTCAATCGCCTTCTTGACACGAATGATGTCGCCTTCACGAAGGCCCAGAAGGCGCATAGTGGCTTCCGTGATGTCGGGAAGGACGGCTTCGTCCATCTTATCTCTCTCGAATGCATCGGCGTACCTTGTGCAGTCATCCACATCGCATCCGGCGTTGAGGAAGAACTCGAACCAGTCAATTGTAGGCCCCTTCTTCGGTTGTTGAGCAGCTCGGGGAGATGGACTTGACCGGGTAGCTGCTTCAGGCACGAGCGAACGCCTGCGCAACTCCAACGGCTCGTCGTCGTCGTCGGACCTACGATGTGAGGATGACCCGTTCTTCTGCTTGGTGAGCTTTTGAACGTAACGCAAGTCGTCTTCCGACATCTTCTCCGCGGGCACCTCGATGACGACGCCATTGACCTTGTGGAGCCTCAGCTTGCCGTTTGCGAAGCCGAGGAAAGCAGCATCGACCCGGAACTGACCGGTCCGGTCGCGCCATTCGCGCAAGGTCTCTGGAGGGGGTCCTCCTACCGACGCTCAACATACAACCATCGACGCGCAACAAATGATGGGCGACTTACGTCCTTTCTCGTTCGACTGCCGGGGCTTGTCCACGCTCTTCTTCCGTTCCGCGGTAGCGGCCTCTTGTTTGCGCCGCTTCGCCTCCTCCTCCGCTGCTGCTCGTTCTTTCTCCTTCTGTTTCTCGCGCTCCCGCTCCCGACGCTTCCTGTCTGCCTCCGCCGCCGCGGCAGCAGCCTTCGCTCGTTGCTCGGCCTCCTGCTTCTTGCGCTCTTTCTCTGCACGCTCGCGTTCCAAAGATGCACGACGCTCCTCCTCCTCTTCGCGCTCAGCCACTTCCTGTGCTGCTCTCTCTGCTGCCACCGCTGCAGCGGCAGTCGCGACGGCTTCTTCAGCAGCTCGGGAAGAAGCGGAAGGACCAGGATGTAGGACAGCAGCACCACCCACCAGCTACAAACCGCCCTGAGCTTACAACAAGTGGATACCAGAAATTGAGACCTACCTCGACATAGCTCGCGGGGACAACTCCCTCCGCGCCATGCGCATTCCTGCACTTCCACCACTCCTCGCTATCCCTTTCCAACACAATCAGGGTTTCGCCCTCAGCAACCGTCAACTCATCATCGCCATCAGCGGTGAAATCGTAGAGCACAACGGCCGTGGGACCATCCTCAGACTCAGCGGCAGCGTGAACGGGCTGGACTTCCTCCTCTTCCTCCTCTTCTTCCTCTTCATATGCCTCCGCAGGTGGAATGACATCCGGTTCGTCTTGCGCAAAATGCACAGACTTCTGAGCACTACTACGCGGGCGCTCGATAGGCTCTGCGGGCGCGGGCGGAGGGCTCGGAGCAATGCCATTCGTGGACGGACCGGCAGCCTCTGCAGCAATGGCGCGAGACGAATCGAGCTTCGTCATGATGGCTTCTGCGGTATCCTTCGAGCCAGCATGGAAGTGGAGGCTCGTGGCATCAGCCCCGCTGACGTCGATGTGGACGTGCTTGGACTTCTCAAGCTTGACGTTCTGAATGTCGCCCGTCTGCCACTTGCGGACTGGGGTCTTGTCTGACTCGCTCGCGAAGAACATGGCACCGTTGCCGATGCCGAGGGTACCCTTCTTCTTCTTGCCCTTGGCGTCGACTTCGGAGACGGACCATGTCTGGATAGAGTCGGCCTGCGCTTTGTTGGATGCGGCAGCAACTCGGTCGGCAGGGTCGACATATGTACTGACCGGGCGTGCAGGTTTGGGGGGCTGGTCGAGACATGAGCACCAGTGCATTGGCAAAGATGACAGGATATATGCACTTACCGAGTCCGGCACGACGATTGACGATAATGATGTCGCTGCGGGGGCAGCGGCGGCTTCCTCCCCTTCCCCGCTCGTCTGTACCCCAATCTCGTCGGATTAAAATTAAAATGAGGAGTGCACGACAAGAGACACGTACCTCTTCAACGTAATTACCCGGGACATACCCGACTCTGCCCTCCTCCTCCGGACTCGACACCAGCAACCATTCGTCGTCCTTCCCATAAACATGGAGAATCTCGTCTTCCTTTACTGTAAGCTCCGTGGGTTGTGTGGCATCGTAATCATATAAGGCCTTCACAACTTGTATAGGGTCGGCCTGTGCAGCAACAATATGAGTGAAGTGAAGTCCCGAGGCGATGCCGGGTGACCGACCGGTTCGACGTAGGCTGCGGGGACCAGCCCTGAAGGACCCTCCTCTTCCTGCGAATCGGACTTGATTTGAATCTTCCACCACCTGCTCAGGGTGTGAGCTCACGCAGGAGGGAATGAGCGGATCAATCGTACTCGCTGTCGGTGCGCTCGAGGAGAAAGAGGAGCTGGTCCTCCTTGATGGCTATCTCGTCCGCCGCGTCTGCTTGTGGTTCATAGTCATACGAGGCCTTAAGGACTGCGAGATAGTGTGATGGCTCGGTGGCCATGGAGAAAGCAGAGACAGCGCGACAAGATGGGAGGAGTGGGAGATGTAGAGTGTGGTCTTCGGGAAACTCGGAGTCGGCAGGCACTGGCCCTCTATGATCACATCCGGCGCCTTTCTTCCTCCCGCTCAGGCCCCAGGCTCCTCACCCGCGCGGCAGGTTCTTCGCCTCTCCGGTCTCACCCCGTGTGTATATGCTAGAGTCGGTGGAACGATTGACATTGACTGCACATAACACAAAGTACCGTCGATTGTGGTCTCCGTATTATTTTTGATTACAATCATGTAACATTGTGTAACACGAATATCAGCGGAATGCCAATGCAAAAGTCCTCGTTCGCGTCGATGGTCTTCAAGCCAGCTTTCTGCCGTAAGTCTCAAGCAGGTCTCGAGGCGTTGATGATGTGTGCGCTCCATTGGGCAGGCAGCGGTGTGTGGCTGGAGACGGTGAGCGGTAGTGAGCCGCTTCAACATCGGGACCCGCGAGTGACTGTGCTGATCGGGCCGGGAGTCGGCAAGCGACTGAAAACTTGACTGGAGACGTCTCTCGAGCGGTCCTTGTCTCCATTGTCCACACCGGACACCCTCCTCTACCCTAGACGACTTATTCCTCTCATCTTCGCATCTCTTCTCGTTCTTCTGACGCACGCCGTTGTTCTATACGTACTGTAGCCATGAGCAAGCTCAACGCCAACGCCTTCAGTTTCGTGCCCGGCCAGTTTCGTGTTCCTCAGCAACCTCAACAACCTGCACAACCTCCTCCTCCGCCCATAGAGCGACCTCCTCAGACGGAAGCACCTGCTCCTCCTCCGACTATTTCGCTGAACATCGGTGGGACTAAGCCTGCACCTCCCCCTGCTGCTGCACCATCTCCACCTGCCACTATTTCTCTCAACATCGGCGGGTCCAAACCAGCAACTCTTCCTGCTCCCAGTGCACCCGCTCCTGCTCGCGCCCCAGCCAAGGTTGATGCCCCCGCTCTTGAGCCCGTTAAGGCTACTCCTGCTCCTGCAACCTCCGCCTCTAACGCTGCCGGCTCCAAGTCGTTCACTCTTGAGCGCGCCAAAACGGACTCCAATGCGATCGCACACGAGGTGCGCAATGCTGTAGGCGAAGATGTGCTGAAGGATTTGTATGGAAACGGTGAGTGCTGTCCCCGATGTACCCATCGCTTGTCTCCTGAGCACGATCTATCCGATTAGTCAAGGAGCACCTAAACATTGTCTTCATCGGTCACGTCGATGCGGGCAAGAGCACGATGGGAGGCAACCTCCTGTTCTTGTCCGGCATGGTCGACAAGCGTACGATGGAGAAGTACGAGCGCGAGGCCAAAGAGGCCGGTCGAGATTCATGGTACCTGTCTTGGGCACTCGACTCCACTCCGCAGGAGCGTGCGAAGGGCAAGACGGTCGAGGTTGGGCGCGCGTACTTCGAAACCAGCTCGCGGCGGTACACGATCCTCGACGCACCGGGTCACAAGACGTTCGTCCCGTCCATGATTTCTGGCGCCGCGCAGGCAGACGTCGCGATCCTGGTCATCTCCGCCCGCAAGGGTGAGTTCGAGACTGGGTTCGAGAAGGGCGGGCAGACGCGGGAGCACATCATGTTGGTCAAGACCGCGGGCGTTTCGAAGGTCGTCTGCGTAATCAACAAGATGGACGAGCCGACAGTGGAATGGCGGAAGGCGCGGTACGATGAGATCAAGGACAAGCTTACGCCCTTCATTAAGGCAGCAGGTTTCAATGTTAAGACAGACCTTGCCTTCATCCCTGTCTCTGCGTACACCGGCGTCAACTTGAAGGACCGCGTCTTGAAGGACGTCGCGCCTTGGTGGGAGTACGTGTACCATTCGCCCCTAATTTCCTAAAGTCTTCGCTGATCTGTCATATGCGCAGCGGCCCCTCTCTGCTCGAGCACCTCGACAAAATGCCAATGGTCGACCGCAAGATAGGAGCGCCGCTGATGATGCCCGTCTCTGAGAAATACAAGGACATGGGCACGATCATCGTCGGCAAGATCGAGTCTGGCCACATGCGCAAGGGCGACACGCTCCTGCTGATGCCGAACAAGAACATCGTCGAGGTCGCCGCGATCTACAACGAGATGGAGGACGAGATCAACAACGCGCTCTGCGGTGACAACGTCCGGATCCGCTTGCGCGGTGTTGACGATGAGGACATCAGCCCCGGTTTCGTGCTCACCAGCCCGGCGAGCCCCGTTCATGCCGTACGGCAGTTCGAGGCCCAGCTCGCTATCTTGGACCACAAGAACATCATCTGTGCTGGCTACTCGGCAGTGATGCACTGTCATACCCTTGCGGAGGAGGTCACCCTCGCGGTAAGTACTGCATTCATCACAGGTGCTTTAAGTTTCTTATCATCTGCACGCCCTAGTCACTGCTCCATTACTTCGACAAAGCTACAGGCCGCAAGTCGAAGAAGCCTCCACAGTTCGCGAAGCGAGGTCAGAAGATTGTCGCACTCGTCGAGACCGCACAGCCCGTCTGTGTAGAACGCTTCGCGGACTACCCCCAGCTAGGTCGTTTCACGCTTCGAGACGAGGGCAAGACGATCGCCATTGGCAAGGTGAACATGCACGACTAGCCACTTGTCGATGTGCCGTGACTCACATCCATTATGCAGATCACGAAGCTCGTTGAGTCGAGCATCGACGAGGCGGCTGAGGCCGTCGCGGGCCTCACGATCTAAGGCCGCCTGCGGTCAACTTTCTTTCTGGGTGTCGAGCCGACGAAGACATCAAAACATGTAGAATTCTCTGAACGACCGCGCGTTGCACTCGCAGCCCGCACTGTAACGATACTCTTGTAATGCTCTCTCGCTTTCCGATACGACCCCGCAACGATGATGTAGCATTCCCCGTTAGTGATTGTATACCATCGAGCTCAAGCAGTTGTTATGATGTTGAAGCTATAGACGCGTAAATAAAGTACAACATAGCGCACCGAGCAGCAGGTTAAAATGAGAGGGAACAAGGTGTATTTAGTGATCTATCAGTGTGCACTTTCTGTAGTGCCGCGATACCGCGCTTCGAACGTCACCCTTGAGAGCGGATTGTACGATGTGCTCGCCACAACGATAACAAAAGTGTCTGCCAAAGGCAAAGGTATGTGAGTAATCGCCTGTCACATGTCACAGGACACCAAACACGAGACTAACGTGTTGCACCCAGGTGACATGCACTATCGGAAGGTATCTAAGTTCTGGGACGTGTAAACGTGCTGGGCTCGACTCACCGTCATATGATTGCAGCCATCTATCTTCTCTGCGGGTGTCTGGCATCCTACAATGGAGACGGCAGAAGTTCAGGGGCGTGTGCGAGAATTGTCGACGTCCAGAAACGCAAGGTGCTCACCTGGACAATGCTTCCACCCGCGTTGGCGCATGAGGTGGTTGAGTTCAGAGGTGCCGTCGCATGAGTGCTTCGGACCTCCGATCTCGATGGCCTGTGAACACAGCTTACACCAAGCGTACCCGCAACCAGGGAGGGGGCAGACGATTTCTTGCACCTCTTGGTACTCCCCTTTGTCGACGAAGATGGTATTCAGGCATCTGCGGCAGTCCAAATGAGCGCTCTACGCGGGCGTATACGTGTGCGTCAACAGAAGGCGTACTTGCGACAGTGGATGATCGTGGAGAAACGGGCCATCTGCATCTCGTTGAAAATCTCGTATTGCTTTTCGTTGAGACCAAGCTGCTGGACCGCGGCGTCATCAAGCTCTGGAGACGAAAACCCCGTTAGTAAACACCCGCGCGAGGAGTAAGCAGACTTAACCGCCATGCTCGGAGCGATTCTTGTCCGCCAAGCAATTAGGACACATGATGGGGAAACGATGCTCTTCGATCTTTGAGACGGCATAACTTCTCAGGCAAGGCCGGCAGTATGAATGCTTGCAGGGCATTACCCTGGCGCGGTGATCGTCTTGATAACGCTCAAAACAAACACCACAGTCGAAGAAAGCGGGCTGGGTTTCCCTGAGACGCTTCATCTGTTGCTTGAGCTGCCGGTTCTCCGCATCGAAGGCCCGTTGCAGTTCCATCGCGAAGGCATCGGATGCGTGGTAATTGGATGCGTGAGACATTGGTTGGACCTGCGCTGCACGTCGATTTGACGGTGCATTGCTCGCCGACACCTCCGTCCGTGTTGAGGGAGTACCTAGCGGGGTTTGGGCCACTTGTGATCGCGTAGATGTGAAGCTATGTGTGGAACTGCCTGCGTTATGGTGCTTCGAGCTCCGCAGCCGCTCATGCTTAGCCTTCAGCCGCACCAGCTCATCGTCCAGCTCGAGCACCTTGTCGTCCAACTTGGAGATCTCATCGTTGAGCTGGCGTTTGTCGGACTCCAAACTCTCATTGTCTGTCTCGAGTGATCGTACGCGTGCCCGCAACTTGAGGACCTCCAGACTTGCGTCGAGCGCGATCTCTGCCCACTGGGAGGATGTCGGTCCGTTTGCACGTGCGACAAAGATATCTCCCGAGCAGTGGGCGAGGAGCTGCGCTTGCCACTGGACTGTGCTGTCGGATAGAAGACGCTCGTCGTAACGAAGGAGTTCAGAGAGGTATTCGGCTGTGGAACGGATGGAATTCTTGAAGATGAACGCCGCGCCTTGTGGGTGTTTCTCGGGACGAGGATGGGAGTCGAAGATGACGAAGAGCTCGGAAGGCACGTCGGCAAGGCAGAAGCATGCTATGATCTCCGGCGGACGGGTGATGATGACGCAAGTTGAGGCCGAATGCGATTTGGTGTACCCCGCTATGTTCCTGGGAAGTGGTATAGGGTAAGCCACGACATAATAGGACGGAGCGGATTCAGCGTACGAGACTAGTCTCTCGAAGTATGGCAGGCCGGCTTGCCCATAGTCGGAGCTCACCATCTGCAGACATTTTTGGAAGATGGGGACCTTGTAGATTTCGTCGACAGCCAAATGCGAAGGGCTTGACCATGAGAGACAAGGTTGGAGAATGCCCTGATGATGCCCCGGCCACAGAGCGACGTATTAGAACTTTGGCATATAAAAGGAAAAGGATCGCATGGGCTCACCTCAAGAAATTTGCGTTTCATTAGCTCCTGCACGAGGTGGGCGGGGTCAAGCCCAGCAGATTGAAGTCCCAACACGATCCTCGCGCAATTCAGGGCAGCGAGACCACAAGCAGACACGCCGCCACCCGTCTGGCTATATTGGCTTCGACCAGGGTGTGTGACAATATATTCCGTGACCTGACCGAACAACACACTTTGTGTATCGACGGAGCAGTCGCCAGTGTCCTGAGGCATTTGTTACGAGCGAGCGGGTGGAGGTGCGATGTGGAAGGGAGGACGACACGGGCGAGATGCTGCGGTAGGCGGTAAGGACAAATGCTCGCGATCGACTATGGACACGACCGACGACGGAGGCAATAGCCGCACAAGCAATGCTTCTCGCGGCGTTGTGCAGGAGAGGTGGCTTCAAGTGGGGATATCGTCGCCGCTGCATGAGTCAAGAAGAGGGGAGCACCGCAGAGAACGACTCCGAGGGACCGAGACACGCCCAACGAATTAAAGAAGCCACGAGACGCCCTGATAGATCGCGACGGGGTCGTGACCGCGTGGCCGTGCAGCATCTTGCCCTATCTTGCCCTCGTTTGGCCCTCGGGGTCGTCGGCCACGGCGACCGTTAGTCCGATAGTTCTCTTCTCCGATCGATACTCAACTTCCAAGGCATTCCAGCAACATGACCGCCACGCTCGCCGTCCGCGCGAGATTCAGATCTATGTGCTGCGGTAGACTGCCATCAGGCTAGTATATCCGCCCCCATGTCCTCAGCCCTCAGTTCTGACACCCACACACCTCCAACACACTCCAGTTGACCACAATGTCCACTTCTCTCCAATTTCAACCCCCCGACACATTCCAAAGTGATATGGCAGGTAATGAGCACCCGTGCACCGTTTTCTTCAAAATTGTTGATGATCCGCAGGTACCAAGCATACCAAACTTTCCGTCGCCATGTCGGATACTCAAGCTGAAAGCAATACTTCTCACACACGCGGCCAGGAGAGTAACGTCTTGACCAGGGTGGGTTTTTCATGCTGTGTGTGTATTTTTCACCGCTAATGGTACGTTTAGGATGTTCGAATGTCCCATTCGGGCGACACCACCCAGGACAATCGATCCGAGTCCGAGGTCGAGTCTAAGAACGGAGACGGAAAACACAATGACGGAGCAAGCACCCAAACATCTCTATCTCCGACAACCAATCTCGACATCGCAGCTTCCGTCCCCGATTTTTATCGAGTACTGGATTTGATATACGACCGGGGCAGCGGCGGTTTGGGTGAGACTTCCCGTTGCGTTCATGCCGCAATTGTGCATGTGACTTGTTGTATCAACAGTCGACAAAATCATCATCGAGCAAGAGTCACTTGGCCGCCTCATCAATGTTTTACGGCCCAACGCCTACACTTCGATCACGAAGGTCGACTTTTCGGCCCTCGATCACGTCCAGGTGAGGGCGATCGGACTGTACGGCAGCAAGTCCGCAATCGTCGATTTTCTCCGTCAGAATGCTATTGTAGATAAAGAGACGTGAGTTGGCAACTTTTCGAGTGGCTCTTATACCCGCTCATCGGTCACAGCGCGCTGGCAATGCTTCAGCCGATTGACACGTCAATTAATCCCACTCAGCCGACGTTACGTTCAGGCATGTACGTGCACATGCGCGGAGGCGAGGACATCATGCATGTAATCTATTGGCCGGAGGACACCACTTGGGACGACAACTGTGTATCCTCTGTGAGCAAGAACAGGATTACCTTCATGCGGTGAGGGATGTTCTATCACGCATCTAAAGAGCATGAGACGACTACGCTCTACCAGATACCTCACCAAGATCTGCGACCAAGTTGTCTGTCTGATGTCCGATGAGCACGCGAGGGCAATTGTCTGGCGAAGAAACAACGAAGACAGTGACCAAGAAAGTGATGATGACGACGACGGAGGCGCGGGCAGACTGTTTGCGTTCGAGGTGTCGAAGACAAATGAACAAGAAGAAGGGGTAACTGTCCAACCAGGATTTGAGGTGAGCGACTTGGAGATCGACGGAAACAATTCCATTAATTCTTCTCAGGTTCACAGCCCCCTTATTTCTCCTGGCAACGCGCCCCACGGTGTTTCGGCACCTCCTGACAACTTGCGTCCACGCCTCGTGAGGGGGGAGTTGGAGCAGGGGATCATCACAGCTCAGTACGTAGCCGAACAGCGACAGGTGAGACATGAGACGGAGACCATCAATGACTTTCGCTTGAAGGACATTATGTATGTCGTGATACTAGCATCTTCCTAGTAGCGTATGAACTCACCACCTCGGTAGGAGAAGGCAGGCCATTTGCTTCAGCGATTCTCTTTCCATCGACACCTTGGAGATCCTGTTCGACATGAAATGTCCATTCGGGCCCTCTGTAGAGGGCGCCATCACCCAATATCGGGTTTCGGTCTCCGATGTCAAAAAAGTTGCAGCGGACAAGTTGAAGAAGGGTCTCGACGATATGCACGATCGGGTCGACAAGGACAGCGGTCAGCTTCTGGCCAGCATCACGGAGTTGTTGATGTCGCAAGTCATGACTAAGTTCCCGTGCGTGCCACTCCTCCTGACTTTCGTTGGTTGCCTGACAAGCTCGCAAAGTTTGCTCGCAGGAAGTGGGATACAGTTGGCTGGCATTGCCAAAGAACCCAAGGATGTGCCTTTGCCCCCAGATGATGGTAAGAAATAAGCGCCTTCTCCGTTGCCACACACTCGACTAAACCACGCTCAGACCACTTGCAGAACCTGTGTCTCATGTTCGAGGGAGTTGAATTGCTGATCCACGAGGCGTCCAAGGTCCGCAGACTCAATGCCGTGACAGCAGACAGGTATAATATATTGAAGGAACGTATCCTCGGCCTGGACTATCTCTTCAGCATGGAGACAAACCTGACCAACCATGAGCGTAGAGAACTCGTCTCGACTACGCTCCGGGATGGATTTGACAGGCCATTGAAGTCGGGCGTACGCCGGTTGATTAATGCATCCAAGAGGGCTTTCGCTTTCGTAATTGGCACAGAATCCTCCGCTTCGCGTGCCGTAGACGTACCAGAGAACGTAGTCAATGTTGATGATGATGACTTCCTGCTTCGTCTCCCGGATATTGTTGGTCGTTCTCCTCTTCTCCTGGAGTCGGGGATGGAGATCACCGAACTTGCAATGAAGTACTTCTCAACTACTGTCGAGAGGGAAGCGAAGGACCTCGCCAGGAACATACAGAAAATTCAGCGCAAAACTTTTAGGGAGCAAATCACGCGAGAGTGTCAGATCGCCGAGAAGAAGCAATTGGAGGACTTACGAGTGGGAATACTCTGTGTATTGAGGTCCAACTGGGAAAATGATAAAGGAAGGTGTGTACGCAAATATCACCGCTACATGTCTCTATTTTTACTCGTCGAGTAAAACAACAGAACGACCACGACAATCGAGTTTCTCGAAGAGGCTAAACAGCACAGTTCATCCTTCAGATGCATTCTCTGTATGATCTTGCTCAGCCTCTGTTTTAGATGTATACTCCTGAACTCAGATCAGAACTCTCCCGAGTACCTTAATGCCTCTTGATGCTCCTTAATGCTCCTTGATGGGCCTTGTTGGCTCTTATTTCATGCAATAAGACAGTTAAGGTCGAAGTCCTAAGATGACTGGGATCTCCTCTAAGCACACAGTTCTAAGGAGATTAAGAAGATCAAGGCCAACTGTACAATGCGGGCAACAACAAGCAGCAGGGATTCAACATTTCCGAGGCTCTACTACCTGGGGGTACAGAGCAGTACATATTGCTTTACATGAAATCTGAACGAGTAGGGGAACTACCAGGCATAACCTCTGTTCGTCGACGACATTTTGAGGCCCGTCCTTTGCCACCACCCTGTCCACGCGGCGCATATTGCTTCGCTAGGTCCATTACCTCATCCCACCGATCACGGGTATCCAAAAGTGGGCGTACTGCGAGCCGGAGATAGTCCTCCGTCGCCACTCCTCCAAGAGCCTGATCAAAGTTTGACTGCAGAGGAGTAGGCTGACCCGACTCGTAGCACTCGAATGCGACATCGAGCTACAGGAAGAAGATACATCCATGACATTTTGGACTGATTTGAGGAGGACTAAACTCACCGCTGCAAGAGCGAGGCTGAGTGCACCAACTGGCGGCGAGCTGTCGGCAAGAAGGGAGCCCTGAATGGCCTTGAAGTGGGGCCCGAACGTCTGGAGAACATATTCAGAGCACAATGCGCCGTGAGGCTTCGGATCCTGACATTCAGATGTCAGGAGGTACGGATGAGCATGCAAGACAGAAACCCGCACCGTGTCAGTGGGGGGTGCCTCCCACAGCGCGAACCCCGTCTTGACATCCATGGCGTCATTGGCCCAATCTGCGACATCGTGTTTCGAAGCATCCGGGTGTTTTACCTTGAATTGCTTGTACCCTGCAGCTACTGCGTTGATTGCACGGTCCAAAAACCCACGGCGCCAGTTTGCCACACGCTGACGTGCCTATCAAGAAGTTTGGGAACCCGTGTGGCACATACGATGAAACGTGAGTACTCACAACACGAACGATGATGTCGTTGCTGGTGAGTTCGTACTGCTTGCGCGGGAAGAGCTGCTTGATGAACTGCTGCAGGATATCGACAATCCCGAGGTCGCTGAGAGTACCGTTGGACGACGAGGTGGACGCAGCGATCACCTTGCCTTTCGTGGGCTTCTTGACGTCGACGGTCCATGGATCACTCTGTGCGCCGTAGTGGTCAAGCAGGGAGGGGACGATGATGTTCTCGAAGTCGTCCGAGATCCAAGGCGGGACATTTTTGGCGGACAGCGATCGCTTCGGGTCCATATCCGCCTGGGTGGTGCGCTTGGCCTTGGGCTTTTGCGGGGGCTCGGGCTCCGTGTGGACGACCTGAAGTGCCTGCAGTGGGAAAGACATCAGGGGTAGAATGGTCATGAACAAGGCATCACGGCGCACCTGGGTTTGACGTCCACGCGGCCGCGCGACAATGGTCTCCCGGCTAATCATGACATCAGCGTCGTTGAGTCCACGAGTTTCTTCATCGTCGTCGACGGGCGTATAGGCACGCTCCCGGTTTGGAGTTCCGATGCGCGAGGAAGGGGTTGAGCTGGGTATGCGAAGACGGAGTTGGGGGAGAGGGGCCGCGGGAGTGTCGTGAGCGCGCGGCGCAGCGTGCGACTTCGTCAGATGGTCGGGTGTCGCAGGCGAGGTATCCTGCCCGGCACGCTGCAGAAGAAGGGCACGATACATTGGGCGAAAAGTGTCGTTTGCCTCAGGGTTAGCCCTGCATGGAGAGTAGAACGGGAGGATGTGGTCAGAACGAGTCGGGCAAAGGGAGGATGGGGCCTGCACTCACACAACAGCGCTGGCGGCCTGGGAACGTCGGGCTTTTGCCGCACTGTCTCCGCCGGTGTTCTTCGGCAGAGCCTCGTGAACGTTGTCGATGCGCCCACGCACCTCCTTCTGCTTTTCACGTTTCTTCTCGGCGGCGGTTTTTCGTTTCTGGCGGTCGATTGGGGGCGGGTTTGGATGGGAAGAAGCATGCGGGCGTAAATTAGAAATGGTACGCACCTTTCCCTTAACCGCTAACTTGGAACCCGTGTCATCCTCCCCACTCTCGACCTCGCTCGTGCTGTCCAACTCGCTCGACGACGACGCGGGCTGCTCCTCATACTCGGAGCCACTTTCGGCTACATGTTTGGACTTGTGGTGGTCGGGTCTTGGTTGCGCCGGGGCCGTACCTGCCTTAGACGACCCGGCAAGATAACCGCGCGCTATACCGGTGAGTCCGTGGTGTTCGTCGTCGTCGTCGTCGTCTTGCTCACGACGCCGTTCCAGGGCAGCGAGGCGTTCGATTCCCTCCTCTTCACGTCGCGTCTTAGCGATTGCATTGGACTTTTTGAGCTCGTCTTGAGCTTTCTTCGCGGCGCGTTTCGCCTCGACCGCCTCCTTTTCTTTACGTGCTTCCTGCCAGTTAAGACCCACGTCTTGTCCTGGTCGTCGATGCTGGTTTGCAGAGCGCGTTCCGTAGGCGTGGGCTCGCTGCTGAGATGCCTCGACGGGAGATGCCTCGACGGGAGGTGACTCGCGGACAGGATTGACAGCGCTACTGTCGCCGGAGGCCACGTCGGATGGATCGGTGTCGGTCCTCAGACGCTTCGCTGAAGCGCGTCGCACAGCTCTAGGTCGAGGCTTTGAAGGTGCGCTTGGTATTTCTGCCGAGTTTTCATTGTCTTCCTCGTCTGAAAAAATTTGCAGCACCAGTAAACGTTAGTTCTGGCACCCCGAGCAGAAGTTGGAGGCTGCGAAGCCGCATTACGCGAAATGAAAATGTTTTACCTTCGTGTTGATTGGTGCCATCGGCATCCTGTTGTGTCGATCCTTTGCGTGACCGTTTCTTGCTTCGGGTCGACATGGTGGGGAGGAGAGGGGTCGCCGTGGTCAAGGATTTGCCGCCCGGCGCGTTGTCGCTGTGACGCTCAAGTCTCACAGCCTCTTACTGTCCTACACCTTGCTCGTCGCTCCCTCTCGCCCTTGGAGCTTACTGTCTACCCTTTCCGTCCACCTACACTCTCCCAACAACTACCCTACCATGGTCCGCCAGTGCAATCACTGTGAACGTACTTTTACCTCCGAGCGCGGCTTCAACAGCCACAACTATGCCTATCACCAATATTTCAAGCCTCAACCTCCCCCATCTCGATTCGTGTACCATCCGTACCTCACAGGTTTCTTCATTATCTCCTTCTGGGCCTTTTTTTCGGAGCTTACTCTTTTTATTAGGTCGTATATGCGACGAGAACGGCCAGTTTCTAGGTCCCGGCGCACATGCACCACCGGAGGCTGATCCAGTTGACTGGTGGCCGTTTGACAACCGGCCGCACTTCGAATTCGCTCACTGGTATCTCCTGTACTAAGCCTAGTAGCTTGGAGGATCCTCCATTGGCATCCCGCATAGTCACAGCCTCAGCTGGATTTATGACAAGCCCTTCGAACATGTTATAGACTCTCCGGCTGATAATGTTCAACTCCGACCCCGTATCCACAATGAAGTCAATGGGTGTATTCTTGTACTTCATCTCTATGTGGATTAGAGAGTCGTGTTTATTCTTTGTGACCAGGTTTGAGGTAATCGGCTGCCCAAGGTCTACCTTCTTGACCTTTATTGCATCTTGCAGGCAGGCTGACACCTCCTTGGATGATCCAACTATATCCCGGATAGGAAGTGTGACTGGTGTGTCTAGAATTTTGTCTAGCACAACACCTGGGTCAACATCCTTGCTAATCTGGGATGTCTTACTAGCTGGACGTGGCTTCTCCACTGCATGAGCTCCTGGAGCTGATGCCTTGGCATTCTTGGGCACAGAGGTGCTATCGAACATCTCTGTATCTCTATCTGGGTTGAATGCTCTTGGATGGGTTTCCACCGGACTTGGGTTCACCGTTGGAAATGAGGGTGGAGTATAGGCGTGTTTGTAACTTGTAACAGCCTCCTTTCTCCTCCCCTTGTCCTGAGACACTATGCCAGCTCGTGATGCTTGGGGTCCTCCTGATGCCTGCTTCCGGTATGATCTAGTCTCACGCTGGCTGCGTTCAACTGGATATACCATGACATCTGCATACCGCTCATCCTCCTCTTGATCATTATCAAGAGATTGATGACAGGTTATAAGATGGACTTCCGGGTGAACACGCTTAATAGCCTGCATTAAGGTTTCACCTGGGTCGTGACGAATAAGTGCACCATCTGGGTGGGTGTATCGTCCACGATAGTCCTTCAGCACAATGCGCTGATTGAGGAGGTCCTGCATCCGAAAGCAATCTCTTAGGACATGTCCAGGCTCACCACATCCATAGCATCCACTAGGCCTACCCATAGGTGGCTCTCGATGTGGGAGAAACCTATTTGGGTTGGGCTGCTGCATATGCGGTGGCATTTCTCTCTTTGCCTCTCGCATTGGTGCTTGTGATAACTGGTTTATCACAGGCCTATAGAGACATTCTGCAGCCAGAGGATTCAATTTGCAAGCTTTCATATACATGATCCCATACTTGGGATCATCCAGAGATAGAGTTTGCATGCGCTCTATCAGCTTGTCAAATTCATCTTCTGTACTGTCTTGCAGCCTGTCTTGCTGCCTTCCAGGCACTTCACGTTTCAGGTTTGGCTGTTGCACAGCCCTTCTCGACTGATGTTGAGTGGCAGGGGCTCTCTGCTCCTCCTCATCATCACTGTCATCGGCTGACATAAATCGAGTTACTCACTTCTGCTTTCTTTTCTGCAAGAAAGCTGGAGACTGCCTATCATCTTCTTTATCCAAATCCTGCCAGTAATTGGCATCTGAGCTTAAACGCTCAGTATCAAACCGCTGTATGCCCAGAATAGCCTCTGCAGCTCTAGAGATATTCTCTGGCAAAAACGGCTCTGACATATCATGGTTTGGATCTTCAAGAAGAATCCAGTTCTCCAGGCGAGCTCGGAAACGTGGGGGTAGGCCAATCCACATATAATAGGTGTAGTCATCATTGCTGAGCTTGTTTTGGCCTCGTAGCCAGCCAGCTATGCGGATAAAGTTCCGCTGATACTTTCGCCAATCTTCTAGTTCGTGGATATGTTGCCTCTGGGTCTGCATAACCAATGTCTCTAGGTCCTTGACTCGGAACCTTTTAGACTGAAGGTCTGCATTCCAGAATCGCCGGATATCAGATTTGAGCTTTTCCCAGTCTCCATCCTGGTATGCCTTGAACCCTTCTATTGTTTCTCAGACTGTGCGTCCACAATAGTCAGTCACCATGTCACACCACTCCTGATCTGTCAGGCGGTGGGACACAGCCAGGTGCTCAAACCGGCGCAAGAATAACTCAACATCTGCAGAGTCGCCTCTGAATGTTGGTGGAGCAAGCTTTCCTCCCTCAATTGGCATGTCCATGATTGACCTCATGGATCCAAAAGATGAGAGATCGCTCGATGCTAGTGGACTATGCGTCCCGTCTCTATGCACTTCACACATCTTCTATGTGCTTTGGATAGTGCAAGCCTTCATAGGTTTCTTTGTGTCTTGACTTTGATTCGGTTATTGACTTGATTTCGACCACTTGATTTTTTCTCCCCTCGCGGTGGGCTCCAGATGTCGAGCGGGTAGGAGGTTCGTTGGAGTCTTTGGTATGTGTTTTGGTGGTTGGGTTGGTTGGTTTAAAGGTGGGCTCCAGTTGGTGTTTTGTTGTTATACCAAAGCAACACACTCCAATGCCACAAGGTGTATGGGTTTTCCAGTTTTCCCGAAATTGACCTCGTCGAGTTCGGTTGATGAGGAGGGAAAAGACAAGAAACCTTGGGTTGCTTGCAGTGGTTTATTGAAGCTTGGCTAGTCAGTGGTGAAGTGCTGCCTGCTTGCTGGTAGGGGCACTGCTTGAACGGACAGAGTTTCCCCTTATATGTAGTGGGTACTGCGTCTGTTCCTCGTCCGGTACGTGTGCGTCTGTTGGAGACGCTTATTCGAGTATCTCTTGGTAGATACTCTACTGCTTCTTTGGTAAGAAACCAGCCGGGTGCTGTTTCAAACCACTTGGAGAACAGTTGCTTGAATGGCTCAAGCTACGCCTGCTCTGTCTTGATCTTGGTCCGGTTGACCAGGTCCTGGTAGAGAACAGTTGCTTGATGGCTCAAGCTACGCCTGTCCTATCTAGATCTAGTCCGGTTGACTAGATCCGTGTGTAGTGTGGTCCTTTGACCAGTGACTACTCAAGTGTGTGCACTTGCTAAGGCAGCTGTATGCCCCAGTGCTGAACACTTGCTTCAACAAGCCTCCTTTGCTTGTTGGCAGTTGACCGGTCCCTTATTGATCCGGCTGATCAATAGGTGGATGTCAAGCTGAGTGGGGTATAAAGAAGCTAGGTGCCAACTGCTTAGTGAGTTGACTGCTGCTAGACTGCTGGACAGATTGGTTGGTTGATTGATTTATTGGTTCTCTGGGGGCCATTTTCAGTCCAGTATTTATACTGTCCTGAAGACCTTCCAGAATATTCTTTGTACATGACAAATTACTGCTGGTGAGGTTACAAATCACTGTTCCACATCATTCCAGCTAGTTCCATGCCTTTCCAGGCCTTTCTAAGAACTTTCCAGAATATTCTAGTTGCTTCTATATCCTTCTAGGTTTCTCCAGGTTGTTCTTCTTCCAGAATCTTCCGGCACTTTCCGGAATATTCTACCATCTTCTGGATGGTTCTCTGGTCTTGTGGAATGTTCTGGACTGTTCCAGGACTTTCCGGTGGCTTCTAGGAATGGGTGGAATGCTCCAGAATGTTGTAGAACTCTCTAGAATGTTCCGGAAGCTTCCAGCACCTTCCAGCTAGTTCTCAAGCCTTCTAGAATGTTCTGGTCTGTTCCAGGACATTCTGGTAGGTTCTAGAGGTGTAGAATGCCCTAGAATATTCTAGAATGTTGTGGAATCTTCTAGAATGTTCCGGAAACTTCCACCTCCCTCTAGGATGCCTAATAGCTTCTAGAAGACCCTACATGTTTCGGGCTTCTTCTAGTACTATGTTTTTAAGCATCTATAACCCTTTGGATGCTCCAGGTTTTGTCCGGTGGGCTATTCAGAGTCTCCCCTACATATAGGCAAGACACAGTTGATGGAGGATGCAGCTGTGAGTTGGGTGGGTAGTTGCAGATGAAGTGATAATGAACCAGCTATTGCCGTCTTTGTGGTTGTGTTTTAGACAGCATGTCTGCATGGGAATAAGCCAAGACTGCAACTCTTTTGTTGAGTGGCTTGGGCACAGGACGTGTGGGTTTGGGGCTTCCAGTGTGGATGTTATCGCATTTTTGCTTTGGTAGAAGCCCTGTCCATGTGCCAATCCCTTTTGGTGCATGACATCGCGGATTTTTGTTCTAAACGTGGACACAACACTTGTCGAGCCGCACTTCTCTACCCTCATCTCTGAATTCAAGCACGTCACGCACAAGCCTGTTAGCGACGAGCTCAAGAGTCTTCACGTCCATGCCCTCTTCCACACCACATTCCTTCGGAGATACCCCCTTGATTTGTCTACATTCTCTGCCGGTGAATGGCTTGTGGAACTCATATGCTTGATACCCATCCACATCACGATTACAAGAGACAACCGTTTTCTGCCGCTCAAGGACGGAGTTTGGTCTCCGGAAGTTGAATGTTCTTTGCTGGGTGCCGACGTAGCAAAGATCGTCGACAGTATCTCGTTCGGCTGGTACGAGTCCCTCTTTCAATCATATATGGTGACAAAGGTGTGTGTCGCATCTTGTCATTACCGCTCTAGGCTAACCACGTGGTAGCCTGTCAAAGTTGTTTCTTCAATGGGTGAGTGACCCACAGTGCGAAGAGCTAGTCTCTCTGATCAACTATGTCGTAGGCGAGCAATCTGTTGGCAAGAGTTTCGCTCTCAATCACCTTGTAGATACTTCTTTCGCCGGCTCTGCGATGAGGACAATGGAGGGTGTTTGGATGTCTGTCACACCGACTGACCAGGCCCTCATTGTCGCTCTCGATTTCGAAGGTTCATTATAATTTCATTTCCTATCCCATCTAATTCCCCATGCTAACGACAATAACCATTGACAGGGGTACACAGCATAGAACGTTCAGCACAAGAAGATTCTCTCCTTGTTCTGTTCAACACTGCAATCTCAAATTTGGTCAGTTACCCCCCTGGCTGGATCTATTTAGACCGCAGACAACTGAGTATTTCTCAGGTCCTTTTCCATAACAACTTCACCCTCTCTCGGGACATTACCGGCTTGTTCCAGTCATTCCAGTCCTCTGCTTCTGTTCTCGATCCTGAAGCAAACCCAATGCTCTTCCAGTCGACCCTCGTGATTATTATCAAGGTGCGAACGCCTCAGATTAAGACTGCTAGTTTAAACACAAATGAGCTGAGCCATTCCTGACTGATTTTATACTAGGATGTTGCACCGCATGACACAAATGACATCCAAAAAAGAGTAAGTCTGTCTGCGCTGCTCTGTATGTCACAAGATTTAATACAGTTCAAATCTAGGTTCCACCTCAAGTTCCAGCAGATAGTCCAAGCCGAGCAGGCAATGAACTTCATCTCACGGCTCCATCGAGACCACGTAGATATCGTCCCTTGGCCTCTACTAGGATCGAGGCAGTTCTATACTCTGTTCAAGGCTATCAAGAAGAGCTTAGACGAGCAAGCAGTTACCCATCACGGAGGAGCGATATTCTTGCAGACAATGAAGACACTCATGGCAAAACTCAAGGTAGAGGAAATATATTTCACTTCTGCGAACACCCAATCTGATCCATTGCACAGATCAATGACTGGGGAGCCATGTCGCGTACGTTGTCGGGAAATGTGTGATAGGTGTTGGGTTCTAATTCTTACCCTACAACAGAGACTCTGGCAGCTCATCGCGTGCATTTACTTCTGTCTCTCCTGCCCAAAGCCATGGCTTTTGGTGCCACTGAGATCATACCCGACTATGAACCACTAGTGGTATGTAGTGATGGTTTTCCATTTGCAGATGATCTAACCACCATTACGATATCAATTTACAGGACTTTGATATGGCGTCGGTCATCGACATCCGCGACACACGCTCACAGTTTTACTTGGGGGAGACGGGTCCCCAGGGACAACCTGCAGGCTGTGATGTTGCTCTCCAGATGCTTTGTCAATCCTGCCATACCTATGGTGATCGTTTCTCTCAAGCTGACACTGACTGGAAACGGGACCTACAGGCCTTCCTGGATGACTCGGATACAGTTGACATGTGGGTGGAGCATGTGCGAGCTTGGATCAGCGTCAACACATTGAAGTTTGGATCCGACCAGTCAGAAGTGCAGCAGCTGTTCCGTACATTCAATTCGGCTGTCATCGACCTGAAGGCGAGCATCTGGTTATGTGGGGCTCAGTGCAGCCTCTGCAATCTTGGCTGCGTCCTCAGTCGCCACCACGAGGGCTCTCATTCTTGTCAAACTGATCATCATTGCGTCCGGATGTGCCAGTTCGAGGGTGCAGAGCACGGCAATACTGAACCTTGTGGACTACCGTATGTCCTCTACATTTCTTTTATGTTGTCAGTCGTGTTGAATTCCAAGTGTCACAGCGCTGGGCATCCTGGAAGTCACTTGTAAGTGATTCTTATCATCTTGGGCATATGTTGGGGCCCAACTGATGATCCTCAGATGTGATGTTACTGCGCATTTATGCGGGCAACGTTGCAAGCTCATCGGAAAGAAAGGTTGCCAGGAGGCTTGTATCAAGGTATGACTATCAGTTTGAATGAGTACAACGGTGGTAGTGGCGGCGGCGGCTATTCAGTAAAACCTTCCCTTCCTAGATGGTTAATCATGAAGATGGCGATCACATGTGTTCTATGTCGACTCATGAATGCGGGATGGTCCGTGATGTTTCTCAACTCTATTATGTTCATGCTCATGGCTCTTTCAGCTGTGCAGTTTGGCAAGTGTACGCCTGTTCAACGGACATACATTCTCTTGTGATGGACAATGTCGGATTTCTAGGTCTGCAGTCTTCGACTTCCTTTTCTTCCCATTTGTATGTCATGGTTCTGAGGTCTTTTTTACAGCGACGTCCCACACTCTGAGCATCGCTGTGACAACACACAGTGCCCCATTGATTGCCAACTCTGCAGACGTCTTTGCTCTGATCATGATCACCTCCACGGTCTGCAATCTGACACTGTTCATTTGTGCGGGTAAGCGCAATGTAACAGTGAAAGAAAACCAGGTTGAATGGCCCCTTCTAGACAGGAACATGCATGTTCTGCCATGTGCCAAGCAGGCATTTGTCAAATCGATACTGCACCGCAATCAGTCGAGGCAACGTTCACTGGGAGGCATGAGAGTTTCCAATATACAAAGGCTTGTTCATCGCCATCTATCAATGATTTCGTTGCTTACGACCCTCATTATGCTTAGTATACGCAAGGTTAGCGTCCTGATTTATGTCTTAACAATCTCAGCGTAAGCAGTCTAAATGCTTTTATCAGTGTCGAAATGTCTCCCCTGCGTAGTTGCCATACCAGCTGGTCAGGTGTCACATCCAGGGAAGCATTCCCATGACACAGGGCCGAATCCTTTTCATTATTGCGAGAAGAGGTAAGCAGCACGTCTGAGTCCAATACCGCTTGGCACCGGGCACTTCCAGCTTCAAGATGGATTAATCACGACATTAGGTGCCCGGACTGTGGCTATTTTTGCACCCTGCCTCTCGGTCCGTTCATTTTCCACGTTCGCATGTATTGCCTGTCACTGAATAGTTCTTTTCAGGTCATTCGCAACAAGAACATGATACTAGCCATGGTTCCATGTCGAAGACCAAGTGGGCAGTCGATGGCGGGGAGCGCACCGTGCTTGAAGTTGGCGGGCGCAAATTTGGGATGAATGACGATGGTGCGCCTATGCTCTGTTCAATGTACTGCCACTCCATGGGACGCCACGCGCACATTGATTGGTGTCGCACAAATGATCCCAATTGTGGTGGACCCGAGCATGAACACATTGTCGCGCCTATGCAGCCCAACCCCAGGAAGCCCAAGGATTGGATCACACATGGTCTATACTGGAGACAAACAGGTTTTTCTTCCCTCGTATCTAACCTTGAGCAGTTCATTCACCTTGTCTGTCACTCAAGTTTTAAAGGTATGATACCAGAGTGATACTTTCATTCGTAATGCTCTAAACAGTCCAATCAGACCCGTATTCTCAAGAAGATCAAGCCAACTTCGCAAAATGGTGAGTGGGGGGAACTGTTCAATTTCCAATATCCTAATGAACGTCCTGCCAGTGTCACAGCGATAGAATGTGTAACGGTGAGATAGTTCTTAATCTGAGCTCAAGTGCACCATTCTCACCACCTCTAAGGGCCAGAACATGATCGCGCAACCCATCCTGGAGCCCAGCCATCCTATTGCACGCTTCCTATCCTTCACCGCCGCCAGCCTCTCGACCAGGTGCCTGCTAATGGCCTAGGATATGTGTCTAATGATGGCCATGCCTTCGAATGCAGAAATCCAGCAGTACTCCGTCAAGTGTTCCATGTGTATGTGCTCTTTTGTTCCTTCCATTGAAATGCACTGCTGAAGCTTTCTTCAACTAGCATCTTTGCCATTGACAGGTAATTTAGATGCGAACTTCATTTCCGAAGCATCAACTGAAACTTCGTAGGTCTGGTTCTATGGGTATTAATGATCGTCGCCCCCTCGACAACACGCCAACGACGCAGCTTATCCGGGGGAGCCACAACAATAGGCTTGGTGCAGTGTACTCTTCTTTGCATGGCTTCTGGGAGGCGAGGCATCGCGCTGTCATGGTCAACGGAGGAACCGCGAGGAGGAACGCGTACTCGGTCATCCTCTTTGACCATACAATCAGCACTGCAATCACGCATGACTTCACCAGTACCCCAACTCAATTGTTGGATACCGTCTTGCGTTACCAAGCAGACGGCGGAACGGACTTCACGTTGGCTATTGGGATGGCTCAAAGTTGTCTAGAGAGACATTGGAGTACTGAGCGGTAAGCATCTCATGTTTAATGCCGAGCTATATGCACTGCTTAGTCGGAATGCCATAGTACACCCATCATAATTTTCCTTTCCGATGGCGAATGTGTGATCGCCGATGAGACCATGCAAAGTCTTTGCAGGCGGTCAATTGCTCTCGGGTGAGTACTCCCCAGGTGGACTACACAGCTAATATTGGGCTGACTTGTCCAAAGGAAACCGGTCTCTTTCCATGCCGTTTCATTCAGTCCGAGCCCAAGTAACCTTCAAAGAATGGCCCAGATCGCTCGAGACGTCGAGAACGGAGTTCCCCCAGACCCGTTGAATCCGCATGCTCGAGTGCCGTCCTCTTACCATCACGCTCTAGACACGGTACAGGCTCGTCATGGTCAGATTTCATCAGGATTGATCGCCTGACTGGGATGTTATAGGTGCGGCTCGCGGAAACTTTCCTTGGAATTGCGGACTCCCTGGCAAAACCTAGGGGTGCCCTTTTCCGTGGATGAAGCATGGGAGTATGGCGGTCCAAATGCACATTTAATATTTTGAGCGCATAATCTCCACTTTCCAGCATAATAACGCCCCGCGCAAACTTATACTAGCCCCGCGCAAACTTATAGTCTCTGCGCAAACTTGTAGTAGTCCCCGTGCAAACTTGTAGTTCCCCGCACGCACTGAACTTCACTGTTGTGCCGCAAACATTCTCTATCCCTGCGCAATTTTCTCCCAGACCAATACTCGCAAATAGTCTGATTTTGTGCATTTATGGTGTGCCCATCAAAGGGGAGTCGCTGTATCCGTGCCGCCGTCGCAGACCAATGACTGTCATAGACCGACAAGATCCATTTTCTAGCTGATGTAGAACACATTGTATACAGGTAGTACAGGCAGACATCCATATCACATAGACCAAAGCAAGGCAGCTATGACGCATACGCAGAACGTGGACAACAGGGACGACAAGGAGAGCATGTATGCAAGCAAGATCAACGTAACAACATCCCAACCACTCCTATGTACACCAGTCCCGCCACGACGGCGAACAAAGACCCTGGGTTCTCATACACAACACCAGGCTGAGAGCTGTCTGCACCGTCAAGGTCAGAAACACAGGATATAGGCTAGAACCAAAGACCTCACCAACCACCGCGGAAATGACTGGAGATACTGTGAAGCATCTACGCCATGCTAGAACATCACTGTCAGCAATGCAGGTAGTAAGGCTAACTAGAAAAGACTCACCCCCCACCACCACCGGTACGGTTGAGGATGATGTCGAGCTTGCTATGGATCCCCGACTCTATTCCGTTGAGCCGAACAGGGAGCTCAGCACGGAGTTCCTGGTGGAGGGCAGCGGTCGAGTCGGAAAGTGTCTTCACACTAACCGCCATGGCTTCCATCGCCAACAAAGACAATAATGACAAGGACATGGATA
The DNA here is from genome assembly GCA_002760635.1 of Ganoderma sinense ZZ0214-1. Lineage (NCBI taxonomy): Eukaryota > Fungi > Basidiomycota > Agaricomycetes > Polyporales > Polyporaceae > Ganoderma > Ganoderma sinense. The sequence goes on from AYKW01000001.1 coordinate 2,046,124, forward strand.
ATGACATGGACAACGATGATGACAATGTGGACGATCCCGTTCATCTTGACACGATGAGCAAGGGGAGGCTCCGACCCACTGGTCACTGTCGAAACGGGAGAAATCGCCCTGTCCAGCACCTCAGATGGCTCGACGTCGGGAACAGCTGACATCTCTTTGATAGCCTTCGAATTCGACCTTGGAGTGGGGATACCCATATCCTCGTCATCAGCGATCTGAGGCTTGACTTCCTCGACAACGGTAGACTGGGGACGCATCCGCTTGGCAGCAGATTTCTGTTGCTCCTCAGCACGCATGAGGCCCAGGTGGTACTCCAAACTGGAGTTGTATATGACAGGTCTTGGCCGACGATGCCTGTGCCAGTACTTGCATACACATATAGCTTCAGCATTGCGATGGAGCATTACAGGGACGCAGGTACTCACCACAAGTACCACACTGCGACTTGTCGCCCAACGGTCCTTTGCGGCGCCCAACAGCGATGCTCTCAGGGCACCCACAATTTGAGCAGTGTCACACGCCGTCGATCATGTTTGCATGCTGCACGTCGGCATACTCCTTTTCCTTCACTTCGCGCTCGAGCTCGAGCTCCTTGATGCGCTTGGCGGTGAGCACGACCTTCGACCCTTGTCTGTCGATACCACTACTGCTCGGCGCAGGGAGGTTGTTTTTGAGTGGTGGCGGCAGGTTCGACACATCGGCGGCAGTCGAGGGCGTTGGCGCCTTGACATTTGCACGTGGGCAGAGTACAGACGAAGGATATGACGGAGGCTTGAAAAGACCCTTCACCTTCTTCTCCTTCGAGAAAGTGGGAACGGGAGCGGGGGTTGGCACAATGGGAGCGATTGGCGTCTGAGGAAGAATAAGACGAGTTGGATCCCGGTCATCTCTGGTCTCCGATGCAACCATATTCACGATGGTGAGCGAGGCAGCGGCGGCAGCAGCACGATGAGATGTCGGGGCCGCAGCCGTGGCTGCAAGCGCGAGGGCTGCAGGGGAGATCTCGGGGAAGCCGATGGCTGGGGTGCGATAGGTCTTGGGAGGCTCGCGATCTGGGAGGGCGACGCCACAGCGTCTATGAGTGGTCTTCCTCTTACGACGTGCAAGCTCCTTCTCGCGATCCTTCTCGTTCTTCTCTAGCTCGCTCTCGCTGAGGTAGTTGAGCTGTGGCGTGAACATGCTGACCTGCTCCATAGAGCGCGCACCGGACGTGAGCGATGGCAAAAGCGACATGCGCAGATCGTCGTCCTGCACCGCGGAACCGTCGGAGGGGTGGCCCACGAGGAAGAGCGATTTCTGATAGATCTGGACCTGCTCGCGAATAGAGTGCGCGATCGACGTCCTTCACAGGAGGGTTTCAGCGTCCGGGCAACCAACATCGCGAGGGGGAAGGGAGCAGGTTGCTTACCTGAACTCGCCGCCAAGTCCAAGATCGGTGCAGTAGATCTCAGCGAACTGTTCTGGGGTTGGATCTATGTTCTCGAGATCCCATTTAAATTGATCTTCAAGCTTGTACGAGCCGACAATGATGTCTAGCTGTGTGGGGGTGTCAGTGCGGGGCCAGAGGGATGCTGATCAGTGGTTTGTTCCTCCGCGACAAACGGACAACGTACCTTGACCAAGATCCGCATCTCCTCGTGCATCAAGTTCTCGTCCTCCTCGAAGTCGTCAACGGTCATTGGCACGTCTCCAGCGGTACCATTCAGCTGCTCGACAGTCTCGTCCTTGACGACCTTTCTCCGCTTGTGATTCCGGGGATCTGGTTGGTTTGGAAGCCTGTACAGCACCTCTGAGTGCACCCGCTTCCTCCAAGCCTCCCACCACATCGCGTCCTCATCGGAGAATTTGCCATTCGTGATATCCTCGGAGCCGTCGATCATGACACCATCCTTACCGAAAGTCGCCGAGTGCGCCTTGTAGTCGCTGAGCTGCTCCTGGATGGCCTTGGTGATGACCGCGTAGTAACTAGGGGCGAACGAGTAGTCATCGACCACGGACTGCACGAATATCTCGGGGGTGATAATGGGGTCTATAATGTGTCAGCATATGGCGCGCGCACATTCCCCCAAAGACACTCACTATTCAGGTTCCATACAAAGGTATCCCTCATCTTGTGGTGCTCGACGTCGAACTCTAACCGGATCGGCACAAGCTGCTCCGGCCGTGACGCATCCTCGTCCGATATCCTCCTCGGGCTGCAAACAAACTCATGTGAAGTCCTTCTCCCACCATGCCCATAGTGTGCTCACCGTACACTACTTTATCGCTCCATCATCTGCTCGTGCATCTTCACATCCCGCACCTTGTGCTCCTTGTCTGCCTTGTGCCACGTCGAGACCTCCACAACTTCATTGATGTGTCCTGGTAGAGAAATTGAGTCTTCATTTGTCAATCATGGTAGATAAGTGAAAACATATAAGCAAGATGAATAAAGCAAGAGAGAGGTAAGAGATACGACATACCCCTGGCATGGTGAGATGATGGCTTGAGAGTAACCGTAGAACTCAGCGCTAACATTGATGTCGATGCTGACAAATTATGGCTTTTTCCGGGTGTCTTCTTATCTGGGCGGTCATCCCATTCCACTGTACAAGATCCACCGCGTTATCGTGTCGTAAAAGTCATCCTATACTCAACATTAACACTGGTACATGCACAAGTACGAGTAGAGTAAGAGACAACTATAGTTGTGTATAAAGAGGTTGCGACTAAAAATGTTATGATAAGGTATCAATAGTGGGTAAGTGGCAAGACGACGACCTGGGCTAGTATAGTATGGTAAGTAAGAAGAACAGAGGATGCATAAGGTATACCAGGTTATAGAGTAAATGTATTTAGACTTCTGACTCCTCCCAAATATTCCGCTCAGGGCGCCCTGGAGTTCGAAGACCCTTTGCTGCTTGTTCCAGGTACTGGGTGCCCCAAGGTGGGTTCACGCTGTAGCGGAAGGAGCCCAAGCGACTTGCCATAGTACCATCTGCCATCACATGATCGTCCCCTGGTAGAGTTCCAGGAGCATCGGTAACAGCATTCCCTCTTCCAAGTTGAAGCACAAGCTGGTTACCGGGAGGCGGGGTCATTTCATGGTCAGAGGAAGGAAAATCTATAGCAGATGTTCCAGACGGCCCAGCATGAGAAGTAGAGGACTGATCTCCTAGTGCAGTAGACGTCTCCTGGAGGGAGAGATATCGGGCGGCCTGGAAATCCTCATCCTCGCTGAACTCTTCGATATCTATATTCCAAGACACAGGTAAGCATAAGCATAAGCACAATAAGTATCGCTTACCGCTCTCCACGTTCATAGTTTTGAGGCGCTTGTTCCGGTGAGTGTCGTCAAAGAGAGATTCAGAGTCCGAAATGGACTCTGGGTCAGACTCGATGACGCGGGCGTAAGTGCGCTTCTTGCCTGATAGAATACGTTGGCGTTGCACTGCAGGAGCCTTCCCCTTCCCCTTTCTAGAAACCTCCTCATCTGATGACAAAATGTTCTCCGTGGCACAGCGCTCTGCTCCAGAACCGGCCTCATCATCTGACTTGATGAATAAATCTGTGTTGTCCAGCTCTGATGCACTGGCTGTAAAGTCGAGGGTCCTCCAGGTCATATAGACACTCCGAGGAATAGCGTGTTGGGTAACTAGTCAACGCATAGCAGGTAAGACTTCGAATATATCTTCAAAGGTCACCACGCACCAAGACAAATGCGATACTTAGACTTTTGACGCACCTCAGAACCCTTGAACTCATCCAGACTCTCTCCGTTGAGGTTCCTGTCACGCACAAGACAGAGTGTAGAATGCTTGCGGCGGAGGAGCTCCCAGTGTGAACCGCTGTTGTTGCGATTGTTGCGAATACCATACTTCTCATCCATATACGCCACAGCCTGAGGAAAAAGAAGACGGAACCAGTCGTCTAGAGCAGGGCGTCCCCACTTGGGGTTGAACTGTAAGCTGGAACCGTCAGGGGTCCTCGTGACCAGGAGCTGACAGTCACGAAGGTCCTCTTCAAGCTTTGGAGAGGGATAACGGGTGTCACGGAGTTCTAGGCGCAACTCTGTCCCTTGTCCCTATAAATCTTATATTAGAATTTATATATCAAAGAGACAAATGGTTTACGCACAGTGGTAGCCAAGCCTCCGGGATGCAGCAGTATAGATCCAATCTCCTTCATCTTGTCAGGTTTTGAAGACGACCCCTTGCGCTTTGCTGAGCTAGCACGACTTGCACCTGACTGCAAATAAATCCAGATCAGTGTTATTAATCTAGCATGCTATGCTTAAACTAGAGACTCACCAAGTTACCGCTATTCTTTCGTACAGGACTTGAGGGCAAAAAGTGGTTGAGGGGTTTGGCAGGTCAGAAACCTGCCACCACCTCCGCTCTAGCATCCGCATGTGAGACCTTTCCCATCTGGGCAGCTTGTGCTTGTGAGCGATGCTGGGTGAGAATATCTTGGATGGTTGCCTCGTGGGAGGGTGAATGGGACCTGGTAAGACTGGGAGATGGATGATGACGAGCAGAGTGGCCACAGTCCCTGCAGTGGGATTTGTGCTTCCCACTGCGATCGGTACGCTTGCGGAAGATGGGACAAGTGCATCGCAGACCATCAGAGTCATCGGCATTGCAAGTGTCTGCATGGTGGGTACTTCCAGATGCTTTACGAGAAGCCATTGAGTAGAGTGGGGACTTGGAAGAACTGACATGGCAAAAATGAGAGGAGTAAGTAGTAGAATGAGAGAGAAAGCGAACAGACACACAGGGGGGATGGTTGGCTCCTCGAAACTCAAACCTGACTCGCTTATTCTTGCCGGCCTTGCCCTGTTACGTGGTCCAACCAAAGTCGCATTTACAAAACCCACAGTACTACTATGCTATGTTACAGTTCTTCTGCCTCTGTAATAAGGAGACGGCTCATAATCTCGTGGCCCTGAGCCCAACGAACTGCCCTTTGCCACCAAATCTCAAAGGGCAGTACTACTTTGACCTTTTTCTCCCTGCGACCCAACTTCATCGGCTTCTCGTCTCCGTAAGCCTGGTTTTGCCACTCTGATGGTCTTAACCCATATCCTTGCGGTACAAGCCCCTTCTGGACGACCTCCTCCAGGGTAGATCTGAAGACTTCAAGAGTCTTGTCAAGTTGAAAAGGGCACCGGTTTTTAGGGACAGGGACAGGTGGATGGCGAATGTGGTGATCTTGATCCTGAGCGATTCCTCGGTGTAGACTAGAATCTGAGGAAGGGGAGTCACTATTACTCATATCGTCATCGGAGTGTAGAGGTGTCGGAGTGGCCTTATCATCCTCCTCGTCATCGCTGTCATCGTCATAATGCCCAGCACCTGTCTGGCCAGGCTTGCATCGCCGCTCTCTCCCTTCTATCCCATAGTACTGGGATAGAATATCTGGATGAATATCGTTAAGGTCTTCTCCCACCTGGACGCCTTTTTCAAGTTGTGAAAGAAACCGCATGTCCTAGATATCAATGTGATGAGCGTTTTCATTGCAAAGAGGTTAGTAAATATCGCACCAGCGGACTTTGGTTCTTTCCAAGTCCAGAAATAGGATGATGGTTCCATTCATATCTAAACTGGTCGCAGTCCTGGTTGATGTCGTCTAGGAAGAGAAAATGAAGAAGCCAGAGATGTCCAGGGAGTGAAGGGTCTAGATAATGGCGAGCCTCAAGACGAGTAAAGAATGCCCGCCATCTGAATGCAAACTGGGTGCCGACTTCAACCCACATGCGCTCAATACGGGTATTCCTTGTTGAACTGAAAGCATAAGACTCAGTTACTATAGTAGTAGAAGTAATATGGAAATCGTACCTTCCCCACATAAAAGACGCTCTATTGGGCCCCCGAAACTTAATCATGAAGATAGCCACGTCAATGTTTTCTCCACCCCGGTCACCTCGTATTCGAGAAGGGACGCCATACTCTTCAATGGCAGGAATAAATGTGCGAAACACCGTTGATGACTTGTTATCAGTGTTCGCTCGCAGCATTACCATCTATGACATGTGTTAGTATGCAAGACTATGACTATTTTTAAAAAATCAAGTGGGACGTACCAGGCGATCAGAGCCGTCAGCTCCACCATGTATAACTAGGCCCCAGCGTATAAGCTTGTGGTGGCCATCGATATGCCAAAGGTAGTTGGAGTGGGGGACGGTGTATACACGACGGTCGATAGCAGCATGATTGCGGAGAATCTGACCAAGGCGATCAATGCGCTGGAGACAGTCGTGGATTCGCTGCCGCTGTATACGAATACCACCAGCTCTGAGGAAGCCTGTGATATAGCGTACACCAGAGTTGGGCTTGAGCTTTTTGTATGCTTTCAAAAGCTCATCGAGGGTGTCGTCAGAGATGGTAGAGTATTGACGATTGAGACCCATAGCATGCATCTGGTTGTAAAGTGTGTTGCGATGCACACCAAGAGCTTTAGCCAAAGAGGTGAGAGGGATATGACGACCAGCACCCAAGGCATCTTGAAGCCACTCTTGGTCAATGACTACCGCAGGGCGCCCAGGACATCCTGTCTGGGGACGATGTACCACGACTACCTTTTGAAGCTGCTCTTGACGTCTATAGACTTTGAACATTAATTCTTGTAATGGTTGAGAGTCACTGCACACATACACAGCATTGGCAGTCTCCGTGGCATAGTCAAGGTCAGAAACCAAGACGGCAAAGGCAGTAGCTGCCTGTACCGTCCAAGCGTGGGACTGGATATGGATGCAGAGCTCTTGAAGGATGGGAAGATGGCGGTTGAGAAGGCTCTCAGAATGTAGACGTAGACGTATAGGATCGCCATCCTCAAGTCGTAAAAGTTGGTCTGCAAGGCGGTAGCCCTCATACAGAATTTTGTATGCCTTACAGACATTGGGAGTCCGTTCACAGGACTCAGGAAGCGAGGGGAAAATGGCAGGACGAGTTTGGACGATAGAGGCCATAGAGAGAACAATATACAACCAAAAGAAAGACAAAAGACAAGAGATATACAAGAGGTGTTATGTACTTGTTGCAAGCACACGTCCTCCACGTTGCTTCTCTGTAGGCCCTCTGACATATCCAGCATCCTCCCATCGCCTTCACACCTTGCACCTTCCATCCTCCCATCGCCTTCACACCTTGCACCTTCCATCCTCCCATCGCCACCTCACCTTACACCCTCCATCCATCCATCTAACCATCTCTGTCATCCCATGCTTCCTTCTAAACCCCAACGCCATCCTATATATTATTTCCAAGATGGAAACATAATATTCCTGGTATGCGCAAGCGTCAGCAATACTCCTTGGAATAAAATTCACTAAACCTACTTCTCTAGCTCACCCAATGCGGAATCTTGTACCGTCTCTACAAAGGTCTTCTGTCACTTGACACTGGCTGTTTCAAGACTCTACTGTCTCTCACGCCAGAGCATGTAGAAGAGGGGCACGATGACTCAAGGCCAATTGAAATCCCCTCTACCACCCAGGTAGACTTCGACAGGTTCCTGAATTTTCTTATAAGGCAGTAAGCAAGAAACCTTATTCATAGAAGGCGGCAACTTCTTACCAGTCTGGAATAATATTAGCCAGCTTCCCGAGGATGACCTTGACACCATGATCTCCGTTCTTAACTTGGGCTACTTCCTTGAGCTTGAAGTCGCTCAAGTTCGTGCTGGAGCTGCGCTGGAGAACCACCCCCGTTTCAAACCTGCACTACAACTTAGCTTAGGCTTGAAGAACACAATTACCAGCTGGACTGAAAAAGCATTCCGGGCTCTGGTCTACCTGCCGCATAACGAGCTCACGCCCGGAGAGGTTGACTTGATGGGACTTTGGCCGTACCACGTCCTCATACGCACAAAGTCAGACATTATGACTCACCGCCAATGTGTGGCCTTTTCACCTCCTTCAGTGGTGCATCACATCCTCTTCTGCGATGGGACAGCTGCTTGTGAATATGCATGGCAGCGGGAGTGGTGGAATGGAGTCGCCAAGTGCCTCTTACATCCCGATAAGAGCATTTGTGATTCAGAAGTATTGGAGATGTTGGCCGGAGTAGAAATTCTTGATATGCATAAAAGGTGCAAGTCAAGTACTATAGAGTGGATTAGGGAGAAGGGGGTACTTACCAGGGAGGAGAGAATAATTTCCCGTGGTCTCCGTAACCTACTGCCGTAGATACTGATGTTCCTATAGCAGCCAACTTGTCCAATTGATCTGAAGGGAATTTTCCTATTGTAGATTTTAAAATGAGAGTAGCAGCAGTGGGAGAAAATCAAGAAAGCATCCTGCATAAGTACAACATCGGGGAAGAGGGAGAGGCTGCTAGAGGCGTCCGCGCCGTGGGCCATGACCCGCAGTCCACGTGACTATCAAATCACATGACTATCAAAGCACGTGGGAGGTGACATCTTGCCACATAGATGTCGTGGTAAGTTGACGATCCTTCACTATAAGACTGCCTGCACGACGTAGGCGCTAGAGGGCCGGGGCGGGACCCCAGCTTAACTACCCAAAAAGGAGTAGTGGGGGGGCGCTCACACTCCTAAAAAGGAAACTGGGCGGGATTCTGACCCCCTTGGGCTCATGAAAACATCCGTACAATAGGGATCCCTGCAGTATGGAGCTCGTGGATGTTGGGAGGGCAGCTGGGAGTTAAGAGTGGATTAATGTCGTAAGATAGCATGTGTAAAGAGGCATTGACATTGGGTGATGCGGTGAAGGCAGGAACAGAGGGGGAAGCTGAGCGATGAGACAAGGAAGCAGGAAGTGGGAGGAGGCAAAACCAAAACAAAGTTGCCGTGGCATAGCCATCATTCCATCTCATGTGGTGGTTGACTTGATCAGCATGCCTTCAAGGCTGCTTGGATCATGATAAACGTAACATAGAGTATTGCAATTAGGTCTCGAGGACAGGCACAGTTATGAATAGGAGTGAGGGTTTATAAGGTGCAGCTTCTATTTGATCTCCCTCTGTCGAGCAGCACGGGCTGTGGCAGCACGTTGAACGTGTACGACATGAGCGTCGGCTGGATCATGATCAGTGAGTTGTTCACGTCCTCCTCATTCAGCACATGCCTATCGGCCCATGCGCAAACATATGTCCATCAGCTCACAAGATGAGACTCAGGAAAGAAACAAGGGAGACATACTGTTAGAACGCCATCTCGTCGGGCGAGTTGTTGAACACCTGCAAGAACTGGCTTCTCCGGAGGTGGAACATGAATTGCGAGTAGATGCTGAAGTTGTCCGTCAGGTGGAAGCTCATCAGGTCCTCCTTCCTGTAGTCCGCAAACTCCTGGCACAGGCCGATCAGCATGTGGTCCAGCCAGCGCAGCACGTCTGGCGAGTCATCGACCTCCACCTTGAACACCATGATGCGCGGATGCGCGCCATGGGCACCACTGCTGCCTCCTGGTCGAATGACGCCACAATGCTCGGCAAGCCCACCTCTGCGAAGTTGCACGCGATTATCGTCACCCGCAGCTGGAACTTCCCGCCCAAGTGCTAGTAGTGCATCATGAACTGGATGAGCCCGTGCAATCCCAGCTGCAGCAGCTGACCCGTGGGGGTAACAGCCTTGGAGTAGAGAGGCAACAAGCACAGAGGAAGAGGGAGGAAAGGATGGACTTACAGCGTTCTGATGCTTTGAGTATACACTGTACAGGGAGCAGGAGGAGGACACCCACGAAAGGAGAGGAAATGAGTTGTCAGTTTTCTCGGAGAGTGCTGCGGCAAACATACCGTGAGGACACAGGATGCGCGAGGGTCTGGCGCCTCGCGCCGAGAGCAGACTCCCAACCGAAGTTGACGGAATAAGTACAATGTTTGATTTGGTGGGACAGCATTGCAGAGTGAGGTCCACGGATGGGCGGAGGGAGGAAGAGCTAGTGATAGACGGGGACTGTGGGCGAATAAGGTGGAAGCCGCTGGTCTCAATGTTGATGGTGTCGCCAGATACGTGTATGCCCATGGATCAAGGAGCGAGAAGGAAGAAAAACAAGTGGGTGAAATGAGAGAGAGGGCCCCGGCGACTCGCAGCCACCTCACAGCGCACCGAACAAGGACAAATCCATTAGACGCACACGCAACCGACCTCGGCGTCTAATGCACTTGTCCTTCCACGGTCCACCTCGCCGTCCGTGCTCGACCTCCTCCTTTTTCTCGTAAACCCGACTTCTCGATCTCCTGACGACACAAAACCCGGCCTCAGTCACCAACACGGACCAGCATGAGAAGAGGGGCAGGAGGCATGCACACAAGGAGCCGGGGGGCAGTAAGTTGGATGAGCGGGAGGGAAGTGAGGATGGAAGGACTCGGTAAGTCCTTTTCTTCCAGTATGTGTGCCGGTGCCTTGTGCAGCGAGCCCAATGGCTCGATCTTCTGTATCTCGGGCGGTACTGATGGAGGTGGTGCCTATCTCAGGCTGGGGTACATTACGCTCGCGTCACCTTTCAAACTCGAAGACCAATCGTCGCATTCTATCCTGCCGCTTCATCATTCCATCCCACTCTCGCCATCCCACTGTTCCAATGATCGGGTCGCGATCCTCCTCCCCTGAGTCCTCGCGCTGCCAAAATGCCAGCGCCTGACCGGACGGCAAGGTCATTTTGCCAAAGATCGAGCGCCTCCCACTCAGCGGACAACGACGGTCAGGCAGAGGACCTCGGCTCGGACCCCATCCTCACACGGGACCATGAAGATGTGGCGCTCAGCAACAACGACATCGCCCACAATGAGTATGAGGGGGAGCTCTCGGAGGACGAGGGCGAGGCTCAGGGTGGGTTCGCAGATGAGGTTCAGACATCGATTGCCAATGGAGATGTGTCGGAGGCTGAGGTCGACAATTCCGAGAGTGCAGACCTGGACCTGGATCCCAACACGCGCGACGTCCAGCAGTCGTCTAGACGGGTGCATCACCCGACCTCACCAACGACGAAATCGACCACGAGCCCGAGAACAGCGAGAACATCGGCGAGGTCGAAGTCGAAGACGACAACACTCCGGACGCTGGAGATGTGTCCAAGGAAGGCTCTGAGGTCCACGAAGGGGAGGAGGAAACCCCCGCAGACGATGTTGAGATCCCTGCTGGTGAGTTGCCTTCCTTTCCTTCTCCGCTCTCCTCTCTGTGCTCCCATTATCTCAACCTCAAACACACGAACATGACGACCTACCATTGTCCCAAACTCTGTTCCTTCCTTTCCTGCTGTCCCATTCTCAATACCTTCCCAAACTATCTGCTATCAGCCTTATCACATCAATGCAAGTGCGAGTCGCCACCACCACCACAACGAAAACATCTCTGCGGGGCTCGTGCACGATGGGCGCCGCACCGCGTACGTTGATGTGCATCGCGTGCCGATGCACGCATAGACCATCGTGCCGCGCGCACCATCTTCGCGCCCTTCCGACCGCCATGAACTGCGGGCCCTCTGCACATCCCCCTTCGCCGACCTCACGTGCTTCATTGTGCACCCACTGCCTCTCTGCTGTCAAGCTCTCACAACATTGCCGCCGACCACAGCATCGGGCTTGGGTCCCTCACGCCCCGCTGTCTAACACCCCCTCCCGCCATTCCAGCATGCTTTTATTGACCCGTTGCATTCATACCGAACGCACTGCCCTCGTTTAATCTGTGACCACACTGTTTCACGTCCCCCCTCGTCGGGCTTGTCTATATACAGTATATCGTTGTTTTGGTTTGTATTTAGACCGTGGTGTTGCACCCGGAATGTCAGCTCTGCTCACCCTCGTACCGTGCCCATGTGCTCCCGTCTAGCCTTCGTCGTCTCTTGCCAGTGAAGTCGATGCGAGTATGAGGCTGTACATCGAGCCAACCCCACACTTGATCAAGTATCGCCCTGTTCTTTCAGAGTTCAGGCTGGTGAACGTTAGATGCGGGACGGAGATCTGCATTGCTTGGGCGCGTTCACACTATACTTATACAGGTGCCCCGGTCTTCAGTACCAACAGTAATGTACAGAGTTATACGTATCGTACAGGACTTCGTATCGTACAGGAGTCAGGAACGTCCAGGGCTTGAAATGAAGACGGTCAGTGGAACGACGAGCGATGTCGGTGGTGGATGGAGCATTGCCGCAGGGAACAAACAAGGGTAAACCGGACGCTGCTGTTACTCTGTTTGGTAGTAAATACCTTAGGGCAGACAGGACAGTGGAGATCGTCTTCGGCGGACATATCAGCCATGTCGATAGCACACTGGGGAACGAGGAAGGGGTGGAGGTGAAAGGTACTGATATTGCTATAACGAAGCCAGATAACAAATAAACCTGCATGTGTCCTACCCAAAAGCGTGGTCACCATGAACAGCGACTACGCTTTTTCACAAAGACATGCACATGACCACCCCCGGCAGCGATGATGTGCGTGTGGAAGAGGACGCCGAGGAAAGACAAGTCGTTGAGGAGGGAAACCCACTACAGGAGAAGACGTAAGAGTAGAACCGGTTGGAGACCCGGGAGAAAACATGTATGGGAGGCTACTGGGGTGCAAAACGGGGACGTTCCCCAGAAGAAGAAAGGTGATGATGGCGCAAGCTTGTGCAACACAGATTACCTGAGGAAGCACACAGGGAGGAGTGGGATAGGGAGGAGTGGGATAGGGAGGACAGTTCCAGGGGACAATCTTGCTTGACACCAGCAAGGATGACGAAGAAACATGCGGGAGGGAAACAGAAGAGAGGAGAGCGCACGGGGAAGGCGAGTCTTGCATGAAACTAGGGGGCGCGGAGGGGTAACAAGCGAGAGATCGACCACTCACCTCGGTGCCTCTAGCGCTATCTCCAAGCCCGGTGCTCTAGCTTTCCCAGCTCGCTACTCCTCACAAAACTCTCAGGATGCAACACCAACGGTCTTGAAAGGATGACGGAGTGACAGGACGGCAGAGTGACGGGACCGGGAGGGGGTCGAGAGGCGTGGTAAGGGGAAGCACCTTGTTCGTAGTGGAGGTGGCGGTCCAGCGCGGAAGAGTCGTGGTCCCTCTGGGAACTTGAGGGAGAAGGCGTCCCGCTGGAGCGAACATCGTCAACACGGAAGCTGCAAAAGCTACGGTGACGTATGGTGCATCAGGTCAGGACGCGAAGGAAGGTGTCGTTGGAAGGGCTGGCCGCAGACGTGCAACGTTCCCCGCAAGCGCAGCGCACCACCCACCAGTCCCTTTGGCGCATTCCGCCTCCTCGGCTCGAGGCTTCTGAGGAATCGTTGATCAATTTCGACATAGGCAAAGATGGGCGGGGTCCCTCTGCGAGCGACGCAAGGACATGGTGGTTGATTGCAAGGGATAGTTGAGGTTGAGAAAGGTACCGTACCCTTGCAAGTGCAAGGGTCAAAACGAGACATGCCTGTGGAGATTGAAGACAAGTCAGATGATGGCTGAATACCAGAGGGTGCAAAGGCGCTGTGGATAAACTCAATGTACGCGAAAGCCGGAAAAAATCGAGCTGCCTTGAGCGAATTTGGAAGGGGAACGGGCCTTTGTCTGGCCAGAGTTTTATGAGGAGAGGACGAGGACTTGGGCGGTAATGTGGTGGAGGAGAGGGGATCTTGAGAGGCCCAGAAGCCAGGAGCCGTGGAGTTGTGATCGCCGCAGTGGATGTGTGACAGACCAGGATGGTCAGATGTCACGAATGATGTGGACCTAGGTTGCTGCAGGATCTCACCTTGTTATTGATCGAGGACCGGAAGTGTGATTGGGCCGCGCCCGCCCCTCTACTACCAGGTGGTCGCCGAGGTCGTGGAGAGCCACAGGGACACAGTGGGGCTTGAATGAGACTCCCTCGATGCCCCCGGGGATGTCCTCGATGCAGTAGGGGAAGAAACACTGAGCGTAGAGCATCGTCTGGATCAGACAGGCGATCGCACGAAGCGGCATGTCCTTTGCATGTGCGTGTCGATACCGCTATGAGCCGCAATCAGTGCTGGGCAAGACACGTCATCCCATGATTCTGTACGCACCTCGAGTCATTCTTCTACAATGTTGACAAACATGTTTTCATCCGCTACTAACCGCAAGCACAGTGCGATCAGTTCTGTATATGCGCGATAGCGAAAGAATAAGTGGATGATCTCGGCTGAAATAGAATGAAGAATAGCTTACGCACCATCTAACTGTATTGCGTGCATAGCGGGTCTGCATGCTGTAGCCCTCGATGTGGCGGGTGAGACCCACGACGACGGGGACGTCCACAGCAGTGATGGCAGTGAGGATAGTACCACCGCCGTCGCTGTAGAGGTTGAATTGGCGATGCTGGGGGCAGGCGGAAGAGCTGCGGGTAATCGAAGGTGCGGCGTGCATGAGGCAAACGAGAGTCGCAGTGTGAGGACAATGAGGACAACGGAGAAGGAGACGAAGACACAGGCGCCGACTCGCAGGGCGCCAGCGCTGAGAGAAGCCAGCGCTGAGCGCCAAGTACGAACTCCTCCTCTCCAGTGCACGTACGCGTGCGCACCACGCGACTCTCAGGTTCTGACCTTCTCTGGGCCCTCTAGTTTCTGCATTTCCAGTCCTTCGGCTCCTACTGCATCTGTCGCGAAATCTCTCCTCCCTCTGCTGCCGGAGGTCTAGTGTCGGCCTGAGGACTGCCAGTCTGCCTCCCCGTCGTGATTTCCGCGAACGCTGGCACGTCCGTGCCGGTGCCTTTTTATGTTCCTAATTGGGTAGAGCATTGCACACTCCTTTGCCCTCTGTATCCCTTCCACCTCTCATCATCGGTGCGGTCTCGGTTCTTCGGTCCTCAAACGTCATTATGACGGTAAGTAGAAGCATGGTTTGCGCATCTACATTACGTTCTGACAGTTGTTCTACAGGATACAGTACTGCGCCTCTCAAATGAGCAAGTCCTTGCTCTGCGCGCCGTCCTAGGTTCTGCTGATCTGAGACGCTGGCCCGCCCTTGTGCCAATTCTGCAGGAGCTTACCGACAAGGCTCCTCTTCTTCCTCTTTCTCTTCTCACGCCGTCTCCCACCCCTCCCCCGCCCTTTCAGCAGCTGACGCCCTGGCCGCAAACCGCCCCCTTTCCAGCCTCAGTTGGGCAAGGAGAAGGCCGTGTCGTGACGGAAGGTGGAGACCCAGAGGTACGTCTGTTCGGATTTGAGTTGCTTCTACTCATACCTAACGGAAGAGGCAGTGCGCACCTCGTTTTCCTCGGGAAGAAAGCCCCTCTACGTTGCCGTCACTCTCCCCTCCTTCTACCTCTGAGGCTCTAGCATCCGCTGTGTCACCGTACTCTGCACTCCCCCATGTCAATGCATCACAGTCTGTCTTCGCTCTGGGTGGCGCCAGTGCTCAAGCACAAGCGTCGGTCAGAACGGGGCGAGCAGGCCATCGATCTGTGGTTCCGCAGCACCAAGCTCCTGTTCACGCTCCCCCACCAGCTCCTGTCCACACTCCCCCACCGGCTCCTGCCCATGCTCCCCCACAGGAGGACGTCGATGAGGATGGAGAGCCGGAGGTCAGCGACCCGCAGGTGAACGACGATGAACTCGGTGAGCTCGTTGATTTCTTTGGACCAGTTCTTCCTCCCCCCGCGCAACCTCAATGCATCCGAGGCGGCGTTGCTATCGCACGTTCGAAAGAGCCTCAACTGGCTTATTCCCTGGTACCAATGAGGGAGCAGGTCGAGAGGCTCGAACGGGAGGGGCTGGATGAAGACTTCTGCATCCCAGGCGCAGACCGGGGCGACGATGGCAAACGACATGTAGGTTGGACGACGATGGAGCATCCCGCTATGCGCCCAGATCCACACTCTGCCCTCTTCCTCTCCTACCTCCTGCAAGGACCTGAGAGCGATGTCAACAACCCTCAATGTTGAGCGTGGATACAAGATATGAAGTCACTTACATTCGCCTTACCTTGGGAGAGTGGCGCGTTGGCCTTCTCTACGGACTCCCTCTGGTCTTTGGTCAACCGCTGTCACCGCGGGTTCGCTCTTCGCGGTGCAGTAGACTTTGTGGCCATGCTCAACCTGGTGCAGCTGAGCATGAAGATCGATAGGTACATCATCCTGTAATCTGTCTATCTCTGTGCTGATTTGGTTGTATGCTACTAGTATGTTAAAGGCCTGGTTCGTAATATACGAGAGAGAGCTTGTAGAGAATCAATCCAAGAAGAAACGCAAACGTACTCCAGAAAAGCTTGAAAGGCCCAGCGTCACGGGCATTTACCGTCGTTACCTGGAAAATACTCCAGGAGCACCTTCTGATCGAACGTTTCGTTCGTGGGTAGCCGCAGGTTATAGGTATGCGACTATGGCTGGTGCAGGTAAGCAGGCTTGCTGCCGTCTCGGAGTCTTTCAATGACTGTGGTGCATGCTAGGTTCCTTTTACGTCCTCAGAGTTATCTCAGCATGCCGTCTGAGCTTCACTTGCGCCCGGATGCCCTGGGAAACTATCCGGGCTATATGCGTAGTTCTTCGATGACCTCCACGTGAGTCCTTCTCTCAATTATTAAGCACTCCTTCTGACAGTATAGCTAGCTGGTGACATTCGAACCCGACTATTGCCCCTTCTGCGGTACCTTGCATCTGAAGTACCGCTGTCAATGTCATCTATATTTTCGCACCACATCCTTGACGACTACGGCCTTCCCCGCACGGTGCACTGTGCGGACTTAGAAGTTACTGACCGTGTCTTCAACGCGCTCAACAACATGTAAGCCTAAGTCTTATTCACCGGTTTCTCAGTTCTAAAAGCTTTCTTTCAGGGATTTCAAACTCATTGATCGCGACTGGGAGGTGTGGAGAGACGTCTTCCCTCCAAGAGTCGACCTTGCTGCACTCCCCACTCCTGTCCCCTTCTACCAGTTCCAGCAAACTCTCCTGAGTGCGCCTCCCTCTGCACCGCCTACAACTCCTGCGTCCTCTGTCCGCGCTCTCACTCCGGAGTCACCGGCATCGGGCGTTGAGGAGGATTTCGAGGAGGAATTTCTTGGCGCTCCTCCAGCTGACACAGCATATGTTCTCGAGGAGCTGGCAAACCGCACCACTATCACAACCACTTTCAACCCACGTTCGAAGACCAACCAGCGTCGACCATTTCCAGGTCCTGGTCCCAAACGCGAGCGGTGGACCTTGAGGCAGAGGGGATACGCTTCGAAGGCTGCACGACCAGAGACTGTCGAGGAGCTTCAGGAACAGGTGTGTTGATCTACCCACTTGCCCACAAAACGTAAACTAAACTACATTTTTAGCTCCAGAATACTTTCTACTCTCGCGGAGGCATCAAGAGCACCAAAAACTCGTACGTCCGAGTCGCGCCTTCTATCTTTGAGGGGTGAGTGATAAAGAGGCAATATTTCCGGACATTTATTGACTACTAGCAGCAAGGACGTCTTGATCGAAGGCCGGGACAGTTCCTTGCTTTGTTTAATTCTGGGAGATATGCCGGCAGACTTGCGTCAGTCACTGGAGCTTAGCATTGAGACATGTATGGGAGCTAGATCCAGCCAACCCCTACTCCGCCCCATCCAGTCCCCTGACAAGCTTGCCGAGTTTGTTACTGTACATTTCAGCCACTACATGCGCATGGGACAAGATGTAAGTAACCTAGTTTGGAGTTGTGCTGAATATCTACTCACTGTACACAGGGATACGACGCTCCTCGGCACGTCCATCCTTGGTTTCTCAAGCGCACTGGAGTGGCTCGGACGAACCATGCCCAGATGACGCCTTACGAAAGCAAGGAGATGCTGGACAACTTCGTGGAGTACGACGCCCTGTGCAACGCGTTGGACCAGGTGTTTGAATAGATTGAGAGGAAGGTACATGGTCATTGTTATCTTTCTTTGCTTGTATATGCTAATAGTAACGTGCCGCAGTTGAGGGCCCACCTTGGCGATCTCTACTTCGAGATTGCCTGCTACGCTGATGAAATACCTGGGCGGAAAGCGTCACCCTGCCATCCCTTCGCCGGCTTCGTTCTGAACTTCAACATCGCTACAAAGGGTCATCGGGACAGCAAGGATCTCAAGGCTTGTCTGGTTCTTCCTATTGGTATCTTCACTGGCGGTGAGTTGTGTTTGGTAGAGCCTGGCCTCGTTCTTCCCCTGCGCTCAGGCGATGTCATGGTCTTCCCTTCCTGTGACATCACACATTTCAACCTGACGTACACGGGAACCCGTGCCTCGCTTGTTTGCCATTCAGATAGGGACGGGTTGAAGTGGGTGGGCAATAAGATGGGCTGGAGGGGTAACTCGTACTTGGATGACGAGAGGGCCTGAAACTGCAGTCTAGCTCCATACTTATATTTTGATTTGTTTGTACTCCCATGTTTTGAACGTATGCAGCGGGTGTTGCGAGGTTGCGCTTAGCCTTCCCCCCTTTCTTTGCTGTCACTCTATTTGTCTCCTTTCTTCTATCTCCTTGCTTTTGATCATACGGCAAGCTCTAGTCAATGGACTACAACGTCAGGGATTTATTTCATAGCATAGCACGACAGGTAGAATAGGAAGATGGTATTACTACGTTCATAACTTGGGTACTGGTACTCGGACGTATCTTCAAGACAGCAGAGAGCCAGGACAGGAGCATGTTGACGAGAACTGGACCAGCTCTAGCGTCAATGACTGGAGGGATAAGCCGCCTCATCTGGTGCCCTGCAACGTTACGTAGATTGAAATATCTGTGACATGTAAAGCGTAGTGCATAGTGATGATGAATACAGGATAGTTCTCATTAAGAAAGCTGCTGGCTCACTCCATGCTGGAGTACCAGCCCCATTTCAGATGATCGTCTAGTTCAGCAGCTACAGGGTAACTAAAGTGTCCATAATCCCTTGCACAATTCCTCGCCGTCGCCCCATTCATATCTACCTCCCAGTGACCATCGCGATCCTTCCTCCAATCGTAGGCCAGGATATTGGGCAGAGCGTCCTCAATGTCTTCAGTGTCGTGGGAGAAATAGCCATGGCGTTTACCCTCACTCAGAGGGTCCCCTTCCAACTCCTTCACAGCTTCTTGCACGTCGAGGCCCTCGTTAGGGGGAAAGAGGGTGACCGAGATGTTTTGGAGACGTCCGCCATTAACCAGTGATGTCCACCCGCGGAAGGCTTTCTCAGCAGCTCGCTTGGAATAGGGTGGCCATACCACATAAACCACTACTTGGAGGTGGATTTGGGGGACGTTTTGGAAGACTTGGAGGTCTCTGGCCCACGCCACGTCCCACCAGAAGTCCTGACGAAGTCCCAGGATCTACACTAGGAGCGAGCCTGTTAGATACCAGATACTGTCTGCAAGAGGAGGGTAGACGTACTCTGCCTTTGGCTCCACCTTTCAGAATTTGCGGGAACTGCGGCGGTATATCCTGAAAGGATCCGGGTAAGCTTGAGGTAACCATAGAAGTAATATGAATAACGTACATTAGCTTCCATCCAGGGACGTAGTCGAAGCAGCCGCAGTGAAGGTGGAAGGTGCGCAGCGATAGGGCGGAATTGATTTAAAGGTGCTGGTTCTTTCGGATGATAACAAATGGTAAGGGTATTGAGGCGATAAAACGCAGACCAAGCTTCCCGTGTAGCTTCCCAATCCAACTTCATGCACTCCAGATCCGACAAGATGAGGTCGATATGCTTAATCCACGTCGCTCTAAGCGAGCTCGTCCAGATAGGGCGCAGCTTGTAGATAATCTGGTTAGTGCTGTGAGTGATGAAGCTAGCCCTCAGGACTCACCATCGAGGTCCTAGCACAGTCCAGAATAGCATCTACCGCGCCGCAGGTCGTCAAGACTACGTGCTCGTACAACTCCAGCCCATACTCCTGGAGAGCTATTGAATAAGCCGACGCAAATGCCAGCTTCGCCTTGCACCTCCGTGGGTCTTTGCGCAGCGTGTCGTGTGCATCGCTATAGAAAGGTGCGCCCCGATCGTTCAACGTGCGGCGGCGGTTGACCTCCTTGAAGTCCTTATCAATCAATGCGCCTAGCTATGCACCGCGATCAGATATTGGACGAAAAGGATTTTATATTGTTGCTTACCTCTCTCCAAATCATAAACCATATCTCTGCTGGCTGTTGCTCCTCGCGGAAAAGGACAGGAAGGGTCGACATGGTGGGAGGAGAGACAGTGGAGAGACTGAGAAGCGCCCAATTAGCCGCCTGACGTCACTTGGACTCCGCCTTATGTGTCGTTGGGGCCGGGCTCACGACAGGACCCAGATGTAAGCAGGAAGAGGTCAAGACGGGACGGGGACAGAGGTGGAGTGGACTTTGGTGGAGTGAGGTCAGTGCGCTAGGCGCCAATGTTGGTTGCACACCCTCCTCCGTCGTTCATAGACCTCCCATTGTCTCTTTTCTTCTTTTCTCAGCTCATTGCTTTCCAGGAAAAACGGTCTGGCGCTGAGGAGCCTTGAGGCACCGCCACTTTCTACAGGCGTCTCAAGGCTCCTCAAGGCTCCTCAGGGCACTTGGAGCTCTTCAGGATGCTGTGAGGGACGGTACAGCCAACTTTAGTGTATGTAATGCACTGGGACAAGCATAGAACTCAAAATATATCGTATATTATACAGTACACATACATAGTAACATAATTGCATGATAACACAGTGCCGCGCTCGCATGCAAGTCCGTTGAGATGCGCTCTAAGCCAAGGTAGTCTAGAAAGAGGAAGTGCACGGTAAGGTGCACTACGGCACACCACGCGGTGCATGCAAGGTGGAAGGAACAGACCAGCTTCCGAGTGATGGAAGCGTTGAGGAGTGGCATGGCGAAGGGGATGTTCGAAGGGATGCAGACCAGTCAAGGGGAGGGCATGACTTGCTTGTCGATAGAGGAGGTGAAGGTTAATGAACGTGTTTGAGGTGATGGCGAGGCGGCATCTTCTCTGCGAGAGCACGGAGATTTATGCAACGACATCTGTGGGAGTTCCCCCGTCAGCGCGACAACGAACAAGATCCCCCGGGACCACATCCAGCGAATGCAAACCTAAAAGCTGGACGTTACGCACCTTCCTCGAGTGGATGCGCAGGACCGCAAGCTGCGCCTCAGGCCCCGGCGGCGGGAACTCGATCTTCCTGTCGATCCGACCAGGCCGAAGCAATGCCGAGTCAAGGATGTCTATCCGGTTCGTCGCCATGATCACCTTGATGTTCTTCGTCGACTCGAACCCGTCCAGCTCATTCTGCAGCTCCAGCATCGTCCGCTGCACCTCCAAGTCGCCCCCGCCCGACCCGCTCTCCCTGCGCAAGGACCCGATCGAGTTGATCTCGTCCATGAAGATGACACTCAGCGCGTGCTTGCGCGCTATCACGAACAGCTCGCGCACCATCCGCGAGCTCTCGCCGATGTACTTCTGCACAAGCTTGGAGCCGGACATGCGGATGATCTTGCAGCCAGTGTGGTGTGCGCACGCTCGAGGAGCGTCTTCCCAGTTCCTGGAGGGCCGTACAGGAGGACAGCCTTGGGCTGCGCAATACCGAGGGACTTGGAGCGTTCGGGGTGTTTTGCGGGGTAGTTTGATGACGAGGAGGAGGAGGAGGGGGAGGGGGAGGGTTGGCTCACCATTGGGGAATAGGATGGGCTGAGATGGGATGGGTTGCGCAAGCCAGGAGGGCGAGCACCCATGGGTAAATCTTGCCGTTCGGTCAGGTGCTGGCACGAACGTGCCAGCGCCCGACCATGTCCAGATTTGGACGTGGTTTCAGCAACGTGAGGACGGGCGAGGGATAGCGCGAGCGGCGCGATCGGGGGAGCAGCGAAACACTGGGCGGCGAAAGAAAGTGGTGAAATAGACGACGGATGAGTGGGAGATGATAGTGGCATGAACACAGAGGGGTGCTTGATGTCGCAATGCGGCCGGTGCAACGGCACTGCACAACCGGAGACTCGAGCGGGAACCTGCAGTCGGAGTGATACAGATGTCTTCAATGGGTGCACCTTTGCCCCAACGGTGACAAGTAGGGCCTCGTGCTCTCCGTGCTTGACATGCAGAGCGACTTGTTCACGGCAACGGTGTGTGCTTCCTTGAGCCCGTGACCCTGCTGCAGCTAATCCTCACTGTACCAGTCAACTACCCGTGGTTGGTATACCCTGAGCGCAACGGCGAGGATGTCATTGTGCTGTTGGGCATGCAGGGCAAGGGCAAGGAGGTGCGTGTAGAAGTGCTATGACTAGTACCTTTGTTGTTTCTCGTAGTTGCATGTTGATTAGTGTAGTTAGAAATATAGTGTTTTGTTCACATTGTTAATGCTTTTCGAATGCATATTTCTGTGAGATTGGGTTAGTCCTAGAAGCCTTGAGATGCTCTCAAGGCTTCCCAAGGTGCCTTGAAGAGCCTTCGCGCAAAATTTCCCAGGAGGGTAAGCCTTGAAGGCACCTTACGCACCCTGGCGGCCTTAGAGCCTTGAGTGCCCTCAGGAACCGTGAGACACCGTCACAGCCAGATGGCTTTTTCCTGATGCTGGGCCGGGCTTCTCAAGACTCCTTGCTCAACGATTCATCTCTTCTCCCCTTGCTGTCCCTTTGTCTCTTGGGTTTCACGTCCTCGAGCTGGTCACCGATGCGACTCATACCTTCCAACGGCAACACTATTGCACCGCCCCACAACAAGTCCATTATCTTCCTACCTGGCATCGGCTTTAGCATCCTTGCGGAGTGCAGGATTCGCAGCTGCCCATACCGATAAAGTGCCATACATCTGTACAGTCATGTCGCGATGGCCAACGAGCGTGAGGAAGAGGTAGGAGAGGAGCTAAAGACTTCAAAGTGGATCACCGGGAGGGGAGACAAGAGGCCAATGAAGGTGTCGAAGAAGCAACAGGTTGAAGAGGGTGTCGGGGAAGGGCAAGAGGATGTGCAGCTTGTGCGGGAGAAGGTGTCGAGCGTGAAGGATGACGGTCTCGGATGGGTCTGAAGGGTAAGGACGACGGCAGATGAGTGCGATAGAGGAGCACATGAATGTGAGTAAATATCATCGGGAGCCTCGCCCATCTCGCCCTCCCCGTATCCCTATTACCTTACCATAGGTACATAAACCTATATATCAACCATTCATCTGACACTGTGAGGAGTAAATGATTGTGCTTGGCATTTCCGTGTTTGCAAGGTTGGGCTGCGCAATCGCCCCAAATATGGTAACCATACGCATAACCCGAGACGCGGTCCCGCAGCGCTGTCAACCGTGTCCTGCCTCAGCACCTACCTAGTCTTTCCTCCTACACCATTCTGCCATGTCATATTCATTGTGAGTATTTATTGGTCTTTTACAATTGCAACATGGCCTCTGACTACTTATCAGATGGTCACTCTCACGGACGACCAGGTGGCAGCACTCCGAAAACTCCTCACCCGCGTTGACCTCCGGGAAGAGCCTGCACTTCGAGAACTCCTCCGGGAGCTTACCCCCGTAGACTCCGAACTTCCTCAGGCGACTTCAGCTCCGACATTGCACTTACGGGGAGGGACGCGGAGTTTGGAGGATGAGGGGGGACAACAGGTACGCCGTTCTGGCAATCTCTAATACATAGTGTCAAATATTCTTTCCTGCAACTACAGAGCAGCTCCTCGCCCTCTCCTTGTCCAGGTCTTCCTGCTAGGGGTGTGGCTGCAACGTCAGAACACGGTACAGGGTCAGGGTCAGGAACAACCGGTGGAACAGCACAGCGTTTTTCGATGCCTGCGACACAAGCACCAGGTACCCACCAAAGTGTCTTCGCCCTCCAGCAAGCCTCTAATCAAGCCAAAGCGAGCATAGCTCATCATAAGCCACGCTTCAATACTCCGGACCCAAATCCTCCACCCGGTGATGGACTCCCCCCCGCAAACTGGGGGCCTGACTGTAAGCGGGGTTCCTAGAAGCCCCCAAAGCCCCCAAAGTCCAACAAGCGCAAGCGGCGGAGGCTTGCAAATGAGGATTCTGATTCTGAAGATGACGGTCGCGAGCTTGAAGATGATCTTACCATTCGTGGAGTTGTGGAGCAGGGTGTCAATGACGCGGGTTTACGTTGGATTATCGTTGACATGGCTGCAAA
Source organism: Ganoderma sinense ZZ0214-1 (assembly GCA_002760635.1). Lineage (NCBI taxonomy): Eukaryota > Fungi > Basidiomycota > Agaricomycetes > Polyporales > Polyporaceae > Ganoderma > Ganoderma sinense. The sequence continues at coordinate 2,070,083 of AYKW01000001.1, forward strand.
GGAGGATGATCCCCATGCAGATGAAATTCTCCAGCTACTCCTTGCTGGCGCTGAGAGTACGTTGGATCACCCCCGGTGTACGACATGGGTAGCGGGCCTTCGTGAGTTGTACCAGGAGATGTTCTGGGCTGATGAGGGGACCGCTTTCAAGCGGGACGCCTTCCGATGCCTCGTCATGCGCTGCCAACGGTCTTTGGCTGTTCGCGGTGCCATCGACCTGACAGTTATGGTGAACTTGGTGCAGCTCGTGGTCAAAGTGGACAGGTACGTGGCCTGCTGGACCTAACAGCGCCTGCTGGTCTCACAAACATTACGCCTTGCTTCAGCATCAGGAAGGCTCATAACATCAACACTGGCCAGATCTATGCCGAATATATGGCCAGCGAAGTAGGCGCACCTAGTCTTCGGACGTTCCAATCATGGATCTCAGCAGGACAGAAGTACGCGGCGTTGGCGTCATCTGGTATGTTAGTTTATAACCCTTGTCTCTATTCTGGCTAAGGAGAAGGGCTAGGGTCGTTCTATATCCTGCCGTTTGTCGCATACAGGCGTATGAGCTACAGAATTGTGCGACTGCCTTGGAAGTCCATCAAGGCAATTTGCAGGGCAATTCGATGCCCTCAGGGTGTGTCAATATTTCTTGTACTTAAAGAAATTTGTTTGTCTGACTCCTTAAGTTCTAGAGGCCAATAAGGCCGCTGGCAATATTATTCGGAACCGCCTGCTTCCTCTTATGGGGCATTTAGCTCGACAGATTCCCCTCTCTATGTCCTCCCTGTTTTCAAGACACTTGCTGGATGCCCTTGGCCTCCCTCGTACCCTTCACTGCTCCGACCTCCACACTACTGACAAATTCTTCTGTGCTATTAATCAGTTGTACGTTGCTGCGTAATGCTGTATCATTTGTCTATCTTAAGACTGATAATTATGCAGAGATTTCAAGCAGCTTGACAGAGACTGGTCTCTATGGGCGAAGGAGTTTCCCTCCAAGGGCGAGCTGGCGTCTTTGCCTATGCCAACGCAGTTTGCCTCTCTCCAACGCAGGATTCTATCTGCATCCTCTGCTACATCCTCAGCCACAAGCAGTGGAGCCTCTACGCCATTCTCCACCTCAACACCCCTCTCTGCCTCAACACCTCTTTCTGACTCTGAGGATGAGCGCTCTTGTCCAGCGCCTATCATGGTAGATGATGATGACGACGACGATCTCATGGACTCAGTAATTTCTATCTGCACAGGCTTCAACAAGGACCACCAGGACAACCTCAAGTACGAGCTACTTGGTAGTGATGCCACCACTGTTTTTCAGTGGACGCAGCAGCAGCGCGTCTTGGCTCAACAAGCTGCGGTTCCAGAAACCCTAGAAGCCTTGGAGACTGCTGTGCGTTGTCTCTTCAATATGTTCACATATTAATTGATCCCTGACATTTCATACTATTCCAGCTCAAGTTTCTATACAACATGGAGGGGCTGAAGCAGCCTAGTTCGTACGTCCGTGTTGAACATAGTGGGGGATGCCCACTATGGGGGGCGCACTACACGCAGTGTGCACACATACTCACCTGGCTAGTGAGAGGTAGAGGCTTGTAAATCGAGTGAGGAGAAGAGCGAGAAGAGATCTGTATATTAGGGCCAATGAGGGCCGTATATATACTACAAGATGTACTGGATTAGTAATGCTATACAGTACAAGGATGCACTGCCTGGAACATCTGGATAGATGGGCAGTGCGGCACATGAGATGATCATGTGGGGCGGCTATACAGCGCCTGTGTAGATGGATGAGATATCGGGCTGTGCCGATATCCATGTACGCAGCTATGCCATGCATGCTATGCTAGGCTGTGCGCGTTCAACACTCCCCCTCGCTAAGTACGCACTCGCAAGTACGCAAGTGGACATGGCGCTCTAAGCAGCCTTAGGGAAATGCAAGCCAAGATAGGGACGGAAGTGGTGGAACTTCACAGTGCCCAAATTCTTGGTAAAGATATCAGCGGGATTATTAGTCCCTTCGACATAGAATATGTCGGTAATGCCTCGATCGTACACTTCACGGGCATGATGGTAGCGGATGTCAATGTGCTTGGACCTTGACTCCGTGACAGGGTTTTGTCTGATGTGAATGGAGCCTTGATTGTCTCCAGACAGTGGTACGCGACCGATATAATAGCCGAGTTCAGCAAGCAAGTTGTGAACCCAGACTACTTGGCGACTACAGTCGCTCATTGCCATATACTCAGCCTCGGTGGAGGAGAGGGCAATGGTCTTCTGTGCACGTGAAACCCACGAGAATGCACAGTTCGCTAACTTCAGCATAAAGCCGGTTTGCGAGCGTCGAGTGTATGGGTCTGAAGCCCAATCACTATCAATCCCAGCTATTAAGCCGAGCTGAGAATCGCCGTTATAAACCAAGGCGTAGTTCTTGGTTCCGACGAGGTAGCGGCAGATGTGAAGTGCCTTGCTAAGGTGATCCTCGGTCGGGTTCGCGGCATGCTGTGCCAGTTTGGTCACAGCGAAAGCCAAATCCGGTCTCGTACCCAACATGAGGTAGAGTAGAGAGCCAATGACTTTCTGGTACCTAGAGCGAAGCTCCGGTGTAGCTTGTCCTGTGTTGGGTGCAGGTATGTAACCCGCAGGGAGTGGAGTTAAAGCTGGTCGCGCGTTCGTCATGCCGCAGCGGTCCAATACTTTCTCCAAATATGCGCGCTGATCTAAAAAGATCTTTCGACCTATACGAGTAATGCGCATGCACAGAAACTCTTTGGCATCGCCAAGATCGCGGCATTCCCATTTCTTCATGAAGCGAGCTTTGAGTAGAGCTACAAGCTTCTTGTCACGCCCACAGAAAAGCGCATCGTCAACGTAGACGATTACAACTACGAGTTCACCATCAGAGTGGCGTTTGTAGATGTACAATCCTGCATCGTTGGTGAGTCGTTTGTAACCCATCAACTTCATGGACTCAGACAAGGTGCGCCACCACGCTAATCCTGCCTGCTTAAGCCCATATAGAGCACGCTTCAATCTGAAGACTTTGTGCTCAGAGCCAGAGATACGAAATCCTTCTGGCTGCTCCAGGTAGATCTCCTCATCCAGTTTGCCATACAGGTAGGCGCTGCGCACATCGAGTCCTGAGATGTGCCAGTCCTCGAGTGCTGCAAGGGCCATGATGAGACGGACTGTCTCAAAGCGTACAACTGGAGAGAATATCTTGTCGAAGTCTTCGCCTTCGACCTGGGAGAAGCCTTTCGCTACAAGTCTGGCTTTCTTACGACCGTCAGTTTTGACGTCGAAAACCCAGCGGTTTTTCACGACCTTACGTCCTTTTGGACGGTCGACCAAGTCGTAGACATCGCGCCTGCGAAGGGCCTCTAGTTCTTCGCGGCAAGCGGTAAACCACTCCTTTTGCTCAGCATTTGGTAGGCTGGCAATGTCACAGTAAGTCCACTCACGCACATTGGCGGGTGGTACTTTCTCCCCCTCATCCGGTGGGATCGCTTTTGCGATTAGGAATTGGATGAGACTAGCTCCCCCTTCCCGGCATAGTTGTGCCACATCAGTTCTAGCAGCACGCAAGACACCTTCGACTTCATCTGACGATTGACCTGACGACTCTTCTTCAGATTCTTCTTCCTCGTCGTCATCGTCATCATCGTCATCGTCGGGGTCTGAGCGATCAGGACTAGGAGCGGGAGACTCAGGTTGAGGTAGGACAAATGCAGGTATTGGGTCTGAACCCATGTCCTCCTCTTCCTCATCATCGCTACTACTAGACGAGATTACAGGGGTTGGTTCCCTGTGCGTGCGCATCGAAGGTGGAATTGGAACAGGTGGATCGCGTTCAGCAGATCTCTGGCATGATTGTGGAAGTGATCGGGTATAACTAGGTCCGGGAACCTGTTCATCCCTTGATGGAGGTGCAGTCCGAGAGCGACTCGGTTTCTCACCAACCATTTGCTTCCACGATCCCCGTTTCTCAATGTCCTTAGAAATGTCCGTAGGGTGTCGTGATTCACCATAGACATTGCCTTCACGAACTGGTACTTTCCGCTCTCTCGCAGACCATCGCGGTTCTTCCGCGCCTGGCCTGTCAACCGGAGGAGGTTGCGGCGGCATAGGGTGTTGCACTTCTGGTACATCCTCTCTGCGCTGTGCGCGAGGTTGAGGAGGTACAGGGGGTACAGCCAGAGCTGGTGCAGGTGCGACGTCTCGCGCCTTACCCTTGCCCTTTGTGGAAGGTTTTGAGGGAGGACGGCATGGCTCATCGCCGTCATCAGGGAGTAAAGAAGGAGTAGTTGCCTGGTCCACAGGTTCAACTGGTTCGGGCGCACTCTGCTGCCCTTGTCGCTTCTTTTCATGTGAGCATTTTGGAAACAAACTTTC